>OX376056.1:3926704-5353131 GCA_947361185.1 Charanyca ferruginea | reverse complement strand
TCGATCACCATCAAACAATTTTACAATTTTGAACGGTGGGTACTTTTTATTTAAGATCTTAGTAGGTCTGATTTATTTCCTTACCTTGAATCAAAACCAAGTCACCAAATTAAATTTTACTAGTTTAACTTTATCGCTATCGAATCTAGATTTGTTGTAAAATGTTATCAAGGATTTCACATTATCATCATTTTCTGTCTAATGAAATATCAGTGTCAATGCAATTAAAATCATTTTTATGTAAGAGGTAACCATTACTCGAATTGCAAACATTTACTTACAATCTTGTCCTTTGACAAAGAAAACTCAGTTGTGGTCATACTAACTCGAAAACCGTTACAAAAAATCTCTTGACCCAATTAAATATCACTAAATACGTAACGTAGGTAGTCGTGAAATAATGTCTCAATCGCAAAATCATTATTTACTACCTGGCACAGCAATTTATTGCAAAGTACTATTAACATTATTATTTCATAGCCACTTAAAATACCACATCATTTAGGTACTCTTCGACATCTTAATTTGCAAGAAATACTATCCTACATTAAAGAACATTCAGCATCAGAATCAAAATCAAATTTGAAACACTTTCATATTCGTTGCCGCTTGCTCTCTTATCTTATTAATGCCAAAAGGTTTAATGGCCTAGATACGCATCATATCAAAAACCTAAATAGGGCTTGCCCTTAGTACACGAAATAGACACGTTAATTGTAAAACTAAGTTTTAAAATAAGTCCGCTAATCATCACATTATATTTCAAACAATAACCGGGTAACACATGAAATAAAAATCGTAAAAGATTACCACCAATTAATACGTCACAAAGAATTTGTTCAGTAGGTACAGTCTACTTTAGCAAAACCTATACCCTGAACAAGCAAATGTAAGTATGTTTTCCTACAAAATTACGGCTAACAGATTGCTTAACAAGAGAGCATTCGGCACCAAAAACAAAATAAAAATAATACGACTCACCAGATTCGGTAGATAATAGATCAGTAGCTGGCTTAATGGTACAGATATTCACTCGCTTTTCATCTTGACTGTTAACGGAGTCGGCCTCCTTCTTTGGACAGCGTGTAGCGATGTGCCCCGGCTTGCTATAGAAGGTCATCACAGGTCATCGGCGTCGATACTTTCTTAAAAACGCTGTCTTTGGCCCGTTGCGATTCATTATTTCCTGAAAACTGAGATTGAGAGTTAGCAGAAGAATCGCGGTAACTTTTATTCGAACATAAATTTGCCATATGGCCCAGATTGCCACAGTTGTAGCAACACCTTGACATGCCAGGTTATTCCAGGAAAAGTATTCTGAACTAACCAAGAAGCAGTCGACCACTTAAAGAGCTTTACTCATTGTAATAATTAACCAACTGCTAGATTTTTTTTGAATGCACAAATTGAGGGTATTGCACCAAACTCTAGTATCACTATCTCGAAAATCGGGATTAAATTCAGGTAAAGATAGCTTATTGTATTCTGAACTAGGTGCTTTAATCCCGTGAATTGATTTCATTATTTAGCGTTGCTGCATTTCGATTAAAACTTTCCAACGGTTATTTTCACTTGTTAATAAATCAACACTCTGATCTTTAGATTGTTCCTGCGACGTTGATGCTATGTGATTTTTGCGATAGTTCACCTCCTTATGCGCCGGTTTACCCGCAGTTGATTGAGTTCTGATGTTTCGATCACCTGCATCATATTTCTTAGCAGCATCTCGAACATTGTGTGCGAGAGGGTTTCAGATCCCGCTTCTGATGTCGGCGTCAGCGATGGCTGAGCGGTAGCGCCGATATCGTTTAGGTTCGGTGGTATCGGGTTCATTGTAGAATAACAATATTCAATGCAGTACTAACTACCTTACTTTATTAAATGTGATCGTACAATACAATTCAAATAGGTAAACCGACAGTTTCGTACTAGATGAGTGTCCTGCTTGGTGTCTCGAGCAAAAGTGAGCTTGGCACGGTCCCCACTCTCCAACACGACTCTGTCCACATGGCGCCATTTTAACCGATAGCTGACGTCACGGCGTTTACCATTTCTTTTGTAGGTACAGTCAACAGCAAAAGTAGATGATCAAATCAGAAATTCAATACTAATGAACGAAGTTCGCGTCAGAACTGTGTGGCGTCGAAGTGATTCAAAAGTATGTGTGTGACAATCACATACTTTTAATAAATAAACTAGTAATAAATTATATAAATTAGTGTTAGTAAATTTCTGATTTTGATCATCTACTTTTGCTGTTGACTGTACTACAATAATCAATTTGAATCCTCTTTATCGTTAAATTATCGCTTGCTGCGATATATATATTTAGTTTAAATAAGACACTAAAATATATGGGCACCATTTTATTAGCAGAGCATTTTTACCAGAGAGTACACACCACTATTATAGGGCAACCATAGATTATGTTTGCAGTTTGTATTATGTTTGCAGTGAGAAGAGAAATGACCAGGACGCAAACAATTATGACAGAGCTTATGCTTAGAAACTTCATTGAATCGAGCATCCAATGACATGTCTTTGAATTTATCACACTTATAAAGTAAATGATCTTTTGAACACACAACACAGTTTTTTCCATTTGTGTCAGAAGCCGAAACAAAAGATTTTGTTTGTTTATTGTCTTTCGAATAAGAATGTTTTTCAGTTTTAGTAGTAACATCATTCTTACTGTACAGCAAGGTTTCTAAAACATCAGCACGATTTCGCAAGAAATTATAAAACTCCTCTATTGTTGGAGAAGCAGCAATAGTACTCCTGTGTTCTTCCCATATGCATCTAGTTTTGACACCATAATATATACAAGTAAAATATCCCAGCGGGATTCAGGATCATTTAAAGAAGATAGGGCTCGAATATTTTTAGAATAGTAATCTATCATAGTGCGCAGAGACTTATAATTTTCTTTATTTATTTTATCAAAATTCATAATAGCATTTAAATGATTATTGGTAAGTATTCGGTTATTATCAAAGCGTTCAGTAAGTAAATTCCAAGCTAACTTATAATTGGCCGCAGTGAACTCTATTGACTTTATAATATTAGATGCTTCTGCCTGTAATGAGGAACGGAGGTAGTGAAATTTATTTATATCAGGAATAGTATCATTGTTGTTGATTAAAGAATCAAAAGTGTCTCGAAACTCCATCAATTTCAAATAATTTCCATCAAAGGAAGGCAGCTGAATGGTAGGCAACTTAATGTTATAACTGCGGCAATCTTGCTTAATGTTCTGACAATTATGACAGCTAGATATTGAATTACAGTTAGTATTTTCAGGTAGTACATCACTAGGAGCAAGACTTTCAATTATCAATTGAGCTTTAGCAATGTTTGAGCAAAAGTCACTTTCAATCATATCATTTTCTTCTAACTGATCAGGATCCAAACTTTCAATTTTAGTTTTTAAATCGTCAAACTGTGTCAACAATTCTTTGAATCTAGTTAGTTTTATCTCAGTTTCAACAACAACTTGTTTAGGAATGCTGTCACCTATCAGTTTTACAGTATTTAAGTATTTAGAAAATATAGTTATTCTAGCCTTTATCGTACCACGTAGCTGAATAAAGGTTTTCAATTCCACAGACATAGTGAAAGCTTATAAGAACTGAACAGACCGCCAAGAAAGTTATCTTGGTATTAAATACCGCAAGTAAAAGTTAATTTAAAAAGGCCAAACCGTGCAAGTCGTGCAATAGCCTCTACAACAGCTTGTCAGTCAGCAACTCACACACGAGCAAAGCAGGTCACACAGCACAGGATGCAAGCAGCAGCTGTGACGAGTAGGTAGATTTATAGCAGCGCATTCCAGCGGGACCCAAGAAGCAGGTGCACACAGCAAGTCTGAAAAATGCCAGGGTGGTCCCGTAAGCGAAATGCAAGAAGAAAGTAAAGTAGTTAGGTAGCTATCGGTCAGTAGTGGTTTTTATTAGCCTACCTCCTACTAAGAAGTTATCATTAGGTACCTACTCGAAATTCATAGAATGTAAGTAAGTAATAGTTATAGGTAATTGTCGTTTAATTAGAGCCTATAACTAATCGAAATAGAATGCAAGTAGGTAGTAAGTAGTTAGGTCATTAAATTAGTGTTTAGAGAAAATTAAATCTGACTCCATAGAATAGAAAGTATTTAGGTGAACTGGTGCACAGAACTCGGCTATAAGTAAGCAGTATCAAATCAGGTTGAGTATACTAAAATTGGGCGTACTTCCCTGTAAGCTGGCCAAATCACTCACTACACATTACACCGGACAGGCCGTTTGGGTTGATGGGTCATTTTAGGCGTCTTCAGCATCGCCCACCGATATCACCATCGCCTCGCAGTTGCAGGCATAGCAGAAGTTGTAGAAGTGTAGAAGGTTGCTTCGTTCGTTTGCACCAGGCAAGGCACCGCGTGGTTACGTGAGCGCCTTCGTATTTTCCATAACGTCGTGGTCTCCAAATGTTGGGATGACGAATAAAGTAGGCAAAGTAAAGTTTCAGGAGTTATAATTTCTTCTGTAATCGTGTATACATAGTTCAAAGCCAGAATTACATTAGTACATTATTAAAAGTTAAGCGCGACAAAATGCGTGTGCGTCGTTCATAGTGAGCAGAAAAAAAGGGGCGGAAGACTTCCGCCCCTTTTTTTCCCATTTCGAAATTTTAAGTTGCCGTGTTTTGGGATCTGGATTGCCGTGTTTTGGAATAAAAACTATAAAATTGCCGTGTTCATTTTTATTTATTTTAAATTAATACGTAAGATTAAATAAACATTATTCTTCACAATCATCATACAAATTTCTTATAGTATCCAAAATGACTTCTTCGTCTTTGTTCAATTTATATTTGTAGGATCGTCACTGAGCGATCGAGGACGAGTGCCGAGCGGTATAGTACATCGTCAGGACTATAGGCGTTCCCATTATCCCATTAGGGATAAACAACATACCTGTGAAAACAATTACACACTATTAGTAAAGAAAACACAATGCAAATGGTAATCAGTAACAAGAATAAAGTAAGTTCAAGGTACAGCAACAATACAGTTAATCGAACAGACCATTAAGGTCCCACAGTTCGTACAGTGGCGAAGCCACCCAATGATAAACGAACAAACCCTTAAGGTTTATAGTTCATACAGCAGCCTAAGCCACCCAATGATAAACGAACAAACCCTTAAGGTTCATAGTTCGTACAGTAGCATAAGCCACCCAAATACAAAGTGTATCGCTCGCTAGCAGCAAGCCTATACAGCTATGTGAATATACAGCAGCGCTGTACCGGGTAAACCGACAGAATTATCGGGAGCAGGAACTCTTTACTGAGTCGAATCCGAGGATCGACTGCCATACTTGGACGTTGGTAGTCGCTACGTCCCCGCCAGGGGGCGCGGCAGGCGGGTTACGGGCATGGCCCTTGTCCCGCGGTATAATTCGGTACCCGTTAATACGGGCACGTTCATTGGGTGGCCATATAGACCTGGCCTGGGGCAGGTGCAGTGGTGGCGCAACATGCCAATGTGTGTGGATGCATTGATAATCAGCAGGAGCGCCACGGTACTTTACGACAGTATCGCGTTCTTCACGTCACCCCGGCGGTCTGTCTCCGCCAGGTGGGACCTCCGGATCCCCGGAGGAGGCCCAGCGGAAGACGACCAGCGACAGAGGCGACGACTCACGGCGCTCCCCACTGAGGATGTTGACCCCCGTCTGCACACGCTTCTAGGTCGAGCCGGTCACGCGAGCTGACTAAGGGGCCGTTATGTATGTGTGAGCGGCATTGTGTTGTGTTACACCGTCCATGTCAGCGATAGAATTGCGAGCCCGCGCCGCACATTCAACGCGTGAGTTTATGCGCTTGTGGAGTTGCGTGTGTATGGGGTTCAGTGCGCGTCATGCCTATATTAACTTAGAACACGACACACACTGGGTGCATGTGATGTGTGTGGAGTATTATTGTGTGAATAAGCCGCGTGTAAGTGAAGGCGGCTTACTCAGGCGTCAGTCCGGTGGGTTGGGGTCGTCAGCGTCCGACAATAGGTCGCGGGGTAGGCGCCTCCTGTCAGGTGGGCGCGCATGCCAGGGCGCTAAATGCTTGACGTGAGGCCAAGCAGATGCGTCGGCACGCGCGAACATGGTTGACGCGAGGCGCCTGCAGTGGTCATCCAGGCTCTCGATCCTAAGATCCCGCTGGATTACGCTGTTCCTCACGTAGCGAGGGGCAGCGGTAATTTTCCGCAGCGCTTGGTTCTGCTGCGCGCGGAGGAGCTTCTTGTTAGACTCGCTAGTGAGGGCGAGCCAAGCTGGGGCAGCGTACGTGAGCAGCGGGCGAATGTACGTCTTGTATACACCCAGCTTGGCACGTAGCGGGAGGCGGGATGAGAGGACCGGGTGGAGCAGAGCGCGGGCTGCTCTGCCCTTTGCGGCGACCTTGCGGACGTGACTTCCCATGGTGAGCCGTCGATCGATGGTGACCCCTAGGTACTTGACCTGTGGCGACCACGCGATGTCGACTCCTTGCAGCTGTAAGGGTGGTGGGAGGTTGGCGCCTCCAGCGAGCAGCGCCTGTGTCTTACTCACGTTAACCGACAACCGCCACTTCGACAGCCAGTCGGGAAGCAGGTTGAGAGCGCGCTGCATTTTGACGGCCGCGTGTCTCGCTTTGATAGAAGTCGAGATGTACGCGGCGTCGTCAGCATACAGCGCGAGCGTGGTATCCTGCGACGTGGGGATGTCGTCGGTATAACATGAGTAGCACAGCGGCGAGACACAACTGCCCTGCGGTACCCCTGCCGATATCTGGCGCACGCCTGACAGCGCACCGTCGACCACCACCCTGAAGGTCCTGTGGGAAAGGAAGGAGGAGACTACCAATACGACGCGACGGGGCGCGTCTGACTTCGTCATTTTGAATAGCAGACCGGCGTGCCAAACGCGGTCAAAAGCTTTTTCCATGTCGAGGAATACTGCAACTGCGTGTTCTTTCTTGTTCAGTGACGCTGTAAGTAGGTGCAGTACCCTCGACAACTGGAGCGTCGTGCTGTGTTCCGAGCGGAACCCGAACTGTTCCGGGCGAGGCGTCAGGTGTGGTGTTAGGTGTCGCAGCAGGAGTTGTTCAAACACCTTGGATGTTGTCGACAGCAGAGTGATGGGCCGATAGCTCCCAGGCTTCAGCACATCTTTGTTCGCCTTGGGCAGCATTATGACGCGCCCTTCCTTCCAGCTGGTTGGGAAGACCCCCGTGCGCAGTATCCCCGTGTACAGGCGCGCCAGTGCCGCTACCGTACGGTATGGCAAGTGGCGCAGCACTGTGTTGGTGATACCGTCCGCTCCAGGGGCCTTTCGAGGCTTGGTCTTCAGTATGGCGCGTCTGACTGCGCAGGGCGAGAAGAAAATAGGGTCTTCCTCTGGGGCTATCGGCGAGGCGAAGTATTCCTCAAGGTGCCTCTCGACTGCTGCGACATGCTCGTTGTCGTCGGTCGGGTTCGGCTGGAATTGACGCTCCAGATGCTCGGCAAAGATCTCCGCACGGTCTGCTGCGATGTATCTTGGGGCCCCGTCGCTGTGCAGTAGCGGGCGCACCGGAGCTGGGGTTTTCGAAAGCTGCCTGCACAGTCTGTGTATCGACGGCCAGTCTCCTTCGACAGCGTCGATATGTGACTCCCAGCTCTCGGCGTTGAAGTCCTGCAACTTGGCCCTTACCTTCTCCGCGAGACGGTTGAGTTCAGACTTCATGGTCGGGCATCCAGTAGTTTGCCACCGTTTGCGTAGGCGCCTCTTCTTGGCGATCAACTCTTTCAGGTGGTTGGGCAGGGGCTTAAACAGAGACCCCTGCGGCTGCGTCACTATTGTCGTCGCCAGTTCGTAGGCGCGTTGGATGCAAACGGTGATCTCTTCTGCCAGTCTGTCAACGTCTGCGGCAGAGACGATGGGCCAAGTTGGTGTGGTAGTCTCCATCACTTCCTTGAACCTATTCCAGTCCGTTTTTCGACGTGGCGCTGGAGGAGAGAGTCGGGTCGGCATTTCTGATAAGACGACGAGAACTGGTTGGTGGTCGGACTGTATCTCGTCGTCTATCACTTGTTGGGTGATCTGGCAGCTCAGGCCTCTGTGGATCACGATGTCCAGCACGTCCGGTGAATGAGTCCGTGTGTCTGGGTAGTGGGTGGGTGTCTCAGGGCCGGACACCGTGTACCCACAGACTTCCGCGTCTGCGAAGAGTCGTCTCCCCCCGGGATTCGTGGTGTGGCTGTTCCACGCCGGGTGCTTGCAATTCATGTCGCCAGCGAGGACCGTCGGGTGCGGCGACCGATGTAGGAGGGCCCGTAGCTCTGCTAAGTCCAGCGGTGCTGCGGGTGGGCTGTAGCACGCGTAGATATCGACGTCCTCACCAGCCAAGTGCAACTGGACACCCAGCGCATAAAATGATGCCAGCGACGTCAGAGGGAGAGCTTGATGTACGACTCTTCGCTTCACCAATACCGCCAGACCGCGGTAGATGTTGCCGAGTGCCGACTTCTCATCCTTCCTGTAGATCAGGTAACCTGGGAACCTGATTTGGTCCGCTGGTCCCAGGAGAGTTTCGCTGATTAGCGCCACGTCGATCTTCTGTTCCTTGAGGAGGAGGCGGAGGGGGGCAACCTTTCTCCGGAGGCCGCGGGCGTTCCAATGTATAATCCTCAACGGCTTAGCCATGACAAAGCGTGAGTAGTGCGGCCAGGCCGTCGAGGATAACTAACTCCGCGTCTTGCCCCTGTCTGATGGCCTTGATTAGGTCCATCAGTATTTGGATAGCGCAGGCGGTAAATTCCTTGTGGCGCTCCTGTCTTAGAGCGCCAGTTTGTGGTGGTGCGCTGCGCCGCTGCTGGTCGCGGGCGGCGTTAGAGCCTAAAGTGGCCTGTATTTTTGCCACCTCTGGGGCAATCCTTTCGGCTTCTGGGCCGGGCTTTGGTACCTGTTGGCCCTTATTTTTGTCAGCAGGAGCGCCGGCGGTGTGCATCGTCGCCTGCGCCATGGCAGGAGCAAGGTCCGATCGTGTGGGCTGGTTGACGGAGGGCTCAGGCTTCTTCCTTTTTTTGCCCCCGCGCTTCTTCTTCCTCCGCCCCGAGGACGGGGGAGGGGCTTCCCGGTTTGTGGGCTCGTTTGCTGCGGCCATCAGCGACGCACTGGGGGCCTCATGGTCCTCCGTGTCGGGCCTCTGGGTGGCGTCGGCCGGCCGGCGTTGTTGCCGCGAGATGGCGACAGTGCCCGCACGCTTGTTTTGTATCTCTTTTTGAAATACGGGGCATCTTATGTTGCACGCCGGATGATCCCCCGCGCAATTGGCGCAGGTGGCTGGTTCAGTCTTTGGGCGCGGGCAATCACGGGCGGCGTGTCCTTCCCCGCATCTCACGCAAGCGAGCGGGCGGTGGCAGTGGTGCGAGCTGTGTCGGAACTTCTGGCATCGGTGGCACTGAGCGGGCCCACGCTTGCCCCTCCATGCCTCGATCTTGACACCACGCATGTACAGAAACACCGTGGTGTCATAGATCCTCCTGATATCAGGCGTCTTCTTAAGGACTGCATGAAATATGCAGCCGGGTCTCCCTTCGCGCGCCTTAATGTGGCGCACGTATTCCGGCTGATATCCCAGCAGTCGGAGTTCTTCTTCGATCTCGGTGGGGTCGGTATCTGCCGGCAAACCCCTGATCGCCACTTTTAGGTTGCGCTCCGCTGGCAGGGAGTAAGCAAACCAAGACAGGCCGCTCGACTTTTCCAGGTCGGTCAGGTACCTCTGAACGACCCTGTACTCTTCCGCACTCTCGGGCAAGAATCGAATACCGCCCTGATAGGGGCGGGCATTTGGTGGGTGGCCCAGTTTGGCACTCACGGCCCTAAAGTGGGCCGCCCAGTCTGGCAGCTTTTCCACTACCAACGGAGGGTAGCGTGGCTTTTTCTGTTTGGCTGCGTCTGTGCCTTGTGCGTGGGGTGCAGCAGAGGATGTCAGGTCCGGGTTGGAGTCACTGGGCTGTGGCGACTGTGGCGAGCGGCGCGCCGCTTCGGCGAAGGACGGTGATCCGGCCCCGCCTCGACCGCGCGGTTCACGCTGCGGAAGTGGGGGGTCAGTACAATAACGCTTCGCTTCTTCAGCGGCCTCGTCGTCCGGGCTTCTAGGTCGGCGCTGGGCTCTGGCGATGGCGTCAATTTGAGATTCGAACTCAAGGCTTGTGGCATCACTTGGGGCGAAAGAGCCGGTTCGCACGGGCGTATCTTCTGACACGTCTCGGCAACCGGCTGCGGAGCCCCCTGATGTCATCGAGAGGTCAGACCCCCCTCGCGATGATCCCGATAGCATCGCGGGGGAGTCCTGGGCGGAGCTTCTGGGTGGAGGCGGCGACTGTGGCACGCCCGTCGTTGTCGCGGCTTGGCCCGCGGTGGAGCTCGCTGGTTGTGCGGTTGAACGCGGTGGGGCAGAGTGCGCGGGTGCGAACGCGGCGTGCGCTGCGGGGCGCATTTGCTGCGTAGCGGGGCGCGCGGGCGGCCGAGCGGGGGGGCACGCAGGCAGAGCGTCGTGGCGCGCGGTAGGCGCGGGGGCGCGGGTCGCCTGCGTAGCGGAGCGCACGGTGGGCGCAGCGGAGCGCACGGCGGGCGCGGCGGCGCGATTCGTAGGCGCGGCAGACCCCGGGGCCTGTATAGGCACGGGGCGAAACGCCGAGGGGCGGATAGACACTGCCGGCTGACGGCTCGTCGACGGCGTCGGCGAAACGCGCGCAGTCGCCGATGACGTCGGTGGGCTGGCAGCTACCAATCTTGCTGATGGTGGTGGAGCTCCGGCCGGCGGCGCACCGGATGACGTGCGGCCGATGTTCGGCAGCGATGTAGCCCGGTCCAACACTGGTTGGAGCTCCTGGGAGCCGGAGTCGCCGCGGCCAAGAGAGCCGCGGGCGCCAGGCTTCGGCATCGTAGGAGCGTGGCCTCCGCGACCGCGTCGGTGACACTACACCGGGCAGCGCGGCGGTGGCGCCCTCTGTGCCCGCACCAGTGCCCACTTGTTGCACTAGCACGACCACAGACGGGACCAAACTTAACGGTCCGTGCGGATATTATTTCTGATGACACGATGTCAGACAGAAACAATCAGGATAAGCCACGGGCAAATCCTGCCATACATACGGAGTGCACGCTCTTTTATAAGGCGATGCCCCCCACCTTGCAACCTCTCCATACAAGCCTGTCCATGCGCACGGAAGTGCGTCACGCGTTTACTTGATACAAAACACTAAAATGTGCTGAATCTAATAAGATCTGTAATCAAATAACACAATGATAATTGTCATGAATAAACAATAGTGATTTCATAAAGTAATTCCTTTTACATTCAAAGTAATGTGTCAACAATTGTTTTGAATAAAACCATCGATAATAATTATCGAAATAAAGTAACCACAAATCAGTGTGCACACACAATAAATCATGTTTCGAATTAATAGACAATAATTGATAGTAAAATCACATAAATTAACAATAAGAAACACAAATCATAACAAATTTAGTTAACACCCACAATGTGATTAATAAACTGTCTCCGACATGGCCAGACTGACATTCTACACGTCCTCGTGTAGTTATAAAGTTCTTGGTAAATATCGATCGGCCTTTCTGACAAAAAGCTTTAATTAGCAAAAGGTATGTTGCAAAGAAAAATCCTGAATTAGTCCTGAAGTAAAATCATTAGCAAAATTTGCATCATAACCAGTCAAAATAACCATACTGTTACAGACAATACATAGCTCAACAAATCAGCCGAAATCACACCATGGGATTCGACAAGTAACTTGAAGTTGAATAGACAACCCGCATAGGCGTCAACATAGACAACCCGCATAAGCGTCAAGTTCAACATTCAAATCCAGGAGTCAACATAGACATCCGAATAAAAGTAGAGACATAGTCTCCCAGCCGAATTCACACCATGGGAATCGACAAGTAGCTTGAAGTCGAATAGACAACCAACATAGGCGTCAAGTTCAACAAACAAACCCAGGAGTCAACATAGACATCCAAATAAAAGTAGAGACATAGTCTCCCAGCCGAATTCACACCATGGGAATCGACAAGTAGCTTGAAGTCGAATAGACTACCAACATAGGCGTCAAATTCAACAAACAAACCCAGGAGTCAACATAGACATCCAAACAAAAGTAGAGACATAGTCTCCCAGCCGAATTCACACCATGGGACCAGGACCAGGAGGAGTCAACATAGACATCCAAACAAGAGTCAACATAGACATCTTGTCAATTAAGCTATGGTATGTCAGCAGCAGATGATTATTATCAGTGTCAACATTGACATCATTAAAATTGAATGGACATTCAGGCATTTTTCATACATGATCAAGACTAAATTTTACTGGCACTAAAAGATTTCAACCAATATCATATTGGATCTGCAAGAAGTACGAAGTTTCCAACGAAGTCTCCAACTTTAACCTTCGGCACCCAGGGCTGCTTGTTTTCTTGCACGAGACAGATTTACTTCTATCTCCACACTGTCAATAGCTGAAACAATTGTTAAACTATTAAACAGTTGTATTATCAAAGGAATACAGCATTGGTCAATAACATTAACTCTTGAAATGATAGCACTATTTTTTCGGTCATATTAACTGCAAAAAATGAAATTAAAAATCTCACAGCATACTATGATTGATCCAGTATCACATGAAAGCTCTAAACCCTAGCAACCAACTATTTCTACTTCACTTAGAATTTGTTCGGTACATATTATCCCATCAAAGTCGCAGCATTCATTTCAATTAAACCATCTACAGGCACTGTTGTATTGTCCAAGAGTCAGTTAACCATAGTTCATCACAATTATTAACCGTACAAGAATACGTTTGCCAGTACACTTTTCAGCAAATGTCTCAGCATTGTGAGAATATTCCCAATGATTAAAAAAATAACAATAAACCATAACCCTAAAAATTAACTGATTTTCATTACTAAATCACGCCACGCGCCGTTACGGTCACCCTGCATCTTCACACGTCCTTAGGTGAATAGTTTATCACATCATCTGTAAACAATCAGAAAAGAGCTCAAGTAAACAGCTTAACCTTCGGTCATTCTGATCAATTTAAAACAAACACTACAGACCTGATAACACAAAACAAGTTTAGTATGTTACCACACATGTAATTACCTTATTACCACACATGTAATTACCTTATTACCACACATGTAATTACCTTATTACCACACATGTAATTACCTTATTACCACACATGTCATGTCATTACCTTATTACCACACATGTAATTACCTTATTACCACACATGTAATTACCTTATTACCACACATGTCATGTCATTACCTTATTACCACACATGTCATGTCATTACCTTACCTCACAACACATGTCATTACCTTACCTCACAACACATGTCATTACCTTACCTCACAACACATGTCATTACCTTACCTCACAACACATGTCATTACCTTACCTCACAACACATGTCATTACCTTACCTCACAACACATGTCATTATCAGGGGGTACACAGTTACTTTTCAGATAATTTAATCTCTCATGGCATAATTTGATACTATGATTTGAATAAGCATTCAGTATTACATGAAACTTCACTTTATATTGACCATACAAGTAAGTTTGCGACACATGTATCAGTAATGAAAGTAGGTACATTCAAACCCAGAGTCATAACAAAATGGAAGCGTCTCACCAGATAGTTGTAGAACATCAGTGGTGGGTACATCACACTTATCTTATCACGGACTTCAACTTATCACGGATCATTAGTTGCTCGAAAACGGACTCAAAGTAGTAGTACTCACTCGAACCTCCCGGCTGTTCTCCGGTAGTCACTAAAGTGACATACTTTTGTACCTGGTTTAAACCTAAGAGGGTTGAGAAGAAATGTGTAGGTCAGAGGAAAATGAGACTTTCTCTTAAGATGGGACAAGACACTCAGTTCTTGTTAAAGTTTAAACCTCATGTACTTCGGTAGTGAATGCTAGTAGATGAGCACGGAAAATGAAATTTGGAAACATGGGCCAGTACAGTACAAACAGCAATTTGTTTGACACTTAGGTAGGTAAATAAGGGTAGCGGTAACTGTTGGAGTATGTAAACAATGAAATTAATGTGGGTAGGTGCTTTATGAATGCCATTAAAACAGCCTTAGCTCAGCGCTAGGTAATCCCAAGAGAGGAAGCTGTCATAACAAGAGTGGAAAAGACATACGATAACTAGGGAAGCCATGCGGAAGCATTAAGAGGCAATCCCACTTCTGATGTAGGATCGTCACTGAGCGATCGAGGACGAGTGCCGAGCGGTATAGTACATCGTCAGGACTATAGGCGTTCCCATTATCCCATTAGGGATAAACAACATACCTGTGAAAATAATTACACACTATTAGTAAAGAAAACACAATGCAAATGGTAATCAGTAACAAGAATAAAGTAAGTTCAAGGTACAGCAACAATACAGTTAATCGAACAGACCATTAAGGTCCCACAGCTCGTACAGTGGCGAAGCCACCCAATGATAAACGAACAAACCCTTAAGGTTTATAGTTCATACAGCAGCCTAAGCCACCCAATGATAAACGAACAAACCCTTAAGGTTCATAGTTCGTACAGTAGCATAAGCCACCCAAATACAAAGTATATCGCTCGCTAGCAGCAAGCCTATACAGCTATGTGAACATACAGCAGCGCTGTACCAGGTAAACCGACAGAATTGTCGGGAGCAGGAACTCTTTACTGAGTCGAATCCGAGATCGCATATTCTACAGTTTGGAGATCTGGAAGGCCAGTGTTCCGACCTGCTGGCAGCTAGCGATGCGACGACGCGCGAGGACTCTGCTTTACTTGCACCTACAAAATAGTAGCCTCATTTGACGGCTTAAATTATTTAAAAAAAAATTGGTTGTCTGTAAAGTCGGTTTACTGACGATAGTTGAACGTGATAACGCGAAAGAATCATTACCTTTATCGCTGTAATTATCGTTGCTATAAACAATTGACACCACATTCACTTTTCACTTGGAACGCCTCAGAGCGTGGTAACGCCGCAGAGCGAGGTAACGCCGCATGACGTCATGTTTTTTCGTGCGTGCAGCCGGCTATCGAATTATAAGACGTTGTCACGTCAAAATACGTACCTACCTACTAACTAAATCTACAGCAGGTCAATAAACTGCCGTTCAATGAAAGCACCGACGGCCACTGTCGTGATCCTCTGCGACACGTATAAAAATAATTACATAGTGTTTAAGATTATGTCCTTACAAACATCTTATACATCGTGTGCACCGCAGACTCCACGCGACGCGACGCCCGCACCCGGTGGATATGAGATTCGAAGACTGAGCCGATCTTATCCTACAGGAAGGTGAACCTTTTACACCTTCCGAGTGAGATTCATCATAACGTCGAGAATATCTCTATTCTCGACGTTATGTCGATGTCGATCCAAAAAGCTGAACACGACAGAGGGCACCGGTCCGAGGCGGCGGCTAGCAGGTGGGGTCGGGGTCGGGCGGGGCGGCGGATCCCTCAAAATTTCATAGAGCGGTTGATGAACTCTATGCCTAATCGTATGAGAGCTGTGGTAGATGCCCATGGAGGCAACACGCGTTATTAAATTAAACCTTTATTTGATAAAACATGTTTTTTATTCAAAAATCAATTGCCTTTAACAAGGTGCATATCCGACTTGTTAGGCGTAGCTCCATGTCGTATGGTATTCTGAATTCAAATTTAAAACAATACGATCGAAAAAGATGGTAAAATGTATCAGGTTTAAAACTGCATCAACAGTTTTTGTTCAATCTAGCAATCATATTTCGGTAGGGGCCATCGAAACCTAAACTCTAAGGTAGGCCAATAGATGTGTCCAGAAGTGTACTTTCTAGGAGATTTCTGACATTGAATAAATATTTTTCTATACCAAGGATCAGTAATTTCATCATCAGGGGAGACTAAATTATCCTGAGTGGTTATAGCAGTGACTTCTATACGAGATAAAGCATCTGGAACTAAATGTAATGAACCTTTTTTATGAATATTATCAAAAGTAAATTGAGAAATTCTAGCAGCCCAACGAGCTAAGCGTCCACTAGGATTATTGAGACCTAGGAGCCATTTTAAACAAGCGTGGTCAGTAATGACAGTAAACTTCATTCCCTCAATATAAGGTCTAAAATGTTCTATGGAATCTAAAATAGCTAATAATTCACGTTCTGTGGTACTATAATTTCTTTCACATTTATTAAGTGATCTAGAATAAAAAGCAATGGGATGTTGATCACCATTATCATCTTCTTGACTCAAAACACTACCTATGCCCACAGAGCTGGCATCACAATGCAGAAAGAAAGGTTTCTCAAAATTAGGACATTGCAAAACAGGAGAATTAAATAATGTTTTAATTCTTGGAATGCATTTTTAGCTTCGTCATTCCAAGTAAGTGACTTTTTAGATTTTTTACTACCTGCTGTCAATTTAGTTAAAGGAGAAGCAATATCAGCGAATTTACAAATGAATCTACGATAATAAGAACATAAACCAAGGAAACTGCGAAGTTGTTTTACCGTTTCTGGGCGTGGGAAATTTTCTATTGTGTTCGTCGCTAATTAATTTGTCTTTCTTTTGACCTGAAAGTATCCACCCCAAACGTGTTTTCTGAGCTACTATGCCATCAGAACATCTTACTAAACCAACTGCTATAATTTTGCAAAAGATGTCTGCACCAAGCAATATATCAATTTTGCCCGGTGTGTTGTATGTAGGGTCAGCCAATAGTAGGGTTTGAGTTCTGGCCACTTCATCGTGATGTGTCGTATCATGTCGTAGCAACGGCTACGGAGAACGACAAGGGTGTCTCTACGCACACCAATAGTAGTTCATCACCATTTTGTGTATATTGCAAGGGTGACCATTATATCTTTAGTTGTAAAGAATTCGCAAAACAAACTGTGCAACAACGAGAATTTGTGAAAAACAGAAACCTTTCCTTCAACTGCCTTATACCGAATCACATAGTCTACAAATGTAAACAAAAGAGGAAATGCCGAGTCTGCGGAAGAAAACATAATTCTCTCCTACATGAAGAAAAAGAAACAACACAAGAGAGTGACACACAAGAAAGTAACAAACAAGAAGAACAAACCGAGAAGGTCACAAGCGCACATTTCTCTAAAGAACAACCTGTTCGTCAAGTATTATTGGCAACAGCACAAGTACATGTTACAACAAGTGACGGCGAAACACATGTACTTCGGGCATTGATTGACCAAGGCTCAGAGGCTTCATTTGTGTCTTCAAGAGTAGTCGAACTCTTGAGACTGAAGAGGACAAGCATCTGGCCACTTCATCGTGATGTGTTTTGAAGGTAATCTAGCAGATAGTGATTTTAAAACATAAGCCTTCACTTGAATAACTTCCTTTCTATTATATTGTGATGTAACTGACAGGTCGACTACATGCTTTATTGGAACCAAGTTTCCTTCTCCCACCCCTGAGACTACACCGTTGATGCTTGTCCTCTTCAGTCTCAAGAGTTCGACTACTCTTGAAGACACAAATGAAGCCTCTGAGCCTTGGTCAATCAATGCCCGAAGTACATGTGTTTCGCCGTCACTTGTTGTAACATGTACTTGTGCTGTTGCCAATAATACTTGACGAACAGGTTGTTCTTTAGAGAAATGTGCGCTTGTGACCTTCTCGGTTTGTTCTTCTTGTTTGTTACTTTCTTGTGTGTCACTCTCTTGTGTTGTTTCTTTTTCTTCATGTAGGAGAGAATTATGTTTTCTTCCGCAGACTCGGCATTTCCTCTTTTGTTTACATTTGTAGACTATGTGATTCGGTATAAGGCAGTTGAAGGAAAGGTTTCTGTTTTTCACAAATTCTCGTTGTTGCACAGTTTGTTTTGCGAATTCTTTACAACTAAAGATATAATGGTCACCCTTGCAATATACACAAAATGGTGATGAACTACTATTGGTGTGCGTAGAGACACCCTTGTCGTTCTCCGTAGCCGTTGCTACGACATGATACGACACATCACGATGAAGTGGCCAGAACTCAAACCCTACTATTGGCTGACCCTACATACAACACACCGGGCAAAATTGATATATTGCTTGGTGCAGACATCTTTTGCAAAATTATAGCAGTTGGTTTAGTAAGATGTTCTGATGGCATAGTAGCTCAGAAAACACGTTTGGGGTGGATACTTTCAGGTCAAAAGAAAGACAAATTAATTAGCGACGAACACAAAATAACAACACTGCATGTGACAAGTATGGTATCAGAAGACAATGATTTATTAAGAAAATTCTGGGAAATCGAAACAGGTTTATACAAAAAAAGACAACTACTTACAAAAGAAGAAGAGATGTGTGAAGAAATTTACAAAAATACAACTAAAAGAGTGAACGAAAAATACACAGTGCACTTACCTTTGCGACAAGGAATAGAAGAAACTCTGAAATTATGTGGAGAAACGAAACAACAAGCTGTTTCTAGGTTCAAACAATTAGAAAAGAAATTACAAAATTCTCAGAGTTTAAAATCAGATTATTCTAAGGTAATTCATGAGTATATGAACATGGGTCATTTGAAAAAATCTGACCCAAACGATGACAACCAATCGGTCTATCTTCCTCACCACGCTGTAATACGCGAAGACAAGGACACAACGAAGGTTTGAGTAGTCTACGACGCGTCTGCAAAGGGTTCTAATGGTTATTCTTTGAACAACACCATGATGATTGGCCCTGTATTGCAACCTGATTTACGAAGCTTAATTATTACATAGCCAACACATAGAATATGTGTAGTAGGAGACATAATTAAGATGTATAGAATGATTGATATGACACCAGAACATACAAATTTACAACGCATAGTCTGGCGAGATAACCCTGAAGAAAAATTAGAAAGCTTCAACTTGATGACTAATGTAACCTTTGGGACAGCTGCGGCACCCTATTTAGCTGTACGAACGTTACAACAACTCGCTGATGATGAAGCACTTGAGTATCTTAATACAGCACCTGTAATTAAAAATTCATTTTATATGGACGATTTGATGTCAGGAAGCGAAACTGAAGAGGAAACAAAGAAAATGTGTGAGGAAATCAAGGTCATATTAAGTAAAGGCAATTTTAAAATGCAAAAATGGGCTAGTAATTCGGAAGAAGTATTAAAGTATTTACAAGAGAGCGACAGCACAAACAGTACGAAGGATGGAATAGAGATAAAGCTAGATTAGGTTATAAAAATTCTGGGATTGACCTGGGATAGGAAGGATGATACATTTAAATTCACCATTAACTTACCTGAAGTTCGATGTCCCGTAACGAAGAGATCTGTTCTATCGGATGTAGCAAGACTGTTTGACCCATTTGGATGGCTGTCACCAGTGATCATCAACGCTGAGGTTTTTATTCAAAAGCTGTGGCTATACAACTTGGGATGGGATGACGAGCTGCCGTCCGAGTTGATAGACGAGTGGATGAAATATAGAGAAGAATGAATACACCTTCAAAACATTGCAATACCACGTTGGTTTAAAACTACACCGAGTAATTACACAAACATTCAATTGCATGGTTTTGCAGATGCATATACGCACGCATATGCAGCTGTTACTTACCTTAAAATTATTGAAGAGGACACAGTACATATCACAATCATCGCATCTCGAACCAAGGTGGCGCCGCTGAAGCAAATTTCAATTCCTAAATTGGAATTATGCGCCGCAGCATTACTAGCAGAATTAATCAATGATTTGGAAGACCTGTTGAAAATACCTAAAAACAAAATCTTTGCGTGGACTGATTCAATGGTCGTGATGTCGTGGTTGCAATCTCAACCAAGTCGTTGGCGTACATTTGTTGCGAACCGAGTGGCAGACATAACTCGGATACTAGACAATAACCGATGGAGACATGTTCAGTCTACCGATAACCCAGCCGATATCGCCACAAGAGGCGTAAAAGCAAGCGACCTGGCTTCTTTTGACTTATGGTGGACTGGGCCTGTATGGTTAAAATATAAAAATCTCGATCTACAAACATATGAAATCCCGCAAACTGAATTAGAATTGAAGGGTTCATCATTTCACACAAAGGAAGTCAAACCAATCTGGGAACATTTTTCTTCAATTTCGAGAATGAAAAGAATATTAGCTTACTGTAGAAGATTTACGAAAAGGGAAAAGGAAACAAGAGAAACATATTTAACAGTTAATGAGCTAGACAAAGTATTAGAATTATGTATAAAGTATTATCAGGAATTAGTTTATCAGAAGGATATTGAAGATTTACAAAAGGATGGAAGCGTGAAGAAAGAAAGAAAGAAAGAAAAAGCATTTATTAGCCCGCACAGGACGAAACACACAAATAACAACAAGGTTTAAAATTATTACAAAATAAAAAACGAATCGGTCCTGTACGATGCCAAAAGGCCCCCATCTCAGCATTGTGCTGTAACATTTAAAAATGTCACAGCGCTGATATTCTGATAGGGCCCAAAGTGATGCCACGGTCAGATACGGATATAATAAAAAATAAATAGTGTAAATGAATAAACAAATATAAATACATGTAAAAAAGTAAATTAGAGAAAACAGTAAATAAAAAATAATAATTATTATTATATCTACACCCAACGTAACCATACCCTTCGTCAATCTGCGCGATGGGATGGCCGATAACTTTCATTTTCATTCACTGGCAAAGTGGCAAGTGGCAACACTGACGAACAGAGACGGACGCGGGCGCAGACATATTTGTTTATTGTTATGGAACGTAGCATTAATTATTATAACATCAATTATCAAAGCGAATTCAAAATCATAATCCATACTCTTTGCGTAATACCAGATAGCGTGCAGTGATTGTGAAACAAACTTGTATTATAGTGGGGCTCTAAACCCAGTTAAAACAAGAAACAAACATTACCTATCAGCGGTATAGTACCTACGTGAGTTACAGATGGAAAGAACCAAAAAAGTGACTTTAAATAACGGCAAAACAATGCATCTCGGTGTCGAGGTGACGGGAATTCACTACCAGACACAAGAAAACTAAGTATCGTCTTGTTAATATCTACTAAAAAATGAAAATAAGCACGGCCAGACGCTCCGACCACCCCTGCAAACTGCGTGCAGAACATTAGTGAGTTTATTCCGACAATTTTTTTTGCTGTTGGAGTAAGTAACATTTGAATTTACTTCTAAACGCACCAATTGTTTTTAGAGCACGAAGAGGTGGAGGGAGGTCATTCCAGCAGCGACTGGCAGCAAATTTGAAACTACCACGGAAAGCAGCAGTTTTGTGAGAGGAGGCCAACATCAGGTAAGAAGATGCTCTGGTTTTTATTTGGTTAACATCACGCGACCAAGACAGTTTTTTATAAAGATAATCTGGTTTTTTTGTGAGAATAGTGCCAAAAAGTAGGGTAGCCAGGTGAAGCTTTCTCCGCGCTGACATTCTCATCAAATTACCCTTATTTAAAAATGGAGTGATGTGGGCTCTTTGTGGCACATTGTAACAGAACCTTGCACACGCATTCTGTACCCGCTGGATTAGCTTCTGACTTCTACCGAGAATGCACGCCCCGTACACAGTGTCAGCGTAGTTCAGCTTGGATAATATAAGTGATTCACATAGCATGACTCGCATATCTACACTTATGTACGGACGGACACGATATAAAAGCTTGAGTCGGTAGAAGCAGTTGCGCACAGCTTCCAGAATGTGTGTTTCAAAGTTAAGTTGACCATCAAAAACTACCCCAAGGTTACGAGCTTCCAGAACCCTCTCAATACCACAACCATCAATCCTGAGGTCCAGGTTGCAAGTCAGCATTTTGTTAAGAAAAACCCTGGATCCCATCACAATATATTTGGACTTAGTTGGATTCAGAACCAGGGAGTTTCTTCTGGACCAATCAGAGATTCTTTCCAGATCCTCATTGATATATTTCACTGTTTCAGCAGCATCCTGAGCGCAGAAGGAGAGGTACATTTGTAGATCATCAGCATACAAGTGGAACTTGGTGTTGATCAAACATTTGACAATGTCAGCACTGTACAAGATGAAGAGGAGTGGGCCAAGAATCGATCCCTGCGGTACTCCCCTGTACACATGCTTTGGACTAGAGGACATGATATCTCCATTGTCACTAGATACCTGAACGAATTGTGATCGATTAGTAAGGTAACTCTCAAACCATTTTACTGTTTCAACATTACAACCATAATAAGACAGCTTGGCAAGAAGAAGAGAAGTATTGATTGAATCAAAAGCACGTGAAAAATCCAGAAGGACAAGGAGTGTTCCCATTCCTCGGTCCCGGGCCTCCAGAATGTTCCCAACCACATCCAGTAGAGCAGTTGTTGTGCTGTGGCCCCTGCGAAATCCAGATTGTGCAAGTGGTAAAATCCCATGATGCTCCAAATATAATGTTAGCTGGTTGGAGACAACCCTTTCCAAAATTTTGGACAGACAAGGGAGCAGGCTGATTGGGCGGAGATCCCTTACACTGGTGGGGTTAGAAACCTTCGGGATTGGTCTAACGATTGCTATTTTCCACAGATCAGGGAAGGAAGAGGTTACGATGGATCTGTTGATGATTGCTGTTATGACTGTAAGAGTACGAGGGAGTGTCAACATCAGCATCTCCAGAGAGATCCGGTCAGAGCCCTGCGCGTTGGATCTGAGACCACGCAGGATTCGCAGCACAGCTTCCTCCTGAACAGGCTCAAGCCGGAAATTACTGTCACTGTGCTGATGCTGTTCAAAATATGTTAAATCTGCAGCAGCAACGTCCCCGCTGCCAGGAACATCCAGGAAGTGCTGATTAATAGTATCTGGATTGTTACAGAAGTGGGGCAGACTGTGCTCTGATTTTTTTGTGTTGGTAATTATTGTAGACTTGATATGACTCCATAACTTCTTAGGCTGTGTAATATTATTGTTGATATAAGTTTTAAAGTATGCGCACTTCTCAGTCTCAATTGCTGTTCTTACCACGTATTTTAACTCTATGTAAGATTTTTTATGGTTATCTGATTTTGTAACTTTAGACTTTACATGGCACTTGTCACGCAGCTTCATCATTTCCTTTACAGTGAAGGTTATCCAAGGAGGTGACTTTTCTTTAATTAAGACTTTTTTGATGGGTGCATGCAAGTCAAATAGAGCCATAACGTATTGATTAAACATTTCAACCATTGAGTTCACATCTTGGAGACTTTCAATATATTCCCAGTCAATTTTGTTTAGGTCATTATTAAAAAGTTCAGGGAGGATATCTTTAAGTGGCCTATAGGTAATCCAATGCGGGATAAGCTTCTCTACTTTAAAATTTAATTCAATGCTTATAATTGCGTGCTGACCGAGTTCAGGTATGTGTGAAACTGAGTGCCCACACACACGGGCGTCAGTGCACGCAACATCAATTAGAGTTTCACTATGGTCTGTAAAATGAGTTGGTTCGGTAACAATTTGTCTGAGCTTGCAACAATGTAAAAAATTATTCAGAAGCTTAGTTTTGTTGTCAGAGGGGTTTAAAACATTAATATTGAAGTCACCCACTAGGAGAACCTTATCCACGTTGGCAAAAGAGGAAAGAGAGTCTGTGATCGCATCCAGAAAAACATTCACATCAAGCCACGGCGGTCTGTATGCAGTGCCAATGATAACTGAATGCGAGTTAACATTAAGTTTAAGCCACATCTGCTCGACCTGCGACGACGGTGGGTGGGCGGCGGCGCGCGCGCGCACTCCGCGGCGCAGGTAGAAGCCCACGCCGCCCCCCCGCCCGCCGCGCGTGTCGCAGCCGGTAGCCCGGGACTGTCGGCGCACGGCCTTCCTCTCCTTGCCTGAGCCAAGTCTCATTTATTGCCATGATATCCACCTCGAGAGTTTCCATAGCTACAAGAAATTCATCATGGCGTGATCCCAGCGACCCCGCGTTAAAAAAACCAACTTTAAGATTTTTAGTCTTGTTCATTTGTACCTAGATATGTATAGAGTATCCATTTAACATAATGTAAGATGTAAATCGTGTATAGTATGAAGCACAGAGCGAAAATTGTATAAAAATATTGTGAATATATTATAATTAAGGAATGTAGTAAATAACGTTGTTTGTGATTATGTAAAAAAAAAAAAAAAAATGTAAATGTAAAATAATGTACATAAAAAAGTTAGCACTGTAACGGTATAAATGATAAGCCGCGGAATAATATTATATAAATAATGTAAATAATGTATAGAGAATGATCGGGCAGCCGGACCCCAGAATAGAACCATAGTATACTGAGACAGGAAGCGAGTTGACCTTGCACAGAACAAGCACAAAAATAGGTATAAAGTAATATGTAGAAAATAATGTTTACACTTGATAAAAAGGTAGCCTACATGATATACAGTAGCGACAAAAATGTTACACATGATTTTCAGGAGACACCTCACGACCAAAAACCCGGGAAAAGTCCTCCTCCGAGCGGATGCAATACGTGGGCTTGCCTTCACCCTGCTTAGCCAGAATGCGGCCGAATTTTGTCCACGAATACTTCCATCCGAGACGGCCGGCAGCTTCGCGCACACGGTAGAACAACTGCCTGTTTGTCTTGGTGAGCCTCTCGTTCACGTAGAAGAAAAGAAGTTCTCTTATCACACTCGCCCCTTTTTTAGATAAAAACGGGATATTAAGAGTGGGAGGGAGGTTAGAAAATGCCTCCATCGCTGAAATTACAAAACACCGGATTGTAATACCATGTAACCAGCATATAACTAAGTTATTAGTTCAAGAAGCTCATCTTAGAACATTACATGGTGGGATACAAGCGATGATGGCTTTTGTGAGAACGAGATACTGGGTGATAGGTTTGAAGTCTGCAGTAAGAAAGTGTATTCACAACTGTAAGACCTGTATCTTGGATAAAGCGAAGGTAAAACCCAGTTCATGGGTCAATTGCCTGCCGTTCGAGTCAATCAACATCGGCCATTTATGAATAGTGGGGTTGATTACGCTGGACTGGTATTCATAAGGACATCGAGAGGCCGCGGACACCATGCAACAAAGGGCTATATTTGTTTGTTTATATGCATGGCCACTCGCGCGATCCATCTAGAAGCGGTCACAGACCTAACAGCACAAGCTTTTATAGCCGCATTTCGGAGGTTTGTGGCGCGCCGAGGCCACTGTTCAAACTTATGGAGCGACAATGGCACCAATTTCGTTGGCGCTGCCAAGGAATTGAAGGACATGTTCCGGAAGGGAAAAAATAACATCGCGAAAGAAGCGGCTGAACTTCTAGCTAACGATAACACAGTATGGCACTTCATACCACCAACGATGCCCACATGTGGAGGCCTATGGGAGGCTGGAGTTCAGTCTGCTAAAAGGCACCTTTACAGGATAAATAAGGACACAAAATTGACTTACGAGGAGATGTCTACGCTCTTAGCACAAATCGAGGCGTGTCTCAACTCTCGCCCTCTTTATCCAATGGACAATACCATGACGCCACTAACTCCGGGGCATTTTTTAGTTGGCGAGCCCTTGGTTTCGGTTCCTGATACAAGTTACGAGTACCAACCTGTCAGTCATTTAACGAGATGGCAGAAGTGGGATATTATTAGGCGTTCTACCCCACCAGCCGCTTCCTTCGTCTCACTCCGTTCACCTCCGTCACTCTCGGTGTGGTAGAATGCCCAATAACATCGTCTTATTATAACGAACTCTACATATCAACCACTTACCTCGATTATCAAAAGCAGCTCTACGGTTTAAGCTCTGTTTCACTACACTACTTTACTGTCATTCTTTCATAGTTTCACTACAGTAGGATATTATTGGAAATGAAATCCACAGGTTCGGCGCCTATTCCACCCGATGAAACGGAAGGTGGAGTATGAATTCCTACATAGTGCAGTAAAATACTGGTTCGGCGCCTATTCCACTAGGTTGCAACATTTGTTTGAGTTAACGACAATGAGTTATAAATGTCAATATTGATGGTTGACCTCAAATTCATTTAATTATATTCACCAGCTTAAAACAACTATAAAACTTACTATACCTTGATTCAAACATATAACATAGGTACTTTCCGTTAACATAATTAGGTCTGTATCTGAACGAACCAGTAACCTAAAATTCAGGACAGATTGTCTCATGTCTCTCCACATACTTAAGAATGGTGCATTGCCGCTTAGGATTACACACATATCCGTTTTCGTGTCCAGATTGGCTCGAGGACATCTGAACTTTAGGATACCGCGTACATTAAACTAAATTTAGGACAGATTGTCTCATGTCTCTCCACAAAAGTAAAGTAGCGCACACCTTTAGGTCCACACACATTTTTCTGTGACCAGATTGGCTCGAGGACATCTAAATTTTAATTTAACACATTACAGACGATACATCCTTTACGTCTCGGATTCATTTAATTATACTCACCAGCTTAAAACAACTATGAAACTTACTATACATTGATTTAAACATACAACACACATACTTTCCGTTAACATAATTAGATCTGTATCTGAACGAACCAGTAACCTAAAATTCAGGACAGATTGTCTCATGTCTCTCCACATACTTATTAGGATGGTGCATTGTCGCTTAGGATTACACACATACCCGTTTTCGTGACCAGATTGGCTCGAGGACATCTGAACTTTAGGATACCGCGTACATTAAACTAAATTTAGGACAGATTGTCTCATGTCTCTCCACAAAAGTAAAGTAGCGCACACCTTTAGGTCCACACACATTTTTCTGTGACCAGATTGGCTCGAGGACATCTAAATTTTAATTTAACACATTACAGACGATACATCCTTTACGTCTCGGATTCATTTAATTATACTCACCAGCTTAAAACAACTATGAAACTTACTATACATTGATTTAAACATACAACACACATACTTTCCGTTAACATAATTAGATCTGTATCTGAACGAACCAGTAACCTAAAATTCAGGACAGATTGTCTCATGTCTCTCCACATACTTATTAGGATGGTGCATTGTCGCTTAGGATTACACACATACCCGTTTTCGTGACCAGATTGGCTCGAGGACATCTGAACTTTAGGATACCACGTACATTAAACTAAAATTTAGGACAGATTGTCTCATGTCTCTCCACAAAAGTAAAGTAGTGCACACCTTTAGGCCCACACATTTTTTTTGTGACCAGATTGGCTCGAGGACATCTTAATTTTAATTTAACACATTATAGACGATACATCAACCTTTTACATCAACACGTAACAATCAAGTGGTAAACGTGGTCACACGGATAGTCGATCCTTGCCTTGCATGCATAAAGCTAAGGTGCAGATACACTTGACAACGACAACCGGATCAGAACCGTATTGCTGATTATTCAATCAAGCGTACAAACTATGTGTGAATCCGCTGCTGTAGACTGTTCCGTTGACGGTAACCGTACCCGGTGGTTGCTTCATAGATGTAAATTAGCTTTATGTTTATTTTCGAATCAGCAAAGTTCAATGTCAATGCAATGCTCGCTTCCCACGGTCGCATCAACTGCATTCCATATTCTAAGTAACATGATCGACTATCATGTTGTAAACACTGAATTCGTCTTTTATAGAATTTCCTAAATATTATTTTCGTATTTATATGAAGTTGAAGTTTGTAATCGCTTCTAATTTATTGTGTTTCATTCTTCTAGGTACTAAGACTATATATTTATATGATATATTTTTATCAAGTACAACATGTATTATTGGATGAACCATTACCCACTTCGATCGAGTGCGATTTTAACTTACATAAAAGAGAACCCTGTGCACAACAAGATTATTTGGGAGCATTGTAATAGTACCTATACTAAAATTAAACTAAAGTTGTTATCGATAAATTAGACCACTATAAAACCATAACTCAGACACGTGTGTTCGATTCCCACACGATACAGTTTCTTGGATTATTTAATTGTGGGTTTAAGTGATTATTTAATAATACGAATAAAAAATTTATTTGTGAGTATTTATAAATGAACTTATTCCACAGTAGTATTTTTATGTGATTATAATATTTAGTCCCGAGTTTAACCGCAACTTAACATTAACAACCACACGGATTGGTCAATATGACGTAAACGACATATTTTTTTTTATACAACTGTAAGACATGTACTTAGAGTTTAAAATTGAAACGATCTATTTTATGCTGAAATAGTATTTTTTGTGAATATAAACGAATTAATTAAATCGCTAAATTACATTCGCTCCAGAATCTTCAAAGTGACAAGTATTTTTTTTTTTTTTTATGTTGTTATAGGCTTGCGTTTGACCGCAATTTACCTGATCTTAAGTGATGATGCGGCCTAAGGTGGAGCACGCTTGCCTAGAATAAACCGGTTCACTCGTGCCTTGAAGATACCCAGATTATATGTATCGGGGAATAGAGAGGCGGGCAGTGAATTCCACAGTCTGGCAGTTCGCACAATAAATGTGGAGTCAAAGCGCTTGGTTCGAGACCGTGGAACTTCAACCGTATAGCGGTGACGCTTCGCCGTATCCCTGCTCGTCCGGTGATGGAATGGGGATGGGGGAATTAAGTTGTGCAATTCCAAAGCACACTCTCCGAAATGTACCCGATAAAAGACCGATAGGCTGGCAACGGCGCGGCGGTGTTCAAGGCTTTGGGGCTTAGCCTTAACCAGGAAGTCGTTGTCTATGAGCCTCTTGGCACGTCTTTCAATAACTTCCAACGCCTCCAGCTGGTACTTGGCAGATCCATCCCAGAGGTGCGAACAGTACTCCATGCACGATCGAACTTGTGCTTGGTATAGGTTCAGCATCTGTTCCGACGTGAAGTACTTTCGCACCTTTGCGAGGACTCCTAGCTTTTTGGCAGCTAGTTGGGCCTTTGACTCGATGTATGACCCAAAATTGAGACTCGACGTCAAAGTAACGCCAAAAAGCTCAAGATGGTCGGTGATCGGAACGGATACATTTCGGAAAGCTGGGGCCAGATTGAAAGGCCTCTTCTTGGCAGAGAAAAGACACGCCTGGGTCTTGGCTGCATTAAACTCGACCAGATTGGCATCTACTACTACTAAGTAGTACTAGCAGTACTTTAAAATCAACTTTAAATCATGTAAGTGAGTACTTCTTAATTTTAAATTAGTAGTCATAATGCACAGCTACGGACCTAGTTTTTGCCTGCCGGCTGTTGTAATTATCATGTTCTGTCTATCCATCGTGATTGCTACTCAGCTACGGACCTGGTTTTTGCCTGCCGGCTGTTGTAATTATCATGTTCTGTCTATCCATCGTGACTGTTACTCAGCTACGGACCTGGTTTCTGCCTGCCGGCTGATGTAACTGTTCTCAACCTGTTATAAATTGATTATTGTATCTCAAAAAAGACCTTAAACGGTTATTTGTTTTGTTATATAAAATATTAAGTACTTTTTTATCTTGTGTATTAGGTCTGACTCCGACGTTTCCCGTGTGTCCGACTACATAAAGAGCCCGCCGACTGCTACAAAGGTCGTGCCGAGCAAGAGCCAGCCTACGAAAAAAATAACAAAGCGCAAAGCTTCCTCGGTCGTAGAATTAGGATCAAGGTAGTTTATGACTACTTTTTATTTTCTAAGTTATTACTTTCACATATTCTAATATAAAGTAGATTTCAATAGAGAACTTTGATTTGTAAAAATATTTTTAAGTACATACTTACTTATTTTTCGCTCAACATAAGTTTGTATCTAGAAAAGTGTTTCTTCTAGATTATTAAAATAAAATTATTTTTTTACAGTAACAAGAGACCAGGGAGCACCGATCTTTTCGGTTTGGAAGACTTAGATGGCATTCCTCCGCAGTCGGAGTTAGGTTCATCCTTGCTGTCCCGCGTCGCCAACGGGAAGGTACGACGGACAGCGGACCTAAGGGGCACCTTCTTTGTGGAACTGAAGGTGTACCATAAAGAAGACATCATCTCCACTGCTCCTGAGGAGCGTTGGAAGAAGTCCCAAGTTGCATTAAAACTGCAATTGGATAAAGGTAGCTCGCAGTGGAACTCACTACAAAAATTCATGCATAAGGCTCACGAGTTGTTTAATGACTCAGAGCCGGTATATTTTAGTGATAAGATACATTTTAAATAAGTTAAACTTTAAATTTGAGGCATCCAAAATAAGATTAAAACTGCAACTGGATAAAGGTAGCTCGCAGTGAAACTCACTACAAAATTCATGCGTATGGCTCACGAGTTGTTCGATGACTCAGAGCCCATATTTAAATAAGTTGCATTATTCATTTAAAATTTAAATTTGAAGCATCCAAAATAAATCTTTATTTTTAAACTTAGCAGGTAATTAATTACGATAGAATGCCTTTCTGCACTGTTTGTAACATATCTGTTGAGCGCAGTCATTGGACAGGTCATCTACGCAGTATCGATCATAAAAATAAAAATATTTCATACGTTTGCGAAGGTGTTGAATTAATTCATTCTGCATTTCTAAATCGTATAGCTTCTTATAGAATTATTGATACTAACGAAAATTATTCTTTAGATTCGTTTTTGAATAACAGTCAAGAAAAAATCGAGACATTAATAAACAAATCTCTTAGGGATCATATCTGTCTAAAAATTAATTTCGAATATTTTGCTTTGTTTTTGATGGTTAAAAATGATAGTCAGGAGATGAAATCATTTGCTACAAAGAATTATGTAGTACATCAGAATTATGATTATGATTCATTAGCATCTCAGGTTAGAAACACGTTGAAAAAAAAGATAGAAGAATTTCAAGATCGTGACAGTGGGTGGACATTTTTAAACAGTTCGTATTTGGAAGTTAATGTTAACAAATACCAACCTTTGCGCGGTTCAAGCTTTATCGAGTTGCCGACATCAATTAAATCAAAAAAAGCATGTATTAATATTCGCAATAAAGATAATTATTGCTTTTTATGGTCAGTTGTTGCTGCTTTATATCCAGCTAAAACTCATCCTGAAAGAGTATCGTCTTACCCCCATTTTCAAAGCGTGTTAAATATAAAAGACATTCAATTTCCATTGAGTTTCTCAGATATTGCTCAATTCGAATTAAATAACCCTGAAATTTGTATATATATATATTGCTTTAAAAATAATTCCGTGATTGGACCGTTTTATAAACCAAAATCTTTGAAGAGGAAAGTGATTAATTTACTTTACTTAGAAAAAGATGATTTATCACATTACTGTCTCATTAAGGATTTACCTCGTCTTGTTAAAAAACAAATAACAAGACACCACAGTAAATTATACTTTTGTGATGTTTGTTTAATGTTCTTTGATTCATGTGATGATCTGAATTCACACAGTTGTGGAGGAGTTGCTACTGAACTACCTCCAAAGGGTTCTTTCATTCAGTTTGAAAATTATGGTAGAAAGCAATTTGTTCCATTTGTTATATATACTGATTTTGAAACAATGCTAGAGCGGTACGACTCCTGCAAACCTGACCCAACTCAGGCGAGCACCGTTACGAGACAGCGACATGTGCCCATCGCTTTCGCTTATCATATTACATGCACTCTAGATAAAACCTATAATCGTTACGTCTCGTATCGTGGTTTGGATTGCGTTTCGAAATTTGTGAAGTCTATCTATAAAGACGCTAAAAAGCTTTATAGAATTTTAAATAATACCATTCCTATGATTTACACGAATGAGAATGCTCTCGACTTTGAAAACTCTGATACATGTCATATTTGTGAGAATTTCTTGTTTGGTGATAGGGTTCGCGATCATTGTCATTTGACTGGTAAATATCGTGGCGCAGCTCACAGTTACTGTAACCTACAATATAAAATGCCTAAGTTTCTGCCTGTATTTTTTCATAACTTATCGGGTTATGATTGCCATCTTTTCATAAAAGAATTAGGTAAAGCTCCAGGATCTATTAAAGTCATACCTAAAACAAAAGAAAATTATATTTCTTTCACGAAGTATATTCCGATTTCCGATAATGAAAGCATACAGGTACGATTTGTAGATTCTTTCAAGTTTTTAGGAACAAGCTTAGAAAAGTTGGTTAGTACAATGAAAAAACAAGAATTTAAACAATTCAAATTTTATTTTCCCGAAAAAACACAATTCGATCTACTTACCCGTAAAGGAGTTTATCCGTACGACTATATGCCTCAATGGAAACTTTACGAAGATACGTGTTTACCCTCTAAAAAATGTGTTTTTAACTCTTTAACTAATGAGTCAATTACTGATGAAGACTATGAACACGCTCAGTCCGTTTGGTCAGTATTTAATATTCGTAACATGGGTATGTATACAGATTTAAATTTAATAAAAACCTTAAAACCGACGTTCTTTTGCTTACAGACGTGTTTGAAAGTTTTAGAAAAACATGTAAACGACATTACAATCTGGATCCCGCGTTCTATCTTACGGCACCAAGTCTATCATTCGATGCAATGCTTTTGAAAACTAGAATTAAATTAGAATTGATAAGTGATGTTCAAATTTATAGGATGATACAAACAGGTATTAGAGGAGGTATTTGTATGTGTTCCAGAAGACATGCCCAAGCCAATCATAAATACTTGGATTCTTACGACCCATCCCTTCCGAATTAATTTATTATTTATTTAGATTGTAACAATTTATATGGCTATAGCATGTGTCAATATTTGCCTCATTCGGATTTTAGATTCATGAGTAGACAGGAAATAGATGATTTGCAATTGAACTTAATAGATTTAAGCGATACTGCGGAAAACGGTTATATTCTTGAAGTTGATTTATTATATCCTACAACATTGCACATTGAACATAATGACTTTCCATTTTGCACAGAAAAATTCGTCCCACCCGGTGGTAAGAATAAAAAATTAATACCGAATTTGTATGACAAATACCACTATATTATTCATTACATACATTTTAAAAAATGCTTGCAGCACGGATTGGTATTACGAAGGATTCATCGTGCAATTGTTTTCAAGCAAAGCTGTTTTTTAAAACAATATATTACACACACACACAACACAACACAAGCTCTGCTTAGCTTGGGACCAGATGACCGTGTGTGAGTTGTCCCAAGATATTTATTTTTATTTATTTATTGATATTAACACCCAGTTACGTCAAAAAGCAGAGTCAACTTTTGAACAAGATTTTTTCAAATTATTGAACAATAGTATTTTTGGAAAGACTCTGGAAAATAATGAGCATCGAATAGATGTTAAGTTAGTAAACAAGTGGTGTGACTTGAACAATAAACCAAAAAAGACTACTTGTGCTGAGAAATTGATCGGCAGTCCATATTTTCATAGCGCCTCAGTATTTTCTGATGATCTAGTGGCAATCCAAATGAAGCCTTCTCGCGTTATTCTTAATAAACCAATATATATAGGACATCATCATGACTTCCATTATTCAATCATAAAGCCTTTTTATGGTAACCGAATTGAATTGTGTTATACTGATACGGATAGTTTGGTTTATGATGTAAATACTGATGACATTTATCAAGATATCAATGAACATTTTCTAAAATATTTTGATACCAGCAACTACGACTTAAACAACGAATTTAACTTACCAATTATTAATAAGAAGGTTCCAGGGTTATTTAAAGATGAAATGGGTGGTAAAATTATCAAAGAATTCGTAGGACTGCGCTCAAAGCTTTATTGTATTAAAACTTTAGACAAAACAATAAAGAAAGCAAAAGGTACAAAAAAATGTGTTACGAAAAATTTAAATACGTTAGATTATAAAAACGTTTTGTACAATTGTAATGTCATTCACAAAAAAAATGTTTTGTTTAAGTCGATAAAACATGAAATATTCACTCAGGATGTAAATAAAGTAGCACTTTCAAGCAATGATGATAAGCGGTTGCTATCGTTTGATAAGGTATCTACTTTAGCTTGGGGTAATGCAACTATATTTAAGTAATGAATTGCCATTATTTTTAATGTAAGTAATTACAGTAGATACATTTTTTACAATGTATTTAGATAACGTTCAAATGTAATGATAATTACCTAAAGTAAGGTCAAATAATGTGTAATGTAATTGTAAAAAATTAAATTTTCTTGGTGCCTCAAATAGATATTATTATTTTAACTGTTACTTATAGCAAATTATGTATAAAACTTTAGAACTTAGTACTTAATTAGTTTTAAGAGCGTTTACGCGACACAGCATGTCGTAAAATTCCTAAAATATAATTTACTAACTTTTTGTGACGTATCAAGTTATATTAATTCATATTATTAATTTCCAAAACTTCGGACTTAAGTTTGTATGAAATGCCATGCCGCTATGTGATAAGTTTTCTTATATTGGTAGTAAATAAATAAATAGTATTTAATGGTTATAATTATATCTGTTTTATTTCCATTCCTGATTGATTACAAAGCACACAGGGCTCCCAGCGTGTCGATACAGGTTCCAACTTGATAAACATAAAATGTTCATTTTTGATGACAAAGGACTCGTGCCTCGAAGTTCGCACGCGCGTTGTAGAATTTGACACCGAACAGGTGCTCGGACATGTTGAAACATGAAATTGATTCGCGTGTGGCTTTATGGAGTCTAATTATATATTAGCCACGTTCCACAGTAATATTATTGTGTAGAACATCATTCTATCATTACACAGTCGGTCGGAGTGGTCATATCACGTTGAATAAAAACAAAACAAATTGTAAGTATTGCACAGGCTTATACATATTTATAAAATAATTTCTTAAGCTGTTAAACATAATTATTATCAATAATTATAACTTTGTTTATTTCAGATCATCAATAATGTGCGATTCTCCTGATTTTATCTTATCACAATACGGTCAAGGTTGGCCAACTCCAAGTTTAAGCTGGCATACTCCAGAACAACAAAGACCTGAACCAACCAACAAAAAGCCTAGAGCAAGACGGGAGGGTTTAAAACGGAAGGCACCTGCTGAAAATTCTATAAGTCAATCGTCGTTCGTTATAAACAACGAAAAGAAAAAAGGTTTACGACTGATCCAGATACAAGTGTTAGACATCAGTGTGCGACAAGAAGCAAGTGCTGCAAGTTCAAGTGACAATGAGAACGTGGTATTAAGTGCACAATATGTAGTTAGTGAACCGGTGGACAATGTTATGGAAGAGACACAATCATTGATACATAAAACAAAGAAACTTTGTGGTGATGATTATTATTAGTAAGTAACTAATGTATCTACCTAGTTTGTATATTCAGTAGAAATAAATAGTTAGTTTAATATTGGTATTATAAATTCATTTGTTAATTTGTTAGTGTAATAAAATGATTCCACATAGATCATCACAATCTGTAAATAAAAATAAAATAATAAGAAAACTTTAAGCCCTTAGTTAGGTTCTTAGTTAAGGTTTTTAGTTAATATGTATTTTTAATGTAATAAAAAAAAATATATAAAAAAAAAAAAAAAAATGAGAATAAAAAATAATAAATAAATAAAATAAAAAAAGAATATCAAAGATGTAAGTTTTATTGTAATTAGAGAGAATAAGTTAGAAGAAATAAAATAATTTATTTGATAATGTAGTAGTGTATTAAAATTCTCAAATACATCATAGTTCATAGTAGATAAGTTTCATCATACATAAAATATTAAATAACAAGGCCAAGTGTATTTAGTTTGTAATTGAAGTGAATGTAAATGTTTTGTGATTGTTTTTAACGAGAAAACTAAATAAAAAATATATTTATAATTTAAATTATCTTTTATTGACATTATAAACATACTCCCACTTTAAATTAGCTCTAAAGAAATGTTCTCATTATGTTATGTTTTAATTATGTTTTCAATATTTTAAAATTAATAGAATACTTACTCAATTAAATTCATTTTATTAGAGCTAATTTTAAGTTTGTTATGTAGGTTACCCGGATTATATTAAATAAAAAAACCTCATGTACATAATCATTTTTTTATTAACTGAACATTACAAAATAATTTTAAATAGATTAAATATGGACATGTTATTATCAAAATACCATTTCTTAATACATATAGCATTATTCAAAGCACAGTATAGTCTATGATTTACACAGTTAAATTCAGTATCATTTTTACAATATTTCTTTTTCAACCTTGAAAAATTAGGACATCCTTTTTCACCTATATCTATCACTTCACAGTTAACACATAAGTCTTTGATCCACTGAATTGTTTCTAAACCCTTCGTAATAATTTTTTTATTTTCTAAATATGGTAAAATGACGCGATGAAATTCTTTATAGTCTACGTAGCCCTCACTCCAGTAAATTCCTCTATTTCTTTCTAACCATCTCACTTGCTTCTTTTCTTCTTTAGTAAGGGAATGGAATGAATGCGGCGGTTTTACCAGGAACGTCTGTGTATGCTCTTGATTTACAACCGCCACTTCTTTCACGATAAAATTATTTTTGTAATCTTTAAATCCTTGGATTTCTACGATGATGGTATCCGGCTTCATGATATCTTCTTCACGATGTTACTTAAAGGTTTGTATTTAACAATGCAATCGTTGAGAATGAGACAGAATGCTGTGGTTTGATCTGGTATTTCCGAATCAGTCTCGATTTCTACTCTCACATCTACAACTGGACCGGTCTTCAAGTAAACTGAATTGAGGTACACTTTAATGTCACGAACATAGCAGTGATCGAACTGAGACATGTCAGAACTTGCATTGTTCTTTCTATTTGTCTGAAGACCAATAATAACATAATATCTTGGTTTTTCTATTTGGGATGAAGTTTTGATAGACCAGGTATGCTTTGTAGTTTTAGGCAAAGCTGGATATTCGTAGAGGTCCCAGTTCCTATATATGATTTGAAGTGGTCGATCTTTTTCTAATAGTTTTAACAAACTAATTTTTTCTTTGTCTGATACTTTAACATGTGGTACACGCCATATGATTTTGTTGATCTGAACGTCATCCACTATTTCGCCAGTGTTAAGTTTTACAGCATTCAAATTAGTGTTACTTCGCAACAATACCAATTCGTGTCTACTATTTATTACGACTTTTTTAAAATCTTCAGCGAAACCTAGAACATTACGGAGTGGTATAGAGGCAGAAAATCTTCCCCCATTAATATTTTTTATACCATCAATATTCCAGCCCCAGGCATTAGACATCTTTGATTCACTCTCATTCATCGATATGAGCGATTTTATAGTTGTAGTTATTCGAGCATTTTTAATTTTATCAATCTCCACTCCGTTTAGCTCATACCTAATATCTTGGAACAAGTACATTAGAGCATTGTTAGTGAAATTGACACTAGTAACCTTGTCCTTCGTGTCTTTTTTGCTAACGATAATAGTTCCTTCCAAATATAGGGTGCTCGCTGATGGTAGTATGTACAAGTCTTGTTGGTTGATAGGTATACGGATTTCATCGTTCCTGTTGAAACTTGTTACGTAGGGCTTGTAGGAATGAAATTCGATTCCTTCTATAGTATTGTCGTAAGTCGGAACGGATAAAACGTCTAAGATATTCATTTTAGCAATCCGATCGCTCTAAGGAATGCTTTATTGTCTTTTGATAATTTAATTTTTTTCTTAAAGCGAGGTCTTATGTGACGGGTGGTCCGAGTAGAACTGATATTTTTAATTTGTTGAGACACATTTTTATTGTAGTCAATCATTTTTTCTTCTAAGATGCAAATATAGCTGCACTTCTTCACCGCGCAGGTTGATTAATCGAGTGTTTATATCTAATAGCCTGATATGTATGCAGCTTATGTTGTTTTGATTGATCGGAAAGTATATTGCGTTCTTCGGGATTTCTATGATCCTGTATCCAGGTGGCACATTTAGTGCAAATTCGTGGATAATGTGACTTGGTTCACCGTTTATGTATGAACCGCTTATAATATCACATTCAATCCTGACTACGGTCGTAGGTAAAATGTTAACTGGAGACTGTGACACATGCCATTTATTAGCTTTCAAGGTTTGCTTATTAAACCCTAACAGGCTTCTAAAAGAGTCTTCTTTAGTAAAATTTATGTCTTTTGTACAGTATAGAGCAGTTTTCAAAGTATCGTTATTGCACTGTAGTTTGATTGACGCATTTTTTATTTCAGACTTTAAATAATCATTGATATCTTGCAATTCATAAGTGCCTTCCGGTATTTCTATAACTTCATCGATACCATAATAGAACTTATTATTACTTTTATCAATATTTGGAATAGAATTAAAAGTTGAAAAATGCAATAAGGCACACTCATATTCTCCATCTAGTTGTAACGTATTAGGATAGTACGTAGATAAAGTTAAAGAATTTCCAGTTATCGACAAAGTGAGTGACATCTTGCAAATGATTGAAATAAAATAAACACATATATTTTATACAATTTTATTCCAAAAAGTCCGCAGATATTTTAAACATAAATGACCACAATTTACCGTGTTGAATTTTTGATATCTCGTGTAGTTATAAGAAACTTTACAGTTCTTAAAATATCCCATCAGCTCCAATGGAGGTTTTAAATTTCCATAGCTATCAAAATATTCACAATAGTCATATACTTTAACATACGCTACCCAATGCGATCCTTCGTTCTTAGAATCGTCTAAGTTAACGATACCACATTCAATCCGTTTCGGCTTCCTAGGTATCCGATCCTTCATGTAGACCCCACGGAAATATGGGATGTCTCTTGAATAGTTTTGGATATCTATATTAGTTAAAGGACGATTAGGTAGCTTCTTGTTTAGTTTTTTGATGATTTTATGAACAATCCTTTGCCGTTTTTATAGGGCTTAATGTATAAACCCTTGCCCAACATTAAAGCTTCCATAGCCTTATTGTGTCGTTCTGTTTCTTGTAAATTTCGTTTGCTTGCTTTGTAATCATTAACGGTTTATGCAATGCCAGCTGCACCACCAGCTAGAGCTCCAAAAGCTGATAAACCAGCGAAAATTGGGATTAAAGGTAGAACTCCTCCAGTCTTTGGTATGGGTATTACTCGTGGTACCCGAATTCGATGATGGTTGTTTGGCAATAACTTTTTTGCAACTAAGTAGGCCGCTTTTATTAAAGACTTACTATCTTTGAGTTTGAGTTTCTTAACTTTTGTTTTTATTTTGGAAACTAAGCTTTTAAATGTTTTAACGCCGGATCCTAACTTTAGTTTGGCTTTCATGACTTTGTTCACTAGCCATGAGCTTAGTTTTTCACCTCTCCCTGCATCTTTTGATTTAAGTCTTTGTTTAGCCATGTTAAGTAGTTGTAAATCAGCTTTGTGACGATTTGATAAGTCTGTATGGTTTGCGTACGCAATGTCGTGTTGCATACAAGCTTCGTCTAGCTTATTTACACCTCGGTCGCCTCGCGCTAACCGTTCGTGAAGTTTGGTTCCTGGTCCGCAATAATTGTATCCGGGCAAATGAACTTCGAATGGTAGATTATTAATAATGTTATTAACTAGTCCTCCACCTCGCATTACTTAAAGTATAATGGCAGAATTTTAAAAAATAATGGTTATATAACATCTTAACCCATAAGTGCTGTTTTGTCAATCCAACTGTTTTCTGCACTGCTTAAACCTAACCATTTGACATATAATTTATTTCCTTTCTTCTTCAACACTTTTTCTATCAAATAAACGTCAGGATAGTGATAGTGGTCGATTTTTGAAGTTCTTGCTCATAAAAAGCTCCTAATATGTTCTGCTTTCGTTTATCTTCTATATAATATGTCACTGGTAAGGTTTTATTAATCTTTTTTACAATAAATAATTCAGTTGACCAATTAGGAGTATAACCTTTCTCAAAATCATGTTTGTATTTACTTATACGAACACAATCGCCAACTTTGAATTTAGGCTTCCACTGAACTAAATTATGTTTCTTGATTTTTTTAATATTTTCTTTTATTACTGGTTCATTCAATTTATTCACATCAATGGGTTTAAATTGGATAGTGCGATGTTTTGTGTTGTTATAGGTCTTCAATATATTATCCAATGGCAGACCTAACCACTTATAGTTCCCACGGAGACTAAAATATTTATACAATTTATTTTTTACTGTTCTTATCAGTCTCTCTACAATAGATGCTTTTTTAGTAGAAAACGATGAATAATGGTTAATGTTGTGCTTCTTCATTAACGTTTGAAATGTGTTGTTATAAAACTCTGTGCCCATATCAGTTTGTAAATTAACAGGATTTTTATTGCTGCTATATATAGGATTTTTATTGCTGCTACATATCCTGCGATATGTTGAAATGCACGAGCAACATCAAATTTATTCTTTGATTTTAACGGTTCTGCCCAGGCGTACTTTGAAAAGCAGTCAATCACCACTAAAATGTAATTATAACCCTTGTTATTCTTTTTCAGGTTTTGCATGTCCACCAAATCAGCTTGCCACAAGTCGTGGATTCCTTTCAGAATAACAGAACGGCGAAGGAAGTTTCTTCGAGCCGCTTTGTGTATTTCATTTACAATTTGCTGTTTTGCCATTACGAAGTTTTTAGAAGTAATTTATCTACATCTGCTTTGGTATAAAACTTATCTTGCAAATGAGTTAAAACCTCAGGTATTTTTGCTTTTAAAGTAACCTGAATTGTATTCTGTGTCTCTTTTATAATTTGAGAACGCAATGAACCAATCAGTTTATTGAATTCTTTTATCGTATTAGCATTCAACTGATCTACATAAGACTTATTCACTGCATCGTCTGCTTCTATGGGAGATGTAATTCCTTTCAATCTGGTTGCTTTTAAATCAAAATCTCCTTTTTCCGACTTCTTCAATGCGTTTTCATTAAACTCAAGCAGTTCTGATAAACGCATTCTTTTATGAATATAGTGACCGAATTTATCTACATTCATATTGAAGGTGTACTATATTGAAAGTCTGATAATAAAATGAACACTGGAAAGTTTACAACATTTATTTATTTATAACTTTACTTTCACGCAATTCTTCAATAATAGATATAATTTCATTGTCTAATCCTGTGTTACCAGCATCTCTAGACGCAATTAATAATTTCAATCTTTCCACTAGTGCATTGGGGTCATCCCAATACACTAAATCTACATTTTTTCTCCACTTTTTTGTTAATGGCAAACCCTTTCCCTGAACTGCAGTGTTCAGTTTAAAAAGAGGCTTAATAACTTGCAAATATTTTTGCCCTTTATTACTTTTTATCGGCTTATTTGGCTCGAAGTCTCGACGATGTGCATTTGTATCAAGTAGCATCGACTTATAATGTTTCATATCGCTTTCTGTAACCACGCTTAAGTCTACGTCTTTCTTAAGCAGCAACTGTTTTAAACCAGGTGTATTTCGGTATTTACGTCCAGCCACGGCAATGTACTGATCGTTGATCAATATACAAGCAGAACCTAACATCAATTTCCCGCGTTCTGCTCTAACACCGAATGGAATGTCTGCCAACGCTTCTGAAGATACTGACCAGGATGACGTATCACAACCTTGTTTGCTTTCAACTATTGATTGATAAGAAGAGTCACTGCTGATATCGGATTCATCTTCATTGTCATTATTGCTACCTACGCTACCAGTTCTTTCTTTCTGTGAAGTTTCGTCAGTAAAAGGAACTTCAACAAAATCTTCATTAGTACGCAAGGGAGGAGCTTGCTTATTGGCGTTAGCAATTAGGTTGAGGGGTTCTATGACAGGCTTGAAAACAGATTCCAGTGCTTGTTTGTTGTCAATGTCCGCATCTCTCATTTTCCTTACTTTTTTCTTTACAGCTTCTGTCGCGTCAACAATTTGTCTTTTCAATGATTTTTCCATATTGGCAAAATAGATCGTAATTGGTTTAGCGTCACCAGAAGAATAATAATGTCGCACAGGTAAAGCTCTTATATATGTGTTCGTGTTCTTAGTCAAAAACTACAAACGTATCAAATTTACTTCTATAACATCCTTTGTTTTTGGAACAATCTTTATTAATTACGACATAATTGAAAGGTACACTCCATATTTTTGTACACATTTCACGGAATTCAATCCAAGTCATGTCAGTGTTGACATGTTCACCCAAGTAACACAATCGCGTCTAAAAACGGACTATTAGATATCTAATAGAATTTAATTTTATTGTCTACCATAAGAGTAAAATATCTCCCAAGTAATATTCAAGAACGCTTATAGACACAGTTTAGTAAAAGTGGGCACAACCTTGTCCCTTCTCATAAGAATGAGTTAAGAAAACATGAATAGATAGAGATAAGAGTTGTAAATTTTCAAATTGTCTGTAGAGATTTTTCTAGTGTCTCACTAAACTGTTTATAAACCACAAATTTTACTAGTAGATAGTTTATAGATAAAGTTGAGACCTTTAAAGAAGTCTTTACTCGTCAAGTTTTTAAACCAAAATTAACTCAAGACTAACAACTTTAAGTTACATTTGATTTGTAATAGACAACGACATATAATGGCGCAGAACTTACAAGAGTTATTTAAACTTATTTATTGTATTGCATCATGGCGTAACAAATTTCTAATTTCTTACATTACTTGTGTTTTAGCTAGTTAATGATGGGTAAACAAGCATTTCTTTATGCGATTGAAATTCTATCGTCGAGTATTATGTAAAACTGTCTTAAAATAAGAGCGCCCGCTGTAAATGTATGATTTAATATTTTTTTTTCCAAATATGAATATTATTCATTAGAAGCAAAATTTTTAAATTGCATTTTAATGTTTAATATACTAATTTTATTAAAAATATAGTAATTTTAAACATAATAAATATTTAATTAGACATAATTTAATGATAAAAACATAAAAATAAGCATTAAAATATGTAAAGAAAATCATTTGAAGCAAAAATAGGCAATAAAAATGGCGTTAAGATAAAATTTACTAGAAAAACGAATTTAATAGAACAAACACTCTAGAAAATTTTCTGTAGTATGGCTCTAGCTCTATGACAAGAATAATTTCACTTGCAACATACTAAACTATCTAGTGAAAGAATAAACAGATTTATGAGTGGTTTAAGATTACCTAGTAACTGTCATCTCTATACTATTTTTTATCTTCTCGCAGTATTTCTAGACGTTCATCAGTGAACAGGTAATTTGATGTGTTGTGAACGAAGACCATTTTATGCAGTAACAGAGCAATTTAATTAATTAATAATAAAAAAAAAAACAGAAATATTTTTTACTTACCCTCTGTAAAAAATATTTCTGTTTTATTTATAGACAATGTGAAAAATAGTTGGTATAATAGTAGGTAGGTATGTATGTACCGCGGCGTGGTGCCAAAGACGCAAAGTGTTAACATAAGGCTGGTATACAAAAGTGGACGGATTCGTAGTAAATAGTGTCGTATTGATACCTAAATAGTTAACAAAAGCGCTCGAGATACTGCATGACCTCAGGTACCTATATAATCAAAATGTTATAAAACGAATCTTGCATGCATGCAAGCATTGCATGACCTCAGGTACCTATACAGGATGAAATTGAATTCATTAGCAAATTTTTAAGGAGTGACTCAGACCACGAACCTGAACAACTTTCTTAACTCAAACACGGGCCAACTCAAACAGCGCGAAAATAAAACAGCTGTTCCATACATTTTGGCCGAGTAGGTACCTATTGCACTTCTGTTTGGAACAGCTGATATTTTTTCGCGCTTTGAGTTGACCCCATAATGAAAGTTAAAAATTTGCTAATGAATTCAATTTCATCCTGTATAATCAAAATGTTATAAAACGAATCTTTGTAGATATAGTACCTAGTTACCTATATTGAACCGCACCTTCGAATTTCCTATACTTACTTAGTAGATGTATGGTTACAAATTGGTACGTAATTGAAAACTACTAAACTTTTTAAAGGTATTTTTATAACTACGAAATTTTAATAATTAGTGAATACCATTAGATATTAGCTGTTAATATTTATTGTTTCATATTTCGTAAAAACTACCTTCAGAAAGTACCTATGCATGTACTCTACTTAAGGTGCGCTACCGATTTTTCGACGAAAGTCACCAGACCTTTTAATTTTTTTCACTGTCTCCATTGCATAAAATCATCCAATTCAAATATTTAAAACAAATGCACTTAATTAAGCCATTTTTAGGAAAAAAACCACTATAAACACGTTTTCACTATCATTTTTCTAGACAAACTGTAAAATATCTATTAAAGTATTTTATTTAGACTTAAGTCTCTTTAAAAACAAAGTTAAGAGTACCAATAGCTAAAATATAATGTTTTATCTTAAAATATATCAACTTATCTATAAAATTACTTCAAGTTAGGTACCTGTAGGCTATTTTTAGAGCATTTTATCTTAAAACATTCAATAAACCTATAAACGTACTAAAATAAGTGTGCTATAGAACAAATGCTCTAAAAATAATCAAGCTTGAGAAAAAAAACTCTTTAAGAATACATTTTCTTTATTGGAACCATCTTTAGAAAGCCGCTATCTAAAGATTAACCATGAATAGACTGTCAATAGACAGTTTTGTTTTAAAGCTCCAAGACTGTGTTACTTGGGCATCGTAAACATGTCTCATATTTCTTTCATCTTGCTTAAAAAGTACGATTAGGTTCGCGTTGTTTCTTACTAACTGCTTAGGAATTTTACTATATGTCTGATTTAGGTAAAAACAATCGATGAACTTGTGTCTTCCCATTGCAAAATAATCCCGCATGCGACTTTGAATTTCACAAGCAACATCGTCAAATACAATCACAGAATTCGGTTTTGCGTCCTGAACACTTAGTACTTGCTCATTTTCATGATATTTCTGAAATGACATGCCTGGTACCCGTTGCAAAACTTTTTCTAAAAATACGTACTTGGGTTGTTGCAAGGTTTTTGAATAAACATAAACATTTTGAAACCTTAAACCATTCTCGTGTATAAGGAGACCAATTAATAAATTAGTTTTTCCACAATTTGACGGTCCGCAAATGATGCATCGTACCGTTTTAGGTAATAATTTTCCATGGCGAAAACCAGTCTCCTGAGAGTGAACACAAAGTTCGTTTACATGTAACGATTGTGGTTGTTTTACAAATTTCATGACGACTGTTAAAGCGGTTTTATTAATAATGAGTAAATTAACGTATTACATTGACATTTATAACTCATTTTCGCTAACTCGAGCAAATGTACGACTCTCACCATAGCTGTCCTTCAATATAAGATAGCGATTGTTTGATTTTAACCAATCAAGCATCTGCTGGTAGAACAAATCTTCGGTTTGGGCTGTATACGAGTCCTGGTATTTTGATGAACCGTTATCTGTATTTTTCTGACCAGTTTGCAAATCTTGAATAAATATAATCTCGCCGCTAGAATTCCTCATAATAAGTTTACAAATATCTTTAATATCACATTTCTCTGAGCTATGCATTGTAGTAAACTTTGTTGAAATGTATTTAAATCTGTGATATGAAATACAACCTTCTTACTACAATAGTAAGAATCGAATGTGGTGTTAAATTACGGCGAACAATTATTTATAAAAGTTGTTTTCTTTCACTGCGTCTACTCTAGGATATTATTGGGCATTGTCATACTCCACCTTCCGTTTCATCGGGTGGAATAGGCGTCGAACCTGTGGATTTCATTTAGATTATTGGGCATTCTACTCCACCGCAGGTGGGGTAGAATGCCCAATAATATCCTACTTCTGTCTGTTTGTTCCGTCTAATCTCTGAAACGGCTGGACTGATTTTGACGGGATTTTCACTGGCAGATAAGTGAGTTCCGTACAAAAGAAAATAAAAACCCTGCAAATAGTAATCTACCTATAACCTGTAACAAATATAACGCAATTCCTGAAAGTAGTTGGTTCAGAATCGGCTTCTGAAACCTTAACGCAGCGCAATAAAGCATAATTAAACGCACGACATAATTTGTAGTTCACAGATAGCTCGTAATACACACATGACAAGTTAATACAATTCTTAATTCAAGGAAATTGAAACTTTAAGGCAACGCAATAAAGCCTACTTAAACGCACGACATAATTTGTAGTTCACACATAGCTCGTAATACACACATGACAAGTTAATACAATTCTTAATTCAAGGAAATTTAAACCTTAACGCAGCGCTATAAAGCCTACTTAAACGCACGACATAATTTGTAGTTCACACATAGCTCGTAATACACACACATAAATAATATCAACGCATTTTACTTCGAAGGTAGTAAGCATCAAAATAGGTAAATTAAAGAAATTCCAGCCTTAGCTCCAATGACTAAGGCTTATTGGAATGCACGAGCACGACCAAACATAGTTCGGTCATCAGAGTTACACATAAACAATTTTTAGGCATTTTAAAATAAATACAATTATTTAATTTAAAGAAATTTAGAACTTATTTCAAAGAGATAAAGCATTTTTGTCGGCTACCCCTTTGAGTTTAAATGCGAAATGCCGACAAACACGCCGCCGCTGCCGCCCGACTAACATGAGTACCTAACATCAAAAGCTAGTCATCCGCCGGTAGCGATCTAATGTAGTTGTTGCTTGGCTTACTTCTCCGTCATACTCTTGTTTCCGCGCGCGATGGCTTTCCGCTATACCAACATCCAGTACACGGAGATGGTGAGGACCCTGGCTCGTTGTCTGGATAATGTTGCGTTAGCTTGTCGGGAGTTTAATGGCCGTTATGGCTGCAGTGTGAGTGCCAGGACGATGCTTGCTGCAACTCAGCGACTGAGGGACTCCGGGGCTTTCTTTCCAAATACGGCTTTGGACAGGGGGACGAATGTGCGGACTACTCGTCTGCAAGAGCGTATTCTCGACCATTTCGACGAACATCCAGAGGACAGCACGAGAGAAGCAGCACCTCAGTTTGACTGCAGTCACATGTACGTGTGGCGAACGTTGCGTGCTGATGGTGAACACCCATTCCATCTTCGACGGTGTCAAGACCTAACGCCGGCCGACAACTTGCCACGGCTGGAATTCAGTAGGTGATTGCTGGAGAACTGGCAACAGAACATTCTTTGGACGGACGAGAGTACCTTCACGCGTGTTGGCATGTACAATCAGCACAATCAGCATTTGTGGCGTCATGAGAATCCACATGCTTGTCGTGTGGATTCGTTCCAGCATAGGTTCTCCGTCAACGTGTGGGCAGGTATACTCGGGACGTGCATACTCGGCCCCATTTTCCTTTCACGGCTGACCGGAGATACCTACCTGCGGTTCCTGCAGGAGACTTTGCCGGACTTACTAGATGACGTCCCTGCCGGTCTTTTACGTGACATGTTTTACCAACAAGACGGTGCTCCCGCGCATTTCACGTGAACCGTTCGACGGCATCTGGATGCGGAGTATGGCAGTCGTTGGATAGGTCGCGGAGGACCTGTACCGTGGCCTCCCAGATCGCCTGACTTAACGCCACTAGACTTTTATTTGTGGGGTCGCATAAAATCGCTCGTGTACGTCAGTCAATGTACAAGTGTTGATGAACTTAAATCGAAAATTGAAGAAGCATTTGTGACAGTGAAACGTGACACTGAAGTGCTTACAAAGTTAAAACACAATTTAAGAAAGCGTGCAAATAAGTGCATAGACCAAGGCGGTGGTCATTTTGAAAGTATAATGAAAGTGGATCGCCGAAATAGTGTAAATTAATTAAGTGTAAAGTGTAAATAGTTCAGTCACGTAAGTACTTCTTCCTATCAATACGATTGTATTCTAATCACTGTAAATGAGAAATGATTCAAATCTTTTAAACACGCAGTCTTTGAATATTTTTGAAGTAGGCACAAACAATAAACTGTACCTAAACACAACTTGTCAGGCATTCGCGCCGCGCGGGCGTGACATCTCTAAAGATAGATACCTAGGTAGATACTCGTAAAAACGAGACGCGACGAACGAAACGGCGGCCGCGCGTAGAGCGTAGAGACAATTTTTGAATTGTCTCTACGCTCTACGCGCGGCCGGTCTAAGAAACCGGCCGGCCTGTGAAAGTGTGATAGAAAGATTTAATTTTACACGTTGATATCCCATAGGTATTACTACCATATCTAGCTAAAGTAATGTTTGGTCGTTGAATTCGTACGGTCATAGGTACCTAATGCAGTAATGCCTACACCTACCTACAGTTCAAGCTGGCGATGCCGCACAGTGGATCGAAAAACGGCTTTAAAGGAAATAGGGGCATGAATATTTAAGTCTCGTTTTTTATGCTTAAAATTGCTTCTATTAACCAATACAATACTGAAATATATCATGGGAACCCATTTGGCGGAAAAACAGACGACTTATATTTTATTTACAAAAAAAATGTATGGAGCTGATATGAAAAATACGGGAACACCCAAATATTCCGAAATATTTTATTCCGAATTTCGATATTCCGATTTTCAAAAGTCCGAATTTCATAATACCTAAAAATTATAATCTCTATTATTTAAAATCACGAAAGTTATTTTACCGAATGTCGTAAATCCGATTTGTTTGTTTTCCGATTTTCATATGTTCGAAGAATCAAATGCTCGATGAGTTCTCGGTCCGAAAAACGAAATTCCGAACTTCAATATTTCGAATAAACTGTTAAAATTAGGATTCTGATTCAATTCAGCTACGCATATATATTCAAAATGGTGTCCCCTTGTTTCGCAGACAGAAATTTCATAGAATTTCGTTTTCCAGAAAATGTTTCATAATTATAATATTTGGTTCTTGTATTTTTATTTCGACTATTATTATTTCAAAGACTATTTACTTGAATGAAACATATTTCACAGAAACACAATTCAAAGAATTTTTAATCAAATTTTTTTGTTTAACAAACTTATCAAACAGTAGAATTACTTTTTAACAAATATTGTTTATTCGGTGTATTTTTCTATGGAATTTATTTCAACAAAAATATATAGGTATAAAAAGAAAGACAATAACAAAAATAATCTTAAAAAGTCAATATGTTGTGCTACAAAAGTTAATGACAGAAATGAATTGCTGTGAAACCGACTCCACGTAGTCTTGTCTGCCCTACGCCTAGAGTGTAATTTAAAATTTCGCGTAGGCGCGGAGGGGCGAGGCGGCCAGCGAGCTGAGGAGCAGGTGGTTTTAACGCCCGCCGCCGCGGCTGAGGCTGGCCGGCCAAGCCGGCCAGTAAGCCGAAGCTGCGGTGGTGAGCGTGAATACCATCTGCGACGATAAGCTCGCGTGGTACCGCCGGAGCCCCGCAACGCCGTAGCCGTGACAGAAACCATGCCTGCTGCATGTTGCATGTTCGCTTGCATGATGCATGCTTGCTTGCTTGCTTGCATGCTGCATGCATGCTTGCATGCTGCATGCTTGCTTGCACGATAAACGATTGCACGATAACGATAAAGATAATCGGAATTTTAATAATCGGAATTCGTATTTTTGATTTTCGGAATTTTCATTATGTCGGACTTTTTGTTATTCGATCTTTTGAAACTCGGTATTTTGAGAATAGTAATTATAAACGTTCGGAATTTTGAAATTTTAGTATTATAAAAATAGGATGAATGATAAATCGGAGTTGCCATATTAGGAATTTTGAACTATTCGGAATTATGAAAATCGGTATTTTGAAATTCGTATTTCTGACTTTCGGAATAAAGTTTTTCGTAATTATGTAGTGTACCCGAAAAATACAGATATCTCCAAATCTGCAAGGCAGGCCGTAATATCCTTGCACACGGTTATAGTACTAATTTTTTGTAATTTTTTGACATACTTTTTATTACGGGCCTACCTGCGGAATTTTTTAAAAAATCGTGAAAAAAAAAATTCTTTGTCTCGTATTTAACCAATCTTAAAATTAAAAATACACTTATTAAAAACCACAAACAACGATTTTAAGTCTTAGTTAGGGGAATTCGTCGGGTCAATTCCATGGAACTTAATAACTAAAACTCACTTTAAATAATTTTACGATTGAAATAAAAATGAACAAGGAGTTGCAAATTACCTGACAATAATTAACGAACTCTTAATCAGTTTTTCCAGATACTACCCAAAATATCGAGCACTATAATGAATCATGACCGTAAAGAGATTAAAAATAGTAAGAATTAAGTAACAATAAGCGGTAGTTAACAAAGAAGCCATTAACTGATAATAATTAACGAACTATTAATCAGTTTTTCTAAGTACTACCTAAAATATCGAGTACAATAATTACTAATGACCGTAAAGAGATTAAAACGAATAATAATTAAATAACAATGAGCAGGAGTTGACAAAGGAGTTACTTGTTACCTGATAATGTATATTAAATAAACACAAAAAAAAATAGTTTGGTTTATTATAAACTTTTCACTTGTTAACATCTCTGAGTTGTGTGGTTTGGTTGTAATAATGGAAAGTTTAATTACCAATTTGGACTTATTCGTTATTCTGCAAAGTGGGAACACTTCTTTTAATCATGAAGTGTTGTTCAGGACAGTAACAACTCGTCTCGGTGATCACCTTTCTAATGAAGACAGTGTTACCCTTAAGGAGTTTTGCCGAAGGTATACATGAGCTGCTGCAAAAAGGTGGCAGAGCGCCCACAGGAATACTAAGACTTTCAAAAAGAATTATGAAAGTTGGCTCGAAGCCAATGTTGATTGGCCAAGCTGTGTGCACACCAATTTGCTCGCCCTGGAACCAAGAGAAGAGAGACCCAGTGAAAATTATATATTCCCGGAACCTTCAACGTCATCGTCAGTTGGAACGATGACTAAAATGTCTCGGAAACCCTTCGAAGATCTGGGAAACAAGCAAAAAAAGGTAAGATCTAACGAGCACAAAGATGAAGATCCACATGAATTGGCTCAATCAGCTGCAGTACTTTTTAAAGAAAAAGGTCGTGACGATATTGCATCGGTCATCGAACATATGCTCAAAAATCCCGAAGCAGCCCCAAAAATTAATGCGATAATCAAGAAACCTGTACATCCCATAATATTTACGCCTGAAAAAGCTCTAGGATTACTCTTGTCTTTGAAGCTTTCTAAGTGGTAATACATAACTTTAAGGGCGACAGCTATTCGAGAAGGGGCGAAAGATATTTACCCCTCTTACTACTAGGTGCAACAGGCTAAATTTCAGTGTTATCCTCCGAAGCAATCAATGACTGTCAGATTCGTCAGCAAAGATTACGTTACAAGGTTTACTAAATATCACAGTAAAGAGGATCCTTCATAGTTTAACTCACGATGTGCAAAACAAGCAGTTGACGCTGGTATCAAATTATTATCAGCAACCCCTTAGGTAAACTTGTGTTTAATATTAATTTTAAACTTTTTACGGTTATTAGTCATTAATTCATTATAGTACTCGATATTGCAGGTAGTACCTGGAACAACTGATTAAGATTTGGTAAATTAATACCAGGTAATAAGTTACTCCTTTGTTAACTACTGCTCATTGTTATTTAATTATTATTCGTTTTAATATCGTCTCGCCCGCGGACATCCGAGGAGTTCGGACGTGTTCACCTAAGTCTCAGCGCGCGTTTTCGTTATCGGAGGTCAAGTTATATTGGACGGAAAATCAAATCGTTCTAATTCTTCGATCGCGACCAACGTAAGCTGACCCCAGCTCCACCTATAATTGACGGAAAGCCAATTTGTTAGAATACGTCGATCACCACCAATATTAATAGACACTTCCAGCTTGTGTCTCTAAAGTGTTGTATTTTACTAAAATAAAACACAGTCATTAATAATAATAATAATAATAATAATAATAATAATTTATTAAGAAAAGTACAAGTTTGACACAAATTATAGAACACATAATTATCACTAGAGACATAATAAAATTACTACAAAATAGTGTGCGAGAGATGGAATAGTACTACGGTCAATACAAAATTTGAGCCCTGACTCCTAAACTAGGAAGATCCTGATCCTTATGTCCGTAATGGGATCGCCGCCGAAGGAACTTTGTAGTTCTGCCCCCAATCTTTCTAATAATCAGTTATCAAATGAAAATAACACCTCGTCGAATAATATTACACTTAGACATGATAAACGAAAACGAGGGGACGTACTAGAAGAAGAGTTAAAATCATTCATGACGGAAATGAAAAATATGATGGATTCTCAAAATCAAAAATTTACCTTTCTGCATTCCGCAATTGATGAAATAAAAACGCAAAATGATGCAATATCAAAAGCAATGGACTTTATGTCGGCGAAATATGAAGAGTTTAAGACGAAATTAGAAATTAGTGAAAGACAAAGAACGGAGCACTTAGCAACTATTAAAGCTTTAGAGAACAGGGTCGAACAATTAGAACGTACCGCTCGAACAACCTGTATTGAAATACGGAATGTGCTGAAGAATAATCAAGAAAGTAAAATAAATTTAATAGAAATGGTAAAAAATATTGGAACTGCAATTAAAACAGATATTACTGACAGTGACATTAAAGATATTTTTCGATATAACTCCAAGTCCTTGTCCAAAATGCCTATAATTGTGGAGTTTACTACAGTGTCGAAAAAAGAATCAGTACTATACTCAATAAAAAAGTTTAAAAGTGACTCAGAAACCGTCCTCTCAACAACCCACGTCAACATAGAAGGTCCAAAAGAAGCTATCTACGTATCCGAAAGCCTGACAGCTCAAACCAAAAGAATTTTTGCAACGGCCCGCAAATTCGCAAGTGTGCAAAGTTATAAATTCTGCTGGACTAAACATGGCATTGTTTATTTACGGAAGGTAGAGGGCGCAAAACCTATTCGGCTGCATAATGAAGAGGATCTCAACAGACTGGCTACAATAAATTGACTATTTGCATTTTGTACACAGGTTTGCATGCACTGTTATATTTACGCCTTTTTTTACTTTTGCACTTTATACAACCTCACACATTTAAACATATCCATTTAACCATTTTATTTTTCTAATACTAACAATTACACTAAACAATATTTCATTAAAAACGTTAGATTACATACTCCACTTAATTCTTATAGTTTATTATTTCTAAAAATGAGTGTTATACATTGTAATTTCCCTAAACCCATTATGCAATGGATTTACTTAACGTATAATTATATAATATTATTATCTCTACTAGCGCGCGTAATGATTGTCATTTTAACATCGTTTCCGACAATTACACCAGTTTCTTACCAAATTAAAAATGATGCTTAACGTGGTAAACACTATCCAAACAGAATTAGATAATACAACAGTTTCTGAATCCGCAACAATAGAGCCTAATGACTGTAAAAACAAACTTTTTAATACTAAAAACACCCTTAAAATTATAACGCTGAATATAAGAAGTATTTATCGTAATTTAGACCACTTTTTGGTTTTAATAAATCAGCTAGATATCGATTGTGATATATTGGTATTCACTGAATGCTGGCTATCTGAACACAAGCCCCCGCCTCAACTCGAAAACTACAAAATCTATTACTCTTCTGTTTGTTATAACCAAAATGATGGTATTGTCATATATGTACAAAAAGATATATCTCACGCGGTGTCCGAGCCAGATTACTATGATGCTAATTGTTTGTTAATAAAAATGTCCGACGTTGCCATTGTTTGCTTATACAGGTCTCCGTCTTGCAAAATCATTGACGGTTTTCTCACTTCTCTGGTTAACATTCTAAAATCTATTAGCGATTTTAAGACTATTGCGGTCATTGGTGATATCAATATAGATATCAAACCATTCAATAACGATCGGAAAAGTCACGAATATTTAAATATATTGGCGGCTAATGGTCTTCTGCCAGCCCATGTCTTACCTACGCGTGAATCTAATTGCCTGGATCATATTAACCTCAAAACAAACCGTAAAGCCCAAACATTTGTGATTAAAACACATATAACTGATCATTTTCCTGTCTTATTAAATTTAATGATTCCAAAAACACATGCAGGCCCAAAATTAAAACAATTTATTGACTATGACAAGGCTATCACTATCTCTTAAGATAGTCAAGAACCTTACTTCTATTTTGTATAGTGATGATCCCAACCATGCTACCGAGACATTAACACAACATTTAAAAGAAGCTTTGAAATCCAGTACTACTATGCGTAAAGTTCCAAATAGAAAGAAAATCATGAAACCCTGGATTACTCCAGGCTTACTCAGGTGCATAAAACATCGTGACGCTCTCCACAATAAACTCAATGCCTCGCCATCAGATGAAATACTCAAAATATCCTACTAAAGATACAGAAATTTTTGTAACGACTTACTAACCAAAATTAAAGACAAGTATGAAAGCTTATCAATTGATAAATGTAAAAACCCTAAAGAAACATGGCACACTATTCGTAAAATAACTAATACCACACGAAACAAAAACCCAGCCGTGGAACTTTTAAAACTTAGCCCGGATGACCCAAATTCTTCTGTGAACATGATTAATCAATACTTTACTGAGGTGGATCTGAAACTTGCAAATAACATAGGACAGGTTTCTGATCCATCTAAAATAACCTGCGGTATTAACACTTCTTCTCATTCAAAATCTTTCGTATTACTTGAAACAGATGTTGCTGAAGTCGATTCATTAATTATTAATCTCAAAAATGACTCTGCCACAGGATGGGACGGTATACCTGTAGCATTTCTCAAACGCACTAAAAACATTATTAGTCCAATGCTAACACATATATTTAATCTTTGTTTTAACAAAGGCATTTTTCCTGATAGCTTTAAACGCTCAATAGTACACCCTGTTCATAAAGGGGGGAATAGAGACTGTGTTGAAAACTTTCGCCCAATATCAGTACTTCCCGCAATGTCTAAATTACTCGAAAGGCTTATTAATAAACGGCTGATGAAATACTTAGAGCATGAAAACCTCCTCTCTGAATCACAATTTGGCTTCCAGCCAAACAAATCGACAGAAGATGCAGTGGTACAGCTTACTAATCATCTTGCAAGTAATTTGGACCAAGGTCGGAAATGTATTGGCGTCTTCCTAGACCTAGCGAAGGCGTTCGACACGGTCTCTACACACATACTACTAAATAAACTAGAAATAATTGGTATTCGCGGTCTACCATTCCAACTTTTTAAAAATTTTCTTTCTGGAAGATACCAAGCTACGAATGTTGGTGATCATATCAGTTGCCCTCTACCAATCACTTGCGGAGTTCCCCAGGGAAGTGTGCTTGGCCCAAGACTCTTCTTGATTTACATCAATGAGCTCTGTAATTACACTCCACTAAATGGCAAAGTGTTCACTTATGCGGACGACACTGCACTGGTATTTCAGGGAGAAACTTGGGCTCAAGCACGGCATTATGCTGAAGAAGGACTTCATCAGACATTCCAGTGGCTGAACAAAAACTTACTTACACTAAATATAAAAAAATCGAAGTACATTACCTTCTCAATCAATAAATCTACACAACCAAATATCAACAATTTCACTCTTAAAGTACATACATGTAATAACAAAAAATCTACAACATGCTCTTGTCTGTCCCTTGAAAAAACAGATAACATTAGGTACCTCGGTATTCAACTCGACGAATCTTTATCTTGGAAAGCTCAACTGGATCTTCTATCAGCACGGACCCGCAAATTGATTTGGATGTTTAAAAAGCTTAGAAATACATTGAAACCAGCTCTGTTAAAAACAGTTTATTTTGCTCTGGTTCAATCAGTGATAGATTACTGTATACCCGTGTGGGGTGGGGCATGCAAAACAAAACTTATACTCGTTGAACGCGCACAAAGGTCCTTGCTTAAGGTAATGCTTAGGAAACCCTTTCGATATCCTACATCTAGTCTTTACAAAGAATGCGATGTTCTAACAGTAAGACAATTATTTTTTATGCATACTACACTTCATAAACATAAAGAGCTTACATATAACCCATGTACTACCTATCCTTCTCGTAGAAGAAACAGAGTATGCGATTCGGTTAGACACAACACCGCCTTCTTTACACGACAATCCTGTTTTCTTGCACCGTACATATATAATAAAATCAACTCACTGCTTCACATTTTTCCTAAAAACTCACATGAAGCCAAAAACATCATTAAAAAACATCTTGCGAAACTTAACTATCAAGACACTGAATCCCTTATAACTATCGTAAAGTAACATACATCTCACACACTCATACACACACACACACACACACACACACACACACACACACACCACACACACGCACACACAAATATACTGCCCCCGATAGGAAAAAAGGCGCATCTAACATTTTTTCCAGATTTGAGTTATATATATTGCCGGAATCAGAAAAAAAAGGCGCATCTGCCTGTATTTTTTATATTTTTCTAACTTCCTCCAGTGCGGTTTTAGCACAACAAAATAGGGCGCTTCTGTTCATTTTTTTACACCCGATTGAAGATGAAAAGACGAATTTATGTGAAACTTAATTAAAAAGTCGCATTTATGTAGATAATGTCCTTATACTTTATAGTTTTTTTTTTAGTTCAGTAATATAAAAGACGCATATTTATCCCTATTTCTAAGAGGAAGATAATAAGACGCAAATAGGTATTTGCGACTAACGCGCTAATAAAAAACTGTTTTCACATTAAGAAAAAAGACCACATCTGACCACTTGCGCCCTATTTACTTCGTAAAATTGTTTTAGCATAGGCGCATTTGCCATAAGCGTCTTAATACTTTACGTTGAATAAATAATTACAATATGATACTTAATAAAAAAGGCGCAAGTGTACAGAAACGTCCTTTTTTCCTAGAATTGTGAATCAAGCGGAGATTGCGCGGGGGTCGGGCGGGGTATGTTTAGTACGGCGCCTGATCAGTTTCTATGTCAGTTGCGCCCGAGGAGGTTTAGGAGCACGACGTGTCGCGGTCGCGCAATATTTCGCAGCGTGATTCGTCGTAACAAAGTAAGTATTTTTTATTTGATAAGTTTGTTTGTTGTTTATGTGTGCATTTTTATTCAACCGTAGTGTGCCAAATAATAATACAAATTGTATAAGACTTGTTTTGATAGAAATTATATCATTTCCTTGAATAAAATTTATAATACATTAGTGATACTAACTGAAGTAAGCTTTTATTGAGAAAATCTTATTGAATTGTGTGTGTTTATAATGTATTCTAACACTATTAATTACTGTTGTTACAGCTAAAACTAACATGAAAAAAGGTCGATGCTTTGAGTTAGCTTCGATGCTTTAGCTTCCACAAGTACGGAAAGTACAAATAGTACTGCAGCAGAAAATACAGAGCGAATTTCGCTGTATCCCTTAATTAATGACCAACACCCTTACCAAATAAGCCATGGTGAAGAAATTAACCACGTCTCTACAACTGACAATGTTCTTCCGGATAAAGTCTGCGATAATACCACCACTGCACCTACTATCAGCAGCAGCAGCAGTTCAACAGTAAGTGATTTTGACTCTGATGATTCAGTTTTTGATAAAGATTACATTCCACCACAAAGAAAAAACAACAAAAGTAGTGTTATCGACTCAGATTCAGATATTGATTTCATAGAGAATTCACAACAAAACAACATTCGCGTATCAGAGTCACCTGAACGAGAAGATTTTGAGCCCGAAAATCAGACTGACCAGGCTTTTGAAAATGTAACCCAACTTACGAAGAAAGGAAGTGTACGTAAACGCAAACATTACGATACTTCATTGCGAGAGCGTACTAAAGCTAAGAAAGAGTTGAAGACTATTACCAAGTATTGCGTTAAACCAGGTTGTGGCGAAGAATGTAAAAAAAAGTGTTCTTCAAATATATCTGAAAACCAGCGAGGTATTATAAATAAGCAGTTTCGTAATTTCACCTGGAGAGAACAATACATATATATAATTAACAACACATCTCAAACTTTACCGGCCAGGCGAACAAAAAAAAATCCTAACTCAAAAGTAATTAACCGAGGAAAAACTATTACATATTTTATGTTGAATGAAAATAATGAGAGAGTAACGGTGTGCAAGATTTTTTTTTTGACGACACTTGGATTTGAGAAAAAAAACGACAAGGTTCTGCGAAACGCTTTAAAACAAGCGCAAGTACAAGAAATAACGGATATGCGAGGCTGTAATCCCAACCCTAAAAAGATCGATATTAAGCCCATCATTGATCACATTAATTCTTTTCATCCTGCTGTATCACACTACAGAAGGGTACATGCACCCAATCGAAAATATTTACCGTCAGAGCTAAATATTCGTGATATGTACAAAGACTTTTGTGAAAAGATGGGTATAACTGAGCAGTCCGCTCCCGAATATTGTGTATCTTATGATCACTACCGACGAGTTATTAAAGAACTTAATATCTCTTTCGCAAAACTAGGCAATGAGGAGTGCGAAATATGCGAAAAATATAAATTACATAACCCTGATATTATGGAGATCCGTCATCGAAATTGCACCGAATGTAAGGAATACGAATTACATCACAGAAGATACATTTTAGCACGACAGAAATAAGATGAAGATAAATCTCGTCAAATGAGTATGCAAGACCAAACCAGTGACGCTATGTATTACTCAGTAGACCTAGAAAAGGTTATAATGTGCCCTCGTCTAGATGAATTCAAGGTTGCTATATTTTGCCCAAGACTGATATTATTTAACGAGAGTTTCGTACCTCTGGGAGACAAGAAATTTCGAGGCGCGAGGGACACATTTGCTTGTATCTGGCACGAAGCTATTGCTGGCAGGAAAAAAGACGACATCATAAGCTGTTTCCGAGCCTTTTTTTTTGCATTATCGTGATGTCAAGCACATAACTCTGTGGCTAGATAACTGTGCCGCTCAAAATAAGAACTGGACACTTTTTTCCTATTTATTGTACCTGATAAACTCAAGCGATGTCAATTTGGAAACTATCACTCTGAAATATTTGGAAGTAGGACACACTTACATGTCAGCGGATGAATTTCATCACCAGGTCGAGTTGTCACTCAAAAAGAAGAAAAGAATATATGACTTCGAAGACTTCCATCACGCGGTTTCTGATACTCATCGTAAAATTACTGTGAAGAAAATGGTCGTCAGCGACTTTTGCAGATTTGAAGATTGCTCTTCTTCCTATAAACTTCAAAATATGATACCAAGAGTATATCTGAGTAACATGTGCGAAGTCACTTTTCGAAGGGGAATTAATACATTAGCATTCAGAACTGATTTTGATGGCTTAGAAAGAGAACTGGACTTCCTGAGAGTGAAAAATATTAAAATTGGCATTCCAAGACCAGTAATAAAAACTCAATTCAGAGGAGTTAATGAAAAGCGAAAATCTGATATAATAAATCAGTTACTTTCTCTTATGCCGGAGAACCGAAGGGCGTTTTGGCGAAATTTGCCAGTTAATGACAACTCTGTCGATTTGATTAACGAATATGAGGAAGATGTTGACAAATAGGCACACAAAGCAACAGCAGCTCTTTTTCTTTGGTGGCAGTGAAACTACAATTACTTCACTGGTCAATGCTATCAATAGATAGCATTGACCAGCGAAGTAAAAATTCTAAATACAGAATTTTTAGATTAGACAATATTTTTTCAAAAAATCAATTTTTATACTTATTTTTAAGATTTGTCCAAGGATTAATAATTGTCTGTTAAAGTTAGATTTTAAGAGAATCTAGAGGCAGTTAAGGCTGATGTTTTTTTTTAAATTTTTTGATATTGATTTTATAATGTTTTTTACTTTGATATTTTAGTCACATAATAATCATAATATTGTTTGTGTAAACACTTATAGTAATGTGATTATTAGCCTAAGAATGTTATTTTTTTTAAGACGTGTTTGTTAAAATAAAGATTAAGGAGATAATTATAATAGATCTGTATCTATTTAAGACTGATTAAGCTAAACTTTGCTCAAGTATACTAAATAGTTCTGATTTTTACTGTGCCATGGATAGCATTTTTGTTTATGTGGGTCAAAAGATTTTAAAATAAATACTTGACTATATCAATTGTGTTTTATTTACAAATAATAAATTAGGCTATGGCTTATATGATAACCACGAACCTACTGTACTATTTCTGATATACTACCTTAGATAAAAGGATTATTAAATAATTTTATAAACATTTTACCTAAGCCAAGGGTTATCTACATACTTTCTAATTCTTAAGAAAAAAGGCGGAAATACCTATTTGCGCCCATTTCTGTTAAAATCAAATACTAGACAGATAAACTAAATACTTAGAAAAAAAGTACAGCCAAAAGCGTTTGAAATTTAAAGGACGCATCTAGCGGTTTACGTCTATTCAATTAAGTATGTAATATTTTCCTTAATTTTTTATGCCAAGATGAAACAGTTTTTTCATTAATTTTATTATAATAATTTAATAAATTCATATTATTATTAAACCAAGTTAAAGCCAATTATTAGAGGGTATTATTTTCAACTTTTAGTATGTAATTTTTTTTTTTTACTCGAAGACAGCAAACGATTTCCCGTTTCATTCATTAAAATATTTATTTCTCCGTTTTTACTTTTTGTTAGATACGTCTTTTTAACTATCGGGGGCAGTATAATAGATTAATCATTTTTCTCTTATTTTTCTCCTTCTACCAGTTTCGTAAATAGTAGTAAATTGTTATTGTAAATTGTGCTCATACCGTGGGTGAGTGTCCTGGAGGCCTGAAATACAGGGTTTCCCTAGTTTAGGCTCCAGTCCACCCCATATTCTACAATAATAATAATAATAATAATAACTCTTTTATTTCAGACGAATGTCCATTTGGTTAGTACAATACATAACTTAGAAACTAGTGTTAGCACTTACATCTACCAGGAAAATAAAACAATTAAAACTATTGTTAAGTATACGCCACAGTGGCATGTAGGCGTATCCAATGCCCCAGTATGGGACTGTCCCACCTGTTCGCTATAGTGCTCAAGATGCTGTTGGGGCTGCCGCGTACTCTGCGCATGATGGAGGCGCATCGCTTGCGCATGATGGCGTGAAAGCCATCTATACGCGCTTCTGTGAACATGCCGGAAGCACTGCAGTAGCGCGGCAACCCCATCAACACCCTGAATGCATTGTTGTATTGAACGCGCAGAGCGTTGTATGCCCGCTGTGTGTAGTTGACCCACAGACTGCATGTGTAGAACGACTGACAGTACGCTGTGAACAGCGTAGCCTTTACTTCAGCCGAACATTTCGCAAATCTGCGAGCCAACATATTGCAGCGGACAGCCAACGCTCTGCGCTCACGCTCTATGTCTAAGCTATCTTGTAGGTCCTCGGAAACCCAGTGGCCCAGATACTTAAACGATGTGACCTGGTTTAAGGGGCTTCCGCAAAGTTTTAGCTGTGGTGCAATGGGGTAGGTTTTCGTGCCTGCCTTAAAAACCAGTACTTCACTTTTCTTAACATTGTATCTGAGCCCATGGGTCAAAGTCAAAGTCAAAGTCAAAGTCAAAGTCAAAGTCAAAGTCAAAGCATTTATTTCAATTAAACCATTTACAGGCACTTTTGAATTGTCAAGGAGTCGGTCAGTTAGTCAGAGAGTTGAAGCTAGTTGCTCGTTCCAAAACGTAGGTCTCTATGGAGAAGAACGAGCAAGAAACTCCACGGACACTCTTTTAAATCAAGTTTTTACAAAGTTTGGTTACATTCTTGTTGCTTCTATATGTGAAAACGATGAAGGTAATCTAACAATACAAAACACAAAAAAGAAGCAAGATAAAGTGGCATCTAATCCATGGCAGATAAGAGCTGACCAATCTCCACTGACAGCGCCCGTTCACGAACATGACGCGTGAATCAGCACCATTTAGCTCAACCATTTTGAAGGGAGCCTAATGATCCAACACACGCGCCACCATCAGCGAGACATTTGAGCGAGCATGACAATACTCCCAACCGCCATGTTAATTTTTGTCAAACATAAAGGTATTAATATACATGGCTCCATGGTATTCACATTTACAAAATTGAAATAATGCTGCTAAATTATACAAAACTAAGGTTTCCAATGTATATTATTTTATCATTTGAAGTGTGATAAGTTAATAATTTAAAAATATCTATATATAATAATAACGATACTCGTTACTCATGTCAATAGAAAAAGGGGTAGGAAACATCCTTTTCTTCCAATTTGGAAATTCCCTAAACTGGCTGTGGAGCAGGACCAGCATTCAGCCAAGCATCTTTATCATTGATGTAATCTTCTAACTTATAATATGCTTGTCTACATAGTGTGCGTTTAATACATGTTTTAAATTGTTTTTCATTCAATTGTAGAATATCAAGTGGTATTTTATTATAGCATTTTACACAGTACCCCATAAAAGAAGTATGTACTTTTGACAATCTGAAGCTTGGCTGATCTAATTTGTTCCTATTTCTAGTATAAACATTATGTCTGTCACCTATTTTATTAAAAAGATGAAGATTTTTTCGAACATGCATAATGTTTTCATATATATATTGACAAGGTACCGTCATGATGTTAATCTGTTTAAACAATTCTCTTAGAGATTCGCGTTTGCGGAGATTATAGATTGCTCTGACAGCCCGCTTTTGCAGTATAAAAATAGAATCCATATCTGCAGCCCGTCCCCATAGCAAAATACCGTAAGACATGATACTATGAAAATAGCTAAAATATACTAGCCTAGCGGTATCCACGTCTGTCAAATGCCGGATCTTTCTGACAGCGTAAGCGGCTGAACTTAACCGCCCTGCAAGAGATGTTAAGTGAGGACCCCACTGTAGCTTGGAATCAAGCGTAATCCCTAGGAAAACAGTCCTTTCGACGAATTCAAGTATGTCCTTATTCAATACAACGTTACATTCATTACTCTTAACATTCGGCAAAGCGAATCTTATGCATTTAGTTTTCTTCTCATTGAATACTAAATTATTTACAGTAAACCAATTATGAATCTTAAGCATGGCGTCATTTACGTCGTCAAGGTGCTGTGCCCGTCTATTTACTCTAAAAATCAATGAAGTATCATCAGCAAATAACACCATTTGTGGTTGATTTTTCAGTAAATGAGGTAAATCGTTTATATAAACTAAAAAGAGGAACGGACCCAATATGGAGCCCTGCGGTACCCCCATTTTTACTTTTAAGCCTGATGAATTAACACCATTTATTTGAACTTGCTGCAGTCTATCACTTAAATATGATTTTACTAAGCTAAGCGCTTGTTTACCCAGTCCGTAATGCTCAAGCTTTAAGAGCAGTGTTTCGTGATTTACACAATCAAATGCTTTGGAGAGGTCGCAAAAAATGCCAATAGCATCTTGCGAATCCTCCCATGCTTTAAAGATATGCTTAATTAAGGTGACACCGGCGTCAGTAGTACAACGCCCTCTGGTGAAACCATACTGTTGGTCATGTAAGATGTTGTTACAATTAAAATGACTGAGCATTTGGTTAAGCATTACTTTTTCAAACACTTTGCTAAAAACCGGCAAAACTGAAACGGGTCTATAATTATTCGTGTCCTTGCAATCGCCGGATTTAAAAAGTGGTATAATCTTGCTGTACTTCATTAAATCCGGGAAAACCCCTTGGTCTACACACATATTAAAAATGAAAGCTAAATAGGGTGCCACTGTCTCAATAATCGATTTACAAACATTAGTAGACATCCCCCATAAATCTTCAGTAGCCTTGATCTTGAGTTGTTTAAAAGTCTTTATAACGATTGCAGGGTTTATATGTTTAAATTTAAATTCCGTGGGGCAGGCTGGAACATTCGAACTTAATAAATTAAAAGCAAGTGACGGCGAGGAATCTAAAGTTTCAGTAGTTTTAATAGGAACATTGGTAAAGAATGTTGCAAATTCCTGCGCAACTTCTATATTAGTACTTATGAGACCACTGGAAGTCTCCAGAGTGTAGTCAGTATTATGTCTTTTGTTCCTATTTGTTTCATTATTAATAATTTTCCAAACAGTTTTAATTCTATCATCAGCCGATTTTACTTTGTTGCTAATGTATAACGCTTTAGCTGCCTTACAAGCTTTTTTAAAAGTTTTAGAATAAATAGTAACATACTTATTAAAAGTGTCAGTGTTAATATAAGGCTTAAGGCCATACAGCTCAAAAAGTCTTTCCCTACTTTTCCTGATGCCTTTAGTTGCCCAGTCACTGAATAAAAACTTAGGGCAAATTGTTTTAGTTTTTTTCTTAAAAATATTCTGAAACTCAGTTTGCACAACTGAGAAGAATTCTTTATATAAAATATTACCATTATTCATACTAAGGTCCTGAACGGGTAACTTACTTATTAAAGTCTTTTTAAATTTATCTAAATTACCAGATGTTATTGGTCTTGACTGAATCTGTATTTTTTGCAAGGGTGTGTTGGACTCAAAAGCAACGGTTTGACCGCTGTGATCAGAAGGAAGATAATTTACAATAGCTTTATCTAAATAGTCGCAGCTACAAAAAACATTATCGATACAAGTAGCAGTGGTCGTAGTTATTCGTGTTGGTTCTAAAAACACATTTGACAAATTGAAGGATTTAAAGAGACTTATAAATCTACTGCTACTTGAATTATTTTCTAAAATATTAATATTAAAGTCTCCGCAAATTATTATTGATTTATTACCCGTTACAAGCTTAGTCAAAACATCCTCCATTATAGACTCAAATAAAGAGTAGTTATGATGATTCGGGGGTCTGTAAACGCACACTATGACATGCTTATCTAGCTCAACACAGGACAGTTCAATAATATGTTCAACTGATAGTGCAACAATGTCTCTGCGAGACTTAAATTTAATATTATTTTTTATTATAATTAGTGAACCACCACGCAGCATAGATTTCCGATTAAAACAACTGCCCACAGTATAATTTTCATAATTAATTAACATTTCATAAGGTTTCAACCAATGTTCAGTAAAACAAATAATGTCAAACATTGTCTTTTCTAAAAACAATTCAATTTCTAATTGCTTGGAAGAAAAACCTTGAATATTTTGATGAAATAATTTCAAGGAATGTTGCTTAGCCCTTTTTTTTAAATTCTCTGCATGATTGCTAGAAGATACCTTGTTATTACTAAGTTGAACTATATTGATACTGGTACCTTCTGTTGTCTTACTTACTAGTTTAAACTACTTGAGCTTACCACCTTAACATTAGTATTATTACTAACCATGGTGCTAGTTATAGAACACTTCGACATACTAATTATGTCTGAGTTAATATTAAAAGCTAATAGCCATGCTATCTGACGTCTAAACCTAATGGGCAGATACGCTGTATCTCTAGTCGATTTCAATTTTTCAACGAAACTGTTGGTGTCAAAAAACATAAGCTTGTCACTATAGTGACTAGTTAATAAATGCATATGATTATTAAGCTTATGTATGTTATTATTTGTCCTATTTGATAGGTGCTCAAAGTACGGAAAAGCGCATAATATTATTTTTTGACAATTAATGTTCAATAGTTCAGTGACACTGTCAGTTATATCATCAATTTTAACCTTTGAGCTATTACCTACACATATAGTAATAATTGTATTAGGATCATATTCCTGTCCAGTAACTGAAGATATTATTTCTTTATATGAATGCCCAGGCGTGCAATAATTCAATACAGAATGACTCAGGTTGTTATTTAATAATCTACCTAACCCTCTCCCTAAACTATCTGAAAACAAAATAGGACAATAACAATCTTTATTAGAAACATTATTGCAACTGAGAAAACTGTTGTCTGACTGTGACTGTACAACAGAAGGTGAACCCTGTACAATATCTGTTGTTACATTTTTTTTTAGCATACATTTCCTAGCTCTTTCAGATTGGGACAGGACTTCTGTAGCATCAGGTTGAACAACCTCACAGCTTGGTTCCATTTGGAAGGTATCTGGAGAGGTGCTGAGAGGCAGTGGGTCTACTCTGTCTGCATTGGAGTTACACATATCTACTAACTCATTTGTGGCAAGGATATGTTCTTTTATTTGCTTTTGAGAATGCACATACTTTGTATAAAGCGCATGTAGTGACTCTTCAAGTACCTGAATTTCTGACTGAAGCCGTTGAGTGTCAACCCGATAAATGTTAGCACTGTCTTCTAACTTTATTTGGAAATTATCTAATTTATTTATTAGAAACACACGTTCCCTCCTTAGTTTTATATTACTGGAATAGTGTTTCTGTTGTTTCTTATATTTATTACATTTATTAATAATTTTATTCAATTTGAAATATTTTTTTATTTTATTGTGACTCATTTTATAATTACTATTATTGTGGTCTCCGCGTACCTTTCACATGTCATGAGCAGACTCATCATTAAGTTAATCGATGGGCTCAGCAACACCATATCATCAGCATAACTAATATTGTTGACACATATTCCGTCTATATAACAACCTAGATAAGCGTTGCTGAGCTCAACGATCAACCGGTTAATGTACAGACTGAAGAGGCGAGGGGAGGTCAGGCCGCCCTGTCTCACTCCGCACTCCAGCCTATACACATCCGATAACGAGCCTGCCCACCTTACAAAATTGGTCTGGTTGTTATACCAGTACCGTAGTATCGATATAACTCCCCTATCCACTGTGGTATCGTACAATACAATACTTATGTAGAAACTGTTACAAGTAAACTGTACTATTTATAAATTGTGGTGGAAAAAAAAAAAAAAAAAAAAATATCTTTACGATCATTAAGTCATTATTGTTCTAGATATTTTAGGTAGTACCTGGAAAAACTGATTAAAAGTTCGTTAATTATTATCAGGTAAAATTATTTAAAGTGAGTTTTAGTTATTAAGTTCCATGGAATTCACCCGACGAATTCCCTAATTAAGGGGCTATTAAACGACTTTTACAGATTTTAAACTGACAATCACGTCAAAATGTGGAGTGTAAATGATTTGAAAAAAATATATGTTAAACTAGAACATTCTCTTAATCACTTAGTAAGTCTATTGTCTTTTTATTTTGTTTCTTTTTATTTGTTTGCTGTTTTACATATAGTATAAATATTAAAATATTATTTGTGGGCGCCGTGCCGAAACAGCGTCATTTTGTGTCCACAGATTGTTAAATGTTTATTGTTCTGTGCCTCGGAACAATAAAATTGTTTGTTCTTTTTATTTTTCCGACACAGTGACACGTCGGCTGACGCTGAAAACCAGCGCCGTGACTTCGCGCCTTCGTGCGCGGGCCACGGCATTTATGCTGAGCGTCAGCCGTTTTTCGTGGCAGTGACGCATATTTCTGTCTCGTACGTTTTTATAGTTTATTTTTATTTTATTTGTATTTGTTTTCCACAACATGTACCTATCCACTTTGTTTTAGTTTAAGTCTTGTTGTGTAATGTGCGTCACTTTCTCGTTAATAAATGGTTTTTCTTTCTTTCTTTCTTTCTAAGTGAATATTTTTAATTATATTCATATTATATAGTTTAATTAATACGTGAAGTTGTGTCTGACGCGGACAAAACATTGACAATCACACAAAATCTACAAGGTATAATTAAACGAAACTTACACCATCTTACAGACAATTTTATTATCTATCTTTTAGTATACGCTTTTTTTTTAATTTTGAAAGAATACTACTTTTATTTAATTTTTTCGACTAAACTTTGAGAGTTTTGGACGCAAAACCGATGCAGAACGGACGCAGTCTGCGTCCAAAACTTTCAAAATTTAGTCGTATTAATTAAACTATTTAATATGAACTTAATCAAAAATATTCTCTTTCTATATGATTATGAGAATGTTCTAGTTTAACATGTATTTTTTTCAAATCATTTACACTCCACATTTTGACGTGATTGTCAGTTTAAAATCTGTAAAAGTCGTTTAATAGCCCCTTAAGACTTAAAATCGTTGTTTGTGGTGTTTAATAAGCGTATATTTAATTTTAAGGTGGGTAAAACACGAGACAAAGTGTGTTCGTTACTAATATTTGCATTAAATTAGATTTTAAAGAGATATGGGGATGTGGTATGGTGTGGTGTATGGATGGTACGTACGTATTAGCGTTGAGTTCAAGAAAATAATTTGAGTCCAGATAACGTAATACAAATTGTTTATTGGCGGAAGAATAGCACGATAGAAGAAACAGTTCCACATACACAACAGCAAAGTCAGAAACTACAGAAATGAAGGAGTAGCATAGAATCACAGGCGATAGAATAAAGAAAAGGAGTAACATAAAATATTCGCGGATCACACGTAAGCATGCCTTTTGCTGACAAGCGACACGGGCTTCGCGGACAAGGGCCAGTAAGACGACTGACGGCGCGCGCGCGGTGTGGTATGCGCTTGCGCCGAGTGACGGTACTCTCAGCCGCTCGGTACGTTTCCAATGCACGATATTGTGAACTGTAGTAATGTAATATTTAAGTATAATAAATAAGATGTATATGTAGTGTTGTTGTTGTGTATGTGTTTTCATTATTGTAAATAAATAGATAATAACAAATTACTGTATATACTTCGTAAATATATTATTTTGTGTTTATATAATATAATAATGGTTTTTGAATATATGTGAGTAGACCACATCACTCCCTCCCAGAGGCTGTCACTACAGACGATAATAATCAGGAAATCGAACTCTGCGGCCGGAACGCGTCCTTCTGTCGTCATCCCGGGTTGGGTCATTTTGCCCTGGTGGGACAGGATCAGGGGAGGTAACAGGGTTGGGGTTGGGAGCGGGAGTAGAAATGATGGGGTCAGGATTGCGAGATGGGTCGAGTAGTGTATAGGCCGGTTTGAGGCGGTCTACGGATACTGTGACGCTTTTTCCCTTTACTAAAATTTTGAATGCTTTGTCGGTACGTTCTAGAACTTCGTACGGTCCCGTATATGCAGGCTGCAATGATCCACGTAATGCATCGTCCCTTAAAAATACATATTTAGATGTTGGTAAATCTTTGTATATGAAGGTTCTGGCTTTATTGTGACGTGCAGCAGGTGTTGGTTGCAGCTTTGACACAAGGAGGCGCAACCGGGTGGTGAAGTCCGATATGTCGGTGGTGTGAGCGGCCGTTGCCTGGAAAAATTCTCCAGGTAAACGTAACGGCTCGCCATATACCAACTCGGCTGATGACGTCCTAAGGTCATCTTTAAGCGCGCTTCTAATGCCCAATAGCACTAAAGGTAACGTGTCCACCCAATTGTAGTTCGCGTGACACATTATTGCCGCCTTTAACTGTCTGTGGAATCGTTCCACTAGCCCGTTACAAGCTGGGTGATACGCGGTTGTTCTGCGATGTTTGAATCCAATCATTTTTCCAAGATATTGGAAAAGTGAAGATTCAAACTGTCGACCGCGATCGGTGACAATATCAGTTGGACATCCAAATCTGGATATCCACGATATCAATGCCTTCCCAACTGTTTCGGCAGTCATTTTCGCCATCGGTATGACTTCTGGCCAGCGTGTGAAACGATCCACAGCAGTAAAACAGTAGCGGTAGCCCTGTGAAATAGGGAGAGGGCCAATTATGTCCACGTGGATGAAAGCGAATCTTGCGCGAGGTAATTCGAAAGTGCCTAATGGGGCAGACACGTGACGATTGACCTTGGCGCGTTGACATGCCAAACAGTGTCGAGTCCACTCTCGACAGTCCTTGCGCACACCTGGCCAGATAAATCGATCGGCAACCAGTTTAGCGGTAGCGTTGGCGCCTGGGTGGCTGAGACTGTGAAGGCTGTCGAAGAGTTGTTTCCTCATAGGTTTGGTAACGAAAGGCCTGGGTGTTGCTGTACTGACGTCACAATAAAGCTCTGTTTGTGAGTTTGGAATGCTCAACTTTTCGAGGCGGAGTGAAGATTCTCCTTGCAGAAGCTGAGTCAGCTCTCGGTCAGACGCTTGTGATGAAGCCAGCACCTCTAAGTCGACTGGGATCTGCAGTTCCTCGACACGTGATAGAGGGTCAGCGACGACGTTGTCCTTTCCCGAGATGTGACAGACGTCTGTCGTGAACTGCGAGATGTAGTCGAGGTAACGGTATTGTCGAGGCGAGCAGGTTACTTTTCTTTCGCTGAAAGCATAGCACAGTGGCTTGTGGTCTGTGTAGACTACGAAGTGCCTTGCTTCCAGCATATGCCGAAAGTACTTAATGCTTTCATAAATGGCTAAGAGCTCGCGGTCGTAGGGGGAATACGTTTGTTGAGAGGGACTCAACTTCCGCGAGAAGAATGCCAGCGGTTCCCAAGCTCCGTCTTTTAGCTGCTGCAATACTGCACCCATTGCCAGGTCGGACGCGTCTGTTACCAGAGCGAGGTCAGCCTGACAATCTGGGTGTGCAAGTAACGCAGCATTAGCTAGGCTCTCCTTACACTTGTTAAACGCCAGTAGTGTATCACCTGTCAGGTCGACTGGGTGGGATGCCTTAACACAGCCAGTAAGCACGGCGTTTAATGGAGCTTGAATGGAAGCGGATTGGGGAAGGAAGCGCCTATAAAAGTTGAGCATTCCTAAGAATCGCCTAAGCTGCTTGACTGTTTTAGGTGCGGGGAATTCCTTGATGGCCTCGACTTTAGATTCCAGTGGTTTGGTGCCGGATGCGGAGATTCGGTAACCTAGAAACGTTACCTCTGCTGCCCCGAATACGCACTTTGATGTGTTGACGAGGACGCCATATTCCTTCATGCGTGTGAAGAGCTGCTGTAAATGGGTTTCGTGCTCTGCCTCGTCTTTTGAATACACTAAGAAATCGTCTAGGTACGAGTAGCAAAATTCTAAGCCTCTCGTCATCTCGTCAACAAACCTCTGGAATGTTTGGCCTGCATTTCTCAAACCAAAAGTCATGAATGGAAATTCGTATAGTCCGAAGGGTGTTAGGATCGCTGTCTTCGGTATATCTGCCTCAAAAACCGGTATTTGATTGTATGCTTTCAGTAAATCGATAGTTGAAAAGACTGTACAACCGGAAATACTGTGGGAAAACTCATGAATGTGCCTAATAGGATAACGGTCTGGGATAGTCCGTGCATTAAGCATGCGATAGTCGCCACAAGGTCGCCAGCCGTTATCCTTCTTAGGCGCTAGGTGTAAAGGTGAAGCCCAGGGGCTTTCGGAAGGACGCGCTGTGCCGTTATTGAGCATAAGCTCAAATTCCTGTTTTGCGACTTTAAGTTTGTCCGGTGCGAGCCTACGTTGTGTACATGCAATAGGTGGTCCTGGTGTAGTTCTAATGTGGTGTACTGTGTTGTGCTTTGGAAACACCGGTGTGCCTGAAGGGCGTGTAATGTCCGGAAACTTACTCAACAGCTCGTGAAATCGCGTGTCGCCTGTCGAAACCTTTACAGAAAAAATGTCAGCTTTAGCAAGGGAAGCATTTGATGTTAAAGTCGTGGTATTATCAATTAGGCGTTGATTGCGGCAATCTACATTTAAATTATAAAAGCTAAGAAAATCAACGCCTATTATGGGTTTTGTTACATTAGCCACAATGAATCGCCAAGGGAAATTACGCCTTACGCCTAGATTTAAAGTAAGCTCAATAAAGCCGAATGTGTCAATGATGCTTCAATTAGCGGCACTAAGCCGTAAATCGGTTTTGGTGCGTCGTTCCCGAAGCGCAGAACGAGGGTAGACGCATAGGTCACTGCCTGTATCTACCAGGAACTTTGTGTTCGAGCTGCGGTCGGTGACGAAGAGGCGACCTGTTGAAGGTGGGCAATCGTCTGTCGCCATTAGCGACTGCCTTTGCTGTTTTCCGACTTGTTGTAGTCGCAAGGATGGATGCAGTTATGTGCCTCTGCTCCGAAGTTCGCGTGGTACCAGCAGATCGGGTACTTGCGATAACTCGAGTTTGACCTGTTGCGCTGTCGCGGTGATGAGCGTCGACGTTCGCGTGATCTTGCTCGTCCAGCGGATGCTGAACAACATGATGCGCGAGTATGCTCCTCTAGCTTCAGGGTAAGCTGCTGCACCATTTTCTTCAACTCTGCGATCTCGTCAGATGAGCCTTGTGTGCTACAGGTTGATGCAGCGGCGACGTGGCGTGGTGTCGTCAGCTCCTGTATGCGGTCTGCCAGGTCTGAGAGTTGTTCCAAGGAGAGAGTCGATTGTGATGCTAGCAGGGTCTGGATGTTCGAGGGGAGGCGGTTGCACCATATGGTCTTCACGAAGTCCTCTGGGACAGGCGGTCCGGCTAAGTCTTGGAGGTGCCTTAAGAACTGTGAAGGCTTTCTGTCTCCCAGCTCTTCGTGTGTGAGCAACTGCCTGACCTTAATCTCATGGGAATCCGACAAGCGCTTGATGAGCTCTGCTTTTAGCTTGTCATAGCGATTTTTTGTCGGCGGATTAATAATGAGGTCTTTTACGGCCTTCGCGTACTGCATGTCTAGGTTGTTCGTAACATGCGTGAATTTCGTTTGATCATCAGTGACGTCATTAGTAGTGAACTGACCTTCTAACAATGCGAACCAAAGTTCAGGGTCCTCCAGTGAAAACGGTGGCACTTTTATTTTGACGTTGTTATTGTCAGTGGACACGCGCACTTTCCTTGTACGCTGTGTCACGTTGTCGTTTTTTTTTGAAGCGGCCGTTTTTACGGAATCAATCGCTGCTGTCACTCATGGTACTTATCTTGAATCCTCGTGTCCTCAGCGGGGTCACCAGTTATGGGGATGTGGTATGGTGTGGTGTATGGATGGTACGTACGTATTAGCGTTGAGTTCAAGAAAATAATTTGAGTCCAGATAACGTAATACAAATTGTTTATTGGCGGAAGAATAGCACGATAGAAGAAACAGTTCCACACACACAACAGCAAAGTCAGAAACCACAGAAATGAAGGAGTAGCATAGAATCACAGGCGAAAAGGAGTAACATAAAATATTCGCGGATCACACGTAAGCATGCGTTTTGCTGACAAGCGACACGGGCTTCGCGGACAAGGGCCAGTAAGACGACTGACGGCGCGCGCGCGGTGTGGTATGCGCTTGCGCCGAGTAACGGTACTCTCAGCCGCTCGGTACGTTTCCAATGCACGATATTGTGAACTGTAGTAATGTAATATTTAAGTATAATAAATAAGATGTATATGTAGTGTTGTTGTTGTGTATGTGTTTTCATTATTGTAAATAAATAGATAATAACAAATTACTGTATATACTTCGTAAATATATTATTTTGTGTTTATATAATATAATAATGGTTTTTGAATATATGTGAGTAGGCCACAGAGACGAAAAAAAAATTTTTTTGCCTGCCTTGCAGATTTGGAGATATGTGTATTTTTCATATCAGCTCCATGGGAACACCCAAATATTCCGAAATATTTTATTCCGAATTTCGATATTCCGATTTTCAAAAGTCCGAATTTCATAATACCTAGAAATTATAATCTCTATTATTTAAAATCACGAAAGTTATTTTACCGAATGTCGTAAATCCGATTTGTTTGTTTTCCGATTTTCATATGTTCGAAGAATCAAATGCTCGATGAGTTCTCGGTTCGAAAAACGAAATTCCGAATTTCAATATTTCGAATAAACTGTTAAAATTAGGATTCTGATTCAATTCAGCTACGCATATATATTCAAAATGGTGTCCCCTTGTTTCGCAGACAGAAATTTCATAGAATTTCGTTTCCCAGAAAATGTTTCATATAATATTTGGTTCTTGTATTTTTATTTCGACTATTATTATTTCAAAGACTATTTACTTGAATGAAACATATTTCACAGAAACACAATTCAAAGAATTTTTAATAAAATTTTTTTGTTTAACAAACTTATCAAACAGTGAAATACTTTTTAACAAATATTGTTTATTCGGTGTAATTTTTCTATGGAATTTATTTCTACAAAAATATATAGGTATAAAAAGAAAGACAATAACAAAAATAATCCTAAAAAGTCAATATGTTTTGCTACAAAAGTTAATGACAGAAACGAATTGCTGTGAAACCGACTCCACGTAGTCTTGTCTGCCCTACCCCTAGAGTGTAATTTAAATTCGCGTAGGCGCGGAGGGGCGAGGCGGCCAGCGAGCTGAGGAGCAGGTGGTTTTAACGCCCGCCGCCGCGGCTGAGGCTGGCCGGGGAAGCCGGCCAGTAAGCCGAAGCTGCGGTGGTGAGCGTGAATACCATCTGCGACGATAAACTCGCGTAGTACCGCCGGAGCCCCGCAACGCCGTAGCCGTGACAGAAACCATGCCTGCTGCATGTTGCATGTTCGCTTGCATGCTCGCTTGCATGATGCATGCTTGCTTGCTTGCATGCTGCATGCTTGCTTGCACGCTGCATGCTTGCTTGCATGCTGCATGCTTGCTTGCACGCTGCATGCTTGCTTGCATACTGCATGCTTGCTTGCACGATAAACGATTGCACGATAACGATAAAGATAATCGGAATTTTAATAATCGGAATTTTAATAATCGGAATTCGTATTTTTGATGTTCGGAATTTTCATTATGTCGTAGTTTTTGTTATTCGATCTTTTGAAACTCGGTATTTTGAGAATAGTAATTATAAACGTTCGGAATTTAGAAATTTTAGTATAATAAAAATAGGATGAATGATAAATCGGAGTTGCCATATTAGGAATTTTGAACTATTCGGAATTATGAAAATCGGTATTTTGAAATTCGTATTTCTGACTTTCGGAATAAAGTTTTTCGTATTTATGTAGTGTACCCCAGCTCCATACATTTTTTTTGTAAATAAAATATAAGTCGCCTGTTTCTCCGCCAAATGGGTTCCCATGATATATTTCAGTATTGTATTGGTTAATGGAAGCAATTTTAAGCATAAAAAACGAGACTTAAATATTCATGCCCCTATTTCCTTTAAAGCCGTTTTTCGATCTACTGTGTGCCGCCTTGCCGTGTGTGCACGCGCCGCTAACATTGAACAAACATAATTACCTACTTCAATGCTAAACCTAATTTTAAGGTCCGTAAAACACACGTGCACATAAATAATATCAAAGCATTTTACATTTGAAGTAGAACGCGTAATAAAACAGTTGATGTAAGAGAATTTAATCCATTCGTCCCAACAACAAGGCATATTTAAATGCACGACCGATTTGTATTCCGCATGTCTCATTAATTTGTTGAGAAATTAATGTCGAAAATAGTAGACAATTTTCTAGTACCTAGTACCTCCGTCCTTTGCAAATGTAAGAATAATGTGATAAGCGAGAGGCACAAAATTGGCTTTCCCTTTACATGCCGACGGGCGTGCTACACCCGGTCCCCGGCCGGCCATCATCAAAGTAGGTATTTTTCCGTGCGCGGGCACCGGGCACTCGGCAGCGAAGTTTGCTGTTTGTGGTTTAAATCTTTTTGTGTTTCAATTATGAATCATTTGTACTATTATTGTTTTCCATAATCGTCCCCCGTCATAATATTTACTTGCACTATTATCATTTATACTAAAAACGTTTGTCATATCAACTTATTAGTCATAACTTTCATTTGCCATAAAATTAGTTGCCATAATAACATATGTTATAATCGTTACTTGACATAAGCAACATTTAATAACTTAGAAACGTTATAATTTAGAAACGTTTATTGTTTTGTATAAAAATTAATGTCATGAAGGCTACCCACTAACCAAATGATGTATTACAGTAATCTGCAATCTTTAGTCAATAAAAAGTTAGTAAAAATCGAAACGGGTAGATTAGGTTAGGTTGTGATCACACAACGCGCGAAGGCGAGTGAGCGTAGGGAGCGTGCCGCGGCAGCGGCCGCCGAGCGCCTGATGTCCTCATTTGCGTAGCAAATAATATTTAGACATTTGTTTTGGCATAAATTAAATTCGCATAATGTTACTAGGCATAATGTGCAAATCTATTGTGCCACGCTAAAGTATTGTCTAAAAAAACAATAAGTTGTGCTACAAAAGTTAGTGACGGAAACGAATCGCTGCAAAACCGACTCCACGTAGTCTTATCTGCCCTACACCTAGAGTGTAATCTAAGCCCGCGAAGGCGCGGAGGGGCGAGGCGGCCCGCGAGCTGAAGACAGGTCGAAGCCAAAGCCACGGTGGTGAGCGTAAACCACATCTGCGACGATAAGCTCGCGTGGGACCGCTGGAGGCCCGCAGCGCCGGAGCCGTGACAGAAACCATGCCTGCTGCATATTGCATGCTGCATGCTTGCTTGCATGCCGCATGCTTGCTTGCATGCTGCACGTTTGCTTGCATTCTGCATGCTTGCTTGCTGCATGCATGGTGTATGCTTGTTTACATGTTTGTTTGGTTACTGCATGCATGGTAAAAATATGTTTTAATATCATTATGCGTAAATAAATTTATGCTCTTAGAATGTTATGCTTAATCATTATTTATATACGTTATACGTAAATAATGTTTTTTTTTTTTATATCTTTATTTAAGGAGCTTGGTCAAACAAAAACTAAGTCGCTCCATAGATCCACTTACATGTAACAGTCACGTATTCTACAACATATTCATAATTACACATGATCTATACATTCATATTAGGTACAAATTAGCCTTAGAAACTAGCGTCTACGCATACCTACCCAAACAAGTCTATACACAACCCTCGCATTCTGTGAAAGAGGATAAGCCAGAATACTATTGCAGCTCCCAACTTGTTTCAGATCAATACCTAATTTAATTAATATTTCCGACCTGAGGTCATCATTCCGAGCACAGTCCCTTATGATGTGAAGAACGTCTTCTGTTTCCCCACATTCTGAACAATTAGGTGAGGGAACTTTTTTCATAAGAAAGGCGAACTTATTCAAGGGAATGTGCCCTGAACGTACTCTCAAAGCGGTTACCTCTCCTCCTCTACTCCCAAAATCACAGGAATCAAACCAAGGTGATTTCCATGGTTCCCCCTGAATAGTCTTATACCACACTCCCTTCTCAACCGATCTCTGATCAAAGTGTTCTTTCCAATTCATAAAGCAATGTTCCCTGATATATCGCAAACAGTCGGTATAGAATGGGTGTATGTCTAATGGCACGCCGTCACTTGAAGCTATCTTTGCCAATTGATCTACTGTTTCGTTACCTGCTATGCCTATGTGTGAGGGAATCCACTGAATTACAATGTTTTTGTCTTTGGCCCTCAATCTGTTGATGATGTCTATAATTTGGTAAGCTATCGGTGTGCCTCTGACGCCAGAGGTACATCGAGCTATATGTTGGAGTGAACTTTTAGAGTCTGTCAAAATTATACAATTATTGTGTAAAATGGATTCTACATAAGATAAAGCCTCATAGATTGCTAAGAGTTCTAAGTAGGTACATTATCGAAATCTGGTTGGTAATACAGAATTTCATCGAAACATCAAATTGAGGGTCATAGAATGCGAGTCCCATGGAATTATTATTTTCTTTCAACCCATCAGTGTAGATTTGGAAAAACCCCGGATATTGACTCTCAAGGTGTTGGATGCACTTATTGCGTAAAGTCACAGTGTCACAAGATCTTTTTGAGCAGGTGATCGTGTCTATATGTGGTTTTACTACGTCTGAGATGTACAATGAACTACAACTACCTAGGACTAACAATTGATGAGCGATTTACTTGGGACGCACATGTAGACACAGTGTGTGGTAGACTGCGCTCAGTACTGGGGAAATTGAATAACTTAAAATATATAGTCAGTAAGCGAATATTGTACATTCTCTACTACACGCTCGCAGATGCAACAATCAATTACGGGCTGGCTGCTTATGGACTTACGTTCCCGGTACATTTAAACAAAGTTAAAAAATTACAAATTAGACTGTTAAAATTACTTTCAAACAAGGCAACCAGAGACAATGTTAATAAAGATTACGAAAAATTATTTAAAATTTGTAGAATATTACCTGTAAATAAAAAAGTCAAGTTAACTATAATTGTAGGACACCACAATAAAAACGAACACAAAATTAATAGAGTGTATAACCGGCCAGCCCGTAAAACGACACAAAGACATAAATATCTAGTCCCTAAGGTAAACAATTATTTTGGTCAAAGGACGCAACGATGGCTAATCCCAACATTATTTAATGAACTACCTTCGCAAATTATGACTAACACAGTTTCAAAAAATGTCTTAAAAAGTATCCTGCGTAAACACTATTTAGGTTTGTGTCCCTAGCTTAAGAACCTATAATTACAATGACATTAGACAGAAGTTGAAAAGGTTATTTATAATTCACACATTGTAACAAAAGTACAATAAACACAGCTACAGCTGTCAGCTATGAGAGACGCGAAATTTATTACAATCTATTGTCACAGCAGCACTTAATTGTAACTGTTTTAATGATTCGTCCCTATCTTTGAAATAAAATGTTTTACATTTATGCTTCTACGAACCTCTTTTGTCTGATGCTATTTTATAATAATCATGTAGTATGGTATAGTTATGTAGTGACTTAATGAAGCAGGTGCGAGCCGGCCAGTCTGGCATGCGCGCGAGACGTGTTATTGTTGTCGTCGAGGCGCGGCGGTTCGCTTGCGTTGGGTTGCTTGTCTCCCTCCGGTGAGGGGCATGCAGCGCGGTCGGGGGGATTGCGTGATGTGCATGCGCTACTCATGCCAGCCTGGTTGACAAGACAACCTGAGCCCACCACTAAATGTTTGGTATGGTCTCGGATTGTGAAGCGGAGGGCGGATGGGCCGAGCGGGCGCTGCGGATGGGGCCGCCGAGATGAGTGCGGGTTCGGAGGCGAACTCCTACCATCTCGTGATTGTTTTCGCTTTTAAATTTGTGCTGTATTGACTCGTGTTAGTACAGCGCGAAGCGAATTGTGGGTGTTCGGTTTTGAATTCGTGTTTGCTTTTGTGACTTCACTCTCAGTGTTCCGCGTGGTCTGTCTGCCTTTTGTTTCATAATCTGAGAGTATGGTGTACCCTTTTTATTTTGTTTTATTTTATTTTAGTTGGTTTTTGTAGTGGAGTAGGTACTTGGATATCTCAATACTGTATCCACGAGAACACTGCCGACAAACTGCACAGCAGTTTGGCAGAAAATAATGTGTATCTTTTTGTATAACTTTTTTGTGAATAAAAAAAAAAAAAAAAAAAAAAAAACTCTCAGTTGAACCGTAGTCAGCAGAACTTCCATATTGTCCTTAAACAAATGGTTAGATGTTGGTTGTTGAGTTGATAATGAAGAGCGTTGCTCAATGTTGTTTTTTCGAGTACATAACGTTGTGTTTTGTTTGTCCGAATTGTGCAATAATGTATGATGTTTCGAGTTACATTCTTTGCATGTTTTTGTTGATTTGCACTCGTCATTTCCATGGCTGAATAGACAGTTTTTACAGAGTTGCAGTTTCAAAACTGTGTCATTTCGTTTGCCAAAGTCCATTTTAAGGAATTTGTCACATTGGCGCAGTATGTGACTTTCGTTGCAAAATGGGCACTTTCCATACAATGTGTGGTAATTGCTTGATTTGTTTTGATTGAAGCTATAGTTATGTTTCTTCATCTGGGTTCGCTTGTTAAATGTTTTCCAACGTGATGATTTTTCTGAAGCTGTAGTGTAGTGATCACTATCACAACCAAGCTTTATATTAAGCTGCTTTATATATTTATTGTTTCACTGGCTCACTACTACACCCAGCTCCGAGCGGGAAGATCCCTCATCCATCCGTTGTATCAATGTCACATCCACTTGACACTTGACAGATTGACGGCTAGCCCCTCTACTGGTGTACATGAGACAATGTACTATATCTATTGTATAGACACAAACACTACATCTCTTCCTTTTTAACATCTTTAATGAATATGACTGTAATTAACATTCCTTATTAATCAAATTTAATTATTTTATTTTGACATGTTACTTAACAATTAATCAGCTTTAATCATAACATTGAATATTAATCTGTTTTATTTTCCTCTATTGTATTATCCTCCTTTACTTTGGTCTCGTCTCCTACTGGTTTCCATTGCCCTTCCACACGCTTTAGATGGATCACATTCCTACGTAGTCTTTGTCCGGTTTCTTCATTCCTTACTGTAAAATCCCCTCCTACTGATTTTTCCACTACATGTGGTGTGGGGTTAAAAGGCGTTAAGAGCTTATTAGTCTTTTCCATTTCTTTTACGTACACTTTCTCCCCTTCTGTCAGTTCTGGGTTTTCCGCTCTCCTTTTCCGGTCTCCATACTCCTTTCCCTTTCCTTTTTGCAACTTGTCTCGATCTCTTACTTCAGCGTCATTTTCCGTCTCGTGCATATCTTTCAACATAGGAATTTTATCCCTATTCAACCTTTTAAAAAAAAGTTCAGACGGCGTTTTTCCTGTAACTGAATGAGGAGTAGAGTTGTACATCATCAGGTATTCATATAATGTGTCCATCATATCTCGTTTTTCCCTTGAACTTATTTTGAGTCTTTTTACGATGTCTCTGTTTTGACGCTCCACTTCTCCATTCATCTGTGGCCAATATGGCACAGTATTAAAAAGCTTAATATTGCATCCACTACAAAAGTCCTTAAACTCCTTACTAACGAATTGCCGGCCGTTATCAGCGGTGATCGAAAATGGGTAACCCAATCGACTGAAGAGTTCTTTCAGGATTTTAATAATTTGAGAACTAGTTATTGTCCTGATAACTTTAACCTCTTTGTAGCGACTATAGTAGTCAATAATTACTAGGATATAATCATTATTCGGTAATGGACCCAATAGATCCATCGCAATGTCAACCCAAGGATCAGATGGCAGATCCCGACGTTTCATTGGTGCTGGAGGATTCGGTAAGCTAACCAGGGTGCATCCTTTGCAGCTCTTGACCACTGACTCGACATCCTTATCTATTCTAGGCCACCATACCTTAGACCGAAGGCGACTTTTCATGGCCACGATTCCTGGGTGGCCCTCATGAGCGGCTAGTAATACTTGCTTCCTGAGATTCTGTGGAATAACTATCTTGTTTCCTCTCAGAAGGATATTACCGTAAAAACAAAATTCATCCGAAAATATTTTATATGATTTTATAGACTCATCCCATTTATTATTATAAACTCCTTCCTTAACGTTGGTGATTTCCTGATCGCTTTTCGATTCCTTTATTATTTGTTGCATTGAAATTGCACAGGGTCTCGCGAGTTCGACTATCTGATGAACATAATTCCCCTCTGAGGACTCAACTGATTGATCCAAACACTCGCATAGTCGCGACAGTGGGTCCGCTATATTGGTCTTTCCCGGTTTATATTTTATGTTGTAACGATAAGCTTGGAGTCGTAAAACCCACCTTTCGACTCGGGCGCATGGTTTTGATTTTGGGCTGAACAGAAATTCTAATGGCTTATGATCTGTTATCAAATCAAATTCTTTACCAAAAAGAAATATATTAAAGTGTTCGATAGCCCAAACCAGTGCGAGGGCCTCCTTTTCTGTTTGGCTATATTTCCTTTCACATTGGTTGAGTGTCCGATTTCCGTATGCGATGATTCTAGATCCTCTACTGTCAATTTGCACTAAAACTGCTCCTAGACCTACAGGACTTGCGTCTGCTATTACTTGAGTCTTGTCTTTGACATCATAATATCCCAAGGTTTTTATTTTAGATAGCATCACTTTTAACTTCTGAAATGCTTCATTTTGGTTGTCATGCCAGTATGCTTCTATATTTGCTTTTTTTCCTATTTTCTGTCTTAATATTTGTTTTAGAGGTTCAGACGTCGTGGCCAAATTCGGAATCCATTTGTTTATATAATTTACTAATCCTAAGAAGCTTTGCAACTCTTCTATTGTTTTTGGCACTCTAAATTCAGTTATGCTCTTTACATATTTAGCAAGCGGTATAACTCCTTCTGGTTTTAATTGATGTCCTAAAAAACTAACTGACTTTACTTTGTAAATACATTTATCTTGGTTTAATTTAACATCGTTTTGCTCCAATACTTCCATTACTTTGGAAAGCCGCCAATCATGTTCTTTTTCATTGCTACCCCAGATTAAAATGTCGTCAATAAAATTTAGAACTCCTTCGCACTTTATTAACATTTTCTCCATGATTTTTTGAAATAGTTCTGGAGCGCATGTGACTCCGAACATAAGCCTTTTATATCTGTAAAGGCCATTTGTTGTTATAAAAGTGGTCAAATATCTTGAATTTGGGTGTAATTCCACTTGATGAAATGCATTTTTTATATCAAGTTTAGAAAAATATTGTGCTTTCTTGATTTTTGGTAACAAGTTTTCCATACAGGGTAATGGGTGGTTTTCTCTTAAAATGGCTGTGTTAGCTCGTCGCATATCAACGCATAAGCGTACATCCCCATTGTCCTTAAGTATTGGAACTATAGGAGAAACCCATGGTGAAGGTTCATGAACTTCTTCTATTATATCTGTCTCTAGTAATTCTTTGATTTTCTTGTTAATCCTTTCCTCTAATGGTATTGGTATTCTCCGGTAGGGTTGCATGACTGGTTTTACTGATGGATCAATAGGAATCTCAATTAGAATGTCTTTAAACTTCGGGAAGGGTGTATTTGTTTCCTGATCAACTTCATTTACTCCCACACCTAACTTCAGGACCCCCAATCGCAGTGCAGTGTCTTTCCCCAGTAGGTTCCGTGAACCGTCTTCCACAACGTAAATAGTTGCGCGATCCGTTTTTCCGTATGCTTTTATGACAGCTTCAAAAGACCCTTTGATTTGTAAGGGTGTCTTACTTCCGTATGCTAGCAATATTTTATTAGAATCTTTTACTTGCTTGTCACAAATTATCTTATTATTCTTTAAATGTTCCCAGGTTCTATGAGGTATTAAATTTAATTTGCATCCTGAATCAATTAACATTTCTAAATTTACTCCTCCTACCTCGCATTTGATTGTTGCGTCGTCGTTCAAATTAAATATGTAGTCTTTTTCTTCATTATCCAGTGAATTTATTGTAGTTTCCTTTCGTTGTCTTTTGTTATAGTTTGTTCCTCTTTCTTGATCTCGTACAAATTTACGTTTCTGTCTAATTATTTTAGTTTGACAACATCTTTGATAATGCCCTAATTTTCCACAGCCGTAGCATTTCTTATCTTTAGCTGGGCAAAGAGCACTTTGAGAGACATGTGCAAGGTTCCCACATCTGTTACACTTCATCCTCTCCCCTTCCTTAAGCTCTTTTTCTTGATTACTCCATCTTGAATAACCCCTGTTTTTACTTTTTATTGCGTTAATGTCATGTTTCTTATCTTTTTCTTTTTGTTCATAGTTGTCTAGTTGGTAATTTACAACTTCTAAGGTATTAGCTACAGTGATGACCTTGTCTAACGTGATTTCATCACCCATTGTTAACATTTTTTTCCTTAATTCTGATGACAATGACTTTTCTAATATTTGGTCAATTATGTGGTCATCAGACTTTTCGAACTTGCATTTGGCTGCTTGTTCTCTTAGTTTAATGAGAAACTTTTCAAAACTTTCCCCTTCCTCTTGCTTAATAAGACGGAAATTGTGCCGTTCGAAGGTCTTATTTTGTTTGGGGAGGAAATAGTCATCAAGTTTATTGATAGCTATTTCAAAAGTATCCACATTCTCTCCAGGTCCTACGTTTGCTCCAGGTAAATTATAAAATATTTCTTGCAAGGCACTTCCCCCAAGAACTAACAATGTAGCTCTCTTTTTAGCTGGAACCGAGATATCGGCAGCTTCAAGATAGATTTGCAGGGACCGCTTCCATTTTTCCCATCTTAAGCCGACAGATGTACTGTCACCCTCAATATCCAACCTTTCAGGTGGCGGTAGCAGATTTGCCATGATTAATGTTTCCGGGGCGACCTGAAAATACACCTAAATAAATGGGTGTTGCGCACCTTTAATTTAATAAGGTCAATTACCTCTTATTTAAAAGAAGTCAAATATATTTTAAATTCAATTTAATGAACTTCATGTTGTCATGACATCTACACACCTTTAATTTAATAAGGTCAATTACCTCTTATTTAAAAGAAGTCAAATATATTTTAAATTCAATTTAATGAACTTCATGTTGTCATGACAACTACACACCTTTAATTTAATAAGGTCAATTTCCTCTTATTTAAAAGAAGTCAAATATATTTTAAATTCAATTTAATGAACTTCATGCCGTCATGACAATGACACACCTTTAATTTAATAAGGTCAATTACCTCTTATTTAAAAGAAGTCAAATATATTTTTAAATTCAATTTAATGAACTTTATGCCGTCATGACATCTACACACCTTTAATTTAATAAGGTCAATTACCTCTTATTTAAAAGAAGTCAAATATATTTTAAAATCAATTTAATGAACTTCATATTGTCATGACTTAATGTTCCGGATTTAAGCATTTTTGCAATTTAATGAAAATCTATGTTTTTTTTTTTTTTTTTCCTTTTAAACCGTGTTTCCATTTTAATGAAAACTATGCATGAGGATCTGAGATTATTTTAAGTACTTACTCCCAATTGAATGGGTATCTAAAATATATTCCAATGTAATGGAAAACTAACCGTGGATTATTATGTTACAGTGAGTATAACTACATTTATGTAGTTGATTATATTATAGTCATTCAACTGTATTTGATTTAACACTTATTACCTACTATCCTTATACTTTTGTGTTCCATAAAAACCCACTGAAATATGATATTATTGAACAATCAATCCCCATTAGGTATGTCCAACATTCCACTTTTTATCTAAATATGTATAAAACACAGTGTAGGCAAGACAGATGTTGTGATTTTATTGAATAAATATACATGCATTAATTTTATTATTTAAACCCGCATTTTGACTACACATTTTTAACCTACACTTGGTTGTAGTTATTCTTCTTAATTAGGTGGATTAACAATAATAATTATCAAAGATTTCAATCAGCAGCACTCAGTTCACTATTATTTGATAATTATATTAAAGATCAAGAATGTTTAAATCGATATAAATTAGTTTTAACATTATTTATTCTACCCCCAATTCAAAACGGTTCAGAGGGTTTGAGTGAAATTAATGGGTCGCTCATTAGAACCATTTGGATTATTTTGTATACTTACCTAACAAAATTCCCTATCCATCTAATAGAATAATTACTTTTGAGTCGTCTAGTATGCGGAGTGTATTAAGTTGTGGTATTTCATAATGTGTAGACCGCCTGTATTGTAAGATAACCTCTTACGTCCCGTCATCTTCCTCTTTTTTTTTTTTTTCGGTGTAGTTTACATTTATTTACTGACCTTTATCCTCGTCGCCACTTGTAGTGATCACTATCACAACCAAGCTTTATATTAAGCTGCTTTATATATTTATTGTTTCACTGGCTCACTACTACACCCAGCTCCGAGCGGGAAGATCCCTCATCCATCCGTTGTATCAATGTCACATCCACTTGACACTTGACAGATTGACGGCTAGCCCCTCTACTGGTGTACATGAGACAATGTACTATATCTATTGTATAGACACAAACACTACATGTAGGATTCGGTTCCTTAGCCGATTTCATCGTTTCGTATGCCATGAACTGTGTTTCGAGGAAATTCAGGAAGTCGTGAAGACTTTGTAGCTCTCTGTGATCGTGGAGTTCCTTCATGTAGTCACTTAAAGTGTTGGAATCCAGTTATAATATAATAATGTCGCACAGGTAAAGCTCTTATATATGTGTTCGTGTTCTTAGTCAAAAACTACAAACGTATCAAATTTACTTCTATAACATCCTTTGTTTTTGGAACAATCTTTATTAATTACAACATAATTGAAAGGTACACTCCATATTTTTGAACACATTTCACGGAATTCAATCCAAGTCATATCAGTGTTGACATGTTCATTGTAAACATGTCTCATATTTCTTTCATCTTGCTTAAAAAGTACGATTAGGTTCGCGTTGTCTCTTACTAACTGCTTAGGAATTTTACTATATGTCTGATTTAGATAAAAACAATCGATGAACTTGTGTCTTCCCATTGCAAAATAATCCCGCATGCTACTTTGATTTTCACAAGCAACATCGTCAAATACAATCACAGAATTCGGTTTTGCGTCCTGAACACTTAGTACTTGCTCATTTTCATGATATTTCTGAAATGACGTGTCTGGTACCCGTTGCAAAACTTTTTCTAAAAATACGTACTTGGGTTGTTGCAAGGTTTTTGAATAAACATAAACATTTTGAAACCTTAAACCATTCTCGTGTATAAGGATACCAATTAATAAATTAGTTTTTCCACAATTTGATGGTCCGCAAATGATGCATCGTACCGTTTTAGGTAATAATTTTCCATGGCGAAAACCAGTCTCCTGAGAGTGAACACAAAGTTTGTTTACATGTAACGATTGTGGTTGTTTTACAAATTTCATGACGACTGTTAAAGCGGTTTTATTAATAATGAATAAATTAACGTATTACATTGACATTTATAACCCATTGTCGCTAACTCGAGCAAATGTACGACTCTCACCATAGCTGTCCTTCAATATAAGATAGCGATTGTTTGATTTTAACCAATCAAGCATCTGCTGGTAGAACAAATCTTCGGTTTGGGCTGTATACGAGTCCTGGTATTTTGATGAACCGTTATCTGTATTTTTCTGTCCAGTTTGCAAATCTTGAATAAATATAATCTCGCCGCTAGAATTCCTCATAATAAGTTTACAAATATCTTTAATATCAGATTTCTCTGAGCTATGCATTGTAGTTAACTTGGTTGAAATGTATTTAAATCTATGATATGAAATACAACCTTCTTACTACAATAGTAAGAATCGAATGTGGTGTTAAATTACGGCGAACAATTATTTATAAAAGTTGTTTTCTTTCACTGCGTCTACTCTAGGATATTATTGGGCATTGTCATACTCCACCTTCCGTTTCATCGCGTGGAATAGACGTCGAACCTGCGTATTTCATTTATATTATTGGGCATTCTACTCTTCGAGAATCTGCAGTACATGATCGAGGTAAGCCATCGGTAAGTAGTAATAATGTGCTCAGCCCCTTTAACCGTAAATGTTCGTGTGGAATAGGCGCCAAACCAGTATTAACGCAAACGCAAATTCAGTCGAAGTGAGACGTAGGAACGGTATGTAATAAAACGGAATTGTTGAACGGCGCCCACTCCGTAGGATATTATTGGGCATCTCACCACACCGTGAGTGACTGAGACGAACGGAGTGAGTCGATGGAACGGAAGGTGGGGTGAGTTGCCCAATAATATACTACTAGCGACGAACGTATTTCTTCTTTGTTAAGTGTACCGAGAAGTACATTAGAACGGTTAATGAACATGGCCCGAGAGATACTACACCAAGTTTTTGTGCCTCCAAACCTGGGTTTAAACCATTTGACTAGGACAGATATCTCTCAGAGAAACTTATTAATACCAACTGGTCTATTTGGAACAGAAGAACATAATCCAATTGTTATTGCCGATGGAACTTACATTTATATTGAAAAAAGCTCTAATTACCTATATCAAAAAAACACTTATTCTCTACATAAATATCGAAACTTGGTAAAACCATTTTTACTTGTTTGCTGAGATGGGCCATATTATAGATGTGCTAGGCCCCTATCCAGCAACAACATCAGATGCCGAAATTATACAAAGTGTATTTTCAAATGAAAATGGTCCATATAGACAGTTTTTTCAAGGTGGAGATGTATTTATCCTGGATAGGGGCTTTAGGGATTCCATTTCATTATTAGAGAGCTGTAATTATAGTGTACATGTACCCCTGTCCCTACAACTGGGTGAAACACAGCTATCTACTATTAATGCTAATAAATCCAGAATGGTAACGATGTGCCGGTGGGTAGTAGAAACAACTAACGGAATTTTTAAAAAATCGTTTAAATTATTTCGCCAATCTTTTTTTAATAGAGCGTCACGCCATTTAATGGTAGACTTTTCTGTAGCTGCTTCCTTAATCAATAGGTTTCACCTTCGCTATAGGGACAGAGACGACGCAGTTCAAATATTACAGGTAGTACGTGAAAATCGGTACAGAAATAATGATCTAGCAGACTTTATTGAAGAAAGGAATTTAAATAGAGTAAGAGTTAATTTTTCAAGTATTGAAGTCATAACAGAGAATGTAAGTGAATTTCCACGGTTAACTGAAAGTGATTTGATCTTGTTTGCATGTGGAACATATCAACTAAAACAAGCCAGGTCCTATTATGGAGAGCATATTAGAATAAATGGATGTTATCGTATTGAGGTTTCTAATGATAGGAGCACCAGTATTTTGGAAGGTTCACTTTTTGAAAATGATTGTTTGTTATTAAGGGCCCGTATCCAAAGCAGGCATATTAGCCGAAAGACATACTTTGTATATATTTTAACAAGGATTAATGCCACTGGAACTGCAGCCATTTATCAGTACTGCTGTAATTGTATTGTAGGCCGGAGAACTGTAGGATGCTGTGCCCACGTTATGTCTGTTGTCTGGTATCTTGGGTGGGCACGGCATCAAACCAATATAGTTCCTCCAGCACAGTTTTTAGACAGTGTGTTAGTATATGATGCCGATGATAGTACAGAATAAAGGTAGGTAGGTAGGCTAGGTAGGTAGTCTAGGTACGTAGTCTGGGTAGGTAGGCTAGGTAGGTAGGTAGACTAGGTAGGTAGGCTAGGTAGGTAGGCTAGGTAGGTAGGCTAGGTAGGTAGGCTAGGTAGGTAGACTAGGTAGGTAGGCTAGGTAGGTAGGCTAGGTAGGTAGGCTAGGTTGGTAGGCTAGGTAGGTAGGCTAGGTAGGTAGGCTAGGTAGGTAGGCTAGGTAGGTAGGTAGGCTAGATAGGTAGGTAGGCTAGGTAGGTAGGCTAGGTAGGTAGGCTAGGTAGGTAGGCTAGGTAGGTAGGCCAGGTAGGTAGGCTAGGTAGGTAGGCTAGGTTGGTAGGCTAGGTAGGTAGGCTAGGTAGGTAGGCTAGGTAGGTAGGCTAGGTAGGTAGGCTAGGTAGGTAGGCTAGGTAGGTAGGCTAGGTAGGTAGGTTAGGTAGGTAGGCTAGGTAGGTAGGCTAGGTAGGTAGGCTAGGTAGGCAGGCTAGGTAGGTAGGCTACGTAGGTAGGCTAGGTAGGTAGGCTAGGTAGGTAGGTAGGCTAGATAGGCAGGCTACGTAGGTAGGCTAGGTAGGTAGGCTAGGTAGGTAGGCTAGGTAGGTAGGTAGGCTAGATAGGTAAGTAGGCTAGATAGGTAGGTAGGCTAGATAGGTAGGTAGGCTAGATAGGTAGGTAGGCTAGATAGGTAGGTAGGCTAGGTAGGTAGGCTAGGTAGGTAGGCTAGGTAGGTAGGCTAGGTAGGTAGGCTACGTAGGTAGGCTAGGTAGGTAGGCTAGGTAGGATATTGATTCTATTTTTATTCTGCAAAAGCGGGCTGTCAGAGCCATCTATAATCTCAGCAGTCGCGAGTCTCTAAGAGAATTGTTTAAACAGATTAACATCTTGACGGTACCTTGTCAATACATATATGAAAACATTATGCATGTTCGAAAAAACCTTCATCTTTTTAATAAAATAAGTGACAGACATAGTGTTTATACTAGAAATAGGAACAAATTAGATCAGCCAAGATTCAGATTGTCAAAAGTTCATACTTCTTTTATGGGGTACTGTGTAAAATTTTATAATAAAATACCTCTTGATATTCTACAACTAAATGAAAGACAATTTAAAACATGTATTAAACGCACACTGTGTAGACAAGCATATTATAAATTAGATGACTACATCAATGATAAAAATGCTTGGCTAAATGCTGGTCCTGCTCCACAGGCAGTTTAGGGAATTTCCTAATTGGAGGAATGTTGTTTCCTACCCCTTTTTTTTTTATTGACATGAGTAACGAGTATCGTTATTATTATACACAAATATATATTTTAATTACTTTTTCGACATTTTAGAAACATTGGAAACCTTAGTTTTGTATAATTTAGCAGCATTATTTCAATTTTGTAAATGTGAGTACCATGGAGCCATATTTTAAGTAAATTATTATGTGTTTGACTTAAATGAGCATGGCGGTTGAGAGAATTGTCATGCTCACTCAAATGTCTCGCTGGTGGTGGCGCGTGTGTTGGGTCATTCGGCTCCCTCTAAAATGGTTGAGCTGAATGGTGCTGATTCACGCGTCATGTTCGTGAACGGGCGCTGTCAGTAGAGATTGGTCAACTCTTAACTGCCATGGTTTTTATCTTGATTATTTTTTAAATTTTGTATTTCTAGATTACCTTCATTGTTTTCACATATAGAAGCAACAAGAATAATGTAAGCAGTATTTTGTAAAAACCTGAGTTTAAAAGAGTGTCCGTGGAGTTTCTTGCTCGTTCTTCTCCATAGAGACCTACCTACGTTTTGGAACGAGCAACTAGCTTCAACTTTCTGTCTAACTGACCGACTCCTTGACAATTCAAAAGTGCCTGTAAATGGTTTAATTGAAATAAATGCTTTGACTTTGACTTAGGTAGGCTAGATAGGCAGGCTAGGTAGGTAGGCTACGTAGGTAGGCTAGGTAGGTAGGCTAGGTAGGTAGGTAGGCTAGATAGGTAAGTAGGCTAGATAGGTAGGTAGGCTAGATAGGTAGGTAGGCTAGATAGGTAGGTAGGCTAGATAGGTAGGTAGGCTAGGTAGGTAGGCTAGGTAGGTAGGCTAGGTAGGTAGGCTAGGTAGGCAGGCTAGGTAGGCAGGCTAGGTAGGTAGGCTACGTAGGTAGGCTAGGTAGGTAGACTAGGTAGGTAGGCTAGGTAGGTAGGCTAGGTAGGTAGGCTAGGTAGGTAGGCTAGGTAGGTAGGCTAGGTAGGTAGGCTAGGTAGGCAGGCTAGGTAGGTAGGCTACGTAGGTAGGCTAGGTAGGTAGCCTAGGTAGGTAAGGTAGGTAGGTAGGCTAGGTAGGTAGGCTAGGTAGGTAGGCTAGGTAGGTAGGCTAGGTAGGTAGGCTAGGTAGGTAGGCTAGGTAGGTAGGCTAGGTAGGCAGGCTAGGTAGGTAGGCTAGGTAGGTAGGCTAGGTAGGTAGGCTAAGTAGGTAGGCTAGGTAGGTAGGTAGGTAGGCTAGGTAGGCAGGCTAGGTAGGTAGGCTACGTAGGTAGGCTAGGTAGGTAGGCTAGGTAGGTAAGGTAGGTAGGTAGGCTAGGTAGGTAGGCTAGGTAGGTAGGCTAGGTAGGTAGGCTACGTAGGTAGGCTAGGTAGGTAAGGTAGGTAGGTAGGCTAGGTAGGTAGGCTAGGTAGGTAGGCTACGTAGGTAGGCTAGGTAGGTAGGCTAGGTAGGTAAGGTAGGTAGGTAGGCTAGGAAGGTAGGCTAGGTAGGTAGGCTAGGTAGGTAGGCTAGGTAGGTAGGCTTGGTAGGTAGACTAGGTAGATAGGTAGGTAGGCAGGCAGGCTAGGTATATAGGTAGGTAGGCAGGCTAGGTAGATAGGTAAGTAGGCAGGCTAGGTAGATAGGTAGGTAGGCAGGCTAGGTAGGAAGGCTTGGTAGGCAGGTTAGGTAGGCAGGTTGGATAGGCAGGCTAGGTAAGCAGGCTAGACAGGTAGGTAGGATAGGGGTAGGTAAAAAAAAGGACAGGACGTCTATTAGATCAACTAGTAGTTAAATAATTTGTCAAGAGTCCCCATCGATACGTGTGCTAAAAATATAAATAAAATAAATAAAATAAAAAATAAAAAAGCCTTTTATTTCACACCTAATAATTAACTAATACATTTTACATATTTAATCTTTTTTTTTATTTTTTATTATTATAATTAATCAATATACTTAAAAATGGAAATGAAAATCATCATGCAATGTATTTTGAATAATATTATTATTATACATTTTAAATATTTTTGAATTATTTTATTTATAAATTATTATTATTGAATTATTATTATTATTATTATTTTAAATAGCGTGAACCCCTCTATTTGAGGGTAAAGGCCTCCTCCAAAGATACCCAGTGGTCTCTATCTGTGGCGTTTTCTTTCCACAGTTTACCAGCCGTCCCTTCAATGTCGTCAGCCCATCTGCTTCTAGGTCTTCCTCTTTTTCTATTTCCCTGTGGGCCTGGCCACGATGTCAGCCGAGAAGTCCATCTATCATCGCTCATTCTTGCTACGTGGCCCGCCCATCTCCATTTCAAACTCAAAGCATAGCTTAGTGCGTCAATTACTCCTGTTGTTTCTCTTATAGTAGAGTTGCGAATTTTTTGAATTTTTCGAATTTTCATCATGCTTCTTTCCATGCTACGTTGGCATGAGTTTATTTTGTTTTTAACATTGCGTGTGAATTTCCACGTTTGGCAAGCGTATGTGAGTGACGGTAGGAGACAGGTATTCATGACATTTCTCTTAATTTTGATAGGCATTTGACTTTTGAAAATTTCTTTAAGCTAAAAATATATTCAAGGTCAAATGATTATCAATCAGACGAATAATTTTCCCAAAATACCTAAAACATACACCGCAATCATCAATTTCAATACTACTATTTTTATTTGAAACAATATACAGGACCACAATAGATCGTGGAATAGGCCTACCGGGGAAACCACGTTAAATAAAAAGCTTTTTACAAAAAAGACAACCGCCTTCAAAAAGTGAAAAATAACTTTAGCACAGAACACACATTGACTTTAGTTTCGAAATTCAGTGGCTTTGTTCTGTTTGTTGATTTGTATTGCCACCGACTTCCGAAACTAAAGTCAATGTGTGTTCTGTGCTAAAGTTATTTTTCACTTTTTGAAGGCGGTTGTCTTTTTTGTAAAAAGCTTTTTATTTTCCGCTTTTTAGTACCTCCTTCTCATTCAAATCTATTAAGAAGAGATTGAAAGTTAACTACTACAAAGATTGATGAAACTAAAACGTCGTCTATGTAAAATTTTTGGGTATTTGTTGATTTTTCAAAAAGTGCTGAATCAATTTCGATAAAATTTATATGGGACCACCCCTGAAGCATACCCTATCTATAAAAAAAAGAATTTTCAAAATCGGTTTACGTTTGTCTGAGAAATCGCGTAACAAATCGCGCACATACTTAATGTTAATTTAAGACTTATACGGTTTTCTCATGGATGTCATGGTCAGAACTGGACCAAATTAAAATGGGACCACACGGGAAGCACTAGCTTCCAAATAAAAAAAGAATCATCAAAATCGGTTCACCCAGTCCTGAGAAATCAGGTAACAAACATAAAAAAAAAATAAAAAAAATACAGACGAATTGATAACCTCCTCCTTTTTTGAAGTCGGTTGAAAAAACGCGCCAGGTACACTACCTCACGGGTGGCGCGGAAACGTGTGCAAATTATGAAGAACTTTTTCAACTTTTTGCATTGCTATATCTCCAAAATAGTAATTCTTAGGAAAAAAGTGTGATCAATGTTTGATAGATAATTGCATGATAAACAATTTTTATCTCACCAATTTTTATCATAATACATAAGCACCGTCCCATATCTTACCGTGGGTGTCGTAAGTGGCGACTAAGGGACTTACCATAGAATGGGCAGCAGCGTTCTCTGTGCCTATGTAACAACCTTACTGCGATCGCCAACCCGCCTGCCAAGCGTGGCGATTATGGCAAAACCCCTCCCAAATAAAGGTTGTGGGGATCCGCTGGATGCGAGTCGCACGGGACCGGTAATTGTGGCGACACTTGGGGGGGGCCTATGGCCTTGGGTTGGGGGTGGACGTCTTTCGGCTGAAATGATGATGACGAAACTGAAAAATGCAAAAAACCGTTTATGCAACCTATGACCTTGACGTTATGACCTTGAATATATTGTTATGCACATGTCGGACCAGACAAATTATTGGTAATGGTGTTCCCAACGTTCACCAATTTTCTGCTTTATTCAAAGTAATTAATGTAATCTTACCCCTTTTTCTGAAACTAGCTTGACTGAGGTACTAACCTATAATCAATGTCTTTACAGTTTTTAATACCGTGATGCACCTACAACAAAAAGTTAGTACGAATTGTCTCAATTCTACGACTTGAGACTGTTCAGCCACGACTCCTAGAAAACCTAACTAGAGCCCTTTTAAAACTATCATACGAGGACACAAAAATTCTTTTATTTTAAAATGGAGACTTATTCTCTAAACTGACAAGTTCTAGGAAGTGTTCATAACAATGTATACTATAATTCCATAAGCTACTTATCAGTGGCCACTGTGGGCCAGGATTGTTCTAGTAAATGGGCATTGTCTTTTAACCTCATTACAAAATTAACCCTTAAATCTTAGCAATACAATTGTATGACTAACTTATGTCAGTTACGACCTTTTAAGTCATAATATTGATTCCGTCAAAATGCAATTTTATCGTGCGAAATGAAATATAAAACCACATTTGTCCGGCACCGGCAAAGGTGCCGTTACCTGGCTTAGGTATCTATGATTACTACTATTTGTTTAATTTATGTATGTTTGTTTGTAAAATTAATAGATTTTTGAGACACATTATTTAAGTCTGTGAAAAAAAACCTGGAACAAATATTTGGTGATTATTAGGTACATTATATAATTATAATACTTAGGGTACTAACGCATGCTGAGCGAATTTATTAACTTAATTATTACCATAAAAGAAAAAAGGGATTGCGATAGGGATTCGAACCTAAACCTCGAAATACACATAAGCCTATTTGTTACTAGAGCTATTCGCAATCCTGTTTGCAGGGTCGAATTTACGCTCTACTTGGGTCATAATTATAGGGATGATGTCAGCGTCATCAATCAATAAGTTGCATTCGAGATAATTTATGTGCAGAAAAGTTTTGAACGGATACGCGTACCAAAACTAGTTTATTATATGTATGTCGCAGTCAAACTGCAAATATAAAAACCATCAACTATAATAGAAATGTAAAGTACCTACACTATATTAATAAAGTCGTATATTAGAAGTTGCATTGTTAACTTACAGTTTGATACCATAAGTAGTATTTTTTTAAAATCCCTAGACAAAAAAAGCTACTCATTTGAAAATATCATTTTACATAATATTTATTTATTGTAACCACAAAGACCATAATTATTACAATAAATTAATTTCCAAGATGAGTATACCGTACCGAAACTGATGTACCTATTTTATAAACATAGGAAGTCCTATGAAATACAAATTTTAAACAATGTTTGCAACAAGCGCAATGCTTATCTTTCATATTATACAAATGTTCCCATTGAAATTACACACCCGCACACATGTACACCTACATCATACCTCACATACATCACACAGCAAATTATTGCAATTTTGCAGTTTCACAGACTGTAAAGGCTCATTTACACCCACCCGCAACAGTTGCCTGATACGATCGATTCCGACACCGCCGTCAGGTTTCATGAAAGAATAATGTGTAATAAAGAATACAATGTGGTGACACTGACCGGACTTATACATACCGGACGGTAACTATTAGTGTAAATACTCCTTAACCCAGCGCAACGTGCGGATGGATATGGATAGTAAACAGTACAAGACGTGACGTGTAAGTAGCGTGGTGTTAGTAATTAACGGGTAAGTAGTGTCGTCTGGGTGAATGCATTAAATTAAAATATCGGATGTCCTCGGTACCAATCTGGTCGCATAAACTGAGTGTGTGTTAAGCCTTTGTGGTAAGGCACTATCTCTTAACTTTGTGGAGAGACATAGTGACAATCTGTCCCAAATTTTAGTTGAATGTATACGATATCCTAAAATTCAGATGTCCTCGGTACCAATCTGGTCGCATAAACTGAGTGTGTGTAGAACCTTTGTGGTAATGCGCTATCTCTAACTTTGTGGAGAGACATGAGACAATCTGTCCTGAAGTTTAGGTCATCGGTTCAGACAGCCGACGCATTTACTTGTTTAATAAACGTGTAAATTTTCACCTATATGAAACGAAATTAAATTAAAATTTCGGATGTCCTCGGTACCAATCTGGTCGCATAAACTGAGTGTGTGTTGAACCTTTGTGGTAAGGCACTATCTCTAACTTTGTGGAGAGACATAGTGACAATCTGTCCCAAGTTTTAGTTTAATATATACGATATCCTAAAATTCAGATGTCCTCGGTACCAATATGGTCGCATAAACTGAGTGTGCGTTGAACCTTTGTGGTAATGCGCTATCTCTAACTTTGTGGAGAGACATGAGACAATCTGTCCTGAAGTTTAGCTTACCACGTTTCATGTAGATTTAAATTAGGAATAAATTCAGTTATTACTCTCTAGTGCTGATATAATAGTGGTGAAATGTGTAGTGAAACTATGAAAGAATGACAGTAAAGTAGTGTAGTGAAACAGAGCTTAAACCGTAGAGCTGCTTTTGATAATCGAGGTAAGTGGTTGATATGTAGAGTTCGTTATAATAAGACGATGTTATTGGGCATTCTACCACACCGAGAGTGACGGAGGCGAACGGAGTGAGACGAAGGAAGCGGCTGGTGGGGTAGAACGCCCAATAATATCCTACTTCTGCCATCTCGTTAAATGACTGACAGGTTGGTACTCGTAACATGTATCAGGAACCGAAATCAAGGGCTCGCCAACTAAAAAATGCCCCGGAGTTAGTGGCGTCATGGTATTGTCCATTGGATAAAGAGGGCGAGAGTTGAGACACGCCTCGATTTGTGCTAAGAGCGCAGACATCTCCTCGTAAGTCAATTTTGTGTCCTTATTTATCCTGTAAAGGTGCCTTTTAGCAGACTGAACTCCAGCCTCCCATAGGCCTCCACATGTGGGCATCGTTGGTGGTATGAAGTGCCATACTGTGTTATCGTTAGCTAGAAGTTCAGCCGCTTCTTTCGCGATGTTATTTTTTCCCTTCTGGAACATGTCCTTCAATTCCTTGGCAGCGCCAACGAAATTGGTGCCATTGTCGCTCCATAAGTTTGAACAGTGGCCTCGGCGCGCCACAAACCTCCGAAATGCGGCTATAAAAGCTTGTGCTGTTAGGTCTGTGACCGCTTCTAGATGGATCGCGCGAGTGGTCATACATATAAACAAACAAATATAGCCCTTTGTTGCATGGTGTCCGCGGCCTCTCGATGTCCTTATGAATACCGGTCCAGCGTAATCAACCCCACTATTCATAAATGGCCAATGTTGATTGACTCGAACGGCAGGCAATTGACCCATGAACTGGGTTTTACCTTCGCTTTATCCAAGATACAGGTCTTACAGTTGTGAATACACTTTCTTACTGCAGACCTATCACCCAGTATCTCGTTCTCACAAAAGCCATCATCGCTTGTATCCCACCATGTAATGTTCTAAGATGAGCTTCTTTTTTTTTTTTTTTTTTTTTTTTTTTATCTATTGATAAAAAACTAACTAACATATAACTAATAACTTAGTTATATGCTGGTTACATGGTATTACAATCCGGTGTTTTGTAATTTCAGCGATGGAGGCATTTTCTAACCTCCCTCCCACTCTTAATATCCCGTTTTTATCTAAAAAAGGGGCGAGTGTGATAAGAGAACTTCTTTTCTTCACGCTTCCATCCTTTTGTAAATCTTCAATATCCTTCTGATAAACTAATTCCTGATAATACTTTATACATAATTCTAATACTTTGTCTAGCTCATTAACTGTTAAATATGTTTCTCTTGTTTCCTTTTCCCTTTTCGTAAATCTTCTACAGTAAGCTAATATTCTTTTCATTCTCGAAATTGAAGAAAAATGTTCCCAGATTGGTTTGACTTCCTTTGTGTGAAATGATGAACCCTTCAATTCTAATTCAGTTTGCGGGATTTCATATGTTTGTAGATCAAGATTTTTATATTTTAACCATACAGGCCCAGTCCACCATAAGTCAAAAGAAGCCAGGTCGCTTGCTTTTACGCCTCTTGTGGCGATATCGGCTGGGTTATCGGTAGACTGAACATGTCTCCATCGGTTATTGTCTAGTATCCGAGTTATGTCTGCCACTCGGTTCGCAACAAATGTACGCCAACGACTTGGTTGAGATTGCAACCACGACATCACGACCATTGAATCAGTCTACGCAAAGATTTTGTTTTTAGGTATTTTCAACAGGTCTACCAAATCATTGATTAATTCTGCTAGTAATGCTGCAGCGCATAATTCCAATTTAGGAATTGAAATTTGCTTCAGCGGCGCCACCTTGGTTCGAGATGCGATGATTGTGATATGTACTGTCCTCTTCAATAATTTTAAGGTAAGTAACAGCTGCATATGCGTGCGTAGATGCATCTGCAAAACCATGCAATTGAATGTTTGTGTAATTACTCGGTGTAGTTTTAAACCAACGTGGTATTGCAATCTTTTGAAGGTGTATTAATTCTTCTCTATATTTCATCCACTCGTCTATCAACTCTGACGGCAGCTCGTCATCCCATCCCAAGTTGCATAGCCACAGCTTTTGAATAAAAACCTCAGCGTTGATGATCACTGGCGACAGCCATCCAAATGGGTCAAACAGTCTTGCTACATCCGATAGAACAGATCTCTTCGTTACGGGACATCGAACTTCAGGTAAGTTAATGGTAAATTTAAATGTATCATCCTTCCTATCCCAGGTCAATCCCAGAATTTTTATAACCTTATCTAGCTTTATCTCTATTCCATCCTTCGTACTGTTTGTGCTGTCGCTCTCTTGTAAATACTTTAATACTTCTTCCGAATTACTAGCCAATTTTTGCATTTTAAAATTGCCTTTACTTAATGTGATCTTGATTTCCTCACACATTTTCTTTGTTTCCTCTTCAGTTTCGCTTCCTGACATCAAATCGTCCATATAAAATGAATTTTTAATTACAGGTGCTGTATTAGGATACTCAAGTGCTTCATCATCGGCGAGTTGTTGTAACGTTCGTACAGCTAAATAGGGTGCCGCAGCTGTCCCAAAGGTTACATTAGTCATCAAGTTGAAGCTTTCTAATTTTTCTTCAGGGTTATCTCGCCAGACTATGCGTTGTAAATTTGTATGTTCTGGTGTCATATCAATCATTCTATACATCTTAATTATGTCTCCTACTACACATATTCTATGTGCTGGCCATGTAATAATTAAGCTTCGTAAATCAGGTTGCAATACAGGGCCAATCATCATGGTGTTGTTCAAAGAATAACCATTAGAACCCTTTGCAGACGCGTCGTAGACTACTCGAACCTTCGTTGTGTCCTTGTCTTCGCGTATTACAGCGTGGTGAGGAAGATAGACCGATTGGTTGTCATCGTTTGGGTCAGATTTTTTCAAATGACCCATGTTCATATACTCATGAATTACCTTAGAATAATCTGATTTTAAACTCTGAGAATTTTGTAATTTCTTTTCTGATTGTTTGAACCTAGAAACAGCTTGTTGTTTCGTTTCTCCACATAATTTCAGAGTTTCTTCTATTCCTTGTCGCAAAGGTAAGTGCACTGTGTATTTTCCGTTCACTCTTTTAGTTGTATTTTTGTAAATTTCTTCACACATCTCTTCTTCTTTTGTAAGTAGTTGTCTTTTTTTGTATAAACCTGTTTCGATTTCCCAGAATTTTCTTAATAAATCATTGTCTTCTGATACCATACTTGTCACATGCAGTGTTGTTATTTTGTGTTCGTCGCTAATTAATTTGTCTTTCTTTTGACCTGAAAGTATCCACCCCAAACGTGTTTTCTGAGCTACTATGCCATCAGAACATCTTACTAAACCAACTTCTATAATTTTGCAAAAGATGTCTGCACCAAGCAATATATAAATTTTGCCCGGTGTGTTGTATGTAGGGTCAGCCAATAGTAGGGTTTGGAGTTCTGGCCACTTCATCGTGATGTGTTTTGAAGGTAATCTAGCAGATAGTGATTTTAAAACATAAGCCTTCACTTGAATAACTTCCTTTCTATTATATTGTGATGTAACTGACAGGTCGACTACATGCTTTATTGGAACCAAGTTTCCTTCTCCCACCCCTGAGACTACACCGTTGATGCTTGTCCTCTTCAGTCTCAAGAGTTCGACTACTCTTGAAGACACAAATGAAGCCTCTGAGCCTTGGTCAATCAATGCCCGAAGTACATGTGTTTCGCCGTCACTTGATGTAACATGTACTTGTGCTGTTGCCAATAATACTTGACGACCAGGTTGTTCTTTAGAGAAATGTGCGCTTGTGACCTTCTCGGTTTGTTCTTCTTGTTTGTTACTTTCTTGTGTGTCACTCTCTTGTGTTGTTTCTTTTTCTTCATGTAGGAGAGAATTATGTTTTCTTCCGCAGACTCGGCATTTCCTCTTTTGTTTACATTTGTAGACTATGTGATTCGGTATAAGGCAGTTGAAGCAAAGGTTTTTGTTTTTCACAAATTCTCGTTGTTGCACAGTTTGTTTTGCGAATTCTTTACAACTAAAGATATAATGGTCACCCTTGCAATATATACAAAATGGTGATGAACTACTATTGGTGTGCGTAGAGACACCCTTGTCGTTCTCCGTAGCCGTTGCCACGACATGATACGCTTTGTGACCTTGTGTCTTCTCTTTTGCTACTGTAGTGGTGATGGGAGTAATTAGCTCGAGCGTACGAAACTTAGACTCGAGGAACTTTTTCAACGCATCCCACGTAGACAACTCATGGCTATTCTCCTTGTAAGCTTCCTCTTCCCAACATCTTAACGTCTCTGAATCCAACTTCTGCACCACTAGAAATACTAGTATAGGATCCCAAGTGGCTGTATTTATTTCCATATTATTCAGACTGTTAATGCATTCTACAGAATTATCGAGCAAAGCTTTAATTTGTGCAGCTGACGGGTTGTTTATCTTTTTCTGACAGCAGAATTTCTTTAAAACTGACGCCACGATCATCTTTTTGCTACCGAAACGTCGTTGAAGTAGTTCCCATGCTGTCGCATAATTACTTTCTGTAATTTGAATATGCCGTAATAACATCTCTGTCTCGCCGGCAACACTAGTCTTCAAATAATGCAACTTACGCACATCGCTAATAGAAGTGTTATGTACGAGTGCTGTGAATATATCTTTATACGTAGGCCATTCTTCATATCATCCCGAAAAGGTAGGCAGCTGTATTCTTGGTAACTTAGCAAACGGTAGCTGGCCATCGTGTGATGAAGTAGACATGTTAGACGCTTCTGATAATCTCTGCTGTGACTCCATGTTTGTTAGGAGATCGGTTAAATCCGCTTGTAAACAGAGATACATTTCTTCGTACGTATAATATTCTTCATTAAGAAAGTAAGGCAACACGCCCCGCTGTTCTCGTGGTGTACACTTCATAAAGCAGCTATGCGTTTGTTTAAACGAATCCCAATATTCCTCAATAGTTTTTATCCTCGCTTTAACATAACCTGCAGTTATTTGCTGTTTCGGACACTTTTTTATGTTAACTTGCGCTTTTTGTATCATTCTAGCCACATCTTCTAACGTAGATAAATATTGAGACTGTTCTTGAGTTGGTGTCGTCATTTTAAAGAATTATAATTAAATAGTCCACGTAGTATTATTCGCACTAACACTCAATACGTTACAATGTTTTAACCACTTTTTTATAAGTTTTTATAAGTAGTCTTCACTAATTACTTGTAAACAACTTCAATCCTTATCTAAGGAATGCGGTCCTCTATTGTATTCGCGCATCGAGTCCACAAGCCGTTCCATCCACTAATTAATCCGGCTCGATTTCGACCATATGTTTATGTAGTTAAGGTTCACTTTCTTTGCAATAATGGAACGGTGTTTTAGAAAAATAACAAACGTCTTTACTCAATGCTGATTTATTCGCTACTATTTTCTCATCTCACTGCATGCATTAATATAATGAACTGGACAATAACCTTCTTTTGCTCTAATAACATTTGTCTCGAGTTGGACATAAATGAAACCCTCGAATGTCTTTTAAACTTGTATTTCAATATAATTATATTGAGTTTTTATAATATTAAAAACGGAGTGAACTATCTTTGTGAAAATTTTATGAGAGTATAATAAAGTGATGTGGGGTACTTCAAAAATAAATAGAAGAAAAATAAAACTCCTAAGTGTTTGAAATAGTCGCGCGATCGTACGCAACTGATTGCTATACTTTTAGCAGTAGGCGCCAACATCCTCCCGCCGTTGAAATCTCCAGATTTCAAGACCTTTATTCATCCGGGGGAAGCAAAGGGCAGAGGCGAACCAAAGGACGTCGTACAACTCCACGCTGAGTCTTTACATCAGCAACTCGGGAAACACCGTCTGATCCAGGAAACAATCTCTGCACTCGCCCAAGTCTCCAGCACAGAGGCGGTGTGTTATCCTCTTGCAGAATTACTAAATCGCCGATATTTAGGCTTGACTTGTTAGTTCTCCACTTGCAACGTTGCTGTAATTCAGCGAATTCACGCTGCCACCGACGCCAAAAATGTTTGTGAATTTGCTGTATTCGTTCATTGCGTTGTAAATTGTTAGGGTTGCGGTCTTCTAGCGCAGGCGATGGAAGAGCAGTAAGCGCCCGGCCAATAAGAAAGTGACCAGGGGTTAGGCACATAAGGTCATCAGGGGATGAGGACAAAGGACAAAGTGGACGACTATTGAGGATGGATTCTACATGCGCGAAAAGGATAGACAACTCTTCAAAAGTTAAATGGGAATTGCTCATCATACGTTTAATATGGTACTTTGCCGATTTCACACCGGCCTCCCAAATTCCACCAAAGTGAGGAGCGTAAGAAGGTGAGAAAATAAAATTGATCCCTTCCCCGCTTGCAAAATCAGAAAGAGAATCTGCGTTAATCTTAAAAAAATTACTTAACTCTGTAGCACCAGACACAAAATTGCCACCATTATCACAGAATACATCCACTGGCCTTCCACGCCGTGACACAAACCGTCGAAAAGTAAGAATAAACGCGTCCTTTGTTAAATCACTTACAGCCTCAATGTGTAAGCATTTCTATGTTAAACAAACGAAGAGGCAAAGATAGCCTTTTACTAGTTTCGAACCGCGTCCTTTCCTATTTAAAATTAAAAAAGGACCGGCAAAGTCGACACCCACAGTAGTAAATGGGAAATTTGGTGTGTGACTCTTGGGGAAGGTAAATTACCCATTATAGGTTCTAATGGCTTAGCTTGAAACCGCCTACACTTGACACAATGACGAACAGTTTGTCGTGCAAGACGTCTGCCATTGATGGGCCAAATATAATCTCTGGTTATGCCCAGCAACAACTGTGGCCCAGCATGTAAGTTGCGAACATGTTCATGTTGAAATATTAATTTTGTGAAATGATGAGATGCATCGAGTAGCACAGGGTGTTTTTTATCGTAAGGGTATTTTGAGGAATCAATACGACCGCCCACTCGAATTAATTTATCGTTGGAACAATAAAAAGGAGTCAATGATGAAAGTTTAGATTTAGAGTTTAACGAGTGGCCGTTGGTGAGTGTTTTATATTCTTGTCCGAATGACTGTTGCTGTGCTAAACGACATAAGTTGATTAATGAATTGTATAGCTCATTTGTCTTCAAAGTGCCTGAGACTATAGATTTCTTACAAGATTTTAATTTTATTATTAAATATTCGTTTTAAGTGATCGTAGCCTTGATATTTTTCAAAATTGATAAAGTAGTATTCTGTTGATGTTTCAAAATTAACTTTTGTGTTCTGTTTGATTTCTGGTAAATTATTTACATTCATTTTATTGTAAATTAAAACAGGCCAAGTGTCTTCTGACTCAAACTCAAACTCAAAATCATTTATTTCAAATAAACCATTTACAGGTACTTTTGAATTGTCAGAGTCAGTCAGTCAGAAAGTTGAAACTAGTTGCTCGTTCCAAACAGTAGGTTTCTATGGAGAAGAACGAGCAAGAAACTCCATGAACAACACTCTTTTAAAATCAATAATATGTTACAAATTTCGGTTACATCATTCATATTGAATCTAGGGTACAATGTGAGAACAATGTAACAAGTCGTCTACGTTAAAAGAGGTTTAGATAAAAATATAATCATAATAAACAATTCAAAATAAAATTAGAATAACCGAGGCAGCTAAGAGATGACCAGTCCCAACTAACGGCGCCCGTTCCCGAACATGACGCACGGATCGGCATCATTTGACTCAACCATTTTGAAGGGAACCGAATGATCCAACACGCGCGCCACCGTCAGCGAGACATTCCAGTGAGCATGACATACTCCCAACCGCCAGGGCACATTCAAGTCAATGAAAGACATACCTCGTCAATGGTAGCTTTAAATAACATAGTGCTCACATGTATGTGCTTTGAAAAATTATATAATACTAACACATTGAGTTTATACAATGAAAAGATAATGTAGATCTATATCTTCAGCAGCTCCAAAAATAATTAAAAATGCTAATCAATTAATCTATGAACCCTTATGGCTGTGGAGCTAGACCAGCATCCAGCCAAGCATTTTTATCAGTGATGTACTCACCCAATGTATAATATGCTCGGCTGCATAGTGTGCGTTTTATATAAGACTTAAATTTTGTCTCATTTAGTTGAACAATGTGGGGAGGTATTTTATTGTAACATTTTAAACAGTACCCCATGAAAGAAGTATCTACTTTAGCCAGTCTGAAACTTGGTTGAACTAGTTGGTCCCTGTTTCTAGTGTTATAATGATGTCTTTCACCCCTTTTACTAAAAAGATGCAGATTTTTTCTAGCGTACATTATGTTTTCATAGATGTATTGACAAGGTACCGTCATTATGTTAATTTTCTTAAACAGTTCCCTTAGAGAATTGCGCATACGGAGATTGTAAATGGCTCTGATGGCTCTTTTCTGCAGAATAAAAATAGACTCGATGTCTGCAGCTCGTCCCCACAGTAAAATACCGTAAGACACTATACTATGAAAATAACTAAAGTAGACCAGTCTCGCGGTATCCACATCAGTAAATTGCCGGATTTTTCTGACAGCATATGCTGCAGAGCTTCGCCGTCCAGCGAGAGATGTTAAATGGGGACCCCATTGTAGCCTTGAGTCGAGCGTGATCCCCAGGAAAACAGTTTTATCAACGAATTCCAGCTTCTCATTATTCAATACTGTCACAGTCATTACTTTTGACATTTGGTAAGGTAAATCTGATGCACTTAGTTTTTTTTTCATTCAATACTAAATTATTCGCCGTGAACCAATTTTGGACTTGCAGTAAGGCGCTATTTACGTGGTCTAGGTTCTGGGCTCGTCTGTTGTTTAGGCATGAGTCCCACCGTTAGTTCTAATTAACTCGGTGCAATTAATAGACGATAAAACTAATTTTGCTATAAGTATTTCATCAGGCGTTTTGTTTAATTACTGTCCTTGGGTTCATTCTCAATGTCATGACTTTGCCAAATTAAAGTTGTTCACTGCGTGCTACATCCTGACTTTTTTAATTCCCTAAATTCCTAACCAGTTCCTGCAATTTTATACATGGTCCATACGAACCGGATAATATATTATCTACATACTAGCAAAGTGGAATAAGCTGGAATTTGATATTTTGGAAGATATTAAATTAATACCGGAGTGACGAGGTGACGAACACGTTTTTAGAAGAAAAGTGGCTCGGACATTGAGTGAAATAAAACAGGAAGCGTTTAAACATTGTAATTTAATTTAATTCACCCAGCACTCATTAATAATAAATCAGGTAAAATAAAATATAGGAAATAAGTATTGATTTTAAGAACTTAAATAAGGTTAGTAACACATTTATATTTTAACATTTAGGTACGTAGTTATTTACTTATTTTCATTCTTTTGTATTTACATATTTACAAGGAATTATTTACAGAGTAATTAGGTTAAATGACATTTGTAAAATATAGGTAACGTGTGCTTAAAATACAGTACAGTAGTGTTATTGTTAACCTACATTAGTTAGCTATTTAGTTTTCAATTTACAAATATTATTTTCAAATTTAAACCTTTACAATTAATTGTTGCTTTGTAAACCTTTGAAAAGGTAAATAATTAATCAATTTGTGTGTTACGTTATTTCTTTGTAATAGTAAACCTTACATACTTTCCTACTGTAGTACCTACATTATTATTTGCAGTGATACAACTCAAAAGTCAAACTTTCTTAATTAATTAATAACTTAGGCCTCATTGTTAACAGTCTCATTAGTAATTTAAAATAGATATTTGTTTACAGTTTCGTTATTTAACATTTTAATTGTATAATTTCAGGTCTACGACACTCACCTTTCGAAATGACTGAGATTAAAGAACTTAAAAAGAAGCGAAGCAGTTATAAGGGAAGATTAACTGTATTTGGAACTTATTTAAATAGTTTAAAAGATGCTGAGATAACCCCCTGTCAGGTAATGGAGTTACAGTTGCGAGTCACCAAATTAGATGATCTTTTCAACGAATTTAACGAGGTTCAGTTGAAATTAGAATGCATGTGTGATAATATTGATACTGAAACACTCGAGAGAACTACAATCGAATCTCAATATTATGGGTTGGTAGCTCAAGCTAAAATTATGTTAAGTAACTTTTCAAAATCTGAGCAGAACGAATTAAAATCGAACTGCAGTAGTAGTAAACGTCAGTTCGTCAAGTTACCTACAATTCAATTACCCAAATTCACAGGATCATATGATAACTGGCTTGAATTTCGCGATACTTTCGCTAGTCTCATTCACGGCAATGACGATATAGACGAGATTAATAAGTTTCATTACCTAAGGTCATCATTAACAGGTTCTGCTGCTATCGTGATCCAGTCAATTGAGTTTTCTGCTCAAAACTACAATGTGGCATGGGAACTTCTTTGTGAGCGATTCGATAATGAAAGATTATTGATTGAGAATCACGTTACAGCGTTGTTCAACATCGAATCGATCACTAAAGAGTCCTCAAATGCATTGAAAGGTATTGTAGACAATGTAAATAAAAATATCAGAGCGTTAAAAACATTAGGCGAACCTGTTCATAGTTGGGACACATTACTTATACATATTATACGACAAAAACTTGATACTACAACATTCCGAGAATGGGAAGAATACAAAGGGCGTATTGATAAATCAAAACGAATTACATTTGATCAGTTCATTGAATTTATGCGTAATCGCGCTGATTTAATAGAAACACTGGAAAAGTCACGTCACAACTTACAATTTAATACAAAACATAACACTAAAATAAAAGCCTTGGTAACAACAGAAAACACTAGTACTAGTTCTTCATCACATAGTTGTCCAAAATGTAAAAGTGATCATAACCTAAATTCATGTCCACAGTTTCTATCATTAAGCGTCAACGATAGAATGTCTTTACTACCTAGTTATAAGGTATGTTATAATTGTTTACGTCACGGTCACTATCCCAATAATTGCAAGAAATCAGGGTGTAAAATATGCAAACGCAAACACCACACACTTATTCACAACACAGATTTTAAACAAAAACCTGTTTCAAGCAAATCAGCTGATGGTCCGACCGATAAGGCTAAGGTTGAGTCATCCTCCACTGCCGATACAAACAATAGTCACGTAGCGCTCTCAGCTAACATCTCTGCGCATTCGCATACGACCCACACAGGCGACATCCTGTTGTCAACTGCATTAGTTAGGTGTTACGATGTTAATAATAAAGAACACATCGCTCGAGCGCTTCTTGATTCTGGAAGTTCATCGTGTTTAATGACTGAGAATTTATTTGATAAGTTAAATCTGCCCTATTTACACACAGATAAATCCATTCAAGGAATAAATAATTCTCTATCGTATGTGGAGAAAATGTGCCGCGTGCACATTAAATCGTTGCATGAATACTACGCTAATGATTTAATATGTTTTGTCTTGCCCACGATTACTGATAACGTTCCCGCTAGACAGGTAAATGTGAATATACCGTCAAATATTCATTTAGCTGATCCGTATTTCCACACACCGGCTTCTATTGATATGATTATAGGAGCGGATGTATTCTGGAGCTTATTAGGATCTGATAAGATTTTATTAGGTGATGGTAAACCAACACTTTATCAAACTAGACTTGGTTGGCTAGTTTGCGGCCCAATTAACGGCGGCTATAATCAACTTTCATCTCAATTTTCATCAATAAAATGCAATTTTACTAATGTTAATGATTATTACGAAAGTTCTTCCAGTTCCATTGAGTTAGATGACATCCGAAACCAATTGACGCGTTTCTGGCAGCTCGAGGAAGTTTGTCATGAGTCATCAACTTATTCAGCTGAGGAAAAGATGTGCGAAGAACATTTTATAAAAAACACAACGCGCTTAGCAGATGGCCGCTTTAGCGTTAAAATACCTTTGAAGGAATCTTCGAATAGTTTAGGCGGTTCATATCATCGTGCAAAGCGATGTTTTCTGTCATTAGAGCGGAGAAATCTCAGCCAACCCTCACTCGATAAAATGTATAAAGATTTTATGACTGAGTACATTTCTTTAGGCCATATGTCAGAGTGTATAACTATTCATGAAGATCCTCGGTCATATTTTATTCCTCATCACGGAGTACTGCGCGAGAGTAGCAGTACAACCAAATTACGGGTTGTTTTTAATGCTAGTGCACCCACAACCTCTGGGCTTTCTTTAAATGCAATACAGATGGTGGGGCCTACCGTCCAAGACGATCTGACTACAATCCTTCTTAGATTTAGAATGCATAAGTACGTCCTCTCTGCTGACGTAGAGAAAATGTACCGGCAGGTGTCAGTACATCCATCAGATAGGCACCTGCAGCAAATTATTTGGCGTGATGATGCTTCTAGTCCTCTTAAAAACTATCAATTACATACAGTCACTTACGGTACGGCTAGTGCACCGTTTCTCGCTACTAGGTGCCTCAAACAGGTCGGTCTTGAATGTCAGGATCAAAAGGTCGCAGAAGTTATTCTTCATGATTTTTACGTTGATGACCTTTTGACCGGTGCAGATCTGTTTGAGGAAGCTCAAATGTTGCGTCATAAGGTGACTGATGCTCTTGCTTCTGCTTGCATGCCTTTAAAGAAGTGGAAATCTAACGAACCCAGTTTGATTTCAGAACCATCTGGTGAGTCGTGTTTTGATTTTCACAAGGAAAATGATATTGTTAATAAAACACTTGGTCTCAGTTGGCGAACTGACACAGATGATCTATGTTTTCCCATTAATGTTCCTGAATGCATGGACAACACTAAGCGTCACATGTTAGCGGTAATTGCGCGAATATTCGACCCTCTAGGGTTGTTAGCACCGTGTGTCGTGAGCATGAAGATGTTGCTTCAGAAACTTTGGCTGGACGGGTTAAAGTGGGATGACCAGCTATCACCTGAGGTTGGAACAATGTGGGCGAACATAATTACAGCCTTGCCTTGCCTTCATAACTTACGTATTTCACGTCGTGTGGTCTGTGATGCATACAAACAGGTTGAATTTCACATTTTTACTGACGCTTCGGAGCGAGCTTACGGCGCTTGTTTGTATGTTCGCAGTATCAATGAGCAGGGTGACGTCGATGTGCGATTATTAACAGCTAAAAGTCGCGTAACTCCTATTAAACCATTGACAATACCGCGACTTGAGCTCTGCGCTGCTGTACTTGGTGCACGTTTATATCAAAAGGTTGCTAGTTCCCTACGCATTAAACCATTTAGTGTAGTTTTTTGGACTGACTCCATGATAGTGCTGGGTTGGTTAAAAATGTTACCTATCAAATTAAATACTTTTGTTCGCAACCGTGTTGCCGAAGTATTTGAATTATCCGGTGCAAGCACTTGGAGACATGTGTCGACACACGACAATCCAGCTGATTTAATAACCCGCGGAGCGGAACTTACCGCTATGCAATCACTGGATTTGTGGTGGTTCGGTCCATGTTTCTTAAAGCATGACAGTACTACATGGCCACCCACTGCTAAAAATCCGGGAAACTTACCCGACGTTAAATCTAATATCTTAATTAATTTAGCCCAAGATCATTATTTTGACGAAGAATTTAAATCAATTATCGAGTTTAATCGTTTTTCCAATTTTAGTAGATTACAGCGTTCTATTTGCTACGTTTTTCGTTTTATTAATGCGTGTAAAAAGCGTGCAGCAAATACGTCATCTAAAAATGCCCAAGAATTTCAAAATTCATTAAACTTTATTATTATTCAGTCGCAAAAGGAGTCTTTTCCTGAGTACCACTTAATATTAAACAATAAAAAATTACCACATAATAATCAATTATTAAGCTTAAATGTGTTTCTAGATGAAAATAAAATTATACGAATAGGTGGTAGATTACACAATTCCGAATATTCGTTTGAAAAGAAACACCCAATCTTATTACAGTCCACTCATCACTTTGTGAAACTTTTATTTAAATTTGAGCATATCAGATTAATGCACGCAGGTCCTCAATTATTATTAAGTACAATTAGAGAGACTTACTGGCCACTCGGTGGTCGCAATTTAGCCCGAGCCTGCTATCGTCAGTGCGCCCGATGTCAGCGTCTAAAGCCACGGACAGTTATCCCTCAGATGGGTAATCTCCCATTAAGTAGACTCTCACCAGCCGATTTTCCTTTTCAAAGCGTAGGAGTTGACTACGCAGGCCCTATAACCTCGTCTAGTCGTCAAGGTCGTGGATGTAGATTAGTTAAGGTATACATCGTTATTTTCGTATGCTTCACCACAAAGGCCATTCATTTAGAGTTAGTGGGTGACTTGACGAGCAGTAATTATTTACAGGCTTTACGGCGGTTCATGTCTCGAAGAGGAAAACCTCTCAACATTTACTCCGATAACGGAACTTCGTTTGTAGGAGCTTACAATGAGATATCTGAATTCTTGAAACGCAATTGTGACTCCATAACTGATAGTGCGGCTCAAGATAACAAATTTCATTTTATACCTGCTAACGCTCCACATTTTGGTGGTCTTTGGGAGGCGGGTGTCAAATCGACCAAATTTCATTTGTTCAGAGTGTTGGGCAATTGTCACTTAACATACGAGGAGCTTAACTCCGTTTTAATTCAAATTGAAGGAATATTAAATTCTCGGCCGCTCACACCATTATCGTCGAATCCAGAAGACCTGTTGCCTCTCACTCCAGGTCACTTTTTAATTGGACGTCCTCTCACCTCTCTTCCTGTTAAGGATATCCGGGACTACTCCACTCATCACCTGACGCGCCATCAACGCATTGAGCAGCTGCGGCAGCATTTTTGGTCGAGATGGAGTAAGGAGTATGTCTCCGAGCTTCAGCAGCGAGTGAAGTGGCGTACCAGTAATGACAGCCTGAATGTGGACACCCTTGTAGTAATCAAGGAGGATAACCAGCCACCAATGAAGTGGAAGCTGGGCCGCGTTGTTGCCCTTCATCCTGGCACAGACGGCATAAGCAGGGTTGCCGACATCAGAACCTCGACTGGGACTGTCAGAAGGGCATTCTCCAGGATTTGCCCTTTATTGGAGGACAGCTGTTGAAAGGCGAGCTTTCAACGGCCGGGGGCATGTTTAGGCATGAGTCCCACCGTTAGTTCTAATTAACTCGGTGCAATTAATAGACGATAAAACTAATTTTGCTATAAGTATTTCATCAGGCGTTTTGTTTAATTACTGTCCTTGGGTTCATTCTCAATGTCATGACTTTGCCAAATTAAAGTTGTTCACTGCGTGCTACATCCTGACTTTTTTAATTCCCTAAATTCCTAACCAGTTCCTGCAATTTTATACATCTGTCTATCTTAAATATTAAAGAAGTGTCATCGGCAAATAACACCATTTGTGGTTGGTTTTTCAACAGATGAAGAAGATCATTAATATACATTAAAAAGAGGAAAGGACCCAAAATTGAGCCTTGTGGAACCCCCATTTCTACCTTTAAACCATGTGAATTCACCCCATTTATTTGGACTTGCTGCTGCCTATTAATCAAATAAGATTTTACTAAACTAAGCGCAAGTCTACCTAGTCCGTAATGCTCAAGTTTCAAAAGTAGTGTGTCATGATTTACGCAATCAAATGCCTTGGAGAGGTCACAAAAAATTCCTATGGCATCTTGCGCCTCTTCCCACGCAGTAAATATGTATTTTAATAAAGTGACATCAGCGTCAGTCGTACAACGTCCTTTGGTAAAACCATATTGTTGATCGTGTAAAATGCCATTAGTGTTAAAATTATTAAGCATCTGATTAAGCATAATCCTTTCAAAAACCTTGCTGAAAGCCGGCAGCACGGACACGGGTCTATAATTATTAGTGTCTTTACTGTCACCGGATTTGAAAAGAGGTATAACCTTACTAAACTTCATTAGATCCGGGAAAACTCCTTGGTCTACGCACATATTAAATATTAAAGCCAAATAAGGCGCTATTGTCTCAATTATAGACGTACAAACTTTAATAGACATACCCCACAGATCCTCAGTAAATTTTATCTTGATTTGCCGAAAAGCTTTTAAAACTGTCACGGGGTTAATATGTTTAAATTGAAATTCTACCGGGCAGCCTGGTACGTTCGCTTTTAAAAAGGCAATTGAAATGCCAGGTGAGGAATTTAAAGCTTCCGTGGTTTTAATTGGTATGTTGGTAAAGAAATTCACAAATTCATGCGCTACTTCTATGTTAGAGCTTAGGGGACCACGTGGTGTCTCTAATGTATACTCAGTGTTACGAACTTTTTTCCTGCCAGTCTCATTATTAATAACTTTCCAAACTGTCTTTATTTTATCGTCTGCCGATTTGATTTTGTTGCTAATGTATAGGGCCTTCGCTACCCTGCAAATATTTCTAAAAAATTTAGAATAAGTAGCAACATACTTGTTGAAAGTATCCGTGTTAATATAAGGCTTAAGGCCATAAAGCTCAAACAGTCTTTCCCTACTTTTTCTAATACCTCTAGTTGCCCAGTCACTAAATACAAACTTAGGGCTAATATGTTTTGTCTTTTTTTCAAAAGTATTATCGAATTCAGACTGCACTACAAAAAAGAAATCATCATACAATTTATTTGCATCGTTATTATTATGGTCTAGAGTACTTAACTTATCATTTAGGGTAACATTGAATTTATTTAATTTACCAGTTGTTATTGGTCTAAATTTTATTTGCACTTTTGTTAAAGGCATTTTAAACATATAAGTTACCGTTTGACCGCTATGATCCGATGGCAGATAATTAACAATGGCTTTATCTAAATAATCACAATCACAAACAATATTATCGATACAGGTAGCAATCGTTGGAGTTACTCTAGTAGGTTCCATAAAAACGTTCGACAAATTAAATGATTTAAATAGGTTTAATAATCGACAACTATTCAAATTATCTTCTAAGATATTAATATTAAAATCACCACAAATAATTGCAGATTTGCTACAAGTTGCAAGTTTCGCTAGGACATCTTCCATTACCGACTCAAATAAAGAATAGTTTAGGAAAATTGGGGGTCTGTACACGCACACTATAATATGCTTATTCAGCTCGACACAGGATAGTTCAATGCAATGTTCAACCGATAGGCTAACAATGTCATTCTGTTGTTTATATTTCAAACAATTTTTTATTAAGATTAATGACCCTCCACGGGTCATAGCGTTACGATTAAAACAACTGCCTACACTATAGTTTTCATAATTAATTAGCATCTGGTAATCTTTTAACCAATGTTCAGTAAAACAAACAATGTCAAACATGGTTTTTTCTAAAAACAGTTCAATTTCTAATAATTTGGAAGAAATACCTTGAATATTTTGATGAAATAATTTTAAGGTATTCTGCTGTTTTTGCAACTTAACTTTTTGAGAGCAAGAAGGTACTTTATTGTTTGTAGAAATAGCTATATTGTTACTGGTACCTTCTATTGTCTTACAGACTAGTTTAAATGAGTATCCGGAGTTTGACCACGGACTTCAATATCAGGTAGTGTGTTCTTACCACTTGTGAAACTCCCATCAATAGATGGCTGGTCCATAGTGACACATGGATCCTCCTTCGTACACTTTGTAAAATTATTTATAGCAGAGCTACAATTATTCACCTTATTATTAGTACTATTACTAATTGTTGAAGAGTTAATAACACCTGAATTCGACATACTACTTATGTCTGAGTTAAAACTATGAGCTAATAGCCGCGCTATTTGACGTCTAAACCTAATGGGCAGATACACGGTATCCCTAGTCGATTTTAATTTCTCAACAAAACTGTTGGTGTCAAAAAACAAAAGCTTATCACTATAGTGACTAAAAAATGCACATGATTATTTAACATGTGTATATAATTGTTCTGTCTATATGTTAAATGTTTAAAATATGGGAAAGCACACAACATTATTTTGTTACAATTAATATTTAGAATCTCGGTAAAACTGTCAGTAATATCCTCCTTTTTGACCGTTAAACTATTACCTATAAATACACAAATATTGGTGGAAGGATTATATTCGAACTTTGTTATTTCCCCCCTTCCTCCCGGACCGCGAAAGCGGGTAGACGTGTGCGTTTTTTAATTTTTATTTAATATTCATAATTTTCGTAATAAATACATTTTAAATAAAAACAAAAAGTACAAGGAGCTCATAGTGCCGCGGTGGTCGTGTGAACGCGGAGTCCGTGAAGAAAAAGGACAAACACCTGAGACAGTGTTCGATCGCCTGAGCTACGCTGCGCTTGCGACACTGTGCGTTACACTCATATATCACATGTCTACGCATCACGAGAACGTCATCAACGTCATCGCAGCGCTCTGACGCGTCACCGCGCCGTACTCACAATTTTGTTACTTCATTTGTCGACTGTGGCTTAGGTGGAATATCGGACTACTTATTTACAACTTGATATTCAAGGTAATATTTTTTAATTACTAACTATGTCCGTTAAGCGCTCACCAACGAAGAAACAGCTACAAAAAGTTACTGCAGGTCCAACTTCACCTACTACCTCTGACTCTGGCACCCGACTGTTACTGCAGTCCGAATCTTCTCCAGATCTCTCGACCTTGGGTCAAGATAATAACATAACAAGCCGTAAGCGTGGCGACTGTGATTGCATGGAACGTTTGGACGAAATTCGGGTATTATTATCTGAGTCTTCCGCCAAGTCTGAAGAGAAGTTTGCGGCATTACAGGCCTCAATCTCTGAAATTAGTGCTCAGAACGCAGGAATACGGAAGTCCATGGAGTATATCAAACGACTACGATGACTTGAAAACAAAACTTACAAACTTAGAGTCCGAACGTGAAAAGGACCGCCGCCGTTTCTTTGAGCTTGAAAAAAAATTAGATTTAATAGAACGACAACTGTACTCCACCAAGATGGAAATTAGGAATGTGCCCGAGAAACAGGAAGAAGATAAGGAAAGCCTCCGCGCCATTGTAACAGAGGCTGCCAACATACTTGGCACACCTATAAATGGTAACGACATAAAGGATGTTTTCCGTACCAAGAATAAAAAAAACATTTCTACTATTACTGTAGATTTTATAAGTGCAATAACGAAGGACACTATTGTTAAAAAGGCTCGCAAGTTTAATAGTGCAAACAAACAAAACAAGTTATGTACAACCCACTTAAAACTCGACGGACCCAGCAAACCTATATACATATCCGAAAAACTTACACCCAAAACTCAAAGAATTTATTACCTGGCCCGACGCTTTGTAGAAGATAATGTATATAAATACTGCTGGACCTCCTATGGTAAAGTTCTGCTGCGAAAAGTGGATGGTGAGCGACACGTCGTTATAAAAAACGAAGCAGACCTCGACAGCCTACGGCTAAGTACATGACTAATGTCTGGGTCTGATTGTCTACCTAAAATACATAGGAAACCTTGCTTGTCGTTTAAACACTTATCTTTTAAAATGTATACTTTGTCACTTTATAAGCCTAACCTACACACAAAATCAGTCACATATACATACCGATCAGAAATCAAACAATATACAAACTCACTAACACACACATACCTATCAGGAATTGAACAACACATAAACTTAACCACACACACATACTTATCAGAAATTGAACAACACACAATCTCAACCACTCATTCACATTTATCAGGAATTGAACAACACACAAATTCAGTCATGCACACGTACTTCCCAAGATCTGAACTTTACATAGAAAACCCTAATTTTACCCTCACCAACTAACTAACTCTTAATAACTTGTTAATATGTTCTGTATTATTCACTTTAAATGCCATTTTAAACCCCGAGTTGAAACACCTCAGTCTACTAGCAGTGACAAAATTATTAATTCTAGTTAAAAATTATGAATATTGATCAAATTTCTCAAGAAATAGATAATGTTTCTATTGCTGACTCGTATACATGTGCTCCAGAACTTTGCCAAGATTTTTTAGGACGGAGCATTCTGGGCTTCCGTATTATACATATAAACATAAGAAGTATAAAAATGATCTAGATCAATTTGTCGCCATGTTAACATTGACAAAAGTTAAATTTGATTTTATTATATAAACAGAATGCTGATTGCAGGTTGCGGGTAACATCCCTGTCTTACAGGGCTATACTTCAAATTCCACAAACAACAACCCAATCAAAAATGACGGAGTCGTAATCTACATTAAAGACACAATTACCTGCACTACATATATGAACCCTTGTTTTCGGATGCCAACTGTCTAGTAACCTGCTATAATAACACCACTATAATCGCAGTCTATCATTCTCCGTCCTATTTAAATTCAACTAATTTCTTATCAAGTCTAAATGAAATACTGACATCCGCAAAATCTCAAAACAACATCATGCTTATCGGTGATATTAATATTGATATCAAGCCCGGAAACAATGATCGTCATTCAGACGACTATTTAACGTTAGCAGCATCGCATGGCTTATTGCCTGCCCACACTCTTCCGACAAGGATAAACAACTGTCTGGATCATGTCATGATGAAGACCAAATTGCCTGCTAAGGTTCTCGTGCTGGACAGCCACGTTACTGACCACCTTCCTGTTGCTATATTCCTAGAAATAAATAAATCAACTGGATCCCCACCAAAAAAAACTTGTCTCCGATACGACTATGACGAAATAAAAAAGGAAATTAATAACCATGACTTTTCTCCTATTCTCAGTACCACTGACCCAGACCAAGCCACAGATATCTTAATTGCCGATATTCAAGCTGTCATAACGAAACATACTAAGATTGTTCATACAGCTAATAGAAAAATAATTAAAAAACCCTGGATGACTGCTGGTTTAGTAAGATGCCTCCGTAATCGCGACAAAATGCACCGACGGGTTAGTAAGTCTCCCAACAATTTAATATTAAAAACTTCTTACACGCGGTATCGTAATTTTTGCAATTCCCTACTTAAGAAACTAAAACGAGCCTATGAAAAAGCAGAACTTAAAAAAGCGAATAACAACCCGAGAGCTACGTGGAAAATAATTAAATCAATCACACACAGTAATCAACAAAGACACTCTTCTAATGCCTTGCTGCAACCTTCTGTCGAGCCTATCGTATCAGTCAATAGCGTCAATAATTTTTTTGTTAACATTGGGTCAAACCTTGCTTCGAAATTTACTACAACCACCCCGTCCGTTTACTCATCTTCTTCCCCATCTCCAGCTAACTCCTTGGCTATTCCATTAGTTGACGAAGCATTGGTAATAAGCACTATACATAGATTACGCAGTGATTGTGCAGTTGGATGGGACAATATTCCAGCAATTATAATAAAACAATCCAGTTGCATTCTGGCTCCTCCCATTGCCCACATTTGTAACTGTGCCATCAGTTCGGGAGTTTTCCCAAAAGATTTTAAGCGTGCTATTGTCCATCCAGTGTACAAAGGCAAAGCCAAGGATGATGTCTCCAATTATCGGCCAATTTCAGTCCTGAGCTTTTTATCTAAAATACTTGAATAAACTAAAATACCGAAATAAAAATAATTTAATTGCTCAAAACCAGTACGGTTTTCGGTCAGGAATTTCCACAGAAGATGCCGTCTCTGATTTCACCAATACTGTGATTGATAAATTGGATAATCGCCTTAAATGCTATGGTATCTTCTTAGATTTAACAAAGGCGTTTGATACAGTGTCTGTTCCCAGACTTGTGGCCAAAATGGAGCATACGGGGGTACGTGGTGTGTGCCAAGATATTTATAAAGATTACCTCAGAGGGCGTAGCCAATGTGTTAAAATTGATTCCGTTCTTAGTGACGAAGAGTTTATCAGCTACGGTATACCTCAAGGAAGTATCTTAGGACCCACACTCTTTCAAATATATATAAATGACCTTTGTCAACTCTCCCTCACCCATTGCAACATTTTTACCTACGCCAACGACACAGCACTATTGATATCCGATGTGACTTGGGAAAAAGCTAAACAAAGCACTGAACTTACATTGCGAACTATTATGGACTGGCTCTCCACTAACCTACTGACGCTCAATATCTTGAAGACCAAAGTAATTCAGTTTAAACCTCCAAATTCACCTAAACCATCAATTAACTCAACTAAAATGAGAGCGCATATTTGTCACGACGCGTCTCCATGCGATTGCAATTGCCTTGATATGGTGACAAATATCAAATTTTTAGGTGTATATATTGACGAGAAGCTCGATTGGCGTACCCATACGGATAATCTTTGTTCCCGGCTTCGTAAGCTAATGTTTTTATTTAAAGAGCTTAGACATGTGGCCGACATTGAAACAGCTTCACTAGTATACCGTTCACTGTGTGAGTCGATCATCACTTACTGTATTCCGGTCTGGGGAGGGACCTTCAAAACCGTGACGCTTAGGGTGGAACGAGCTCAGCGGGCAGTTCTAAAAATTATGCACTTTCGTAAAAGGGACTACCCCACAGCCCAGTTGTACTCAGAAGCCCAAGTACTTACGGTAAGAAAATTCTACATCCTCCGCTCTGTCTTGCGCCGACATTCCACGATGCCACTAGATAGCAATCTATGCAGTCGTCGGACTGGCTTCCCAATTTGTGAATCTGTTCAATGTCGTACTGCACTTGCGCGACGACACTATCGTGCCCAAAGCTCTCAATTATATAATAAAATAAACAAAAAGCTTTCAATTTATAAACTAACCCTGCTTAAAGTCAAGCAGAGTCTTAAGCCATGGCTACTGTCGCTGAACTACGACAAAACAGAGAATATTATTGTATCTGTCTCGTAACATTAATGCTAACGTATGACAGGTACTCACACACACTTTCACACTCACACTCACACACACCTACACACACACACTCACCCACACATACACACACACAGTCGCAATACTCAATACAGGCTTCTTCTAACCGCTTTTATTATTATTCTTTTTGTTATTATAGTTGTTACTTTTTCTTTTCTTTTTTTTAAATCTTATTGCATAAGATTCTGTAGTTTCTCCTAGTGGGAGAGGGCACTGACTCTTGTAACACAGGTTTATCACCTAGCACAGGAGTCAGAGACTTCACACAATATTGTACCTCTTTCTTGTGTAATAACGATTATTATTATTATTGTTGACATTATATGTTTGTAGGACAACCCAGGTGTACACTGCAATAGATATTGTGGACCTGACGACCATAACATGTTGTCTTGGATATAATTTGGGCTGACTCCTCTGGATATGAGGTCAGCCGGGTTAACTGATGTTGGTACATGACGCCAAGAATTTACGTCTGTTAATTCACTGATTTCCGAAACTCTATTTGCAACAAAGGTTTTAAGAATTTTAAAACTCGAATGAAGCCATGCCAGCACAATACTGGAATCACTCCAATAAACCTCATTATTTACCTTATATCGCAAGAAATCTCTGACCGTCTTACACAATCTAGCGGCCAAGAGCACAGCACAAAGCTCTAAGCGCGGGATTGTTGTAGGCTTAGTAGGTGCAATCTTAGATTTAGCACACAATAATTTAACGGTTACTTGATTGGCAGAGTTTACTGATCGTGCATAAATACAAGCTCCATACGCACTTTGAGAAACGTCACAGAAAGAGTGTAGTTCTATAAATATGGGCTCATCACAGAGCACATGTCTTGGAATTTTTATGGCCCCAAGAGCGGACAGAGAATCAGCAAACTTAGCCCAGGTCATAGAGATATTTTCAGGAATTGGATCATCCCATCCTAATTTCTGCAGCCACAACTGCTGTAATATAATCTTTGTTTGCATTACACACGGACTGAGCAATCCCAATGGATCAAAAATTTTAAACAAATTAGACAATATTGAACGTTTAGTTGGGTGATTCTTATCTACTGGGAATGAGAGTTGTATTGGAAAATGCAGTGTATCTGTCAATGGATCCCAACCCAAACCCAGGGTGCTGGAAGACTCACTAAGTGTTAACCTTTCATTAACATCTACATCAGACGAGTCAAAAATGCTAGTTAAATTAGTTTTAAGTTTTCTTAGATTGAAGCAGCCTAACTTTAGTGCCTCGGAAACCTCTTGCAGAATATATTTTAATTTGTGTTTACTGTCACTCGAGGTAATCAGGTCATCTACGTAGAAATCGTGTTGAATCACATTTTGAATAGCTTCATCTGGATGTTCTTCGCCAAGCTGACACAGACAGCGCGTGCTTAAATAACTGGAACTTGCCATGCCGTAAGTAACAGTATTTAATCTTAGCGTTTTGATAGGCAAGGGCTCATCTTCTCTCCACAATATGAGCTGGAGATTTCGATCCTCCTCATTAATTTCCACCTGGCGATACATTTTCTCCAGATCGCCGGTCAGGAGGTACTTGTGTTGTCTAGCCCGTATTAAAATGGAGAATAAAGAGTCCTGCATATTTTAACCTATCAGAAGAATATAATTAATGGACAATCCAGATAAAGTAGGAGCTGATACATCGAAAACAACCCGAATTTTAGTGGATTCGCTGCTTTCTTTAAACACGGCGTGATGACACAGAAAATATGATAGATTGGGTCTTAATACATCAGACTTCGAGAGATGACCCAACTGTTCGTATTCCCTTATAAAATTAACATATTGTGTTTGGTTGCGCTTCATAATTTATAGTTATTATATTTTCTTACCTCACCTTATGGCGATTGGAAGGCATTGGTTTAATAGTTCTAATTTATTAACTAAGTGTCATATATCGTTGGTTTGGTGATATCCTATCGGGAGTTGCCGCTGTCAACACGTCGCGAAGCTAGTGACATCTGCTGGCTTCGAGAGTCTCGTCTTAACAACGGGATAGTGAGCACGCGTGCTTTTGCATCTGTCGTTAATTGCTCGGAGTCGCTCCATCTCGCCCTAAACCCTGAACTGAACCTACATCAAGTGGTATCTGTATTACCTAGACCTAGACTATGTTGTGTATCGCTGGCCAGCGTAGTGTACCTAGACTGTGAGCTGGTCATCCCGAACGCGGCATCCGTCTGCTTCTGCTTGGGGGTCGCTGTATCAAAGGTATGTGGCATGATTAATAAGTTGAACTTTATCCATTGCCTTTCGTCTCATTTGCGTATTTTTCTCCTTAAAATTAGCACTGCTGAATCAGCAATTATAGCCTAGATTGCTCTAATAATCTAGGTTCACGCGCGTGTGATTTTTACTAGTAACTTTCAAATTCTAGAGGTGATACGCACCATTTTGGTCCTTCGAGCCGGATAAATTAATTTTGGGCCTATTTACGGCCTATTTTGAGTTCTAAAAGTCTAATTTTAAGAAAAAATATCGGGAATTTTCAATATCAATTGCATATCATCACAAGACTCTCGCCTCTATTGCGTAAAGAATAAAGGTCGGACTGCCTTGCATGAAGTAGTTCTACCGGCAAATTAATTGTTAATTTAAATCTTTAATTTCACTAATTAAAACTTCGAAAAATACATTTAATTGAATATCAACGTTGATTCATATCGCTAAATAAGTTTATTTAACAAATCAGTTAATTTTCGGCGTAATTACATATTATTTTGTTCATGTATGAAAATTGTGGGTACTTGTGTATAACAATCCTTGAGTTGGCCTGCGTGACCGTGGAACTTTCCAGTTCATCGTTCTCGTACGGTTCATTTCTATTTACGCATTAAAAACTTTTTTTTTTTTTCTCTAAACGGGATTTGCTGAATGAATGATATTGTTTATTATTGTATGATACACTTGTACTGTTGGTTCGTTAGGTACATGCCTACTATATTCGTATTGCACGAGTAGGCATTTTTATAATATCGAGACTCAACCGCATTTGATTAATTATTGCAATTAATCATAATTATCATCGCGTCGCTTGTTATTTTATTTTGTAAGGTAACTTGATCTTTTGATAGGAACCTTCAGGTAAAGTAACAGATTTGTATAAACTTTACGCGTTAGTTCTCCTCATAGGAAGTAGCCGTATATTTATACATATCACCCCCGCACCTGACTTAGTAAACGTAGTAGGTACTTACTAGATAACTTATTTCGAACGGTCATCTGCTTACGCAGTTACTTGTTAGGAATTTTATTGTTTCTTACGAAGGTATTTCGTTACGAATACAATCGCATCGCTTACGGAAATAAGTTTCCATACTTGTTTCTAAGTATTACACTTAACTTATTATTGGTTAAGGATCTGTACTTATTGTATATTGAGTAAGTTAATCTCATAATAGAAGTAGTGCAGAAAAATTGTCATCGCGTCGCATCCGACATAAATGCTAATTTTTGGGCTGTAGGTATATCTAAGCTAATCATAAATATAATGATATAGGTACGTTTTTAAGGTATTTGACGTGCTTACTATTTTAATGTATTAGACTTTGTTACTTGCAGTCGGTTAGCCTTTGTTCGCTTTATATTTTTTTCCCCTACAATTTATTATTGTTAGGGTTCGCGCGTACGGATGGTTCCGTACTAATAATTATTTAATTTATAAAATCTTTCATTGAGTTATTCGTTTGATTAGACCCCTAATTTCACTAACTCGGGTTCCGTAGAAGATACAGTTTTGTTGATTTAAATATTTTCTTTTTTTTGTCAGATTTTTATCTCTGTTAACAATTACTGACAAGGTTAAACTTAGATTATTGGAAAGCAAACGCGACTCGTATTTCGCACGGGTTCAAAGGACTTTGGACTCAACAAAATCTTTAACAACCGAAAGATTACGTAAGTCTTTTATTGCTCAGGCTAAACAAATTGAGGGATTACGTAGCGAGTTCAATAAGATAATGGACGAGATAAATATGTTAAATTTGTCATTAGATCCAACGTGCGAAGTAAGCTATAGTGCCTTACATTCATTTGATGAGTTGGTCGGCGCGATAAATATTACTTTAGCTTCATTAACTGAATCAAATGATTCCAAAGAACCTAGCCCGAAAGCGAGCCCTAATGCTCATCATATAAAGGTACCTAAAATTGAGCTGCCTACCTTTGACGGTGATATTCAGAGCTTTCCGTTCTTTCATGAAACTTTCAAACGTATTATACATACTAACGCAGATTTATCAGATTCTGACCGCATTCATTATCTGTTGAGTTGTTTAAAAGGAAAGGCTAGGAATGTGGCAGTAGGTATTGTACCTTCTGGCGATAATTACCGCGTTGTCTGGGATGCGCTTATCGCAAAGTACCTGGATACTCGCGCGCTCGCCTCTAATTATTTAAATCAGTTGTTCTCACTGAAGTCGTTCGGATCGACACCCGCTAATATTGAAAAGGGTTTTGACAAATTAACTTCTACGGTTGCGGGACTCAAACAATTGAAAACACATAACTTAGATGATTTTATATTTATTCATTTGGGTCTTAAGTTAATAGACTCGAATATCGCAAAACATTTTGAAATGTCGCTTCGTAATCAACAAGAGTTAGATTATGATTATTTCGTAAAGTTTGTTCGTGAACAAGTAAAAATCTTGTATCGCTCCACTTCTGCGGCAACTAAGCCCGCCCCCGCAGGTAGCTCCAGCACCTCATCTAAGGTATCGCAGGTGTTTGTGGCTACTGAATCTAAATGTTCGCTTTGTCATTCCACGCACAAAAACTTGTTTACGTGCAAAGCGTTTCAAAAGTTGAGCGTGGATGATAGATTTAAGTTTGTAAAAGACAATAAAAGGTGTGGTAACTGCCTAAGTAGCCAACATACCGTCTCTAAGTGCCTATCTAAGTCAACATGTAGGAAATGCAACGGTAAGCACCATTCGTTATTGCATTTTGAGCAATCCACGCAAGCCCCTGCGCTGGCATCCGCTAGCGACGACGCAGCCTCCGCTTCTGCGGCCGACCCTGCTACTTCTGATCGTGTGGCGTTGTGTACGCATTCTTCTGCTCAAGCCCAGGCCAAACGTAGTACCGAAGTGCTGGCTACTGCCAAGGTGTTAGTGGTGGGTAGGAAGGGTAAGGGCGTGGTAGTTAGATGTCTTTTGGATCCTGGATCGCAAAAGAATTATATCACATCGCGTTGCTGCCGTATGCTCGGTCTAACTATACACGCTTACTTTTTTACCGTTCTGGAACCGAAAGCCATAAGTTCTAACATAGTAACAGAAACTATGGGCACTATTATTTTCAATAAATAACAAAAAAAAATAACACGAAACTTTAAAATTATCGAGTTTTTTGTGAAAAGTGAGAACTCGAAGTAACGTTTCAGTGCATATGTGTGTGTAAGCCTTATCGACGCTCGGCTACACATGCGAACGGTAGCCATTGAAAAATCCATTCATCGATCAGACAGCATGATCCATAAGCCACGCCCACTCCACTCTCGCCCTCCGCTAGCCGCCCGGCCCGCGCGCGCGCGCTCTTTCTCCTTTCTCTACTTTTCTTCTAGTATTGTCCCGCGTTTCGCTGTATTAGGTCACGCACGCGCAACCTAATTAAATTTACGTAACAAAAATGAGTCGGCAATACGTGTACTCGAACGTGGAGTATGTAGCAATGGTGCATTTTTATGGGATGGCGAGATTTAACCTGGAAGAGGCTAGACGTTTGTACGCTCAGCCGGAACACCTGAACTTACTGCGCGCACGTGGAATCGCTAACCCACAAGTTCCCTTCACCTCCACCATCCTGGCTGCAACCCAGCGCCTCATAGATCATGGGCAGTTTCAAGTCCCTACACAGGCGCAGGGCCGCGGTAGGCAGCCATACTCGACGGAATTGGAGGAAGACATACTGGAATTCTTCGAACGCGATCCACGTCGAAGTACCACAATGGCGGCCAGGCGATTCAATGTTAGCCAATATTATGTATGGAAAACATTGAATACGAATGGATTACATCCATACCATTTTCGTCGAGCGCACGCTATTTACGAAGGTGATGGGCCAAGAAGAATCGCATTATGCCAATGGTTGCTTAAAAACGCCTCTGCCAACATACTGTGGACGGATGAATCCCTATTTACGCGAGTGGGTCTGTATAATGTTCACAACGAACTTTACTGGTCGCTTATAAACCCACACCTCATTCGCAAAGGTAACCATCAGATCAGATTCAGCGTGAATGTTTGGGCAGGCATTATCAATGACCAAATAATAGGGCCTATTTTTATTGAAGGTCATCTGACAGGCGGTTCTTATCTGGAGATGCTGCAAAATACCATACCGGAGTTGTTAGAGGATGTGCCTCTGGCATACTTACGCGGCATGTTCTATCAGCATGATGAATGTCCCGCTCATTATGCTACTTCAGTGCGTGCGCATTTAAATAGTGAGTTTGGTGAACTTTGGTGAGCGGTGGATAGGTCGTGGTGGCCCAGTGGCTTGGCCCGCAAGGAGCCGAATTGACACCACTGGATTTTTATTTTTGTGGTCCGAGATTAAAAGGCTCGTTTATACCCAGGAGTATACTACTCGAGATGACGTAAGAAGTGCGATAGTGAATGCTTTTAATATTGTGAAAAGTGACAGAGACACATTAATAAAATTAAAAGACAATTTAATGAAACGTGCCCCTTTATGTATCGAGCGAAATGGACTCCATATTGAGCAGTTGCTTCGATACAGGGAAGTGTACATTTTATACCTAATAGGTAAGTCCTTTAATTAAGCCAAAGTTGATTAAAACTGTGTTTGTGAATAGGTCTAATTTATTTAAGTAGGTTACCTATAGCACCTATAGGTACCTACGCCTGCCTGCCTTTCTTTTTCTAGCAAAAGAGTACCTACTCACTTACCTACTTACAACTACAAATAATTCGCCAATGATAAAAGTAAGTACCACTATCTACCTAGGTACCCACCTACGCGACACACCTAAGCTCCCACGGGCTTAATTTAAACCAAAACATTTTAATCAAATAAAAAAAAATATTATTGTCGCTAGTAAAACCTAGAGAAGAGTACTCTGTGACCTAGAGCGATAAGGTGCAGTGGTTACCTACTGACGACCGCGGCCGATAGAAAGCTCATGATTACCAAACCCAAACTTTCAATAGGTACCTACTAAACAAAACATAGAAGTAGGTACAGTAACTACCTACCTACCTAACCTACCTATTCTATGGCTTAATTATCGACTTAAAATTTACACTCGTTTTCGCAATCCACACAGTATGACAGTGAAAGGTGGACTTATCTCGTAGGTTTACGCAATGATAATTCCGATGTCATTGAGGTAGGTACCGCCACTATTTGAGCGAATAAACTTAGGTACTAAACATATCGCCGTAGGTACCTAGTTCAAAGAGTTCGCCGCGCCGCCTTTAAAATACATAAACATATTCTACGAAAAGCGAATTCGGACTTTATTTTGTAAACGCTAACGGTTAAAAATTAAAATTTTACCAAACTAGGTATGATAAAATTATTCTGAGAAACGTATAGGCTGGTGCCCGACCGGACAGTAGGAGCTATGTGCAACCGAATTTCACGGATAATGTGTAAAAATAAGGTTTTAATTTGCTCCAATATTTTCATAGAAAAGCCGCCATTCAACTAATAATGAACTCTATTTGACAGTTCAATTTTTCTGTTCGAATTGTCTGCTTTTGTGAAGGCACCGCCAGGCGCCAGGCTTCCTCCGACGTCCGTTGACCCACCGCAGGCGCGTTATTGACGCACAGCTGTGCTGCGCTACGTCATCAGTGGCAAATCGCGTACGATCTTGCGTTTATGAATGAAATAGAGGGAGCCCTACTAACATTTAACTCGAATGACAAAAAAGAAGTGATATATTTCCAACTTCTTTATTAGACGTCTTAAAAAAAAAATAACAATGCCTATAGTACCTATTACCCAAGTGGAGTTCCCGTGTTTCGGGTCCAGAACGGTATAAAAGTAAGCGTGTATATACGGACTCAATAAATACCGTTCGTGGTATTGGTGGCACGTCGCAGCCCGTTCGCGGCTCGGTGAACCTTACGTTCAGCTCACGGTTCCGCTCGCAGCCTAGGTATAAAATTGACGCTTTAGTCTTGGATCAAATTACCGGGCATCTTCCTCTGGGTGCTATAGATACTGCGCAATTGAATTATATTGATACAAAACTACTCGCGGATGACAGCTGGGGTGTGCCAGGTAACATTGACATGTTACTTGGGGTCAAGTTGTTCGCTATGTTATTGCGACCTGGTCACGTGACCAGCGTACCCGGCTGCCCCGACGCATTGGAGACTGTGCTCGGCTACATACTTCTAGGAGAAGCACCTATTATCGAACCTCCAATTGACACTCTGTCTTTCTTTGCGAGTTCTTTCGATAACTTCGATCTTCGTAAGTTTTGGGAGATTGAAGATGTTACTGCTTCGTCCATTGGGAGTGTGGATGATAAACACTGTGAAGAGTTTTATTGTAGCACAATTACCCGCACTCCAAATGGCAAGTATGTTGCAGCTTTACCACTGAAAACAGACGCGTCAGCGTTAGGAAATTCTTTTGATATGGCTCGCAAGAGATTCTATAGCCTCGAACGTAAACTTAAATCGCTTCCTAACGTCAAGCTTCTTTATGATGACGTCATACGGGATTATCTACAGAAGAATTACATTTCTTTGGTGCAGAATATCGTTCCTGAATGTGTATTGCCCAAACAAAATTGTAAGGAGCGAGAAATGGGATACTATATTCCTCACCATGCCGTTATCCGAGAGGATAAAGTGACCACTAAGTTGCGCGTGGTCCTAGATGCCAGTGCATGTACAGATAACGGTACCTCGATCAATGATATCCTGTACGCAGGTCCAGTCCTTCAGGCTGACCTTTTTAACATCTTGTTAAATTTTAGGCTTTTTAGTGTCGCTATTACCGCAGATGTTAAATCTATGTACCTACGTATAGGTATACGCCCACAAGATCGTTCGCTTCAACGTATCTTATACCGGTTTAATGAGGAAGAACTTCAAATATATCAGTTTTCAGTGCTTCCCTTCCGATTAAAATGTAGTCCTTTTATAGCTATTCGCACTATCCAACAGTTATGTCAGGATGAAAGAACACAGTTACCCCTCGCCAGGGACATTTTGCAGCGAGATATTTACATGGATGGCATAGGTAGTAAGTTCTATATCTAGCACTGTGCTTGCTATAGACTCGGCTCGTGAACTAATAAAAATATTCTCCCTCGGTGATTTTCAGCTGACGAAGTGGTCTAGCAACTGTGTCGATGTTCTTCGGACTATCCCAGAGTCATTACGACTCTCACAGAGCGTGGATCTAAGTAAGGATCCGACACAGAAAATACTGGGACTTCGTTGGTTCCCTGATGAGGATTGTTTCGTATTCCAGGTTAACCTTAATGTTCGCCCTTGCACGAAACGGAATATTCTTTCTTCCATCGCACGTCTTTTTGACGTGTTAGGCCTCGTGGCACCGATAATTTTATACGCCAAGCTTCTTATCGAAGAGCTTTGGCTTATCAAACTTGGATGGGATGACGTTCCACCTCCTCGCATTGTTCGCCTGTGGGAACAATTCCAAGCTGAACTGCCAATTATCTCTGAATTGAGATTTTTGCGACATGTCGGCGTCATAGAACGCTGTCGGCTCTCACTCGTCGGTTTTGCCGACGCTAGTGAGAAAGCTTACGGTGGTTCGGTTTATGCCCACGTTGTCCGACCCGACGGTAGTATCGTCGTTTCGCTGGTGTGTGCGAAATCTAAGGTCGCACCACTTAAAGTAGTTTCGCTAGCTCGTCTCGAGTTATGCGCCGCACTCCTCCTATCAACTGTGATAAAGCGAGTATATAATCTTTTCGCAGCTCGGCACGCCATTGAGGTAGTCGTAGCTTTTTCGGATTCAACTGTAACTTTGAGTTGGATTCATTCCGCACCGCATCGATGGCACACCTTCGTAGCCAATCGGATCGCTAAGATTCATGAGAATCTTTCGGCAGATCACTTCTTTCACGTGAAAGGGTCTGAAACTCCCAGTGATTGCCCCTCTCGCGGTTTAACGCCTGCTCAATTAGTCCATCATCCGTTGTGGCTAAATGGACCGCCATGGCTTAAACTTCCCGCGCTGAATGGCCGATAAAACCATTCGTCTCAGGCGAGTCGCAAGAGCTTCCCGAAATGAAGCCCGTGGCTTTACTTGTGCTCTCGCACGAATGCTCGGACAGAAGTCCTACTTCCGACGACATTTTATACGCTCGCTCTACCAGGTTCTCGTCCTGGTTGAAATATTTAAAAACTATTTGCTTCGTTTATAAGTTTATCAAACGGCTCCCTAGAGGGCCCGTTACCGCGTCTGACCAAGAGTTCGCAGAATTTATTGTGTGGCGATCTGTGCAGAGAATTCATTTTGAAGCTGATCTCGATCGTTTAGCCCGCAGTGAGTTGTGCTCTAAGCCAGTACAACGGCTAAGTCCCTTCTTCCACGAAGGACTTATCCACGTTGGAGGTCGCCTAGCAAACTCTGAGCTAGATTTTGACTCGCGTCATCAGATTCTCCTTCCGCGTCAAGATCATATAGTGGAACTTTTAGTTTCCCACTATCATGTGAAAAACTTCCACACAGGACCAACCTTGCTCGTATCTCTCATTGGATCCTGTCCGCGCGACGAATTGCACGTCACATTACCTTTAATTGTAACATTTGCTTTCGAGCAAAGCCGCGACCTACCTTTCCTATAATGGCGGATTTGCCACGTTGTCGCGTTGAGTCGGCTCCTAAGGCTTTCTCTCAAACAGGTTGCGACTACGCGGGACCTTTCTTGATTACGTCGGTACGTGCTAGAGGTCAAAAATCAAGGAAAGCGTATCTATGCCTTTTTACATGCCTAACAACTCGTGCTCTGCATCTTGAGATTGCCTCAGATCTTAGTACTGCGAGTTTTTTGTCCGCGTTGAAACGCTTCCTGGCGCGTAGAGGTTCGGTTCAGTGTCATTTACACAGATAACGGTACCAATTTTATTGGAGCCAAATCCTATCTTCGAGATCTCTACCAATTCTTGGCTAAAGAGTATCACCCTTTATGGGAAAGAGAACTTGCAGAGCATCGAATTACTCTTAAAAATATTCCCTGTAGAGCTCTACATTTTGGCAACTGTTGGGAAAGTGAAGTAAAGAGTGTCAAAACGCATCTCTGCAAGGTCATCGGTCAGCAAATTCTTTGTTTTGATGAGCTTAACACTATGCTAACCCAAGTAGAAGCTTTATTAAACTCGAGGCCTCTGTATGCGATCAGCTCGGATCCGTAAGAGCCCACTTCATTATCACCGGCGCACTTCTTGCATACGACACCTCTTTTATTTCTTCCCGCCCGCGAAGTCAACGAAACGCGGTTACATCTTATTTCGCGATATGAATTAACCGATAGAATGGTCCAATCTTTTTGGAAGCGGTGGCGCCAAGAGTACTTGCACACCCTACAAGCCAAACAGAAATGGAACACACCTGCCAATCCAATACGGGTCGGTATGGTTGTCGTCTCCGCCTCTGCATTGGCCGTTAGGAGTAATTACAAAAATATTTCCAGATAAAAACGGAGTTTGTAGAGTCGCGTCCGTAAAGACTAAAAGCGGGATCCTGCAGAGTCGCCCGGTAGTAAAGTTGTGCCCTTTGCCAACGCAATAACTTTCATTACATTAATATTAAATTTACCATGCATCAATGTGCAGTATTAGATTTAGTTACCGTGTAGAAAAGTTAGTTAAATATTCTTATTTGTAATATAGAGTCGCAACTTTAGAGTTCTTATAACTTTGGTAGGGTTGTGATGATCTGCAATTTATTTACTTCTCCTTTGTGTTTCGAAAGTGGGAACTTTCAAGCCGGGGAAAATGGTTGCGCTTCATAATTTATAGTTATTATATTTTCTTACCTCACCTTATGGCGATTGGAAGGCATTGGTTTAATAGTTCTAATTTATTAACTAAGTGTCATATATCGTTGGTTTGGTGATATCCTATCGGGAGTTGCCGCTGTCAACGCGTCGCGAAGCTAGTGACATCTGCTGGCTTCGAGAGTCTCGTCTTAACCACGAGATAGTGAGCACGCGTGCTTTTGCATCTGTCGTTAATTGCTCGGAGTCGCTCCATCTCGCTCTAAACCCTGAACTGAACCTACATCAAGTGGTATCTGTATTACCTAGACCTAGACTATGTTGTGTATCGCTGGCCAGCGTAGTGTACCTAGACTGTGAGCTGGTCATCCCGAACGCGGCATCCATCTGCTTCTGCTTGGGGGTCGCTGTATCAAAGGTATGTGGCATGATTAATAAGTTGAACTTTATCCATTGCCTTTCGTCTCATTTGCGTATTTTTCTCCTTAAAATTAGCACTGCTGAATCAGCAATTATAGCCTAGATTGCTCTAATAATCTAGGTTCACGCGCGTGTGATTTTTACTAGTAACTTTCAAATTCTAGAGGTTATACGCACCAGTGTTTTAAGTTGTGGGTTCCTTCGAAATCTTTTTTCTAAATTATAGAATCATTTTTTGGCTAATGTATAAGATTCTTCAAGACAACTAGGTGAATCTATCAGCGGTAATCGAACAGAAAATCTACCGGTATTTAATCGTGTTGTGTGAGATAAAAAATGTCTTTCACACAACCTTTCATCATGACTCAGTGGTGATTTTAATGGTACTTCCTCAAGCTCCCAAAACTTTGACATTTGTACACTAAAATCGTTATCTAATTTATCTAAAGTCAAAGTGTGATGACACTGGGTGTTAGATGTGTTATATAAATCATTTGTTTGTATTGGACCTGAAACAAGCCAACCAAATTGAGAACTTCTTAATGTAGGGTTATTAGGGCCTAGAGAACGCTGCTCACAGCCGAGAATATCCCAAAACAAATCTGCTCCGATGAGTAGGTCTACAGCGGAGGATTGATTGTAACTAGGGTCAGCAAGGTGTACCTCAGTAGGTATTTGCAGTTGCTGAGTTTTTATTGTGTATTTAGGAATGTTACTTGTTAATTCTGGTAATATTAGAAAACTTGTTGTAACATGGAATGATTTAACTAAAGATTTTATTTGCGCCACACAACACTCTGTGACTTTACTATTTACTTGATTGCCGATGCCGAAAATGTTAATACAATTGTTGAATAATGAATTACTTGATAATGATATTTTTTCCCTGAGTCATAAATGACGATTGACTGCCGCAATCTAACAAGGCACGTACTTGTTCTGTTTTATTTGTTTTAGGGTTAGACATTATACGGGAACGACATCCGTTATACGTGGGTGTCAAGGCCACTCTTTGTGAGACTGGTTAGGTATCTCGCAGTTTACCTAGCGTAGACGTCTCGCAGTCCGTCTACAGTCTCACCCAATGATCTACCTGCCATAAGGCAAGCACGCGCGGCTATGAAACAGCACGCTACACGTCCCATCGGACGGCACCCGATGTGCGCACACAGCACGCGTCTTTCGGGTCAGCACCCGAGGCGCACACACAAGCGCGCGTCCTCCGGGTCAGCACCAGAGGCGCATACACATGCACGCGTCGGGGCGCATACAGGCACGCGTGTTCCGAGACAACACCCGAAGCGCACACGCGGCACGTGTCCTCTGGGATAGCACCCGAAGCGCGCACGCGGCACGTGTTCTCCGGGGTAGCACCCGAAGTGCACACGCAATACGCGTACTCCAGAACCAGGTACTCCAGGGTGCCAGCCTATGGGGCGCACCGGATCCGGGCTGCATCAGCCAGCATAGCAAGTACATGCCTCACACTCACTCACACGGGTACAACACACGTGCAACCAGATCTTAGAAAAGAAATAAAAGGACATTAGAGGTTTGGTTGGAACTTCTCAAAAAAATACCACACAGTTCTCAACTTCTCAAGACATCACTAGCCTTTCCACCATGTATTGAACTTTGGCCTGTTCGGATTTAACACTGAAAGAAACCCGCAAGGCCTATGAACTTGTTTTGTTTGACATTAGAAGGGGTAGGTGAGTTACCTAGTATGTCGATTTAGTTCCGACTCGGCCTAACCTGACCGATTGTTTTGAAACTCAAATCAAGCCTTAGTGAACTAGTCACTTTGTTTATGTCCTAACTTCTTACAGAAAGAACAAACGAGTATAGCATTATTATTACAGTCGGCTCTATCATCAATGTTACCCTTCCTGAGGCATTTATCCTTGTAATGCCGTTTTACATCGCAATGAAGACATTTGATTTCAGATTTACTAGAACTTACAATTGTGTTTTTTAGTCGTATTAGTTCATGAGGCAAATTCATCGGAGTTATAAAAAGGGGGCCAATAGGTTATCGCTAGGTCAGCATTGATAGCTGCTGCGCACACCTGTACGTCACTGATACCGTGAATCACTATTTGAACCATAAGTTCCTCGCTTAACCCTCTTACTACACGTAATTTTAATAATAAACAGCGCTCATACTCTGCTTATGACGACAACTTGTTAGATGTGTTTAGAACCTGTTGAAAAGTTTAGGCACAAAGCGGAGACAATGACTTTTTCTTAATAAATTTCAACCATGAGCGATAATTTGTAGCCTACTCGTTTAACCACTTACGAGCACCACTTTTTAAACAATTACTTATTCGCAAAATACATTCATGATCACTCCAATTATTTAAAATTTTGTCCGATCAACTTCGTCACACACAAATCATTAATATTTTTCACGCTAAGATCGATGCTAGAAATAAAAATATTGGTCAGATCTCACCCGGTTAGACAGATCGCGTCCGCCATGCGGTTCATTGCAGTGATGTCACTCTAGTAGTACCGGCGCGTTCCATCAAGTCTGACCGGCACAGAGCTCTTTCAAAGTAGGTGGCACACGTATCCGGAGTCCATTCTCTTCTCCATGGTATTCGGCTGCGACCTGAGTTAATTTCCTATAGGAACAGACAACCAGCTGCAGTTCATATCGCTCATGAGTAAGCACTTTTACCACACAGTAGGGGTGGCAAACGTGACCGCGGCGTTTGCGCCAATCGCCTTATCAACAGCGACACAACGCACTCGGCATGAGCATGAAACATTATGAACACTGGATTTCATTACCTTTATGAACTAGACACGTAACATTTTACAAAGCTCGACAAGTAATCCACTATGCTTTCGGGAGTTAATTCCTTGCGGACGTGGACGCACGGACGCGCATATTCAGTACAGGTGGAATACTTGTCAGTCTCAATACACTCAACGAAAGTTCACGATATCGACAGACCGTGGGCACAACGTTCAAGACAGTCACCATCATCCTAAAGACAAAGCGATCGAGCTTTATCAACTTCATCGTACCACGTGTCGACATCATTAGCACTCGAATCAGAGACAAAATATTGGTTTGATCTCACCTGAATTGTCATCATAGCGTTTAGAAAGCATTCAGCTATGCTTTTGGCGTTGTTTTCAGTCAGCAGCGGTGTGGCGGCAAAGCCTCTTCAAAATCTCATCCAACTTGTCAGGTGACGAGGGAGTTCGTAACATACGAACCTTTCCTCTTGTAATTAACCTCCAAAATCACTGCAATAGTGTAATGTGTGTAGTGTGTAGTGTAGTGTGTAAGGCTTATATATGTGTGCACATGTATTGTAATATTAAGATCCAATATAATCGATTGTACTCTATTATGAGAGAGAGTAATAAATGAGATTCCAATGGAGGCACTTGTTTAATTGATCTTACACAACCTCACAACCTTACATGGCGACCCTGCCATCTGAGACGGGCGCCGAGTTCGGCCGCGTTATAATGTAAATAATATTATGAAGAACATTAACGAACAATGGTGTAAGTGATTTTCTTTGGACTTTTGAGTGGATAGAATTTTGCTAAAATGTGCCGGTCAAATATTGAAAAAGAGGACGTTTTTATATCGCAAAGTGCATCGGGTGGATCAGATTCGGCTTCTATGCAGGAGTACTATTTATCAAATATAAGTATCGTGATGTTTATAATTTGCACCTTACTTGGAATAGCCGGTCTATACGCAGTGTATAAACTGTACGGAAATTGTCATCACTCATGGATAAGGAATGAAGTAATCTCACAAAACCTTTCACGCTCTTTTCGTCGACCGAACCCGTAGGCTCGTGTCTGCTACGGGTGCCGCCAGCAGCGCCAGGAGGCGCACCAGGAGGCTCGCCAGGAGGCGGGTATAAGAGGCCAGAAACCGCAGTAAGTGGCAAAAGATAATAATAAAGTCAGTGAAAGTGTAGTGAGTCGCGTTTTACGGAAGTGAAACATGAAACGGTACGGAACAAAATTTGTCAATTATCTAGATTAATGGTTTATTAGATTAATAATGTATTTATTTTATTTTATGTATTGTCATGTAATTATATAGAATAACTTTTGTCCATGAGGATATAACTTTTTTTAATTACCGTTTTTGTTGGTAATGGCAACTGACCTTAGCTTGATATAATTATGATCAATTAAAAAATATTGAACAAAATTTGAAGAAATTAAGTTATCCTAAAAAGGACAGAAAATGTTCTAAAACAAAAGTTACAAGAAGCTACATTGTTAAAACATCGATTTGATGAATGTTTAGAAACCCTAACAAAACATATTGGAAAGAAACAATTTAGTACAAGCGTTTTAAAGGAAATACAGTCATGCTGTGATTTATTTGAAAATACATTTATCCAGATAGAAACTTTTTGCACTAAAACTTACAGTTCTCAGCCTAGTGCCGAGTGTACGGTCAAAACTAGAACCGAAGTAGACAATATGGAGGCTTTTAATTATAGGACTGCCGTAGCATTACTGCCAACTATGAATGGTGATGAAAATGTCACAAAAAGTTTAATAGATACGATAGAGTTATACAGTTCGTCACTCACTGAAGAAGGCAACAAAATGCTAGTTAAATTCGTATTAAAAACCAGACTAAGTGAGAGCGCTAAATTACGATTGACAAACGATTACGACAGTTGTGAGTCGCTAATTATTGAAATGCGTCAACACCTTCTTACAAAGAAGTCTAGTACGTCAATACACAAGGAGTTGACACAAATTAATCAAAACGGTTCTACAGTAGAAAAATTTGGTTCCAAGGTCGAGCAGCTTTTTTGTAGATTTGACGGTCGCGCAAGCTGGTGAGGACCAAACTGCTTATAAAATATTACGCCCTCAAAATGAGAAGATTGCCATTAGAAGTTTTATTGATGGTTTACGAAACCGCGACGTCCGCACTATTTTAGCAGCGCGTAATTACGACACTTTAAAAGATACAATAAGAGCAGCTAAGGATGAGGAATTGTCATGCAGTCGGCAAAGGTCAGACGGTTCAGTGTATTTCGGTTACCAAGGAAGTTCATTCAATAACCGCGGATATAGTTACAGTAACAACAGACGTCCAAACCGATCGGACAATAATCGATTTGTACAGAGAGAAAATAGTAGAGGTTTTTCTCATAATTACAGGCAAAACCAAACAACACAGCAGCAGTTTAGCAATAATCGTGGTCACATGCGGGGTTCATCTCGAGGTAGGCCTAGACGAATTTTTATGCGCAGTGGTAAAGTACATACAATAGAAAATGGCATAAACAACATCAATTTAACTGATCAAAATCAAACGCCACAAACTGCAGAAAGACACATTTCTGAACCATTGCAGTTTTTTCGATAATCATTTTATATTTGCTTGTAACAATAACAGCACGGTGGAATTCTTAATAGAAGGTGCCAAATATGGATTGCTTATAGATACTGGAGCATCATTATCGGTATTGAAATATGAAACTGTGGCACGCTGGAATATTCCAATCCAAACAGAATACATTTACATAAATGGCATAGGGGGCAAAGTGCTAACTTCAGGCTATGTTTATGTTACAATGATCGTAAATGGGCAGGAATTCGTACACAAATTTTACATTATGCGCACAATACCTGGTCTACGACATGGTATAATCGGCAGAGATTTTATGAGCAAATATAACGCTATTTTAAATTATGAAAATAATACGATAACTTAAAAAAAAAATGACAACACTTTGACCCTGCCAATGATTAATAGTTCACTAAATAAAAACTGTTTTTTAAGTATTCCACCGAGATGTGAGAAAATATTTAAGTTAGACAGTAGTTTTAACGAAGACTGCGTAATTTTACCAGATCAATTATGCGACGGAGTATTTATAGCCGGGAGTATTTGTAAACCAAATAATGGACAAATTAATATACAAATATTAAATACTCGCGAAACGCAAGTAGACATTAATTATTTTAGACCGGAAATACATTTATTATCAGACTATGACTTCTGTAATTTTGGACTAGATAATAAAATTGATGGAGAGAGAGTACGCACTATGTTTTCTCTATTAAAATTAGATCATCTAAACAAAGAAGAAAGGTCAACAATCGAAAACATATGCACCAAATTTTCAGATGTTTTTCATATGCCAGATGATAAATTAAGTACCACTAACCTTTACGAACAAGGTATACAGTTAAGACCAAATGCTGATCCAGTTTACACTAGACAGTACAGGTTGCCCTTTTTACAGCGTAAGGAAATCGAAACACAAGTTAAGAAAATGCTTTCTGAAAATATCATTGAACCCGCTAAAAGTGAGTGGTCAAGCCCTATTTTGTTGGTACCCAAAAAATCAGACGACACTTCTAAAAAATGGAGGCTTGTTATTGACTTTCGTAAATTAAATACTAGAATTGCAGACGATAAATTTCCACTTCCGAATATAACCGATATTTTAGATTCCTTATCAGGTTCCATGTATTTTTCACAGTAAGACTTGTCACAAGCATATTACCACGCAAAATTAAAACCAGAAAGCAGGAAGTATACAGCATTCAGCACGCCTTCAGGCCAATATCAAATGACCCGGTTACCTATGGGATTAAAGATTAGCCCAAGTGCATTTTCCCGTCTAATGACAATTGCCATGTCTGGACTTACATACGATAAATTATTTGTCTATTTGGATAATTTGATTTGTTTTGGACGTAACTTGGAAGTACATAATAAAAATCTTATAGATATTTTAACTAGATTACGCAAAGTTAACCTGAAACTTAATCCAATGAAGTGCGATTTCTTAAGAAAAGAAATGCAGTTGTTAGGACATGTTGTTACATCGGAAGGAATTAAACCGGATTTAGAAAAAGTAAACATAGTAAAAAGTTATCCCGTGCCGAAAAATGCAGACGAAACAAAAAGATTCATAGCGTTTGTCAACTTTTATAGAAAGTTTATACCAGATTTTGCCGCAATATCTTTACCGCTTAATAGACCGTGTCGGAAAAATGTTAACTTTGAATGGTCGCATGAGCGTCAGAAATCCTTCGAATTCCTAAAAAAGTCATTAATATCACCACCAGTATTACAATATCCCAACTTCGACGAAAACAATACTTTCATTTTACAGACGGATGCGTCCGGTTATGCAATCGGGTCCGTGCTATGCAATCGTGATAACAAACCAATTGCTTATGCAAGTCGTGGTCTTAATAAAGCAGAAATCAGGTACCCCACGATAGAAAAAGAGTTACTCGCTATCGTATGGTCAATAAAATATTTCCGACCATATCTTTACGGTAGAAAATTTGTAATTGAAACCGACCACAAACCATTAGTTTACTTATTCAATCAAACAAATCCAATCTAGTCGTTTGACTAAATTCTGTTTAATGATAGAGGAATATGATTACATAATAGAATATGTTCGAGGTGCTGACAACGCAGCCGCAGATGCCTTGTCACGTGTCCGAATAACAAGCGATGAATTGAAGGAAATTAATCAGCACGTTGTGTCTGTATTAACCAGAGGTCAGAAAAAGCGTATGTGTGAAAGGAGTGCACAAGGGGTGAGTGACAGCCCTATGGTTGTTAAGCAATCTACAAACGACTGGTCTAATCACCCAAGAGTTATGGAGTTGCTTAAAAAACCAAAGGATTGCATTGAGTTAAGGTTTGAGGATAAGAAAGACTGGACAACCCAATCAAATACATTATTTAATTACGATGCAACAAACTGCATACTAAGAGTAAACCCATCTTACCGATTACAATGCGCACGAGATGCCTTTGTACGGGAGTTGGCTAATTACTGTAGTCTAATGAAACTTGATAATGTGCACATAGTACAAAATAGTGAAAACAGTGAGATAATAAGAGATTTAATTAAAAGTATAAATAGTACACTTAGTTGGTCCGGACCACGTTTATTTATTATAAAAGGTGTAAAAGTCATAAATGACAACGATACGAAACGTATAATTTTAAATGACTACCACTTATTACCGAGTAGAGGCCACGCCGGTATACGAAGAATGATAAATAATATAAAACGTCGTTATTTTTGGTCAAAATTAGAAACTGACGTCACGGAGTTTGTAAATCGTTGCGATAAATGCCAACGACAGAAACATTTCAGGTACATAAAACAGCCAATGGTCCTGACTGATACAGGTCATTCGGCGTTTGATAGAGTATTTTTAGATCTAGTTGGGCCCTTAAGTAAGGATAGTGATAATTATATGTATGTACTCACACTACAGTGTGATCTTAGTAAGTATGTAGAAGCTTATCCGCTTAGGAATAAGGATACAATTTCAGTGGCAACGGCTTTCATTAGTAACTTCGTATTACGTCACGGCATTCCGAGAAATATTATATCAGATCGCGGAACGGAGTTTGTTTCGAAAGTAATGAATGAAGTATGTAAATTACTAAAAATAAATCAACAAACATCAACTGCATATCATTACCAATCAATAGGAGGCTTAGAAAATACACATAAAAATTTACTATCATACCTTCGCATACAAACAGAAAACCAACCCCAAAATTGGAGTTCATGGCTTCCATATTGGTGCTTTGCTTTCAATACGACCATACATACAGAAACTCAATACACACCATACGAACTCGTATTTGGAAAACTGTGCAATTTACCTAGCAATTTAACTTCAGATATTGAACCGCTATATAACTATGATGATTATCCAAAACAACTCAAATATTGACTTCAAAAATCACAGTATGACGCAAGAAAAAACTTAATTAGTAGTAAACAGGTCAGAAAAAGTAAATATGATTTGTATACCAACCCGGTTACGTACAGTACTGGTGACATGATACTACTTAAGAATGAACAAAGTGTAAACAAATTTGATCCGCTCTATATAGGACCGTACAAAGTAATAGAAGATTGTAATCCTAATTTAAAAATATTGTATAAAGGTAAAGAAGTAATAGTACATAAAAATAGAACCAGACCATATATTACATGATTTATTTTTTATTTTTAAGGTACACAGTTCACTTGTATGTAACTTTATTAAGTTGTGAGCTGTTTCGTTATAATGATGAATTTATGTGTAACCCAATACTATAATAAAGTGTTTCTTTTTATTGTAACATTTTAATTAATAATTATAAACAATATACAAAATGCAGTCTACAAAAATGCATTAAAGAATGTTAATATTAGTCAACACATGTAACGGAAATAAAAATAAATGTAACCATTATTTTTATTTTATTTGCCCGGTGGGCGTGTAGTGTGTAAGGCTTATATATGTGTGCACATGTATTGTAATATTAAGATCCAATATAATCGATTGTACTCTATTATGAGAGAGAGTAATAAATGAGATTCCAATGGAGGCACTTGTTTAATTGATCTCACACAACCTCACAACCTTACAAGAACACGGTAACCAAAACACTTCTAAACTTCAAATTAATTGAATCGGAGATAGTATTCTAGCGGCTGTATGCTATTATGAATTGACAGTTGTTTTCATTAATGGCAGTCACACACACACAACACATTTTTCACCGAAACATGAGGGTAGAATCGAAATCCACCATGAAAACGATTCGAGTTGACCGTACGTGACCTGCTACGACGTTTACACGACCTGTCAACTAGTATTGTTCGACCGCGAAGATCGTTCCGACATTATAAAATCAAAGATGAGGGTACTCACGGTTTAACGACGTGTACACTTAACATTAAAATATTTGAACAAAATGGCGGTTACAACTTTGAGAAGAACATGCACGATTTTACCACAAAGCAGGAAGCGACAGCGAGCAAGGCGTCTTGTTTAATTGTGAGGCAATCGTGAACCATACGCGTATCGCAGTTCACTGTGACGGCAACACCTAGCCACACAGCGAGGCGATCGTGAACCATAGGAACGTGTGTCATGGTTCACTGCTATGGCTACACCCAGCGCCAGAGCGAGGTGGTGTCATAACCAGCTTTTCACGGAGTATTGTTATTTGAAGTTAACGGATGTTTGTGTTGGTATCAAGGCTAATAATTGTGAGCAAATGAATTCAATCCCACTTCTGATATTAGAAACCAGAAGGGGAAAACATAAAAAAAGACAATTATAAACAACCTAGGACTAATTTATTCCAAAATAGACTTAGTTCTAACAATATTTTAATAACTCGAGCGAACACAAATATCCGTTAGCATTTATATCAAGAAATACACAAGTACACAATAAATCACAGCAAATACATAAACACACAAGTCAATATATGGAACGAACTCACTGTAAAGTATAGGTACCAAACCCTTACTGTCCGACGACTTAGCAGCAACTGACCCTGAATCTTTTTTTTTTTTTCGGATTGGCATCTCGCAGGTCAACCTAGGAGGTTGTCGGCTGCTTAACCGGACTTTCCTGTGGTGCCTTAAAAAATATTATTTTTAGGGCCTCCAGCCAGGGCATAAAAGCTTACAAACTAAGCGACTACACGGTAAGGGCACCCCCTGTGGGGTACGAGCCTCGGCTTAGGGCGTCGCTGGGAGAGGACAGCAAAGGGACAGGCTGGAACGGATTTCCATTATTTAAGGACGAATTTAAAGCTACAGGCTCAGCGGCGCGGGCTGGCACGAGCAAGGGTCGGGGAGGGGACGTACGGGGTCGTCGCGGCGGGCCTCGGCGGCGAGGACGGAATGACGGCGGTCTGTGTCTGTGTTTCTTAACTGTACTGGTGGCCTTATTGCTCTCCTGGAGGAGAGTAATAGCATCGTCAGGGTCGGTCAGAGTATGTCTCGGTCGTCGAGTCTTACTAATACGGGAGGGAGTGTACCGGGCGGCCGATACAATTAACGGGTTAGAGTGCTTCTCAGCAGTATCGAAGAAGCGCTTGGCGGAGCGTTTCATGAACTGCTGGATGGTAGGTATTTTTAGATCGAGATGGAGGTTCTCGTTGCGAAGGTAAAAAAGGGCTCCTGTGATTCTTCGCAAGAAACGGTTTTGGAGGGTCTGCATCCTATGGAGACGGTATGGTTTCGCGTGTGCGAATACAGCACAGGCGTACGTCATGATGGGACGAATGCACGCCGTGTAAATGCGCAATTTGCACTTGAGTGACAATTTGCTGCGTGCATTCAACATGAAGTAGAGCCTACCGAGAGCGAAAGCGGCGCGCGAACGCACCGTCTTTATGTGCTCTCCGAAAGTAAGATGGTGGTCCAGAATCACACCTAGGTATTTGGCTTGCTTCTCCCAAGGGATAGGCTTACCGAACATGGTTATCGGACAGGGCAGAGAGGGGGACGAACGCGGTTTGGAAAAGAGTACTGCCTGACTCTTGATGGGGTTTACCTCGATTCTCCATTTCCGGAAATAAGCGCTTAAGGCTTTTGCCGCGGATTGGAGGGTACGAGCTATGCAGTCTGGGTTGCGACCCGAGTAATAGATGGCCGTGTCGTCAGCGAATAGAGCCAACTGGGCCTTTTTATCTTTGGGGATGTCGCTGGTGAACAGCGTGAAAATGAGGGGGGATACTACGGAGCCCTGAGGGACGCCAGCGCGTATCGGGTGGGATGAAGAGAGCGCACCCTCGATGCGATAGCGAAAGGTGCGATTCGACAAAAAGTCACGCAAGATGAGCACGAGACGATCTGGCACTCCGAGTTGGTAAAGCTTGTATAGCAAGCCGTTGTGCCAGACTTTGTCGAATGCTTTCGCTATGTCAAAGAACAGCGCACCTGTCATCAAGCCACGCTGAAAACCAGCGCTTATGTGCTTGACGATGCGGTGGACTTGTTGGACGCAGCTGTGTTCGGTTCGAAAGCCAAACTGCTCGTCGGGAATGAGACTCTTTGCTTCGGCAAAGTCTTTGAGCCGCTTATAAATAAGCCTCTCGTAGATTTTGCCTAGAACATTGAGTAGACTAATGGGACGGTAACTGGTGGGATCAGACTTGGGTTTGCCTGGTTTCGGAATGCCGATAACGGTGGCCTCTTTCCATGCCTGAGGAAAAATGTTGTTGTTTAGAGCGCCATTGAAGATGGCGGTCATTAGCATTATGAGATGGGCGGGGAGGAGTTTGAACACCTTATTGGTGATACCGTCAGAGCCGGGGGCTTTCCGGGGTTTAAGCCTCTCGATAATATCGTGCACTTCGTCGGGAGTGACAGGAGGCAGAGGATAATCAGGGTCTTCAACGGGTGGGAGAGAGGCTCTACGTTCGACTTCGGCGTCGACCTCAGAAAGGTGAGCTTCGTCTACTGGTTGAGAGCTGGGGGTGCATTGAGACTCTAGGCTGTTGGCTAGACATTTAGCCTTTTCATCGTTGTCGAAGGCGACGCTACTGTCGGAACGAATGAGAGGGGGCATGGAGGCCTCGTTAGAAGAACGGAGCTTCCTCTGGAGTTCCCAAAAGGCTAGGTGGGTGGGCTCGAGTTCGCTAAGTGTCTTGTCCCAGCGGCTGGAGCGCAGCTCCTCGATGCGTTTCTTTACAGCACGCTGTAAAGAACGCATGTGAGCCTTGTTCGCATCGCAGGGGAAGGCACTGTACGCACGGACGGCCGCGTTCTTCTCGGTCAACAGATCACGCACATCGTCAGGTTGTAGTGTGATAAGTATGTAACCATGTGTAGTCTAAGTATATTAATCCATGTATTAGTCTTAAGGGTTCAGTTGGAATAAATCACTCGTGGCGTACACTCGTATTTCTTATATCGACTCCCCGCAACCCGCACACTTCATGGCGACCCTGCCATGCGCGAGCGCCGCTGCGTGGGAACCTACGTATCGTTGCCGCCAGGTATCGCGTTACGGGCGAAAACTGCATCTCAGCGGATTCCTGTGTGCCTCAGTGCACTGAGTTAGAACGGTTTAATTATTCAAGTTATAAAAATGGACACAATTGGAAAAACATCGAGCATAAGTGGTCTCGCACATTTGCAAAAATAAAAAGAAAGAAAAAAAAAAATGGGCAAGTCATACTCAAAGACAGAAGACAAGGAGATAATAATAGCACAAAATGCATCGGAAGGAAGCAACTCTGCAGTAGAATCCCATATTCAAATAAACAATATATTACTGGCATCGGCCTTGACAATTTTCGCTATCGCAGCATGCATAATATTATGGAAAAAGCTGGTGGCCAGGCAGAAGAAATGGATCGGGAAACATGTAGAGTCTGAATTCATAAGAAGAATGCGGTTGCGGTTATCGGGAAGGCGAGAACGTGAAGAACGTGAAGGAAACGAAAATGTGTGAAAGTGTTAGTGCGCCCTAGTGAAAAAATAAAATAAAATAGATAAAAATAAATAACTATAAATACAAATAAAATAAAGCGTAAAACGTCTAAGTAAACCGTCTCGTAAGCGTAAAGTAATTAGTAAGTGAATAAAATAATCCAGCAGAGTGACATCATCCAATAACAATATTATAGAGACTTTAGTGGTTCCGATTAAAAAGAACTTTAATATTACACTATAATGTGCCTATGTAATTATAACCTTTAACATAATTTTGTGTTGTGTTATCTTACAGCAACTTACAGCCTAAGTATAACGGAATGTCACATGGAATAAATATTGGGCATAATAAAAAAATAAAAAAAAATAACTACGTCCAAATGCGTGTCGTGTCACCCTACTAGGTCATCTCACATCTCTTTTAATGTAAGTATGTTTTAATTTCATATTCTATGGAAAAGGACTTAGAAAGAATTTTAAGTGAATTATCAGATATTCAAATTAGTTTGAGAAAGTTAGGTCCAAATAGAAGGTTACAATATAAAGACAAGGTCAAAGAAAAAATAATAAAAGCTAAAGAGTTATACTCATCGTATAAAACCATTATCAGTATATTTTCCGAGCAAAAAAGCTCGTTAGAATTAGCTGAATATATATACGAAGTGTTGAAGGAGAAGATAGATGTTATTTACGATAAGATTTTGTCATATAATTCTCAAGGTGAAGTAGAAGCTATTATTTTAAACATGGAGAAGTTTGAAATAAAAACTGCAACATCCTTAATACCCGTTATGGATGGTTCAGAAAATACGACAGAAAAAATCATAGACACTGTAGAATTATATAACAGTTGCCTTAAGGATCCTGATCAGGAAAAAATGTTAATTTCTTTTGTTTTGAAAACAAGACTAACTAAAACTGCTAAATTAAAATTAAACAGCAGCTACGATGACATAGCGAGCCTAATACAAGACATCAAAACTTATTTACTAACGAAAAAGTCAGCAAATTCAATACTTTGTCAATTATACAATACAAATACAAAAAGTTTATTTTTATCTCTCACATAGAATCTTACAAGGAATGTGATAATATACATAAATCAATGTAAACAAAGTGATTTTTATAATCTATGTGAGAGACTGGTTTCTGTACTAGGAGACCTGTATGACAGATTACCAGCCTCTCCAGACTCCGGAAAATGGATGACAAGCACGGGTAGTACAACATTCCAAATTAATTAATAATTAAGTAGGTTAGACTAGGTGAGGTGTGACTGTTGTGAGTATTATATGAGGGTGAGGATCGGGTGTCTAATATGTGAGTGTGGGGAAGATGGTGTATATATGTATGTAGAGTGTGGACGTGGGTGTGTGTATGAGTATGTATGTGCGTGTGTATGTATGTGGGTGTGTTTGTGTGTGGGTGTGTGCGGGTGGGTGGGTGTGTGTAGGTGAGGGTGTTGGTGTATGTGTGTGCGGGTGGGGATGAGTGAGTGGGAGTTGTCAAATCATACGAGGGTAGTTTAGGATGGGACTTTAAGCAAGTTTTCTGTTTCATCGTAACTGAGGGACTTTAACCAGGTGGTTATAGCCCTTTTACAGTTTACTCTTGTAAGTGGGTAGATTGCGAGCTTTTTGTTTATTTTATTGTATAGATATCCACCTAAAAATTCAAAGAATTTGCGAGAGAAAGTAGTGTTTCGCTTGGTAAGCGTTTGGCAAACCCTGTGTTTGATTCGTTTATTATTATTAAGTGAGGGATCATACCCTATTTGCGAATGTTGTTTTAAAGCTGTGCACAATATATACAGTTGGCGGACTGTCAACACATCAGAGAGCAAGTAGAGATCCTTAGTGGGAAAGAAGAATGGTAATGACAGACTTACTTTTAGGACCGCTCTTTGGGCTCTTTCAAGTTTTAATATGCTAGTCCTATTGGAGCCACCCCATACAGTAATGCAGTAGCTTAGAATGGATTGGCATAAGGCCATATATACCATTTTAATTACTTTTTTATCTGCTATGCGGCTCAGACTTTTAAAGATATATATCAGTTTCCTAGTTCTGGAGGATAGTAAGTCCAGGTGATGTTTGAAACTTAGTGTACTATCAATCATGACTCCAAGATACTTTATACTAGTAGCTATTTCTAAGTGTCTACAGGAACAGAGACGGTCGGATGAGCAGTAGTGAGCTTTTATGCAATAACTGTCTTGAATTGCAGATGTAGGATTTTTGATCGAAAACGGTATATATTTAGTTTTATCAACATTAAGAGTAAGGCCGTTGACATTGAGCCACTGTATTACTGTGTTGAATCCAGTTTGAGCGAAGCCATAGACTTCCTTCCAAGTGTCACCATGGAAGATCAGTGCTGTGTCATCCGCAAACGTTACGATTTTCCCATTTTGTAGTGCAAGATTACACAGATCATTAATGAAGACGAGGAAAAGTGTGGGGCCCAGTACACTGCCCTGAGGGACACCGTAGGATACAGGTAGGTCATCACTAATGGTTTCTCCCACCTTAACTCTCTGTTGTCTATCAGCAAGGTAATCCCTAAACAATTCAAGCTGTGCATCGCGAATACCAATGTTATATAATTTGGTTAGTAGGAGTGGAACAGAGACTGTGTCAAAAGCCTTTGCTAAGTCCAAGAATATTGTTATTACTTTCTTTTTGTGATCTAGTTTATTAACAATATAATCTGTTAATTCGTGAACTGCATCATTTGTCGAGATTCCCGCTCTAAATCCAAATTGAGATCTCGACAGTAGGGTTTTGGTTTCAAGATATTTTATAAGACGTTTGTTAATAAGTTTTTCGACTAGTTTAGATAGTGTAGGAAGTATAGAGATGGGTCGGTAGTTATTAACACAGCCTCCGTCACCACTCTTATGTATTGGGATTACTTCCGCAAGTTTAAATTCCTTCGGAAAAACACCTGTGCGGAACATTAAATTAAATATGTGCGTTAAAGGAGGTACTAGAATGGTGTGGTATCTTTTCAGAAAAGCTCCCGAGATATAGTCACGGCCAACAGTATTAACCTTCTTTAAATTCAAAATGCACTGACGGACCTCTGCTTCATCGGTATTGTACAGGGCGAAGGAGAAAGGACAGGAGTTAACATTAGATGTTCCGACAGGTGGATTGCCATGATGAATGTTTTCAGCAAGGTTTTTCCCAATAGACACAAAGAATCTGTTTATATTATTGGCTGAGGTAGTAGGGTTTGACGTTGATATAAGATTCACTGCTGGGTTTGTTTTTTTATTGGAGTGTGTTAACAGTTTTATAGCGTCCCAAAGTTTTTTGTTGTTAGTTTTAGCTGCTTCATCTATTTGAGTTTTTTCATATTCTCTTTTTAGTTTCTTTAATAACCAGTTGCAGAAATTTCTGTACCTTTTATAAGTGATGTTGATAATTTCATTGTTTGGATTTTTTTTGGACTTTATGTGCAGTTTATCACGGTTTCTCATACACCTTAATAGTCCAGTAGTTATCCAAGGCTTTTTAATCCTCTTGCGATTGGAAACGGTTATGGTTTGTGTATTGGATTTTATTTTAGATTTTAAGTCATTAACTAGCATAGTTGCAGCTGTATTTGCATCAGATGTTTCATAGATGGAATTGAAACATATATTTTGCATGTCTTTGTCAAGGCCCGTATAGTCAGTTTTCCTAGTGATATATGATTTATTGGATTGGTTATGGTATTCTAGCACAAGTATCACACTGTCATGATCAGTAACAGACGTTTCCGCAACATAGCAAAATGCGGGGAGGTTACTTTTTAGCATGACGTGGTCCAAACATGTTTTGCTATGTGTCGGTAACTGATGGGCTGGTAAGATGCTATGAGAAGCTAGAAGGTTTAGGTAGACTAATGAGTTGGCATCTTTACTGTTTGACATTATATTAATATTAATATCTCCAGTGAGTATAATATTAGGGCAGTTTAAGCTGCTTAAAAGGTGATTGAGAGATTCAAGAAAGGGATTAATATTTTTGTTGCCGGGGGGGTCTGTATATTGCCACTATGATGGTGTTACTGTCTAACTTTATTGTTAGACAGTTGGCATCTTGTAGGTTAGGCTCAGCTATTATTGGTCTTAGATTATTTTTAAAATATACAATGACCCCTTCATTTTGTGTGAAATTATTTTCAGTTTTGGCACAATCGTAACCGTCTATAGATGGGATGTATTGGGTATGGCGTAGCCAACACTCTGTAATTATTATACAATCCCAGTCTGTATTTGATCTTTTAAGGAGGGTTAATAGGCCTGAGAAGTTACAATTTACGCTACGTATATTTTGGTGAATTATTTTTAGACTCAACTGTGGCTTTATAATTAAATTAGGACACTCCTCTATTTCGCAAGTGGATGATTGCGCTATAACGAAATTATCAAGATCGCTGTTAATTAGGTTAGTATTATCGAATTGTAGTATAAGTTAACAAAGTAGGTGAATTCAAACATGTCAAATTGCCTTTGTTTGTAAGAGTAACAAGTATGGTTTATGAGTACAGGGTTGTAAGAGAAAGTAATGAATGGTATCGCGTAGACAGCTTGTAGTTTTGACAAGTGATTATAGTATGAAGATTGTGTATAAAGTGTATGGTAGTTATCTGTATGAGATAGGTAATAGATAGGTACCGTGTGTATTGTCAGCATAGGGTTGCTAGAGAATGTAGTGGTTAGAGTCTCGTATGTATGTTTTTGTGTAGTGTAGGTATAGAGTGATGGTAGTGTTATTAAAAATGTAGTGTATGTTTTGTTGTGGAATGTTATGTTAGAACTTATGATATTAGAATTATAAGTATAGAAAAAAAATGGATACAAAATAGGTAACAAAATTGGTAGTATGACGTAGGATAGTCACTTGATTAGGAGTCTTTTCATGTCTTGTTCACAGTCCACTCGAAGCGCTGGTGAGTCTTGGGTTTTTTTAATGAATATTTTGCCATAAGAGGTCCACGTACCATGGTATTTGTGCTCCATAACAAACTGCCTAGCCAGGTAAGCTAGTCTTCTCCCTAAGCTGGTGAGCGACTCATCAACATAAACCGGCTTAGTAGGGCCTGGCAGTTGAAGGTGAGAGGTATTGAGTTTGCTGTCTTTGTGCATTCTATTGAAGTTCTTAGATTGTTTTATGAAGCCATCTTTACATGAAGTAGTTGTGAAGTTGACCACAATATGGTCATTGGATTCTTTTTTGGTTTTCAGACGATAGATATCGCGAAAATCAGAGTCAGATAATGGCTGTTCTATGACCTCACCCACTTTCTGGACCAATGAACGTAGAGTGGTCTTGTTTTCCGTGTCTTGTTTAGGAATGTTCCTAATTTCTATAGTAGATGCACGTGAGTTACGCTCTAATTGTTCAATCTTGCTCTCTAGTGACTCGATTTTAAGTTCGTAACTTTTGTTTTTTTGTTCAAGGTTGATCATTTTTTCTAATATTTCATCGTATTTGGATGACAGAAAGTCCATACTTTTCCGTATCTCATTGTTCTGATCTTTGATAAATGATACAGATTCTATGAGTTTCTCGAATTTAGAGTTCTGCTGGGTTTCAAAAGAAGTGAATATATCCTTCATTTCGTCTGTAGTTACGGTACATTCCGACGAGCCATGTTCGAAGTGTTTACGCTTTAATCTTCGAGTTATATTGTCACTTTGTCCAGTAGGTGGAGACACATATAATTGTGAATCAGATCCATAAGTCAATACCGGGGTTTTTACCAAAGTAGAGGAATTAGCTGATTTCGGAGGAGTACCTTGAATAGACATTGTATGTACAAACAAAACGAATTCTAGTTAATACCTGTTATGTTGACGCCCGAGTAGCTGTGTCACTAATTCAAATACTTGCGTACGCGCCGTTGCGTATGTGCGTTGGTCCAGTGGGCGAAGACGGCAGCAACACTGAGAAGTCGGCTATCCCGCTCTGCCCTAGGCTGCAGTTGGTCGGAAGGCGGGGCTGTATGAGGTCTCAGTAGATGGGATGACCGATGAAGCGTATAATGTTGTTGTCTCGCTTCTGTTCCGTGATAAGCTTGCAGAGTAGCCGAACACCGACCACCTTGTTGCGTCTGCGCGCCTAGTACTTCAACTGGTAGTTTTTAATTTTATTTACTGATTATTTATTATTTAAATAAAATAATTGCGCGGTTTCTTGTGTACACGACCGTACTCCACGGTATCCGGAGGGGAGAATTGAATAATTTAAATCAAAATAATATGTCTATTAGTGAATATGGAAATAAACTCTCAGAATTATTTATTGATCTCACTATTGCGCAAGCAGATGGTAACGAAAAGGCATGCGAGATACTGAGACCTATAAATGAGAAACTCGCGATTAAAAGATTTTCTGACGGATTAAGATATAAACGCTTAAGCACTATCATTTCAGCACGGAACTATTCGGAGCTGAAAGATGCGGTGCGTGCTGCTGAGGATGAGGAGCTGGGGCAGCCCTCAACTTCTAATGGTATTTTCAGCGCGAGGGGTAAGTCAAATAACAGGTTTAATAATAATTTCAATAGAGGTGGCCGAAATAATTATTATAATCGAGGCACTCAATACCGTGGAAATTATACTACGGGTCAAAGATATAATAATAATAATTATCAACAAAGGTTTAATGGCAACCACCGTGGTGGATATACACGTGGAAGAGGTAATAATTTTTCTAACTATGGAAATAATTATAGTTACTCAAAATATAACCGTGGTAGGGGTACTCAACATAGAAATAATCAGCAAAAGGTGTTTTCAGCTCAAGTGAACGGGAGTTCTCCCCAAACAGAGAACGAAAAAACCGATAACGAAAAAACAGAGATCAAAAATCAGTTTTTTCGGTCATAAGATTCATAACATTTTAACTTGTAACAAAAATGTTAGGTACGTTCATTTTAACATTAACAATACCAGGTGTTCATGGTTACTTGACACCGGCGCGTCCATTTCCGCTGTTTCTAAGAAGGTGTTATCGGAACATACTCCTTTGTATGAGGATAACATTGTAATAAATGGTGGTGGCAAAACTTATTCAGAAGGTTATGTTTATCTTACATTGCGTATTCAAAATAGTAGTTTTAATCACAAATTTTATTTGTTCAATGATTTACCATGCAAATCAGATGGAATACTCGGTCTAGACATTTTATCGAAATTTAATTCACATATTAATTTAGAAAACGACACATTAATTATTCATAACGAACACGAAAATATTATACCACTTTATGCGTCACCTACTATTTCATATAATTACTTGACAATTCCTGCGAGAAGTGAATCCATTCATTACATAGCATTAAAAAATATTAAAGTAAACTATGATTGTGTAGTAATACCACAACAATTACAAGAGAATTTATTTTTAGTAGCATTAATAGTAAAGCCAATAAATAACGTTATCCCTATTAAAATATTAAACACTAAAGAAGAATCAGTCACAATACCAACTTTTCAACCAGCTCTGCATTCATTAAACGATTACCAAATATGTCAGTTTAATAAATGTAGATCAAACGCAGAGAGAGCTGATACTTTGCTAGCATTATTAAAATTGGATCACTTACATCCTTCTGAGCGTGGAACGATAGAAGCAATTTGCACTAAGTACAATGATATCTTTTACCTACCGGGCGACAAGCTCACAACTACTAAATCGTATGAACATCATATTTATTTAAAACCGGGTGCTAGTCCCGTTTATACGAAACCATACAGGTTGCCAAATAGTCAAAAACCTAAAATAAATAAACAAATAAAACAAATGCTACACGATGATATTATAGAGGAAGCTCAAAGTGAGTGGTCTAGTCCCATTTTACTCGTGCCAAAGAAGTCAAACGACGATAGCAAGAAATGGAGATTAGTAATAGATTATCGTAAATTAAATGAAGTAATACAGGATGACAAATTCCCATTGCCAAATATCACTGACATTTTAGAGTCTCTTTCTGGCGCCGTTTATTTTACACATTTAGACCTTAGCCAATCATACTATCAGGTGACCTTGAACCCCGAGTCACGTAAAGTTACTGCCTTTACAACTAATACTGCACAATACCAGATGAAACGAATGCCAATGGGTCTTAAAACCAGTCCAAGTTCCTTTTCAAGAGTAATGACCGTTGCCATGTCCGGTTTAACGTATGAGAAGTGTTTCATATACCTTGATGACCTTGTAATTTTTGGACGAAATTTTGAAGGTCACAATAAAAATTTAATAGATGTTTTTGAGAGACTTAGGAAAGTTAACCTAAAATTAAACCCCAACAAATGTAATTTCTTGAAAAAAGAGTTATTATATTTAGGACATACAGTGTCAGCAGATGGAATTAGTCCAGATAAAGCAAAAATAAAAATAGTTGAAAATTACCCAACACCAAAAAGTACAGAAGAAGTAAAACGTTTTGTCGCATTCTGTAATTATTACAGAAAATTTATAAAGAACTTCGCAGAAATAACCGTTCCTCTAAATAACTTATGTCGAAAAGATGTCCCTTTCATATGGTCTGAAAAATGCGAAAATTCTTTTAAAATAATGAAAAAAGCATTAATATCACCCCCCGTTTTGCAATATCCAGACTTTTCAAACGAAAACGAGTTCATTTTACAAACCGATGCTTCTGGCATTGCTGTAGGAGCAGTCCTATGTAATAAAGATATGCGACCAGTCGCATATGCAAGTCGACCCTTAAATAAAGCTGAAAAAAAATTACCCAACTATACAGAAGGAGTCACTTGCGATAGTATGGGGAGTTAAATATTTTAGGCCATATCTTTTAGGCAAAAAGTTCACAATCATGACTGACCACAAACCATTGTTATATTTATTTGGAATGAAAGATCCATCAAGCAGATTATTAAAGTTTCGATTAACATTAGAAGAATACGATTATAACGTTGTGTACATTAAAGGAAAAGAAAACGCCGTGGCAGACGCGTTGTCTAGAATTTCTATAAACTCGGATGAATTAAAATGTATCAATGATAAAATACTTAACGTTATGACTAGAGCACAGAAAAAAAAATGGAAGATATTAGGGATAGAAGTGACACTCAAATCACTAGTAATGACACAGACAATCGGCCTGATCAACCGAGAATCGTGGAATTATTACGGATGCCGAGTGGTGGAATAGAGATAATTTTAATAGACGGAAAAGAATTAAATAAGATTAGAAAACAAATGGGTATAGATGTAGAAACCGAGTGCTTCGCATTTTCCCAAAGCAAAAAAGTCTTATATATTAACCTTGATTTCAAGGCACAATACACGCGAGCCGTTTTTGTGGAGAAATTAAGCAAACTAAGTAAAAATATTAATGTCGACGAAATATGTATAATTAAAAGAGAAAATAACGCGTTATTCATAAAAGAATTAATTGAAGAAATTAAAAGTAAGGACATATGGACCGGTCCACGGATATGTATTTTACGAGGTGTTGAAAGAATTGTCAACGAAAATAATAAGAGATTTATTATTAACGACTATCATTTACTGCCCACTAGTGGTCACGCAGGCGTGCGTAGAATGATTAATAACATAAAGAGAAAAAAAATCTGGCCAGAAATGGAAAAAGACGTAAGAGATTTCGTAAATAAATGCGAAAAATGTCAAAAATCAAAGTATTCACAAAAAACCAAGGAGCCGATGGTGATAACAACCACAGCTTCATATGCTTTCGAGAAAGTGTTTTTAGATTTAGTTGGTCCCTTAGATCAAGACATAGATGGTAATAATTATATACTCACATTGCAGTGTGAATTAAGTAAATTTGTTGAGGCTTATCCTCTTCGAAATAAGGAAACGGTCACCGTTGCTAGAGCATTTGTTAATCAATTTATTTTAAGGTACGGAATCCCAAAAACTATAGCCACAGATAAAGGCACTGAGTTCATGTCATCTACTATGACAGAAGTTTGCACACTTTTAGGAATTGAAAAATTAAATTCAACATCATATCATCACGAGTCAATTGGCTCACTCGAAAATACACATAAACATTTAGGTTCGTTCTTAAGAATACAATGCCAAAATTTCCCTGAAACTTGGAGCCACTGGCTACCCTTTTGGTGCTTTAACTTTAATAACACCATACATTCTTCTACAAAATATGCCCCGTACGAATTAGTTTTTGGAAAACCAAGTGACATTCCGAGTAGAATAAGTAGTAGCATAGAACCATTGTATAACCCAGATAATTATAGTTTAGAATTAAGATATCGTCTACAAGTAGCGCACAGAGATGCACGAAATAATTTGTTGAAAAATAAAGAAATGCGAAAATCTAGGTATGACAAAAACATAAACCAAGTGCGATATGAAAAAGGCGATTTAATATTGTTAAAAAATGAAACTGCAAGTAAATTGGATACCTTGTATAATGGTCCATTTATTGTAATTGAAGATATGGAACCCAATGTAAAAATAATGAAAAACAATAAAATAGAAATTGTACACAAAAATAGAACAAAAATGTTTAAAAAATGAAGCACATTAAAATTATTATATACACCAAAAACAATAAGTACTGTTGTTATTTTCTTAATTTGTGTTTGCTAATTATATATAAAAAATAAAAACATGTTTAGCAATAATGTGTAAGTTTAGATATTTTAAACTTTTATAACAAATATATTGTAAAATCTTTCAACGTGTGTTTGTTAGTAAAAAAAAAAAAAAAAACTGTATAACAATACGCATTTTTTTTCTTCTCGTACCCCTGTGGTGTAGTGTGATAAGTATGTAACCATGTGTAGTCTAAGTATATTAATCCATGTCTTATTAGTCTTAAGGGTTCAGTTGGAATAAATCACTCGTGGCGTACACTCGTATTTCTTATATCGACTCCCCGCAACCCGCACACTTCAAGGCAGTTTCCAGCGATGATCGCTCATCGCCAGAACCTCCCTTGAACAATCGTTCAAGACGGATTGTACATGATTTGTGAACGAGTCGATCGCGCCCGTCGTGTCTGCGACTGTCACCAAGTGGTCGGGGATAGCGTCCAAGTGAGGCGACGTGGTGGATTGTAGGCTTTCGCTTACTTTCCTCCAGTCGGTAATAATTTGGGTCGGAGGGGGCTGGCTAGGGTCAGAGGGACCTTGACACTGCAGCCTGAAGCAGTGCAGAGGGGGCTGACCTACGCGGCGGTGATATCAAGGGCCAAGGAAAACGTGAACCTGGCAGACCTGGGCATCACCGACATAAGGTTTCGTCAAGCAGCGACGGGAGCGCGTCTGCTGGAGTTTCTAGGAACTGAGGGTACCAAAGGAGCAGACCTTATTGCGGAGAAGCTACGGGGAATTTTTGCCGAAGATGTCAAAGTCTCTAGACCCACAAAATGTGCTGAAATGCGCATATGCGGCCTTGACGATTCCATAACTGGACGAGATGTGCAGGAGGCAATCGCTCGGAGAACTGGCTGCCCTGTAGAAGTGGTCCGAGTAGGTCCAATACGTCTTGGCCCGGGAGGCGTCGGCTCTGTTTGGGTCCAATGCCCTGTAGAGGCCGCAAAACAACTCGCTGACGCTGGCCGTTTCCTCGTAGGCTGGAGCTCTGCCAGAGTAATTATCCTGGAAGCTCGGCCCATGAGATGCTTCAAATGCATGAAGAGCGGACACACCCGTTATAAGTGTACCTCTGACACAGACCTCAGTGGGCACTGTTTCCGCTGCGGTAAGTTGGGGCATCTAGCTTCGACATGCTCTGCCGACCCTCACTGCCCATTATGCGAAGTGGCAAAGCTACCGGCTAACCATGTCGTTGGAGGTAAGGGCTGCAAGCCGCCAGCCCCATCAAAAAGGAAAGAGGCGACCGCTTCAACCCCGGCTACCCCTAGTGTGTTGCGACTGGAGCAGTCGCAAGAGGAGGTAATGATTGCAGACTAACTATGGTCCCAGGCCGTAATCATTATCTACTCCAGACGAACCTAAACCACTCTGCCGCTGCACAGGACTTACTCCTTCAAACTATGGCGGAGTGGTCGATCGACGTGGCCGTTGCGGCGGAGCCATATTTCGTCCCACCCCGTCCTGATTGGGTGAGCGACGTGGACATTTCTGTCGCCATCATTGTCTCTACAGCCTATCATTCCCCACCCCTCTCGCTCAGAGAGAGGGGCCCGGGATATGTTGCGGTCGCACGGGGGGATATCATATTCTTCGGAGTATATTTCTTCCCAAACAGAAGCCTGGCCGAATTCTAAGAACTTCCTGGATCGATTGGGAGCCTCAGTTCGGCGCCGCGCCAAGTAATGGTCATGGGGGATTTCAACGCGAAATCTAACGCATGGGGTTCCCCAAGAACGGATGCCAGAGGTGAAGCAGTCGAGGAGTGGGCGATAGCCGCGGGTCTCTGTCTCCTAAACAGAGGTTCTGCTAATACGTGCGTGCGACGGCAAGGGGGTTCGATAGTGGACCTTTCTTTTGCTACCCCTGCCATCGCCGCACGTGTCCAGGGCTGGCGAGTCCTGGAGGGGGTGGAGACCTTATCGGATCATCTGTACATATGCATGGATGTCTCCGTTTCTCAGGGGTCGGGAGTATCTCCACGCTCTGAAACTCGACACTTTCCACGCTGGGCAGTGAAACGGCCTGATAGGGACCTATTGGAGGAGGCAGCTATTGTCCAGGCATGGCTGTCTCCACCGTCTTCCATTGCGGGGGCTGATGCTGAGGCTGACCGGTTCCGCGATGCCATGACAGCTGTGTGCGATGCCTCCATGCCTCGTACGCGTAGTCGGCCTCTCAAAAGGGAGGTCTATTGGTGGTCCCGAGAGTTGACGGACCTCCGCAAGGCCTGTATTACCGCACGGAGGACCTACTCATAAGTGCGCAGACTACGCCGCCGTAATGAGGAGTTGGAATCCCAACTCTATGAGTATTACCGAAGCGCCCGGGAAGCTCTACAGTTAGCGATCTTCCGAGCGAAAGAACTGGCAAGGGGTGAGATGTTGGACGGTTTAAACCGCGATCCCTGGGGACGCCCGTATCGTATGGCACGGAATAAACTCCGTGCTCAAGGTCCCCCATTAACGGAATCCCTCCAACCTCAGTTCATTGACGAAGTCGTGGAGGCACTTTTCCCGGGTCGGGCGGGGTATTCACCTCCGATGATGGCTCCGTTGGCTGATGACCGGGAGGTCGAAGAGGAGACTCCTGTGATCACAGATGCGGAAATGAGGGTGGTGATTTTGCGAGCGCGTTCAAAAACCACCGCCCCTGGACCAGACGGGGTGCCTGCAAAGGTACTGGCCCTAGCGATGGATGCGATGGAGGATAGGCTTAGGGCACTTTTCGATACCTGTCTGACGTCGAGTCGGTTCCCTAAACCTTGGAAAGAAGGTCGTTTGGTTCTGCTGCAAAAGGCGGGACGGCCTCCAGAGTCCCCTTCGGCCTACAGGCCAATAGTGCTACTGGACGAGGTGGGGAAGATGCTAGAGAAGATTCTCGCTACCCGCATCGTCCGGCATTTGGAAACAGTAGGCCCAAATTTGTCGGATGCCCAATTTGGTTTTCGCGGCGGGCGTTCGACCGTGGACGCCATTATGCGGCTCAAGACCCAGGCGATAGATGCGGTAGCCCAACGGGAAGTTATGTTGGTGGTATCATTAGACATCGCCAATGCGTTCAATACTTTGCCATTTGGTTGCATCGAAGAAGCGCTCCGGTTCCACAAGGTACCCATGTACTTGAGGCAGCTGGTGGCAGACTATTTGAGGGGGCGATGTGTCAGCTACCAGGGACGCAATGGCCAAATCGTGCGGAGGCCTATCACGTGTGGTGTTCCACAGGGGTCGGTCCTAGGGCCTCCTCTGTGGAACTTGGTTTACGACTGGGCCCTTCGCGGTGACCTTTCACCCGGGCTGGGCGTCATCTGTTATGCTGACGACACTCTCATCACAGCCCGAGGAAGAAACTTTGAGGAGGCGGCGCGCTTGGCCACCGAGGGCGCGTCTTTGGTCATCAGCCGCATCGAAATGCTGGGTCTCAGAGTGGCGCTCGAGAAGACGGAGTCCCTGGTGTTTTATGGACCTCGCCGCCGACCACCGGCGGGCGCTCACATCACTTTAGGTAGTGAGCGAATTATGGTGCGGACGCACATGAAATACCTGGGTCTCGTCCTAGACCGTAGATGGAACTTCGGTGAGCACTTCTGCCGACTTGCCCCGAAGCTGATCGGCACAGCTTCCGCCCTAAGTCGGCTACTGCCAAATCTGGGTGGACCAAGCGCCAGCTGCCGACGGCTTTACACGGGGGTGGTGCGTTCGATGGCGCTATATGGCGCTCCAGTGTGGGCGGACTCTCTGACTGCCCAGAACAAGGCTCATCTGCGGCGACTGCAAAGAGTCATGGCTGTCAGGGTAGTTCGTGGGTACCGCACAATCTCAGCTGAGGCGGCGTTCGCACTGGCAGGAACACCCCCGTGGGATCTGGAAGCACGAGTGCTTGCCGAAGTTAACAAACAAATCGTGGAAGTTCGAGCGGAGAGCGGCAGCGGCCCACCACCTGAAGTGGTGAAAAGGTGGCGCAGAGAGGCACAGACTGCCATCATGAGGCAATGGGCGGAGAGGCTGGAGAGTCCGAGTGCCGGTCATTGGACCGTTGGGGCTATCCAACCAATCCTACAGGAGTGGGTACGGAGGCGACACGGGACTTTGTCCTTCCGTTTAGTGCAGGTATTGTCGGCGCATGGCTGTTTCGGCAAATATTTGCACACAGTGGCAAGACGGGAGGCGACCCCCATGTGTCACCACTGCGGTTGCGACCAGGACACGGCCCTGCATACTCTCGAGCAGTGCCCTGCCTGGGAGGCGCAGCGACGTGTTCTGGTGGCTGAAATTGGAGAGGACCTGTCGCTGCCGGTCGTGGTCAGGGCTATGGCCGGCAATGAAAGGGCATGGGAAGCGGTCTCATCTTTCTGCGAGGACGTAATCTCGCAGAAGGAAGCGGCGGAGCGGGTCAGGGAAGTGAACTCCCTCGCTGACCCGATTCGTCGCAGGAGGGCAGGGAGGCGCAGGCGGCGTAATGCCGACTTGATGCCCCCATAAGAGGGACCAGCGGACGATAGATCGGGGATTCTATCGTCTACGCTACACGGTCCCTGGAGCAGTGGTGATGTCCCAGTGCATCCGGACATCGCTGAAGGAGGTGGGAGCCCGGAGGCGGGCGAAGAAGAGGGAGCCCTGAAGTGGCCACGCTGGATGGGTCGCGAATGTCATGCGTAGCAGTTCTCGCGGCCCAACCATCAAGGCGAAAGTAGGTGCACAGGCGGAGTTTTTAGTGGGTGCAAGCCCCACATAACCATGTCGTCTCCCCGGAAGGCGTGGTATGCGCCAAGCATTTTATCCGCTCAAAAAAAAAAACAAAAAAAAAAAAACAAAAAAAAAAAAAAAAAAGGGTCAGAGGGACCTGAACGGGGAGCTAGTTCTAATATCACTGGACGATGGTCGGAATTAAGCTCGTGTAGCGTCTCTATAGATTGCAAACGGAGGTTCACATTCTTGAGCAGCGCTATATCGAGGATGTCGGGAAGATGGTTGGGATCGTGGGGAAAATGAGTGGGAGTCATCGGGGCGATGACGTCGAAGTTCAGTTGAGAACAGAGGTTAAACACGATCCTACCTCTGGAAGAGGTCCTGTTACTATTCCAGGAGGGATGTTTGGCATTGAGATCGCCCGCCAGTAAGACGGAGTCACCCAGGCCAAGAAGAGCAGAAAGGTCATCCTTGAGGAGGATAGGATCATCCTCCGATGGTGATGGAGGGACGTATGCTGATATAATAGTTAACGGCTGATGACCGGTCATGCCGAGCCGACAGACAGAGACCTCGAGGCGAGCGAGGGGAGGAGGGTCCATAGGAATGCAGTACAGAGCCTTTCTATAGTACATTAGGGTACCGCCCTTGTGACAACGAGACTTATCATTGCGAACTATACGGTAGTTGGCAATATTCGGGTCACGATGATGGGGCTTAAGAAAGGTCTCCTGTATGAGGAGGATATCAAGTTGATGGTCGCGGAGGAAATTGGCGATCTCATCCCGTTGGTTAGTAATGCCATTGGCGTTAAAGAATCCTAACTTAAGGGATCGGGGTTTATTAGTACACGGCCTTTCCTTATCCATTGGATTAGTTAGGGTAAAGTTTATCTAGGGCTTGCGTAATCTCCGGATACGCTTTGAACACCTTAAGGATGTCGCTAATATTAGCTTTGCACGCGAGTATATCCCTAGCCATAGCTTCAGCAGCGGGGTTGCGGTAAATTTGGTAGGCGAGGTTGATGACTTCGCCTATCCTCTCGGTAGGGAGAGATGCAGGTACGCGGGAGGCTGAGGGCGCGGTTGAAACGGCGGGGGCGGCCTTAGATGGGGCGGGGGCGGCCTTAGGAGCGGCGGTGGCGGCTTTAGGAGCGGCGGGGGCGACCTTAGGTAGGGGGGGTGTGGTCGCGGAGGCTAGGTTCGGCGCGGGGACTGGCGAATCCATCAGCGCTGGCATGGGCAGAGATTGGGAGGGCCTCAATGCAGGGAACGCTCTCTGATGATTCAGCGAGTTCCATGGGGAGGGCCTCTGAGGGCTGAGACGCTCGGGCATCTCTGAGGAGGGAATCTTAACAGAGGGGCTTTCCCTTTGTTGACGAGCGTTCGCACGCTTGGTCAACTTGGGAGAAGAGGATTTTGGGGCTTTGGGGCAGCCGCGGTAATTGGCGGGGTGACCTGATTGGCCACATAGCACACAGCTGGGAGGTTCTGTGCACAGATTGCGGTCTTTCGGACGGGGGCAGTCAGCAGTTGCGTGCTCACCCAGACACTTGACGCATCTAGGGGTCGCGTAGCAATTGCGTTGGGCGTGACCGTAAAGTTGGCAGCGGTGACACTGTCCAACCGTATCGGATTTATAAGGCCTCTCGATCGAGATGCCCGACAAGTGACATAATACCGACTTTACTTTAAAGATCGGATGGTGACCGTCGGTGTGATCGCACACGACAAGAACCGAGTCGTATGCAATCGCACCCCTAGCTTTGTGCAGACGATGCACAGCGGATACTGGGACATTTTGCGACTGAAGGTCGGCGAGAATCTCTTCAGTGGGTTTATCATCGGGCAGGGAATAAGTGTGGAACGAAATGTTCCTCACTTTTAATAAGGATGTAAGTTCCCTGTGGTCGTTCACCGTGGGAACTTGAACTTTGATACCCTGTTGGGTCGAGCGCGCGTTTGTGTATTTGATCTTACGATCGTTACACAATTTGGACACGTCGGTCCACTTCGCCTTGTCCTGGATGAACAAGGGAGGCGGGGCGGGTAGTTTCTTTTTTGAAACTGAAGGATTGGGGGCAGCAGTGGACAAGGGACTAGTGGGACGGCTGCCCTCTGGACGAGAGGTAGCTGAGACGGTGGGGGCCAAAACCGAGGGGGTGGGGGAGGGGGGGGGGCGCGGCTACGGCTTTCTTGGCCTTGGTGGCCTGAGAGGGACTCTTACCCTTCTTTCTCTTGCCTCCCGGACCGACAACTTGGTAGTCGTCGTCCGAGGACGCGGAGGCAGAGTGGGCTTCCTCAGAGTCGGAGTGAGATGGCTCAGAGACGGGGACAGAAGTATCCATTGTTTCTGAAAAACATGGCGACGCAGAGCGCAGCTGCGTGGGAACAATAGCCGCGGGAATAATTGTCGCGGGAACAATGGGCTCGGAAACAGTGGGCTCGGAAACAATAGGTGTTTCCGCGTACGGGCTTGTTGTCTTAATAGACAATAGGGACGGGATTTGCGGTGGCATAGAGGATGCCGCCACAGGTGTGCCTTCGTTGGCGTTATCGGGGGAAAAGGGGCTATCAAATATGTCACTGAAGTCAGCGACGCTAGCTTCGGCTGCTTTACGGGACGCGGACGAGTTCTCTAGCCATATCTCTAGATCGGTATGGAACTTGGCGCTTGGCCATAAGCGGGCCTTGACGTACGCTAATATTTCAGCGTCCGACATGGTCGGAGGGAAAGCTAAGTTGGGGAGGGAATTTTGGGAGATTTAACTCTCAGGGAAGCCTAAATTAAACCTAACACCTAACTCTAAATCCCCGGGTGGAGTGGCCCGGGGATGTGTAACCCTCCCTGTCGGGTGTAGACAGGGAGGTGAGTACCTATTGGTGAGCCCTAAGCTTGTAAACCCGTCGCCAGTCTTATTGTGCGAACGGGGCCCTAGCCAGTCTAGTGCGAAGGGTGTAGACACGCCCAACCGACACTAGGTGTGTGGCTGTGAAAGGAAACCAGAGACTAGGTTCGACTAGGAGACCCCCCAAGGCCGAAACACTAGCTCCCGACTCCAATTGACTGCCTCGCCCTGAAGGGGTTTGGCGGGTGTGATTGGGGCAACACCCACTCGGCTTCGTTGGCACCGTAAGGTATCCACCGAGTACCACGAAACTATAGTTTTGCCCTGAAGGGGCCTAGTGAAGCTACACGACAGACTCTGTTTATAGAAATAGGAATTTCAGCCGTCGCCTTGAAAAAGGCAACTTTTGAACAGTTGATTGTAGTCGGCTGACTACAGGAATCGTTGCGGCGGGCGCAGCGAGAGCAGGTGACGAGCGTAGCGGCAGAGCGTGGAGCGAAGCGGCGACACGTCCGTGCGCGGCGAGCGTCGAGCGAAGAGTTGACCCTGAATCTTATCGAGCACGCGCTTTTATAGTACTCAGGTACCCTCACTACCAAAAAATATTAAAATGCCTAACAATACATTCAATATAAAATCTTTTGTTATACCACTCAAAAGACATAAAACTTATTTAGTCTAATATGATAAAGACGACTAGTTAAAAACACAAAGCAAAATTACATAAATACACATTATAACTTGATAAGTTGAAGCTGGGTACACTTCTTAAGGGGCTATTAAACGACTTTTACAGATTTTAAACTGACAATCACGTCGAAATGTGCAGTGTAAATGATTTGAAAAAAATATATGTTAAACTAGAACATTCTCTGAATCACTTAGTAAGTGAATATTTTTAATTATATTCATATTATACAGTTTAATTAACACGTGAAGTTGTGTCTGACGCGGACAAAACAGTGACAATCACACAAAATCTACCAGGTATAATTAAACGAAACTTACACCATCTTACAGACAATTTTATTATCTATCTTTTAGTATACGCCTTAAAATTAAATAAAAGTAGTATTCTTTCAAAATTTAAAAAAAGGCGTATACTAAAAGATAGATAATAAAATTATCTGTAAGATAGTGTAAGTTTCGGATAATTATACCTGGTAGATTTTGTGTGATTGTCAATGTTTTGTCCGCGTCAGACACAACTTCACGAGTTAATTAAACTATTTAATATGAACTTAATCAAAAATATTCACTTTCTATATGATTAAGAGAATGTTCTAGTTTAACATATTTTTTTTTCAAATCATTTACACTGCACATTTTGACGTGATTGTCAGTTTAAAATCTGTAAGTCGTTTAATAGCCCCTTAAATATGAAAACGATTTTAAGTATTTTCTTATGCTGGTCACAGTTCAAACCTAAACCAAATGATTCACCAACGGTAGAGGCGATTTGGCGCTCGGTGGCCGCTGTAACGGCGGATATTAAAACATATTTTTATCATGCATGCAGCAAGCATGCAAACATGTAAACAAGCATACACCACGCATGCTGCATGCAAACAAGCATGCAGCATGCAAGCAAGCATGCAGCATAGCATACACCACGCATGCAGCATGCAAGCAAGCATGCAACATGCAGCAGGCATGGTTTCTGTCACGGCTCCGGCGCTGCGGGGCTCCGGCGGTCCCACGCGAGGTTATCGTCGCAGATGTGTTTTACGCTCACCACCGCGGCTTCGGCTTGCTGGACGGCTGCGCCGGCCAGCCTCAGCCACGGCGGCGAGCGTTAAAACCACCTGCTCCTCAGCTCGCGGGCCGCCTCGCCCCTCCACGCCTACTCGGGCTTAGATTACACTCTAGCAGACAAGTCTGCGTGGAGTCGGTTTTGCAGCGATTCGTTTCTGTCACTAACTTTTGAAGAAAAACATATTGAATTTTTAAGACAATACTGTAGCGTGGCGCAATAGATTTGCAGATCATGCCTAATTTATGCCAAAATAAATTAGCTTTCAAGATAATTTTTCCAAAAAAAGATATGGCAAAGTATTATAATGGCAAAACAAATTATGCCAAATTGGTTATGCCAAAGTTATGATATCAATATATATTTGAAACGATAGACTTAATGATTTTCGATCAAATAAACGTTATATCCAATAACGTTATACGAAATAAGTTTTAGAGTATATAAAATGTTATATGTAAAGAAATTATACCAACAGTTGGGATATCTCACGTTTATAATATCTTGTGAACGTTATCAAACTGAAAATATTGAAATCAAACTGAAAAGATGTCGTTGATTATGTCTCTAAATGTGAGCAATGTAAGAAACAGAAATATTCTAAACATACCAAGCAACCAATGCAAGTAACAACGACTGCAAATTCAGCACTAGAAAAGGTCTATTTAGACATTGTGGGGCCACTTCCACAAGACATACATAACTACAAATACATTTTGACCCTACAGTGCGAGCTATCGAAATTTACGGAGGCGTACCCTCTATACAACAAAGATACAGTAAGTGTAGCTCGTGCGTTTGTTGATAATTTTATTTTAAGATATGGCATACCTAGAGAAATAGCAACCGATCGTGGGTCCGAGTTTATATCAAGTACTATGAGAGAGATATGTCAAATCTTAAAAATCAACCAAATTTCTTCTACAGCTTACCATCACGAAAGTATTGGAGCGCTGGAAAACAATCATAAAGCGATGGGTGCGTATCTTAGGATTAATTGTGAGAATCAAACAAGTGCGTGGAGTACTTGGTTGCCGTATTGGTGTTTTTCTTACAATAATACAGTACATACGGAGACCAAGTACACACCACATGACATTATTATTTTTGAGTTTTAATATGGTATACCTGCGCAGGGTATAATAATGTTACATAATATATATATTATTATTATTATAATAATATCATATTGAATTTTTACGATTACAATGTTTTATTTTTAACCAAATTATAAAAAATTGCCTAGTGATATAACATAGGAATAAAATATTCTAAATTAATATACATGACACTGGAGAAGCCTATTTAGTAAATACACATTGGTTACTTAAGTAATTTTTATAAAGTTTAGTTCTATTTTTATGAACTACATATTCTTTTCCTTTTTTCAAAATTTTAACATTATTATCCATGTCATCAATAACTACATAAGGTCCCAAATATATGGGGTCCATTTTACTATCTGAAATATTTTTTATTAATAATAAATCACCCTTTTTATAATACACTGGGTTTATATTAGTATCATAGTTATGCTTTCTCTTAACCTTACTCTTGATTAAATTATTATATGCGTCTTTTTGTGCTACTTGTAGCCTATATTTTAGCTCAAGAGCGTAATTGTCGTGAGCATACAAGGGATCTACCGTATGTCCTTCTAAATTGGTCGGTAGCACGCAGCGTTTGCCAAACACTAATTCATGTGGTGTGTACTTGGTCTCCGTATGTACTGTATTATTGTAAGAAAAACACCAATACGGCAACCAAGTACTCCACGCACTTGTTTGATTCTCACAATTAATCCTAAGATACGCACCCATCGCTTTATGATTGTTTTCCAGCGCTCCAATACTTTCGTGATGGTAAGCTGTAGAAGAAATTTGGTTGATTTTTAAGATTTGACATATCTCTCTCATAGTACTTGATATAAACTCGGACCCACGATCGGTTGCTATTTCTCTAGGTATGCCATATCTTAAAATAAAATTATCAACAAACGCACGAGCTACACTTACTGTATCTTTGTTGTATAGAGGGTACGCCTCCGTAAATTTCGATAGCTCGCACTGTAGGGTCAAAATGTATTTGTAGTTATGTATGTCTTGTGGAAGTGGCCCCACAATGTCTAAATAGACCTTTTCTAGTGCTGAATTTGCAGTCGTTGTTACTTGCATTGGTTGCTTGGTATGTTTAGAATATTTCTGTTTCTTACATTGCTCACATTTAGAGACATAATCAACGACATCTTTTTCCAAACTTGGCCAGAAGTAGTACTTTTTAATGTTATTTACCATCCGCCTAATGCCCGCGTGGCCACTTGTGGGCAGTAGGTGGAAGTCATTTAATATCACACGCCTGTTATCTAAATTATTTATTCTTTGGACATTGCTGACTACACAAATTCGTGGTCCGGACCACTTTTCATAACTTTTTATTTCATTTATAAGCCCACTTATAAAATCTTTATTGTAGTCGTTTCTTATTATGCATATTTCATTTATCAATAACCTTTTACATAAACATAACAAGTCTCTCACCAATTCGACTCGCGTAATCGGAGATCGAGATATTGTTTGTAAATAAATTATAGCTTTACTGGGCACGTACATAAAATATTTGTATCTGTCCACTATTATTCCTTTTCTTTCTAAATAATTTAATTGTCTGGAGTTTATTAAGGAAAGTTCAACAATATCCTTCGGTTTTTTAATTATTTCCACCACTCTCGGTTGATCAGGCCTCGAGTGTGTGTCCATATTATCCACCGACTGGTTATTATTGCTCTTATCATTATTCATATTTAATTGACGCAATTGTGCTCTAGTCATTACACCAACTATCTGTTCATTCATTGATTTTAAGTCTTCCGACGTAATTATTATTCGCGACAATGCGTCTGCCACTGAGTTTGATTGTCCTTTTATGTATTCAATTGTGAAGTTAAATTCTTCTAACTGTAGTCTAAATTTCAATAATCTACTAGATGGATCTCTCATTGAAAATAAATAAACTAGAGGTCGATGGTCGGTCTGTATTTTAAACCGTCTTCCGTATAAATAAGGTCGAAAATATTTAACACTCCACACTATTGCTAAGAGCTCTTTTTCAATAGTAGGATAATTAATTTCGGCCTTATTCAAACCTCGACTTGCATAAGCCACTGGCCGTCCATCCCCGTTACATAACACGGAACCGATTGCAATACCCGATGCGTCAGTTTGTAATACAAACTCATTGCTTTCCGAAAAATTGGGATACTGGAGGACCGGTGGGTTTATCAGGGCTGATTTCAGCATTTGAAAAGAATGCTCACATTCCTTGGTCCAATTATACTCCATATTTTTGCAACACAATTTGTTTAAAGGAAATGCTAACTCGGCGAAGTTTCTAATAAACTTTCTGTAATAGTTTGCAAAGGCTACAAAACGCTTTAATTCGTCTACATTTTGTGGCCTTGGATAACTTTCTACCACTTTAATTTTTTGTGGGTCTGGTAAAATACCCTTTGCGGAAACTGTATGTCCTAAATAAAGAATCTCTTTTTGCAAAAATGTACACTTGGTGGGATTCAATTTCAAATTTACTTTTCGTAACCTAAAAAAAACATCCATTAGATTTTGATTATGAATACTCAAATTTCTACCCATTACTACCAAGTCGTCCTGATAAATGAGACATTTATCGTAATTGAGGCCAGACATTGCAATGGTCATCATTCTACTAAAGCTACCGGGACTAGACTTGAGCCCCATCGGCATCCGAGTCATTTGATACTGATTGTTACCTGTAGTGAATGCCGTATAAGGTCTGCAGCTTTCTTTTAATGTAACTTGAAAAAATCCTTGAGCTAAATCTAAATGAGTAAAGTACATTGCTCCTGCCAAGGAATCTAGTATTTCGGTGATGTTGGGCAAGGGAAATTTATCGTCCTGTATGTTATCATTTAACTTGCGGTAGTCAATCACGACACGCCACTTTTTATTACCGGCCGCATCACATTTTTTGGGGACCAACAATAATGGACTAGACCAAGCACTGCGGGATGGCTCAATTATGCCGTCATTTAACATATTTTTGACTTGTTTCTCTATTTCCGGTTTTTGTGCATATGGTACTCGGTATGGTTTGGTATAAATTGGTACAGTCTGTGGTTTCATGTCAATTGTCTGTTCATAAATTGGGGTAGTGGATAATTTATCCCCTGGTAGATAGAAAATATCAGGAAACTTTGCACAAATACATTCTATCGATTTCTGTTCCTCTATATTCAAGTCCTTTAAGTTTAATGAGGAAAGTAAAGTTTTCACCCTTTCCGAATCTACCGTATTCCTATTAAATTGACAAATATAGTATTCATTTAACTTACTAGTGCTAACTTGAAAATAGTTTAAATTTACATCTGTATCTCGAGTATTTAAAATACGAATAGGCATTTTTCCGTTAATCGGTTTATTTACACTACTAGCTAAATAAACACCATCACATAATTGTTGATTTGACACCACACACTCTTCTTTTGATTTCGTACTAATGTAATGCGTGGACTCGCTACGTGCTGGTATGGTCAGATAGTAGCTGTTACGTTTTGTCTGATTATTTTCTAACGATAATGTTACTAGCTTAGACTCATTGGTCATTAATTGTAACGTATTGACTTCAAAATTTAAAATAGCTCTATAATGTGTTAAAAAGTCTTGACCCACAATGCCATCAGTAATACACGGTAAATCTTTAAATACTGTAAATTTATGTGGAAAGCTATGATCGCTATAATTAAGAGTTAAATACACATAACCTTCAGAGAACAAATATCCACCAATACCTTTTACGCTAACTCTCTCTTTATGGTAAGGAATCTGTAAACGCTCTAAACATTCCAACTTTATTCCCGATATAGATGCGCCAGTGTCAATTAACAAGCTATGGTTACAGTTACCAATTTTAAACAACACCTTGTTTAAAATGTTACACGTAAGGATGACATCAGTCACGAAAAAAATGATTCAATGACTCATTATTCGACGTACTGGTTGCTACCTGGCTATTCTCTGTTATGACATTGATATCCCTTTTCAACCCGACACCCCGGCCGCGGTTACTACGCGGTGGTCTATAAGTTTTGCGATAACGATTATTATAATTAGTACGATAATAATTGCTATTATTATAACCATGTGGTACCTGTGGCCGATGACCCCGATGCTGGTTCGCATTTTGTGCACCACCTCTTGCGCCGAAATTTCGTTGGCCTCGGTAACCTCGTTGGGCCCTCCGAGCCTGGTAATTCGACTGTCTATACGTACCTATTAGTTCTGATGAGCCACTGGGACCAGGTTTCTCCTCGTCTTGAGCCGCCTGTATTGCTTCTGTTAAAGAAGTGAAGTTACGCGCGGCAATTATTGTGCTTAATCGACGATCCCGCAAACCATCAGCGAACCGCTTGATTGCTAGCTTCTCATTCATGGGTTTCAATAAAGCATATTTGGCTGTGTCACTGTCAGCTTGCGATACCGTCAAATTAACAAAGAGGTCAGATATCTCTTTGCCGTAATCTGTTATTGTTTTACTCTCTTGTTTACAATACTGTAACTTTGTTTGAATAGCGATGTAACTTTTTTGTGGTAGTAATAATTTACGCATATCCTTTGTAAGCTCATCGACAGTGTCATATCTTGGTGACAATAATAACTTTGCACGCTGGGATAACCTACTTTTCAATATAAACTGAATTAGTTTGTTTTTACATGCCGGTGTGTCTAACATAGTATCGTAATATTCGATATTTTCGATCAGTTGCTTAGTGTTATCAATACTATCATCCATGACGGGCATAAGATGTAGCGCCGTTTTTAATTCGAATGAATCCGTAGCCATGGCTTGTAATGAGATATCTTTCTCTCCCGTTATACTACTCAAAGTAATTATTTCTAAAAATAACCTATCGAACTCTTCGCAAATCTTGTTAATTAATGTAATTTCTGAACTCGTATAGTTTTTTAAGTTTTCTTTATAGATTTCTAAAAACTTGTTGTACTTGACTAAAACAGTATTTGCCTCTTTTCTTTTTGTCTCTAAAATCTTTCCTTGTCGGCGGCTAGGTCCAATTTTTATCAAGTAGCTTCTTATAACTTTTAGCTCGTTTAATATTATACCTAAATCCTCAGCCATAACACTTTGTTATCCTCTTAATTAGTGAGTAGCGCTTTTTCTTAACTACATTTTTCTTACAATCGAATTTATCAAGAAAACGCATACAATAATTTAACAGAAACTATTAGTAGATACTTAACAGATACTCCCAAAATAAACAATAAATGCAATCATTATATAAGTACATACCATCATCAAGAGACATCGCAAAATAGGTCGTAAAATAAACCTCGTTATTACTTCGATTCACTTACTCTAGCCACTGATATAAATGTTAGGAACGATCACATCACTGCCTACTTTTTCACACCATCACTACACTATTACTCTCACAACGTTGAATTACGCGCCTTGAAGATACCATTGGTTATTTCGCCGTCGTAGTTATATATCGAGAACTTCTGCCTTGCCAGCCTGTGTCGCAGCACCCATGTATGCCTGCTGCCTGCGTAGGATACTGGAGTATCGCTTCAATGTCACTTCATCTATGCGACGCTGTATTTGTTTCTTATGACAACGGTTATACAGCTTGTATAATATAATGAGTAGTCCAATCGCCAATATGGTACATATCACCACGAGAATGGTGTTGGAGGTCTCCTGCAGCTGCTGCGTACGAGCCGTATTACTACCGACTCCGGCGGTTTGCGCAATCACAACTTCTTCTTTGCTGTTAGTATTTCCCATTTTTCACAAAAATGTGTGCACGAATACGCAACAATAGAACACTCCTTGTGCTCAGGTATCTTAATGTTTTTCTGCTTCATCTTAAAGTCCACATTAACTCTCCACTGATTGTTTATAATATTTTGACCATTTATGGAACACACGCGCGCGCGCCCGTGCCGACTACTGTTACAGGCAGGGTCGCCATGTAAGGTCGGGTGTTTAGGAGACAAATGAAACGTACGAGGTTCGAGAATACACTGACTATATTGTAATAATGAAACCTTATTATATAGTTTACAACTACTACATCACATCCCGCTGATATTTTTCTTAACCCCGTGCTGTATGACTTAGCTGTATACTTCAGCACCTAATAAAACATCAATTTTATTAGGCCTGAAATAATCCGAATCAGCCAAATCTTAAACTCAAACTCAAACTCAAACTCAAAATCATTTATTTCAATTAAACCATTTACAGGTACTTTTGAATTGTCAGAGTCAGTCAGTCAGAAAGTTGAAGCTAGTTGCTCGTTCCAAAGAGTAGGTTTCTATGGAGAAGAACGAGCAAGAAACTCCATGAACACTCTTTTAAAATCAGATAAATTTTACAAATTTAGGTTACATCATTCATGTTGAATCTAAGGGTACAATGTGAGAACAATGTAACACGTCTTGCATGTTAAAAGAGGTCTAGAGACAAATATAGTTATAATAACAATTCAAACCAAAATTTAAAATAACCGAGGCAGCTAAGAGATGACCAGTCCCAACCGACGGCGTCCGTTCACGAACATGACGCACGGATCGGCACCATTTAGCTCAACCATTTTGAAGGGAACCGAGTGATCCAACACATGCGCCACCGGCAGCGAGACATTCAAGTGAGCATGACTCCCTACCGCCAGGGCATATTCAAGTCAATGAGAGGTATACCTCGTAAATGGTAGCTTTAAAGAACATAGTGCTCACATGTATGTGCTACGAAAAATTATATAATACTAACACATTCAATTTATACAATGCAAAGATAATTTAGATCTACATCTTCAGCAGCTCCAAAAATTGTTACAAATGCTAATCAATTAATCTATGAACCCTTATGGCTGTGGAGCTAGACCAGCATCCAGCCAAGCATTTTTATCAGTGATGTAATCACTCAATTTATAATATGCTCGGTTGCATAGCGTGCGTTTAATACAAGACATACATTTTGTCTCATTTAGTTGAACAATGTGGGGAGATATTTTATTGTAACACTTTAAACAGTACCCCATGAAAGACGAATCTACTTTAGCCAGTCTGAAACCTGGTTGAACTAGTTGGTCCCTATTTCTAGTATTATTATTATGTCTGTCACCTCTTTTATCAAAAAGATGCAGATTTTTTCTAGCGTACATGATGTTTTCATAGATGTATTGACAAGGCACCGTCATTATGTTAATTTCCTTAAACAGTTCCCTTAGAGAATCGCGCATACGCAGATTTTAAATGGCTCTGATGGCTCTTTTCTGCAGAATAAAAATAGAATCGATGTCTGCAGCTCGTCCCCACAATAAAATACCGTAAGACATTATACTATGAAAGTAACTAAAATAGACCAGTCTCGCGGTATCCACATCAGTAAATTGCCGGATCTTTCTGACAGCATATGCTGCCGAACTTAGCCGTCCTGCGAGAGATGTTAAATGAGGACCCCATTGTAGCCTTGAGTCGAGCGTCATTCCCAGAAAAACGGTTTTATCGATGAATTCCAGTTTCTCTTTATTCAATACTATGTCACACTCACTATTTTTAACATTTGGCAAAGCAAATCTGATGCACTTAGTTTTTTTTCCAGTAGTCGCTCAAGTCTGCCCATTCTATCCTAGCTACTTTCGAAGACGGGAGAAGGGCTGTTACAGATTTCAACACATAAGCATTGACCTCTATTTGAAAAGATGGGTTTACTCTAGACCGAAGCTTGATCACCACCATGGATGTGGAAGTTGTACTTTAATCTCCACCCACACCTAACAACGTATTTTTTGACGGTATTTTATTTAAACCTAGATACTGGACCATGGATTCGGTGACAAAGGAACCCTGGAATCCCTGATCCAGTAAAGCCCCAACCACTTGGTAGGTCCCATTCTTCAACTCAGCCTTTACTAAGGCTGTGGTCAATAATACAGTTTTCTTACTGTTTCCTGTTGCAAGACATGAGACTAATGGTTTGTCGGACACCTCCGCTTCATTGGCGGCCTTAATTTCCCCAAAATTCACCGATGAGGATTCCACGCAAGCAGCACTACTACCCTCACCAACTTCTGACCCTACAGCACCCGTGGGGTGTAACAATAAATGGTGGCGGCGTTTGCAGACCTGGCACTTCAGAGTGTTTTTACAATACCTGGCAGAGTGGTTGTTAAGCAAGCAATTAAAACATAAGTTATTGTGTTGAACGAAGTTCCGTCGGTTTTCATTACTTTCTTTAATAAATTTTGGACATGAACTTATCCTATGCTCACCTGAACAAAATGCACAAGATACCTTTTTATCTTTGATCACGTGTAGTGCCTGTGTAGCCCTATCTGCCTTAGGCTCTATATTTTCTAAACCTCGAAACCGACTAACCAGAAAATCTTTAAGTTGATCAAAAGTAGGAAGGTCATCCTTTCGATCTGATGCTACCTTTAACTCCCAGGCCCTTTTAGTAGCCTTATCTAATTTTTCAGTCACGATATGTATGGTTAAAAGTGATGCAAGATCTATCTTAAGGTTTTTTATTGCCTCCAAACAATCAGTGGTTGTACTAAGGAGTTTTTTAATTTCTATTGCGGACTCTCCGGATAAAGACCTTTGATTTACTAAACGTTTTACAATTCCGTTTGCCAAAAATCTTTTATTATTATACATGGACTCTAATTTTTCCCAACTCGTACTATAATTGTCTGCCGTCACATTTACATTTCTTAATAAGAGTTCCGCATCACCGGTTAAATATCCTTTAAGATAATATGGTTTCTGTGCATCATCTAACCTACTGTTGTTATGTATCAATCCAACGAACAAGTCTCGAAAGGTTGACCACTCGTGATATTTGCCGGAAAACATTGGTATTTTTACTTCTGGTAACCGAAAATGACTAAATTCTTTTGTGCTAGGTCCCGGACTAGAATCATTTGTTTTACTTGTTCGAATAAGTTCTTTAAGAGTACTTTTAAAATGAATATATAGTTCTTCCACCTCATCATAAACTCCATCTTTATAATACTTAGAACTATATAATTCAGACTTTTTAATTTCGCTTATAATTTTAATATGTGTATTATGGAAAAGTTGCCATAATTGCTCTAAACTTTCTAAGCGTGTTTCAAAATACGATGCTGTAAGACGATCTTTAGGGCATTTTTTAAAGTTAGATAAAAACCTTTCAATTTTTGTTTTTACATATTCTTGGATGTCCATAAGAGGATCCATTTTGAACACCGGTTACACAACACACAATTATACAGAAAAATCAGAAATGACAAAAAACACTAATTCTCCAACTACAACACAATAAATGTAACAAAGTCAAACAATAAAGTGTGGAAGAATATAATTAAAATTATGCTAAACTTAATGTCCACTACTCTTTCTTGCACTTTTCCCGAACACAAGGATATTTTGGGTACATTTTACAAGTCTTTTTAAAAGTTTAATTTCAAAAGCAAATTGGGCATAGATTACCCCTCTGAACCACTTTTTCTTAACACTTTTACAAGTTCAACACAAGAACGACTCAAATTTTATTCTTCCTGTTATAATAAGGTTGAAATTACTCACGATTTTTTCCACTTATTACACTCACTGATACCGATGACGTCACGTCGTGCCGACTAGCACCAAACTAGTGGCGCCCTCTGCCTGCTTGTCCACGAACTCCTGCTTATCCTCCCTCGCGCCGTTCCTCCAGATATTGCCGCCCACCAGTGATGTTGCAACGCCTGCACCACCAGCTGATCCCGGCTCCTTCCGGTTCCACCTCCAGGTACCTCTCACCTGGTACCCCAAATGAAGGGGATGCTCTGGACAGCGATCCACTGCCCAGTAATGACGCGAAGGTTGGTAATCTATACCACCACTGGAGACTACCACAAACACTCCCGGCCAATCCGGCTCGAAGGACCAATGAACGAAGGTCGACTAGGAGAGGTTGGTTAATTGAAACACTGGACTTTATATTAAGCGCGTATAATAAATATTCACAGTGCTTGCTGCTCACAAAAAAACAAAATTTAAATTTTTGACCTATATTATTTACTATTTACCTATATTATTTTTTTAGTGCTTTTTTATCACCAAAATTCATTAAAGTCCTCCAAAGATGGAAAGATGGAAGAAACGAAAACGTCTTTTCAGTTTTTGTTGTTTTTTTAAAAAGCGCTGAATAAATTACTGTTTGTTGTATACTAAAACTTTTTCCAGAATGTAACAAACACTTTTCTGAAAACCGCATCAAAATCGGTTCAGCCAAACGGGAGATAATCGCGGACAAACATAAATACATACATACAAATCAGTGGCGTGCCTTACATACAAGCTCTCAAGCCAGGCTCGCATTCCATAATGCGAGACGATAAATATATAGAAAGCACAAAAATAAAATATCTATAAGTAGGTATTGAATCTCATAAGAATTGACAACAATAAACATTTTAAATTCCGCGCGTCATCCAGCGCGCGTGATGGTCGATGCTACTCGATCGTTATTGGCCGCAATCATTCATTCACTTGGCAACGCGTAACGTCACAATCTTGCCGTGTGACTGAGTGTATATTGCTATCTCGGTCGCACTCATAGGCTTCTTATGTGGCTTTTGGGATCTGATAGTTTTGCATCGCACAACGACCGCCGGAATCAAGCCGAAATGTATGAAAATAAAAGCCGGGCATATGTCATGTGTGAGATGCAATAGATATCAATGTTTGTTTACGAGTGAAAGTTTGTGTGGTGCGAAGTTGCGTACCTATTTTGATAAAGTGATACATTTTCAAATTAGTTCAAATTTTGTTTTGAGCTGCTCTCGTTTGTTGTTATAAGTGGGTATTGTTTTTGATATATTTTTTAATTATCCGCTATTTAAATATTTTGTATTTACCTTTACTAGGTAGTTGTTTTAGCGTATGTGATTACATTCTTTTGTGAATAATATTTCTTATAATATGAATTCGGGAATGCATGAAATTGACTGTGTGCAATCGTTACTCGCAAAGATATTTCTTTTGGTTTCCCCTTGTTTCGCAGACAGAAATTTCATAGAATTTCGTTTCCCAGAAAATGTTTAACATAATATTTGGTTCTCGTATTTTTAATTCGACTATTATTGTTTCGAAGACTATTTACTTCAATGAAAAATATTTCACAGAAACACAATTCAATGAATTTTTAATCAAATTTTTTTGTTTAACAAACTTATCAAATAGTAAAATTATTTTTTATCGAATATTGTTTGTTTGTTGTATTTTTCCATGGAATTTATTTCAACGAAAATGGATAGATATAAATAGACAAAACCAAAATGTTGTCTTGAAAAGTCAATATGTTGTGCTACCAAAGTTAATGACAGAAACGAATCGCTGCGAAACCGACTCTACGTAGTCTTGTCTGCCCTACACCTAGAGTGTAATTTAAATCTGCGTAGGCGTGGAGGGGTGAGGCGGCCCGCGAGTTGAGGTGGCAGAGGCTGGCCGGCGCAGCCGGCCAGTAAGCCGAAGCTGCGGCGGTGAGCGTGAATACCATCTGCGACGATAAGCTCGCGTGGGACCGCCGGAGCCCCGCAACGCCGGAGCCGTGACAGAAACTATGCCTGCTGCATGTTGCATGCTCGCTTGCATGATGCATGCTTGCTTGCATGATGCATGCTTGCTTACATGCTGTGTGCTTGCTTGCACGCTGCATGCTTGCTTGCACGCTGCATGCTTGCTTGCACGCTGCATGCTTGCTTGCACGCTGCATGCTTGCTTGCACGTTTGCTTGCACGCTGCATGCTTGCTTGCATGCTGCATACCTGCATGTACGCTGCATGCTTGCTTGTATCCTGCATGCTTGCTTGCATCCTGCGTGGTTGCTTGCACGCACGCGCAGTAAGTTTGGTTAGAACTGAGAGTCCCATTCCTAGGAATAAGTTTTATATTAAATAAAAAATATAAGGATAAAGAATATTTGATATGATTATACTAACAATAAACGTTATGTGAATCAAAAATCAATGATTTGAAAATCTTGAAAGTAAGTATTCTGCGTATTGATTATTCTATGAAACGAAATTATTAGAAAAAAATTATTTGAACCGAAATTCTATAAAACTATTAGCTATGAAACAACGTACAACCATTTCTTTTGAATTTTATATAGGTAATTAGACAAATATCATTTCGTTACTTCACCTAAGCCTACTCCTAATTTGAATATTTCCCATAAATCAAAATACAGCGTAGGTACAAGCAGCTTACAAAACTCCTTGGATTGTAGGAAGGCTTCTTTCATACCTATAAACAAATGATAAGAACGCTTCTAAAACCGTCACGTTACGATGTTTTAAATACTTAACTTCTTTACTGCCCAGAAATCGATAATCGACGATAACAAATCGAAGATTTCTAGGGCGTGATGTGATGTTCGTTTAAAGCAAATTCTTACTCTTAACGAATTGACAACAAACGGCTTTTATCAAAGCGACGGAAGGTACGTAGTTATCACTGATACCTACTTAATACCTTTGTTCTGTTTGTTGTTTTGTATTGCCACCGACTTCCGAAACTAAAGTCATGTGTGTTTTGTGCTAAAGTTATTTATCAGTTTTTAGTTTTTGAAGGCGGTTCTCTTTTTTCAAAAAAGTTTTTATTTTTTGTATGTCGCTTACATGCAATGTTTGTACATTGTAATAGCCAATTTTCCTAATTAACGGCATTTCTTTTGGTTAATACCTTTATATCGTATTTGGTAGATGTTAACGATGTCTGATTATTGATGTTATGATCCTCAATTATATTATATTTATTTTCTTAAAAATTAAACCGACCATAATTATACTGTCCATGATTGGTTGTCTATAACTGGTAGCTTTAAAATGTATTGATTTTTCTGTCCAAGATTGGTTGTCAATAACTGGTACCTCTAAAATTCCCGTCATTTACTGATTTTATTTTATCATTTTAGAAATGGCGCCAAAAAAACTGCTCTAAAGATCAGGTGGAAAAGACTATAGCGCATTGCTTGGCTCGTCTTGGCGGGGCACTGCCGTGCCCCCAGAAAAGAATTGAAAAGCGCAGTTCAAGTCGCTGTTGCAGCCATTGGCTGTAACAACTATCGGCACAATGATCGCTGAGTTCACATCCTACATGACGACAACCTCGCGGGCCAAGTCAAGATCTGCTTATCATTCTCGGCCTTCACGAGGTTCACGTCAAGCGGAACTGTTATGTCAATAATCATTCCCCAATCGATCTACCACCACTACATCAGGCTTATTGGCTACAATAGTCCTGTTAGTGATAATGGCTCGATCTCAGTACACTGAGACATCGTTATTTTCAAGAACTGGATCGGGCACATACCTATAGTACGGTACTTACGTCTGATTCTAGGAGGTTGTAGTTCAGAGCAAGTTGCTAATGGATAATCCTGGCCACAAGATTGCGCCTATGCAAGTACTGTTCGTTAGCAAAACGAGAACATCCAGAGATGATGTGACGGACTGATTTTTCCGGTCAAAGACAACCTGAATCCATCCATCCTTCACAATAAATCTTTGGTAGTTATTTGTCAAGTTAACTTCGTCTATAAGTGCACAGACAAAACCTTCGGTTTCTCCAAATAGATTATCAAATCGTAGCCAGGACACAGATGCTAAGAAATCAAGATCGGGCCCGTTAAGGGCCCGGAAATAGCGTCAGTGAAGCTCTTTACTCTTCCAAACCTCCTCGCGATCTTTAGTCTCAACCACTACAGGCTTGCACCAGTTCCCTTAAGCTAAGGAGAGCGGGGTGAGGCCCTTGTCCACTGCAACTACATTTCGATGCATTCCCACGTCGGCTTCTAGGAAATATTCCCTGAGATTGCATATCTCACGGTTGTGGAGGTTTTAGGCATTTAAGAAGTCACGACCTCAATACATCCGCGGGATACAGTCTCATAACTGATGACCGTGGGTGGTGCATCCGATATGCTGTCAACACTGTACGTACTCTTCTATCCAGTGCATCGTGTTTGAGCCCATTTGAGTATGCCGAAAGAGTACATCAGAACCGGCATGACCCACCGTTGAAGGCGCGCACCTTATTTCCGCCTGATAAAAGACTATTTGTTTTTTTCAAACGACAGGTGAACTCGCACTGATAGCGACTTTTTTGATGCCCGCGCGCTGCTTTCGCATTGGTATCATCCTCTCTTTCGCACACAGAAAGACATTGTGAGATAGAAAAGGATGGTAATAGTGCAAGTACGTGCTATCTTGTGTTATGAAGTTAGAAGTGTAGGTAAATAAAGGTAACAGGGATAAATATTCATTATTTCTCACGAGCAAATTGGTGTAACGGACACCGAACCTAAATATAATTCGATTCAAATAGGTGTAACGTTGACACTGCTTAAAGTATGACATTGAAAATTGGAGTAAGGGACAACTATGTCAAAACTCGTGCAATCCATTTAAAGTGGATGATATTTATTTTTTGAGATATCAAAGACATTAGTGTAAGGCCAGTTTTATTATTGTTTCTTCAAAAATAAACCATGTTATGGTAATTTGTTGATTGGGAAGAGATAAGGTAAGGGACCTTATTTGAAGTGGATTGGCGGCGATAATTACACCATTTCACGTTCCTATATTGCATATTTTTTCAGATACATTGTTATTATGGGTCTGATTTAAAATTTGGATCCAAAAATCATTAGGGTAAGGGACATTTTTCTTAAGCTAATTTTTTTTCATATACACCATTCGATAGAGCGAACAATTCTGAACAAAACTGTATACTCAACTCATTTTGGGTATTTTGTCCCTTACCTCAATTGAACCTACGGTCGACGATATGTGTGTTTATTTAATACGTTTTGATTAAAACTTTCAATGACATCACACTCGTGAAATTAATAAAATCACATTTTTGAGAGTCAGAAATCAGGATGTACCAAAAGATGAAATCGTTACAAAATTAAGAACAATCCACGTAAACAAAGTTACGTTAAAAACTTAATTTTATGTTGCAGTTAAACTCTAAGCTGGTGTAAAATCATTAAACTACTAAAATCAACAAACGTTTATAAAACGTTGTATGCAAAGGAAGTCGGTTTCTAAATTTAGCAATAATATTAAGGGATCGTTTTTATGTCAAGGAAAGTATCACTCATCTTCTTTATTTATCTTTATCTTCACATAGTATAAAACAAAGTCGCTCCCACTGTCTGTACGGTTAGATCTTTTAAACTACGCAACGGATTTTAATGCAGTTTTCAGCAATAGATAGAGTGATTCAAGAGGAATGTTTATATCTACTAATCATAATCTTATTAATCACTCCACACTGGTCCATATTAATATCTACATTATACCCGTGAGATGCCTGGGCGGATCGCTAGTTTATAATAAGTTAAGGGAGTTAGTATCGTTTTTATTTAAGGAACAGCCTCAGTTGATAAAAATTATTATAGGAAGACCCCTTGAACTCAAATTTTAATTACGGACTACAACGCACGGTGATCATCTTACAAATACGATAAAGTTCGAATAAGCAAATTTACATAATGCAATTTTGCAATCTTTGAGATTCTAAAGAACCACTTACACCTATATTGTAAAAGCTTAACACGCTCTTTTCCGACGCCGTCGTCAGGCGGTTTACAAAGACTAAGGTACAATAGTTGACCACGGGACGGCAAATAAACCGTTTCGAAGCCGATTGTATGAGTGTGAGGCCACCTTTAATTAATCGCAACGCAGAGTAACAGCAGAGCAAGTGACCAACCAGTAGGTCTATTAGTTGTTTGTTAACGTGTAAGGTAGTGTGTGCTGTATGAATTAATTAAATTAATATTTGGATGTCCTTGGTGCCCAATCCGGGTCACAGAAATAGAATGTGCGTGTGCCTGTAGGAGCATGCTATTTCTTGCTCTGTGAAGAGACATGAGACAATCTGTCCTGAATTTTAGCTTACTATGTTCATAGTAAGCTTACTTTACTTAGCTTTTACTTTAGGTAACAAGTTTTATAACAACACAAGTTTCACACATACTTCGTTTCCTAACCGAACGGTTAGGAAACGAAGTATGTGTGAAACTTGTGTTGTTATAAAACTTGTTACCTAAAGTCGTGGTTTAGTGCTCAATCCGAGAATCTGCGGCAGTTGATTGAGGTAAGCCATCGGTAATTATAATATCAGCAATATATACCTACTTACTCATTTTCAATTGCTAAGAAAGTTTTTGAAGTCATTTGTTTGTCAATCGCTACAACCAACTCGATCACAACCAAACGAGATTAAAAAAGTGGAGTAGCGCCCAAACCACAGACTGAAAAATATTATTGAACATTCTACTTCATACTCCACGTTCCGTTCCATAAGGTGGAATAGGCGCCAAATCGAGTTTTAGACCTACGAAAGTGGAGTAGGCGCCGGGGATTTCATTTATATTATTGGACATTCTACTCCACCGAGAGAGACGAAGCGAACGGAGTGAGCCGATGGAACGGAAGGTGGGGTAGACGTGACTTCGATGAAGTAAGAAAAAACGAAACGATAATAGTTGTAAAGTTTTAGGTGAAATGTAATTCGGTCAAATATTTTTCGAACCTATGATAGGTAATGGTAACGGGAACCGATCACTTTTCCGAAATTGTTTTGTTCGAATTTCATTTTACCGAAAACTATTAGCCGACGTCTTTTTCGCTATATGCATTATTTGACATATTTTTAGATCATCGGAGTATCATGTGTCGTAGATATTATTTTAATAATAATAATACATTTTTATTGCATGACCAGAGAATGGGCAGCAGCGTTCTCTGTGCCTTTGTAACAACCATACTGCGATCGCCAACCCGCCTGCCAAGCGTGGCGATTATGGCAAAACCCCCCCTTGGGGAGGCCTATGTCCAGCAGTGGATGTCTTTCGGCTGAAATGATGATGATGATGATGATGCATGAAAATTACACAGGATTTAACATTGGCCCCAAACTAGGCAAGCCTGTATCTTGGGTACCAATACAGAGGGTTCACTGTTAAAGATTTTAAACACAGGTGTTCGTATGTTAATAACATTACATAAAGCAACAAAATAACGAATCGAAAAGTAGTAAAAGTAACAATAAATAAAACAAACTAGACATGGACGCTATATTGAAAAGTGTGACTGTGTGTAGTGTGGGTGAGGGAGTGTCTAGGTTTAGTGTTTTGGTTGTGTGTGTGAGTGAGAGGTGTGGGTTTTACCGAACTATATTTCGCCGATTTACAAAATAACTCTTTGCTATTGGTCGAAGCCTCTTTTGAAAAAAGATTTATATGCCATGTTTTCACCACACTGAAACAACATTTTACGGAATATTATTTGGTCACAAATGTATAGCCGGTTACTTGGTAGCATTTTTAATATTCAATTAAAATAGTGTCATAAAACAATGCTTGCTGCATGTTGCATACCTGCAGCTTCCATATTGCATGCTTGTTTGCACGCTGCATGCTTGCTTGCATGCTGCATGTTTATTTACATGTTACATGCCTGCTTGCACGCTGCATGCAGCATGCCTGCTTGCATACTGCATGCTTGATGCAAGCATCCTTGTTTGCATGCTTCTTACTGGGACTACTTAAAACCACTTTTGTTCCTAATCCAATTTTTTTATTAAGTGCCATTACATTTAAATAATTAATTAAACAAAATAGTAGGTTAAACTAATCTGAAATTAGATCCATATTGGTTTAATCTGTAACGCCAGTGTAAAATTGCATTCGTTTTGAAAGTTCTTTCATAATATATTTATTTACACTCAAATTGAAATGTACTGAAATAAAAATAGGGTAGGTATCTAATTTAAACAGTTGTATAATGAATGTTCGGAAACATAATACTTCGAACAAATGTTATTTCGGCTAAGTGTAACTTCGGTAAAAAGTTTATTGCCTAATGAAACATCGGAGTAACGAAAAGAAAATCGAATTGATAATAGGTAAACTGATCCAGTGTCAGACGTGACTTCGATGAAGTAAAAAAAACAAAACGATAATAGTTGAAAAGTTTTAGGTGAAATGAAATTCGGTTTTGGTTTTGCGTGGAACCCAATTTTTTTTTTTCTAAAATAAAAGCAGCCTACGTAACTCTTTATAACATCAGCTATCTATCTGCTAATTAAAGTCCCGTCAAAATCAGTCCAGCAATTTTAAAAATTGATTTTTGGGATATGATCCTTACCTACTTTCGTATGCATTTAGTAAAAAGCTGTTATTTTGACATTACAAACAGGGTTACCTATCATAAGGTCGAAAAATATTTGACCGAATTTCATTTCACCTAAAACTTTTCAACTATTATCGTTTCGTTTTTTTTTACTTCATCGAAGTCACGTCTGCTACTGTATCAGTTGACCTATTATCAATTCGATTTTTTTCGTTATTCCGACGTTTCATTTGGTCGATAAACTTTTTACCGAAGTTAGACTTAGCCGATTATCATTTGTTCGAAGTATTATGATTCCAAACATTCATTATGCCACTGTTCTAATTACCATATTTTCATTTCATCAAACGCCTAGAAAGTTTGTGCACACTATTTCATATCTGCTTCATTCTGCTATCTGCTTGCTTGCATGAAGCATGCAAGCAATTATGCAGCATGCAAGCAAGCATGCAGCATGCAAGCAAGCATGCAGCGTGCAAACAAGCATGAAACATGCAAGCAGGCATGCAACATGCACAAGCATTGTTTCTGTCACGGCTCCGGCGCTGCGGGGTCTGAGCGGCCCCACGCGAGCTTATCGTCGCAGATGGTTTTAATGCTCACCATCGCAGCTTCGGCTTGCTGGCCAGCTCTGCCGGCCAGCCTCAGCCGCGGCGGCGAGCCTTCAAACCGCCTGCTCCTCAGCTCGCGGGCCGCCCCACCCCTCCGCGCCTACGCGGGCTTAAATTGCACTCTAGGTGTAGGGCAAACAAGACTGCGTGAAGTCGGTTTTGCAGCGATTCGTTTCTGTCACTAAAATTTTGTAGCCTATTGATTTTTTATGACACTATTTTATTTTATATTGATAATGCTACCAGGTAATCTTATATATAAAAATCTTCTGTGCGTATGAAAGTGATCTCCTACTAAACGGCTGGACCGATTTTGATAAAATGTTTTGTGTGTGTTCCAGTGGATTTGTGAATGGTTTAGATTCACAATTGGACCCGATAGGTGGCGTTGTAGTTCTAGGACTTGTTTTTATTTTCAGGCAGGACAACGTCTGCCGGGCCCGCTAGTATTCTGTAAAATGTTGTTTCGGTGTGGTGAAAATATGGCAAATAAATCATTTGGCAAATGAAAAAAGTTCAAAAGAGGCTTCGGCCAATAGCAAAAAGTTAATTTGTAAATCGACGAAAAATAGTTTGGTAAAATAATACTTATGTCACATGATACTTCGATGATATAAAAATATGTCAAATAATGCATATAGCAAAAAATACATCGGTCAATAGTTTTCGGTAAAATGAAATTCGGAAAAAAACATTTCGGAAAAATGATCGGTTCCCTACAAACAGACATTTCTATTTTATTTATTTGTATGTATATGTATAGACTACATTTTTCCCGCGACGCGACGCGTGAATGTTGGTTATCGCGGATGCAAATTAAATTAAAATGTAGCCTATGTCCTTCCCCAGGGCTTAGGCTATCTTCATGCTAAATTTCATTAAAATCGGTTCAGCCGTTTGATCGTAAAAGCGTAACAGACAGAGTTACTGTCGCATAATATATAATATTAATAAGTTTGGAAGTATGTATTTACACTCAAATTGAAATGGACTGAAATGAAAACAGGGTAGGTATCTAATTGAAACAGTGGTATATTGAATGTTCGGAAACATAATATTTCGAACAAATGTTATTTCGGCTAAGTGTAACTTCGGTAAAAAAAATATTGACTAAGTGAAACGTCGGAGTAACGAAAAAAAAAATCGAATTGATAATAGGTCATGATTATAATAAAATAAATAATAATAATAATAATAATAATAAACTTTATTTCAGACCTTAGAAGATCCATAAAAAAACACAATTAGAGTTACAAATTAATAAAATAATACAAATAAAAGATTAAATTAAAATAAACAATAAAATTCATTGACCAATAATATCCAGAATAATTATTAAAATAAAACAATAAAATCCATTAATAAATAAAATCCAAAAAAAAATAATAATCCTATTAAAAATAGTTATCATTTGAAATCCAAAAATAAAAATAAAATACAGTAAAATCTGTTGAATTATATCTTAATAATCTATGATTAGTAGTTTACTATGAACATCTGTGGTCGTTTTTGGTCAGGTTCTTCCTGTATCATTATCTGTGCTTTTTACGGAAATATAGATAGTTCTGGATAAACCGCAACTTGTGTAGTTTCATTATAGGTTATGTGCCCAGAAAACGTTTATTCTCTTAAAAAAACTGGCAAGATAGTGCTGAATAAGTTTACGCAGACTGAGAATACACTGTGGTTATAAAAATGACTTCGAACTACGTTGTGAGCGTGCCTAAGTTGAAAGGACGTGAGAACTACCAAGAATGGGCTTTCGCCGCGGAGAATTTTCTTGTGCTGGAAGGTACTTCGGATTGTATCAAAGTTACCAAACCAGAAGAAGCCGCAGCTGATGCGAAAACCAAGGCAAAATTGATTTTAACCATTGAGTCGACACTTTATGTACACATTAAAGACGTGCAGAATACAAAGGAGTTATGGGATAAATTAAAGCAACTGTTCGATGACTCAGGATTCACTAGGAGAATCAGCTTATTAAGAAACTTAATATCTATACGTCTTGAAAATTGTAATTCTATGACGTCGTATGTGACACAAATCATAGAAACAAGTCAAAAATTAAGCGGAACGGGTTTCAATATCAATGATGAGTGGGTTGGATCATTGCTTTTGGCTGGATTATCCGAGAAATATTCGCCTATGATAATGGCCATTGAACACTCGGGCATCAAAATAACGGGAGACGCCATTAAAACTAAGCTTATGGACTTAGAGGAAGATAGTGGCGACGCTAGCGGAGCGTTTGTGAGTTTTCGAAAAAGTAATGGAAGGAAACCCGGTGGAACCAGAGACAATAAGTCAAACTTGTCAAACTCAAAACCAAAACAGAAAGTTATAAGATGCTATAAATGTAAAGCTATTGGACATTATCGTAATCAGTGCTCGAATGTTGATATAGATTCATCAAATTCTAAATCCAATGAACGTAAAAATAGTAATGCGTTCAGTGCTGTGTTTCTGAATGGTGTTTTCTCGAAGAATGACTGGTATATTGACTCTGGAGCGAGTGCCCACTTAACCGCGAATGAACACTGGATGAATAATGTGTCGGTCGACAATCATGTAAAAGAAATAGTTGTTGCAAACCAAGAAAAAGTGACAGTAAAGTGCTCAGGTGATGTGCGAATCACAACATTGACAGATAAATGTGAGTACGATGTTGTTGTGGAAGGAGTATTATGTGTTCCGAGCTTGACAACGAATCTGCTGTCGGTGAGTCAACTGATTGCTAAAGGTAACAGAGTGCTATTCACTAATGATGGTTGTCAAATCTTTAATAAGTCTGATGAGCTGGTTGCCACAGCTTACTTAAAGAATGGAGTTTACAAGCTGAGAATGCCTGAAGGATTGCTGGCTGCAGTGGCGACCCCTAGTGACATTTGGCATCGCAGACTTGGTCATATCAACAGTAATTATTTAAACAAAATGCAGAATGCCGTGGAAGGTCTCACACTTGACAGAAAGGCAGATATATCAAAGTCGTCATGTATTGTGTGCTGCGAAGGAAAACAAAGTCGTTTACCTTTTCCACAGAATGGCAACAGAAGTGATGAACTTCTACAGATAATACACACCGATGTGTGTGGTTCTTTCAGCAATGTTTCAATTGGTGGTTCCAAATATTTCATATTATTCATAGATGATTATAGTCGCATGATCTATATATATTTTTTGAAAAATAAAAGTGAAGCCTTTGATGCTTTTCAACGTTACAAAGCAGTTGTAGAAAATCAGCTTAATAAGAAAATAAAGATACTGCGAAGCGACAATGGAAAGGAATTTGTCAACAAAGAGTTTGATAATTATCTGAGCAAAGCTGGAATAATTCATCAGAAAAGTAACCCGTACACACCAGAACAAAATGGTCTATCTGAGCGTTTTAATCGAACCATAGTAGAAAAGGCAAGATGTCTATTATTTGATGCTGAGCTGGATAAAAGTTTTTGGGCTGAAGCAGCCAATACAGCTGTGTATTTACAAAACAGGACAGCAGCATCGGCGCTAAATGGAAAAACTCCCTTTGAAATATGGACAGGGATGAAACCAGATATAAGCCATTTGAGAGTTTTTGGCAGTGTAGTAATGAAGCACATACCGAAAGAAAAGCGATTAAAATGGGATAAAAAGGCTGAGAAAGGAATTTTAGTAGGGTATCCAGAGGATGTAAAAGGATATAGAATCTACAATCCACGCACAAAGGATATTACAACAAGCCGTGATGTGATCATTATAGAAAAATCAAAACCGGCAGTAAGTGCAGTCCAGGTTGAAGAAACTTCACAGTCGCCAACTAATTCTACTGAAGATTCAATGTGGGACTCATCAGATGATTCAAGAAGTGACAGTTACCATGACCTTGATGAAACTTATCTCCCAGGTGAAGATTCTTCAGAGAGTAGTGTGGAAAGTGTTGTGAATATAGACAGAAAGTGTGGTCCCCAGAGAACAAGAAGGCAGCCAGATAGGTATGGTTTTTCTAATATTTGTGCAGGAAGTGGTAGTGAAGTAGATGACACTTGTGAACTCTCGATCCAAGAGGCACTTAAAGGGTCAGAGAAAGAACAATGGTTAGAGGCAGTGCGTGATGAGTTACAAAGTTTTGATGATAATAATGCATGGGAACTTACAGATGTACCTAAAAACTGTAATATAATCCAATGCAGGTGGGTATTGCGGAAAAAATATGACAGTGAAAACAATGTAAGGTATCGTGCAAGACTGGTAGCCAAAGGTTTTTCACAAAAACACGGTGTAGATTACACAGAGACTTTCTCTCCTGTGGTCAGACATACAACCCTGAGGCTATTGTTTTCACTATCAGTACAATTAGGTCTTGATGTAACCCATTTAGATGTCAAAACTGCCTTTTTAAATGGTGATCTGCAGGAAACTTTGTACATGCAGAAACCAGATTGTTATGATTCCTCTGACAGCTCTAATAAAGTTTTAAAACTAAAAAAGGCTATTTATGGCCTAAAACAGGCTTCAAGGGCCTGGAACAAAAAGGTAGATAGTTGTTTACTTGAAAATGGTTATGTGAAATCAAAATTAGAACCTTGTATGTACATTAAAACTGTTGGAAATCTTAAAACTATTGTGACAGTCTATGTCGATGACTTTTTTATTTTTTCTAATCTACATCAACATCTAAAGCAAGTGTTGTCAAGTAAATTCCAGATCAAAGATCTAGGACAAGTGAAACAATGTCTAGGAATTAATGTTGAATTCAATAGATTGGAAGGGTCTGTCACTTTAAATCAAGCAAATTATATAGATACTTTGTTACAAAGGTTCCACATGACAGACTGTAAAACTTTTGATACTCCAATGGAAACTAAATTGAATGTTAATAAAAGTCAAAATGTTAATAATCAAGTACCTTATCAACAACTTATAGGTAGTTTAATGTACTTATCTGTTTTGACTAGACCGGATATTACTTTTTCTGTTAATTATTTAAGTCAATTTAATAATTGTTGTACAGATGAGCATTGGCATTATGCCAAAAGAGTCTTAAAATATTTGAAAAAGACTAAATCTTTTGGTATTAAATATTATAAGAATGGAAACTCGGAAATTAAGGGTTTTGTTGATGCTGACTGGGCAAATAATGTATTGGATAGACGGTCATATACTGGTTTTGGTTTCTTGTTATCTAATGGTATAATATCTTGGGAATGTAAGAAACAAAAGACTGTTGCTCTTTCAAGCTGTGAGGCTGAATATATGGGTATTTCGGAAGCGTGCAAAGAAGCAATATGGGTGCGCCAAAGTTCACCTAAATTTTCAACTCCGATAATTGGAAATCCGAAAATGTTCTTCCTAACATTTTTCATCCTAACAATCACAATTCCTAACTACTCTGTCTCTAATGTTCATAATCCGAAGCATTCAACTTCATAATGTCAGTAGCAATAAACATCTATTGTACTTTTATTTGTTTTCCTATATTTTCTCAACATAACCTTCTTTTACACTATTATTCAAAGTCATATCTTTTTTGTTTAGATTTCTTTTTATCCATAATAATCAGTACTATATACATTAATTTTGCGTAACTTTATTTTCACATAACATGTATAACGGTGTTCCATTGTTTCGCAGACATAAATTTCATAGAATTTCGTTTTCCAGAAAATGTTTCATATAATATTTGGTTTTTGTAATTTTATTTCGACTATTATTGTTTCAAAGACTATTTACTTCAAAGAAACATATTTCACAGAAACACAATTCAATGAATTTTATTCACATTTTTTTGTTTAACAAACTTATCAAACAGTAGAATTATTTTTTAACGAATATTGTTTGTTCAGTTTATTTTTCCATGGAATTTATTTCAACGAAAATATATATAAATAGACAATAACTAAAATATTGTCTTAAAAAGTGAATATGTTGTGCTACAAAAGTTAATGACAGAAACGAATCGCTGCGAAACCGACTCCACGTAGTCTTGTCTGCCCTACCCCTAGAGTGTAATTTAAATCCGCGTAGGCGCGGAGGGGCGAGGCGGCCCGCGAGCTGAGGAGCAGGTGGTTTTAACGCCCGCCGCCGCGGCTGAGGCTGGCCGGCGAAGCCGGCCAGTAAGCCGAAGCTGCGGTGGTGAGCGTGAATACCATCTGCGACGATAAGCTCGCGTGGGACCGCCGGAGCACCGCAACGCCGGAGCCGTGACAGAAATCATGCTTGCTGCATGTTGCATGCTCGCTTGCATGTTGCATGCATGATTCATGCTTGTTTGCACGCTGCATGCTTGCTTGCACGCTGCATGCTTGCTTGCATACTGCATGCTTGCTTGCATGCTGCATGCTTGCTTGCTTGCATGCTGCATGGTTGCTTGCGCGCTGCATGCTTGCTTGTATGCTGCATGCTTGCTTGTATGCTGCATGCTTGCTTGTATGCTGCATGCCTGCTGCATGCTTGCTTGCAAGCACGCGCAGTAGGTTTGAACTTAGCAATAGACACCACTCAGTACGTTATGTAAAGCATACCCCCAAATAATAATCATACCCTTAAATTAAAACTATAAATATCATCTTTTACCCACATATATTTTTTATTACACTTGGTAAATGTTTCTTTCCGAGTATAAGTGAAAATATTATGGTAAGTATGTTTAGGGACAGAAGCGTTATGATAAAAAACAGTAGGAGTTTAAATATATTTACATTAATGATATTATTAATTACAATTTTCGAAAACATGAGTGTTATGAACATCGCCGGTAGCACTACAAATAGTATGAATAAAAACTTTAGGATGAAAAATTTTAGGAAGAGTGATCATTCGGATTACAAATCCTTAGGAAGTACAATTTCGGGTAAAGAACTTTAGGTGAGCCAATATGGACCCAAGCAATATATTTAAGAAGTTTACAATTTGAAATAACTAATAAACTGTATACTTTGAAGTTATATAATGACAATCAGAGTGCACAAAAGCTATCAATAAACCCAGTATTTCATAAGAAATCCAAACATATAGATGTGAAGTATCATTTTGCTAGAGAGTGTGTTTCGAATGATATAGTTGAATTAAACTATTTGTCAACAGCTGATATGCCAGCTGATCTGTTTACAAAAAGTTTGTGTGCAAAGAAACATTACGCCTTCATGGATATATTGGGTGTGGTGTCTGTGTAAATTGTTATGTACTTACAGAAATATTTGATTATTAGATATAGTGGGAGTGTTGAATTATATCTTAATAATCTATGATTAGTAGTTTACTATGAACATCTGTGGTCGTTTTTGGTCAGGTTCTTCCTGTATCATTATCTGTGCTTTTTACGGAAACATAGATAGTTCTGGATAAACCGCAACTTGTGTAGTTTCATTATAAAATCCAATAATAAATAAAAAATCAAAAAATATGAAATAATTGAAATAAAAATAGAGACATAAAGTTTACGCGGCTATATCTAACCACCGCTTGTAGGTCTTGGTAGCATACATCCTGTCAGCAAGTTCCTTAACTATACTGTTTCTACACGCACCAACCCTGGACATGAATGAGGCAATTCTGCTTCTTTGAATTGCATTAAACGCGTTCAGCCTTGCCTCTGCGAACATTCCAGAGGCACTACAGTAACGTTTTAATCCCTTTATATGTCTGTAGATGTTATTGTACTGAACACGTATGCCATCCCAAGACTTCTTTGTATATTCAGTCCAGAGCTGGCACGTATAGAAACTTTGACAATACGTTCTGAATAAGTGTATTTTGGTCTGTACTTGCGCTTTATAAAACCTTCTGGCCAGCATGTTTCCCACAACCGATAGGGCACGCCGCGATGGCGATCAATATCCGCATCGTCTTTCATGTCCGATGTCAGTATGTGACCAAGGTACTTGAACCTCTCTACAACTTCCAACGTCTGCCCCCCAATGCTCACTGGCGGAACATTTTGAGGCCCCCTTCCCGACCTGAAAATCTTTAGTTGTGATTTTCTGGCATTGTAAACTAAATCATGATTTTTAGCATATTGATCACAAATACCTAGCAGCTTTCTTAAGCCCTTAATTGAGGGGCTGAGCAGAACCATATCATCAGCATAGCTAAGGTTGTTTACATATCTATCTCCCAACGTAAGTCCTACCGGTGTCCTGCTCAACTCCTCAATCAGGTCGTTGACGTAGAGATTAAACAGGTCGGGAGAGGTCAACCCACCCTGCCTAACACCACACAACAGCTTATAGTTTTCGGATATAGAACATCCCCATCTGACATAGTTGGACTGGTTACAATACCAATATCTGATAAGCCCTATAACCCCAGTTGGCACATTATTACTTTCTAGCTTCCCCCACAACAGGTCATGATTTATAGTGTCAAAAGCACGACTAAGATCGAGGAAACAAGCATACACACTGGTTGACTGATCGACATAATGCTTGACAACCTGTTTGAGGGAGAATATAGCCATGTCAGTTGAAACCCCTGGCCGAAAACCAAACTGACCATCATCGATCTTAAGTGCCGGACTCAGCTTTCTGTGTATTAGACGTTCAAGAACCTTGGCCACTATCGTTGCGAGAGAGATAGGCCTGTAATTGGCCATGCTCGAGACATCACCAGTCCTATTTTTAGGAATAGGAACAACCACTGTGCAAATAAGATCTGCTGGCAAGTAACAATGCTGTGCACACAGGTTAAAAAACTGTGCTAATACACAACAGATATACTGGCCCGCATTCAACAAATGCTCTACACTCAGACCGTCATGCCCCGGAGACTTTCCACGCCTCATACCTCTAAGCACACCAAGCACGTCATCGGCAGTGACTTGGAAGGCCTCCGTAACATTGCCATACTGCTGCTTCTCTACTGCCGCAGTCTGCCCGGTGGGCGGCGCTACATCAAAATGTTTTCGGAACTTATTTGCAATACTTGTTTTATCAGTCTCCCCTTCCACACTAACAGGAGAGCCACTCTTAGGGTTTAGCTTCTTGACTTCCTTCCAAAATTGTATAAAATTTTTAGACGTTTCATGTCGGGCCAGTAAATCCATTTTGATTTTTTCCTGATTATTCTGTACATATTTAAGGGCTGCTTTAAAGTTTTTTTCGCGCGCCTAACATCTGCTCATGGTAATATCCCGAGCAGGGCCTTCCACACTGAACCCACTGTAAAAAAGATTGCCTAGCCAGAACGTGATACTGTCGAACATGGTAATTCCAACCTACAACAGTGTGTTTTTTCTGGTTTTTACAATAATATGTACGTTCTGCAGATCTTTGTAACGTTTGAACTATATCAGAGTAGAAAACATCAATTAATGTAATATGTTCCGAGTTCGTACACAGTTCACTTTTACAACACAGATTAAAATAATTATAGTTACGAATTTTATTAAAACTTATATCACATAATTTACAATATTTGTCCGTTTGAGTACTGTTCCTCGTGCCCCATATACATTTTTGGGTACGCTCCAATGTAGCATCTGCTGCAGTTATTGTTTTACAAATAATATTATCAAACATTACCTGTATCACAAGTGGAAAGTGGTCAGACAGGTACGCGACATACAGCACGCATACATGACTCACTATCGCTTCGGCCGCCACGGAGACAACACAGTGATCGAGCCAACGGCGCGAACCGCTCGCATCGCTGATATAAGTATGCGTGTTTGTATCGAGCCATTTACAGTCAATACAAGATAACGCTTCGTCAGAACAGTAGTCCATCAACTCGTTTCCAAACCTGGTACCCGGGTGTGCATTAAAGTCCCCCATCACAAACACAGTTTCACTATCCACACTTTCGATTATAGCACTAATATTGGCAAGACACAGCGACAACACGGGGAAGTTGTCTTCACTATCGGTAGGCATGTACACACTAAATACTAGCATACTACGGTCTCCGCGACTAAGTTGCACCGCGACCATACGGTCGTTATCACACTGCACAATCTCTGCGTTCGTAAACACACGTGTATCCCACAGGAGCGCGACACCTCCGTACGGCCTCCCTCGTACCACTCCATGCTCCGCGTCGATTGCAGATACACCATGGCTACCAAATTGCTTACTTATTGATCTTAAGATGTCCAGATCATGACGAAACAGCCATGTTTCCTGTAGTGCAATTATCTGATGCTCCTCACATAGTTGTGATATTTCCTGAATGGATCTTTTTAGTGATCTGCAGTTGTATGATACAAGTTTGATTTTACTATCCATTATTTTTATTTTGTGGTATCTTCGCTAGTAACTTTTCTCTTGTTCTGAGTACGGCTACGCTCCCTGGAGGGCAATTCTGTAAGAATTCACTCGCGAATTCGAATCCTATCTCATTTTCGATTTCACTTACTAGAAGTGAAAAGTATTTGGTTTTCGATTAAATAGTAACGAAATAATAGTTCACTTCACCTATGGCAGCACTTAGTAGCGCTAGCGTAGTTTTCATCGAGTTACAGACTACCTAAAACAGTTTTCACCGCGGAATCAGAAGTGAGATCTGAAGTGAGTTCTTACAGAATAACATAGCAGTACTTTCTGAATACTATGTCAGAAGGCCAAAGTCGGTCCCCATTATCATTTAAAAATAGATCTATTTTTTTTAACGGTACAATTACTTTGAATGCATTAAATTGATTATCCACTGTATTGATCTTATAGACTTTGACATCGAGGTTAGTCTTATGTCTGATAAACCCCTCAATATCTGTAGGAGTCGTTTCGATGTGCACTCTTGACACGTACAGGGAGACTGTTCTATCTGCTGCCCTAAAGTTAAACTGATTCAGTGGTTGCGCCAAACCTCGTCTGTTTTTTATTTTATTGCGCCCATACTGGACTTTCGTCCATCCCCCTCCAGTATTTTTATGGGTAGTAGTTTGTACTATTGTACCATTCCTAACAGCGTCAGCCATTGTCAACACACTCATACTTTTGTTTACGTTTGACTCGTCGTCAGCTGTTCGTGAGGACTGCGTCATCACCGCCGTCGCCGCCATAGTCTCGACCGCGCTCGCAGAGCGGTCGCATGAAGCTCGCACGTCTCGCCTCTCATGTTTCCCCTCTTTGGCCCTGCCAAGGTCCGGCCGCTGCGCTTCGAACTCCGCGCTTGCCGCGATCGCAACCGTCTCAATATATCGGTCTACCCGCATACTAGTATTATTATCGATACTGTAATTAGACAAAGGAATGGCCTGAGAATCTTGTCCTTGAGTATTTTGAATACCTGCAGGATTACTACTGGATTTTTCTACACGTATGTCTTGTACTATCGCTTTTAATTGCTGAATTTCCGTCTTTAAGGATTCAATTTCGACCGAAACAGATGATGTTTCTGGCGTCAAGTTATCTCTTCGAAAACTAGCCACTTCTTTCTTAAGGACACTCATTTCTTTCAAGAATGTAGTCACATCGATGTGGTCAAAGGTAACCGGGGGCAGCTTATTTAGGTCCTTTGCCACAAACGTAGGTATGCTTTCCGGAATCGATTCCTTAATAATCTTTATTATTTCTTGCAAACTTTTCTGTTGATTACCTTCCTTTCTTCTCATGACTTTCTTGCCTGGGGCCAACAATTTCAATGCAAGTAGCCTTGCAGTCTCAATTTCCATATCGGAAAATGCACTCGTACAGTCGAACCACGTTTTTAGTTTACACATTGCACGCACACGCGGTATGAAGAGTTACATACACAAACGTTAAATTAAACGAACGAGTTTTGCTTTTTATTAGTGTGCGTATGTCGCGTCACTAAGCAGTAACTATAATATCAATGTATGTATCGTCATCAGTAATCTGTATAATTGAATAAGTTATAATATTTCGCAACCAATCATTGTAACAGGTTTGGCGCAATGGCTAACGTATCTGGTTAGTTATTAAGATGTCTTAAGATCAAATCTCGGTTGCAATACATTCTTTTTGTTTGTAAACATAATTTTCGTAAAACTTTCATTACCTAGTTGAATTGCTAACAATTCAATTCCGTTCACAGATGAGTAAAATAACGTTTGAGAAGTGCGCACGGAACTCTCAGTCAATTTATTTTGACCGTTTAGGAAATAACTACCCACAATTTTTGTTTATTTTTTTATACTTCCACCTTAGTTTATAAAAAATGAGCATTCTTCGTTGTCAGTCTACGAATATAAATTGCAATCCTAAGTATATAGATGAACACTCATATTTCTGTGCGTTCTTTGTTTGTGATGCAATTGTGCTTGAACTTCTTCCAACCATGCAACAAGACGCAATTCATTGTTTTGCATGAGCAAAACGTTTTCATTAGTGAAATTGCAAGGTGATTATTAATATCGGTGAGTAACTAAGATACTCGTGACAATGTTTTCATTACGTTAGTAATATTCCAACTCAAATTCTTAACTTATTTCACCTTTGACCTATGACTAAATTAATGTAAAATAATATTTAAATATATCAGAATTTGATTCTGATAAAATTTACTTATGCCAGTCTGTTTTTGTCTAACATAAAACATTTAGTCAAAATAATTAAAATCTTTTAAATTATGTAATTAAAATAGTCATGAAACACGTTTATTATTTATCTAGTAAATAAATAACGGTATTAAGTTTTATTACAATGAGGCAATATAAGACAGTCAGTTAATTTATTTATGATTAATTATCCACCAATTCACCATTGTTTATGCATGCATTATTTTAAATATTATTTTGTTTTTATTCATTAAGGAGAACCGTGCAGTTATGTGTCCATCGGAGTGCGTATTCTGAAGAAATAGACCATCATCGACGTGGGCCAAAACCGAAGGCGAATTCTTCGGCTCGTTACCACGACATCGTGGCAAGGCTGTTTACGGGACTAATCCGTTTTTATCCACCCGTATAACTGCATCAACACATAATGACATGTGTGCTTACAAACAGTGCGATATCACCTGCTGACCGGCATGAACCTGGTTTAAGTTTATTTATTTATTTATTTATTTATTTACATTCATTAACACACAAAGCAAGCAAGCAAGTTGCAGTAAGCCACCACGGAAGATTTTTCTGTCCAACGCTCACCGGCAAAAACAAATTCTATTCGCTAGGTCATATTATCATATTCATTTTAATTGGGAGAACAATGTGTTTATTTTAGTGATGAGAAATGTTTAAAGTCGTTTATGGATGGCGTTAAAATACTGTAAACGAAGCCGAATTACTATTAATATACTTAGGTTTAAAAGCTACTTCATGTTGCCGTGATTCTCTTATAAACAACTAAGTTATTATGTATAGTCCGTAGTTGACAGTTATTTGCAGTATATATTTTGAAGTGTATGTGATGTTATTGTTATTCAGTTAGAAGTTAAATTAATTTCTTACTATCTAACATGTTGATTCACTTCACTTTCAATTCCACTTTGTTTCAATTTGTATACATTGAAAAAACAATTACGTCCATTCATATTCAATAAAAAGAAAACTTTGTCTTGTCTTATAAACTCTTAATGAAGTTGCTAATAGTGTTCTAATCATAAAAAAGTTAGGTATCAATAGCGATATAATAATATTTTTACAATAGTTTGCGTTATATAAATAATTGTATTGGCTACACGTAGTTTTTTATTTGCTAATATTATAACCCATGCCAAATTGAACCCTAAGCCAACTCTTGTAAGAAACATAATAGTCGAAACGAGCTGGCTCATTCACTAATGACCCAATAGCGATAAGGAACAATAGGATTCCGCATTCCATCTTTTATTAGTGATCGATGATTCCAACGCCTAGGTTATTTAATAAAATATTTTGATTTATTTTATTGGTTTTATTTAATTACCTTTTTATTTTTTTGTTTAAGTCATTTTATTTGACATAAAATATTAATGTTTTATGGGAGAAAAATAAAAACCTAAAACCATAACACCTGCCGGGGTTTGATCTTACGACACGAGGTTTATCTATGCCAAGTGCTTCCACCAACCGGCTACCTGGTCCTTATTTATAAGGTTGAAATATTGGACTTCATTCAATTAAAATTGGTATACGTGGGTATATCATACGCACACAAACAGTTTAACTTCATAACCGACCAACCGACTAGTTCATTTACACACACAGTGACAATATCCCGTATGTGTGGCCTGTAAATCAATTACGTTGGCCGAGTGTACATATTTGCACAATAGCTGTCTCTGCAAGGGTATCCACTTTGTTATTCACAAAAGCAAGTAACTCATTGATTACCACATTACAGTTACTACACTCCGCGATAACATTATTATTACTATTCGTAGACTTATTTGTCGGAGAACGTAACATCGTGCGTTCGCAACGGATTCAATTTTGGTTCAAAAGTTTTAGGTGAAATTAAATTCGGTTTTGTTTTTGCGCGGAACCCATTTTCTAAAATAAAAGCAGCCTACGTAAATCCTTATAACATCAGCTTGCTATCTGCTAATGAAAGTTCTGTCAAAATCAGTCCAGAAATTTTAAAATTTGATTTTTGGGATATGATCCGTACTTACTTTTGTATGCATTCAGTAAAAAGCCGCTATTTTGACATTAGAAACAGACCCTTTAATTTTATTTATTTGTATATATACAAATAAAGATATATAGATGTAAAGATTTGTATTTGTATACAGTATATAGATTAATTACTTGCGGGATTTTAATTTTGTGTTGACAGTCCAAACATAATTGTTAGGAATGAACAACAACTGCTGCAAATTTCGCAACCTAATATTGCATGACTTATTACTTTAGCACAGATTAAATGTTACTTATTGTTGTCCTATATAATCTTCTCAAAACTTAATAATAGCTACTATTGCATGTATGTTTTTTTTATGTTAAATATTGCTAACTCACGCTATCATACACAAACACTCGTTCACAATATCTACTGCTCATACCAATCCAGATCACAAACTTCACGCTCACATTCCATTCAATATGTAATTCTTAACATATGGCTAACCTGGCTTTAACTGATCTCCTGTGTTCGTGGATTTGATAATAAAAATCCAAATAAAGACAGCAAGCTTAATTCACAACTGATAGGACTCCCAGGACAAAAACAACCCGTATTTGTGGACGATCACTTCAGTCTATCTGCACTAGGGTCTTCTACAGTCAGTGGAAGACACTGATTACAGTGTCTTCCGACCCCAAGACATAGTCGTAGGGCTGACCCCAAAACAGACAAAGCACAAATAACTCACACACACCCCTGACATCCTCACATACCAACTCACACACAAATACACACTCACACACACACACGCTGACACACCTCACACTTATTACACCGCGCGCGTTGTTATTTCACCCATCATCCACTGCATGCTTATTTTAGATTACCTTTGTTTATCTCACAGCATTTATACTTAGATATTGCAAACTGGAAGAGCGGAACCACCTAACACAAGCATATTGTTGCTTAAAAGGTGGTTCCACACACGTTTTATGTAAAATGTATACTTAAGTTGATGAAATAAACATTTATATTTTTATTTTATTTTTTTATTTGTGTGTTTCTGATTCTTTTTATTGATTCCCAAAGAACTTTCGAATTATTTCCAGCTTTATCAAGCTCTTGTGTGTCGAATTGTCTTTTGATTTTTTTTTTAAATTTATTGCAGAAATTTCTGTATCGTTTGTAAGAGATTTCGAGTGTCACGTTGTCTGGTGATAGTTTTGATCTTTTATGAAGCGTGTCTCTATGTCTCATACAACGTATTAATCCTGGGGTGATCCATGGCTTAATTATCCTCTTTCTATATGGTAATTTTTTAGTGTAAGTATTCTCGGAAATTGCTTTAGCCATTACACTAACCAGGAAATCAGTAGCAACATTAGGGTCAGACATAGAGTAAACGGGTGTAAAATCTAGTACCTCCATATTTTTCTCCAGGGTGTCAAAGTTAATTTTGGTAATGAGTGTTGTCATGTTGTTTTGATTTTTATTTCTATTATGAATGCAAAGCAGGGAAGATCAGTGATCAGTGATAGTCGTGTCAAAGATTAGTGAGATAGATGTGGTGTCGGTTCTTAATAGAAGATGGTCGAGACAGTTATTTCCTCTGGTAGGAAAAGAATGTGTAGGGAGATATCCGTGGAAAGCAAGAGTGTAAAGGTAGTTGTGTGATCGAGCGTCAAGTGAGAGAGGTTTTATATCTATGATAATGTCTCCAGTTATAGCTACAGTTTTGAATTTGGTAAGAGTAGGAAGAATATTGTTAAGAGCAGTAAGAAAATCATCAATGCTATTACTCGCCGGCGACCGGTACACACACAGTATGGCAATGTCAGATCCCAATTCCACCAGTCTAGTCCAGTGGCGGAACCACCAAAACAATGTTCTTTACAGATGACGGGAAGGGTGGATTTCACATACACCACAACACCATCACTTTGGTTTAAGTTTTTTGCAGTACTGAACATGATAAAGTTTTGGATTACAGGTATAGTTTGGTTACTAGAAGATATCAACCAGCATTCCGTTAGAACCAAAATATCACAGTCAATTGAGATACGTTATAGTAGCGTTTGTAGACTGTTAAAGTTGCAATTGATCGATCTAATGTTTTGTGTTAGAATTTTTATATACTTAATTGGTTGGTTGTAAAAGTTTTAGCCTGCTCCGGAGTGCAAGGGTGCAAGGGTGTGATTCGAATACAGAAAATTTGTCAACCCTATTCAAAAGTACATTTACGTTATCAAGCATTGTTAATGGTAAGGTTAGAGGTCAAGTATTGCGTATAATAAAGATAAAAAAAAAAAAAATCTTTATTGATACAAAAACATTTACATTGCTTAAGACTATGACACATAACTTGGTTAGCTAAAGGTCACACAGATAAGGTAAACCCTGACTCCTAAACTAGGTGATCCTGTGACTTAGGAGTCAGTGTTCTGCTGTCACTATGATACCAAAAACCTTAAATGTTATATTGTAACATTACAAAAATAGTCATTGACATTGCAGGTAACAAATAATGTATGTAAAAATAAAATTGACAACAAAGGAATATTAAGGAAAGGTCGAGAGAGTTGAGCGAGTGTATTTTATAATGAGGGTATTTGTGTGAGGATGTGTATGTTGAAGTGTGTGTTATAGTGTTTAGCGTTTGTGTGAGGGTGAAGTGTTTGAAATTGTGTTGTATATGTGCTGCTGACATGTTCCAAAGAAAGTGAAAAATTGCAATTAACAGTAAATATTTATACGCCTACTGCTGGTAGTGTAGTAGATCTTCTGTTTGAGCGTAGTCTTGTTGCTGTAGCCAACTTTGTACTTTAATCTTAACCTCATGGTGATTTAGCCCAGCTATCTAAATAGCTTTACATATATTTTTGAAAATTATTGTACTTAGAACATAAAACTGGCGCCTGCTTAGTAGGATATAATGGGGGAATTTGTGTATGTTTTTAGTTTAGCAGTAGGAAATCTGTATGGCCTGCCGAGCATTACTTTAAGGACAGCCCTCTGTGCTCGCTCCACTGCAATCAACTTGGTTTATCGGACCGACCGGAATGCAGTACATGATAACGGACTTACAGAGTGCTAGATAAACCATTTTTAAAGTGTTTATGTCTGCACAATGTCTCAGAGATTTAAAAATATAAATAAGTCTTCTGACTTTTGAAGCAGTGCTATCTATATGGTTATACCATTTCAGTCCGTCATCAATCACCACACCCAGGTACTTTGCTTGATTAACACGGGTAAGCGACGCACAGGAGCAAGAACTAAGATCGGAACACGTATGTGCTGTAATTATGAATTCTGATGGAGCTTTGTTCCTACAATTTATAAATATGGGAATGAAATTTGTTTTGGCCACGTTAAGGGTTAATAGGTTGTGTAGAAGTTTTACAGTTACAGTTTTGTGTAACAGTTTTTAAGGACTGCTCCGCAATATTCTTTAGCTCGTTCCAAGTATTACCATAGACTACAATCGCGGTGTCATCAGCATAAGTAAAGATGTGGGATTTATGTAGAGGCAGCGTGCATAGGTCATTTATGTAGATTTGGAAAAGTGTAGGTTCCAGCACCCTGCCTTGCGGGACTCCGTATGTGATAGTTTCACTTAGGCATGAATTGATTTTAACAGCCAATTTTCTGTTTTGAAGGTAATCCTTAAAGACTGCAAGAGCTGTGCCACGAATACCTATACACTCCAGTTTGTAGATAAGGGTGGGAACAGAGACCGTGTCGAACGCCTTTTTTAGATCTAGGAAAATACTTGCGCATTTTGTTAGTCATCTAGTTTTTTTGATACAAACTGAGTTAGGTCGATTACAGCATCTTCAGTAGAGATTCCTTTTTTAAAGCCATACTGGTTGGATGCTATAAAATTGTATCTGTTTAGATAATTTACTAGTCTACCGTTAATTAACTTTTCCAGAACTTTAAAGAGAGCCGAGAGTACTGATATGGGTCTATAATTGTTGACACAGTCTCTGGCCCCGCCCTTATATATCGGGTGAACTAGGGCCCTCTTAAAAGGTTCTGGGAAATGTTAATAATGTGTGTTATTAGAGGAATAAGAGTGTTTCGACAAACCTTCAGCAGGTTAGATGGTATTCTATCCCAGCCCGTTGCACTATCCTGTCTAAGGTTTATGATGGTGGACTCCACCTCTGATTCGTCCACTTCAAGGATTACAAAATAATTATTAGAGATTTTTTGTTTGTTGGGTTGTTGCGAAGTTGTAGGAATTTTAGAGGCTAGCTCAGCTCCAATTGTGGCAAAGAAATGACATGTAGTGTTAATTGCCTCCTTTGGATCAGATTTAGTATTCAGCAGTTCTGTAGGTGGTGCACATATCTTTTTTGTGTTTGTAATATCTTTTATTTTATTCCAAAGTGCTTTGGGGTTATGTTTTGCTTAATCTAGTTCGTGTCTCTCATGTAGTGTTTTAAGTTTTCTAAGAATGCCATTGCAACAGTTACGGTACCTTTTATAAGTAATTTGTAAGATTAGATTATCAGGTGATTTCCGTGCTTTTTTGTGGCGTTTAGCGCGGTGGCGAATACACCTCAATAGACCGGGGGTGATCCACGGTTTTAGGTTCCTGTTAATTTTGGGAACTTCAATTATTTTTGTGTGAATATTGATAATATTTTGAATTGTGCTTATTAGGGTGGTGGAGGCAACGTTAGGGTCATCTGTACTTATGACTTGGGAAAAATCCTGGTGTTCTATATCTGTTATGATACTTGGGTAGTCTATCATAGTGATTTTATGTGCCGGGACTGTTTCTTTCAACGATTTTGTGTCATTGATTTTTACAAGCAGCGGAAGGTGGTCGGTAATGTGAGAATCTAAGATAAGTACAGTTGTAGTTTTATTAGATTTTAAGATAACGTGGTCAATACATGAGTTTACTCTTGTTGGAAAAGAATGAGCAGGTAATAGGCCATGAGTAGCATTAAGGGTTAAATAGTTGGCTGAACGTTCATCTATATTGGAGGGTCCGATGTCTATATTGGCGTCACCAATAAGACATATGTTTTTGCATTTGTTAAGGGAGGTAAATACTTTATCCAGACTATGCAGGAAGAGCTCAAACCCTTGTTTTGTATTGTATGAGGGAGATCGGTATATGGCAATTATTGCCAGTTCGGTATTTATTTGGCAGGTGAGACAATTGCCATTTATGAAATCAGGTTCATCAATTGTGTGTTGGATTTGATTTTTAATATATAAAACTACACCGTCATTCTTTGTGTAGTGAGAATTATAGCCCTTCAATACGGGTAAGTCAGTAATTTTGCTCAACCAACATTCACTCAGTATAAGCACATCGCAATTAACTTTAATTACTAATAACAATGTTAATAATTGATTAAATTTCTTTTTTATGCTACGTATATTAATGTGAAGAATAGTAGTAGATCCATGTAAGTTATAATTCAAATACTTATTGCAGTCTTCCGGAATACATGAATAGGCCTTCGCGACTTCAATGTTTTCTAGGTCAGAGATAATGTTTACAAGTAGATTAGCCATTTGTAAAATAAGCAATACCTAATGTTGTTGAATACAGAAGTAAATTTAAATAAAATTGGACCATATCTACGAACAGATAACTTTCTAAGATTTTAGGGTTAAGTGCACTTAAAATGTGAGGGTTATGTGCAAAAGTTTGTGTAAGTGTAATGTTGATGGTATGATAAGAAGGAATTTGCGTGTGTGTGGGTTGGAGATATGTTAGTGTGTGACGTTTCGTACCGTAAGTATTTATAAATTTCCTTATTAAGAATATTATATAGAAAGAAATATCATGCAGTATAAAAAGAGAATTGTTGTACATGCTACAAGATATGAATGGACAATATAAGTTAACAAGAATTACCGATACGAGTAGTAGTCATTTGTTTTCTTGCAGCTCCTGTAGAGTAGTTTCCGATTTAATAAGTATTTGTTTATGTCCTAGTTGTTTGCGTAGAAAAATGTTGCCGTTAGTAGACCAACAAAACTTATAGTCATACTGTTTTGCAAACTGCCTTGCCAAGTAGAAGAGTTCCTTTGCAGATAGACTGAAGTGATCGTCCACAAATACGGGTTGTTTTTGTCCTGGGAGTCCTATCAGTTGTGAATTAAGCTTGCTGTCTTTATTTGGATTTTTATTATCAAATCCACGAACACAGGAGATCAGTTAAAGCCAGGTTAGCCATATGTTAAGAATGACATATTGAATGGAATGTGAGCGTGAAGTTTGTGATCTGGATTGGTATGAGCAGTAGATATTGTGAACGAGTGTTTGTGTATGATAGCGTGAGTTAACAATATTTAACATAAAAAAAACATACATGCAATAGTAGCTATTATTAAGTTTTGAGAAGATTATATAGGACAACAATAAGTAACATTTAATCTGTGCTAAAGTAATAAGTCATGCAATATTAGGTTGCGAAATTTGCAGCAGTTGTTGTTCATTCCTAACAATTATGTTTGGACTGTCAACACAAAATTAAAATCCCGCAAGTAATTAATCTATATACTGTATACAAATACAAATCTTTACATCTATATATCTTTATTTGTATATATACAAATAAATAAAATTAAAGGGTCTGTTTCTAATGTCAAAATAGCGGCTTTTTACTGAATGCATACAAAAGTAAGTACGGATCATATCCCAAAAATCAAATTTTAAAATTTCTGGACTGATTTTGACAGAACTTTCATTAGCAGATAGCAAGCTGATGTTATAAGGAGTTACGTAGGCTGCTTTTATTTTAGAAAATGGGTTCCGCGCAAAAACAAAACCGAATTTAATTTCACCTAAAACTTTTGAACCAAAATTGAATCCGTTGCGAACGCACGATGTTACGTTCTCCGACAAATAAGTCTACGAATAGTAATAATAATGTTATCGCGGAGTGTAGTAACTGTAATGTGGTAATCAATGAGTTACTTGCTTTTGTGAATAACAAAGTGGATACCCTTGCAGAGACAGCTATTGTGCAAATATGTACGAGTGCATTTTCCGATATGGAAATTGAGACTGCAAGGCTACTTGCATTGAAATTGTTGGCCCCAGGCAAGAAAGTCATGAGAAGAAAGGAAGGTAATCAACAGAAAAGTTTGCAAGAAATAATAAAGATTATTAAGGAATCGATTCCGGAAAGCATACCTACGTTTGTGGCAAAGGACCTAAATAAGCTGCCCCCGGTTACCTTTGACCACATCGATGTGACTACATTCTTGAAAGAAATGAGTGTCCTTAAGAAAGAAGTGGCTAGTTTTCGAAGAGATAACTTGACGCCAGAAACATCATCTGTTTCGGTCGAAATTGAATCCTTAAAGACGGAAATTCAGCAATTAAAAGCGATAGTACAAGACATACGTGTAGAAAAATCCAGTAGTAATCCTGCAGGTATTCAAAATACTCAAGGACAAGATTCTCAGGCCATTCCTTTGTCTAATTACAGTATCGATAATAATACTAGTATGCGGGTAGACCGATATATTGAGACGGTTGCGATCGCGGCAAGCGCGGAGTTCCAAGCGCAGCGGCCGGACCTTGGCAGGGCCAAAGAGGGGAAATATGAGAGGCGAGACGTGCGAGCTTCATGCGACCGCTCTGCGAGCGCGGTCGAGACTATGGCGGCGACGGCGGTGATGACGCAGTCCTCACGAACAGCTGACGACGAGTCAAACGTAAACAAAAGTATGAGTGTGTTGACAATGGCTGACGCTGTTAGGAATGGTACAATAGTACAAACTACTACCCATAAAAATACTGGAGGGGGATGGACGAAAGTCCAGTATGGGCGCAATAAAATAAAAAACAGACGAGGTTTGGCGCAACCACTGAATCAGTTTAACTTTAGGGCAGCAGATAGAACAGTCTCCCTGTACGTGTCAAGAGTGCACATCGAAACGACTCCTACAGATATTGAGGGGTTTATCAGACATAAGACTAACCTCGATGTCAAAGTCTATAAGATCAATACAGTGGATAATCAATTTAATGCATTCAAAGTAATTGTACCGTTAAAAAAAATAGATCTATTTTTAAATGATAATGGGGACCGACTTTGGCCTTCTGACATAGTATTCAGAAAGTACTGCTATGTTATTCTGTAAGAACTCACTTCAGATCTCACTTCTGATTCCGCGGTGAAAACTGTTTTAGGTAGTCTGTAACTCGATGAAAACTACGCTAGCGCTACTAAGTGCTGCCATAGGTGAAGTGAACTATTATTTCGTTACTATTTAATCGAAAACCAAATACTTTTCACTTCTAGTAAGTGAAATCGAAAATGAGATAGGATTCGAATTCGCGAGTGAATTCTTACAGAATTGCCCTCCAGGGAGCGTAGCCGTACTCAGAACAAGAGAAAAGTTACTAGCGAAGATACCACAAAATAAAAATAATGGATAGTAAAATCAAACTTGTATCATACAACTGCAGATCACTAAAAAGATCCATTCAGGAAATATCACAACTATGTGAGGAGCATCAGATAATTGCACTACAGGAAACATGGCTGTTTCGTCATGATCTGGACATCTTAAGATCAATAAGTAAGCAATTTGGTAGCCATGGTGTATCTGCAATCGACGCGGAGCATGGAGTGGTACGAGGGAGGCCGTACGGAGGTGTCGCGCTCCTGTGGGATACACGTGTGTTTACGAACGCAGAGATTGTGCAGTGTGATAACGACCGTATGGTCGCGGTGCAACTTAGTCGCGGAGACCGTAGTATGCTAGTATTTAGTGTGTACATGCCTACCGATAGTGAAGACAACTTCCCCGTGTTGTCGCTGTGTCTTGCCAATATTAGTGCTATAATCGAAAGTGTGGATAGTGAAACTGTGTTTGTGATGGGGGACTTTAATGCACACCCGGGTACCAGGTTTGGAAACGAGTTGATGGACTACTGTTCTGACGAAGCGTTATCTTGTATTGACTGTAAATGGCTCGATACAAACACGCATACTTATATCAGCGATGCGAGCGGTTCGCGCCGTTGGCTCGATCACTGTGTTGTCTCCGTGGCGGCCGAAGCGATAGTGAGTCATGTATGCGTGCTGTATGTCGCGTACCTGTCTGACCACTTTCCACTTGTGATACAGGTAATGTTTGATAATATTATTTGTAAAACAATAACTGCAGCAGATGCTACATTGGAGCGTACCCAAAAATGTATATGGGGCACGAGGAACAGTACTCAAACGGACAAATATTGTAAATTATGTGATATAAGTTTTAATAAAATTCGTAACTATAATTATTTTAATCTGTGTTGTAAAAGTGAACTGTGTACGAACTCGGAACATATTACATTAATTGATGTTTTCTACTCTGATATAGTTCAAACGTTACAAAGATCTGCAGAACGTACATATTATTGTAAAAACCAGAAAAAACACACTGTTGTAGGTTGGAATTACCATGTTCGACAGTATCACGTTCTGGCTAGGCAATCTTTTTTACAGTGGGTTCAGTGTGGAAGGCCCTGCTCGGGATATTACCATGAGCAGATGTTAGGCGCGCGAAAAAAACTTTAAAGCAGCCCTTAAATATGTACAGAATAATCAGGAAAAAATCAAAATGGATTTACTGGCCCGACATGAAACGTCTAAAAATTTTATACAATTTTGGAAGGAAGTCAAGAAGCTAAACCCTAAGAGTGGCTCTCCTGTTAGTGTGGAAGGGGAGACTGATAAAACAAGTATTGCAAATAAGTTCCGAAAACATTTTGATGTAGCGCCGCCCACCGGGCAGACTGCGGCAGTAGAGAAGCAGCAGTATGGCAATGTTACGGAGGCCTTCCAAGTCACTGCCGATGACGTGCTTGGTGTGCTTAGAGGTATGAGGCGTGGAAAGTCTCCGGGGCATGACGGTCTGAGTGTAGAGCATTTGTTGAATGCGGGCCAGTATATCTGTTGTGTATTAGCACAGTTTTTTAACCTGTGTGCACAGCATTGTTACTTGCCAGCAGATCTTATTTGCACAGTGGTTGTTCCTATTCCTAAAAATAGGACTGGTGATGTCTCGAGCATGGCCAATTACAGGCCTATCTCTCTCGCAACGATAGTGGCCAAGGTTCTTGAACGTCTAATACACAGAAAGCTGAGTCCGGCACTTAAGATCGATGATGGTCAGTTTGGTTTTCGGCCAGGGGTTTCAACTGACATGGCTATATTCTCCCTCAAACAGGTTGTCAAGCATTATGTCGATCAGTCAACCAGTGTGTATGCTTGTTTCCTCGATCTTAGTCGTGCTTTTGACACTATAAATCATGACCTGTTGTGGGGGAAGCTAGAAAGTAATAATGTGCCAACTGGGGTTATAGGGCTTATCAGATATTGGTATTGTAACCAGTCCAACTATGTCAGATGGGGATGTTCTATATCCGAAAACTATAAGCTGTTGTGTGGTGTTAGGCAGGGTGGGTTGACCTCTCCCGACCTGTTTAATCTCTACGTCAACGACCTGATTGAGGAGTTGAGCAGGACACCGGTAGGACTTACGTTGGGAGATAGATATGTAAACAACCTTAGCTATGCTGATGATATGGTTCTGCTCAGCCCCTCAATTAAGGGCTTAAGAAAGCTGCTAGGTATTTGTGATCAATATGCTAAAAATCATGATTTAGTTTACAATGCCAGAAAATCACAACTAAAGATTTTCAGGTCGGGAAGGGGGCCTCAAAATGTTCCGCCAGTGAGCATTGGGGGGCAGACGTTGGAAGTTGTAGAGAGGTTCAAGTACCTTGGTCACATACTGACATCGGACATGAAAGACGATGCGGATATTGATCGCCATCGCGGCGTGCCCTATCGGTTGTGGGAAACATGCTGGCCAGAAGGTTTTATAAAGCGCAAGTACAGACCAAAATACACTTATTCAGAACGTATTGTCAAAGTTTCTATACGTGCCAGCTCTGGACTGAATATACAAAGAAGTCTTGGGATGGCATACGTGTTCAGTACAATAACATCTACAGACATCTAAAGGGATTAAAACGTTACTGTAGTGCCTCTGGAATGTTCGCAGAGGCAAGGCTGAACGCGTTTAATGCAATTCAAAGAAGCAGAATTGCCTCATTCATGTCCAGGGTTGGTGCGTGTAGAAACAGTATAGTTAAGGAACTTGCTGACAGGATGTATGCTACCAAGACCTACAAGCGGTGGTTAGATATAGCCGCGTAAACTTTATGTCTCTATTTTTATTTCAATTATTTCATATTTTTTGATTTTTTATTTATTATTGGATTTTATAATGAAACTACACAAGTTGCGGTTTATCCAGAACTATCTATGTTTCCGTAAAAAGCACAGATAATGATACAGGAAGAACCTGACCAAAAACGACCACAGATGTTCATAGTAAACTACTAATCATAGATTATTAAGATATAATTCAACACTCCCACTATATCTAATAATCAAATATTTCTGTAAGTACATAACAATTTACACAGACACCACACCCAATATATCCATGAAGGCGTAATGTTTCTTTGCACACAAACTTTTTGTAAACAGATCAGCTGGCATATCAGCTGTTGACAAATAGTTTAATTCAACTATATCATTCGAAACACACTCTCTAGCAAAATGATACTTCACATCTATATGTTTGGATTTCTTATGAAATACTGGGTTTATTGATAGCTTTTGTGCACTCTGATTGTCATTATATAACTTCAAAGTATACAGTTTATTAGTTATTTCAAATTGTAAACTTCTTAAATATATTGCTTGGGTCCATATTGGCTCACCTAAAGTTCTTTACCCGAAATTGTACTTCCTAAGGATTTGTAATCCGAATGATCACTCTTCCTAAAATTTTTCATCCTAAAGTTTTTATTCATACTATTTGTAGTGCTACCGGCGATGTTCATAACACTCATGTTTTCGAAAATTGTAATTAATAATATCATTAATGTAAATATATTTAAACTCCTACTGTTTTTTATCATAACGCTTCTGTCCCTAAACATACTTACCATAATATTTTCACTTATACTCGGAAAGAAACATTTACCAAGTGTAATAAAAAATATATGTGGGTAAAAGATGATATTTATAGTTTTAATTTAAGGGTATGATTATTATTTGGGGGTATGCTTTACATAACGTACTGAGTGGTGTCTATTGCTAAGTTCAAACCTACTGCGCGTGCTTGCAAGCAAGCATGCAGCAGGCATGCAGCATACAAGCAAGCATGCAGCATACAAGCAAGCATGCAGCATACAAGCAAGCATGCAGCGCGCAAGCAACCATGCAGCATGCAAGCAAGCAAGCATGCAGCATGCAAGCAAGCATGCAGTATGCAAGCAAGCATGCAGCGTGCAAGCAAGCATGCAGCGTGCAAACAAGCATGAATCATGCATGCAACATGCAAGCGAGCATGCAACATGCAGCAAGCATGATTTCTGTCACGGCTCCGGCGTTGCGGTGCTCCGGCGGTCCCACGCGAGCTTATCGTCGCAGATGGTATTCACGCTCACCACCGCAGCTTCGGCTTACTGGCCGGCTTCGCCGGCCAGCCTCAGCCGCGGCGGCGGGCGTTAAAACCACCTGCTCCTCAGCTCGCGGGCCGCCTCGCCCCTCCGCGCCTACGCGGATTTAAATTACACTCTAGGGGTAGGGCAGACAAGACTACGTGGAGTCGGTTTCGCAGCGATTCGTTTCTGTCATTAACTTTTGTAGCACAACATATTCACTTTTTAAGACAATATTTTAGTTATTGTCTATTTATATATATTTTCGTTGAAATAAATTCCATGGAAAAATAAACTGAACAAACAATATTCGTTAAAAAATAATTCTACTGTTTGATAAGTTTGTTAAACAAAAAAATGTGAATAAAATTCATTGAATTGTGTTTCTGTGAAATATGTTTCTTTGAAGTAAATAGTCTTTGAAACAATAATAGTCGAAATAAAATTACAAAAACCAAATATTATATGAAACATTTTCTGGAAAACGAAATTCTATGAAATTTATGTCTGCGAAACAATGGAACACCGTTATACATGTTATGTGAAAATAAAGTTACGCAAAATTAATGTATATAGTACTGATTATTATGGATAAAAAGAAATCTAAACAAAAAAGATATGACTTTGAATAATAGTGTAAAAGAAGGTTATGTTGAGAAAATATAGGAAAACAAATAAAAGTACAATAGATGTTTATTGCTACTGACATTATGAAGTTGAATGCTTCGGATTATGAACATTAGAGACAGAGTAGTTAGGAATTGTGATTGTTAGGATGAAAAATGTTAGGAAGAACATTTTCGGATTTCCAATTATCGGAGTTGAAAATTTAGGTGAACTTTGGCGCACCCATATTGCTTCTTTGCACGCTTCCGAAATACCCATATATTCAGCCTCACAGCTTGAAAGAGCAACAGTCTTTTGTTTCTTACATTCCCAAGATATTATACCATTAGATAACAAGAAACCAAAACCAGTATATGACCGTCTATCCAATACATTATTTGCCCAGTCAGCATCAACAAAACCCTTAATTTCCGAGTTTCCATTCTTATAATATTTAATACCAAAAGATTTAGTCTTTTTCAAATATTTTAAGACTCTTTTGGCATAATGCCAATGCTCATCTGTACAACAATTATTAAATTGACTTAAATAATTAACAGAAAAAGTAATATCCGGTCTAGTCAAAACAGATAAGTACATTAAACTACCTATAAGTTGTTGATAAGGTACTTGATTATTAACATTTTGACTTTTATTAACATTCAATTTAGTTTCCATTGGAGTATCAAAAGTTTTACAGTCTGTCATGTGGAACCTTTGTAACAAAGTATCTATATAATTTGCTTGATTTAAAGTGACAGACCCTTCCAATCTATTGAATTCAACATTAATTCCTAGACATTGTTTCACTTGTCCTAGATCTTTGATCTGGAATTTACTTGACAACACTTGCTTTAGATGTTGATGTAGATTAGAAAAAATAAAAAAGTCATCGACATAGACTGTCACAATAGTTTTAAGATTTCCAACAGTTTTAATGTACATACAAGGTTCTAATTTTGATTTCACATAACCATTTTCAAGTAAACAACTATCTACCTTTTTGTTCCAGGCCCTTGAAGCCTGTTTTAGGCCATAAATAGCCTTTTTTAGTTTTAAAACTTTATTAGAGCTGTCAGAGGAATCATAACAATCTGGTTTCTGCATGTACAAAGTTTCCTGCAGATCACCATTTAAAAAGGCAGTTTTGACATCTAAATGGGTTACATCAAGACCTAATTGTACTGATAGTGAAAACAATAGCCTCAGGGTTGTATGTCTGACCACAGGAGAGAAAGTCTCTGTGTAATCTACACCGTGTTTTTGTGAAAAACCTTTGGCTACCAGTCTTGCACGATACCTTACATTGTTTTCACTGTCATATTTTTTCCGCAATACCCACCTGCATTGGATTATATTACAGTTTTTAGGTACATCTGTAAGTTCCCATGCATTATTATCATCAAAACTTTGTAACTCATCACGCACTGCCTCTAACCATTGTTCTTTCTCTGACCCTTTAAGTGCCTCTTGGATCGAGAGTTCACAAGTGTCATCTACTTCACTACCACTTCCTGCACAAATATTAGAAAAACCATACCTATCTGGCTGCCTTCTTGTTCTCTGGGGACCACACTTTCTGTCTATATTCACAACACTTTCCACACTACTCTCTGAAGAATCTTCACCTGGGAGATAAGTTTCATCAAGGTCATGGTAACTGTCACTTCTTGAATCATCTGATGAGTCCCACATTGAATCTTCAGTAGAATTAGTTGGCGACTGTGAAGTTTCTTCAACCTGGACTGCACTTACTGCCGGTTTTGATTTTTCTATAATGATCACATCACGGCTTGTTGTAATATCCTTTGTGCGTGGATTGTAGATTCTATATCCTTTTACATCCTCTGGATACCCTACTAAAATTCCTTTCTCAGCCTTTTTATCCCATTTTAATCGCTTTTCTTTCGGTATGTGCTTCATTACTACACTGCCAAAAACTCTCAAATGGCTTATATCTGGTTTCATCCCTGTCCATATTTCAAAGGGAGTTTTTCCATTTAGCGCCGATGCTGCTGTCCTGTTTTGTAAATACACAGCTGTATTGGCTGCTTCAGCCCAAAAACTTTTATCCAGCTCAGCATCAAATAATAGACATCTTGCCTTTTCTACTATGGTTCGATTAAAACGCTCAGATAGACCATTTTGTTCTGGTGTGTACGGGTTACTTTTCTGATGAATTATTCCAGCTTTGCTCAGATAATTATCAAACTCTTTGTTGACAAATTCCTTTCCATTGTCGCTTCGCAGTATCTTTATTTTCTTATTAAGCTGATTTTCTACAACTGCTTTGTAACGTTGAAAAGCATCAAAGGCTTCACTTTTATTTTTCAAAAAATATATATAGATCATGCGACTATAATCATCTATGAATAATATGAAATATTTGGAACCACCAATTGAAACATTGCTGAAAGAACCACACACATCGGTGTGTATTATCTGTAGAAGTTCATCACTTCTGTTGCCATTCTGTGGAAAAGGTAAACGACTTTGTTTTCCTTCGCAGCACACAATACATGACGACTTTGATATATCTGCCTTTCTGTCAAGTGTGAGACCTTCCACGGCATTCTGCATTTTGTTTAAATAATTACTGTTGATATGACCAAGTCTGCGATGCCAAATGTCACTAGGGGTCGCCACTGCAGCCAGCAATCCTTCAGGCATTCTCAGCTTGTAAACTCCATTCTTTAAGTAAGCTGTGGCAACCAGCTCATCAGACTTATTAAAGATTTGACAACCATCATTAGTGAATAGCACTCTGTTACCTTTAGCAATCAGTTGACTCACCGACAGCAGATTCGTTGTCAAGCTCGGAACACATAATACTCCTTCCACAACAACATCGTACTCACATTTATCTGTCAATGTTGTGATTCGCACATCACCTGAGCACTTTACTGTCACTTTTTCTTGGTTTGCAACAACTATTTCTTTTACATGATTGTCGACCGACACATTATTCATCCAGTGTTCATTCGCGGTTAAGTGGGCACTCGCTCCAGAGTCAATATACCAGTCATTCTTCGAGAAAACACCATTCAGAAACACAGCACTGAACGCATTACTATTTTTACGTTCATTGGATTTAGAATTTGATGAATCTATATCAACATTCGAGCACTGATTACGATAATGTCCAATAGCTTTACATTTATAGCATCTTATAACTTTCTGTTTTGGTTTTGAGTTTGACAAGTTTGACTTATTGTCTCTGGTTCCACCGGGTTTCCTTCCATTACTTTTTCGAAAACTCACAAACGCTCCGCTAGCGTCGCCACTATCTTCCTCTAAGTCCATAAGCTTAGTTTTAATGGCGTCTCCCGTTATTTTGATGCCCGAGTGTTCAATGGCCATTATCATAGGCGAATATTTCTCGGATAATCCAGCCAAAAGCAATGATCCAACCCACTCATCATTGATATTGAAACCCGTTCCGCTTAATTTTTGACTTGTTTCTATGATTTGTGTCACATACGACGTCATAGAATTACAATTTTCAAGACGTATAGATATTAAGTTTCTTAATAAGCTGATTCTCCTAGTGAATCCTGAGTCATCGAACAGTTGCTTTAATTTATCCCATAACTCCTTTGTATTCTGCACGTCTTTAATGTGTACATAAAGTGTCGACTCAATGGTTAAAATCAATTTTGCCTTGGTTTTCGCATCAGCTGCGGCTTCTTCTGGTTTGGTAACTTTGATACAATCCGAAGTACCTTCCAGCACAAGAAAATTCTCCGCGGCGAAAGCCCATTCTTGGTAGTTCTCACGTCCTTTCAACTTAGGCACGCTCACAACGTAGTTCGAAGTCATTTTTATAACCACAGTGTATTCTCAGTCTGCGTAAACTTATTCAGCACTATCTTGCCAGTTTTTTTAAGAGAATAAACGTTTTCTGGGCACATAACCTATAATGAAACTACACAAGTTGCGGTTTATCCAGAACTATCTATATTTCCGTAAAAAGCACAGATAATGATACAGGAAGAACCTGACCAAAAACGACCACAGATGTTCATAGTAAACTACTAATCATAGATTATTAAGATATAATTCAACAGATTTTACTGTATTTTATTTTTATTTTTGGATTTCAAATGATAACTATTTTTAATAGGATTATTATTTTTTTTTGGATTTTATTTATTAATGGATTTTATTGTTTTATTTTAATAATTATTCTGGATATTATTGGTCAATGAATTTTATTGTTTATTTTAATTTAATCTTTTATTTGTATTATTTTATTAATTTGTAACTCTAATTGTGTTTTTTTATGGATCTTCTAAGGTCTGAAATAAAGTTTTTTATTATTATTATTATTATTATTTATTTTATTATAATCATGACCTATTATCAATTCGATTTTTTTTTTCGTTACTCCGACGTTTCACTTAGTCAATATTTTTTTTACCGAAGTTACACTTAGCCGAAATAACATTTGTTCGAAATATTATGTTTCCGAACATTCAATATACCACTGTTTCAATTAGATACCTACCCTGTTTTCATTTCAGTCCATTTCAATTTGAGTGTAAATACATACTTCCAAACTTATTAATATTATATATTATGCGACAGTAACTCTGTCTGTTACGCTTTTACGATCAAACGGCTGAACCGATTTTAATGAAATTTAGCATGAAGATAGCCTAAGCCCTGGGGAAGGACATAGGCTACATTTTAATTTAATTTGCATCCGCGATAACCAACATTCACGCGTCGCGTCGCGGGAAAAATGTAGTCTATACATATACATACAAATAAATAAAATAGAAATGTCTGTTTGTAGGGAACCGATCATTTTTCCGAAATGTTTTTTTCCGAATTTCATTTTACCGAAAACTATTGACCGATGTATTTTTTGCTATATGCATTATTTGACATATTTTTATATCATCGAAGTATCATGTGACATAAGTATTATTTTACCAAACTATTTTTCGTCGATTTACAAATTAACTTTTTGCTATTGGCCGAAGCCTCTTTTGAACTTTTTTCATTTGCCAAATGATTTATTTGCCATATTTTCACCACACCGAAACAACATTTTACAGAATACTAGCGGGCCCGGCAGACGTTGTCCTGCCTGAAAATAAAAACAAGTCCTAGAACTACAACGCCACCTATCGGGTCCAATTGTGAATCTAAACCATTCACAAATCCACTGGAACACACACAAAACATTTTATCAAAATCGGTCCAGCCGTTTAGTAGGAGATCACTTTCATACGCACAGAAGATTTTTATATATAAGATTACCTGGTAGCATTATCAATATAAAATAAAATAGTGTCATAAAAAATCAATAGGCTACAAAATTTTAGTGACAGAAACGAATCGCTGCAAAACCGACTTCACGCAGTCTTGTTTGCCCTACACCTAGAGTGCAATTTAAGCCCGCGTAGGCGCGGAGGGGTGGGGCGGCCCGCGAGCTGAGGAGCAGGCGGTTTGAAGGCTCGCCGCCGCGGCTGAGGCTGGCCGGCAGAGCTGGCCAGCAAGCCGAAGCTGCGATGGTGAGCATTAAAACCATCTGCGACGATAAGCTCGCGTGGGGCCGCTCAGACCCCGCAGCGCCGGAGCCGTGACAGAAACAATGCTTGTGCATGTTGCATGCCTGCTTGCATGTTTCATGCTTGTTTGCACGCTGCATGCTTGCTTGCATGCTGCATGCTTGCTTGCATGCTGCATAATTGCTTGCATGCTTCATGCAAGCAAGCAGATAGCAGAATGAAGCAGATATGAAATAGTGTGCACAAACTTTCTAGGCGTTTGATGAAATGAAAATATGGTAATTAGAACAGTGGCATAATGAATGTTTGGAATCATAATACTTCGAACAAATGATAATCGGCTAAGTCTAACTTCGGTAAAAAGTTTATCGACCAAATGAAACGTCGGAATAACGAAAAAAATCGAATTGATAATAGGTCAACTGATACAGTAGCAGACGTGACTTCGATGAAGTAAAAAAAAACGAAACGATAATAGTTGAAAAGTTTTAGGTGAAATGAAATTCGGTCAAATATTTTTCGACCTTATGATAGGTAACCCTGTTTGTAATGTCAAAATAACAGCTTTTTACTAAATGCATACGAAAGTAGGTAAGGATCATATCCCAAAAATCAATTTTTAAAATTGCTGGACTGATTTTGACGGGACTTTAATTAGCAGATAGATAGCTGATGTTATAAAGAGTTACGTAGGCTGCTTTTATTTTAGAAAAAAAAAAATTGGGTTCCACGCAAAACCAAAACCGAATTTCATTTCACCTAAAACTTTTCAACTATTATCGTTTTGTTTTTTTTACTTCATCGAAGTCACGTCTGACACTGGATCAGTTTACCTATTATCAATTCGATTTTCTTTTCGTTACTCCGATGTTTCATTAGGCAATAAACTTTTTACCGAAGTTACACTTAGCCGAAATAACATTTGTTCGAAGTATTATGTTTCCGAACATTCATTATACAACTGTTTAAATTAGATACCTACCCTATTTTTATTTCAGTACATTTCAATTTGAGTGTAAATAAATATATTATGAAAGAACTTTCAAAACGAATGCAATTTTACACTGGCGTTACAGATTAAACCAATATGGATCTAATTTCAGATTAGTTTAACCTACTATTTTGTTTAATTAATTATTTAAATGTAATGGCACTTAATAAAAAAATTGGATTAGGAACAAAAGTGGTTTTAAGTAGTCCCAGTAAGAAGCATGCAAACAAGGATGCTTGCATCAAGCATGCAGTATGCAAGCAGGCATGCTGCATGCAGCGTGCAAGCAGGCATGTAACATGTAAATAAACATGCAGCATGCAAGCAAGCATGCAGCGTGCAAACAAGCATGCAATATGGAAGCTGCAGGTATGCAACATGCAGCAAGCATTGTTTTATGACACTATTTTAATTGAATATTAAAAATGCTACCAAGTAACCGGCTATACATTTGTGACCAAATAATATTCCGTAAAATGTTGTTTCAGTGTGGTGAAAACATGGCATATAAATCTTTTTTCAAAAGAGGCTTCGACCAATAGCAAAGAGTTATTTTGTAAATCGGCGAAATATAGTTCGGTAAAACCCACACCTCTCACTCACACACACAACCAAAACACTAAACCTAGACACTCCCTCACCCACACTACACACAGTCACACTTTTCAATATAGCGTCCATGTCTAGTTTGTTTTATTTATTGTTACTTTTACTACTTTTCGATTCGTTATTTTGTTGCTTTATGTAATGTTATTAACATACGAACACCTGTGTTTAAAATCTTTAACAGTGAACCCTCTGTATTGGTACCCAAGATACAGGCTTGCCTAGTTTGGGGCCAATGTTAAATCCTGTGTAATTTTCATGCATCATCATCATCATCATCATTTCAGCCGAAAGACATCCACTGCTGGACATAGGCCTCCCCAAGGGGGGGTTTTGCCATAATCGCCACGCTTGGCAGGCGGGTTGGCGATCGCAGTATGGTTGTTACAAAGGCACAGAGAACGCTGCTGCCCATTCTCTGGTCATGCAATAAAAATGTATTATTATTATTAAAATAATATCTACGACACATGATACTCCGATGATCTAAAAATATGTCAAATAATGCATATAGCGAAAAAGACGTCGGCTAATAGTTTTCGGTAAAATGAAATTCGAACAAAACAATTTCGGAAAAGTGATCGGTTCCCGTTACCATTACCTATCATAGGTTCGAAAAATATTTGACCGAATTACATTTCACCTAAAACTTTACAACTATTATCGTTTCGTTTTTTCTTACTTCATCGAAGTCACGTCTACCCCACCTTCCGTTCCATCGGCTCACTCCGTTCGCTTCGTCTCTCTCGGTGGAGTAGAATGTCCAATAATATAAATGAAATCCCCGGCGCCTACTCCACTTTCGTAGGTCTAAAACTCGATTTGGCGCCTATTCCACCTTATGGAACGGAACGTGGAGTATGAAGTAGAATGTTCAATAATATTTTTCAGTCTGTGGTTTGGGCGCTACTCCACTTTTTTAATCTCGTTTGGTTGTGATCGAGTTGGTTGTAGCGATTGACAAACAAATGACTTCAAAAACTTTCTTAGCAATTGAAAATGAGTAAGTAGGTATATATTGCTGATATTATAATTACCGATGGCTTACCTCAATCAACTGCCGCAGATTCTCGGATTGAGCACTAAACCACGACTTTAGGTAACAAGTTTTATAACAACACAAGTTTCACACATACTTCGTTTCCTAACCGTTCGGTTAGGAAACGAAGTATGTGTGAAACTTGTGTTGTTATAAAACTTGTTACCTAAAGTAAAAGCTAAGTAAAGTAAGCTTACTATGAACATAGTAAGCTAAAATTCAGGACAGATTGTCTCATGTCTCTTCACAGAGCAAGAAATAGCATGCTCCTACAGGCACACGCACATTCTATTTCTGTGACCCGGATTGGGCACCAAGGACATCCAAATATTAATTTAATTAATTCATACAGCACACACTACCTTACACGTTAACAAACAACTAATAGACCTACTGGTTGGTCACTTGCTCTGCTGTTACTCTGCGTTGCGATTAATTAAAGGTGGCCTCACACTCATACAATCGGCTTCGAAACGGTTTATTTGCCGTCCCGTGGTCAACTATTGTACCTTAGTCTTTGTAAACCGCCTGACGACGGCGTCGGAAAAGAGCGTGTTAAGCTTTTACAATATAGGTGTAAGTGGTTCTTTAGAATCTCAAAGATTGCAAAATTGCATTATGTAAATTTGCTTATTCGAACTTTATCGTATTTGTAAGATGATCACCGTGCGTTGTAGTCCGTAATTAAAATTTGAGTTCAAGGGGTCTTCCTATAATAATTTTTATCAACTGAGGCTGTTCCTTAAATAAAAACGATACTAACTCCCTTAACTTATTATAAACTAGCGATCCGCCCAGGCATCTCACGGGTATAATGTAGATATTAATATGGACCAGTGTGGAGTGATTAATAAGATTATGATTAGTAGATATAAACATTCCTCTTGAATCACTCTATCTATTGCTGAAAACTGCATTAAAATCCGTTGCGTAGTTTAAAAGATCTAACCGTACAGACAGTGGGAGCGACTTTGTTTTATACTATGTGAAGATAAAGATAAATAAAGAAGATGAGTGATACTTTCCTTGACATAAAAACGATCCCTTAATATTATTGCTAAATTTAGAAACCGACTTCCTTTGCATACAACGTTTTATAAACGTTTGTTGATTTTAGTAGTTTAATGATTTTACACCAGCTTAGAGTTTAACTGCAACATAAAATTAAGTTTTTAACGTAACTTTGTTTACGTGGATTGTTCTTAATTTTGTAACGATTTCATCTTTTGGTACATCCTGATTTCTGACTCTCAAAAATGTGATTTTATTAATTTCACGAGTGTGATGTCATTGAAAGTTTTAATCAAAACGTATTAAATAAACACACATATCGTCGACCGTAGGTTCAATTGAGGTAAGGGACAAAATACCCAAAATGAGTTGAGTATACAGTTTTGTTCAGAATTGTTCGCTCTATCGAATGGTGTATATGAAAAAAAATTAGCTTAAGAAAAATGTCCCTTACCCTAATGATTTTTGGATCCAAATTTTAAATCAGACCCATAATAACAATGTATCTGAAAAAATATGCAATATAGGAACGTGAAATGGTGTAATTATCGCCGCCAATCCACTTCAAATAAGGTCCCTTACCTTATCTCTTCCCAATCAACAAATTACCATAACATGGTTTATTTTTGAAGAAACAATAATAAAACTGGCCTTACACTAATGTCTTTGATATCTCAAAAAATAAATATCATCCACTTTAAATGGATTGCACGAGTTTTGACATAGTTGTCCCTTACTCCAATTTTCAATGTCATACTTTAAGCAGTGTCAACGTTACACCTATTTGAATCGAATTATATTTAGGTTCGGTGTCCGTTACACCAATTTGCTCGTGAGAAATAATGAATATTTATCCCTGTTACCTTTATTTACCTACACTTCTAACTTCATAACACAAGATAGCACGTACTTGCACTATTACCATCCTTTTCTATCTCACAATGTCTTTCTGTGTGCGAAAGAGAGGATGATACCAATGCGAAAGCAGCGCGCGGGCATCAAAAAAGTCGCTATCAGTGCGAGTTCACCTGTCGTTTGAAAAAAACAAATAGTCTTTTATCAGGCGGAAATAAGGTGCGCGCCTTCAACGGTGGGTCATGCCGGTTCTGATGTACTCTTTCGGCATACTCAAATGGGCTCAAACACGATGCACTGGATAGAAGAGTACGTACAGTGTTGACAGCATATCGGATGCACCACCCACGGTCATCAGTTATGAGACTGTATCCCGCGGATGTATTGAGGTCGTGACTTCTTAAATGCCTAAAACCTCCACAACCGTGAGATATGCAATCTCAGGGAATATTTCCTAGAAGCCGACGTGGGAATGCATCGAAATGTAGTTGCAGTGGACAAGGGCCTCACCCCGCTCTCCTTAGCTTAAGGGAACTGGTGCAAGCCTGTAGTGGTTGAGACTAAAGATCGCGAGGAGGTTTGGAAGAGTAAAGAGCTTCACTGACGCTATTTCCGGGCCCTTAACGGGCCCGATCTTGATTTCTTAGCATCTGTGTCCTGGCTACGATTTGGTAATCTATTTGGAGAAACCGAAGGTTTTGTCTGTGCACTTATAGACGAAGTTAACTTGACAAATAACTACCAAAGATTTATTGTGAAGGATGGATGGATTCAGGTTGTCTTTGACCGGAAAAATCAGTCCGTCACATCATCTCTGGATGTTCTCGTTTTGCTAACGAACAGTACTTGCATAGGCGCAATCTTGTGGCCAGGATTATCCATTAGCAACTTGCTCTGAACTACAACCTCCTAGAATCAGACGTAAGTACCGTACTATAGGTATGTGCCCGATCCAGTTCTTGAAAATAACGATGTCTCAGTGTACTGAGATCGAGCCATTATCACTAACAGGACTATTGTAGCCAATAAGCCTGATGTAGTGGTGGTAGATCGATTGGGGAATGATTATTGACATAACAGTTCCGCTTGACGTGAACCTCGTGAAGGCCGAGAATGATAAGCAGATCTTGACTTGGCCCGCGAGGTTGTCGTCATGTAGGATGTGAACTCAGCGATCATTGTGCCGATAGTTGTTACAGCCAATGGCTGCAACAGCGACTTGAACTGCGCTTTTCAATTCTTTTCTGGGGGCACGGCAGTGCCCCGCCAAGACGAGCCAAGCAATGCGCTATAGTCTTTTCCACCTGATCTTTAGAGCAGTTTTTTTGGCGCCATTTCTAAAATGATAAAATAAAATCAGTAAATGACGGGAATTTTAGAGGTACCAGTTATTGACAACCAATCTTGGACAGAAAAATCAATACATTTTAAAGCTACCAGTTATAGACAACCAATCATGGACAGTATAATTATGGTCGGTTTAATTTTTAAGAAAATAAATATAATATAATTGAGGATCATAACATCAATAATCAGACATCGTTAACATCTACCAAATACGATATAAAGGTATTAACCAAAAGAAATGCCGTTAATTAGGAAAATTGGCTATTACAATGTACAAACATTGCATGTAAGCGACATACAAAAAATAAAAACTTTTTTGAAAAAAGAGAACCGCCTTCAAAAACTAAAAACTGATAAATAACTTTAGCACAAAACACACATGACTTTAGTTTCGGAAGTCGGTGGCAATACAAAACAACAAACAGAACAAAGGTATTAAGTAGGTATCAGTGATAACTACGTACCTTCCGTCGCTTTGATAAAAGCCGTTTGTTGTCAATTCGTTAAGAGTAAGAATTTGCTTTAAACGAACATCACATCACGCCCTAGAAATCTTCGATTTGTTATCGTCGATTATCGATTTCTGGGCAGTAAAGAAGTTAAGTATTTAAAACATCGTAACGTGACGGTTTTAGAAGCGTTCTTATCATTTGTTTATAGGTATGAAAGAAGCCTTCCTACAATCCAAGGAGTTTTGTAAGCTGCTTGTACCTACGCTGTATTTTGATTTATGGGAAATATTCAAATTAGGAGTAGGCTTAGGTGAAGTAACGAAATGATATTTGTCTAATTACCTATATAAAATTCAAAAGAAATGGTTGTACGTTGTTTCATAGCTAATAGTTTTATAGAATTTCGGTTCAAATAATTTTTTTCTAATAATTTCGTTTCATAGAATAATCAATACGCAGAATACTTACTTTCAAGATTTTCAAATCATTGATTTTTGATTCACATAACGTTTATTGTTAGTATAATCATATCAAATATTCTTTATCCTTATATTTTTTATTTAATATAAAACTTATTCCTAGGAATGGGACTCTCAGTTCTAACCAAACTTACTGCGCGTGCGTGCAAGCAACCACGCAGGATGCAAGCAAGCATGCAGGATACAAGCAAGCATGCAGCGTACATGCAGGTATGCAGCATGCAAGCAAGCATGCAGCGTGCAAGCAAACGTGCAAGCAAGCATGCAGCGTGCAAGCAAGCATGCAGCGTGCAAGCAAGCATGCAGCGTGCAAGCAAGCATGCAGCGTGCAAGCAAGCACACAGCATGTAAGCAAGCATGCATCATGCAAGCAAGCATGCATCATGCAAGCGAGCATGCAACATGCAGCAGGCATAGTTTCTGTCACGGCTCCGGCGTTGCGGGGCTCCGGCGGTCCCACGCGAGCTTATCGTCGCAGATGGTATTCACGCTCACCGCCGCAGCTTCGGCTTACTGGCCGGCTGCGCCGGCCAGCCTCTGCCACCTCAACTCGCGGGCCGCCTCACCCCTCCACGCCTACGCAGATTTAAATTACACTCTAGGTGTAGGGCAGACAAGACTACGTAGAGTCGGTTTCGCAGCGATTCGTTTCTGTCATTAACTTTGGTAGCACAACATATTGACTTTTCAAGACAACATTTTGGTTTTGTCTATTTATATCTATCCATTTTCGTTGAAATAAATTCCATGGAAAAATACAACAAACAAACAATATTCGATAAAAAATAATTTTACTATTTGATAAGTTTGTTAAACAAAAAAATTTGATTAAAAATTCATTGAATTGTGTTTCTGTGAAATATTTTTCATTGAAGTAAATAGTCTTCGAAACAATAATAGTCGAATTAAAAATACGAGAACCAAATATTATGTTAAACATTTTCTGGGAAACGAAATTCTATGAAATTTCTGTCTGCGAAACAAGGGGAAACCAAAAGAAATATCTTTGCGAGTAACGATTGCACACAGTCAATTTCATGCATTCCCGAATTCATATTATAAGAAATATTATTCACAAAAGAATGTAATCACATACGCTAAAACAACTACCTAGTAAAGGTAAATACAAAATATTTAAATAGCGGATAATTAAAAAATATATCAAAAACAATACCCACTTATAACAACAAACGAGAGCAGCTCAAAACAAAATTTGAACTAATTTGAAAATGTATCACTTTATCAAAATAGGTACGCAACTTCGCACCACACAAACTTTCACTCGTAAACAAACATTGATATCTATTGCATCTCACACATGACATATGCCCGGCTTTTATTTTCATACATTTCGGCTTGATTCCGGCGGTCGTTGTGCGATGCAAAACTATCAGATCCCAAAAGCCACATAAGAAGCCTATGAGTGCGACCGAGATAGCAATATACACTCAGTCACACGGCAAGATTGTGACGTTACGCGTTGCCAAGTGAATGAATGATTGCGGCCAATAACGATCGAGTAGCATCGACCATCACGCGCGCTGGATGACGCGCGGAATTTAAAATGTTTATTGTTGTCAATTCTTATGAGATTCAATACCTACTTATAGATATTTTATTTTTGTGCTTTCTATATATTTATCGTCTCGCATTATGGAATGCGAGCCTGGCTTGAGAGCTTGTATGTAAGGCACGCCACTGATTTGTATGTATGTATTTATGTTTGTCCGCGATTATCTCCCGTTTGGCTGAACCGATTTTGATGCGGTTTTCAGAAAAGTGTTTGTTACATTCTGGAAAAAGTTTTAGTATACAACAAACAGTAATTTATTCAGCGCTTTTTAAAAAAACAACAAAAACTGAAAAGACGTTTTCGTTTCTTCCATCTTTCCATCTTTGGAGGACTTTAATGAATTTTGGTGATAAAAAAGCACTAAAAAAATAATATAGGTAAATAGTAAATAATATAGGTCAAAAATTTAAATTTTGTTTTTTTGTGAGCAGCAAGCACTGTGAATATTTATTATACGCGCTTAATATAAAGTCCAGTGTTTCAATTAACCAACCTCTCCTAGTCGACCTTCGTTCATTGGTCCTTCGAGCCGGATTGGCCGGGAGTGTTTGTGGTAGTCTCCAGTGGTGGTATAGATTACCAACCTTCGCGTCATTACTGGGCAGTGGATCGCTGTCCAGAGCATCCCCTTCATTTGGGGTACCAGGTGAGAGGTACCTGGAGGTGGAACCGGAAGGAGCCGGGATCAGCTGGTGGTGCAGGCGTTGCAACATCACTGGTGGGCGGCAATATCTGGAGGAACGGCGCGAGGGAGGATAAGCAGGAGTTCGTGGACAAGCAGGCAGAGGGCGCCACTAGTTTGGTGCTAGTCGGCACGACGTGACGTCATCGGTATCAGTGAGTGTAATAAGTGGAAAAAATCGTGAGTAATTTCAACCTTATTATAACAGGAAGAATAAAATTTGAGTCGTTCTTGTGTTGAACTTGTAAAAGTGTTAAGAAAAAGTGGTTCAGAGGGGTAATCTATGCCCAATTTGCTTTTGAAATTAAACTTTTAAAAAGACTTGTAAAATGTACCCAAAATATCCTTGTGTTCGGGAAAAGTGCAAGAAAGAGTAGTGGACATTAAGTTTAGCATAATTTTAATTATATTCTTCCACACTTTATTGTTTGACTTTGTTACATTTATTGTGTTGTAGTTGGAGAATTAGTGTTTTTTGTCATTTCTGATTTTTCTGTATAATTGTGTGTTGTGTAACCGGTGTTCAAAATGGATCCTCTTATGGACATCCAAGAATATGTAAAAACAAAAATTGAAAGGTTTTTATCTAACTTTAAAAAATGCCCTAAAGATCGTCTTACAGCATCGTATTTTGAAACACGCTTAGAAAGTTTAGAGCAATTATGGCAACTTTTCCATAATACACATATTAAAATTATAAGCGAAATTAAAAAGTCTGAATTATATAGTTCTAAGTATTATAAAGATGGAGTTTATGATGAGGTGGAAGAACTATATATTCATTTTAAAAGTACTCTTAAAGAACTTATTCGAACAAGTAAAACAAATGATTCTAGTCCGGGATCTAGCACAAAAGAATTTAGTCATTTTCGGTTACCAGAAGTAAAAATACCAATGTTTTCCGGCAAATATCACGAGTGGTCAACCTTTCGAGACTTGTTCGTTGGATTGATACATAACAACAGTAGGTTAGATGATGCACAGAAACCATATTATCTTAAAGGATATTTAACCGGTGATGCGGAACTCTTATTAAGAAATGTAAATGTGACGGCAGACAATTATAGTACGAGTTGGGAAAAATTAGAGTCCATGTATAATAATAAAAGATTTTTGGCAAACGGAATTGTAAAACGTTTAGTAAATCAAAGGTCTTTATCCGGAGAGTCCGCAATAGAAATTAAAAAACTCCTTAGTACAACCACTGATTGTTTGGAGGCAATAAAAAACCTTAAGATAGATCTTGCATCACTTTTAACCATACATATCGTGACTGAAAAATTAGATAAGGCTACTAAAAGGGCCTGGGAGTTAAAGGTAGCATCAGATCGAAAGGATGACCTTCCTACTTTTGATCAACTTAAAGATTTTCTGGTTAGTCGGTTTCGAGGTTTAGAAAATATAGAGCCTAAGGCAGATAGGGCTACACAGGCACTACACGTGATCAAAGATAAAAAGGTATCTTGTGCATTTTGTTCAGGTGAGCATAGGATAAGTTCATGTCCAAAATTTATTAAAGAAAGTAATGAAAACCGACGGAACTTCGTTCAACACAATAACTTATGTTTTAATTGCTTGCTTAACAACCACTCTGCCAGGTATTGTAAAAACACTCTGAAGTGCCAGGTCTGCAAACGCCGCCACCATTCATTGTTACACCCCACGGGTGCTGTAGGGTCAGAAGTTGGTGAGGGTAGTAGTGCTGCTTGCGTGGAATCCTCATCGGTGAATTTTGGGGAAATTAAGGCCGCCAATGAAGCGGAGGTGTCCGACAAACCATTAGTCTCATGTCTTGCAACAGGAAACAGTAAGAAAACTGTATTATTGACCACAGCCTTAGTAAAGGCTGAGTTGAAGAATGGGACCTACCAAGTGGTTGGGGCTTTACTGGATCAGGGATTCCAGGGTTCCTTTGTCACCGAATCCATGGTCCAGTATCTAGGTTTAAATAAAATACCGTCAAAAAATACGTTGTTAGGTGTGGGTGGAGATTAAAGTACAACTTCCACATCCATGGTGGTGATCAAGCTTCGGTCTAGAGTAAACCCATCTTTTCAAATAGAGGTCAATGCTTATGTGTTGAAATCTGTAACAGCCCTTCTCCCGTCTTCGAAAGTAGCTAGGATAGAATGGGCAGACTTGAGCGACTACTGGAAAAAAAACTAAGTGCATCAGATTTGCTTTGCCAAATGTTAAAAATAGTGAGTGTGACATAGTATTGAATAAAGAGAAACTGGAATTCATCGATAAAACCGTTTTTCTGGGAATGACGCTCGACTCAAGGCTACAATGGGGTCCTCATTTAACATCTCTCGCAGGACGGCTAAGTTCGGCAGCATATGCTGTCAGAAAGATCCGGCAATTTACTGATGTGGATACCGCGAGACTGGTCTATTTTAGTTACTTTCATAGTATAATGTCTTACGGTATTTTATTGTGGGGACGAGCTGCAGACATCGATTCTATTTTTATTCTGCAGAAAAGAGCCATCAGAGCCATTTAAAATCTGCGTATGCGCGATTCTCTAAGGGAACTGTTTAAGGAAATTAACATAATGACGGTGCCTTGTCAATACATCTATGAAAACATCATGTACGCTAGAAAAAATCTGCATCTTTTTGATAAAAGAGGTGACAGACATAATAATAATACTAGAAATAGGGACCAACTAGTTCAACCAGGTTTCAGACTGGCTAAAGTAGATTCGTCTTTCATGGGGTACTGTTTAAAGTGTTACAATAAAATATCTCCCCACATTGTTCAACTAAATGAGACAAAATGTATGTCTTGTATTAAACGCACGCTATGCAACCGAGCTTATTATAAATTGAGTGATTACATCACTGATAAAAATGCTTGGCTGGATGCTGGTCTAGCTCCACAGCCATAAGGGTTCATAGATTAATTGATTAGCATTTGTAACAATTTTTGGAGCTGCTGAAGATGTAGATCTAAATTATCTTTGCATTGTATAAATTGAATGTGTTAGTATTATATAATTTTTCGTAGCACATACATGTGAGCACTATGTTCTTTAAAGCTACCATTTACGAGGTATACCTCTCATTGACTTGAATATGCCCTGGCGGTAGGGAGTCATGCTCACTTGAATGTCTCGCTGCCGGTGGCGCATGTGTTGGATCACTCGGTTCCCTTCAAAATGGTTGAGCTAAATGGTGCCGATCCGTGCGTCATGTTCGTGAACGGACGCCGTCGGTTGGGACTGGTCATCTCTTAGCTGCCTCGGTTATTTTAAATTTTGGTTTGAATTGTTATTATAACTATATTTGTCTCTAGACCTCTTTTAACATGCAAGACGTGTTACATTGTTCTCACATTGTACCCTTAGATTCAACATGAATGATGTAACCTAAATTTGTAAAATTTATCTGATTTTAAAAGAGTGTTCATGGAGTTTCTTGCTCGTTCTTCTCCATAGAAACCTACTCTTTGGAACGAGCAACTAGCTTCAACTTTCTGACTGACTGACTCTGACAATTCAAAAGTACCTGTAAATGGTTTAATTGAAATAAATGATTTTGAGTTTGAGTTTGAGTTTGAGTTTAAGATTTGGCTGATTCGGATTATTTCAGGCCTAATAAAATTGATGTTTTATTAGGTGCTGAAGTATACAGCTAAGTCATACAGCACGGGGTTAAGAAAAATATCAGCGGGACTCTCTTAGCCCAGGAAACCACCTTAGGTTGGATATTGTCGGGTGCGTTGGAAGTTGATCGAGGTATAAATTCTCACTCAAAAATTACCGTGATGCATACTAGTGTCCAAACTGATGAATTATTAAGAAAATTTTGGGAACTAGAGGAACCATCTGGAACAAAAAGGATGCTAACGGAGGAGGAAACTAAATGTGAAGAGTTGTTTACAACGTCGACACGAAGAAATGAAGACGGTAGATATGTAGTAAGATTGCCGCTACGGGATCCAAACCTGATTGGTGGATGCGGTGAATCTTAAGAGATAGCTGAAAGAAGGCTAAAAGGGTAAGAAATTAGGTTAGCAAATAATAATACATTAAAAGACGAATACTCAAGAGTTCTACAAGAATATTTAAAGCTCAGTCACATGATAGAAGTAACAGAGCAAGACAAGACTAATAAAAGGAGCGTTTACTTACCTCATCACGCGGTCATCCGTGAGGATAAAGACACAACGAAAGTGCGTGTTGTGTTCGATGCTTCCTGTAAAGAAGCATTAATCGCGACCCAAACATATCAGTATCAGGCCAGAATATCGAAAGAGTACGCAAATATAAATACTTAGGCACTTGGCTCACTGAGAGCTGGGACAGCGAACTAGTGATAAAAACTAGGATTGAAATAGCTAGAAGTGCCTTCAAGAACATAAACAAGGTCCTATGTAACCGAAACTTTACGATACCCTTACGTATTCGTCTTTTGCACTGTTATATCTGGCCTATCATTCTATACGGATGCGAGTCTTGGACAATAAAGGAAAATCTCAGGAAACGTATAGAAGCGTTTGAGATGTGGTGCTATAGACGCATGCTGGCTATAAGTTGGACTCAGCGGGTCACCAATGAGGAAGTTCTACGGCGGGTTGACCGAAAACGCGAACTTTTGCAGACCATCAAAAAGAAAAAACTTGCATATTTAGGGCATGTGCTAAGACACGAAAGATATGAGCTGCTACAACTCATAATGATGGGCAAAGTCGAAGGAAAAAGAAAAGTAGGTCGGAGAAAAAAGTCTTGGTTGCGTAACATCAGGGAATGGACTGGGATCGCAAGTGCAGCCGAACTTTTCCGCCTCGCTGGTGACAAAGAGAAATTTGCGGAGCTGACTGCCAACCTTCACTAGTTGGAGAGGTACTATTAGAAGAAGTACTTCCCTATACACGTGCAACCTATGGGCATCTTACTCACAAGCAGCTTACAGTGCTCTCCTTGTCCAATACAACAACTCTTTCAGGGCAGTGTTGGGGCTACCCCGATTCTGCAGCGCCTCGGGCATGTTTGCGGAAGCGCTCACCGAATGTTTCCACGCCACCATGCGCAAGTGCGCGTCCTTGGTGCGCAGGTTACGGGCTAGCTCCAACATTGTCCTGGCTATGATTGCCAATCGTATCGATTGTCCCTTCATTGGGTACTGTTGTGGCAGACATGTCTAGGTGTAACTTCTTGATATCACCATGAACTTTGTTTTCGCTATATTCATCTTGAGGCCGGCCCGTAAACTACACTCGTTTACTCGATCTACAATTCGCTGCAGATCCGCTTCTGTAGACGCTAGCAGGACTGTGTCATCTGCGTATCGAAGATTATTAATACCACGCCCATTTACAATGACACCACAGTCTAGGTCTTCTAATGCTTCTGCCATAATTGTTTCAGAATATAAGTTGAACAGTGTTGGGGATAGAATGCAGCCTTGTCTGACTCCCTTTTGATCTCTACTTCGTGGGTTTCCTCTCCCTCAATTCGGACGGTCGCACGCTGGCTCCAGTACAAGTTCTTAATAATGCGGATGTCTTTGTCATTCAGCCCGATATCCTCCAGAATCTTAATAAGGCGATCATGCATCACTCTATCGAACGCTTTTTCGTAGTCCATAAAGCAGAGGAAGACGTCTTGCTGCATATCTTGACATTTCTGAATCAGGACTTGTACTGCAAACAGCGCTTCTCTAGTTCCCACTCCGGATCGGAAACCAAACTGACTGTCGTTGAGTTGTTCGTCACATCTCCCTTTAATGCGTTCGTGTACTATAGAGAGAAACAACTTTAAAACTAGACTCATGAAGCTAATGGTTCTAAAGTCCTCGCATCTTTTCGCATTTCTCATCTTTAGGAGAGTGATAAAAGTTGATTTTAGCCAGTCTTTCGGCATGTGACCTGAGTCATAGACCATATTCAGGAGTTTCACCAAGGCGTCTACATGGTTTTCTTCCAGTAATTTTAAAACTTCTATGGGAACGTCATTTGGTCTAGCGGATTTTCCTGATTTGGCTCTACGCAGCGCAGGGAAGTACAGAAAGCTTTAAAAAGTGTAATCTTCACTTGGCTTGAACATCGTGCAAACCTACGAGCTATCATATTGGCTCTCTTAGACAGTGCCCTCCGCTCCCTTTCCATGTCGACATGGTCTTTCAAGTCGGCGGTCACCCAGTGCCCTAAGTATTTAAATTCGTTCACCCGTTGAAACGGTACATCATTCAGACGAATAGAAGGTACATGTTGTGGGCATTTGGTACCTCCCTGAAAGACTATGTATTGGCTTTTAACCACATTATACAAAATACCATGGCTGTCAGCGTAGTTCTCACATAATTTCAACAGCTTGCGCAAACCACAAACCGATGCGCTCAGCAGCACCATGTCGTCTGCATAGCTCAGATTGTTTACACACACATCATGAACATAACATCCAACATGTTGACCACTGAGCGCCACGTAAAGATGTAAAGATTGTCATGCCATGCCATGCCATTGATTGCCATGTAAAGTTTGAAAAATGTGGGTGAAGTTAACCCACCTTGTCTCACTCCACACTCAAGCTTGTATGGCTCCGATAATGTGCCTGCCCATCTCACATTGTTAACCTGGCGTTCGTACCAATACTTGAAGATGGTAATAAGTTCTTGTTACATATTCATGCCCTTTAGCTTTCGCCACAATACACCATAAGACACCAGGTCAAAGGCCTTTGACAGGTCGAGGAAACACGCATAAACTGGTGTTTAAGGGCGCGTATTCGATTTAGCGCAACTCAAAATCTAAACGATTGCTAGAACGGCGTAGCAGCATTGACACACACTAGTACAACACAATGGTCTGTTTGTGTGCATCAGAAAAAAAAATATGCACGAAATAAGCACGAATCATTGAAATTGATCGGCAAACGACAGCGCGCGATGTTTTACAGTGCTTTTTAAAATAATTGTCTAACATAAATGAGCTCGTATAACGGACTGAAAAATATTCTGTATATCAAGTATAACATTTACTTTCATAAAATAAAAATATCAGTTATGTTTTTATTCAAATACTGGTGAAAAAAAATTTTCAAAGTGAAGCGATTTTCTACTCTTTCAACATTGTTTTTTAATACATAATAGTAATATTTTCGTAATTTTGGCTCTGTAGCTGTCTTTATGACTGTATATACGGTTGGAAAAACGCATGAAACAAAATATTTTGGCATATAGTAATGGTTGTATTCGTCCTGAAAGTTAACTCTGACGTCTATTTTCGTAAAACGATATGAAGGAATTGTCTTCGCTTTAAAAAACCATAATTAAAAATTAAACTTTTACTCTGTAGCTGTCTAAATCAAGACTTAATCTGTCTAAAACTGTAAATTGTCTTTAAATAATCTGCTCACATAATTACGATATTGCTCTGGGCAAAACGGAAAAACATGAAGTTTTCGCCACGAATCGAATACGCGCTCTTAACGATCCGTGTAATATCGGACGGTATGCTTGCACTCTCTGTAGATAATTTGGGCCTAAACCCAAACTGATTATTGTCCAAAGTCACGTGATTATTTAACCGTGTCTCAAGCAACCCGTCAAACACCTTTGCTATTACAGTAGCAAGAGAGATAGGTCTGTTATAGTTCGTTTTATCAGCTAAATCACCAGTTTTATTCTTCACCACAGGCACTACTATCGTTCGCATAAAATCGTAAGGCAGGTAGGAATGGCTCAGGCATAGCGAGTAGAACATAGCTAAAACCCTAGACACATGTGGGCCGGTATACTGCAGGTGCTCAATACTGACGCCACCGTGGCCAGGACTTTTGCCTCTAGTCATACGTTTAATGATTTCATTAACCTCTCTGGCCGAAATCCTTGTCACCATCGCTCCCATCGGCTCGGCAGTATCGGCCCCCGCATCATGCCTTCCCAACTGAGGCTTTACTGAAAAGTAGGACTTAAATAAATCAGCTATGTCTCTCGAATCACTAAGCCCCTCGACGCTCACCGGTAAGCCAGGTCTTAAATTTTCCTTCTTGATACCCTGCCAGAAACCACGAAAGTCTCCGCTCGAGTGCTTCACAGCAAGGGCGTCCATTTTCAATTGGTCTTGATGACATTGGCACCATTTTAGTCTAGACTTGAACACCCTTCTGCTTTCATACATTTCGCGATATAATACCCCACACTTAGGTTTGCCGCATAACACCCATTCAATAAATTTTGTTCTGGCAGCCGGTGAGCATCGCGGACGTTTTTATTCCACCCTACTACACGCGAGCCAGCCCCACCCGTCCTCGTGCCTCTCCGACCCGCCAACGACGCGTTACGAAGAGAAGTCACAACATCAGAGTACAATCTGTCAATGGCACACCTATGACCATGGTCGTGGCAGTAAAAGTCAGCACATTGTATACACTCCTCAGGAAAGTCTACAAGCCTGAGCCTCCTATTGCATTCGTTCGTATACAAGGCAATCTGTTCCTTCTTTCGTACACCCCAAGATACACCCTTATTTAACATGACATTGTTATGTACCATCTGTGGAATCACATTTAAATTACACTCAATAATAATTGGGAAATGATCAGACCATACCGTGTCATAGTCCACATACACGTTTATAACCGATTGCCTCGCAGACTCAGTTACTACGCAGTGATCCAACCAGCTGCACGACCCATACACGTGACTAATAAAAGTAAACGTATCTGAGTCAATACCTAGTATTTCTACATTTACACGTAGCCAACACTGCTCAGTACAATAACTTATAAGCTCATTGAAAAATAAACCATACGGTGCGGCATTAAAATCGCCTAAGATACAGACTCAATCTGAATCTTCAATAAGGGTGCGTCTCATATCATATAAAGTTATTTGGTATATTTTCAGTTTAATAACGTTCACAAGATATTATAAACGTGAGATATCCCAACTGTTGGTATAATTTCTTTACATATAACATTTTATATACTCTAAAACTTATTTCGTATAACGTTATTGGATATAACGTTTATTTGATCGAAAATCATTAAGTCTATCGTTTCAAATATATATTGATATCATAACTTTGGCATAACCAATTTGGCATAAGTAGGATATTATTGGGCATTCTACCCCACCTGCGGTGGAGTAGAATGCCCAATAATATAAATGAAATCCACAGGTTCGACGCCTATTCCACCCGATGAAACGGAAGGTGGAGTATGACAATGCCCAATAATATCCTAGAGTAGACGCAGTGAAAGAAAACAACTTTTATAAATAATTGTTCGCCGTAATTTAACACTACATTCGATTCTTACTATTGTAGTAAGAAGGTTGTATTTCATATCACAGATTTAAATACATTTCAACCAAGTTAACTACAATGCATAGCTCAGAGAAATCTGATATTAAAGATATTTGTAAACTTATTATGAGGAATTCTAGCGGCGAGATTATATTTATTCAAGATTTGCAAACTGGACAGAAAAATACAGATAACGGTTCATCAAAATACCAGGACTCGTATACAGCCCAAACCGAAGATTTGTTCTACCAGCAGATGCTTGATTGGTTAAAATCAAACAATCGCTATCTTATATTGAAGGACAGCTATGGTGAGAGTCGTACATTTGCTCGAGTTAGCGACAATGAGTAATAAATGTCAATGTAATACGTTAATTTACTCATTATTAATAAAACCGCTTTAACAGTCGTCATGAAATTTGTAAAACAACCACAATCGTTACATGTAAACGAACTTTGTGTTCACTCTCAGGAGACTGGTTTTCGCCATGGAAAATTATTACCTAAAACGGTACGATGCATCATTTGCGGACCGTCAAATTGTGTAAAAACTAATTTATTAATTGGTCTCCTTATACACGAGAATGGTTTAAGGTTTCAAAATGTTTATGTTTATTCAAAAACCTTGCAACAACCCAAGTACGTATTTTTAGAAAAAGTTTTGCAACGGGTACCAGACACGTCATTTCAGAAATATCATGAAAATGAGCAAGTACTAAGTGTTCAGGACGCAAAACCGAATTCTGTGATTGTATTTGACGATGTTGCTTGTGATAATCAAAGTAGCATGCGGGATTATTTTGCAATGGGAAGACACAAGTTAATCGATTGTTTTTACCTAAATCAGACATATAGTAAAATTCCTAAGCAGTTAGTAAGAGACAACGCAAACCTAATCGTACTTTTTAAGCAGGATGAAAGAAATATGAGACATGTTTACGATGAACATGTCAACACTGACATGACTTGGATTGAATTCCGTGAAATGTGTTCAAAAATATGGAGTGTACCTTTCAATTATGTCGTAATTAATAAAGATTGTTCCAAAAACAAAGGATGTTATAGAAGTAAATTTGATACGTTTGTAGTTTTTGACTAAGAACACGAATACATATACAGGAAGACTTTTTAATCACGCTCCAAATTTTTTCTAGGAATTAGGTGTCATTCAAAGACTCCATTTAAAAAAAAAAATAGGTAGGTAAATTTTTCAAAATAAATTATGATTCTATCCCGAATTTCAATTCTGCATGGTGACAGTAGCGCGCAAATAATGAGCGGGTTTTGCGGGGACCGCGCGGGGGAGGGGAAGGGAAGGGGTGCGCTATGGCATCTCTGTCAGTCAATGTCAAGCGCCCTAACGCAACGCAAGCGCATTACTCCCGCCTTCCGCGCTAGTCCGTATTCCCGTAAGCCGCCCGCGTGCCGCCGCGCCGCGTTATCGTGTTGTGTAGGTACAATGTATTCGAGTCGCGAGTATTATGAAATGGTGCGAAGTTATATCCTTAGTGGTGAAAGTTTAAACGGAGCCCAGAGACTATACGAAGCAGAAAGTGTACCTCGCCTTCGTCAGCAGGGATACGTCAACGCTACAACACCAAGCCATCGAGTGATACTGGCCGCTAATCAAAGATTGTTAGACCATGGCCAATTCGTAACACCGTCGCATGCTCAAGGACATGGCAGGCCAAGGCTGGCAGTAGAGGTCGAAGATGAAATTTTTGATTTTTTTGATACAAGCCCTAGATCAAGTACGCGAGACGCAGCACGACGTTTTGGCTTAAGTCAATACGCAGTTTGGAAGCTACTTAACTCCGAGGGAATGCGCGCGTACCATTTTCAAAAAGTACAGGCTTTAAATGAAGCAGACGTGGTGACCCGTCGAGCCTTATGTGAGTGGTTGATTACACACCCCAATGCCAATATTTTATGGACTGACGAAGCCCTATTCACGCGTGTAGGACTCTACAATCACCACAATGAGCATTGGTGGTCGTTCTGAAACCCTCATATGATAAGGGAAACCTATCACCAAGTTCGATTTAGCGCAAATGTGTGGGCCGGGATTGTAGGCAACCAAATACTGGGGCCATACTTTATTGAGGGGCGGCTTACCGGAGGCTCGTATTTGGACATGCTACGTGGTGTTATTTCTGAATTAATGGATGACGTGCCGATAATTTATCACCGTGATTTTTATTATCAGCAAGACGGTGCACCGCCTCATTATGCCCTTGCCGTTCGGGAATATTTAAATACCGAATACGGTAATCGCTGGATCGGTCGCGGAGGCCCCGTCCCCTGGCCACCCCGGTCACCTGACCTCACACCTTGTGACTTTTTTCTATGGGGTGAAATAAAAAGACGGGTTTATGTGGAAGAGGCCCAAAGCCTCGATAACTTAAAATCACAAATTCATCGCGCATTTGAAGAAGTGAGAAATGACACGGTAGTGCTTAATAAATTAAAAAACAATATTCAAAAACGCGCAAGACTCTGTTTAGAGAGAAATGGTGGACATTTTGAACAGTTATTAAAATACTGTTGAAGTGCTAGTTAGGTACCTATGTGAATTGTAATTGGATTTTTGAGTAAGTGATTTTAGGTAAATTATTGTACATAAGTTGAATCAAATTTTTTAAATACGCCATAATGTAAAAGGTATGATCTATTCTTTTTATTTTTTGAAATGTTCTTATCTAGCGTTGTTATTAATTTGTATTCGATTAATTACGAATTACTTTCGAATCACAGTAAACAACACGACATGCCTTTCGCATTTTGACGGTCCTAAGCCCGTGAAAGTATGAAGGGAAAATTTGCAACTTATGTTTTGATTGTTAGGTATCAATGCCTGGGGCGTGGCCAGGCGCGTGTCAGAATAAAGGGTATAATTGGCAACACTAAAAAGCAATTAGGTAGCTCTATATTAAATACACATACTTATATACTCAAAGAATATTATTATTTTAGAACAGAATAGTGAAATGAAAATACTTTGTTTAGGAAACATATTTTATTGTAATATTTCAGACTCAAAATCATTTATTTCAATTCAACCTTTTACAGGTACTTTTGAATTGTCAGAGTCAGTCAGAAAGTTGAATCTAGTTGCTCGTTCCAAAGGGTAGATTTCTATGGAGAAGAACGAGCAAGAAACTCCATGAACACTCTTTTAAAATCAGTAATATTTTACAAATTTAGGTTACATCATTCATGTCATAACAACTAGGTACATATAATTTAATATTAAAATTATACATATACATAGCCTTTCATAGTTATACTTATCTTATTATTTTCTTCGAGAGCTCCGTACCGATCAACGTTTCGATCAAAAGTGTATTTATGAAGTCGGAACACTCGCTTTTATAAGCGGCGATAAACAAGTATGATTCATGGGAGAAGAACGATGACAAGCAAATGCACTTTATTCTATTTAAAATGATGTTATTTACTATACTTCTACTGCATTTAATCAGAAATTAATTATTACTTTATATTACAACACGAATTACGTTGTTATATAATTATTAATTACATCGGTATAAATCTAACACGGCCATACTGACAAGTACTTCGCTCTCGAAGTACAAACACAATATTCTTATTACATAAAGGTACATTTTGTTTACATAATATCAGTAATCGTTTTCATAATCATCATGGTATAATCAATAACCAGACCTTACTGGGTAGACCAAACACCCGCAGTCAGTGAAGCTTAATCACCCGCGACCAGTGAATGTCATAATAAACCACAGTTAAGGTTTTAATCCATCCATAATAATACAATCATGTCTTAAACTAATATTAATACAATATATACTAATATAATTACAATATCAGTAATCGTCTCATAATCGTCATTGTATAATCAATAATCAGACCTTACTGGTAGACCAAACACCCCGCAGTCAGTGAAGCTTAATCACCCGCAGCCAGTGAATGTCATAATATACCACAGTTAAGGTTTTAATCCATCCATAATAATACAATCATGTCATATATACTAATATAATTACCATATCAGTAATCGTCTCATAATCGTCATTGTATAATCAATAATCAGACCTTACTGGGTAGACCAAACACCCCGCAGTCAGTGAAGCTTAATCACCCGCAGCCAGTGAATGTCATAATATACCACAGTTAAGGTTTTAATCCATCCATAATAATACAATCATGTCATATATACTAATATAATTACAATATCAGTAATCGTCTCATAATCGTCATTGTATAATCAATAATCAGACCTTACTGGGTAGACCAAACACCCCGCAGTCAGTGAAGCTTAATCACCCGCAGCCAGTGAATGTCATAATATACCACAGTTAAGGTTTTAATCCATCCATAATAATACAATCATGTCTTAAACTAATATTAATACAATATATACTAATATAATTACAATATCAGTAATCGTCTCATAATCGTCATTGTATAATCAATAATCAGACCTTACTGGGTAGACCAAACACCCCGCAGTCAGTGAAGCTTAATCACCCGCAGCCAGTGAATGTCATAATATACCACAGTTAAGGTTTTAATCCATCCATAATAATACAATCATGTCTTAAACTAATATTAATACAATATATACTAATATAATTACAAAAGGTATCAGTAATCGTCTCATAATCGTCATTGTATAATCAATAATCAGACCTTACTGGTATACCAAACACCCCGCAGTCAGTGAAGCTTAATCACCCGCAGCCAGTGAATGTCATAATATACCACAGTTAAGGTTTTAATCCATCCATAATACAATCATATCTTAAAATAATATTATAATAAATGTACTACAGCGTTTTGTTCAGTCCACTATCCAGGCCACAGGCGGTTTTTTTTTTTTTTTTTTTTTCTTTTGCAACTATTGTATTTCTCTGATTTCCAATACCCCTTAATGAGAACCTGTTATTATCTAATATGTTCATAATTTCGTAGGGTCCGTAAAATTTTGCTGTTAGTTTGTTATGTCGCCTATGGTCTTGATTTACATAAACAGTATCACCTACGCTATAATTTATGTTATCTCTACGCATTTGGTCAAAGCGGTCTTTGAATGTATCGGCAACAATTTTAAGACGTTGATGTGCTAACTGACGATCGGTCGTTACGTCAATATTTATATTACTATCTTGTATTACCTCATCTAATCGAGCTTGTATACACGGGATGTTCGAGTTTCTGCTAACAAGCAGCCTAATAGGTGAAAAACCAGTTGATTGCTGTACAGTAATGTATGGACAATTGGACTTTCCACAAAACGCTCGGCCAGTCTGACACATTACCACACCTAGTAGCTAACATATTGATTACGGTTAAGACGTAACTTTTGGCATGTGATGCTCTAAATAACGAATAAACTAAATTCAGTGCCAACAGGAAAAATATTTTTCCATTAGCCCTTCAGAATCTACAGTGATTTGAATGTCAGGATAATTAACCACATTCCTACCAATAAGATCATATGAAAATCTTGGTCACGGGCCACATGTAAATATAGTTATAAACAAATATCTTCAAATTTAACTGTCACTGTGATAGTTGCAAAAATATGTATTTTACCGTTACCTATTCCACTAACGTACTTATATTGAGTATGGAAAAATATATAATTTAGTCATTTGGCAATAGATTCCCGTATAATGCTACAACTTACTCCTGTGTCGACAATAGGTCAATAGACATGTTGCGAATTGTAACGTTAGTGGGCTTAAAGTTTGAAACATTACATAAAGTATTGACTCGAACATCTAGTCATTGATCTTTGAAAGTTTAATTGCTGTTTGGTCGAATTTACACGTTCAAAATACAAGTTGTTACATCATGTATCTTTATTAAAACTGTAATTTATTTTTCTTTTTTTCATCACATGGAAGTATAACATTTCTTTTTCTGAGTTTTCTCATCCAATTTTGGGATTGGCATAAAACGTTTCTCAGGTAATTGATCTAATGGTCGCTTTTTAGTCTCTACGTAAGCAGAAAACTAAACTAAAATTCTGATGTTGACGAGTCTGAACAATAAATTACAGCTTTATACAATCAAACCGAGATTATTTTTTTTTTTTTTTTTCGTGTGGGTACATTCAAGTTAATTCAGCACAGAAATTTTCCTATTATCGACATAGCAAAGCCCTTGGGGGCCTTACCTGCCTTTTGCGACTTTAATTAAGTCGCTCCAACCAAACTCTTCTCCAAGCTTGTCATTGTCTGCACACCACGCCACTACGCCGCTGTCAGTGGTGGCGGGATCGAATATCGGGAGAGCCACGTCATCCTGCCGATTCTTACTGGACAACGCTTCTTTGATAGTAGTAAGCAGCTTTAGTTGAATCTCTGGTTCCATTTCATTATATAGTAATAACCCTGAAAATATAGTAAGATTAGTTTAGCACATGGCGTCCCACTTCTGATGTCAGAATAAAGGGTATAATTGGCAACACTAAAAAGCAATTAGGTAGCTCTATATTAAATACACATACTTATATACTCAAAGAATATTATTATTTTAGAACAGAATAGTGAAATGAAAATACTTTGTTTAGGAAACATATTTTATTGTAATATTTCAGACTCAAAATCATTTATTTCAATTCAACCTTTTACAGGTACTTTTGAATTGTCAGAGTCAGTCAGAAAGTTGAATCTAGTTGCTCGTTCCAAAGGGTAGATTTCTATGGAGAAGAACGAGCAAGAAACTCCATGAACACTCTTTTAAAATCAGTAATATTTTACAAATTTAGGTTACATCATTCATGTCATAACAACTAGGTACATATAATTTAATATTAAAATTATACATATACATAGCCTTTCATAGTTATACTTATCTTATTATTTTCTTCGAGAGCTCCGTACCGATCAACGTTTCGATCAAAAGTGTATTTATGAAGTCGGAACACTCGCTTTTATAAGCGGCGATAAACAAGTATGATTCATGGGAGAAGAACGATGACAAGCAAATGCACTTTATTCTATTTAAAATGATGTTATTTACTATACTTCTACTGCATTTAATCAGAAATTAATTATTACTTTATATTACAACACGAATTACGTTGTTATATAATTATTAATTACATCGGTATAAATCTAACACGCGCGAGTCGGGCGGTCAATGCCCGAAGCGCGCATATGTTAACAAACATTGCCATTTTTTGGACAACTTTGTAATGCGATATCTCAATATTTTTGTACTGAGTGATACTAAAAGAAAAAATACGTATTTTATTATTTTCAATAAAGGTCATAATATCACAATTTGGAGCGTGATTAAAAAGTCTTCCTGTATAAGAGCTTTACCTGTGCGACATTATTATTCTTCTGGTGACGCTAAACCAATTACGATCTATTTTGCCAATATGGAAAAGTCATTGAAAAGACAAATTGTTGATGCGGCAGAAGCTGTAAAGAAAAAAGTAAGGAAAATGAGAGATGCGGACATTGACAACAAACAAGCACTGGAATCTGTTTTCAAGCCTGTCATAGAACCCCTCAACCTAATTGCTAACGCCAATAAGCAAGCTCCTCCCTTGCGTACTAATGAAGATTTTGTTGAAGTTCCTTTTACTGACGAAACTTCACAGAAAGAAAGAACTGGTAGCGTAGGTAGCAATAATGACAATGAAGATGAATCCGATATCAGCAGTGACTCTTCTTATCAATCAATAGTTGAAAGCAAACAAGGTTGTGATACGTCATCCTGGTCAGTATCTTCAGAAGCGTTGGCAGACATTCCATTCGGTGTTAGAGCAGAACGCGGGAAATTGATGTTAGGTTCTGCTTGTATATTGATCAACGATCAGTGCATTGCCGTGGCTGGACGTAAATACCGAAATACACCTGGTTTAAAACAGTTGCTGCTTAAGAAAGACGTAGACTTAAGCGTGGTTACAGAAAGCGATATGAAACATTATAAGTCGATGCTACTTGATACAAATGCACATCGTCGAGACTTCGAGCCAAATAAGCCGATAAAAAGTAATAAAGGGCAAAAATATTTGCAAGTTATTAAGCCTCTTTTTAAACTGAACACTGCAGTTCAGGGAAAGGGTTTGCCATTAACAAAAAAGTGGAGAAAAAATGTAGATTTAGTGTATTGGGATGATCCCAATGAACTAGTGGAAAGATTGAAATTATTAATTGCGTCTAGAGATGCTGGTAACACAGGATTAGACAATGAAATTATATCTATTATTGAAGAATTGCGTGAAAGTAAAGTTATAAATAAATAAATGTTGTAAACTTTCCAGTGTTCATTTTATTATCAGACTTTCAATATAGTACACCTTCAATATGAATGTAGATAAATTCGGTCATTATATTCATAAAAGAATGCGTTTATCAGAACTGCTTGAGTTTAATGAAAACGCATTGAAGAAGTCGGAAAAAGGAGATTTTGATTTAAAAGCATCCAGATTGAGAGGAATTACATCTCCCATAGAAGCAGACGATGCAGTGAATAAGTCTTATGTAGATCAGTTGAATGCTAATACGATAAAAGAATTCAATAAACTGATTGGTTCATTGCGTTCTCAAATTATAAAAGAGACACAGCATACAATTCAGGTTACTTTAAAAGCAAAAATACCTGAGGTTTTAACTCATTTGCAAGATAAGTTTTATACCAAAGCAGATGTAGATAAATTACTTCTAAAAACTTCGTAATGGCAAAACAGCAAATTGTAAATGAAATACACAAAGCGGCTCGAAGAAACTTCCTTCGCCGTTCTGTTATTCTGAAAGGAATCCACGACTTGTGGCAAGCTGATTTGGTGGACATGCAAAACCTGAAAAAGAATAACAAGGGTTATATTTATATTATATTATAATTATATTTTAGTGGTGATTGACTGCTTCTCAAAGTACGCCTGGGCAGAACCGTTAAAATCAAAGAATAAATTTGATGTTGCTCGTGCATTTCAACATATCCTGCTTAGCAGCAATAAAAATCCTGTTAATTTACAAACCGATATGGGCACAGAGTTTTATAACAACACTTTTCAAACGTTAATGAAGAAGCATAACATTAACCATTATTCATCGTTTTCTACTAAAAAAGCATCTATTGTAGAGAGACAGTAAAAAATAAATTGTATAAATATTTTAGTCTCCGTGGGAACTATAAGTGGTTAGGTCTGCCATTGGATAATATATTGAAGACCTATAACAACACAAAACATCGCACTATCCAATCTAAACCCATTGATGTGAATAAATTGAATGAACCAGTAATAAAAGAAAATATTAAAAAAATCAAGAAACATAATTTAGTTCAGTGGAAGCCTAAATTCAAAGTTGGCGATTGTGTTCGTATAAGTAAATACAAACATGATTTTGAGAAAGGTTATACTCCTAATTGGTCAACTGAATTATTTATTGTAAAAAAGATTAATAAAACCTTACCAGTGACATATTACATAGAAGATAAACGAAAGCAGAACATATTAGGAGCTTTTTATGAGCAAGAACTTCAAAAATCGAACTATCCTAACGTTTATTTGATAGAAAAAGTGTTGAAGAAGAAAGGAAATAAATTATATGTCAAATGGTTAGGTTTAAGCAGTGCAGAAAACAGTTGGATTGACAAAACAGCACTTATGGGTTAAGATGTTATATAACCTTTATTTTTTAAAATTCTGCCATTATACTTTAAGTAATGCGAGGTGGAGGACTAGTTAATAACATTATTAATAATCTACCATTCGAAGTTCATTTGCCCGGATACAATTATTGCGGACCAGGAACCAAACTTCACGAACGGTTAGCGCGAGGCGACCGAGGTGTAAATAAGCTAGACGAAGCTTGTATGCAACACGACATTGCGTACGCAAACCATACAGACTTACCAAATCGTCACAAAGCTGATTTACAACTACTTAACATGGCTAAACAAAGACTTAAATCAAAAGATGCGAGGTGAAAAACTAAGCTCATGGCTAGTGAACAAAGTCATGAAAGCCAAACTAAAGTTAGGATCCGGCGTTAAAACATTTAAAAGCTTAGTTTCCAAAATAAAATCAAAAGTTAAGAAACTCAAACACAAAGATAGTAAGTCTTTAATAAAAGCGGCCTACTTAGTTGCAAAAAAGTTATTGCCAAACAACCATCATCGAATTCGGGTACCACGAGTAATACCCATACCAAAGACTGGAGGAGTTCTACCTTTAATCCCAATTTTCGCTGGTTTATCAGCTTTAGGAGCTCTAGCTGGTGGTGCAGCTGGCATTGCAAAAACCGTTAATGATTACAAAGCAAGCAAACGAAATTTACAAGAAACAGAACAACACAATAAAGCTATGGAAGCTTTAATGTTGGGCAAGGGTTTATACATTAAGCCCTATAAAAACGGCAAAGGATTGTTCATAAAATCATCAAAAAACTAAACAAGAAGCTACCTAATCGTCCTTTAACTAATATAGACATCCAAAACTATTCAAGAGACATTCCATATTTCCGTGGGGTCTACATGAAGGATCGGATACCTAGGAAGCCGAAACGGATTGAATGTGGTATCGTTAACTTAAACGATTCTAAGAACGAAGGAACGCATTGGGTAGCGTATGTTAAAGTATATGACTATTGTGAATATTTCGATAGCTATGGAAATTTAAAACCTCCATTGGAGCTGATGGGATATTTTAAGAACTGTAAAGTTTCTTATAACTACACGAGATATCAAAAATTCAACACAGTAAATTGTGGTCATTTATGTTTAAAATATCTGCGGACTTTTTGGAATAAAATTGTATAAATATATGTGTTTATTTTATTTCAATCATTTGCAAGATGTCACTCACTTTGTCGATAACTGGAAATTCTTCAACTTTATCTACGTACTATCCTAATACGTTACAACTAGATGGAGAATATGAGTGTGCCTTATTACATTTTTCAACTTTTAATATTGATAAAAGTAATAATAAGTTCTATTATGGTATCGATGAAGTTATAGAAATACCGGAAGGCACTTATGAGTACTGTTGCAAGATATCAATGATTATTTAAAGTCTGAAATAAAAAATGCGTCAATCAAACTACAGTGCAATAACAATACTTTGAAAACTGCTCTATACTGTACAAAAGACATAAATTTTACTAAAGAAGACTCTTTTAGAAGCCTGTTAGGGTTTAATAAGCAAACCTTGGAAAGCTAATAAATGGCATGTGTCACAGTCTCCAGTTAACATTTTACCTACGACCGTAGTCAGGATTGAATGTGATATTATAAGCGGTTCATACATAAACGGTGAACCAAGTCACATTATCCACGAATTTGCACTAAATGTGCCACCTGGATACAGGATCATAGAAATCCCGAAGAACGCAATATACTTTCCGATCAATCAAAACAACATAAGCTGCATACATATCAGGCTATTAGATATAAACACTCGATTGATCAACCTGCGCGGTGAAGAAGTGCAGCTATATTTGCATCTTAGAAGAAAAAATGATTGACTACAATAAAAATGTGTCTCAACAAATTAAAAATATCAGTTCTACTCGGACCACCCGTCAAATAAGACCTCGCTTTAAGAAAAAAATTAAATTATCAAAAGACAATAAAGCATTCCTTAGAGCGATCGGATTGCTAAAATGAATATCTTAGACGTTTTATCCGCTCCGACTTACGATAATACTATAGAAGGAATCGAATTTCATTCCTACAAGCCCTACGTAACAAGTTTCAACAGGAACGATGAAATCCGTATACCTATCAACCAACAAGACTTGTACATACTACCATCAGCGAGCACCCTATATTTGGAAGGAACTATTATCGTTAGCAAAAAAGACACGAAGGACAAGGTTACTAGTGTCAATTTCACTAACAATGCTCTAATGTACTTGTTCCAAGATATTAGATATGAGCTAAACGGAGTGGAGATTGATAAAATTAAAAATGCTGAAATAACTACAACTATAAAATCGCTCATATCAATGAATGAGAATGAATCAAAGATGTCTAATGCCTGGGGCTGGAATATTGATGGTATAAAAAATATTAATGGGGGAAGATTTTCTGCTTCTATACCACTCCGTAATATTCTAGGTTTCGCTGAAGATTTTAAAAAAGTCGTAATAAATAGTAGACACGAATTGGTATTGTTGCGAAGTAACACTAATTTGAATGCTGTAAAACTTAACACAGGAGAAATAGTGGATGACGTTCAGATCAACAAAATCATATGGCGTGTACCACATGTTAAAGTATCAGACAAAGAAAAAATTAGTTTGTTAAAACTATTAGAAAAAGATCGACCACTTCAAATCATATACAGGAACTGGGACCTCTACGAATATCCAGCTTTGCCTAAAACTACAAAGCATACCTGGTCTATCAAAACTTCATCCCAAATAGAAAAACCAAGATATGTTATTATTGGTCTTCAGACAAATAGAAAGAACAATGCAAGTTCTGACATGTCTCAGTTCGATCACTGCTATGTTCGTGACATTAAAGTGTACCTCAATTCAGTTTACTTCCCGTATGAAAACCTAAATGCGAGTTTTGCTAATAACAGAATCGCTTTATTATACGAGCAATATACCAGATTTCAACAGTCGTATTACGGACGTCGACCAGAGCCATTATTAAGCGAGAAACAATTTAAAGATTTGGCTCCGCTGTTTGTCATTGATTGCTCTAGACAAGCTGATAACTTGAAGACCGGTCCAGTTGTAGATGTGAGAGTAGAAATCGAGACTGATTCGGAAATACCAGATCAAACCACAGCATACTGTCTCATTCTCAACGATTGCATTGTTGAATACAAACCTTTAAGTAACATCGTGAAGAAGATATCATGAAGCCGGATACCATCATCGTAGAAATCCAAGGATTTAAAGATTACAAAAATAATTTTATCGTGAAAGAAGTGGCGGTTGTAAATCAAGAGCATACACAGACGTTCCTGGTAAAACCGCCGCATTCATTCCATTCCCTTACTAAAGAAGAAAAGAAGCAAGTGAGATGGTTAGAAAGAAATAGAGGAATTTACTGGAGTGAGGGCTACGTAGACTATAAAGAATTTCATCGCATCATTTTACCATATTTAGAAAATAAAAAAATTATTACGAAGGGTTTAGAAAAAATTCAGTGGATCAAAGACTTATGTGTTAACTGTGAAGTGATAGATATAGGTGAAAAAGGATGTCCTAATTTTTCAAGGTTGAAAAAGAAATATTGTAAAAATGATACTGAATTTAACTGTGTAAATCATAGACTAAACTGTGCTTTGAATAATGCTATATGTATTAAGAAATGGTATTTTGATAATAACATGTCCATATTTAATCTATTTAAAATTAATGTCCATATTTAATCTATTTAAAATTATTTTGTAATGTTCAGTTAATAAAAAAATGATTATGTATATGAGGTTGTTTTATTTAATATAATCCGGGTAAACTACATAACAAACTTAAAATTAGTTCTAATAAAATGAATTTAATTGAGTAAGTATTCTATTAATTTTAAAATATTGAAAACATAATTAAAACATAACATAATGAGAACATTTCTTTAGAGCTAATTTAAAGTGGGAGTATGTTTATAATGTCAATAAAAGATAATTTAAATTATAAATATATTATTTATTTAGTTTTCTCGTTAAAAACAATCACAAAACATTTACATTCACTTCAATTACAAACTAAATACACTTGGCCTTGTTATTTAATATTTTATGTATGTACATGAAACTTATCTACTACGAACTATGATGTATTTGAGAATTTTAATACACTACTACATTATCAAATAAATTATTTTATTTCTTCTAACTTATTCTCTCTAATTACAATAAAACTTACACCTTTGATATTTTTTTGTTTATATATATTTTTTTATTTTTTTATTACATTAAACTTACATATTAACTAAAAACCTTAACTAAGAACCTAACTAAGGGCTTAAAGTCTTCTTATTATTTTATTTTTATTTACAGATTGTGATGATCTATGTGGAATCATTTTATTACACTAACAAATTAACAAATGAATTTATAATACCAATATTAAACTAATTATTTATTTCTACTGAATATACAACTAGGTAGATACATTAGTTACTTACTAATAATAATCATCACCACAAAGTTTCTTTGAAATTTTATGTATCAATGATTGTGTCTCTTCCATAACATTATCCACCGGTTCACTAACTACATATTGTGCACTTAATAACACGTTCTCATTGTCACTTGAACTTGCAGCACTTGCTTCTTGACGCTCACTGATGTCTAACACTTGTATCTGGATCAGTCGTAAACCTTTTTTCTTTTCGTTGTTTATAACGAACGACGATTGACTTATAGAATGTTCAGCAGGTGCCTTCCGTTTTAAACCCTCCCGTCTTGCTCTAGGCTTTTTGTTGGTTGGTTCAGGTCTTTGTTGCTCTGGGATATGCCAGCTTAAACTCGGAGTCGGAAAACCTTGACCGTATTGTGAGAAGTCAATAATATCTGGAGAATCGCACATTATTGATGATCTGAAACAAAGAAAATTATAATTATTAATAATTATATCAAACACATAAATAAGACATAATTTTATAAGTACTTATACGCTTGTGCAATACTTACAATTTGTTTCGTTTTTAAGTGACGTGATGTGACCAGTCCGGCTGACTGCCTTGTGATGTATGTACTAATCATATTATTATGAAATGCAAACTCCATAAAACCTTGCGATGTGAATCAATTTCATGTTTCAACAAGTTCAATCTGATGAGCACCTGATCGGTGTTAAATTCTACACCGCGCGTGTGAACCTCGACTCATGAGTGCTTTGTCATCAAAACTGGACATTAGGTACATATTTTATCAAGTTGGAACCTGTATCGACACGCGGCGAGCGCTGTGTGCTTTGTCATCAGGAACAGAAATGAAACAGATGTATGTAATGAATATACACAATTTAATTTATTCAACTTTATACTTTGTAGGCACATAATAGATATATACCTACACTGTTTAGCTCTAACTAGTAAAAGGGACACCAAGAATACACACAATTTAGAATTGTATACATAATAAAACCAGGTTCAAAAGAAACTTCTATCGATACTATTTGAATTAAATTACACAGCAATACTACTTATTTTACATTTTAAAAGAGTAACAAACATCCATCCACCCACCCTTACAGACTTTTTATAATAGTAAGTAAGACAGTAGGTAGGTTGAAAAATTATCTAACTTTCCATTTAGGACGTCATAAGTTTTACCATTCACAATCAATAAAAAACATGTTAAAATATGTATTACTTAAACATACTTGCGTTACCCCAGGCTAAAGTAGAAACTTTATCAAACGATAGCAATCGTTTATCATCATTGCTTGAAAGTGCTACTTTATTTAAGTCCTGAGTAAATATTTCGTGTTTTATTGATTTAAACAATACATTTTTTTTACGAATAACATTGCAATCATATAAAACATTTTTATAATCTAACATATTAAAATTTTTGGTAATACATTTTTTTGTACCTTTTGCCTTTTTAATTGTTTTGTTTAACGTTTTAATACAATAAAGCTTTGAGCGCAGTCCTACGAATTCTTTGATAATGTCACCACCCATTTCATCCTTAAACAGTCCTGGAACCATCTTATTAATAATTGGTAAGTTATAGTCATTGTTACAGTCATAATTGCTGGTATCAAAATATTTTAGAAAATGGAGCTTAAAGTCTTTATAAACATCATTACTCTGTACATCATATACTAGACTATCTGTGTCAGTATAGCATAATTCTATTCGGTTACCATAAAAAGGTTTAATGATGGAGTAGTGAAAGTTGTACATGTGAGCCTTAGATAATTCTAATACTGCAAACCCTATGTAAATTGGTTTATCAAGTATAATACGCACAGGTTTCATTTGGATTGCTACTAGATCATCAGAAAATACAGAGACGCTATGAAAATATGGGCTGGCTATCAATTTTTCAGCACAAGTAGTCTTTTTTGTTTTATTGTTCGAGTCACACCACTTGTTTACTAACTTAACGTCTATTCGGTGTTCATTATTTTCTAGGGTCTTTCCAAAAATACTATTATTCAATAATTTGAAAAAGTCTTGTTCAAACGTTGACTCTGCTTTTTGACGTAACTGGGTGTTAATATCAATATATTGCTTTAAAAAACTACTTTGTTTAAATATAATAGCGCGATGGATTCTTCTCAATACTAAACCGTGCTGTAAACATTTTTTTAAATGTACGTAATGAATAACATAGTAATATTTATCATACAAATTTGGTATTAGCTTTTTATTCTTACCACCCGGTGGTAAGCATTTTTCTGGACAAAAGGGAAAGTCATTGTGTTCCATGTGCAAATTCTCCGGATATATTAAATCAACTTCAAGGATGTAACCGTTTTCTGCAGTATCACTAATTTCTGCCAAGTTCAATTGTAAAAAATCTATTTCTTGTCTATTCATAAATCTAAAATCCGAATAGGGTAAGGATTGACACATGCTATATCCGTATAAATTGTTACAATCTAAATAAATGAATTAGGACGGGCTGGATCATAAGTATCTAAATATTTATGATTGGCTTTGACATGTCTTTTGGAACACATACAAACACCTCCTCGAATACCTTTTTGTATCATTCTAAAAATTTCAACATCACTAATCAATTCTAATTGAACTCCTGTTTTTAAAAGCATTGCATCAAAAGATAGACTTGGTGCTGTAAGATAAAACGCGGGATCGAGATTGTAATGTAGTTTACAAGTTTTTCGAAAATTTTCAAATACATCTGTTAACAACAAAACATCTGTTTTGAGATACAAATCTGTGTACATACCCATGTTTTGAATATTAAATACTGACCAAACAGACCGAGCGTGTTCATAGTCTTCGTCGGTAATTGCGTCATTTGTTAAATAGTTAAAAAAATATTTTTTTGAGGGTAAACACGTTTCTTCATAACGTTCCCTTTGAGACATATAGTCATATGGATACACTCCTTTACGAGTGAGTAGGTTAAATTGTTTTTTATTAGGGAAATAAGATTTTAATTGTTTAAAGTCTTGTTTTTTCATTGTACTAACCAACTTTTCTAAGCTAGTTCCTAAAAACTTGAAAGAATCTACAAACCGAACTTGGATGCTTTCCCCGGTAGCAATCGGAATAAACTTAGTGAAAGAAATATAGTTTTCTTTTGTTTTAGGTATCACTTTTATAGATCCAGGAGCTTCACCTAATTCTTTTATGAAAAGATGGCAATCGTATCCAGACAAATTATGAAAAAATACTGGCAAAAATGATGGTAGTTTGTATTGTATGTTACAATAACTATGAGCTGCGCCGCGATATTTACCAGTCAAGTGACAATGATCGCGAACCCTATCGCCGAACAAGAAGTGATCACAAATATGACATGTCAACGCGTTTTCAAAGTCGCGAGCATTTTCATTTGAATAAATCATAGGAACATTATTTTTTACAATATCGTAAATTTTTTGTGCATCTTTATAGATAGACTTCACAAAATTTGATACACAATCCGAACCGCGATAAGAAACGTAACGATTGTGGCTTTCGTCTAGCGTACACGTAATATGATAAGCGAAAGCTATAGGCACATGTCGCTGTCGCGTTGCAGTACTCGCCTTAGTGGGGTCAGGGTCACAAGATTCATACCGTTCTAGCATTGTTTCAAAATCTGCGTATATAACAAATGGAACAATTTGCTTTTTATTATAATTTTTAAACTGTATGAAAGAACCCTTTGGAGGTAGTTCAGTGACAACACCTCCACAACTATGTGAACTAAGATCATCGCATGAATTAAAAAACATTAAACAAGCATCACAAAAGTACAGTTTACTGTGGTGTTTTGTTATTTGATTTTTAACAAGTCGCGGCAAGTCTTTAATGAGACAGTAATGTGACAAATTATCTCTTTCTAAATAAAGTAAATGAATCACCTTTCCGTTCAAGGCTTTTGGTTTGTAAAGCGGTCCTACGACGGTATTATTTTTTAAACCATAAATGTAAATGCAAATTTCGGGGTTATTCACTTCGAACCGCGCAATATCTGAGAAATTCACTGGAAATGACATATCCTTTACATTTAACACGTTACGAAAATCAGGGTAAGAAGATACTCTTTCAGGATGACTTTTAGCTGGATATAAAGCAGCAACAACAGACCACAAAAAACAATACTCGTCATTATTGTGGATATTAACACATGCTCTTTTCGATTTTATTGCAGAAGGCAATTCGATAAAGCCTGAACCATGCAACGGTTGATATTTGTTAACATTGACTTCCAAATGAGGACTGCTCAAGAACGTCCATCCACTGTCTCGGTCCTGAAATTCTTCTATCTTTTTTGATAAAATGTTTTTTACTTGAGTTAATAATGAATCAATTTCATAATTCTGATGCAGAGTAAAGTTTTTTGTGGCAAATGATTTCATCTCCTGAGAATCATTTTTAAACATTAAAAATAAAGCAAAAAATTCGAAATTAACTTTTAGACAAGTATGTTCTTTAAGAGAAATATTAATTAACGTTTTAATTTTGTCCCAAATATTAATAAGAAATGGTTGTAGAGAACTATTCTCAGACGGATCGACAATTCTATAAGAAGCTATACGATTACGAAATGCAGAATGTATTATTTCAACACCTTCGCAAAAATGCGAAATAGTTTTGTTTTTATGATTAGTACTACGTAGGTGACCTGTCCAGTGACTGCGCTCAACAGATGTGTTACAAACAGTACAGAACGGCATTTTAAAATATAATAGTTTTAAACTTACTATTAGATGTTGCAATGTATTATTTTTACGATTATGATTTACGATCGCAGAAATACAAAAACATCTGGTGCCCCAACAACTTAAATATTTATTTTAAACTAATATTATCGCTATAAAAGACAGGCTCAGAGTTATCAAAAAACTCATGAGTCCGTCTCGTAACCCGTCCCACTGCGGCGTGTTCCGGTTAAGCTGCACTTTTAGTGCCACCGAGGCTTTCTTCCACCGCTCCTCTTTTGGGGTGGAGGCAACTTCAGCCTTGTTGTAGACTTTAACCTCCACGTAGAAGTCCCCGGATACGTCTGCCGTTCGCCGCACTTTACCGTTGGCAACACGGCTGATGAGTGACGAACCGAAGTCCGCAACTGAGGTTTTGGTGGGGACGTAGTCCTCCAAACCAAAGAGGTCCGAGCTCAAGCTGCGCCTTTTACTGTAAACAATTTAACACATTATTTATTACATTTATTTTTTAATATTGACAAATTGATGGTGTATTACTCCTCTGTTGAGCCCTACGGGGATAGAAAGCATGATGTTCTGTTATAATAATTTAAATATCTCATGAACTAACTGTAAACATTCCTACAAGGAATATAATTGGAAATTGATTTCAGAGCTCTCTTCGTTGCAGTTCTAAATCCACTAACCAACGTTTATCGGTGTATAACATTTTAATTGACATAACATACACAACAAGCACCTAAAGGTAAAAGCAGTAACACAAAATTACCTTGACTTCGGTACGGACGGTGTGGTGCTCTCGGAAGCTTTGCGCTTCGACACCTTCTTCTTTGGTTGCGGCTTCGGCTCGGCTACAGTTGCGGACTGTGACCGGTATTCTGAATCGGAGTCAGACCTGAAATGGAACACATAAAGATTAATTTTGTAACTAATAACTATGACTTAAGTTTCGGTAATTGACAATAACGCATCGCGGCAACAAATAAGGTTCATAATAGCGATACGTTTGATGTTAGTTGAATCGGATAACCACAAAATAACATTAATTTTGAAGTTTTCTTTAAATTGTGAGAAAAATACATGGCTCAGTGGAATAATTTATGGATATGTCTTTAGTTCATGAAATTCCCTATAATGTTATTACATAAAATTATATGGTTTACGCTCAAAATTCTAACATCTATGCGATGAAATTAAGGCTAACCAATACACCAGCCGGCAGGCAGAAACCAGGTCCGTAGCTGGGTAGCGATTAGTACATTAGTAAATTCAGTAAAATTAGTAGTACTTACTTACTTACATTTTATATAGTTGAAGGTAACCGGTGGTTATCACTGGAAGATACTGGAGCGAATGTAATATTATGATCAAAATTGATTGATTTTATACATAAAAAATACCATTTCAGCAATATTTATCCCATTACAAAATTAAACCTTAACTACATATATTGACAGTTGTATGACTAATTTATGTTACTTACGTCTAATTAAACCGTAGTGATTGAAAATCACTTTCGTCTAATTGCAATTTTATCGTGAGAAATGAAATATAAAACAAGCTTTTTTCGCTCGCCGACAAAGACGACACATGACGCTTATGATTAATACATTAATATATAATAAAGTATGTATGTTTGTTGTATAAAATGTGATGTAAAACTTCGCCTGATATCACACATGTGAACTAAAAAATAAAAATCACTTTTTTGACGGAAGAGAGCTGAAAGAAAATCATCCTGAAAACATTTTTTGTGTAGAATAATCCATGTAAACAAACTTGCGGCAAAAAGTTAACCACTTATATGCTACAGTAAAACTTGACATTATCGTAAATAAGTAATATCATCTAACGACTAAAACGAACTTTTTATTATCGATTCATGCATAAGTTCAGTAGGTAGGTACTAGTATTAAGATTCATCTTTCAAACAAATCCTAGATTGTTAAAGAACTATCAATGTATTTTGAAACATTTTATGTTTTCTTATATGTTTTTATGCTTGTTCAGTATGTATTAACCAAAAACTTGTATGTCTGGTGTAAACTGTAAGTATAGGTTGGTTATTTATAAATAAATATAGCAAATAAACAATATAAAATAATTAGCAAAGTTATCAAAGGAACATCCTCTATTTGAATGAATTGCATTGATTATGAAGTTCTATAAAATACCAATTGTTTACGCCTGTGTTAATCTAAAGTTGTTCAGTGTTGTGTCGTGTTTGCTAATATAAAACGGCCAGGCGCCAAAGGATTTTTTACACGTACCGTCACAAATTAATTACTTTTTAGTCTACATTTTACCACCATCAAAATTGTACGCTCCGCATCTTATCATTGTGAAAAGTATATTTAAATCGAATTATACAACCACTACCTAAATACGGGAGTTTCATTGAAGTTCGCTGAAGCCCCACCATCTGGCGACCGTAGACGAGAACCAGAATCTCAGAAATTACGACCACGCGCTGCCGGTGTAACCATTGCGATTGCGCCGCAGCCACCTTTTATCAAAACCAAATATACCTGGGGTTCCTGGAGGTGCACCAGCCATTGCAGCCACCGCCGGATAGCGATCAGCAATCAGCATCGTACCGCAGCATCGGCCAATGCAGCTAAGTGCCCATGTTCCTTGAATTTCCTGTTACCTACTCACTCTTACCTTTTCTTATTGTTATACCCATACCCATACCCACAGATCGTTTAAAAAACCGTAATACTCTTAGTAAATCTATCTACAATCTTCTTAAAATATCAAAGCATATATTTCACCCACATCGCCGAACATTCCAAGCCGATCTCTGCGTCGACCGTGTCTTCGGGCCGCCTGCCGTGTCACCGTGACCGGAGCGGAGCCCTACCCACTGCTGCGCCGTTCGGCCGGCCTCAGGTGACGTTAGGCGAGGAGCGTGAGCTAAGTTTTTAGTTATTTTTCATTATTATAACCTAGTTTGTGTCTGTATATTTCCATAATCAAACCTACTTGGAATCAATTACTTTATTCAATCCAATTAATCATTTAATATTGGCAAGATTTTAAGTCCACAATGGGTAAAGATTATGGAGGTGAATCTAGCACAAACAATCCTCAAGAATTACAGGATCTTTTAGTGAAACGTAGTTCCATAAAAGGTCAAATAACTAAATTTAGAAACTTTTTATCAAATGTTACCTCTAAGGAAATGCTTACTCAGGTTGAGTTAGCAGAGTTAACATTAAAACTCAACAAATTTGAATCCATCTATAGCCGTTTTGATGACTTGCAAAATCAGATAGAAGTATTAAATTCTGATAATTTACCCAATGAGATTGATGAACGTGATACTATCGAACAACTATTTATATCCAATATTGCAATTGCTCAAAGTATTACACAAAAACATAACTCGAACCGTCATGATGAAAGTAATTACAAGGATTTAAATTCAAGTCAGATAACTACAGGTCCATGTAATCACGATCATTTTGATATAGGTTTTAAATTACCTCAAATTCAAGTTACTAAGTTCGACGGGTCTTGCTTTCGTTGGCTTGAGTTTCGTGACACATTCTTATCTATAGTACACAATAATGACCGCATCGCGCCCATTCACAAATTCCATTATCTTATTTCGTACCTGACCGGCGATGCAGCGCGTATTATTGCAAATTTAGAGGTATCCAGCGCTAATTATACGTGTGCTTGGAAATTATTATGTGACAGATATGACAATACACGACAATTAATAACTCATCATATAAATTCATTATTATATATAAAACCAATCACAAGCGAGTCTGATAAATCGTTACGATTCCTTGTGGATCAAGTTAATAAAAACTTACGTGCTTTAACTAGCCTCGGTCAAAGTTCACGTGACTGGGATATTTTACTCATTCATATAATGAGCCCCAAACTTGATAGCCATACCAAAGCCAAGTGGGAAGAATACCGGGGCACTTTAGATACTAACATACCTAACTTGCAACAGTTTTTCAAGTTTCTTATTGATCGCGCTGATGTACTTGAGTCGATAAATAGTAGCCACCCCCACTCTAAACCTAAGATTCAAACCACTTCAAGGCCTATAGATTCTAACAATAAAATAAAATCACATCAGTCATACATCACAAATAGTGAAGACAGTAATATTTCCGATATATCATGCGACGTTTGTAACGGTAATCATCGCCTTTATGATTGTCCCACCTTTTTGACTATGAGTGTGTGGATGACCGTATCAGTGAAGTAAGCAGATTGAAACTTTGTCACAACTGCTTAAGGTCTGGTCATTCTGCACGCAATTGTCGCATGCATCCGTGTCGCATGTGCAATGCAAGGCACAATAGGCTCTTGCACAAACAATCTAGTAATAAAAATATTTCCAGTGTTGTCACCATTTCACCCGACGTCACTGACGACACTATCGTAAATTTTTCTAATCAAAACAATCACCAAGTTTTGCTGTCAACTGCATATATTGAGGTAGCTAACTACTACCAAAAAAACACATAAGGTTCGTGCTCTTTTGGATTGCGGTAGTCAGTCATCGTTTATTACTCAATCTCTTAAAACAAAATTGCTTTTAGAGCCGACCACCACTTTGCATGTCTATATAATTGGCATTGGCAACAAAACCACCACACAGGCTACAGAAACCTGCGTGATTCAGTTGAAATCTTTGATGAAGCATTTCACCATCACTTCTTCTTTTCTAGAGTTGCCAGTGTTGACCGGTAACATACCTCGAATACCCGTTGACCTTAAAAAACTTAATATTTCGAGTGATTACTTTTTAGCGGACCCTCACTTCCACCAACCAGCACCTGTCGATGTTGTCATCGGTGCCGACATTTTCTGGGACATTATTGGCCGCGATCAAGTCTCTCTCGGTCTCAATTTACCTGTATTGAGAAGTTCTAATTTCGGTTGGCTGGTTTCAGGTCCTTTGTATTTTAATTTATCCACAAACAATAAGATAAATGAAATTGTCAATAATATAGATTCAAATCATTCAGTTGTTTCATATGTGTCGTCTGTTGACAAAATACATCAAGAATTATCAAAATTTTGGGACTTAGAAAATGTTCCCCAAACTAAATCGATTATGATGAGTCATAGCGAGAAGACATGCGAAACACATTTTTTATCGCATACCCTTCGTTTAGAAACTGGTAGATTCTCAGTTAGTCTACCCTTAAAGGATACACCCGATTGTCTTGGTGAATCATATTCACTAGCTAAAAAACGCTTGTTTAATTTAGAAAGGCGATTTCGCAAGCAACCTCATGTGAAATCCCAATACGTCAATTTTATGCGTGAGTACGCAGACTTAGGTCACCTTTCTGAGTCCGCTGTACCTATACCTTCTACATCTTATTTCCTCTGCCATCACGCTGTCTTCAAAGACAGCAGTGAGTCCACAAAAATTAGAGTCGTATTCGACGGCTCGGCTCCTACTTCATCAGGTCAGTCTGTCAATGATATCCTCATGGTCGGGCCTAATATGCAGGACTCGCTTTTTTCTATTTTAATAAGAGCTCGACACCATAAGTTTCTCCTCACTGGTGACGTCGAGAAGATGTACCGTCAAGTCCGTGTCCGTGAGGAGGATCGCAATCTTCAACTTATTTTATGGAGAGAGGATGAGTCTTTGCCCATCAAAACGCTTCAGCTAGGTACTGTGACTTACGGAATGGCAAGTTCCAGCTACTTGAGCACTCGGTGTCTATGGCAGATTGGTGAAGAATCTTCTGATCCTATGGTTAAGGATATAATTCAACATGATTTCTTCGTCGACGATCTCATCACCGGTTCTGACAGTGAGGATACCCTCCGTTACATTTACCAATCTGTAACTGAAGAATTAAAGAAAGGTTGCTTTAATCTTCGTAAGTTTAAGACAAATTTACCATCATTGTTTGATTCACATACGCAGTCTGATGATAATCTTTTAGTAAGTGAGTCTACTAGTACACTAGGCATGGGATGGAACCCATCAACGGACCAGTTACATTTCCCCATCAAATGTCCATCTTCTTGTAACAATAATTTAACCAAAAGATCTTTTCTATCATCTCTTTTTAAAATCTTTGACCCTTTAGGACTTATTAGTCCATGTGTAATAAAAATGAAAATTTTATTACAGCAACTATGGCTGCTTAATTTAACTTGGGACTCTCCAGTCCCACATGAAGTTCAAAGAGACTGGAACCATTTTATGCAGTATTTACCATGTCTGTTAGCTCTAGAAGTACCACGGCGTGTGCTCTGCAATGAACCCACATCGGTAGAATTACATTCTTTTAGTGACTCATCCCAACATGCATATGGTGCTTGCATTTATTTACGTTCGGTAAATGCTGCGAACGAGGTCACAGTCAATCTACTTTGTTCTAAATCCAAAGTAGCTCCGATTAAAGGTACGACTATCCCTCGTCTAGAATTGTGCGCTGCCTTACTAGCAGCAAGGCTATGCAAGGTTGTCAGGAAGTCACTGCGATATGAAGTTCAGCATCAAGTACATTGGTGTGATTCGTCAGTAGTGCTAGCCTGGCTCCACACCAGTTTTATAAATTTAAAAACATTCGTTGCCAATAGGATTTCGGAGATCTGTGAGCTAACAGATGCCTCCTCGTGGCGCTACGTGCCCACATCTGCCAATCCTGCAGACCTCATATCAAGAGGAATTAGTCCAGATAAGCTTGGCAGTACCAATCTATGGTGGTCAGGGCCTGCATTGCTCACGGAGCCTGAAAGTAATTGGCCTATCTTAAAACCTAATAAATTGAATACTAATGACTTACCGGAAACTAAACCTAATTGTACTATAAATCATGTCATTACTCAGAGCGAACCTCTAATTAATTATAAAAACTTTTCCAGTTTAACTAAAATAAAACGATCTTTCGCTTATGTGCTAAGATTTATTAATAATTTAAAACCTGGCAAAGAGAAACTTTTCGGAACTCTTACCGTTGATGAATTAAATAATTCCTTTCTTTATTTGTGTCGTATCGCACAGCAAGAATCCTTCTTCTGTGAATATAATTTACTAATTAACAACAAGGCTTTAAGTTCTAAATCAAATATTTTATCATTGACTCCATTTTTAAGTGACGACAAGGTTATTCGCGTTGGTGGCCGACTAGGTTCATCTGATTATAATTTTAATAAAAAACACCCTGTTCTCCTGCATGCTTCGCATCATTTTACCAAGTTGATCTTCGAGTACGAACATAAACGCGGACTACATGCTGGACCACAATATTGTTGGCTGTTGTTAGGGAATACGTTTGGCCGATTAACGGTAGAAATTTGGCTAGACGCATTTTTCATAACTGCTCCAGGTGCAGACGCTTGCAGGGCAAGACTATTGCACCAATAATGGGACATTTGCCCTCACAACGAGTCATGCCAAATTTCCCCTTTCACACAGTGGGAATTGATTTCGCTGGACCATTCCTTATTGTAAACAGAAAGGGACGTGGTGCTTCGTTGGTCAAGTGCTATCTTTGCTTTTTCATATGCCTTCGTTATAAAATTTCTCACCTCGAAGCCGTGAGCGATCTATCAAAGGACGCTTTCGTTATGACATTTAGAAGGTTTGTGTCACGAAGAGGCAGGCCAGCGGAGGTATTCTGCGACAACGGACGCAACTTTGTCGCAGGAGCTAAAGAGCTTAATGACTTTTTTAAGATTCATCAAAACGAGCTATCTGATTTTGCATGTTCGGAAGGCATTCAGTTTTACTTTTCACCCGCTTACGCTCCTCATTTTGGCGGTATTTTTGAGGCCGGTATCCGATCAGCAAAATTTCATATTAGGCGAGTAATGGGTAATTCTCATTTAAGTTTTGAAGAACTCCAAACTCTTTTCGCTCAGGTAGAAGCGGTTTTAAATAGTAGACCTCTCTGTCCCTTATCCGCCTCTCCTGACGATTTCCATTGCCTTACCCCTGGGCACTTTCTCATTGGCCGGGCTCTTACCGCACTGCCTGAACCAGCTTTGGAGGACTGTCCCTCAACCAACTTGCAGCGCTATGCCAGGCTGCAGCAAATATATCAACATTTTTGGCAGCGCTGGCAACGCGAGTATATCGCCGAATTGCAGCTTCGCCGTAAATGGAAGACCAACACCGACGCAGTCAAAATTGGGGACATGGTCCTATTGAAAGAAGATGGCGTCCCACCCCTATGTTGGAGGCTTGGACGCATTGTACGGCTATTCCCAGGACCAGATGGGATTTCAAGAGTAGCCGACATAAACACGAAGAGAGGAACTATACGGCGTCCCCTGGTTCGCATCTGCCCTTTACCAACCGAAGAGGAACTACTTACGGGTTGAAACTGGAGTTTCAACGGGGGGAGGATGTTTACGCCTGTGTTAATCTAAAGTTGTTCAGTGTTGTGTCGTGTTTGCTAATATAAAACGGCCAGGCGCCAAAGGATTTTTTACACGTACCGTCACAAATTAATTACTTTTTAGTCTACATTTTACCACCATCAAAATTGTACGCTCCGCATCTTATCATTGTGAAAAGTATATTTAAATCGAATTATACAACCACTACCTAAATACGGGAGTTTCATTGAAGTTCGCTGAAGCCCCAACACCAATTTTAATCAGAGACTGCAACATGCACAGCGATCATCTTACAGCTAAATTGTTGAATACATGGGAATGATTCAAACATATACCTGGTACAACAAAGTTCGAACACTACAAATTTACATAATGCAATTTTGCAGTCTTTGCGATTGTAAAGAATCACGTACACTTATACTGTGAAGCTTAACACGGTCGCCGATCCGACGCCGTCGTCCGGCGGTTTAAAAGGAGTATGGTACAATAGATGATCACGGGACGGCACACGAACCGTTTCGATGGCAATTGTATAAGTGTGCGATGATCTTAATCAAGCGCAACGCAGAGTCGCAGAGTAACAACAGAACATTTCAGAGCTACCAGTAGTTGTTTGTTAACATGTAAGCTAGTGTCAACTGTATGAGTTAATTAAATTAAAATTTGGATGTCCTTGGTGCCCAATCTGGGGTCATAGAAATAGAATGTACGTGTGTCTGAAGATGCATAATATTTCTTGCTCTGTGAAGAGACATGAGACAATCTGTCCCAAATTTTAGTTTATTTGTTAACATGTTAGCTAGTGTCAACTGTATGAGTTAATTAAATTAAAATTTGGATGTCCTTGGTGGCCAATCTGGGTCATAGAAAAAGAATGTGTGTGTACCTGTAGGTACATGCTATTTTTTACTCTGTGAAGAGACATGAGACAATCTGTCCCAAAATTTTAGTTTACTATATTCGTAAAGTTCCATTAGTAAACGAAATATGTGTCAAACTGACTGTGAAGTGGTGGTTAAGTGTGAAACTTGTTAACTAAAGTTAGTAGTGATTTTGTGTTCAATTCGAGAATCTGCAGTACATGATCGAGGTAAGCCATCGGTAAGTAATAATAATGTGCTCAGCCCCTTTAACCGTAAATGTATTTTTTTAAATAAATGTAAATGTGTTTTTTTTTTTTTTTTTTTTTTTTTTTTCCGTGTGGAATAGGCGCCAAACCAGTATTAACGCAAACGCAAATTCAGTCGAAGTGAGACGTAGGAACGGTATGTAATAAAACGGAATTGTTGAACGGCGCCCACTCCGTCGGATATTATTGGGCATTCTACCACACCGTGAGTGACGGAGGCGGAGCCGAAGGAACGAAGGTGGGATAGAATGCCCAATAATATCCTACTAATTATCCGATTAATGCTACCTATCCAAATAAGTCTACGTAATCACGACCAATAAATAAGTAATTTAACTTATTATCAACACGACAGCCATTTTAACGTGTAGGTTAGGGTTGCCATTATTTGGACAATTTATGTCAATTCATTTATTTAATAAATCTAATCGATTACGGATTAATAGGGGACATTACTGCAATGTTCTGGCACCAGAGTGCAGCATTAGCATAGTCCGTAAACAGTTTATCGACAAGTCGTTCAAAGCGTGAAATTCTGCCTTTAATGGAGTTCAATATTGGAAAGTGTGTTATATTATACAATAATGTATCAGTGCTGTGTATTTTGATGAAGAAATGAAGGGAATTATTCATTTTCAAAAGAAGAAAATGTTCGAAAACTTTGGGAAGCAGCTAAAAATCACTCTAAAATATGTTCAGGTTAAGTATTCAGGTTAGATAGTCGCATTTACAGAATAACGTTCACATTTATCATGTAAGACAACCAAATATTATTTTATTCTAAGCATAACCTAGAATCCACTTTCAAATGGTCGTAGAACGCCTTAATATGGTTAAAGTACAGTTAGGTAAGTAAGATTAATTAAAACTTTGATAATATTTTCACAAAATACCTAGATATTACAATTAATAACATAATATAACAAGAATACGAGGTTATGATTTACGGAATGTGCTAGTGGCGCCCTCTGCGCCGAGTTTCGCGTAATGTTCCCTATTAATGATAATACTCTTATCTGTAACGAAATCTCCAGGAGATTCGCGTCAATTGTTAAACTATTGTGTCTGTTAATTAGACAGTTAAGCTCATATATAATACATTGGCTTAAAACAAAAATAACAAAAAAAAATCTTGAATTCTAAAACCCGACAGTAAATTACATACAATAGAATGCCATTAAATACACTACTTGAGTACCTATTTTATGCCTATAACTTCAGGAAGCGCTTATAAAGTTGCAAAACATATGTTGGAGTTTTTTAAACTGATTTTATGTATTACTATGGTTAGCAAAAAGTTTTTCTGCTGTCACGGACATTTTAAGTTTCTGAACGAAACATACTCGACTTTACACTTTAAATAACAGAACAATTATGCATCAATTACACCTCAGACTACAGATCCAATAGTTTACACATACATAAACATAGAATGGTAAAATCACTGTATTATTTATGGCTTTACCGTGGTTTGAAAAAAAAATAAATTAAACGAGACCAAAAATCGATACAACTAATCGATTATTTTTCAAAATATGGCAACATTATCCTTTGACGGGTGATGACGTATTGTATTCTTTTTGTATTTGATTTGACAATCAACTCAATAAGCGCGCTCACTATTTTACACTTTGATTTGTATTTTATTTAAAGAGAATAGAATATTGTGGTGTATTGTAGTTTTCTTTTGCCGTGGTTTGCGCAGGCGTGGCGTCGCAGGGATTAACAGGCGCTAGTAACAATCGCTGTGCGAATTGTAGAGTAGATATGAGGCGCTTGCGATCTCATCAATTAGAAATTGTTGAAGTTCGATCTATTATACAGGGTTGGATGGGTTCTTCCACAACAGGTAAGCTTACACTACTACATTACTCATCTACATTAATCCTTTAGAAAACCATGTTAACATAACAACAGCCAGTACCTATAATAATAATAGTATAGTCAGGAGCCTAAGACTACCCACTGACCGAGGTTTCTCTCTCAGGAGCCCTGACCACCGGTAGCTTGGACCCTGTTCCCCATACCGGTGGGCTACTAATTTTTATATTTTTAAATGTTTTTATTTTTATATGAATATTTAAAAATGTATTATAATATGTATGTAAAATAAATAAATGGAATAGTATTATGTGGAGACATTTTCACACATGGCCATCTGACCCCAAACTAGGGAGACCCTGTACTATGGGTGTCAGACAGCTGATATACATACACAAATACATTTTAAGTACATACATATGCAAGCTTTTAGTAATTAATAATAGTAATGTCACTTATTATGAAATGTTCTTAGTAAAAATTATTTTTGAATAGCTAAATACTTCAAGAAACTAACAAAATCTTACGGCATAAATAATTATAACCCTTTTATGCTACCCATTTCATTATTTCTCACCATTTATTGTGAAATTAATATGAAATAATCAATTGCATTTTCAGGTGCATATTTCTAGCAATGACTTTGTTTGCCATTCATATGGGACTGAAGCATGGAATGAAATAAGACGTTCATCAGAAAGTGTCTCACCTTCTACTGCTCGACTCATTTGTGTTTGCTGTGGTCGCTCATTACATAGACTAAGAAATCACCTGCTGTCTCAGGATTCTCCACGAGGAAATCAAATAAGGGAAACATTTCTAGACAAATTGCTCCACGTCAGGTAAGGTTTCAAATAAATCGTTTTTATATTTCAGTTTATGGTGTGAAATATTTAGATTTATAACTTCATTCAATCATTCAATGGTCTTGCCTGCAGTGCTCTTATTTACTAGATTTATGGCTAAATACTCAACAAAGTGACTGTGGCAGTACAAGACTTAACGGCATCTTAACATTGAATAGCGTTTGAGTATTTGGCCATAAGATATATAGCTTCATTCCCCCCCTGGACAAACATTATTAAAAAATAAATAAATAAAAGTACACATCTTAAGCTGACTGGTAGCTGCACCTAAAAAACAGAAGATAATATATTAATTACTATATTTTAGTTGCTGAGCTCATCTCGCATCTGCCACCCTTGCCGGCAGAGAAGTGACAGAGCAATTTCACGTTCACGTTCTATCAGTTCTTATTCAGTTCTTTATTGAAGAAAGGAATTTAAATAGAGTAAGAGTTCATTTTTCAAGTATTGAAGTCATAACAAAGAATGTAAGTGAATTTCCACGGTTAACTGAAAGTGATTTGATCTTGTGTGCATGTGGGACATATCAATTAAAACAAGCCAGGTCTTATTGGAGAGCATATTAGATTAAATGGATGTTATCATATTAAGGTTTCTAATGATAGGAGCACCAGTATTTTGGAAGGTTCACTTTTTGAAAATGATTGTTCGTTATTAAGGGCCCGTATCCAAAAAAGGCATATCAGCCGAAAGACATACTTTGTATATATTTTAACAAGAATTAATGCCACTGGAACTGCAGCCATTTATCAGTACTGCTGTAGGATGCTGTGCCCACGTTATGTCTGTTGTCTGGTATCTTGGGTGGGCACGGCATCAAACCAATATAGTTCCCCCAGCACAGTTTTTAGACAGTGTGTTGGTGGTATATGATGCCGATGATAGTACAGAATAAAGGTAGGTAGGCTAGGTAGGTAGTCTAGGTACGTAGTCTGGGTAGGTAGGCTAGGTAGGCAGGCTAGATAGGCAGGCTAGGTAAGCAGGCTAGGCAGGTAGGTAGGGTAGAGGTAGGTAAAAAAAAGGACAGGACGTCTATTAGATCAACTAGTAGTTAAATAATTTGTCAAGAGTCCCCATCGATCCTACGTGTGCTACTCGTAAAATATATTCAAGGTCAAATGATTATCAATTAGACGAATAATTTTCCCAAAATACCGAAAACATACACCGCAATCATCAATTCCAAAACTACTATTTTTATTTGAAACAATATACGAGTACAGGACCACAATAGATCGTGGCCTACCGGGGAAACCATGTTAAAAAAAACGCGCCAGGTACCTACACTACCTCACGGGTGGCGCGGAAACGTGTGCAAATTATGAAGAACTTTTTCAACTTTTTGCATCGCTTTATAAGTTAAGTTGCCTGTAAAGATAGTGTATATGTTATGAAATAAAAAAAAAATAAAATCTCTAAAATAGTAATTCTTAGGAAAAAAGTGAGATCAATGTTTAATAGATAATTGCATGATAAACAATTTTACTCTCACAAATTTTTATTATAATACATAAGCACCGTCCCATATCTTCCCGTGGGTGTCGTAAGAGGCGACTAAGGGACAAACCATAGAATGGGCAGCAGCGTTCTCTGTGCCTATGTAACAACCATACTGCGATCGCCAACCCGCCTGCCAAGCGTTGCAATTATGGCAACCCCCCCCCCTCCCCTCCCAAATAAAGGTTGTGGGGATCCGCTGGATGCGAGTCGCCCGGGACCGGTAATTGTGGCGACACTTGGGGGAGGCCTATGTCCAGCAATGGACGTCTTTCGGCTGAAATGATGATGATGAAACTGAAAAGTGCAACATTTGACCTTGAATATATTTTTATGCACATGTCGGACCTGACAAATTATTGGTAATGGTGTTCCCAACGTTCACTAATTTTCAGCTTTATTCAAAGGTAATTAATGTAATTTTACCCCTTTTTCAGAAACTAACTTGACTAGTACTAACCTATAATCAATGTCATTACAGTTTTTAATACCGTGATGCATCTACAACAAAGTTAGTAAATTCTACGACTTGAGACTGTTCAGCCACGACTTGTAAAAAAAACCTAACTAGAGCCCTTTTAAAACTATCATACGAGGACACAAAAACTCTTTTGCTTCAAAATGGAGACTTATTTTCTAAACTGACAAGTTCCAGGAAGTGTTCATAACAATGTATACTATTATTCCATAAGCTACTTATCAGTGGCCACTGTGGGCCAGGATTGTTCTAGTAAATGGGCATTGTCTTTTCAGGGTTATTTAATTCGAATCGAGCAATATCTGAGAAACTCAATGGAAATTGAATGTCTTTTATATTTAACACGCTTTGAAAATGGGAGTAAGACGATACTCTTTCAGGATGAGTTTTAGCTGGATATAAAGCAGCAACAACTGACCATAAAAAGCAATAATTATCTTTATTGCGAATATTAATACATGCTTTTTTTGATTTAATTGATGTCGGCAACTCGATAAAGCTTGAACCGCGCAAAGGTTGGTATTTGTTAACATTAACTTCCAAATACGAACTGTTTAAAAATGTCCACCCACTGTCACGATCTTGAAATTCTTCTATCTTTTTTTTCAACGTGTTTCTAACCTGAGATGCTAATGAATCATAATCATAATTCTGATGTACTACATAATTCTTTGTAGCAAATGATTTCATCTCCTGACTATCATTTTTAACCATCAAAAACAAAGCAAAATATTCGAAATTAATTTTTAGACAGATATGATCCCTAAGAGATTTGTTTATTAATGTCTCGATTTTTTCTTGACTGTTATTCAAAAACGAATCTAAAGAATAATTTTCGTTAGTATCAATAATTCTATAAGAAGCTATACGATTTAGAAATGCAGAATGAATTAATTCAACACCTTCGCAAACGTATGAAATATTTTTATTTTTATGATCGATACTGCGTAGATGACCTGTCCAATGACTGCGCTCAACAGATATGTTACAAACAGTGCAGAAAGGCATTCTATCGTAATTAATTACCTGCTAAGTTTAAAAATAAAGATTTATTTTGGATGCTTCAAATTTAAATTTTAAATGAATAATGCAACTTATTTAAATATGGGCTCTGAGTCATCGAACAACTCGTGAGCCATACGCATGAATTTTGTAGTGAGTTTCACTGCGAGCTACCTTTATCCAGTTGCAGTTTTAATGCAACTTGGGACTTCTTCCAACGCTCCTCAGGAGCAGTGGAGATGATGTCTTCTTTATGGTACACCTTCAGTTCCACAAAGAAGGTGCCCCTTAGGTCCGCTGTCCGTCGTACCTTCCCGTTGGCGACGCGGGACAGCAAGGATGAACCTAACTCCGACTGCGGAGGAATGCCATCTAAGTCTTCCAAACCGAAAAGATCGGTGCTCCCTGGTCTCTTGTTACTGTAAAAAAATAATTTTATTTTAATAATCTAGAAGAAACACTTTTCTAGATACAAACTTATGTTGAGCGAAAAATAAGTAAGTATGTACTTAAAAATATTTTTGCAAATCAAAGTTCTCTATTGAAATCTACTTTATATTAGAATATGTGAAAGTAATAACTTAGAAAATAAAAAGTAGTCATAAACTACCTTTATCCTAATTCCACGACCGAGGAAGCTTTGCGCTTTGTTGTTTTTTTCGTAGGCTGGCTCTTGCTCGGCACGACCTTTGTAGCAGTCGGCGGGCTCTTTATGTAGTCGGACACACGGGAAACGTCGGAGTCAGACCTAATACACAAGATAAAAAAGTACTTAATATTTTATATAACAAAACAAATAACCGTTTAAGGTCTTTTTTGAGATACAATAATCAATTTATAACAGGTTGAGAACAGTTACATCAGCCGGCAGGCAGAAACCAGGTCCGTAGCTGAGTAACAGTCACGATGGATAGACAGAACATGATAATTACAACAGCCGGCAGGCAAAAACCAGGTCCGTAGCTGAGTAGCAATCACGATGGATAGACAGAACATGATAATTACAACAGCCGGCAGGCAAAAACCAGGTCCGTAGCTGTGCATTATGACTACTAATTTAAAATTAAGAAGTACTCACTTACATGATTTAAAGTTGATTTTAAAGTACTGCTAGTACTACTTGTCACTTTGAAGATTCTGGAGCGAATGTAATTTAGCGATTTAATTAATTCGTTTATATTCACAAAAAAATACTATTTCAGCATAAAATAGATCGTTTCAATTTTAAACTCTAAGTACATGTCTTACAGTTGTATAAAAAAAATATGTCGTTTACGTCATATTGACCAATCCGTGTGGTTGTTAATGTTAAGTTGCGGTTAAACTCGGGACTAAATATTATAATCACATAAAAATACTACTGTGGAATAAGTTCATTTATAAATACTCACAAATAAAATTTTTATTCGTATTATTAAATAATCACTTAAACCCATAATTAAATAATCCAAGAAACTGTATCGTGTGGGAATCGAACACACGTGTCTGAGTTATGGTTTTATAGTGGTCTAATTTATCGATAACAACTTTAGTTTAATTTTAGTATAGGTACTATTACAATGCTCCCAAATAATCTTGTTGTGCACAGGGTTCTCTTTTATGTAAGTTAAAATCGCACTCGATCGAAGTGGGTAATGGTTCATCCAATAATACAAGTTGTACTTGATAAAAATATATCATATAAATATATAGTCTTAGTACCTAGAAGAATGAAACACAATAAATTAGAAGCGATTACAAACTTCAAATATAAATACGAAAATAATATTTAGGAAATTCTATAAAAGACGAATTCAGTGTTTACAACATGATAGTCGATCATGTTACTTAGAATATGGAATGCAGTTGATGCGACCGTGGGAAGCGAGCATTGCATTCACATTGAACTTTGCTGATTCGAAAATAAACATAAAGCTAATTTACATCTATGAAGCAACCACCGGGTACGGTTACCGTCAACGGAACAGACTACAGCAGCGGATTCACACATAGTTTGTACGCTTGATTGAATAATCAGCAATACGGTTCTGATCCGGTTGTCGTTGTCAAGTGTATCTGCACCTTAGCTTTATGCATGCAAGGCAAGGATCGACTATCCGTGTGACCACGCTTACCACTTGATTGTTACGTGTTGATGTAAAAGGTTGATGTATCGTCTATAATGTGTTAAATTAAAATTTAGATGTCCTCGAGCCAATCTGGTCACAGAAAAAATGTGTGGGCCTAAAGGTGTGCACTACTTTACTTTTGTGGAGAGACATGAGACAATCTGTCCTAAATTTTAGTTTAATGTACGTGGTATTCTAAAGTTCAGATGTCCTCGAGCCAATCTGGTCACGAAAACGGGTATGTGTGTAATCCTAAGCGACAATGCACCATCCTAATAAGTATGTGGAGAGACATGAGACAATCTGTCCTGAATTTTAGGTTACTGGTTCGTTCAGATACAGATCTAATTATGTTAACGGAAAGTATGTGTGTTGTATGTTTAAATCAATGTATAGTAAGTTTCATAGTTGTTTTAAGCTGGTGAGTATAATTAAATGAATCCGAGACGTAAAGGATGTATCGTCTGTAATGTGTTAAATTAAAATTTAGATGTCCTCGAGCCAATCTGGTCACAGAAAAAATGTGTGGGCCTAAAGGTGTGCACTACTTTACTTTTGTGGAGAGACATGAGACAATCTGTCCTAAATTTTAGTTTAATGTACGTGGTATCCTAAAGTTCAGATGTCCTCGAGCCAATCTGGTCACGAAAACGGGTATGTGTGTAATCCTAAGCGACAATGCACCATCCTAATAAGTATGTGGAGAGACATGAGACAATCTGTCCTGAATTTTAGGTTACTGGTTCGTTCAGATACAGATCTAATTATGTTAACGGAAAGTATGTGTGTTGTATGTTTAAATCAATGTATAGTAAGTTTCATAGTTGTTTTAAGCTGGTGAGTATAATTAAATGAATCCGAGACGTAAAGGATGTATCGTCTGTAATGTGTTAAATTAAAATTTAGATGTCCTCGAGCCAATCTGGTCACAGAAAAAATGTGTGGGCCTAAAGGTGTGCACTACTTTACTTTTGTGGAGAGACATGAGACAATCTGTCCTAAATTTTAGTTTAATGTACGTGGTATCCTAAAATTCAGATGTCCTCGAGCCAATCTAGTCACGAAAACGGATATGTGTGTAATCCTAAGCGGCAATGCACCATTCTTAAGTATGTGGAGAGACATGAGACAATCTGTCCTGAATTTTAGGTTACTGGTTCGTTCAGATACAGACCTAATTATGTTAACGGAAAGTACCTATGTTATATGTTTGAATCAAGGTATAGTAAGACACATAGTTTGTACGCTTGATTGAATAATGTGCAATACGGTTCTGATCCGGTTGTCGTTGTCAAGTGTATCTGCACCTTAGCTTTATGCATGCAAGGCAAGGATCGACTATCCGTGTGACCACGCTTACCACTTGATTGTTACGTGTTGATGTAAAAGGTTGATGTATCGTCTATAATGTGTTAAATTAAAATTTAGATGTCCTCGAGCCAATCTGGTCACAGAAAAAATGTGTGGGCCTAAAGGTGTGCACTACTTTACTTTTGTGGAGAGACATGAGACAATCTGTCCTAAATTTTAGTTTAATGTACGTGGTATCCTAAAGTTCAGATGTCCTCGAGCCAATCTGGTCACGAAAACGGGTATGTGTGTAATCCTAAGCGACAATGCACCATCCTAATAAGTATGTGGAGAGACATGAGACAATCTGTCCTGAATTTTAGGTTACTGGTTCGTTCAGATACAGATCTAATTATGTTAACGGAAAGTATGTGTGTTGTATGTTTAAATCAATGTATAGTAAGTTTCATAGTTGTTTTAAGCTGGTGAGTATAATTAAATGAATCCGAGACGTAAAGGATGTATCGTCTGTAATGTGTTAAATTAAAATTTAGATGTCCTCGAGCCAATCTGGTCACAGAAAAAATGTGTGGGCCTAAAGGTGTGCACTACTTTACTTTTGTGGAGAGACATGAGACAATCTGTCCTAAATTTTAGTTTAATGTACGTGGTATCCTAAAGTTCAGATGTCCTCGAGCCAATCTAGTCACGAAAACGGATATGTGTGTAATCCTAAGCGGCAATGCACCATTCTTAAGTATGTGGAGAGACATGAGACAATCTGTCCTGAATTTTAGGTTACTGGTTCGTTCAGATACAGACCTAATTATGTTAACGGAAAGTACCTATGTTATATGTTTGAATCAAGGTATAGTAAGTTTTATAGTTGTTTTAAGCTGGTGAATATAATTAAATGAATTTGAGGTCAACCATCAATATTGACATTTATAACTCATTGTCGTTAACTCAAACAAATGTTGCAACCTAGTGGAATAGGCGCCAAACCAGTATTTTACTGCACTATGTAGGAATTCATACTCCACCTTCCGTTTCATCGGGTGGAATAGGCGCCGAACCTGTGGATTTCATTAATATTATTGGGCATTCTACTCCACCGCAGGTGGGGTAGAATGCCCAATAATATCCTACTGGCATAATTTGTTTTGCCATTATAATACTTTGCCATATCTTTTTTTGGCAAAATTATCTTGAAAGCTAATTTATTTTGGCATAAATTAGGCATGATCTGCAAATCTATTGCGCCACGCTACAGTATTGTCTTAAAAATTCAATATGTTTTTCTTCAAAAGTTAGTGACAGAAACGAATTGCTGCAAAACCGACTCCACGCAGTCTTGTCTGCTAGAGTGTAATCTAAGCCCGAGTAGGCGTGGAGGGGCGAGGCGGCCCGCGAGCTGAGGAGCAGGTGGTTTTAACGCTCGCCGCCTTGGCTGAGGCTGGCCGGCGCAGCCGTCCAGCAAGCCGAAGCCGCGGTGGTGAGCGTAAAACACATCTGCGACGATAACCTCGCGTAGGACCGCCGGAGCCCCGCAGCGCCGGAGCCGTGACAGAAACCATGCCTGCTGCATGTTGCATGCTTGCTTGCATGCTGCATGCGTGGTGTATGCTATGCTGCATGCTTGCTTGCATGCTGCATGCTTCTTTGCATGCAGCATGCGTGGTGTATGCTTGTTTACGTGTTTGCATGCTTGCTGCATGCATGGTAAAAATATATTTTAATATCCGCCGTTACAGCGGCCACCGAGCGCCAAATCGCCTCTACCGTTGGTGAATCATTTGGTTTAGGTTTGAACTGTGACCAGCATAAGAAAATACTTAAAATCGTTTTCATATTTAAGAAGTGTACCCAGCTTCAACTTATCAAGTTATAATGTGTGTTTATGTAATTTTGCTTTGTGTTTTTAACTAGTCGTCTTTATCATATTAGACTAAATAAGTTTTATGTCTTTTGAGTGGTATAACAAAAGATTTTATATTGAATGTATTGTTAGGCATTTTAATATTTTTTGTAGTAAGGGTACCTGAGTACTATAAAAGCGCGTGCTCGATAAGATTCAGGGTCAGTTGCTGCTAAGTCGTTGGACAGTAAGGGTTTGGTACCTACACTACTTTACAGTGAGTTCGTTCCATATATTGACTTGTGTGTTTATGTATTTGCTGTGATTTATTGTGTACTTGTGTATTTCTTGATATAAATGCTAACGGATATTTGTGTTCGCTCGAGTTATTAAAATATTGTTAGAACTAAGTCTATTTTGGAATAAATTAGTCCTAGGTTGTTTATAATTGTCTTTTTTTATGTTTTCCCCTTCTGGTTTCTAATATCAGAAGTGGGATTGAATTCATTTGCTCACAATTATTAGCCTTGATACCAACACAAACATCCGTTAACTTCAAATAACAATACTCCGTGAAAAGCTGGTTATGACACCACCTCGCTCTGGCGCTGGGTGTAGCCATAGCAGTGAACCATGACACACGTTCCTATGGTTCACGATCGCCTCGCTGTGTGGCTAGGTGTTGCCGTCACAGTGAACTGCGATACGCGTATGGTTCACGATTGCCTCACAATTAAACAAGACGCCTTGCTCGCTGTCGCTTCCTGCTTTGTGGTAAAATCGTGCATGTTCTTCTCAAAGTTGTAACCGCCATTTTGTTCAAATATTTTAATGTTAAGTGTACACGTCGTTAAACCGTGAGTACCCTCATCTTTGATTTTATAATGTCGGAACGATCTTCGCGGTCGAACAATACTAGTTGACAGGTCGTGTAAACGTCGTAGCAGGTCACGTACGGTCAACTCGAATCGTTTTCATGGTGGATTTCGATTCTACCCTCATGTTTCGGTGAAAAATGTGTTGTGTGTGTGTGACTGCCATTAATGAAAACAACTGTCAATTCATAATAGCATACAGCCGCTAGAATACTATCTCCGATTCAATTAATTTGAAGTTTAGAAGTGTTTTGGTTACCGTGTTCTTGTAAGGTTGTGAGGTTGTGTGAGATCAATTAAACAAGTGCCTCCATTGGAATCTCATTTATTACTCTCTCTCATAATAGAGTACAATCGATTATATTGGATCTTAATATTACAATACATGTGCACACATATATAAGCCTTACACACTACACGCCCACCGGGCAAATAAAATAAAAATAATGGTTACATTTATTTTTATTTCCGTTACATGTGTTGACTAATATTAACATTCTTTAATGCATTTTTGTAGACTGCATTTTGTATATTGTTTATAATTATTAATTAAAATGTTACAATAAAAAGAAACACTTTATTATAGTATTGGGTTACACATAAATTCATCATTATAACGAAACAGCTCACAACTTAATAAAGTTACATACAAGTGAACTGTGTACCTTAAAAATAAAAAATAAATCATGTAATATATGGTCTGGTTCTATTTTTATGTACTATTACTTCTTTACCTTTATACAATATTTTTAAATTAGGATTACAATCTTCTATTACTTTGTACGGTCCTATATAGAGCGGATCAAATTTGTTTACACTTTGTTCATTCTTAAGTAGTATCATGTCACCAGTACTGTACGTAACCGGGTTGGTATACAAATCATATTTACTTTTTCTGACCTGTTTACTACTAATTAAGTTTTTTCTTGCGTCATACTGTGATTTTTGAAGTCAATATTTGAGTTGTTTTGGATAATCATCATAGTTATATAGCGGTTCAATATCTGAAGTTAAATTGCTAGGTAAATTGCACAGTTTTCCAAATACGAGTTCGTATGGTGTGTATTGAGTTTCTGTATGTATGGTCGTATTGAAAGCAAAGCACCAATATGGAAGCCATGAACTCCAATTTTGGGGTTGGTTTTCTGTTTGTATGCGAAGGTATGATAGTAAATTTTTATGTGTATTTTCTAAGCCTCCTATTGATTGGTAATGATATGCAGTTGATGTTTGTTGATTTATTTTTAGTAATTTACATACTTCATTCATTACTTTCGAAACAAACTCCGTTCCGCGATCTGATATAATATTTCTCGGAATGCCGTGACGTAATACGAAGTTACTAATGAAAGCCGTTGCCACTGAAATTGTATCCTTATTCCTAAGCGGATAAGCTTCTACATACTTACTAAGATCACACTGTAGTGTGAGTACATACATATAATTATCACTATCCTTACTTAAGGGCCCAACTAGATCTAAAAATACTCTATCAAACGCCGAATGACCTGTATCAGTCAGGACCATTGGCTGTTTTATGTACCTGAAATGTTTCTGTCGTTGGCATTTATCGCAACGATTTACAAACTCCGTGACGTCAGTTTCTAATTTTGACCAAAAATAACGACGTTTTATATTATTTATCATTCTTCGTATACCGGCGTGGCCTCTACTCGGTAATAAGTGGTAGTCATTTAAAATTATACGTTTCGTATCGTTGTCATTTATGACTTTTACACCTTTTATAATAAATAAACGTGGTCCGGACCAACTAGGTGTACTATTTATACTTTTAATTAAATCTCTTATTATCTCACTGTTTTCACTATTTTGTACTATGTGCACATTATCAAGTTTCATTAGACTACAGTAATTAGCCAACTCCCGTACAAAGGCATCTCGTGCGCATTGTAATCGGTAAGATGGGTTTACTCTTAGTATGCAGTTTGTTGCATCGTAATTAAATAATGTATTTGATTGGGTTGTCCAGTCTTTCTTATCCTCAAACCTTAACTCAATGCAATCCTTTGGTTTTTTAAGCAACTCCATAACTCTTGGGTGATTAGACCAGTCGTTTGTAGATTGCTTAACAACCATAGGGCTGTCACTCACCCCTTGTGCACTCCTTTCACACATACGCTTTTTCTGACCTCTGGTTAATACAGACACAACGTGCTGATTAATTTCCTTCAATTCATCGCTTGTTATTCGGACACGTGACAAGGCATCTGCGGCTGCGTTGTCAGCACCTCGAACATATTCTATTAGGGTAAACCTGGCAATCGTGCCCCACCATTCGAAGAATTCAAATAACAAACGGTATAATTGAAAACATCTTTATTAAAGTAATTAGTCTTATCCTCTGACTCAATTTGCATAACAAAAACTAAAAAAATCTTCTTAAATGTAATTAAATCAGCTGAGATCAACATTTATTTAAAGTCAAGGGTGGGGCACATTTCACGGATACATCAGTCATATGTGCCCCATTAAGCTGAGGTACCAGTCTCAATTCATTTTCATAACCTAATTCAGAAGGTCTACCTATGTTCTGCTTACTTGTCCAGCCTTTTATTACGTGTCTACGTAAGGTTCGTGAAGGTATTTCCTACGTCCGGCTAGCTTCATTCACTCCCAATTTCTTGCTTGTGACATCTTCTATTGCTTTTCTCATATTTTCTTCCGACCATCTTCTTGGATCTACAGCTTTTTCCTTTCCCATTTCTTGAAATATAATAATAATTAAGAAATACTTAAAAATAATTTTATAAAATGAATACATACATGGGGCACATTACCCGGAATAAATCAGGGCACATTAGCCAAATTATCAGCTAACATGCCCCACTTCTTATCGACTAAAAATTTTGTCTAAAACGGAACGTAATTGTAGGTATACAAAACTTCAAAGATGTTAGTTAAGGAATAAAACTTAAAAAACGGAAGAAAATATGAAGCAAATACGTAGACTTAATGTTTTAAGAGATACCAAAACAAATTCAGACTATCATACTTACTTTCTATTCACTTTTTCTCACTTAAAACTAATAATTACCGGCACTGTGTTGTTTACATCGTCGCCATACTTGTGTCACTGACGTGTTCGGGCGAAATTAGCGCCAAATTCAAAAGGCTTCTGTGAGTTTTGTGAGTGGGGCGCGTTATCGACTGGGGCACGTATGCCTGGTTTACCCTATGTAATCATATTCCTCTATCATTAAACAGAATTTAGTCAAACGACTAGATGGATTTGTTTGATTGAATAAGTAAACTAATGGTTTGTGGTCGGTTTCAATTACAAATTTTCTACCGTAAAGATATGGTCGGAAATATTTTATTGACCATACGATAGCGAGTAACTCTTTTTCTATCGTGGGGTACCTGATTTCTGCTTTATTAAGACCACGACTTGCATAAGCAATTGGTTTGTTATCACGATTGCATAGCACGGACCCGATTGCATAACCGGACGCATCCGTCTGTAAAATGAAAGTATTGTTTTCGTCGAAGTTGGGATATTGTAATACTGGTGGTGATATTAATGACTTTTTTAGGAATTCGAAGGATTTCTGACACTCATGCGACCATTCAAAGTTAACATTTTTCCGACACGGTCTATTAAGCGGTAAAGATATTGCGGCAAAATCTGGTATAAACTTTCTATAAAAGTTGACAAACGCTATGAATCTTTTTGTTTCGTCTGCATTTTTCGGCACGGGATAACTTTTTACTATGTTTACTTTTTCTAAATCCGGTTTAATTCCTTCCGATGTAACAACATGTCCTAACAACTGCATTTCTTTTCTTAAGAAATCGCACTTCATTGGATTAAGTTTCAGGTTAACTTTGCGTAATCTAGTTAAAATATCTATAAGATTTTTATTATGTACTTCCAAGTTACGTCCAAAACAAATCAAATTATCCAAATAGACAAATAATTTATCGTATGTAAGTCCAGACATGGCAATTGTCATTAGACGGGAAAATGCACTTGGGCTAATCTTTAATCCCATAGGTAACCGGGTCATTTGATATTGGCCTGAAGGCGTGCTGAATGCTGTATACTTCCTGCTTTCTGGTTTTAATTTTGCCTGGTAATATGCTTGTGACAAGTCTAACTGTGAAAAATACATGGAACCTGATAAGGAATCTAAAATATCGGTTATATTCGGAAGTGGAAATTTATCGTCTGCAATTCTAGTATTTAATTTACGAAAGTCAATAACAAGCCTCCATTTTTTAGAAGTGTCGTCTGATTTTTTGGGTACCAACAAAATAGGGCTTGACCACTCACTTTTAGCGGGTTCAATGATATTTTCAGAAAGCATTTTCTTAACTTGTGTTTCGATTTCCTTACGCTGTAAAAAGGGCAACCTGTACTGTCTAGTGTAAACTGGATCAGCATTTGGTCTTAACTGTATACCTTGTTCGTAAAGGTTAGTGGTACTTAATTTATCATCTGGCATATGAAAAACATCTGAAAATTTGGTGCATATGTTTTCGATTGTTGACCTTTCTTCTTTGTTTAGATGATCTAATTTTAATAGAGAAAACATAGTGCGTACTCTCTCTCCATCAATTTTATTATCTAGTCCAAAATTACAGAAGTCATAGTCTGATAATAAATGTATTTCCGGTCTAAAATAATTAATGTCTACTTGCGTTTCGCGAGTATTTAATATTTGTATATTAATTTGTCCATTATTTGGTTTACAAATACTCCCGGCTATAAATACTCCGTCGCATAATTGATCTGGTAAAATTACGCAGTCTTCGTTAAAACTACTGTCTAACTTAAATATTTTCTCACATCTCGGTGGAATACTTAAAAAACAGTTTTTATTTAGTGAACTATTAATCATTGGCAGGGTCAAAGTGTTGTCATTTTTTTTTTAAGTTATCGTATTATTTTCATAATTTAAAATAGCGTTATATTTGCTCATAAAATCTCTGCCGATTATACCATGTCGTAGACCAGGTATTGTGCGCATAATGTAAAATTTGTGTATGAATTCCTGCCCATTTACGATCATTGTAACATAAACATAGCCTGAAGTTAGCACTTTGCCCCCTATGCCATTTATGTAAATGTATTCTGTTTGGATTGGAATATTCCAGCGTGCCACAGTTTCATATTTCAATACCGATAATGATGCTCCAGTATCTATAAGCAATCCATATTTGGCACCTTCTATTAAGAATTCCACCGTGCTGTTATTGTTACAAGCAAATATAAAATGATTATCGAAAAAACTGCAATGGTTCAGAAATGTGTCTTTCTGCAGTTTGTGGCGTTTGATTTTGATCAGTTAAATTGATGTTGTTTATGCCATTTTCTATTGTATGTACTTTACCACTGCGCGTAAAAATTCGTCTAGGCCTACCTCGAGATGAACCCCGCATGTGACCACGATTATTGCTAAACTGCTGCTGTGTTGTTTGGTTTTGCCTGTAATTATGAGAAAAACCTCTACTATTTTCTCTCTGTACAAATCGATTATTGTCCGATCGGTTTGGACGTCTGTTGTTACTGTAACTATATCCGCGGTTATTGAATGAACTTCCTTGGTAACCGAAATACACTGAACCGTCTGACCTTTGCCGACTGCATGACAATTCCTCATCCTTAGCTGCTCTTATTGTATCTTTTAAAGTGTCGTAATTACGCGCTGCTAAAATAGTGCGGACGTCGCGGTTTCGTAAACCATCAATAAAACTTCTAATGGCAATCTTCTCATTTTGAGGGCGTAATATTTTATAAGCAGTTTGGTCCTCACCAGCTTGCGCGACCGTCAAATCTACAAAAAGCTGCTCGACCTTGGAACCAAATTTTTCTACTGTAGAACCGTTTTGATTAATTTGTGTCAACTCCTTGTGTATTGACGTACTAGACTTCTTTGTAAGAAGGTGTTGACGCATTTCAATAATTAGCGACTCACAACTGTCGTAATCGTTTGTCAATCGTAATTTAGCGCTCTCACTTAGTCTGGTTTTTAATACGAATTTAACTAGCATTTTGTTGCCTTCTTCAGTGAGTGACGAACTGTATAACTCTATCGTATCTATTAAACTTTTTGTGACATTTTCATCACCATTCATAGTTGGCAGTAATGCTACGGCAGTCCTATAATTAAAAGCCTCCATATTGTCTACTTCGGTTCTAGTTTTGACCGTACACTCGGCACTAGGCTGAGAACTGTAAGTTTTAGTGCAAAAAGTTTCTATCTGGATAAATGTATTTTCAAATAAATCACAGCATGACTGTATTTCCTTTAAAACGCTTGTACTAAATTGTTTCTTTCCAATATGTTTTGTTAGGGTTTCTAAACATTCATCAAATCGATGTTTTAACAATGTAGCTTCTTGTAACTTTTGTTTTAGAACATTTTCTGTCCTTTTTAGGATAACTTAATTTCTTCAAATTTTGTTCAATATTTTTTAATTGATCATAATTATATCAAGCTAAGGTCAGTTGCCATTACCAACAAAAACGGTAATTAAAAAAAGTTATATCCTCATGGACAAAAGTTATTCTATATAATTACATGACAATACATAAAATAAAATAAATACATTATTAATCTAATAAACCATTAATCTAGATAATTGACAAATTTTGTTCCGTACCGTTTCATGTTTCACTTCCGTAAAACGCGACTCACTACACTTTCACTGACTTTATTATTATCTTTTGCCACTTACTGCGGTTTCTGGCCTCTTATACCCGCCTCCTGGCGAGCCTCCTGGTGCGCCTCCTGGCGCTGCTGGCGGCACCCGTAGCAGACACGAGCCTACGGGTTCGGTCGACGAAAAGAGCGTGAAAGGTTTTGTGAGATTACTTCATTCCTTATCCATGAGTGATGACAATTTCCGTACAGTTTATACACTGCGTATAGACCGGCTATTCCAAGTAAGGTGCAAATTATAAACATCACGATACTTATATTTGATAAATAGTACTCCTGCATAGAAGCCGAATCTGATCCACCCGATGCACTTTGCGATATAAAAACGTCCTCTTTTTCAATATTTGACCGGCACATTTTAGCAAAATTCTATCCACTCAAAAGTCCAAAGAAAATCACTTACACCATTGTTCGTTAATGTTCTTCATAATATTATTTACATTATAACGCGGCCGAACTCGGCGCCCGTCTCAGATGGCAGGGTCGCCATGTAAGGTTGTGAGGTTGTGTAAGATCAATTAAACAAGTGCCTCCATTGGAATCTCATTTATTACTCTCTCTCATAATAGAGTACAATCGATTATATTGGATCTTAATATTACAATACATGTGCACACATATATAAGCCTTACACACTACACTACACACTACACACATTACACTATTGCAGTGATTTTGGAGGTTAATTACAAGAGGAAAGGTTCGTATGTTACGAACTCCCTCGTCACCTGACAAGTTGGATGAGATTTTGAAGAGGCTTTGCCGCCACACCGCTGCTGACTGAAAACAACGCCAAAAGCATAGCTGAATGCTTTCTAAACGCTATGATGACAATTCAGGTGAGATCAAACCAATATTTTGTCTCTGATTCGAGTGCTAATGATGTCGACACGTGGTACGATGAAGTTGATAAAGCTCGATCGCTTTGTCTTTAGGATGATGGTGACTGTCTTGAACGTTGTGCCCACGGTCTGTCGATATCGTGAACTTTCGTTGAGTGTATTGAGACTGACAAGTATTCCACCTGTACTGAATATGCGCGTCCGTGCGTCCACGTCCGCAAGGAATTAACTCCCGAAAGCATAGTGGATTACTTGTCGAGCTTTGTAAAATGTTACGTGTCTAGTTCATAAAGGTAATGAAATCCAGTGTTCATAATGTTTCATGCTCATGCCGAGTGCGTTGTGTCGCTGTTGATAAGGCGATTGGCGCAAACGCCGCGGTCACGTTTGCCACCCCTACTGTGTGGTAAAAGTGCTTACTCATGAGCGATATGAACTGCAGCTGGTTGTCTGTTCCTATAGGAAATTAACTCAGGTCGCAGCCGAATACCATGGAGAAGAGAATGGACTCCGGATACGTGTGCCACCTACTTTGAAAGAGCTCTGTGCCGGTCAGACTTGATGGAACGCGCCGGTACTACTAGAGTGACATCACTGCAATGAACCGCATGGCGGACGCGATCTGTCTAACCGGGTGAGATCTGACCAATATTTTTATTTCTAGCATCGATCTTAGCGTGAAAAATATTAATGATTTGTGTGTGACGAAGTTGATCGGACAAAATTTTAAATAATTGGAGTGATCATGAATGTATTTTGCGAATAAGTAATTGTTTAAAAAGTGGTGCTCGTAAGTGGTTAAACGAGTAGGCTACAAATTATCGCTCATGGTTGAAATTTATTAAGAAAAAGTCATTGTCTCCGCTTTGTGCCTAAACTTTTCAACAGGTTCTAAACACATCTAACAAGTTGTCGTCATAAGCAGAGTATGAGCGCTGTTTATTATTAAAATTACGTGTAGTAAGAGGGTTAAGCGAGGAACTTATGGTTCAAATAGTGATTCACGGTATCAGTGACGTACAGGTGTGCGCAGCAGCTATCAATGCTGACCTAGCGATAACCTATTGGCCCCCTTTTTATAACTCCGATGAATTTGCCTCATGAACTAATACGACTAAAAAACACAATTGTAAGTTCTAGTAAATCTGAAATCAAATGTCTTCATTGCGATGTAAAACGGCATTACAAGGATAAATGCCTCAGGAAGGGTAACATTGATGATAGAGCCGACTGTAATAATAATGCTATACTCGTTTGTTCTTTCTGTAAGAAGTTAGGACATAAACAAAGTGACTAGTTCACTAAGGCTTGATTTGAGTTTCAAAACAATCGGTCAGGTTAGGCCGAGTCGGAACTAAATCGACATACTAGGTAACTCACCTACCCCTTCTAATGTCAAACAAAACAAGTTCATAGGCCTTGCGGGTTTCTTTCAGTGTTAAATCCGAACAGGCCAAAGTTCAATACATGGTGGAAAGGCTAGTGATGTCTTGAGAAGTTGAGAACTGTGTGGTATTTTTTTGAGAAGTTCCAACCAAACCTCTAATGTCCTTTTATTTCTTTTCTAAGATCTGGTTGCACGTGTGTTGTACCCGTGTGAGTGAGTGTGAGGCATGTACTTGCTATGCTGGCTGATGCAGCCCGGATCCGGTGCGCCCCATAGGCTGGCACCCTGGAGTACCTGGTTCTGGAGTACGCGTATTGCGTGTGCACTTCGGGTGCTACCCCGGAGAACACGTGCCGCGTGCGCGCTTCGGGTGCTATCCCAGAGGACACGTGCCGCGTGTGCGCTTCGGGTGTTGTCTCGGAACACGCGTGCCTGTATGCGCCCCGACGCGTGCATGTGTATGCGCCTCTGGTGCTGACCCGGAGGACGCGCGCTTGTGTGTGCGCCTCGGGTGCTGACCCGAAAGACGCGTGCTGTGTGCGCACATCGGGTGCCGTCCGATGGGACGTGTAGCGTGCTGTTTCATAGCCGCGCGTGCTTGCCTTATGGCAGGTAGATCATTGGGTGAGACTGTAGACGGACTGCGAGACGTCTACGCTAGGTAAACTGCGAGATACCTAACCAGTCTCACAAAGAGTGGCCTTGACACCCACGTATAACGGATGTCGTTCCCGTATAATGTCTAACCCTAAAACAAATAAAACAGAACAAGTACGTGCCTTGTTAGATTGCGGCAGTCAATCGTCATTTATGACTCAGGGAAAAAATATCATTATCAAGTAATTCATTATTCAACAATTGTATTAACATTTTCGGCATCGGCAATCAAGTAAATAGTAAAGTCACAGAGTGTTGTGTGGCGCAAATAAAATCTTTAGTTAAATCATTCCATGTTACAACAAGTTTTCTAATATTACCAGAATTAACAAGTAACATTCCTAAATACACAATAAAAACTCAGCAACTGCAAATACCTACTGAGGTACACCTTGCTGACCCTAGTTACAATCAATCCTCCGCTGTAGACCTACTCATCGGAGCAGATTTGTTTTGGGATATTCTCGGCTGTGAGCAGCGTTCTCTAGGCCCTAATAACCCTACATTAAGAAGTTCTCAATTTGGTTGGCTTGTTTCAGGTCCAATACAAACAAATGATTTATATAACACATCTAACACCCAGTGTCATCACACTTTGACTTTAGATAAATTAGATAACGATTTTAGTGTACAAATGTCAAAGTTTTGGGAGCTTGAGGAAGTACCATTAAAATCACCACTGAGTCATGATGAAAGGTTGTGTGAAAGACATTTTTTATCTCACACAACACGATTAAATACCGGTAGATTTTCTGTTCGATTACCGCTGATAGATTCACCTAGTTGTCTTGAAGAATCTTATACATTAGCCAAAAAATGATTCTATAATTTAGAAAAAAGATTTCGAAGGAACCCACAACTTAAAACACTGGTGCGTATAACCTCTAGAATTTGAAAGTTACTAGTAAAAATCACACGCGCGTGAACCTAGATTATTAGAGCAATCTAGGCTATAATTGCTGATTCAGCAGTGCTAATTTTAAGGAGAAAAATACGCAAATGAGACGAAAGGCAATGGATAAAGTTCAACTTATTAATCATGCCACATACCTTTGATACAGCGACCCCCAAGCAGAAGCAGATGGATGCCGCGTTCGGGATGACCAGCTCACAGTCTAGGTACACTACGCTGGCCAGCGATACACAACATAGTCTAGGTCTAGGTAATACAGATACCACTTGATGTAGGTTCAGTTCAGGGTTTAGAGCGAGATGGAGCGACTCCGAGCAATTAACGACAGATGCAAAAGCACGCGTGCTCACTATCTCGTGGTTAAGACGAGACTCTCGAAGCCAGCAGATGTCACTAGCTTCGCGACGCGTTGACAGCGGCAACTCCCGATAGGATATCACCAAACCAACGATATATGACACTTAGTTAATAAATTAGAACTATTAAACCAATGCCTTCCAATCGCCATAAGGTGAGGTAAGAAAATATAATAACTATAAATTATGAAGCGCAACCATTTTCCCCGGCTTGAAAGTTCCCACTTTCGAAACACAAAGGAGAAGTAAATAAATTGCAGATCATCACAACCCTACCAAAGTTATAAGAACTCTAAAGTTGCGACTCTATATTACAAATAAGAATATTTAACTAACTTTTCTACACGGTAACTAAATCTAATACTGCACATTGATGCATGGTAAATTTAATATTAATGTAATGAAAGTTATTGCGTTGGCAAAGGGCACAACTTTACTACCGGGCGACTCTGCAGGATCCCGCTTTTAGTCTTTACGGACGCGACTCTACAAACTCCGTTTTTATCTGGAAATATTTTTGTAATTACTCCTAACGGCCAATGCAGAGGCGGAGACGACAACCATACCGACCCGTATTGGATTGGCAGGTGTGTTCCATTTCTGTTTGGCTTGTAGGGTGTGCAAGTACTCTTGGCGCCACCGCTTCCAAAAAGATTGGACCATTCTATCGGTTAATTCATATCGCGAAATAAGATGTAACCGCGTTTCGTTGACTTCGCGGGCGGGAAGAAATAAAAGAGGTGTCGTATGCAAGAAGTGCGCCGGTGATAATGAAGTGGGCTCTTACGGATCCGAGCTGATCGCATACAGAGGCCTCGAGTTTAATAAAGCTTCTACTTGGGTTAGCATAGTGTTAAGCTCATCAAAACAAAGAATTTGCTGACCGATGACCTTGCAGAGATGCGTTTTGACACTCTTTACTTCACTTTCCCAACAGTTGCCAAAATGTAGAGCTCTACAGGGAATATTTTTAAGAGTAATTCGATGCTCTGCAAGTTCTCTTTCCCATAAAGGGTGATACTCTTTAGCCAAGAATTGGTAGAGATCTCGAAGATAGGATTTGGCTCCAATAAAATTGGTACCGTTATCTGTGTAAATGACACTGAACCGAACCTCTACGCGCCAGGAAGCGTTTCAACGCGGACAAAAAACTCGCAGTACTAAGATCTGAGGCAATCTCAAGATGCAGAGCACGAGTTGTTAGGCATGTAAAAAGGCATAGATACGCTTTCCTTGATTTTTGACCTCTAGCACGTACCGACGTAATCAAGAAAGGTCCCGCGTAGTCGCAACCTGTTTGAGAGAAAGCCTTAGGAGCCGACTCAACGCGACAACGTGGCAAATCCGCCATTATAGGAAAGGTAGGTCGCGGCTTTGCTCGAAAGCAAATGTTACAATTAAAGGTAATGTGACGTGCAATTCGTCGCGCGGACAGGATCCAATGAGAGATACGAGCAAGGTTGGTCCTGTGTGGAAGTTTTTCACATGATAGTGGGAAACTAAAAGTTCCACTATATGATCTTGACGCGGAAGGAGAATCTGATGACGCGAGTCAAAATCTAGCTCAGAGTTTGCTAGGCGACCTCCAACGTGGATAAGTCCTTCGTGGAAGAAGGGACTTAGCCGTTGTACTGGCTTAGAGCACAACTCACTGCGGGCTAAACGATCGAGATCAGCTTCAAAATGAATTCTCTGCACAGATCGCCACACAATAAATTCTGCGAACTCTTGGTCAGACGCGGTAACGGGCCCTCTAGGGAGCCGTTTGATAAACTTATAAACGAAGCAAATAGTTTTTAAATATTTCAACCAGGACGAGAACCTGGTAGAGCGAGCGTATAAAATGTCGTCGGAAGTAGGACTTCTGTCCGAGCATTCGTGCGAGAGCACAGGTAAAGCCACGGGCTTCATTTCGGGAAGCTCTTGCGACTCGCCTGAGACGAATGGTTTTATCGGCCATTCAGCGCGGGAAGTTTAAGCCATGGCGGTCCATTTAGCCACAACGGATGATGGACTAATTGAGCAGGCGTTAAACCGCGAGAGGGGCAATCACTGGGAGTTTCAGACCCTTTCACGTGAAAGAAGTGATCTGCCGAAAGATTCTCATGAATCTTAGCGATCCGATTGGCTACGAAGGTGTGCCATCGATGCGGTGCGGAATGAATCCAACTCAAAGTTACAGTTGAATCCGAAAAAGCTACGACTACCTCAATGGCGTGCCGAGCTGCGAAAAGATTATATACTCGCTTTATCACAGTTGATAGGAGGAGTGCGGCGCATAACTCGAGACGAGCTAGCGAAACTACTTTAAGTGGTGCGACCTTAGATTTCGCACACACCAGCGAAACGACGATACTACCGTCGGGTCGGACAACGTGGGCATAAACCGAACCACCGTAAGCTTTCTCACTAGCGTCGGCAAAACCGACGAGTGAGAGCCGACAGCGTTCTATGACGCCGACATGTCGCAAAAATCTCAATTCAGAGATAATTGGCAGTTCAGCTTGGAATTGTTCCCACAGGCGAACAATGCGAGGAGGTGGAACGTCATCCCATCCAAGTTTGATAAGCCAAAGCTCTTCGATAAGAAGCTTGGCGTATAAAATTATCGGTGCCACGAGGCCTAACACGTCAAAAAGACGTGCGATGGAAGAAAGAATATTCCGTTTCGTGCAAGGGCGAACATTAAGGTTAACCTGGAATACGAAACAATCCTCATCAGGGAACCAACGAAGTCCCAGTATTTTCTGTGTCGGATCCTTACTTAGATCCACGCTCTGTGAGAGTCGTAATGACTCTGGGATAGTCCGAAGAACATCGACACAGTTGCTAGATCACTTCGTCAGCTGAAAATCACCGAGGGAGAATATTTTTATTAGTTCACGAGCCGAGTCTATAGCAAGCACAGTGCTAGATATAGAACTTACTACCTATGCCATCCATGTAAATATCTCGCTGCAAAATGTCCCTGGCGAGGGGTAACTGTGTTCTTTCATCCTGACATAACTGTTGGATAGTGCGAATAGCTATAAAAGGACTACATTTTAATCGGAAGGGAAGCACTGAAAACTGATATATTTGAAGTTCTTCCTCATTAAACCGGTATAAGATACGTTGAAGCGAACGATCTTGTGGGCGTATACCTATACGTAGGTACATAGATTTAACATCTGCGGTAATAGCGACACTAAAAAGCCTAAAATTTAACAAGATGTTAAAAAGGTCAGCCTGAAGGACTGGACCTGCGTACAGGATATCATTGATCGAGGTACCGTTATCTGTACATGCACTGGCATCTAGGACCACGCGCAACTTAGTGGTCACTTTATCCTCTCGGATAACGGCATGGTGAGGAATATAGTATCCCATTTCTCGCTCCTTACAATTTTGTTTGGGCAATACACATTCAGGAACGATATTCTGCACCAAAGAAATGTAATTCTTCTGTAGATAATCCCGTATGACGTCATCATAAAGAAGCTTGACGTTAGGAAGCGATTTAAGTTTACGTTCGAGGCTATAGAATCTCTTGCGAGCCATATCAAAAGAATTTCCTAACGCTGACGCGTCTGTTTTCAGTGGTAAAGCTGCAACATACTTGCCATTTGGAGTGCGGGTAATTGTGCTACAATAAAACTCTTCACAGTGTTTATCATCCACACTCCCAATGGACGAAGCAGTAACATCTTCAATCTCCCAAAACTTACGAAGATCGAAGTTATCGAAAGAACTCGCAAAGAAAGACAGAGTGTCAATTGGAGGTTCGATAATAGGTGCTTCTCCTAGAAGTATGTAGCCGAGCACAGTCTCCAATGCGTCGGGGCAGCCGGGTACGCTGGTCACGTGACCAGGTCGCAATAACATAGCGAACAACTTGACCCCAAGTAACATGTCAATGTTACCTGGCACACCCCAGCTGTCATCCGCGAGTAGTTTTGTATCAATATAATTCAATTGCGCAGTATCTATAGCACCCAGAGGAAGATGCCCGGTAATTTGATCCAAGACTAAAGCGTCAATTTTATACCTAGGCTGCGAGCGGAACCGTGAGCTGAACGTAAGGTTCACCGAGCCGCGAACGGGCTGCGACGTGCCACCAATACCACGAACGGTATTTATTGAGTTCGTATATACACGCTTACTTTTATACCGTTCTGGACCCGAAACACGGGAACTCCACTTGGGTAATAGGTACTATAGGCATTGTTATTTTTTTTTTAAGACGTCTAATAAAGAAGTTGAAAATATATCACTTCTTTTTTGTCATTCCAGTTAAATGTTAGTAGGGCTCCCTCTATTTCATTCATAAACGCAAGATCGTACGCGATTTGCCACTGATGACGTAGCGCAGCACAGCTGTGCGTCAATAGCGCGCCTGCGGTGGGTCAACGGACGTCGGAGGAAGCCTGGCGCCTGGCGGTGCCTTCACAAAAGCAGACAATTCGAACAGAAAAATTGAACTGTCAAATAGAGTTCATTATTAGTTGAATGGCGGCTTTTCTATGAAAATATTGGAGCAAATTAAAACCTTATTTTTACACATTATCCGTGAAATTCGGTTGCACATAGCTCCTACTGTCCGGTCGGGCACCAGCCTATACGTTTCTCAGAATAATTTTATCATACCTAGTTTGGTAAAATTTTAATTTTTAACCGTTAGCGTTTACAAAATAAAGTCCGAATTCGCTTTTCGTAGAATATGTTTATGTATTTTAAAGGCGGCGCGGCGAACTCTTTGAACTAGGTACCTACGGCGATATGTTTAGTACCTAAGTTTATTCGCTCAAATAGTGGCGGTACCTACCTCAATGACATCGGAATTATCATTGCGTAAACCTACGAGATAAGTCCACCTTTCACTGTCATACTGTGTGGATTGCGAAAACGAGTGTAAATTTTAAGTCGATAATTAAGCCATAGAATAGGTAGGTTAGGTAGGTAGGTAGTTACTGTACCTACTTCTATGTTTTGTTTAGTAGGTACCTATTGAAAGTTTGGGTTTGGTAATCATGAGCTTTCTATCGGCCGCGGTCGTCAGTAGGTAACCACTGCACCTTATCGCTCTAGGTCACAGAGTACTCTTCTCTAGGTTTTACTAGCGACAATAATATTTTTTTTTATTTGATTAAAATGTTTTGGTTTAAATTAAGCCCGTGGGAGCTTAGGTGTGTCGCGTAGGTGGGTACCTAGGTAGATAGTGGTACTTACTTTTATCATTGGCGAATTATTTGTAGTTGTAAGTAGGTAAGTGAGTAGGTACTCTTTTGCTAGAAAAAGAAAGGCAGGCAGGCGTAGGTACCTATAGGTGCTATAGGTAACCTACTTAAATAAATTAGACCTATTCACAAACACAGTTTTAATCAACTTTGGCTTAATTAAAGGACTTACCTATTAGGTATAAAATTTACACTTCCCTGTATCGAAGCAACTGCTCAATATGGAGTCCATTTCGCTCGATACATAAAGGGGCACGTTTCATTAAATTGTCTTTTAATTTTATTAATGTGTCTCTGTCACTTTTCACAATATTAAAAGCATTCACTATCGCACTTCTTACGTCATCTCGAGTAGTATACTCCTGGGTATAAACGAGCCTTTTAATCTCGGACCACAAAAATAAAAATCCAGTGGTGTCAATTCGGCTCCTTGCGGGCCAAGCCACTGGGCCACCACGACCTATCCACCGCTCACCAAAGTTCACCAAACTCACTATTTAAATGCGCACGCACTGAAGTAGCATAATGAGCGGGACATTCATCATGCTGATAGAACATGCCGCGTAAGTATGCCAGAGGCACATCCTCTAACAACTCCGGTATGGTATTTTGCAGCATCTCCAGATAAGAACCGCCTGTCAGATGACCTTCAATAAAAATAGGCCCTATTATTTGGTCATTGATAATGCCTGCCCAAACATTCACGCTGAATCTGATCTGATGGTTACCTTCGCGAATGAGGTGTGGGTTTACTTTACTGGTCGCTTATAAGCGACCAGTAAAGTTCGTTGTGAACATTATACAGACCCACTCGCGTAAATAGGGATTCATCCGTCCACAGTATGTTGGCAGAGGCGTTTTTAAGCTGGCATATCCCAGATATCCAAGATCAACAAATACCTGTCAACAAGGAACCTAGAGCAAGACAAGACTGCGGACCTGCTAGCAAGAAGCCTAGAACAAGACGGGAGTGTCTAAAACAGAAGTCATCTCTGCCTAATTATTGTGAATCATATGTCATAAACAATGAGAAGAAAAAAGGATTACGACTGATCCAGGTACAAGTGTTGGATATCAGTGAACAAGAACCTGCAAGTGACAATCAGAATGTGATGTTAAGTGCGCAGTATGTAGTGACTGAACCGCTGGACTATGTTATGGAGGAGACGCAATCGTTAATTAACAAAATTTCAAAAAAACTTTGTGGGGACAGTTATTATTAAGTGATGTAATTATTTTGTAAGTACCTACTTTATAAGTTAATATGTGAGTAATATTATAGTTATTAGGGTATAATAATAGGTTTTTATGTTGTGTAAGTTCTGGATGTATAAATTATTAGAATATCATATATGTAAGTTTTATTGTAATAATCTTTTAAATATACAAAAGAAGTTACAAAAATATCAAAAACAAAAAATAATAAAGAGAGAAAAAAATTAAATAAAATATCTAGATTGTTTTAATGTAAATAGATAATATTAATCTCTTAGTTTAATTTTGTTGGGTAGTGCTCATACATCACAAGTTTTTATGTTATAAGTATGTATGTATGCGTAGAAAACATGTGGGGACAGTTATTATGATTATTGGGTTGGTAGATATAATTAGTTTGTAATAATTTTAAATAATTTAAAAAATAATTAAAAGTATATTCAGTTATAATTTAAATTATGTTTTATTTTGTATTACTTATTTATACTCGAACTCTAAATTAGCTCTAGTGTATTGATATTATTATAGGTTAATTGCTTTAATAAATATCATTTTCCTACAGCTCATTTAAAGTTTAGTATGTAGGTTACCCTGATTATATTAAATAAAACACTCATAAGTAGATAATTACATTTTTATTAACTGTTCAACACAATAATAATTAAAATAAATTAAATATAGACATATTATTATCCACATACCATTTTCTAATACACACCGCATTATTCAATGCACAATTTATTTTATGGTTCACACAATTAAAATCAGTTTTATTTTTACAGAACTTCTTTTTTAATGTCGCAAAATTAGGGCACCCTTTTTCACCTATGTCAGTCACTTCACAGTTTGCACATAACTCTTTAATCCACTTAATCTTCTCCAAACCCTTTGTAATATTTTTTTTATTTTCTAAATACGGTACGATGACGTGTTGAAACTCTCTGTAGTCTATAAAGCCCTCACTCCAGAAAATTCCACGATTTCTTTCCAACCATCGCACCTGCTTCTTTTCTTCTTGAGTTAAATAATAAAACGAATGCGGTGGTTTAACCAAGAACGTCTGTGTGTGGTCATTACTTACGATAGCCACTTCTTTGACAATAAAATTATTGTCTAAATATTTGAATCCTTGGAGTTCGACAATGATAATATCCGCGTTCATGATAACTTCTTCACTGTGTTGCTTAATGGTTTGTATTCAACAATACAATCGTTGAGAATGAGACAGTATGCCGAAGTTTGATCTGGTATTTCTGAATCACTCTCAATTTCTACCCTTACATCCACAACGGGTCCAGTCTTCAGATTATCGGTCTGTCTAGAGCAATCAACAACAAACAACGGAGCTAATTCTTTAAATTGTTTCTCGCTTAATAAAGACTCCGGACAACGTCCATAATATGACTGTTGAAATCTGATGTATTGCTCATATAATAAAGCAATTCTGTTATTGGCGAAGTTGACATTGATGTTTTCATACGGGAAATATGTCGAATTAAGGTATACTCGAACATCACGAACATAGCAGTGATCAAACTGCGACATGTCAGAACTTGCATTATTTTTTCTACTTGTTTGTAGACCAATTATTACATATCTCGGTTTTTCTATTTGAGATGAAGTTTTGATAGACCAGGTGTGCTTTGTAGTTCTTGGTAAAGTGGGGTATTCATATAGATCCCAGTTTCTAAAAACCATCTGAAGCGGTCGATCTTTTTCCAATAGTTTTAATAAACTTATTTTTTCTTTGTCCGATACTTTAACATGGGGTACGCGCCATATGATTTTATTGATTTGAATGTCTTCCACTATTTCGCCGGTATTTAATTTTACAGCGTTCAAATTAGTGTTGCTTCGTAATAATATTAGTTCATGTCTACTATTTATTACAACTTTTTTAAAATCTTCTGCAAAACCGAGGATATTCCGAAGTGGTATAGACGCAGAAAAACTTCCTCCATTAATATTTTTTATGCCATCGATACTCCAACCCCAAGCTCTAGCTATTTTTGATTCATTCTCATTCATTGATATTAATGATTTCATGGTTGTAGTTATACCTGCATTTTTTATTTTATCAATCTCCACTCCGTTTAATTCGTACCTATTAATCTTGGAACAAGAAGAGTAGTCCATTGTTCGTAAAATTGACACTAGTAGCTTTCTCTTTTGAATCTTTTTTGTTAACGATAACGGTTTCTTCCAAATACAGAGTGCTGGCTGATGGTAATATGTACAGATCCTGTTGGTTGATAGGTATGCGTATTTCATCGTTCCTGTTGAAACTCGTTACATAAGGTTTGTACGAATGAAATTCGATTCCTTCTATACTGTTGTCGTAAGTCGGAGTGGATAAAACGTCTAAGATATTCATTTTAACAATCCGATCGCTCTGAGAAATATCTTATTGTCTTTAGTTAATTTTATTTTGCTCTTAGAACGACGTCTTATTTGGTAGGCAGCTTGAGTAGAACTGGTATTTTTAATTTGATGAGACATATTTATTGTAGTCAATCATTTTTTCTTCTAAGATGTAAATACAGCTGCACTTCTTCACCACGCAAATTAATTAAACGATTGTTTATATCTAGTAGTCGGATATGTATGCAGCTTATGCTGTTTCGATTGATTGGAAAATATATTGCGTTCTTCGGGATTTCTACGATTCTGTATCCAGGTGGTACGCTGAGTGCGAATTCGTGAATTATGTGACTTGGTTCACCGTTTATGTAAGAGCCGCTCACAATGTCACATTCGATCCTTACCACTGTCGTCGGTAAAATGTTGACTGGATGCTGTGACACATGCCATTTATTTGCTTTCAGAACCTGCTTATCAAATCCTAACAGTCTACTGAAAGAGTTTTCTTTCTTAAAATTAACGTCTTTTGAACAGTATATGGCAGTTTTTAAAGTATTGTTATTACATTGTAATTTGATTGAGGCATCTTTTATTTCGGATTTTAAATAATCGTAAATATCTTGCAATTCGTAGGTACCTTCCGGTATTTCAATAACATCGTTTGAGCCATAATAATACTTGTTATTACTTTTATCAATATTTGGTATAGAATTAAATGTTGAAAAATGCAATAAAGCACACTCATATTCTCCATTGAGTTGCAACGTATTAGGATAGTACGTAGATAAAATTGATGAGTTTCCAGTTATTGACAAAGTGAGTGACATCTTGCAAATGAATGAAATAAAATAAAAGCATTCATTTTATATATTTTTATTCCAAAAAGTTCTTAGATATTTTAAACATAAATGACCACAGTTTACAGTATTAAATTTTTGATATCTTGTGTAGTTATATGAAACTTTACAATTCTTAAAATATCGTACCAGTTCTAATGGAGGTTTTAAATTTCCATAGCTATCAAAATATTCACAATAGTCATATACTTTTACATAAGCTACCCAATGCGTTCCTTCATTTTTAGAATCGTCTAAGTTAACAATACCACATTCCATACGTTTCGGCTTCCTTGGTAATTGATCTTTCATATATACTCCTCGGAAATATGGGATGTCTCTTGCATAGTATTTGATGTCTACATTAGTTAGTGCGCGATTTGGTAGCTTCTTGTTCAGTTTTTTGTTGATTTTATAAACAATCCTTTACCGTTTTTATAAGGCTTTATGTATAAACCCTTGCCCACTGCTAAACCCTCCATAGTTCTATTGTGTCGTTCTGTCTCTCGCAAATTTTGTTGAGCTGATTTGTAATCATTTACCGTTTTTGCAATGCCAGCCGCACCACCAGCTAAAGCTCCTAAAGCTGATAAGCCAGCAAAAATTGGAATTAAAGGTAGAACTCCACCAGTCTTCGGTATGGGGATCACTCTCGGCACTTTGATTTGATGTAATTTGGGGCATAACTTTTTTGCAGCTAAGTAAGCGAAGTTTATTAAAGACTTACTATCCTTGGGTTTTAGCTTTTTTATTTTAGATTTTATTTTTGATACTAAACTCTTAAATGTTTTGGCACCAGAACCAGATTTCAATTTGGCTTTCATGACTTTGCTTACTAACCATGAGCTTAATTTTTCACCTTTTCCCGCATCTTTTGATTTGAGTCTATGTTTAGCCATGTTCAATAGCTGTAAGTCGGCTTTATGACGATTAGGTAAATCTGTATGATTTTCATATGCTATATCGTGGTGCATACAAGCTTCGTCTAGTTTATTCACACCTCGATCACCTCGCAACAAACGTTTATGAAGTTTAGTTCCTGGTCCGCAATAATTGTATCCAGGCAAATGAGCTTCGAACGGTAGGTTATTAATTATACTGTTAACTAGTCCACCTTGCATTACTTAAATTATAATGATACAATTATAACAAAGTACTTCTTTTATATCTCAATTTATTAATGCAGATTTATCAATCCAACTGTTTTCATCATTACTGAGACCTAACCATTTAACGAATAGTTTCTTTCCTTTCTTTTTAAGTATTTTTTCTACTAAATAAACACCAGGATAGTTCGATTTTTGAAGTTCTTGTTCGTAAAAAGTTCCTAATATATCTTGCTTTCTTTGATCTTCTATGTGATATGTTACTGGTATAGTTTTATTAATCCTTTTTATTGTGAAGAGTTCAGTTGACCAGTTAGGAGTATAACCTTTCTCGAAATTGTGTTTGTATTTACTGATACGAACACAATCACCTTTTTTAAATTTAGGTTTCCACTGGAGGGATACATGATTACATATATTTTTTATATTTTCTTTTACGATTGCTTCATTAGATTTATTCACATCAATAGGTTTAAATTTAATTGTACGATGTTTTGTGTTGTTATACGTATTAAATAAATCTTCTAAGGGTGATCCTAACCACTTATAATTTCCAATGAGACTAAAATATTTATACAAATTATTTTTAACAGTTTTAATTGGTCGTTCTACAATTGAAGCTTTTTTAGTAGAGAACGATGAGTAATGGTTAATGTTGTACTTCTTCATTAGCGTTTGAAATGTGTTGTTATAAAACTCTGTGCCCATATCTGTTTGTAAATTAACAGGATTTTTATTGCTGCTTAGTAGTATTCGTTCAAACGCTCGAGTTACTTCAGATTTATTTTTAGACTTTAACGGTTCTGCCCAGGCATACTTTGAGAAGCAGTCAATCACCACTAAAATGAAATTGTAACCTTTATTATACTTTCTTAGGTTTTGCATGTCCATTAGATCTGCTTGCCATAAATCATCGATCCCTTTGAGAATAACAGAACGTCGAAGAAAGTTTCTTCGTGCCGCTTTGTGTATTTCATTTACTATTTGTTGTTTTGTCATTATTGAGATTTTTAAGTAATTTATCTATATCTGCTTTGGTGTAAAACTTCTCTTCCAAATGAATCAAAACCTCAGGCTCCTTTGCTTTTAAAGTAGACTGAACAGTCTTTTGTGCATCTAATATGATTTGAGCACGCAATGAAGCAATCAGTTTATTAAATTGTTTTATCGTATCAGCACTCATTCGATCTACATAATCCTTGTTCACAGCATCGTCTGCTTCTAATGGAGGTTTAATTCCTCTCAATCTAGATGACTTTAAATCAAAATCTCCATTTTCTGATTTTAACAACGCGTTATCATTGAAATTAATCAGTTCTGACAATCGCATTCTTTTATGAATTAAATGTCCAAATTTATCAATATTCATGTTTCAGGTGTACTATATGTAAAGGCTGATGATCAACTGAACAATAGTAAATTTTACACCTATTTATTTATAAGTTTACTTTCACGTAATTCTTCAATAATGGATATTATTTCATTATCTAATCCTGTGTTACCAGCATCTCGAGATGCTATTAATAACTTTAACCTTTCCACCAATTCATTAGGATTATCCCAATATACTAAATCTATGATTTTTTCCAGATTTTTGTTAATGGTAGTCCTTTTCCTTTTGAATGATTACCCTGAACAGTACTTTGCAGTTTAAAAAGAGGTTTAATAACTTGTAAATATTTTTGTCCCTTATTACTTTTTATTGGTTTACTTGGGTCATTATCACGACGATGTGCGTTTGTATCAAGTAACATTTTCTTATAATATTGCAAGTCATCTTCAGTAATCAGACTTAAATCAATATCTTTCTTAAGCAGCAGTTGTTTTAAACCAGGCGTATGTCTGTATTTATGACCAGCCACGATGATATAATGATCGTCGATTGTTATGTGAGCAGAACCTAACATCAATTTTCCGCGTTCTACTCTAACACCAAATGGAATGTCTGTTAATGCTTCTGAAGACACTGACCAGGATGATGTATCGCGACCTTCACTTTTTTCAACTGATTTATACGAAGATTCACTGCTGGTATCAGACTCGTCTACATCACTACCAGTTGCGACTTTTTGCAAAGTTTCGTCTATAAACAGATCTTTAGATTCTTCATCTTCATTACTATGCAGCAAAGGAGTTTGCATACTGGCTGTAGCAATTTGGTTGAGAGGCTCTGTTACAGGTTTAAAAACTGTTTCCAAGGCTTGCTTACGCTCATTCTCAATATCTCGCATTTTTCGCACCTTCTTCTTTACAGCTGCTGCAGCATCAACAATTTGCCTCTTTAAAGATTTTTCCATAATCGATGTGTATAATATGCACACTCACAATATATAGCACACTCACTAACACACTAGTTGGCTCGCCAACGCACCACCGCCCAGGCCGGCAGTCCGACAACGACTCACCGCCCCACCTATCGCACCGGTATTTATAACCGAGCGACGTATGCGCCCGAGACAACGTCATAATACTGTTATCGGTTTGTAGCGTGATATACTGATATCTACATACACTACACGATGAATAGATTGTAACCGGTTAAGCTCTGTTTGGAGAGTAATAATGTCGCACAGGTAAAGCTCTTATATATGTGTTCGTGTTCTTAGTCAAAAACTACAAACGTATCAAATTTACTTCTATAACATCCTTTGTTTTTGGAACAATCTTTATTAATTACAACATAATTGAAAGGTACATTCCATATTTTTTAATACATTTCACGGAATTCAATCCAAGTCATATCAGTGTTGACATGTTCATCGTAAACATGTCTCATATTTCTTTCATCTTGCTTAAAAAGTACGATTAGGTTCGCGTTGTCTCTTACTAACTGCTTAGGAATTTTACTATATGTCTGATTTAGATAAAAACAATCGATGAACTTGTGTCTTCCCATTGCAAAATAATCCCGCATGCTACTTTGATTTTCACAAGCAACATCGTCAAATACAATCACAGAATTCGGTTTTGCGTCCTGAACACTTAGTACTTGCTCATTTTCATGATATTTCTGAAATGACGTGCCTGGTACCCGTTGCAAAACTTTTTCTAAAAATACGTACTTGGGTTGTTGCAAGGTTTTTGAATAAACATAAACATTTTGAAACCTTAAACCATTCTCGTGTATAAGGAGACCAATTAATAAATTAGTTTTTCCACAATTTGATGGTCCGCAAATGATGCATCGTACCGTTTTAGGTAATAATTTTCCATGGCGAAAACCAGTCTCCTGAGAGTGAACACAAAGTTCGTTTACATGTAACGATTGTGGTTGTTTTACAAATTTCATGACGACTGTTAAAGCGGTTTTATTAATAATGAGTAAATTAACGTATTACATTGACATTTATAACTCATTGTCGCTAACTCGAGCAAATGTACGACTCTCACCATAGCTGTCCTTCAATATAAGATAGCGATTGTTTGATTTTAACCAATCAAGCATCTGCTGGTAGAACAAATCTTCGGTTTGGGCTGTATACGAGTCCTGGTATTTTGATGAACCGTTATCTGTATTTTTCTGTCCAGTTTGCAAATCTTGAATAAATATAATCTCGCCGCTAGAATTCCTCATAATAAGTTTACAAATATCTTTAATATCAGATTTCTCTGAGCTATGCATTGTAGTTAACTTGGTTGAAATGTATTTAAATCTATGATATGAAATACAACCTTCTTACTACAATAGTAAGAATCGAATGTGGTGTTAAATTATGGCGAACAATTATTTATAAAAGTTGTTTTCTTTCACTGCGTCTACTCTAGGATATTATTGGGCATTGTCATACTCCACCTTCCGTTTCATCGCGTGGAATAGACGTCGAACCTGCGTATTTCATTTATATTATTGGGCATTCTACTCCACCGAGAGTGACGGAGGCGGAGCCGAAGGAACGAAGGTGGGGTAGAATGCCCAATAATATCCTACTTAGATAGTTTAGTCCTCTCATCATTACAGAATAATCAGTCTCATTGGTTGCTAATTAATTATTGCAGCATCAGTCATGACTAATTGTCTATGTATAAACTTAACTAATTCGAATATCTTACAAAGAATTATCTGTTGAACACACTACTTGAGCAAAAGCATTTGGATCACTAACAATTGGTCTGTTATAGAAACGAGCGAATGTAGAAGATCTTTGTGTCCAACCTGCAGTTTTTCTTATTACCTCAATATTTATGCCTCCTTCTGAGGCCTTTGAGGTGGAGGCATGTCTTGTGCTGAGAGCTGTGAACTTAGTCGTATCCAGGCCACTGTCATTTAAAACTTGCTTTATCCACCTACTTATAGATGTAGTAGAGGCAGCATGGTAAGGTTTTCTAAGTGTAATGATCAAAGTACTACATTCTTGTCTTATAATTTTAATACTATCCAGATAACAAAGTAAAGTATTGGCCGGGCAGATGCTCATATTTTCTCTGAAGAATGGCAATATTAAATTAGGTTGAAGTTTGTTTGGTCCAGATGTTTTAATTGTTTCTGGGATTTTAATGTCAATATTATCATCATTAATAGTGATATTATTTATGTTAATAAGTGATAAAGTCTGGATCCTGTGTGCAGTTACAAGAGCTAGCAATGTTACAAGTTTTCTAGTAAGCAATTCCAAAGTAAGGTCTTGATTAGGGAATAGGTTTGAAAGGTAACTTAAGACAATGTTGGGATCCCATACAATGTCGTATTTAGGTTTCTTGGGCCTTAGTCTGTAGATACCTCTAAAAAACCTAGTCACTCTATCATCTGTTCCCAAGTGAGAGCCTAAGATTAAGGAAATTGCCGACCTTATAGTGTTCAGTGAGCTATATGAAAGTCCTTGCTCAAACTTAGATGTTAAGATCGAAATTACCATCGGTACTGAGTCCGACAAGGGATGCGCATCTTGACTCCTGCAGAAGATTGTCCACTGATTCAGTGCCGATTCGTACTGTTTTCTGGTTTTGTTAGACAAGGAAGCTAACATTATGTCCATTGAGGACGGAGGTATTCCTCTCTTCAGGAACGCGCTCCTGATAATGTGGCGGAAATCAGTTTGAGGCTCTTGTGTAAAGGATGCGGATCCCTGGAAGGAGACAGTAATAAAATATAACGGGGTTCTAATACAATCATCTCTGATATAACCATGGAGCTGAACATTGGATACCATGGCTGCCCAGGCCACCATGGAACTACCACAATGCCTGTTGCCTTATCAGTCATTATTTTCTGCAACATTTTACTTATGAGGTTAAATGGTGGAAATGCATAGAAAAATATTCTGTTCCATTTAATGGTAAAAGCATCTATGGAGTATGCATTGGGGTCAGGTAGCCAAGATACATATTTTCTACACTTATTGTTATATCTGTTTGCAAACAGATCAATTTGGGGTTCTCCCAATTTAGTAGTAATTGTTTCATATGCCATGTCACATAGAGCCCATTCAATTTCAGAATGAGGACGTCTTGATTCTCTATCTGCAATGGAGTTGTCTTTTGAGCTAATGTAGGATGCATACACCCATAGTTGCCTTTCTTCACACCACTGCCATAACTCTCGTGCTAGTGTATTTAAATGTTGATAACGGGTGCCCCCCATTCTATTGATATAGGCTATAGCAGTGGTGTTGTCTATTCTAAGAAGAATTTCACAACACCTTAATTCAGATGCATATGTTTTTAATCCTTTAAATGCTGCTAGCAGTTCTAGGTAATTTAAATGAAAACATTTATCTGCAACTGTCCAATGACCATGAGTTGTAACACCGTTACAGACTAAACCCCAGCCTGTTCCAGAAGCATCTGAGAATATTTCCAAAGAAAAATTAAATTGTTTTATTTTATAATGATTTGTCCGGATATGGGATAACCACCATTCCAGATCTAATCTGATTTCATTGGATACAGAAAGGTATGCCTCATAATTGTCATTATTATATCTTAAGGCCATTGTTTTATGGCTTTCCATAACTTTAGTATAAAGCCAGCCATATTCTACAGCTGGACAAGCAGCTACAAGGGTACCTAAGAGTTGAGAGAATTCAATTATTTTGCATCTTTGTTTAGACTTGACTCTTCTTAAAGTTTTACAAATAGATATTATCTTTTTCTGTGGAAGTGTTATGGAGAACTGATCAGAATTTAATATAAACCCTAGATACTGGCAGTATTGTTTAGGCTGGAGGCAGCTTTTGTCTATGTTAATAATAAATTCCAAACTTTCTAATAATTTCCTAGTTGTAGACACATTTTGTAAACAATTTTTATAAGAGTGAGCAAGACACAGAATGTCATCGAGGACCCCTAATGACCTCAGGTGACACATAACAGGTTTCATAACTTTAGTAAAGACATATGGTGCTGTACTAAGACCAAAGGGCAGGCATTTAAATTCATACAATCTGTTTTGAAATAGGAAACGCAGATATTTCCTATCAGATTCCTTTATTGATATAATAATAATATGTGGGGACATTTTCACACACGGCCATCTGACCACAAACTAGGGAGACCCTGTACTATGGGTGTCAGACAGCTGATATACATACATAAATACATTTTTTTTTTGTAAATACATACATATATAGATAAACAACACCCAGACACAAGGCAAACACAAGTGCTCATCACACAAAGGTTTACCATGGGCGGGAATCGAACCCGCAACACGCTGCGCAGCAGTCGATCGCTCAGCCACTGCGCCAACCGTGTCGTCAAAGATATCAAGATATCAAATAATATACATTCTTTAGATCATAAAGCATCCAGGGGTCATAAGTTTTGTTGCTGTTCTTAAGTCTTCTAATTTAAAGTGAGTAGAAGAGACAAATTTATTGAACTTTTTCAGATTCAATATGAATCTCCAGGAACCATCTGATACTTGAACACCTTTGTATAGCACCTAATTGTAACAATTAGTCTATTTCTATAGAAATAAGATTGGTTTCTTTTTCTGTAAACCTATTGTTATGTGGTACCATAGTTTGCATAGGGTCATTGGTTAAAGGTATGGAATAGCCTCTGATCCATTTGTGTATAGTGGGGTTAGCAGTGATACTATTCCAGTGGTCAGAAAAATATTTAAGTCTGCCGGTTTGTACCTGATCTAGCGGCCGTGGCGATCCTGGCCCTGGTGGCATGGATGTTGATATTTTCGTGGAGAGCGTCTCCCTCGTGTCGGCTGGTTGTTGGCATGGTCTGCTGGTATGCTCTCCGCTTCGGTCTGGGTTTCTGCCCACTCGGACGTGACACTTGATGTCGTTGTGGGCCCCGGTAGTTTAAATTATTCCTCTTAGGAACATTTTGCTTAGCAGGTGTGTTTTTCAGCTCTAACCCTGATTTTTTTACTGCTTTGACAGCATTGACCTTGTCCTGTAGTTTGTCGCCAAACAAGTATTCACCTATGGGGGTACTTTCCATTAAATCTTTTAGATCTTTGTTTAGCCCTGGTAATATTAGAGATCTTCGTGTGGTAGAAGTCTCATGGAACGAGTCACATAGCAGGCGAGCAGCATCACTTAGATTTTCGATATACTGTTCATTCTCATGAGTGGCAATCATACTGTTTAGTACCTTGTCAATCGTAGTGATGGCTGCCGATAATACAATTTGATTTCCAGTAATCCTCTTGTCTCTTTTAACACCATTCTCATTCATTGCCGCTGCTACCTGTTCATTTAGTAGCGGTGGAACTAACAGGCTACAGTTCTTTGGGGCGTTATGTTTTAATAATATATTAGCCTTAGTTTCGGTTTCAAGGCCGTTTTGAAGAATGGCCGTCCAACGCTTTGATAAGCTCTCATGTAATTCAATGGAATCATTGACCGAGGGGGTGCTTTCCGTACCCAGGAGCCCCTCGATGTGGGCTGGTATAGCGCTTTCTACCGGCACCACCTCAGGGCTGGCCATTGGGAGGTGAGGTGTCTCTTCCAAGTCTGCCCCCCCCTTTCTCTTTGTTTGAGCGTCATCTCTAGATGAAATATTAGGACGGCTGTATTCAGTATCCGGTGAGGAAGATGGTAATCTACAACGTCGAGGCCTGTGTCGGCTTGGCTCGTGTGACGAACGGCTTCTTGAACGCGCTTGACTGGAGCGATTTTCATAGTCATCTAGGCAACAAACGCATCGTGTTAAGCTTGAAACTGATAAATCCATAGCTGACCTCTCGTGAAAGCTTTTAGGATACAGTCAAGTAGTTTTTCAATTTACGACAGTGTCATCGGCTAACCTCTCGTGAAAGCTCGTAAGATGCAGTCAGAATTAAATATGGACCTACATTAATTCGAATTAATTTCAGTGTTACGTACGTACCACGGCTAACCTCACGTGAAAGCGCAATAGTGGTGTCTTCTTAAGGGGCTATTAAACGACTTTTACAGATTTTAAACTGACAATCACGTCAAAATGTGCAGTGTAAATGATTTGAAAAAAATATACGTTAAACTAGAACATTCTCTTAATCATATAGAAAGTGAATATTTTTGATTAAGTTCATATTAAATAGTTTAATTAACTCGTGAAGTTGTGTCTGACGCGGACAAAACATTGACAATCACACAAAATCTACCGGGTATAATTAAACGAAACTTACACCATCTTACACCTACAACGCCTTACAACCTTACAACGCATGGGTCGAATCGAGGTCACACCCACTAATTAGCTACTGGTCACCTACTAATTAAGCGCCGTCTTCTCACGGACATCACCGCCCTCGTCAATGACATTGGTCAAATACCTGCGCGTGTGTTTCCTGGAAGCCTACTTAGCTACGCCCTCCTACCTGCGATAGATTGTTTAACAGTGAAGTTCGATCTTTTCATATCCGCCCTTGTATCTTCTATCTAATAAGATGTCAATGAATAAATCACTCTCGGAACCAGACGTCAGGCCAATGGGCCTAACAACTACTCCCCCTAATTACATCTCTGTTCGTAATAAGAGGATGAGAGAGGAAGATTTGCCCGGAGAATTCTGCAAATTCAAAGAGAAAATGAAGGACCTATTCACTAATTTTATGAAAACTCAGCATGCTGAGCTGAAAGGAATAACTGCAAACCTTAAAGACATTCAGCAAACCAATAGTAATATCGAAAACTCCATCATTAATTTGACAACCCAAAATGAGGAATTCTGGAAGAAAATTGATCAGCTTGAGCTGCAGGCGAGAAAAGATCGCGAATATATTACCGTTCTTGAAGATAAGATCGAGGACCTGCAAAGGGATACTAGAAAAACATGCATTGAAATAAAAAATGTACCGAGATCGACTCAAGAAACCAGAGAAGACTTAATTAATATGGTTATGAATTTATCTAGAAACATTGACCTAGAGATTATCCAACGAGATATTAAGGATATCTTCAGACTACCAGGAAGAAAGGAGGGGGTCAACCATACCCCCATCATTGTGGACCTGGGCTCCGCTATCTTAAGATCTGATTTACTAAAGAAAACGAAGTCTTTTAATATAAGAAACAAGACCAAACTACAGGCGATGCACCTTGGACTCACTAAAAACGAGGACGTTCCAGTTTTCTTGTCGGAACAACTGACTGCTAAGGGCGCTCGCCTATTCTTTTTAGCTCGAAACTTGGCAAAAACTAAGCAGTACAAATATTGCTGGACAGCTTTTGGGCTGCTGGACAGTCTTTGTGAAACAGGATGAGAACTCAGGGGCTATTCTCATAAAGACCGAATCACAGGTACACCATTTACTACAATCAGCATGACTCTCAACAACTAGTGCATTTTTCTTAAAACTTTCATATTTGCATTACTTTTTATTTTTTATATGTCTCAGATATGAGATTGGAAGTTTAAAATTATTGTAAAGCTTAATAGTTACACCTACACTTAGTACATACACACACCTTAGACTTATTGTATCAGTTATAATAAACATATACTACATACTTACCGCACAAATACACACAATCACATAAAGAAAGCTCTTTGTACAACAAAAACATTATACATACTACAAGTACAGCCATACTCACTACACCCGTACACAAATAAATTCTACTCTGAATTTAACATACTCACTACTGGGAACACCCAAATATTCCGAAATATTTTATTCCGAATTTCGATATTCCGATTTTTAAAAGTCCGAATTTCATAATACCTAAAAATTATAATCTCTATTATTTAAAATCACGAAAGTTATTTTACCGAATGTCGTAAATCCGATTTGTTTGTTTTCCGATTTTCATATATCCAGAAAATGTTTCATATAATATTTGGTTCTTGTATTTTTATTTCGACTATTATTGTTTCAAAGACTATTTACTTGAATGAAACATATTTCACAGAAACACAATTCAAAGAATTTTTAATCAAATTTTTTGTTTAACAAACTTATCAAACAGTAGAATTACTTTTTAATAAATATTGTTTATTCGGTGTATTTTTCTATGGAATTTATTTCAACAAAAATATATAGGTATAAAAAAAAAGACAATAACAAAAATAATCTTAAAAAGTCAATATGTTGTGCTACAAAAGTTAATGACAGAAATGAATTGCTGTGAAACCGACTCCACGTAGTCTTGTCTGCCCTACCCCTAGAGTGTAATTTAAATTCACGTAGGCGCGGAGGGGCGAGGCGGCCAGCGAGCTGAGGAGCAGGTGGTTTTAACGCCCGCTGCCGCGGCTGAGGCTGGCCGGCAAAGCCGGCCAATAAGCCGAAGCAGCGGTGGTGAGCGTGAATACCATCTGCGGCGATAAGCTCGCGTGGTACCGCCGGAGCCCCGCAACGCCGTAGCCGTGACAGAAACCATGCCTGCTGCATGTTGCATGTTCGCTTGCATGCTCGCTTGCATGATGCATGCTTGCTTGCTTGCATGCTGCATGCTTGCTTGCACGCTGCATGCTTGCTTGCATGCTGCATGCTTGCTTGCACGATAAACGATTGCACGATAACGATAAAGATAATCGGAATTTTAATAATCGGAATTCGTATTTTTGATGTTCGGAATTTTCATTATTGTTTTTGTTATTCGATCTTTTGAAACTCGGTATTTTGAGAATAGTAATTATAAACATTCGGAATTTTGAAATTTTATTATTATAAAAATAGGATGAATGATAAATCGGAGTTGCCATATTAGGAATTTTGAATTATTCGGAATTATGAAAATCGGTATTTTGAAATTCGTATTTCTGACTTTCGGAATAAAGTTTTTCGTATTTATGTAGTGTACACCTCACAACTACATCAACTCGACCCAACTCATCCAAATGATTTCTCCCATTTACCTATAATACACCCATCTCACAACCCACCATACACCCACCCATCTGATCACGTACTAAAGTTGATTTTCACGAACGCTGACTTTAAGAAACGCCTTTCACTCACTTCCTATGACAATGGATAGCAACCTAAACACATTACAGGACTTGGACAATGAAGAAATCGCAAATTCTGCCGTTCTTAACGTTGAACACTTATACTCATACCTACAACACCAAAATTCCAATTTTACAGTATTGACGCAAAATATAAGAAGTATTTATAGTAATTTAGACGACCTTCAGATAACATTGTCTCAAATAAATTTTGATGTGGATATATTAATCTTGACTGAGTGTAGACTAAATTATAATAAACCTTTGCCTCAACTAAAAAATTATACTTCTATCTTTACGTTAAATAAATTAAACCAAAATGACGGTGTAGTGGCGTATATTAAAAACACATTTATTCCTTGTGTAACCGAAATAAACCTAACACATGCGTCAGCTCTTCAAATACTTACCCCTAACTTCACCATTATTGGTATATACCGGTCTCCTTCGAATGCCCAGATTGATGCCTTCTTAAACTCGTTAAATCAACATCTAGAATCCATAAAGACACACAAAAATATTATCATCACAGGTGATATAAATATAAATTTAATCGAAAAATTAACAGAATCATCCCAACAACGGGGTAACAGACTGTCGTTCCTAAATATGCTGTCCTTTCATGGCCTTCTCCCGGGACATTGTCTGCCTACCAGGGAGAATAGCTGCCTTGATCACATATTGTTAAAGTTGGAAAAGTCAACCAACTCTGCCTTTGTGGCAGTACTAAATACATCTATTACCGATCAGTATTGTATTGATACATTACGCTGCTGAAGCTATGGCTAGGGATATACTCGCGTGCAAAGCTAATATTAGCGACATCCTTAAGGTGTTCAAAGCGTATCCGGAGATTACGCAAGCCCTAGATAAACTTTACCCTAACTAATCCAATGGATAAGGAAAGGCCGTGTACTAATAAACCCCGATCCCTTAAGTTAGGATTCTTTAACGCCAATGGCATTATTAACCAACGTGATGAGATCGCCAATTTCCTCCGCGACCATCAATTTGATATCCTCCTCATACAGGAGACCTTTCTTAAGCCCCATCATCGTGACCCGAATATTGCCAACTACCGTATAGTTCGCAATGATAGGTCTCGTTGTCACAAGGGCGGTACCCTAATATACTATAGAAAGGCTCTGTACTGCATTCCTATGGACCCTCCTCCCCTCGCTCGCCTCGAGGTCTCTGTCTGTCGGCTCGGCATGACCGGTCATCAGCCGTTAACTATTATATCAGCATACGTCCCTCCATCACCATCGGAGGATGATCCTATCCTCCTCAAGGATGACCTTTCTGCTCTTCTTGGCCTGGGTGACTCCGTCTTACTGGCGGACGATCTCAATGCCAAACATCCCTCCTGGAATAGTAACAGGACCTCTTCCAGAGGTAGGATCGTGTTTAACCTCTGTTCCCAACTGAACTTCGACGTCATCGCCCCGATGACTCCCACTCATTTCCCCCACGATCCCAACCATCTTCCCGACATCCTCGATATAGCGCTGCTCAAGAATGTGAACCTCCGTTTGCAATCTATAGAGACGCTACACGAGCTTAATTCCGACCATCGTCCAGTGATATTAGAACTAGCTCCCCGTTCAGGTCCCTCTGACCCTAGCCAGCCCCCTCCGACCCAAATTATTACCGACTGGAGGAAAGTAAGCGAAAGCCTACAATCCACCACGTCGCCTCACTTGGACGCTATCCCCGACCACTTGGTGACAGTCGCAGACACGACGGGCGCGATCGACTCGTTTACAAATCATGTACAATCTGTCTTGAACGATTGTTCAAGGGAGGTTCCGGCGATGAGCGATCATCGCTGGAAACTGCCTGACGATGTGCGTGATCTGTTGACCGAGAAGAACGCGGCCGTCCGTGCGTACAGTGCCGTCCCCTGCGATGCGAACAAGGCTCACATGCGCTTGTGGTGTATCGTCAAGTCATCAATAAACCTTTTGTATGTACCTAGGTCAAATATTATAATAGTGAAATAAATCATAATTCATATTTAGTTATGTACTAGCGCTCGCTGACAACAGTTGTTTGATTTACATGACTCACAACACCTAATAAACACGTACACAGTAGGTACACTTACATCTGGTGACCCCGATATCGAACAGTACTAACACGTGCCGCGAGTTTTAAAGTGGTTTTTCGTTATTTTCTCGTGTCGTGGTAACTGCACTGCACAGCCTTATCAGCCTTCCACAAGCGGATCTCCCTGGTTTGGTTTTCAAGAGGCACATAGTTACCAACGACATGAACTCAAGCGGAAGTTGTGGAACACCTTCATGCGGAGCGCAGGACGTCAATCAGGCCGAAATTTCAGCACTGGGTATGTCCGCAAAGATACCGGATTTCTGGATCGAGATGCCCAGAGTGTGGTTCGCACAGTTCGAGACGATGATGGCTCCCCAAAAACAAGGCGATGAAACAAAATACGGCGTCGTGCTTTCCAAGCTCGGCAAGGACGCAGTGAGTCAGGTGACCGATATAATTATTTCACCCCCTGCTACTAATAAGTATGGTGCCATTAAGGAGAGACTCCTAGCCGTGTACGAAGAGTCAGAGGAGCGACAGTTCCAAAAACTGGTCAGTGAAATAGAATTAGGCGACCAAAGACCGTCTCAACTGTTGAGACGAATGAGAGAGTTGGCACGTAACAGCCAAGTGGCCGGAAAAACCCTGCACAGCCTGTGGATGTCAAGACTTCCTGATCACGTTCGAGCAGTGTTAATGGTCAGTCAAGATCAAAAACTCGACAACCTCGCCGCTATAGCAGACAAAATTTTGGAAGGAAGGTCAGGTGAAGTGTCGGAAATGTCAAGCGGTCAGACACAGCTTATGGTTGAGTTAGTCAGTCAAATGAGTAAGCTAACCATGGAAATAGCAGCACTGAAAGCCAACTCATTCAATAACGGACATCGCAATTATAGACGTAATCGAAGCCAGCCGCGCTCAAGATCCCACTCGAGAACGAGGATTACACCCGACAGTCCCAATTGGTTATGCAAGTACCATCTTCGACACAGGAATCGTGCCCGGAACTGTGAAAAACCATGCAACTGGAAGAAACCGTCGGAAAACTAAGTTCAGCGTTGACAGAGGCGGTCGTCAGCGCTATCATACCTTCAAACCGCCTTTGCGTTACCGACCGAAAAAGTGGGTATCGTTTTTTTGGTGGATACTGGCGCTAATATTTCGGCAATACCTAGAAAAGGCAACCATTTAAAACCAGACAACACATATAAAATATACGCTGCAAACGGAACGCAAATTAAAACGTATGGCGACAAAACGCTGACGTTGAATCTGAATTTGAGACGGCCATATCGTTGGACTTTCATCGTTGCTGACATTACGCAACCAATACTGGGTGCCGATTTTCTGGAAAAAAACAACATTTTGGTGGATATTCGGAATAAACGTTTAATAGATGGCACGACTGGACTTCAGAGAAACGTAAAGTTAATGAAGTCAAGCACACCAACACTTCGGACTGTAAAAGACAATGCCCATTTCCTAGAACAATCCTGGCCCACAGTGGCCACTTATAAATAGTTTATGGAATTATAGTATACATTGTTATGAACACTTCCTAGAACTTGTCAGTTTAGAAAATAAGTCTCCATTTGGAAATACAAGAGTTTTTGTGTCTTCGTATGATAGTTTTAAAAGGGCTCTAGATTTTTCTTACAAGTGGTGGCTGAACAGTCTCAAGACGTAGAATTTACTAATTTTATTGTAGGTGCATCACGGTATGTCGGAGCTGATATTAACGAGCAGCTCTTTGTGATGTTGGTCGGGTTCTTCTTAATTATCTATTTATTGAAACTACTTCGTACAAACAACTTATGTTTTAATAGCGTTTCTGCATAGTTAAAATTATATGAATGACATGGTCTCACTGTGGAGCGCGGTAGCGGTGTGTAGTGGGCGCGGGTGCGAGCCGCGCGCGCGCCTCTCCCGCGCGCCCCTGTCAGGCCCCTTTCGTCCCCGCGGACCGGTTCGCGGCGTGAACATCCTCCCCCCCTTGAAAGCTGCTGCTTTCAAGCTCTTCCGAAAGTGGGAGAAGGCAGGCTCTGTTTATTGCACGTCGAACAATGCCTCTCGCCGTGTGGAAGTCGGCAACTCTGCAGATTCTATCCGTCCCAGGGAAAAGTTGTAGGACTCGCCCGAGTCTCCATTTCAGGGGTGGCACGTTATCCTCCTTTAGTATCACCAAATCTCCGATTTTTAAAGGTCTATCTTTCAAGCGCCATTTTGTCCGCTGCTGCAATTCAGCTAGGTACTCTTTGTGCCAGCGCTGCCAAAAATGCTGCCTCAGCTGCTCAATCCTCTTGTACCGGTCGGGAGCCTTTAGCGTGATAGGTGGAGATGGCAGTGATGTTAGGGACCGCCCCACAAGGAAGTGGCCGGGAGTTAGAGGGGTACAATCAGTGGGATCGGATGATAGAGGGGAAAGGGGACGGGAATTGAGGATGGCTTCAATTTGTGTAAATAATGTGTCCAATTCCTCGTACGTGAGGCTAGCGTTGCCCATAATCCGCTTGAGGTGGTATTTGGCAGACTTAACGCCCGCCTCCCAAATTCCACCAAAAGTAGGGGAATATGGAGGATTGAAAACAAATTTGATGCCTTCAGAGTTGGTGTAGTTATATATAGAATTTATACTAGCCAGTAGTAACCTACCCAACTCGTTATTTGCCCCAACGAAATTTGTGCCGTTGTCGCAATAAATCGTATGAGGTCTACCTCTTCTAGCAATAAAACGACGTAAGCTAAGAATAAACGCATTAGTGCTAAGGTCACTAACGATTTCTAAATGAATACTTTTAGTAGAAAAACAAACTATAACGTTAAGATAACATTTAGTTATTCGGTTACCCTTTCCTTTCTTACTAGAAATAAGGAAAGGTCCAGCGAAATCCACGCCACATACTTGAAACGGATAGCAAGGTGTGACCCTATCTACCGGTAAATTCCCCATCAGCGGCTCCATAGTTTTTCCTCGCAGTCGTGTGCAAACAACGCACTTTCCCACAATGCTGCGAGCCAGAGTTCTGCCTCCTACAGGCCAGAATTGTTCACGAAATGAACTAAGGAGCAGTTGAGGGCCGGCATGCAGCAGACGTAGGTGTTCGTCTTCCATCAGGAGCCGAGTGAAATAGTGCTTACCGTCCAGGAGGATCGGGTGCTTTTTATCAAATTTGTAAGCAGCATTCTGTAGACGACCACCTACTCTGAGCACTCCATTGCCGTCAAGGAAAGGTGACAACTGTAACAGGTAAGATTTAGAATTAAGATTTTTATTTTGTTTAAGTAAGGATATTTCTGAAAGGTAAGTTTGACTTTGAGCAAGTTTTATCAAGTAATTAAATGAATTTTCTATTTCTTCTAGTTTTAAATTACCTATTATTTTATTTTTTGGATTTCTGCAATTATTCACAAAACGTAAGACATAAGCAATCATTCTTTTTAATCTATTTATTTTAGAATAATTATTAAACTTAATTAATGGTGACTGTGTAACATTAGTCATAGTTATACAATCACTGGTAGGCGTTTTTATTTCAGGTAAATTTGAAGAATTTATGGAATTTATATTATGGGGCCAGTTTGTTTCATTTTGCAACAGGAATTCTGGGCCATTCCACCATATAGTTGAACCCTGAAGTTGACCTGGATCAACTCCACGAGAAGCAAGATCAGCGGGATTTAAAGTGGTAGGCACATGTCTCCAAGATTCCCTAGTTGTCAACTCATGAATCTCGTTGACTCTGTTGCAAACAAATGCCTTGAGTAATTTAGGTTGTGTTCGAATCCAACCCAGAACGACGGTCGAGTCGGCCCAAAAGACTTTACGGTCAATAGTGCAACGAAGGGAATGACCCACCTTAGCAGCTAGTCGCGCGCCCAGCAACGCTCCGCACAACTCGAGGCGCGGGATCGTAGTTGGTTTCAGCGGCGCGACGCGTGTCTTTGCACATAACAAGATAACTTGAACATTATTATAACGGTCTACAGATCGTAAATAAACACAAGCCCCGTAAGCCTCTTGAGACGCATCTACGAAACAATGAAGTTCTATTAACAATGGAGAAGTACATAAAACATGTCTAGGTACCCTAATGTTAGCTAAAATATGGGCATTGGAAACAAACTTTTCCCACGTTTTTTTAATATTCTGTGGAACCAACTCGTCCCAACTTAATTTTAAAACCCAAAGTTTTTGTAATAAGATTTTAAGTTGTATAGTACACGCACTTAGCATGCCTAAAGGATCAAAGATTTTACATGTGTTAGATAAAATAGAACGTTTTGTGACGTCTTTAACTGTGTTATCTAAATTAACTGAGAACTGTAAATGGTCATTGTCAGGAAACCACCACAATCCTAAAACACTTGATTGTTTATTCAAGTCCAATGACTGTGACAAGGTACAGTCGGCTTCAAATATTTGTGGACAGTTAGTTCGAAATTTATGAATAGGAAAACAAGCAGATGCTAGTACCTTTTTAACTGAATGATAGATATGGGAAAGTTCATCTTCCGTATCAGCGCCGCTCAAAAGGTCATCATAATAAAAATCATGTTGTATAATTTCAGATATGATTTTATCATCGCATTCTTTTGCTAACTGTAGCAAGCATCGCGTACTCAGGAATGGAGCAGACGCCGTCCCATACGTAACGGTATTTAACTGTAATATTTTTAATGGCTTATCTATATCATCACGCCAAACTATTAATTGTAGGTGGCGCTGCGAGGGATCGATTATAATTTGCCGGTACATTTTTGTTATGTCCCCAGACAAAACAAATTTGTGTTGACGGAATCTAATTAAAATATTTATTAATTCGTCCTGAATTACAGGACCTATAAACTGGATGTCGTTTAGTGATTTACCGGACGTAGATTTTGCACTACAATCAAAAACTACTCTGACCTTGGTTGTTTCGCTATTTTCACGAAATATAGCGTGATGTGGCATAAAATACCCAAATACTGGTTTATCAACTTTACTTAAGTGTCCCAATTTTTCGTATTCGTCAATAAACTCACAATATTGTTTTTTAAGTGTAGGATTTTTAATAAACTTCTTCTCGAGACTTTGAAAACGTTTTAAAGCCATTTTATAGGAATCACCCAGTGATGTTTCTGGTGATTCACAAAATGGAATTTTAACATTAAACCTCCCGTTTTCTAAACGTGAAGTATTTTCTATGAAATGTTTTTCACAAACGTGATCGTTTTCAGAGTAAGAGGCACTTGAAGAAGGAAGTTCTTCAAGTTCCCAGAATTTAATAAGGTTTTTATTTATTTCTTTAGTAAAATTACAATGTAAATTATTTTGTTCATTATAATCTAAACTACATATTGGCCCAGCGACTAACCAACCTAATTTAGAACTCTGGAGTATAGGTTTATTATCACCTAATCTTATTTTCCTTGCAGTAATGATATCAAAGAAAATATCAGCACCAAGTAGCAGATCAATAGGAGATGAACAATGAAATTCGGGATCAGCCAGCTGAATATTCCCAGGTATATTTAATTCAAAAGGATTTATATCACTATTAGGTAAGTTACCTATAATTTCAGGTATAACTAAACACTTAATATTCGTGCTGTAAGAACTTGTTAAGGAATCTAAGGTAAGTTCACAACAATCTTTTATATAAAATCGCATGTTATTAACCCCACTAATGCACGTAGGTCGTGAGTTAATAGACGTTAACCCTAATTTATTTTTAAGGTTTTCAGATATGAAGCAGGATTGACTACCGGCATCCAGGAGAGCCCGGGCAAGGTAAGTCTTATTATTTTTACTATTAGTTAGTTTTACTAAAGCAGTACAGAGAAGAACTTGTTTACTCATAAAGACAGAGCAAGAGGATACAGCACTAGCGATTGACGGCACACTAGAGGTATTGGTATTCTCAGACTGTGTAACTAACGCATTATTTGTTTCTGAGTTTTTATGTAATAGTGTATTATGTTTTTGTTTACAGATTTGACAGGTGCCGAGGCGACACTTCTCAGCATTATGACCCCTACGTAAACAATTTGAGCAAAGGTGTAACTTTAAGGCTTCACTCAATCTACTATCTAAACTCATTTCTTGAAATTTAATGCACTCTGTTATCCGATGAACTTCATGACATACCGGACAAGCAGGTTCTTTAAAAGGTTTGCGGCCAGCTGAAGTAGCGCAGGCCTTTGTTGTTTTAGGATTATTGGATTTGTTATTAGAATCAGATCTATCGTTTTTAGTAACTTGCATCGTTTCAAGTATGTCTGCGCGGTCACGTAAAAATTGACAAAATTCTGATAAAGTAGGTAAATCCGCTAACTTGTTTCTATATTCTTCCCACTTTCTTAAAGTAGTGGAATCTAATTTAATGGTAACCAAATAAATGATTAAAATATCCCAATAATTAGTTGGCAAGCCCAATAAATTAAGGGATCTTAAGTTTTTATTTATGTGATCAATAATAAAGCGAAGGGCTTTATGAGATTCCCTTGTTAAACTATCTATATTAAATAGCGCTTTTAAATGGTTATTAATCAAGATCTTTTTGTTATCGTAACGTTCACATAGTAGGTCCCAAGCGACCTTGTAATTCTGAGAGGTAAACTCTATAGACTTTATTACGACAACAGCAGTGCCCTCTAATGAGGAGCGTAAGTAATGGAACTTATTAATATCAGGTATGGACTCATTCGAATGGATAATAGAAGCGAAGGTGTCTCTAAACTCCAACCATTTGAGGTAGTTGCCATCAAATGATGGAAGTTTTATTGTTGGTAATTGAATGTTATTTAATTTATTACAACTGTCATGACTTGAACAAATTGTTTTTGCACCTACGCTTTTAAACTCTTCACTACTAGAATGAGAATCAATAATTTCTTGGGCTGCTGAGATGAGAGAATAAAATTGAGATTCTACGGTATCTCTTTCATCGATTTGTTCGTCTATCTTTGTTGATAGCATTTCTATTTGCGTTTGTATTGCATCAAACTCTGATAAAAGAGCTTGAATTCTACATAAACGTAATCCTAATTCTTTAATTTGTTGTTTTGTAATCTCACTTGAGCTAATTTGATTTAAAATCGCAATATGATCTTTAAATTTTGTTAAACGCATTTTAAATGTACCTCTCTGTTTTATTAACTCTTTCATATCTACGCGTTTCTCTTCTCTCCTCTCAGAACCCTGCTCTGCTTTAGATTCAGGCATTTTAAAGAAAAGTAAAAATGTTAGGACAAATAAAGAAGTTAGATAAAATAACTTGTGCAATCAAACCCGTATATAAAGAGGCTCGATGGTCCGTCCAACACGTATACTTTAGGATGACACACGCTACACCAAGTCTGAATTGTCACCGGGCACGCCAACCGCGCTGAGCTCGCCAGCACACAGCACAGCTGCTCTGGGTCGAACGCGTGCGCGCCACGCGGCAACCGATCACTGAAACGTTTACTCAGAATATGTAAGAAACTTGAAGTTACTTGAATGATTTTAAAGTCCTAATTTGCTATAATCTAGTGAATTTACCATTTAATTTAAGATGGTATTTATTCTAAGAAGAAATGCAATTAGCTTGCTATGCAATTTTCGCAAATGAAGAATGGGAAACACTTTTCGTTGTGAGAAATAAAACCACTGACCAACGCTTGTAAAATAAAGGATATAAAATGCACGTAAAGGCGCGTGTAGTAATAAGCAAGCATGGACAATAGCCGGCGCACGACGAAAATCACACACTATTCACACAAATTGATACCTAGAAAAGGAAATAGGCGGATAGAAAGGAATAATAAGCCAAACTCCCCTGGGTACGTCCTTCTTCTAGCGTATTATGCATGCCATGCAGCGCGGCACCAGCAATTAGCTCACCCAGAGTTCCAGAAAGATTTCGAAGATTCCAGAAAAATGGCGTCACCGTGCACTTTATTTAAATATCCAAATTCTTCCTCGAGGTTCGGTCTTACGGTCGCCAGATGTCGGAGCTGATATTAACGAGCAGCTCTTTGTGATGTTGGTCGGGTTCTTCTTAATTATCTATTTATTGAAACTACTTCGTACAAACAACTTATGTTTTAATAGCGTTTCTGCATAGTTAAAATTATATGAATGACATGGTCTCACTGTGGAGCGCGGTAGCGGTGTGTAGTGGGCGCGGGTGCGAGCCGCGCGCGCGCCTCTCCCGCGCGCCCCTGTCAGGCCCCTTTCGTCCCCGCGGACCGGTTCGCGGCGTGAACACGGTATATACAATAAAAATAAATGTAACCTTGAATGACTAATCTGACCGGGTTATAGGTGTAGTTGAGTTATTATTATAGTAGTACTAGCTGACCCAATAGACGTCCTGTACACATTATTTATCTACCCCTACCCTACCTACCTACTCTACCTACCTGACCTACCTACCTACCCTACCTACCCTACTTGCCCTACCTACCTACCCCACCGATCTACCCTACCTACCTACCCCACCGACCTACCCTACCTACATACCTACCCTACCTACCCTGCCTACCTACCCTACCTACCTAGCCTACCTACCCACCCAACCTACCTACCCTACCTACCTACCTACCCTACCTACCTACCCTACTTACCTACCCTACCTACCTACCTACCCTACCTACCTACCCTACCTACCTACCCTACCTACCTACCCTACCTACCTACCCTACCTACCTACCCTACCTACCTACCCTACCTACCTACCCTACCTACCTACCCTACCTACCTACCCTACCTACCTACCCTACCTACCTACCCTACCTACCTACCCTACCTACCTACCCTACCTACTTTCCCTACCCTACCTACCTACCTACTCTACCTTTATTCTGTACTATCATCAGCATCATATACCAACACACCGTCTTAAAACTGTGCTGGAGGGACTATATTGGTTTGGTGCCATGCCCATCCAAGATACCAGACAACAGATACATCCTACAGTTCTGCGGTACAATTACAACAGTACCTACTGATAAATGGCTGCACTTCCAGTGGCATTATTCCTTGTAAAATATAGACAAAGTATGTCTACCTACCTACGCTACCTACCTACGCTACCTACCTACCCTACCTACCCTACCTACCTACCCTACCTACCTACCCTACCTACCTACCCTACCTACCTACCCTACCTACCTACCCTACCTACCTACCCTACCTACCTACCCTACCTACCTACCCTACCTACCTACCCTACCTACCTACCCTACCTACCTACCCTACCTACCTACCCTACCTACCTACCCTACCTACCTACCCTACCTACCTACCCTACCTACCTACCCTACCTACCTACCCTACCTACCTACCCTACCTACCTACCCTACCTACCTACCCTACCTACCTACCCTACCTACCTACCCTACCTACCTACCCTACCTACCTACCCTACCTACCTACCCTACCTACCTACCCTACCTACCTACCCTACCTACCTACCCTACCTACCTACCCTACCTACCTACCCTACCTACCTACCCTACCTACCTACCCTACCTACCTACCCTACCTACCTACCTACCCTACCTACCTACCCTACCTACCTACCCTACCTACCTACCCTACCTACCTACCCTACCTACCTACCCTACCTACCTACCCTACCTACCTACCCTACCTACCTACCCTACCTACCTACCCTACCTACCTACCCTACCTACCTACCCTACCTACCTACCCTACCTACCTACCCTACCTACCTACCCTGCCTACCTACCCTACCTACCTACCCTACCTACCTACCTACCCTACCTACCTACCCTACCTACCTACCCTACCTACCTACCCTACCTACCTACCCTACCTACCTACCCTACCTACCTACCCTACCTACCTACCTACCTACCCTACCTACCTACCCTACCTACCTACCCTACCTACCTACCCTACCTACCCTACCTACCTACCCTACCTACCTACCCTACCTACCTACCCTACCTACCTACCCTACCTACCTACCTAACTACCTACCTACCCTACCTACCAACCTACCCTACCTACCTACCCTACCTGCCTACCTTACCTACCTACCCTACCTACCTACCTACCCTACCCTACCTACTTTCCCTACCCTACCTACCTACCTACTCTACCTACTCTACCTTTATTCTGTACTATCATCAGCATCATATACCAACACACCGTCTTAAAACTGTGCTGGAGGGACTATATTGGTTTGGTGCCATGCCCATCCAAGATACCAGACAACAGATACATCCTACAGTTCTGCGGTACAATTACAACAGTACCTACTGATAAATGGCTGCACTTCCAGTGGCATTATTCCTTGTAAAAATATAGACAAAGTATGTCTTTCGGTTAATATGCTTTGGACTCGGGCACTTAATAACGAGCAGTCATTTTCAAAAAGTGAACCTTCCAAAATACTGGTTCTCCTATCATAAGAAACCTCAATACGATAACATCCATTTAATCTAATGTGCTCTCCATATTAAGACCTGGCATGTTTTAATTAATATGTTTATCCTATTTATACTAAATATAAAATAAAATACATATTTATACTAAATATTTATTAAATATTTATACATATCTATTTTTTTATTTATACATATATATCTATACATATTTTTTATACATATCTAAATGTTTATACATATTGTAACGAGTATTTTCTACTCGCTACATAGTGTCGACCTCTCTCGTCATTTTTTGGAAGTTTTCACGGTAATGCAGTACACACACTTTAGATATTTGATAGATTGGCTAGGATTTAGTAGAGTGATCGATAAAACCATAGACCATCAGTTTGACAGTTGGACCTTATTTCCCCGTCTGTCAGATTATTTTGACGTTTCCGGTTTGGGATATGTAATTTTCACTTTCCGACCGAAGTCACCAAGATGATGCACGAATAATATTCTATTCCGTGCCAATCATTAGATTGGAATATTTCAAGGGTCCACCCCTGGCTGGAATCACTTGGTAGTGATGTCAGCAGCCGTGCAACAGTAATATTTTGGGAAATCCACCTATATCGCCATCGCGTTTTGGTTGTGCTCATGGCACGAGCGATTGGCGTGCATTGTTTTCGTTAAGATCGCCCCAAAGGCGTTCTTACTTATACTTTGGATTCTTTTCATCTTAAAATTTAACTTCATCATGGATGAGCTGATGCGCTTCACCTCGTGTCTCCAATCAGGTTTAATTTAAATAAGTTTTTCTCGAAGCCTGTGGTACGTTAACTTAAAATCTTTCTCGTAGTTTCCACTTAAAAACGTGCAATACTGACAACTTAATTATAATTTTTGGTTATAGAATTTAATGGTTATAAAACAACTTGCCCTTCAAAAGGGAGGAATTTTCTATTATTGTGTTCGCCATACTACCTGCGATAGAAATAAATGAGCTTTTGTTAAAGAATTTGCAGCTTAATTTCAGAAATCTCCGACCTAGATTAGAAGTCCTGTCCCTTTACCTATTAGCTATCCCGGATTACCTTTGTTTTAAATTACCTAGTGAGCTCTGGCGCCCGAATCTTATTCCTTTTAGTTATTTTTGTTTAATTTTGAGCTCCCTAACTTCTCAACTTTAGAATCACACCCATAGTTTGTTAGTTAGTTAAATAAATTTAGACCCCCTTTAATTTCTTTATTACAATTGGCGCCCGAACAGGGACTGAAGCATGGTTTGTACGGTGAGTACAGTCAGTATTGCACACTAAATTAATTTATATTTTAACTAATGAGTCTATTGTTTACAATATTTAGTATTCATATTGTATTTCATATTGTTTTTACATTGTAATTGATCTAGTTTATAAACTTTGAATAATTAGACTCATAAGTTGTAACTTAGTTTGGTATTGTATTTTGTAAACAATGTTTTAGTTTTACATTGGATAATTTGTTTATTTTCTTGTGTTTTAACATGTTTTTTCCTTAGCAAAACCAACAATTGTTAAGTGTAGACCGTGTTATTGTTAAATCTCATACAGTGATATAATTCATATCTAAGTTAACATTTTATGTTAATAATTAAATTTAAACACTAAGTACATTATTGTGCACCTAGTTTATTTAATTTTAAGCCGTTTTGTGAGTTATTATTGCACTTTTTAACGTCAAATAACTTTGGAAATACCACATTGATTTTGATACTTAACCTCAAAACTTTAATTTTATATTTCAAACTTTGATTTATTTTGAAATCCTTTAAGGTTTAGTCCTTGCTTTTCATTGCTATTTGCCTTGTTACTCGTTAGTCATGGAGGACAAGGGAGTTCAGTTTCCACCGCCTCAGGATTCGGTTGAGGTCGAAGCTTCTACTGCTGCTGATGCTAATGTTGTTGAGAAAGGTCACGAGATGGTTAATGCCACCGATGTTGGCAATCCTTTTGAATCTGGAATCGCACATTCGTCTTCGGATTTTACAGCTCGAGCTTTGCCTTCTTTTAACTCCTTGAATGCGCTTGTTAACGAAAACATTCGTAAAAACTTTCCTCCTCTTACTAAACTGCCTGATTTGAAAAAGAGCAAAATAATTTATGATGGTAGAACTTGTGTTCGCGATTTTATTACACAAGTTGAAGAATATTTTCTTTATAGAAATTACAACGAAAATTTGCTGGTTGGTTCTTTTACACTTTTGCTTGATGGTATTGCACTCAAATGGTTTAGATCTATACGAATTCATATTCCTTCTTGGCATGAACTTAAGCTTGCACTTTTAAAGCGCTTTGATAAACCTAATTTTGATCACTTTTTAGAAAATGAGCTCCGCACCAGGAAACAGAAACAGTCTGAGTCGCTTCCTGATTTCATTACGGAAATTTATGATATGGCTAGTCGTCTTTCAGTACCTTTATTTGACTACACTTTAGTTAACGTGATACAACAAAATATGTTACCAATTTACACACCCTTTTTGTTTCGTAGACAAATAGATTCAATCGAACAATTTCTAGAACTTGCAAAAGACTTAGAAGTTGTTGTAAATAGAAAACCTTTTAAAGAATCAATTAAACCCTCTGTTAAATCTAATGCCGTTTCTAATGATTTAGTTTGTTTAAAATGCAAAAAACCTGGACATTTATATAGAAATTGCAAGTCTATTCCAGGTGTTGTTTGTTTTAAGTGTCATAAAGCTGGGGTCACTTCTAAGACTTGTGACGTTTGTAATTTGGATACTAAAAAGTCGCAAGAGTCAAAAAACTGATTAGGCAGCATCGAGCCCACGTTTTTGATAAAACTTCGAGCGTCTCGATGTGTGAAAAAATTGTTAGAGGTCACAAGCCTGATGATGTTGCCCGTGACAAAGAATTTTCCAACTGGTTAGATTATTTAAAAACCTTTTTTAATATTTATCGTTCGGCTCCTATTCTATTTACAAAACAGAATGATGCTAGACCATTTTTAACTTTTTTTGTTGGTAATCAAATTTTTTCAGGTTTGTTGGACAGTGGTTCCGATAAATGCATTTTAGGCTCAAATACACATGAACGATTTTTACAGTTGGGTTATAAAATTAGACCTATTAGTGGCGCTGCTTGCACTGCGGATGGCTCCGCCCGGAGAATTATTGGTGCCATGGATTTGCCAGTAACTTGTGATAATATAACTAAATCCGTAGAGTTTTTAATTATTCCTTCTTTTGATCCATTAATTATTTTAGGTTTTGACTTTTGGATTAAATTTCATTTAGCTGAAGAATTGTGGAAGAACATTATACTTGTTCCAGAAAATAATAAACAAGTTTGTTCAATTACCTCTATTTCTGAACTTTCTCCTTCTGAGAAACAAAAATTAGATAATATTATTGCTTTGTTTGAAGATATTTCTTATGAGAAAAGAGGTTTAGGTCTTACTCATTTAGTTGAACATAAAATTAACGTTACTAGTGAACCTTTTAAACAGAGATATTGGCCTCTGAGTCCTGCTAAGCAAAAGGAACTTTTTGATGAAGTAGAAGTTTTATTAGGAGAAGGTATTATTCAACCCTCTAAGTCTCCTTGGTGTTCACCCGTATTGGCGGTAGAAAAGAAAGATGGAGGTACTAGATTGTGTTTAGATTCAAGACGTTTAAATTCTGTTACTATTAAAGATTCTTATCCCCTTCCTTATACTTCTAGAATATTAGATAACCTTAGAGGTGCTAGATATATTAGTACTATAGATCTTTCTAAAGCATTTTTGCAAATTGCACTTGAAAAATCCTCCCGCGAAAAAACTGCTTTTGTAGTACCTGGAAAAGGTCTGTACGAGTTTGTTCGCATGCCATTTGGTCTCACAAATGCACCAGCTGAGTTGCAGAGACTAGTAGATAAACTTTTTGGTCCAGAGTATGATAATTCTGTATTCTGTTATTTAGATGACTTAATCTGTATTAATTCTGATTTTAATAGCCATATAGCACAGTTGCATAAAATTCATAGTATATTAAAAGAGGCAGGTTTAACTGTAAATTTAAAAAAGTGTAATTTTTGCAAGGACAGACTTCGCTATCTTGGTTTCATTGTTGACAGTAATGGTTTACATACTGATCCTTCTAAATTAGAGACAATAGAAAATTTCCCACGCCCAGAAACGGTAAAACAACTTCGCAGTTTCCTTGGTTTATGTTCTTATTATCGTAGATTCATTTGTAAATTTGCTGATATTGCTTCTCCTTTAACTAAATTGACAGCAGGTAGTAAAAATTCTAAAAAGTCACTTACTTGGAATGACGAAGCTGAAAATGCATTTCAAGAATTAAAACATTCTTTAATAACTTCTCCTGTTTTGCAATGTCCTAATTTTGAAAAACCTTTCTTTTTGCATTGTGATGCCAGCTCTGTGGGCATAGGTAGTGTTTTGAGTCAAGAAGATGATAATGGTGATCAACATCCCATTGCTTTTTATTCTAGATCGCTTAATAAATGTGAAAGAAATTATAGTACCACAGAACGCGAATTATTAGCTATTTTAGATTCCATAGAACATTTTAGACCTTATATTGAAGGAATGAAGTTTACTGTTATTACTGACCACGCTTGTTTGAAATGGCTCCTAGGTCTCAATAATCCTAGTGGACGCTTAGCTCGTTGGGCTGCTAGAATTTCTCAATTTACTTTTGATATTATTCATAAAAAAGGTTCATTACATTTAGTTCCAGATGCTTTATCTCGTATAGAAGTCACAGCTATAACCACTCAGGATAATTTAGTCTCCCCTGATGATGAAATTATTGATCCTTGGTATAGAAAAGTGTTTATTCAATGCCAGAAATCTCCTAGAAAGTATAAGAATTTTAGAGTCGAAAATAACACTTTGTATAAATATTGTAAAAATAAATTTAACCCTCATAGTCTTTTAGACTGGAAGATAGTTATTCCTAAAGAGAATATCTTAGATACTATTAGGTCAAATCATGATGATGTAAATTCAGGTCATTTAGGTATTCATAAAACTTTAAAGAAATTAAAACAACATTATTTTTGGAAAGGTATGTTTAATGATGTTCACCAATACATTTTGTCTTGTGATACTTGTAAAGCTTACAAACATACTACTTCTCCTCCTTTTGGTACGATGATTAATCCTAAAAAGGTTGATCGCCCCATGCTTATGCTTTCGGTAGATATAATAGGTATTTTACCTAAAACTTATTCTGGTCATAAATACATACTTTCAGTTGTAGATGTTTTTACTAAATATTGCTGGTTCTTTCCAATGATTAATGCAACTACTAGAGTAATTTGTAAACATTTTGAAAAAGAAATATTTCTTAAGTTTGGTTGTCCAAAAATAGTAGTTTGTGACAATGGAACTCAATTTACTTCAAAACATTTTGTGGAATTCTTGAAAGGTTTTAATATAACTAAAATATTTTATAACACATTGTATACACCTCAAAATAATCCTGTTGAGAGATATAATAAAACAGTCGAAACTTGCATATCGTGTTTTGTTAAAGATGATCATAGGACTTGGTCAAGTTTTTTGCCCAATGTTCAATTAGCTTTAAATAATAGTGTAAATCTTGCTACAGAATTTACACCTAATTTTCTTATGTTTGGTAGGGAACTTGTTTTAGATGCTTCCTTACATCATTTTAGTAACTCTGTTGATAATTTATCTCAATTAGAGGTTTCAAATAGAAACTCTTATGCAGTTTCTCTTAATTCACTTAGTGATATTTTTGTTAAAGTTCAAACTTATTTGTTAAAGGGGTATAAGCGAAATGCCGCTTATTATAATAAGGGTCGGAAAGTCATTTCTTTTGATGTGGGTGATGTTGTGTGGAGAAGAAGTTTTGTTCAATCTCATGCACCTGCTTATTTTTCGGCTAAGCTTGCACCTAAGTTCTTAAAGTGTGAAATAACTGAAAAAGTTTCTGATAACGTTTATGTTTTGAAAGATTTAAATAAGGGTTCCGTGGGTCGTTATCATGTAAAAGATATTATTAAATTTTAATTTTGGGGAATTTTTAGACTTGGTTTTGGTATTGAGTATTTTTGTGTGAGGTACTACCTTTGTTAGAATGATGAATGAAAGGTTATGGTAGTATGAAGGTTATTATTATGTTAGGCAACCTCATTACAAATTATTAGATTCCAATTCAATTCTTACTAAAATAAACTTAGGTCATTTTGGTTAAATTAGAAATACCTACTCTTTACACTATACATTTTACACATCAAGGGATCTTATCTTGTTTGTTTTGTTTGTTTGTTGAGCTTGTATGGGATCTTATATCTTTTCTTTCTTTCTTTTTTAAAGGTAATCCTTTACTTGTTTACATTTTTTTTGAAAAAGAAAGATCCTATACAACCTTACACTTTGGGTTTTTTATTACCTAAAAAGATTTAAAAAACTTAAATTTCATCTCAAGTTTTTTTGTAATCTTTCTTTTTGTAGATTAAAATCATTCTATTTCTCTCATAGTTTTAAATAGTTATTGATTTTAATTCTATTTTTTTTACTGTTTGTTGACAGTGTTGTTTTTTGTCTAGATATTTCTTCGATACTAGACTTGGATTTGACTTTGATAGAAACGCGTTCATACCGGATTTTGCTTTTGAGGTCATTCTGTAACTTTTGTTATAGAACGTCCTACCTTGTTTTTGCGGTCATTCTGAAACTTTTGTTAAAGAATGTACTTTGTTTTTGGATCTTGGTGTAAATTTTGACCTCGATTTTATCTTGGCTTTCGCCTTTAGGTATTGTGATTTTCCCCTTCGGTAATCCAATATATTTTGTTTGTTTGTCTGTGCTTGGAAGGTTGGTAGAGTAGAGCCAATCACAGCTTACATTTGCCCTTTTGCCCTTGTGTTGGTCATTGCTGTGCCAGTCACAAGGTGGAATTTTGACTTTCGTCATACCTTTTTACTATTGTGCTCGGAAGTTCGGTGGTGTAGCGCCGATCACAATATGGTTTTTGTTTGTTACAGGTTATTGCTGTGACAATACTTTTGGATAGAGCCCTTCAACTCTATCCAACCTTTTTAGATAGAGCCCTTCAACTCTATCTAACCCTTTTGTTGGAAATCCATACTTATGGATAGAGCCCTTCAACTCTATCCAACCTTTTTAGATAGAGCCCTTCAACTCTATCTAACCTCTTTGTTGGAAATCAATACTTTTGGATAGAGCCCTTCAACTCTATCCAACCTTTTTAGATAGAGCCCTTCAACTCTATCTAACCTTTTTGTTGGGAATCAATATTTTTAGATAGAGCCCTTCAACTCTGTCTGACTTTATTGATCGGAATCTATACTTTTAGGTAGAGTCCTTCAACTCTATCTAGAATTTTTGTTTAGGTATTGTAAATTTTAATTGGTTGTTGCTGAGATATACAGAGGCTATGGTGCCTAACTGTACTCAAAGCTGAACTGTAGGTTAGTTGAGGATAGTCAGCGGCGATAGTGCCTACCTGCACTCCAGATTAGTTGGTAGAGATGTGTAGAGTTAGTCAGTGGCGATAGTGCTTAACTGAACTTAAGTGGTGTGGTTTAGTTTAGTAGGTTGGCTGAAGCTAGTCAGTGGCGATAGTGCTTAACTGAACTTAAGTGGTGTGGTTTAGTTTAGTAAGATGGCTGAAGTTAGTCAGTGGCGATAGTGCTTAACTGAACTTAAGAGGTGTAGGATAGTTTAGTAAATTAGTGTAAAGTTAGTCAGTAGCCATAGCGCTTAACTGTACTCAAAGTTAGTGTTTAATGTTTAGTAGTTTTGTTCAAGATTTAATCAGCGGCTCTCGTGCTTAACTGAATTTAGATTTGTTTAGTGTTTAGTCTTGTTAGAGTTTTAGTCAGCGGCCCTCGGGTTTAACTGAATTTGGATTTGTTTGTTGTTTGGCTTTGTTGATCGGTGTAGTACCGACGTTTTAGTCAGTGGCCATGACGCCTAACTGTACTACGATAGTTTTTTTTTGTTATTGAATTTTTTGTTCACTTCGTTTTTCGTTGTTTCTTTCTAATAAAAGAAAGTTCCTTTCTTTTATTTTTTCGGGGAGGGATGTAATGTAACGAGTATTTTCTACTCGCTACATAGTGTCGACCTCTCTCGTCATTTTTTGGAAGTTTTCACGGTAATGCAGTACACACACTTTAGATATTTGATAGATTGGCTAGGATTTAGTAGAGTGATCGATAAAACCATAGACCATCAGTTTGACAGTTGGACCTTATTTCCCCGTCTGTCAGATTATTTTGACGTTTCCGGTTTGGGATATGTAATTTTCACTTTCCGACCGAAGTCACCAAGATGATGCACGAATAATATTCTATTCCGTGCCAATCATTAGATTGGAATATTTCAAGGGTCCACCCCTGGCTGGAATCACTTGGTAGTGATGTCAGCAGCCGTGCAACAGTAATATTTTGGGAAATCCACCTATATCGCCATCGCGTTTTGGTTGTGCTCATGGCACGAGCGATTGGCGTGCATTGTTTTCGTTAAGATCGCCCCAAAGGCGTTCTTACTTATACTTTGGATTCTTTTCATCTTAAAATTTAACTTCATCATGGATGAGCTGATGCGCTTCACCTCGTGTCTCCAATCAGGTTTAATTTAAATAAGTTTTTCTCGAAGCCTGTGGTACGTTAACTTAAAATCTTTCTCGTAGTTTCCACTTAAAAACGTGCAATACTGACAACTTAATTATAATTTTTGGTTATAGAATTTAATGGTTATAAAACAACTTGCCCTTCAAAAGGGAGGAATTTTCTATTATTGTGTTCGCCATACTACCTGCGATAGAAATAAATGAGCTTTTGTTAAAGAATTTGCAGCTTAATTTCAGAAATCTCCGACCTAGATTAGAAGTCCTGTCCCTTTACCTATTAGCTATCCCGGATTACCTTTGTTTTAAATTACCTAGTGAGCTCTGGCGCCCGAATCTTATTCCTTTTAGTTATTTTTGTTTAATTTTGAGCTCCCTAACTTCTCAACTTTAGAATCACACCCATAGTTTGTTAGTTAGTTAAATAAATTTAGACCCCCTTTAATTTCTTTATTACAATATTCTGCTGCAGCAATGAAGCAAACTCTTTGATGTGGGATGAACTAAAATTAGTATTGGGTTTTCTGTTGAGTCTCTGAACAAGTCCAATGAGTTGCTTGTTAGATGATAATTGCAAATTCTACATTGTACGGGTACATAATATTTAGATTCACAGAAAAGTGTTACTCTTAGTGATGCTGGAGCGGTAAGGTGATCAGAACTTGTAGATCTAAGAACAAAGCAGCAGCGCTGAGCTTACATAATTTGGTAAAAATATCTCTTGCCGTTGAGATGGATTTTGTGTTGACTCATTTGCTTCAGTATGATTGAATAATATTATAAATCTAAATATTTCACACCATAAACTGAAAAACTGAACAAACATGGAGCAATTTGTCTAGAAATGTTTTTTCTTATTTGATTTTCTTGTGGAGAATCTTGAGACAACAGGTGATTTCTTTGTCTATGTCTATGTAGTGAGCGACCACAGCTAACACAAATGAGTCAAGCAGTAGAAGGTGAGACTTTCTGTTGCATGTCTTATTTCATTCTATACTGCAGTCCAAAACCAAAAAAAAGTGACAGTCATTGAGACAGGCACCTGAAAATGCAATTGATTATTATTTCATATTAATTTCACTGTAAATGGTGAGAAAGAATGAAATGGGTAGCATAAAAGTCAACAGATTTTGTTAGTTTCTCGAAATATTTATAAAAAATATTTTTACTAAGTCTTGTCTGAAAATGTTTCATAATACTTATGTGAAATTACTATTTTTAATTACTAAAGGGTCAGTGGGTCATATTAGGGGCAAGGTTGCATATGTTGTTACCTATGGTATCATGGTTTTCTAAAGGATTAATGTAGATGAGTAAGCTTACCTGTTGTGAAAGAACCCATTGCTTTGCTGTACAATTCATCGTATTTTTATTTAATGGTAAGCAATGCCGATGTCGAAAATTCTACCAGTATCAAAGTGAAAACGAACATGGAAATGAAAAGTGCAATTTATAATAATGAGCGCGCTTATTGATTAGATTGTCAAATCAAATACATACACAATTATAAATTATAAATAAATCATTACATCATCCGTCAAAGGATAATGTTGCCATATTTTGAAAAATAATCGATTTGTTGTATCGATTTTTAGTCTCGATTAATTTATTTTTTATCAAACTACGTTAAAGCTTAGAGAATACAGTGATTTTATCATTCTATGTTTATGTATGTGTAAACTATTGGATAGTCTCAGGTGTTTATTAACATAATTGTTCTGTCGAATAAAGTGTAAAGTCGAGTAGGTTTCGTTCAGAAACTGAAATGTCTATGACAGCAGAAAAATTGTTTGCTAACCATAGTAATACATAAAATCAGTTTAAAAAAACTCTAACGTATTTAGCAATATTATAAGCGCTTCCTGAAGTTATAGTCATTAAATACTCAAGTAGTGTATTTTATGCCGTTGTATTTCTTTTTACTGTCGGGTTTTAGATTTAAAGAACCTATTTTTTTTTTTTGTTTTAAACCAATATAATATTATTATTAATTAATCCGTAATCGATTAGACTTATTAAATAAATGAATTGACATAAATTGACCATATAATGGCAACACTAAACTACCTGTTAAAATGGCTGTCGTGTTGATAATAAGATAAATGACTTATTTATTTGTTGTGATTACGTAGACTTATTTGGATAGGTAGCATAAATCGGATAATTCCTATTTTAAAAAGTTTTATTTTTTGATTATCTTTCAAAAGGTGTCCGCTGGCGGCCAATTCTTGGCATTGTCCTTTAACTGAAGAGTATGCAGACATTTTAGCAGAATACCCGAACATTTTGAAACCCCTTGATGCTCAGTCACAACCGAAGCACGATGTAGTTCATCAAATTATCACCAACGGACACCCTGTTTACTCCAAATCAAGACCATTACCGGCGGACAAATACCTGAGAGTAAAAAAAGAGATAGAACAAATGCTAGAGACAGGTTTATGCAGGCCTTCCAAGAGCCCGTGGGCAAGTCCTTTGCACGTAACAACCAAGAAAAACGGTGAGTTACGGTTATGTGGCGATTACTGAAGATTGAACGCGATCACTGTGCCGGATAGATACCCAATTCCGAGAGTACTAGACTTCACATACCTATTACCAGGAACCAGTGTTTACTCAAAGATCGATTTAAAAAGGGCTTATAATCAGATCCCAGTACAAGATGTAGAAAAAACTGCAGTTATCACCCCGTTCGGTCTATTCGAATTTCCGAGAATGCCGATCGGACTACGTAACGCAGGTCAAACTTTCGTCAGGTTCTTGAACACAGTCTTAGCGGGGCTTGATTTTATATTCGTGTACATTGATGATATTTTAGTGACGTCATCATCAATCACCGAACACCGACGTCATTTACACGAAGTGTTCAAACGATTGGACGAACATGGCATCGCAATAAATCAAGCTAAATGCGTACTGGGTAAACCGCAAATAGAATTCCTCGGATATCAGATCACAAAAGACGGTATCAAACCATTACCAGACAAGGTCGAAGCAATCACCAAATACCCATTACCAAAAACTGTGCAAGAGTTAAGAAGATTCCTAGGCATGATTAATTTTTACCGGAACAACATACCACAAGCAGCCCAACATCAAGCTCAGCTGAACAAATACCTCATTGGCTCGAAGAAAAATGACAAAACAGAAATACAATGGACTTCAGAGACACTAGAAGCATTCGATCAATGTAAAGCAAGTCTAAGCGACGCTGTTACATTGACCTCACCAACAACGCATTCCACGCTATCACTCATGACAGATGCATCTCAAACATGCGTTGGCGCCGTTTTACAACAGCATGAAAACGGAAACTGGAAGCCGCTTTCCTTTTTTTCAAAGGGACTGAGTGATACTCAATCAAAATACAGCACATATGATCGTGAATTGCTGGCAGTGTACATGGCAATAACGCATTTCCAACCTTATGTCGAGGGACGAGAGTTGATAGTATACACCGATCATAAACCATTATGTCACGCCTTCACTACGAAACAAAACACCACAAGTAAAACGATAGCCCCAAGGCGACTACAGGTTTGTTACAAGCACACTCATCACATTTAACTTCTGCCAACATTGCAAATAATTTCTTTGTTAATGTTGGAAAGAGTTTAGCTGAAAAAGTTCAGAGCCATTCACAGCATCTAACGAGCACACCGTCTACGTATAGCACTATTTTATCATCCTTTGCGTTGCTAGACACTGACGAGACTGAGGTAGAAACGTTAATTATGAGTTTAAAAGACGACTGCGCAGCTGGCTGGGATAACATATCAAGTAAAATTATCAAACAGTTCAGGCACATTTTGGTGCCGCCTCTAACTTATATTTACCTAAAATGTTTATCCATAGGTCTTTTTCCCGACTGTCTCAAAAAAGCTGTTGTGGTTCCTATTTATAAATCAGGCAACAAAGATCAAGTGACTAATTATAGACCTATTTCCTTACTGCCTTCTATGTCTAAAATATTAGAAAAAATTATAAATAAAAGGCTTTTCAAATATTTGGAGGATAAATTAATTTTATCGAGTCGGCAGTTCGGATTTAGGCCTAAAATGTCAACAGACGACGCTGTACACCATCTGACTGATTATCTGGCTCAAGAACTTGATAATGGTAACCACACAATAGGCATTTTCCTGGACCTCGCTAAAGCTTTTGACACGATTTCTATTCCTATTCTGTTGCGCAAGCTTGAAGCCATAGGCATTAGAGGCACCCAGCTGAATCTTTTTAAGAGCTATCTAGAAGACCGTACCCAATGTGTAAAGATTGGTAATGTTCTCAGCGATTATAAAAAAAACACGTCCTTCGGAGTACCTCAAGGAAGTATTTTAGCATCTACACTATTTTTGATATACATAAACGATCTTTGTAATCTAAATCTTGATCACGGCCTAATTGTTTCTTATGCTGACGACACTGCTCTTCTGTTTTCGGCTGACTCAGAACAAAATGTCTACAAGCTTGCGCAACACGGATTTGATGTTGTTAATAAATGGCTTCAAAACAATTCATTAACATTAAATGCAGACAAGACAAATTACATTAAGTTTTCAATGCGCAAGCAAACATCAACTGTCACTAACTCAACATTATATGCTCATTATTGCACAGTTCCCGCAAATAACCAATGTGTTTGTCCTAACATTAAAATAGCAAATACAACAAAATACCTTGGCGTTATATTAGATGAAACACTTTCATTCAAACAACATATAGAAGCTTTAAATAATGGAATGCGTAAGTTGATATTTGTTTTTAAAAAGTTACGCTATATTGCTGACCCGAAAATAATTAGACAAGTTTACTTTGCTCTTTGTCAATCAATATTAACTTACTGTATTACGACATGGGGTGGAGCGGGTAAAACCAGGTTACTAACCATCGAGAGAACTCAGAGGGCGATCCTCAAAGTTTCTACTTTTCGGCCTTTCCTTTTTCCTACTAACCTCCTATACAAATATTGTAAAATACTAACAGTTCGACAGCTATTTATAATGAACATTGTATTAAAACAACACAGAACTTTACCGTACACCACTCAAAATACTAGTAAAAGACGTAAAGATATAGTCTGTCCACAAAAACCAACAAAACATGCGTTTATATCCAAATTTTACCTGTTCCTCGGTCCTCTCCTTTATAATAGACTAAACGCGAAAGCAAACATCTATTCCGTGAACTACACAAATTGTAAGCTAATTCTCAAGGATGCTCTCCAAAGTATGTCCTATGAAGATACAGAGAATTTACTAATTGTGATGAAGTAAATATTACTAACATTTAGTTTATATTGTATTTAATATAGAAATATTAGCTACTACATTAGTTAAGCTACTCAGCTATTTGTCTACTGTACATTTTTCTTTTTGTTTGATTTTGTGATTATTTATAAATTTTATAAAATTACTTTAGCTCTTCACGCCTGAAACACAGGATTACCTAGTTCAGGCACGGAAATCTTAGTATTATAATTTACATTTAAGCAAACTGTACTTGTTATGCCTTGTAATTTTTTTGAATAAATATTATTATTATTATTATTATTATTATGTCACCTCGAGTTCATTGCACAGTTCACGACAGACATTCGTCACCTATCCGGTAATATGAACCCAGTGGCCGATGCGTTATCGCGAGTCGAACAAATAGATTGCCCGTCACCTGTAGATTGGAATGAGTTAGCAGATATGCAACGCAATGATATTGAACTCACTCAGCTGTTGAACAAAAACAATCTTAGCTGGAAAAGTATGCAATTAACAGGAACAAGACAACTCCTTTGCGAAAATTCAAAAACCAATCTAAGACCTTATGTGCCGAAATCACTTCGAAAACAAGTATTCGACACTATGCACAACATAACACATCCCGGCATAAGATTATCAAAGAAAATGATCACTGAGCACTACTTCTGGCCACACATGAATACTGACGTTGGCACCTGGGCGAAAACATGTCAAGCATGCCAGAAGAGCAAAACATACAGACACAACTCATCTCCAATCGGGACGTTCCCATCTACAGCACGTCTAGATTATGTGCATATAGATCTGGTCGGCCCACTATCAGAATCCAACGGCAACAGATACATTGTGACAATGATCGACAGAGAAACAAGATGGCCGGAAGCTGTACCAGTCGCAGAGATAACAGCAAAAGTCGTAGCGGAAGTTCTCATAAACACCTGGATAGCGAGATTCGGTTGCCCAAACACCATAACTACGGACCAAGGACGACAGTTCGAGTCAGACTTATTCATCACACTAACCAAGGCACTCGGTATTAAGAAAACTAGGACTACCAGTTATCATCCGCAGTCAAATGGCTTAGTTGAACGCTGGCATAGATCAATGAAAACCGCGCTAATAGCGCGCGGCAATACGACAAACTGGTCGAGCGAATTACCCATAGTTTTACTGGGACTACGAGCAGCTCTACGACTAAAAGAAAATATAAGCCCAGCACAAATGCTATACGGAACAAACATACGTCTGCCTGGAATGTTTATCGAGCCGAAAACGCAACATACATCACCAGAAACATATGCACAGACTCTCCAAAGCACAATGTCCAAGCTAAGCCCGTTCAGTAACAATCACCACGCCACAAGTCACAAACCATTTATTCATCCAGACATGAAAAGCTGTGAATATGTATACGTCAGAACGGATGCTGTGAAGAAACCTCTGACCCCATCCTACGAAGGCCCATTTAAAGTGTTAGAGAAACAAGAAAAACATTTCAAAATTCAAATGCCGAAGAAAACATCAATAGTAACAGTGGACAGATTAAAACCAGCTTACATTTTAATTGATGAAAAGGTAAACGAACCTTTAGCTCACATGAAAAGTAGCAGTAGCCAGGTAAACGACCACAAGAATGCTGAGCCAGAGAAAAATAATACGACCGCGCCGAACACAACACGATCAGGCCGCGTCATACGTCCGGTGGTACGATTTGCAATACAGCCAGATCAGCAAAAGAAAAAGTCGAAATGAAGAACTTCAAGAAAAGTGTGTAGGCGTAGTGAAATTCAATATATATATTTTTTGTTTATTTTCTACTTATCGACAATTATTATTGCTAAGTATGTTTTTGTTACGTAGTTATCGAATCTATTATTATGTTGTTAACAAGTATATTATTATGTAGGTGTACTTACGAAATGTAAAAGTATTTTAATTCTATTTAATTCTTTTGTTTTTAAAAAGGGGGGGAATAATGTGGTGTATCGTCAAGTCATCAATAAACCTTTTGTATGTATGTACCTAGGTCAAATATTATAATAGTGAAATAAATCATAATTCATATTTAGTTATGTACTAGCGCTCGCTGACAACAGTTGTTTGATTTACATGACTCACAACACCTAATAAACACGTACACAGTAGGTACACTTACACGCTCTTTACAGCGTGCTGTAAAGAAACGCATCTAGGAGCTGCGCTCCAGCCGCTGGGACAAGACACTTAGCGAACTCGAGCCCACCCACCTAGCCTTCTGGGAACTCCAGAGGAAGCTCCGTTCTTCTAACGAGGCCTCCATGCCCCCTCTCATTCGTCCCGACAGTAGCGTCGCCTTCGACAACGATGGAAAGGCTGAATGTCTTGCCGACAGCCTAGAGTCTCAATGCACCCCCAGCTCTCAACCAGTAGACGAAGCTCACCTTTCTGAGGTCGACGCCGAAGTCGAACGTAGAGCCTCTCTCCCACCCGTTGAAGACCCTGATTATCCTCTGCCTCCTGTCACTCCCGACGAAGTGCACGATATTATCAAGAGGCTCAAACCCCGGAAAGCCCCCGGCTCTGACGGTATCACCAATAAGGTGTTCAAACTCCTCCCCGCCCATCTCATAATGCTAATGACCGCCATCTTCAATGGCGCTCTAAGCAACAACATTTTTCCTCAGGCATGGAAAGAGGCCACCGTTATCGGCATTCCGAAACCAGGCAAACCCAAGTCTGATCCCACCAGTTACCGTCCCATTAGTCTACTCAATGTTCTAGGCAAAATCTACGAGAGGCTTATTTATAAGCGGCTCAAAGACTTTGCCGAAGCAAAGAGTCTCATTCCCGACGAGCAGTTTGGCTTTCGAACCGAACACAGCTGCGTCCAACAAGTCCACCGCATCATCGAGCACATAAGCGCTGGTTTTCAGCGTGGCTTGATGACGGGTGCGCTCTTCTTTGACATAGCGAAGGCATTCGACAAAGTCTGGCACAGCGGCTTACTATACAAGCTTTACCAACTCGGAGTGTTAGATCGTCTCTTGCTCATCTTGCGTGACTTTTTGTCGAATCGCACCTTTCGCTATCGCATCGAGGGTGCGCTCTCTTCACCCCACCCGATACGCGCTGGCGTCCCTCAGGGCTCCGTAGTATCCCCCCTCATTTTCACGCTGTTCACCAGCGACATCCCCAAAGATAAAAAGGCCCAGTTGGCTCTATTCGCTGACGACACGGCCATCTATTACTCGGGTCGCAACCCAGACTGCATAGCTCGTACCCTCCAATCCGCGGCAAAAGCCTTAGGCGCTTATTTCCGGAAATGGAGAATCGAGGTAAACCCCATCAAGAGTCAGGCAGTACTCTTTTCCAAACCGCGTTCGTCCCCCTCTCTGCCCAGTCCGATAATCATGTTCGGTAAGCCTATCCCTTGGGAGAAGCAAGCCAAATACCTAGGTGTGATTCTGGACCACCATTTTACTTTCGGAGAGCACATAAAGACGGTGCGTTCGCGCGCCGCTTTCGCTCTCGGTAGGCTCTACTTCATGTTGAATGCACGCAGCAAATTGTCACTCAAGTGCAAATTGCGCATTTACAAGGCGTGCATTCGTCCCATCATGACTTACGCCTGTGCTGTATTCGCACACGCGAAACCATACCGTCTCCATAGGATGCAGACCCTCCAAAACCGTTTCTTGCGAAGAATCACAGGAGCCCCCTTTTACCTTCGCAACGAGAACCTCCATCTCGATCTAAAAATACCCACCATCCAGCAGTTCATGAAACGCTCCGCCAAGCGCTTCTTCGACACTGCTGAGAAGCACTCTAACCCGTTAATCGTATCGGCCGCCCGGTACACTCCCTCCCGTATTAGTAAGACTCGACGACCGAGACATACTCTGACCGACCCTGACGATGCTATTACTCTCCTCCAGGAGAGCAATAAGGCCACCAGTACAGTTAAGAAACACAAACACAGACCGCCGTCATTCCGTCCTTGCCGCCGAGGCCCGCCGCGACGACCCCGTACGTCCCCTCCCCGGCCCTTGCTCGTGCCAGCCCGCGCCGCTGAGCCTGTAGTTTTCAATTCGTCCCTAAATAATGGAAATCCGATCCAGCCTGTCCCTTTGCTGTCCTCTCCCAGCGACGCCCTAAGCCGAGGCTCGTACCCCACAGGGGGTGCCCTTAGCGTGTAGTCGCTTAGTTTGTAAGCTTTTATGCCCTGGCTGGAGGCCCTAAAAATAATATTTTTTAAGGCACCACAGGAAAGTCCGGTTAAGCAGCCGACAACCTCCTAGGTTGACCTGCGAGATGCCAATCCGAAAAAAAAAAAAAAAAAAAAAAAAAAAAAAAAAAAAAAAAAAAAAATCAATTCATTGTAAGCTATTTTGCCCTGGCTGGAGGCCCTAAAAATAATAATTTTTAAGGCACCACAGGAAAGTCCGGTTAAGCAGCCGACAACCTCCTAGGTTGACCTGCGAGATGCCAATCCGAAAAAAAAAAAAAAATAATAATAATAATCAATTCATTCACTTAGCGACCTGATTAGACAGATAGCCACCTGCAGTCATCTAATCAAGTCGAAGGTTCACAGAGTCCGGCAGTCACCTGCAGCCAACTCTGGAGACCAGTTGAGGTTACGAGTGCGATAGCCACCTGCAGTCCACTCTTCCACCTCTAGCGTAGTCCTCTATAAACGACTAATTGTTCAATACTGTACTTGTATAACCTTTGTAACAATATAAGTCATCATACCTGATCGGCGTTTCACTCCTACCCCCTACATTCTGGCGCCCAACGAAAAATATTTTACCAACCTACAGTCTACCTACGACACAAAAAAAAAAAAAACAAACCAAATTATTCATATAAAGGTAGTGCGGGTAGAAGAAGAAAATTATGACGGCGATACAATTAACTCAAGAACAATTCAGTCAATTGCTGAGTCAAATACCGACAACAAGCACCATGGCAAATAAAAACTTTACGCGTTGTACTTTGCGCTTTGACGGACAACGGGACCACAACAAGGTTGAGGAATTTGTTTGTGCTGTGGAAATATATAAAAGCATAGAACACATCTCGGACGAGGAAGCCTTGTTGGGTTTGCCGTTGCTTCTCAAGGATACCGCAAGTATTTGGTGGCAGGGTGTCCGGTCCGAAATAAAAACCTGGTCAGCGGCTATTAAAAATATAAGGTCAGCATTTGCACCGAAGCGTCAGGCCCATGATATTTATTTGGAATTGTTCGCAACACCACAAGGTCCGAATGAAAGTATTGATTCCTTTCTGTGTAGGAAACGTGCCCTAATTGGTCAGTTACCAAAACGCCTCAAAGAAGAGGATCATATTGACTTTGTGTGTGGATTGCTAAGGTTAGAATACAAAAAAAAAATTGCAAGGTCTGACATAAAAACTTTTACGGACTTACTAGAATTGGCGTGCCATCAAGAAGCATTGGAAAAAGAGGAAGTAAAACCTACTTCAATAAACAAAACCACGCAGGTAACTAATAAAGGAACCATTAAGAGATGCCTATTTTGCAGTCGAAAGGGGCATGTAATAGATGAGTGTCGCAAACGATTGGCAGGATTGGTTACAGCTGAACCAAAATTGGAGAAGCCGACTGAAGAAAAACCAACGGTCACTTGTTATGGTTGCGGTGCTCCAGGCGTATTTCGTAGTAATTGTGATACGTGTAAAAGCAAAGAAACACCGCCGAAACCAGTAGCATTTTACACTGTTCAAGCCACGTTGGAGGATCACGTCAAGATACCTACCATTGAAGTGAACGTAAACGGATATCTTGGTTACGCCTACATCGACACAGCAGCAAGAACTAGTATAGCAGGCACAACCTTATATAAAATACTCCTAGACATGGGTACGACATTCACCGAGCGAGACGCAGATGTAAGTCTAGCAGACGGCACAGTGACATCGCACAAGTTACTCACCACAACAGTCGAAGTAACCTTGGGTAATCGCTCCTGCCCACTAGCAATTACTGTCATGCCGAGTGCTACCGATAACAGGACGTTACTTGGCATAGATTTCTTGGAATCCGCTGGAATTGTCCTAGATTTAGCACAGAGAGTTTGGTACTTTCACAATAGCCCGAACAAACTATTTCCTTTCCTGCAACTCAAGACTGAGACAGTCCCAATTCTCAAGGCGAAGAAAAACATAAGTTTCGAAGAAAATGAAGATGAGTCATTACCAGATTTTCTACGATGGGCGAACGAACTAAAATTAATTTCACCTATACCCCAGACTCCGTCGCCGGTTGACAGTGAATATTGTTCATCACCAAAGAAGAGAGTCCGATGGCAACTCCAGAAAATAGACACACCACCACGACCATCTCGGCCACGAGAACCAGCTGACGAGAATAATAAAATAGATCCACGTGTCGAATATATACCAATAAATACCATGATCTTGTACTCAGTTGGTATTTTATTAAACCCTGACGAAGGACTAACATTATCAATTACTCAAAGGGAACAATTAAATGAAATACTTGTAGAATTTAAAGATATATTTGAACAACCTATTGAACCAACATCGTTAGCTGAACATAGAATAGATACTAGTAGTCACCACCCCATTGCAGTAAAACCATACAGGTTGTCCCCCATTAGACAACAACAACTTAGAACCAAATTAGACGAAATGATTAGTAACGATATCATAGAGGAGTGTGACTCACCGTGGGCTTCACCTGTGGTATTGGTTCCTAAGGGTGAAAATGATGTACGCGTATGTATAGACTACAGGAAATTTAATGAAATTACTATACCAGACCGATACCCATTACCTCGTATAGATGATTTGTTACACCAGGCAAAAGCAATGCCATATATGACCACTATTGACCTACAATCAGGTTACTGGCAAATTAAAGTACAAACAGATGATCAAGATAAAACTGCCTTTATTTCACCATTTGGAATGTATAAATTTAAGCGTATGCCGTTTGGATTACGCAACGCACCAGCAACATTTCAACGAATGATGGATAAATTTATAAATGAACTACGTGCTCAATGCGTTTTATGTTATCTAGATGACGTCATCATAAGGTCACCTACATTTGAACAGCACATACAAGACCTAAGAGAAGTATTCCAAAAGATCAGAATTTACAAATTAAAAGCTAATCGAAAAAAATGCAAATTCGTGTGTACAGATATTAATTACCTTGGACATCTTATTGTTCCACAAGGAATCAAAACTAATCCAGAGAAAGTTAATGCCATACTAAATAGACCAGAACCAAAAAATCTAAAGCAGTTAATAAAGCTGTTCTTCAAAGAGCTGCTTGGTATAGAAGGTTCATACAAAATTATGCTGAAATCGCAAGACCATTAACAAATCTAACAAAGAAAAGCATTGCATGGCAATGGAAAGAAGAACAACAAAAATCCTATGAAACTATAAAAGAAGCACTAACTACATCACCGATATTAAAACAAGCAGATTTTGAAGCGCCATTTATTATAAAAACTGATGCTAGCAATTACTCAATAGGAGCAGCTTTAATGCAGGGGGAGAGTACTAACGAACATCCTGTCGAATATGCAAGTCGACTATTAACTCCTGCAGAACGAAACTACACAGTTACTGAAAAAGAAGCCTTAGCAATAGTATGGGCCGTATCACGATTTAGAGGATACATAGAAGGCACAACATTTCTTACAATAACCGATCATCAACGTCTAAGATGGTTATTGAATTTAAAATTACCGACGGGGCGTTTGGCTCGTTGGGCATTACAATTACAGCCTTACCATTTCGAAATCAAATATTGTCCAGGAAAAACAAACGTTTTGGCAGATACTCTGTCACGACCTCCTTGCGAGAATCATACGGACACATGTGAAATTTGTCAAATAGAAATAGATTTACCTAAAAGAAACGAAAGCAACATCCGCGCAGAACAAATCAAAGACGAGGAAATAAATAACATTATAAAGGCATTAGAAGAAGAAAATCATGAATCAGAAGACTATGTACAGTGGTCAAAAAGAGGTTATCTTATGCATAATGGAATCCTTTACCGATTTACTGCAGACCAGGAGGATGAAAATGCAAAACTACAGTAGTTGTACCAAAACATGAGGTACAAAACATACTTAAATCCTTCCATGACTCGACAACAGCCGGACATTTAGGAGTCGATAGATCTGTAAAACGAATAGAGAATAATTTCTTTTGGAAAAATCTTCGTAAAGATGTAATCAAGTTTGTAAAAAGCTGTATTGAATGTCAAAGATATAAACCGGCGAATAAAAAACCAACAGGTTTATTCCAATCAACACCAAATAATAAAAGATTTGAAGTGTTATCCATTGATTTATTCGGACCACTACCTAAAGGTCAGAAGGGAGAAAAATGGATTTTTATAGTCGAAGATACAGCATCTCGCTGGGTCGAATTATTCGCCCTAAATGAAGCAACAGCTCAACAATGTGCTTTAACCTTACTAAACGAAGTCTTCTTAAGAAATGGTTTACCTCGTAGAATAACGAGTGACAATGGAGTCCAGTTTATATCTGCAGTAATGCAACAACTCACATTCTGTTTAGATATACAACAATTCTTAAGCCCTGTATACCATCCTGAACCCAACATTGTCGAACGGAAAAATAGAGATTTGAAGAGTCAAATCGCTATAGCAGTACAAAATAAACATAATCGATGGCCATACGATTTGCGATGAACTCGGCATTTAATCAAAGCACAGGATTCTCACCAGCATACCTAACATTTGGGAGGGAAATGAGAACTCCTTTAGAAATCACGCATAATTTCAGCGAAATCATACAAACAGAAAATGTCATACCTGAAATAACTCCATATCTTCAACGTTTTAGTGAAGATTTAGTTATGGTTATGGCTAAAACAAATGTGGAAATAATGCAGGATAAGAACAGAATCAGAGCAAATATGAAACGACGTCCTGATCCAGGATATAATATTGGAGATTTGGTTATGGTAGAAACACATCCTATAAGCAACCAAGAAAGACAATTTTCAGCAAAGTTCGCACCTCGACGAGACGGACCATATACGATAATAAAGAAACATGGCAGTTCGATCTATGAGGTAGCTAATATAAACGACAATGGAAAACCAATTGGAAGATATCACACATCTGCAATTGTGAAGTTTGAAAGGAGACATGAGGAAACTCCGACTCCAGTTCTTCCCATTCGACGACGAGGAAGACCAAGAAAGAATCCAGCAATTTAGTCCTGGTACTCTTACGGGACGTTGGCGAGCACCAGAGGGGGAGAATGTAACACGACGATCATACGCTCCATGTTGTTCCACGTTCTCGCTCGCACACACACTATCTGGCCTGCTTAACGATACGTCATCGAGTCAACACCGCATGGGAGCGGGGCGGCTCGCTATATAAGACGCGACCGTAGAATAATCAATTCGTGGACAGAACCTTCGCTCGACGCTCGCCGCGCACGGACGTGTCGCCGCTTCGCTCCACGCTCTGCCGCTACGCTCGTCACCTGCTCTCGCTACGCCCGCCGCAACGATTTCTGTAGTCAGCCGACTGCAACCAACTGTTCAAAAGTTGCCTTTTTCAAGGCGACGGCTGAAATTCCTATTCCTTTAAACAGAGTCAGTCGTGTAGCTTCACTAGGCCCCTTCAGGGCAAAACCACAGTTTCGTGGTACTCGGTGGATACCTTACGGTGCCAACGAAGCCGAGTGGGTGTTGCCCCAATCACACCCGCTAAACCCCTTCAGGGCGAGGCAGTCAATTGGAGTCGGGAGCTAGTGTTTCGGCCTTGGGGGTCTCCTAGTCGAACCTAGTCTCTGGTTTCCTTCCACAGCTACACCCTTCGCACTAGACTGGCTAGGGCCCCGTTCGCACAATAAGACTGGCGACGGGTTTACAAGCTTAGGGCTCACCTCCCTGTCTACACTCGACAGGGAGGGTTACACATCCACGGGCCATGTTCCAAGCCGATCTAGCGATATGGCTAGAGAACTCCGCGTCCGCGTCCCGTAAAGCAGCCGAAACAAGCGTCGCTGACTTCAGTGACGTATTTGATAGCCCCTTTTCCCCGGATAACGCCGACGAAGGCACACCTGTGGCGGCATCCTCTATGCCTCCACAAATCCCGTCCCTATTGTCAATTAAGACAACAAGCCCGTACGCGGAAACACCTATTGTTTCCGAACCCATTGTTTCCAAGCCCATTGTTCCCGCGACCATTGTTCCCGCGACCATTGTTCCCACGCAGCTGCGCTCTGCATCGCCATGTTTCTCAGAAACAATGGATACCTCTGTTCCTGTCTCTGAGCCATCTCACTCCGACTCTGAGGAAGCCCACTCTGCCTCCGCGTCCTCGGACGACGACTACCAAGTTGTCGGTCCGGGAGGCAAGAGAAAGAAGGGTAAGAGTCCCTCTCAGGCCACCAAGGCCAAGAAAGCCGTAGCCGCGCCCACCCCCTCCTCCACCCCCTCGGTTTCGGCCCCCTCCGTCTCAGCTACCTCTCGTCCAGAGGGCAGCCGTCCCGCTAGCCCCATGTCCACTGCTGCCCCCAATCCTTCGGTTTCAAAAAAGAAACTACCCGCCCCGCCTCCCTTGTTCATCCAGGACAAGGCGAAGTGGACCGACGTGTCCAAATTGTGTAATGATCGTAAGATCAAATACACAAACGCGCGCTCGACCCAACAGGGTATCAAAGTCCAAGTTCCCACGGTGAACGACCACAGGGAACTTACCTCCTTGTTAAAAGTGAGGAACATTTCGTTCCACACTTATTCCCTGCCCGATGACAAACCCACCCGTGTGGTAATCCGAGGCGTCCCTAAAGAAATCTCAACGGAAGAGATTCTCGCCGACCTTCAGTCGCAAAATGTCCCAGTATCCGCTGTGCATCGTCTGCACAAAGCTAGGGGTGCGATTGCATACGACTCGGTTCTTGTCGTGTACGATCACACCGACGGCCACCATCCGATCTTTAGAGTAAAGTCGGTATGTCACTTGTCGGGCATCTCGATCGAGAGGCCTTATAAATCCGATACGGTCGGACAGTGTCACCGCTGCCAACTTTACGGTCACGCCCAACGCAATTGCTACGCGACCCCTAGATGCGTCAAGTGTCTGGGTGAGCACGCAACTGCTGACTGTCCCCGTCCGAAAGACCGCAATAATGATAATAATAATAATATGTGGGGACATTTTCACACACGGCCATCTGACCCCAAACTAGGGAGACCCTGTACTATGGGTGTCAGACAGCTGATATACATACACAAATACATTTTTTTTTTTGTAAATACATACATATATAGATAAACAACACCCAGACACAAGGCAAACACAAGTGCTCATCACACAAATGTTTACCCTGGGCGGGAATCGAACCCGCAACACGCTGCGCAGCAGTCGATCGCTTAGCCACTGCGCCAACCGTGTCGTCCAATCTCCATCGTCCAATCTGTGCACAGAACCTCCCAGCTGTGTGCTATGCGGACAATCAGGTCACCCCGCCAAATACCGCGGCTGCCCCAAAGCCCCAAAATCCTCTTCTCCCTAATTGACCAAGCGTGCGAACGCTCGTCAACAAAGGGAAAGCCCCTCTGTTAAGATTCCCTCCTCAGAGATGCCCGAGCGTCTCAGCCCTCAGAGGCCCTTCCCATGGAACTCGCTGAATTATCAGAGAGCGTTCCCTGCATTGAGGCCCTCCCAATCTCTGCCCATACCAGCGCTGATGGATTCGCCAGTCCCCGCGCCGAACATATTGATGTGCGACATCATTTCGTACGTGAATGTGTACAAAGGATTAGCTGCTAAACTTAGTGAACTTTGACTATCATTATATAAACATACAGGTGTCCCTTCATTTAACTGTAACATATCATTTAACAAATTCTTTAAGTAAATAGCCTCTTTGCAGGCCTCAGAAAGGGCCATGTATTCAGCCTCTGTTGACGACAAAGCCATTGTTCTTTGTTTCCTAGATTCATAAGCTATAACACAACCTGACATAATAAAACAAAAGCCAGTATAAGACCTCCTATCCAAGGTACATGATGCCCAATCAGCATCGACAAAACCATATAGAGAAGAATTACTATCTTTCTTATACACTAAACCATAGCTTTTAGTTTTCTGTAAATATTTTAACAATCTTTTAAGATGTCTCCAATGTGTTTCTTGGAAACAATTATTATACTGACTAAGATAGCTTACACTGTAAGCTATGTCTGGCCTTGTTAATACAGATAGATACATGAGACTCCCAATCAACTGTTGGTAGGGATATTTCTTATTAGAATCATTATTTACACCTTTTTCCAACTTTAAATTAACTTCCATAGGAGTAACTGAACAATGACAATCTGACATATTAAATTTATCTAGAATTGTGTTTACAAATTGTTCTTGGTCAACAGTAACACAGTCTTTTTGAACATTAACCTTCATTCCTAAACACTGTTTAATTTGACCCAAATCCTTTATATTAAATTGATCTGTAAGTTCAGTTTTTAATTGTAAATAAGATTTTTTGCAATTATAAAATACGAAAAAATCATCTACAAACAATGCTACAAACACTTTGACATTATTACTGCATTTTACAAATAGACAAGGTTCATATTTAGATTTTTTGTAACCCAAATTTAGCAAACACTCTTCAACCCTGGTATACCAAGCTCTAGCAGACTGCTTGAGACCATAGATTGCTCGCTTTAACTTTAACACTTTATTATTACAATTGACAAAAGAAGAACATTCTGGTATTTCTGTAAATACACTTTCTTTTAAAAAACCATTTAGAAATGCTGTGGGTACATCAAGGTGATTCATATTGAGTCCAAGTTCAACAGTCAAAGCAAATAGTAATCTTAGTGTAGAATATCTTAACACTGGTGAGAAAGTTTCAGTATAGTCAATTCCTTTCTTTTGAGTAAAGCCCTTAGCTACAAGCCTAGCTCTGTACCTCACATCACCATCACTATTATACTTCTTTTTAAACACCCACCTGTTTTTTACAACTGTACCACCCTTTGGTCTGTCCACAAGCTCCCAGGTGTCACACTCACTAAAAGATTGTAGTTCCTCCTTCATTGCACATAACCACTGCACTTTCTCTGGTCCATTCATAGCTTCATTTAAAGAAATCTGCTCACCTGTCACATCTTCCACACACATATTGGAGTAACCATAGTAGTCTGGTTTTCTTATGATGCGTTTTCTTGGAATATCCAATGTCTCTGGCTGTGCCACATTTGTGTCAGATGGGCCAAGAGGTTCATGAAAACTGTCTTCTGACTCACTTGATGTTTCATCGGGAACATATGTTACATCACTTGCATTATCTTCGATAACCTCTGCACTATCTGACACACTGTTCTCTGTGCACTCAGGTGATTGTTGGTCCTCTACCAGTACAGTTGCAGTTGATCTGTCATTGGTTTCCTCCATGACCACCACATCTCTGGCAACAATAATCTTCTGTGACTGTGGGTCAAACAGGCGACAACCTTTTGTAGTTTCTGAATAGCCAACTAAGAACATCTTGGTTGCTTTCTTATCCCACTTTTTGCGCTTGTCCTTAGGGACATGAACCATTACTGGGCTCCCAAATATTCTTAAATGGCCAATATTTGGCTTTCGGCCCGTCCATATTTCATAGGGTGTGGTATCCCTGTCTAGTCCTGCTGCTGGCGATCTAATATTTATATACACTGCTGTATTAACGGCTTCCGCCCAGAACTTTTTTTCAAACTTGGCATCAAATAGGAGACAGCGGGCTTTTTCAACAATTGACCTGTTGTACCGCTCAGACAGTCCATTTTGTTCCGGAGTATATGCACTTGTTTTTTGAGGTACAATGCCATATTGTTTCAAATAGTTCTCCATTTCATTTGAACAGAACTCGCCACCATTATCAGATCTAAGTATCTTTATCTTCTTGGATTGCTGGTTCTCAACTAACTTTCTGAACTCTTTGAAATACTCAAATGTTTGCTGTTTTGACTGTAGAAAGTATACAAAACACATTCGGCTATAATCATCAACAAAAATTAGAAAGTATGAAGCTCCTCCAAGTGATTTGTTTTCCATTGGTCCACATAAATCAGTATGAACCAATTCCAGCACATCCTGACTTTTGCTAGCACTCAGAGGGAACGGTAACCTTGTTTGTTTGCCCTCGCAGCATACTGTACAGCTGGATTTGTCAATATCACTTTTATCTTGGAATGTCACACCTTCGACTGTCCCATTCTTCATTTTGCACAAGTCATTCATATTTATATGACCTAGTCGTCTGTGCCATGTTATGCTTGAAGTTTTAACTGCTGCGGCCACAAGTTGTTGAGACTTCACAATGTTTAATCTGTAGACCTCGTTCTCTAACCTTGCTTCACCAATGCAATCACTCTGTGAGTTGTAAATGAAACATCCTTTATGGTTGAACATCACTCTATTGCCACTAGCAATGATTCTACTCACTGACAACAAGTTCGTGGTGAGGTTAGGCACATACAAAACATTCTTGGCATTCACTTCATACTGCTTATTTCCAACTGCAGTCGTGATTAGTAAGTCTCCCGAACATTCAACTTGTACACATGTTCGATTAGCCACCATTATTTCTTTAGTTTTCGGTTGATACGAGATGTTTGTCAACATATTTTTATCGGACACTAAATGAGTACTCGCGCCGGAATCTACGTACCAGTCGTCTTGACTAAATTTACTCGATAAGAATACCGCGCTGAATGCATTTGTCTTCGCTTTTTCTGATTGGCATTGATTCTTGTAATGACCAATTTCTTTACATTTGTAGCAACGAATAACTTTCGATGATTTGACATTTGAGTTGACATTTGTTTGACGTTGAGATTAGTTTTTTCCGTAATTTGAATTTATTTTACCGTTGCCACTAACTTGTTTGTGATGTTTTCTAGCGGTAAATGCACCTTCCGATTTCACCTCGAAATCTGTACTCATGTCCAGCAACTTCGTTTTAATAGCATCTGCACTTATAGCTATGCCCGAGTGCTCTATAGCCATGATCATCGGACCAAACTTCTCTGGAAGTCCCGCCAAAAGTAAAGAGCCGATCCACTCGTCATTAATCTCGAAACCAGTACCTTTAAGTTTCTGTGCTGTTTCTACGATTTGTGTGACGTAGCTAGTCATGGACTCACACGTTTCTAAGCGAATTGAAATTAGATTCCTGAGCAAACTGATCTTGCGTGTGTAGCCGGAGTCGTCAAACAGTGACTTCAATTTCTGCCATAAACTTTGCACTGTCTTCTCACTCTTAATATGGACATAAAGAGATGGCTCGATAGTCATAATTATCTTTGCTCTGGCTTTCTTGTCGCTTGCTTCATCTAACGCTTGTGTGCTATTCAAAATATTCAAATCGACGCCTTCCAATATGAGAAAGTTTTCTACGGCAAACGCCCAATCATCATAATTCTCTCGCCCCTTTAGCTTAGGAACGTTTACTGAGTAATTCGCAGACATATTTATAACTGTACACTATTTAAAACTTATCGAAAACTAATTAAATGCGGGACTGGGCCCATAACCTAATAAAACTCCAAGATGGCTTTTTACAGACCATCGTTTTATTTTAAATGTCAAATAGTTACACAGAGTAAACTAAAGATGGCGCAAGTATTTAGTATAGGTACCTAGTTAATTTTGTTACCTATATTTAACAGCCCCCCCTACCTAAGATCGCCCCCGCCGCTCCTAAGCCCGCCGCCGCCGCTCCTAAGGCCGCCCCCGCCCCTTCTAAGGCCGCCCCCGCCGTTTCAACCGCGCCCTCAGTCTCCCGCGTACCTGCATCTCTCCCTACCGAGAGGATAGGCGAAGTCATCAACCTCGCCTACCAAATTTACCGCAACCCCGCTGCTGAAGCTATGGCTAGGGATATACTCGCGTGCAAAGCTAATATTAGCGACATCCTTAAGGTGTTCAAAGCGTATCCGGAGATTACGCAAGCCCTAGATAAACTTCACCCTAACTAATCCAATGGATAAGGAAAGGCCGTGTACTAATAAACCCCGATCCCTTAAGTTAGGATTCTTTAACGCCAATGGCATTATTAACCAACGTGATGAGATCGCCAATTTCCTCCGCGACCATCAACTTGATATCCTCCTCATACAGGAGACCTTTCTTAAGCCCCATCATCGTGACCCAAATATTGCCAACTACCGTATAGTTCGCAATGATAGGTCTCGTTGTCACAAGGGCGGTACCCTAATATACTATAGAAAGGCTCTGTACTGCATTCCTATGGACCCTCCTCCCCTCGCTCGCCTCGAGGTCTCTGTCTGTCGGCTCGGCATGACCGGTCATCAGCCGTTAACTATTATATCAGCATACGTCCCTCCATCACCATCGGAGGATGATCCTATCCTCCTCAAGGATGACCTTTCTGCTCTTCTTGGCCTGGGTGACTCCGTCTTACTGGCGGGCGATCTCAATGCCAAACATCCCTCCTGGAATAGTAACAGGACCTCTTCCAGAGGTAGGATCGTGTTTAACCTCTGTTCCCAACTGAACTTCGATGTCATCGCCCCGATGACTCCTACTCATTTCCCCCACGATCCCAACCATCTTCCCGACATCCTCGATATAGCGCTGCTCAAGAATGTGAACCTCCGTTTGCAATCTATAGAGACGCTACACGAGCTTAATTCCGACCATCGTCCAGTGATATTAGAACTAGCTCCCCGTTCAGGTCCCTCTGACCCTAGCCAGCCCCCTCCGACCCAAATTATTACCGACTGGAGGAAAGTAAGCGAAAGCCTACAATCCACCACGTCACCTCACTTGGACGCTATTCCCGACCACTTGGTGACAGTCGCAGACACGACGGGCGCGATCGACTCGTTCACAAATCATGTACAATCCGTCTTGAACGATTGTTCAAGGGAGGTTCCGGCGATGAGCGATCATCGCTGGAAACTGCCTGACGATGTGCGTGATCTGTTGACCGAGAAGAACGCGGCCGTCCGTGCGTACAGTGCCTTCCCCTGCGATGCGAACAAGGCTCACATGCGCTCTTTACAGCGTGCTGTAAAGAAACGCATCGAGGAGCTGCGCTCCAGCCGCTGGGACAAGACACTTAGCGAACTCGAGCCCACCCACCTAGCCTTCTGGGAACTCCAGAGGAAGCTCCGTTCTTCTAACGAGGCCTCCATGCCCCCTCTCATTCGTCCCGACAGTAGCGTCGCCTTCGACAACGATGAAAAGGCTGAATGTCTAGCCGACAGCCTAGAGTCTCAATGCACCCCCAGCTCTCAACCAGTAGACGAAGCTCACCTTTCTGAGGTCGACGCCGAAGTCGAACGTAGAGCCTCTCTCCCACCCGTTGAAGACCCTGATTATCCTCTGCCTCCTGTCACTCCCGACGAAGTGCACGATATTATCAAGAGGCTCAAACCCCGGAAAGCCCCCGGCTCTGACGGTATCACCAATAAGGTGTTCAAACTCCTCCCCGCCCATCTCATAATGCTAATGACCGCCATCTTCAATGGCGCTCTAAGCAACAACATTTTTCCTCAGGCATGGAAAGAGGCCACCGTTATCGGCATTCCGAAACCAGGCAAACCCAAGTCTGATCCCACCAGTTACCGTCCCATTAGTCTACTCAATGTTCTAGGCAAAATCTACGAGAGGCTTATTTATAAGCGGCTCAAAGACTTTGCCGAAGCAAAGAGTCTCATTCCCGACGAGCAGTTTGGCTTTCGAACCGAACACAGCTGCGTCCAACAAGTCCACCGCATCGTCGAGCACATAAGCGCTGGTTTTCAGCGTGGCTTGTTGACGGGTGCGCTCTTCTTTGACATAGCGAAAGCATTCGACAAAGTCTGGCACAACGGCTTACTATACAAGCTTTACCAACTCGGAGTGCCAGATCGTCTCGTGCTCATCTTGCGTGACTTTTTGTCAAATCGCACCTTTCGCTATCGCATCGAGAGTGCGCTCTCTTCACCCCACCCGATATGCGCTGGCGTCCCTCAGGGCTCCGTAGTATCCCCCCTCATTTTCACGCTGTTCACCAGCGACATCCCCAAAGATAAAAAGGCCCAGTTGGCTCTATTCGCTGACGACACGGCCATCTATTACTCGGGTCGTAACCCCGACTGCATAGCTCGTACCCTCCAATCCGCGGCAAAAGCCTTAGGCGCTTATTTCCGGAAATGGAGAATCGAGGTAAACCCCATCAAGAGTCAGGCAGTACTCTTTTCCAAACCGCGTTCGTCCCCCTCTCTGCCCAGTCCGATAACCATGTTCGGTAAGCCTATCCCTTGGGAGAAGCAAGCCAAATACCTAGGTGTGATTCTGGACCACCATCTTACTTTCGGAGAGCACATAAAGACGGTGCGTTCGCGCGCCGCTTTCGCTCTCGGTAGGCTATAATAATAATAATAATAATAATAATAATAAAGCTTTATTTATTTCCACACAAAAAAATAATGAATAAAGTTTTACAGATACTTAATCTCAAAGAATTACACATGCGAAATACATCAATAGAAAATAAAAAAAAATAAAAAATAAAATAAAAATTAATAGATTACGGATTTGATTAAAATAGTACATTGCTATACGTTAAAATTAATAAGAAATTATAAATTTGATCACATTCATTTTAAATAAAGTTTAAAATCAAACATTAGATAATTACCTGCATGAATTAATTAAAAAATAAAAATTATAAACAAATTCAATATCATTTCATTTGAAAATTATAAATAAATAGAGAATAAAATCAATAAATTACAAATTAGATTAAAGCATGCACATTCATTATAATTGAATTTAATCTTGTGTGGACCCCCTAAGGGTAAAAGCCTCCTCCAAGCACCTCCATCTTTCTTTGTTTTTGGCAGTGTCTATCCATCTTCTACCTGCTATCGCTACTATCTTATCAACCCACCTGCCACTTGGCCTGCCTCTCGCTCTGCGGCCATGTGGCTCGGACCATTGCACTGCTCTTATTGTCCACCTGTCCTCATTATATCTTGCAATATGACCCGCCCATTTCCATTTGCATGCTAGCGAGAAAGTTAAGGCATCTTTTACTTTTGTATTTTTGCGGATCTCTACATTCTTCACCTTGTCTTTTAATTTAATTCCTAGGCAACTTCTTTCCATTCTGATCTGAGTGGTTCGGATTTTGTTTCTGATCTTGAGATCACATGTCCAGGTTTGGCAGCCGTAGGTGAGACATGGGAGTATTTCTGAATCCATTACTACTTTCTTTATCGATAGCGGGAGCTGCGACTTAAATATTTCTTTATGGGCCCAGAACTTTCTCCAGGTGATCGCAATTCTGCGGTCTACTTCATCTGAATTTCTTCCTTTGTTAAATGAGATCTGTTTGCCTAAGTATACGTAGTTTTCCACATACTCCAGTGGGATGTTGTTGACCGAGATGGGAGCCATGTGGTGATTAGTCATGACTTTCGTTTTGTCGAGATTCATTTCTAGACCAACCTGTATGCTAGCTTGATGCAGATCGTTTATCATGCCATTTAACTGTTGTGAAGTCTCCGAGAATAAGATGATATCATCGGCAAACCTGAGATGGCTTAGAAATTTACCGTTTATGTTGATCCCTTGCTTTGCCCATGGTAGGTTCTTCATTATATTTTGTAGGACCGCTATGAAAAGTTTTGGAGAGAGCGGATCACCTTGTCTTACGCCTCTATTTATATTAATTTCTGTACCTTCTCTATCTAGTCTGACTTTGCTCGTACTCTTTGCGTAGATGTTTTTTAGAATATTTATATATGTTTCTTTTAGATTTTGTGTTTTTAATGCGTTCCAGATGCTGACGTGAGATATAGAGTCAAAGGCTTTTTTATAGTCGATGAAAGTTACATATAACGGCCTGCGAAATTCTAAATATTTCTCTATAACCTGGTCGACTACTTGGATGTGATCCACTGTGCTGAAACCGCTTCTGAATCCAGCTTGATCAATCGGCTGGTGTACATCAATGTCTGAGGATATTCTTTCAAGGAGACAGGAGGCAAATAATTTATAAAGGCAGGGCATGAGACTTATGGGGCGATAGTTTCCTATGTCAGCTGGGTCGCCTTTTTTGTATAATAAGATTATCTCAGATTTTGTCCATGATTGTGGTATGTCTTCTTCGTCTAGAATCTTGTTCCATAAGAACGTGATTTATTCTGTAGGTGTCATAGCATCTTCTTATTTCCTTGTTTGTACTTTTATATAGTTCTTTCAGATTTTCTTTATCAGTCTTGTTTAGTTTTGATTTGTTTTGCAGTTCATTTCTGTTTTTCATGAGTTTCAGTGCCTCATCTGACAAGATTTTGTTTTTTCCTATACTTTTTGTACCTTTTAGACATTCAAGTATAGAATGCGTTATTTTTTCGCAGTATTCCTCAGCCATATAATTTTCGTGTGACGTTATTAGTTCAGGTATGTAGCATTTCAACTTCTCGAGATATTTTTCACGATCATTTGGTGTTTTTAATGTTACTAGGGCGTGAGAGAAGTTTCGCCTACTCCTTTTTGTTGGTTTTAGTTGGATTGTTGCTCTCAGTAATCTATGGTCAGATCCAAAGGGGAATGATGACAATACTTCGTACTTAGAAAATAAGTGGGGATTTGCGGTCATAATATAATCAATTTCATTTTTTGTATTTTTGTCTGGAGAGATCCATGTCCATCTGTTTTTATCTCGTAACTTGAACATGGTATTTAAAATTTTTAGATTATATTCATAAGCATATTGAATAAGTCTCTCCCCGCGAATGCTCCTTTTTCCATAGCCATAGTTACCGGTAACTGAATTCTCGTGTTTGTTAGGTAATCCTAACTGTGCGTTAAAATCTCCCATTGATATGATATATTTCGTAGAGATAGAGCGGTGCGCTATCGCCAGGTCTTCATAAAAGATGTTTATGTCTTCTTGAGATGAGTTTTCGGTAGGTGCGTACGCCTGTATTATTGCAAAATGTAGGTTTTCTAGTTCTATTTCTAGTAGACAGACTTTCCGATATTCCAGTGAATGTTTTAATATTTTGTTTGTATTTTTTCTTGACCAGGAAGCCCACACCATATAGGCCTTTGGTTTGGCCTATGTAGTACATGATATAATCATCGTCCTCAATAATACTCTCACCTAACCGGCGGACTTCACTCAGCCCCAGAATATCGTGATTAATGTTTTGTAACGCTGCCTTTAATTCGATAAGTTTTGTTTCTGATGCTAGTGATTTAACATTAAAGGTACATATGTTCAAATTTATGGGTTTTCTTGGAGGGTATTGGTCGAGCTCTCCCGCGGGGACCAGCCGTACTGGGAGATTATAAGGTAGAGGGTCCATCAGTGATTGCTATTCTTCGCAGGGGTATCTGGTTTCTGCTAGATTTTTAGTGGTATCTGTTTGAGTAGATATTAGTTTTGGTTTTTGTATTATGTAATCTTTCATGTTGGATGTTTTATTTTTCTTTGGTGGTTGTTTTTTAACTTGGTGATTTTTTTTCTGTTGTTGGACTGCTAGTGTGAGATATCTCTGGTGATTCGGACAAGTTTCTTTTATTATTATTCTGTTTGTGAGAAATGTGTTTATCGTTGCTCGAGACTATGAGTTTGTCATATTTAATAAAGGCTTTATTGCCTGCCTCTTTTTCTTTTTGCAGTTGAATTTGCAGTTCTTTTCGTTTATTCAGGACCTTTATGGAGTAATCTTCCTGTAAGGCGTATGGGGTGTCCTTTAAACAACGTTTGTTTTTCAGGATGTTTACTTTAAAACCCATTGTAGTGAACGAAACCACAACTGGTCTGATTTTATCACCTGTCTTACCCAGTCTTCGAACAGCTTCAATGTTGTTATTACTACACGAAACTTTTAAGTAAGTGTTTATTATATATATAACTGTTTCTTCCAGTTCATGATAGGATGTTTCTCCTTCTTTTACTCCGAACAAAACTATGTTTTTGCGTCTAATTTGTCTTTCCAAGTTATTTATTTCTCTGCTTTGTTCTTCTATTTTGTTCTCCAACATTTCATTTTTTAATTCTAAGTTAATAAATTTTTCGTTAATGTTTGTGTTTATTGTATTTTTTATTTCTTCTTTCATTTCTAACATGTCCTGTTTATGCTGCTTTATGTCTTGTTGCATGCTTAGTAACATTTTCTTTATTTCTTCCATATTGTGTTTTGATGTAGTCAGCGACCTCTATGAGCTGTATTTGTAATGTTGTAGTTTATTGGCGTAGTCTCGTGTAGATCGATGAAAACGAATGAATGCGATACGTATGCTAGTACGCGGTATCTACATCTGCCGCCAGATGGCAGTTGCAGCTCTTTTCGATACTACAGGCAATAGAGAGATGGCGTTGCAGAGCTGTTACTTATACACAATTTATTGCTAATTTTTGCACTTATATGGTTATGCTCGATTTTTTTTTTTTCTTTAATAAGCACTCGCAGCAATACCATAAACCACTGTTTATATTAGAAGTAAGTCTTTTTCTGCCCTATACTTTTTTCCACTGATTTGATTGTTTCTAATGTGTTCCTTACATTGTAGATATGAAACTATGCACTGCTTTTAAGATTCTGCACTTTTTCTTAATTGTATGCACTAGATTATTTTTAAAGTTTATTTAAATAGATCAGTGTCAACAGCGGCACTGTGGCGCCCTCTCCTTTAATTTTTCATTTCATCTACTTCATGTTATTTCGGCGAGCAGGCAGCTTTATTTGTATGCTCTCGACCAATTATTGGCTGTTAACTTCTTATTATTATATATATTGAATTTGATATATGGTTTCTACAAATTTTTTTTCGATTTTTGATGTCAGATTTCTGGTACTTATTCATAATTACTTTTTATACCTCTACCGTCTCTGTTAATTTATAAATAAAGTTTATGCACATAATACGTTAAAACACAGTAGATAACGATTGTTACACATTCATTTTTGTATGTTTTTCGCACTGCAATAGCTTTTTAGAGAAAATTAAAGTCTAACACTGATTTATTTGACAGTTTGAATATGAGTGTTTATGCACTATTTTTGACGAGGTTTTTAATACTCAATAACTTATAACTATATAATACTCTAATAACTTTCATAATACTCAAGAAAAGTGCCCACTTTTCTTGAGTATTATGTTTAGATAACACTTGCACTTGTTTATTAGTCTATTTTTTACATATTTCACTATTTACTAGCGGCATAACTTTGTTAATATTTTTTTAAAGCAAATAAAAAGCGCGGAGCTGATGTAAAGCGTGGCACTAGCGCCACCTCCCTCCTATACTTCATGTTGAATGCACGCAGCAAATTGTCACTCAAGTGCAAATTGCGCATTTACACGGCGTGCATTCGTCTCATCATGACGTACGCCTGTGCTGTATTCGCACACGCGAAACCATACCGTCTCCATAGAATGCAGACCCTCCAAAACCGTTTCTTGCGAAGAATCACAGGAGCCCCCTTTTACCTTCGCAACGAGAACCTCCATCTCGATCTAAAAATACCTACCATCCAGCAGTTCATGAAACGCTCCGCCAAGCGCTTCTTCGACACTGCTGAGAAGCACTCTAACCCGTTAATCGTATCGGCCGCCCGGTACACTCCCTCCCGTATTAGTAAGACTCGACGACCGAGACATACTCTGACCGACCCTGACGATGCTATTACTCTCCTCCAGGAGAGCAATAAGGCCACCAGTACAGTTAAGAAACACAGACACAGACCGCCGTCATTCCGTCCTCGCCGCCGAGGCCCGCCGCGACGACCCCGTACGTCCCCTCCCCGACCCTTGCTCGTGCCTGCCCGCGCCGCTGAGCCTGTAGCTTTAAATTCGTCCCTAAATAATGGAAATCCGATCCAGCCTGTCCCTTTGCTGTCCTCTCCCAGCGACGCCCTAAGCCGAGGCTCGTACCCAACAGGGGGTGCCATTAGCGTGTAGTCGCTTAGTTTGTAAGCTCTTTTGCCCTGGCTGGAGGCCCTAAAAATAATATTTTTTAAGGCACCACAGGAAAGTCCGGTTAAGCAGCCGACAACCTCCTAGGTTGACCTGCGAGATGCCAATCCAAAAAAAAAAAAAAGACAATTTATTCACTTAGCGACCTGATTAGACAGATAGCCACCTGCAGTCATCTAATCAAGTCGAAGGTTCACAGAGTCCGGCAGCCACCTGCAGCCAACTCTGGAGACCAGTTGAGGTTACGAGTGCGATAGCCACCTGCAGTCCACTCTTCCACCTCTAGCGTAGTCCCCTATAAACGACTAATTGTTCAATACTGTACTTGTATAACCTTTGTAACAATATAAGTCATCATACCTGATCGGCGTTTCACTCCTACCCCCTACAGTACCGAATAAACCTTTTTGTTTTGTTATCACTAAATCACGCATTTTTTATTCTCAACCCTTTATTGCAATAACAATATTAAAAATATACCATCAACAAGGTAAATATTATTGTTGCAAACAAAACTAAAAACATTGACAAAAAGCGTCATCGCGAGATTTGAACTTGAGCCTAGTGCGTTTCATTCCAACGCTTGACACTGACCGCTATCGAGACATAGAATCTATTTGCGAATTTAAGCAACCTATGAATGGACCAAGCAAAGTCATGCATTTGTTGTGTGTATAGCAAAAGCGACGGAAATATATTTTTGTTTCGTGGATTGCGACACGACGACAGTGTGGGAGGAACTCTGTGCGAACCCTGTGGTGTGCGTACTGTAATGAGACCACTTACACATACAGACGCACGGACTGCGCCGCGCCGCCGCGCGTTCATAGCAATATAATCCGTAGCGGGGTTATGAACTTATGAACGCTTACTGTACATGGAAAAACAACAAAACAAAAATGAATAAAACAAGAAGATAAAAAAAAGAGAATACAAAATTAAAATAAATCTGAGGGCAAATATAGTTTTACGTTAAGTTGGAGGTGTGTAAGTGTAGGTGCCCATGCGAAGCCGGGTCGGGTTGCTAGTACATAAATATAAAACAAATTAAAATATCAAAAGCTTATTCGAAGTGGTCTCCATTGGCTGCAATACAGTCCTTTAAACGTTGAGGCCAGTTATCAATAGAAGCACGCACTCTTTCCATGGGAAAATTCTTCACTGCCAATCGTATGGATTTTTTTAGGGACTCCAAATTATCATGGCGTTTAGAGCAAGCCGTACTCTCTAAAACTGACCATAAATCATAATCCAGCGGATTAAGATCGGGACTAGACGACGGCCAGTCTTCAGCTCTGATGAAGTCCGAAACGTTCACTTCCAACCAAGACTGCGTGGACCGAGCTTCATGACCCGGCGCCGAGTCTTGTTGGAAGGACCATACTTGGTTATTGAACATGGTGTTGTTAAGGGGCTTAACTACCTTCTCAAGAATGGTATCTTGATACTCTTGTGCCGATGTTTTGATACCTTTTTCACAAAAATATGGCTCAGTCACTCCTTCATAGCTAACACCCCACCAAACCATCACTGAAGTCGGATAATGCCCACTTTGCACTCTGTCGACTAATTGGGAAGCTTCCTTAGAGCTTTGAGCATAAATACGGTCATTTTGTTTGTTAAAATGTTGCTCAATTGTAAAGATTTTCTCATCCGTAAACAAAATTTTTCTGTGACCTCCCTTTGCGTACCGCTTCAGTAGTTGTTCCGATTTTACCACCGTATTCTTTTTTAAATTATCAGTAAAAAAATTACCAGTGCGTCTCTTATAGGCTGCAAGTCCTAAGTCATCTTTTAAAATACGCGATATGGTTCTGGCTGCTATCTTCATCTCCCGAGATAAAATCTTTTGCTTTCGGACAGGATTTCTTCGAATTCTTTCCCTTACTGCTTTGACCACCTTTTTCGTAAGAACACTACGTGGACAGCCACATCTTTTTTTGTCACAAACAGAGGAGGTCTCATTGTACCTATTAATAGCCCGGAACACAAACATTTGACTAATACCAAGCGTATGGAGAGTTTTAAAAATTGAATTTGGCTCCATACCAACTTTATGTAATGCAATCACAGCGATTCGGTTCTCTTTCTCACCCCACTCCATTTTAATATCGCAAAATATTGTTCAATGCATTGGCGCCAAAATTAGAAAACTCAATGAACAATCGTATAAAAATGACAGATTCCAAATTCAAATGTAATATCTTTCTTATTTTTAATTGCAACAGTATTTACGGCCAGACTAAGTATAAAAATAAATAAAGTGTCTGTTTGTAATGTCAAAATAACAGCTTTTTACTAATTGCATATGAAAGTAAGTACGTTTTTTGTCTGTCTGTCTGTTTGTTCCGTCTAATCTCTGAAACGGCTGGACTGATTTTGACGGAATTTTTACTGGCAGATAGCTGATGTTATTAGGAGTAACTTAGGTTTAGAATTTTATTTTAGAAAACAAAATAGATTTCCGTACAAAAGAAAATGAAAACCCTGCAAATAACAATCTACATGCATCTATACAAATAAATATCATTGAATTGTCTGTTTGTTATGTCAAAATAACAGCTTTTTACTAAATACATATCGTCAGTGGAAAGCGTATAATGCTAAAGCGCCATTTTGGCCAAAATGAGTTATATAATTATATCGTTGGATTGGATTTTTTTTTTCAGCGTCGATCTGTCTAGGTTTCATGACAATAGGAGCCAATTTTTGGCGCTTTAGCATTTGTGAAAACGTAGATATTTATCGGATTAAAATAATAATAATAATAATAATTTGTTTATTTTCTCATTATCACAGTACAGTACATAGCCACGATAGATTACACTACATAGAGACTGGTGTCTGTTGTAGGTAAAACCTATATTATAGATCACCAGGCTCCCTCCGTCGGACAAATACTTGCGACTCGTTGTACAATAAAATGCCATTCAATAACAAATAATATTATTACTGGTACAGTCTGTTGTCAACATTATCTAACCCACCCTAAAAACAAATGAATTTGGACCCTCTGCATGTAACATTAAAGTTTATTCAAGTTATATGAGCTTATCAGACAAGTGCTCGAGGATTTGATGAACAAATACAATAATAATACAGACACGCAAATTTGATCTTTAAAACGTTAGCATTAGGTTATATTTTATAACTATTTGTTATAATATGATAAGTGTAATAGCTTATTTTAATGATTGAGTTCAAGTAATTCTGGTCTCGTGGTCCGTGTATAAGGCTGTAAACAAGTTTCGAGATCAAATCCTGCGACAAAGATATTGTTTTGCTTTCAATATAGAATTTATATTCCAAAACTATTTCTTGTATTATTGTAAAGAACTACAGACTATACATAAACTTTTTAAAATGGTAATATTTTCACATAACTTGTAATAAGTGGGTAGTTGAAAAATAAATATTCGTATTCATTATAAAGCTGGTATTCAAATACTACTATGGAGTGATTATTTAAAATACAAAATAATTTGCACGAGGAGAAGATGGCTGCTCGTGCTGTGCAAGAATAAACTTTATGATAGTATAATATATGGTTCAAATTTTTTAGAATATTGCGTCTAGCATTACAACTAAGATCAAATTTCAATGCGGCTTATAAGATTTGTGTTGGTCTTGTGGTCACTAAGGTAGTGCGATGTTCATCGTTGTATACGTTCGAAACCAAGTTTAACCTAAATTTAGATATTTTATTACACTTTTTTACATTTCTTTAATAGACGACGTAGGGTATTGTCTTTTTAAACGGGCAGTTTGTATAGAAATAAAACAAAAAAATTGAAAGTTTAAAATGTTTATTATTTCATTAAAACACTTAAGTAAGATAAAATAAGTAAATGCTCATATATTTCCAAATTAATATACTTTTTATATTAGTAAGCCATACAAACATTAAAAAAGGCATGCTTTTGCTTAAAAGTTTGTAATCGACAAAATAAAGTAATCTGTGAAATGCTTTACAAATTTATAGCTGCCTATATTGTAACGTTGTATCGTTACTTCATCTGAAAACAATTGAAATCACAACCAAATATCAACAATTAACCTCACCATAACAAATAAATGTCAAATCACACAACAGATTATTATTATTTAGAGTCGTCCTAAGTTACTATTAGCTATAGTACTAGTGAAGCCCGCCTAATTGTTGTATCCGAACGTGTGAAATGAGGAATGTTATCTATGCCAATTACCGTATTTAAGCCACGACGAAGAACATACATGACAGCCCTTTTTTCGAATTCCGGCATCGGCAAAGATAGACAGAGGTACACCTGTTACCCATTAAATGTTCTTCGCCATTTTCTTGCCAGCCAGTTTAAATTGACTAATAATAGTCTAAAGTATTAAACTCATTGAATTCGTAACCCCATATTGGGTAAGTGTTGAACAGCTAACTATATTTTACATTTCGTGTTCCTACCTTATAGATTATGTTAGGGCGTGCACCTATGTAATCGTTTAGTTTCTTCTTATTGCAGCTTAATACGCCTTACGCGTTATTTCTAATGCAGATGCAACCTATTTGCTCCTAGCTCAGTGCATTTTGTTACACGTAGGTATCTATTTACCACGCGGTTCGAATCTGCAAATCATGTTTTGTTTCTTTGTTAAAGTCAAGTCATCCATTGTTCATTGTAAACTCCGTACTGATTGTGACAACCACACACACCTTCATTAGCGCACTAGTACATATCACTTTGCTTACGCTTTGATGTCACAATCAGCGGAGATGACCTTCGGCCATCTTGTGACACGCTGGACGTTGCATTCCAGGGTCCAAAGTTCCGGCTGAACACCCGGATATTTTTCTAAATCCACGGACATCAATTGCATCCCAACGTTGGGTGCCGCACCACCGCTCGTCCACACCGCCGGACATCAAGCTCCGCGCCCCCGGGTCCCTATTTATCCCGCGTGGCCGCGTCGAGCTCACTTCGGGTCTGGCAACACCACCTGCCGACCGTCACCACACCTGGCGTCTCCAGCGTGGCACACCGCTGTGATCGTCGTGCCCAAGGATGAGCCAGGAGAGTACTGTGTGTGACGATCGAGGATGTTATGTTTACCTAGTATAATACGAACAGTGTCGGGCACTGTGACCCGAATAAACAGTTTGTCGCTAACCACCGCCTTTTATTGACGTCTCATTGGCGACGAGGATGGAATCTGGCGCGGGCGTCAGCCGCGCGCCTCGGGCGCAGGCGCAGGCGCAAGCAGCGGAGGCGCGGAGCCCACGAGCTCGCGCGCGCCATTTTGCTGGCGCTGCGGCAAGGCGCACATGGCTGATAGATGTAGATTTAGAAACTATAATTGTGACGAGTGCAATCAAAAAGGTCACTTAAAGGTGATGTGTAAACAGGCACGCGGCAAAGGTACTCGGCAGAATTACGTAAGCGAAGAGGAGTCGGATGACGGTATGTTTAACATCGAAGTTGCGGCCCGAGGTAACAAACCATATTTTATTAATTTAACGATAGATAACATTAACATTAAGTGTGAAATGGATACAGGTAGCCGTATATCGGCTATAAGTGAAGAAATGTACAAACAGATGTTTTCGCATAAAAAAATTGTCACGGACAATCTATTGTTACGTTGTTATTTGGGCACACAGATTGAGTCATTAGGTTACGTTGAAGTAGATGTCTGTTTAGGACAAATAACGGGGAAATCATTGCGTCTTTGACGGGAAAGGGTGGCGCACGACCTTTATTGGGACGAGAGTGGATGCGCGTTTTGAAAATAACTCAAATTACGCTCAATGAAATGATGGACGACAACTTAGTGACGCAACTACGTAATGAATTCCCCGAAGTGTTTTGTGACAAGTTAGGGACTTGTAAACAGCCGATTCGACTACAGCTTACTGATAACGAACCGCTTTACGTGCGAGCGAGACCGATGCCGCTGGCGCTACGCGCACGAGTTGAAAGGGAATTGGAACGGTTAGAGAAAGATGGCACCGTTTACCGAGTAGATTACTCTGATTATGGGACTCCAATCGTGCCTGTCGTCAAAGCAAATGGGGATATACGTATTTGTGGTGACTACAAGGTCACTATTAATCCCAAATTAAAACGGGATTATTATCCTTTACCGCGGATTGAAGAATTATTTGCAAATCTCAGCGGTGGGGAACTGTTTTCAAAAATAGATCTAAGACATGCCTATGAACAATGTTTTTTATCTGAGGATTCCCAACCATATACGGCGATTACAACGCACATGGGTACATATGTTTATAAACGCACACCGTACGGTTTATCTTGTATCCCCGAAAAATTTCAAAAGATCATGGAGGAAACCCTGCGCGGGGTGCCCGGATGTGTAGTGTTTTTAGATGATATATGTGTGACAGGCTCAAATAAATTAGAACATTTAAAGAATCTGCGAGCCGTAATCAAAAGATTACGTAATATGGGACTTACGGTCAAGCTAAGTAAATGTCGATTTTTACAAGACAGCGTAAAATATTTGGGTTTCATTATTAATAAAAATTGCTTGCGGCCAGATCCGGAAAAATTAGAGGCCCTTTCCAGCGCACCGAGACCGGAGAACGTAACCGAATTAAAAAGTTTTCTAGGAATGCTCAACTACTATGGGCGATTCATTCAAAATTTGAGTACATCATTGCAACCGTTGCACAATTTATTAAAAAAGGAGGTCCGGTGGAACTGGGACTCGAAGTGTGAAAAGGCTTTTTTGGAAACAAAACGTACCCTCCTGAGTGAACGAGTACTGGCACACTATGAGGAGGGGCGCGAACTCGTGTTATCGGTGGACAGTAGCGCGTACGGACTGGGCGCAGGGCTGGCTCACCGGTACGAGGACGGTAGCGAGCGGCCCGTCAGCTGTGTCTCGCGAACACTTAGTGCGCCCGAGCGTAACTACAGTCAACTAGACAAGGAGGCACTTGCCATTTTGTTCGGTGTCACAAAACACCATCAGTACTTGTTTGGTAGGCGATTTACATTGCGCACTGATCACCAGCCGCTGACGTATATTTTTGGTGAAAAGGGAGGAATTCCACAAACGGCTGCCAGTCGTCTGCAAAGGTGGGCGGCGCGACTGGCCGCATATGATTTCCGTATAGAATTTGTGAGATCGGCGGACAACGGACCGGCCGATGCCTTGTCACGATTACCGTTACCTCAGGAGGGTCGTTCTGAAGAAACTGTTTTTACAGGCTGAAGGTATTATATGGTATAATGAATGTATGGTGGTATGGTGGTGTGGTGGTGGTATGGTATGGTATACGTAATTTTCTTAGCGTACCACTCAGGAAACAACTGGTAGATAGTCTGATCCTATCTAAGCTTAATTACTGTGACACTGTCTATGGGCCTTGCCTGCTTGCTAGGACAGACAGGTTAATTCAGCGAATTCAGAATGCATGTGTTCGTTTCTGTGTCCATGTCCCTCGTAGGCATCATGTGACACCATACATAAATCAGCTCAAAGTACTAAAAATGGCTGCCAGGCGGAAGCATCATCTAGCGAGTTTAATGTTTGGCATTGTAACAACCCATAAGCCGCACTATTTATATGAGAAACTCACTTGGAGACAATCTTATTACAAGTATGGGCTTCGTTCTATAGTTGGTCCGCTGAGAGCTCCGCAACACAGAACCACGGCCTTCAGGGGTAGTTTCAGATTTGCAGCTACGCACTGCTGGAATGATCTTCCGCCACCAATACGAGGCCTGAAAACATTACAGTCTTTTAAATATCAACATAAGAAGTTACTACTACATGCACAAATTTCTTTACAATGATAATCCAGCTACATCTTGTGTTGTTTACCTCAAGGATCATGGCCTTCCGTCTTTGGTTTGGATCCTCAGCAGCGCTGTAGTATGGCTTCTCGTGACTCTGTTTCTGTGTTGTAAACCTGTACACAATATAATAAAATTCTTCATAAATTCTATATTCCTAATCTTATTATTATACATTTAATATATATACAATTTTATTAATAATTCAAATTATGCCATAGTAATCGTATCATGTACTTATGCATTAATCATTATTTTCGTATTATCTTACCGTTTTTGGATAGAATTGCACATATTGCTCAGATCGGGTCACCCTCCAACCCTGAGGTTTGTCTTATTTTGAGTTTATCTATTATCTATTTCCACTTTCACTCAAAATCTCTGTATAAACAATATCACAGTCACTTAATATTGTCGCACACACATTACATGTTATTACATCATGATTTTATAATTGTTTGACGCCATTTTCTGGTTACATAACTCATTGGTCGGGCATTTGTTATGTCAAATCATTACGCAACGCAAGCGCTTAAAATATTATTAGTATTAAATCTTTGGCTCAGGACGCGGCCAAATGTTGCCACTTTTTAATTTAATTAATAGTTCATTATTGTCTATTGTCTTTTTGTTTTTTATTTTTATTTTGTTTGTTTTTGTTGTTTTACATAATTATTATATAAATAATATTAAAATATTATTTGTGGGCGCCCCGTGCCGAATACAGCGTCTTTTGTGTCCACAGAATGTGTAAATGTGTATTGATCTGTGCCTCGGAACAATAAATAGGTAAATTTCGTGCTATTTATTTTTCCGAGACAGCGACACGTAGGTAGGCTTACGCTGAAAACCAGCGCCTTGACTTCGCGCCTTTGTGCGCGGACCACGGCATTTATGCTGAGCGTCAGCCGTTTCGCGTGGCAGTGACGCATATTTTCTGTCTCGTACGTTATTATAGTTTTTTATTTTATTTTAAGTACTTATCTGTTATATACAATATAATTATGTATCCACTTGTTGTAGTTTTAGGTCTTGTTCACAGAGTAATATAATATACAGCATTTATTTTGTAATGTGCGTCACTATCTCGTGAATAAATGGTTTTTCTTTCTTTCTTTCTTTTCTTTCTAACCCCTACGTCACAATATGTAGTAGTGAATAAACATGTTATTTAAATAGAAAAGATCTATTTATAACAATAACACCACCACATAATCTGCAGCATTTTAATGGTTTAACAATCAATCCATTGAGCATTTACTTACATGGTGTGTTTAAATATACCTACTAGATGAACTAGTAGCGGAGTGGCGCACCGTCCCCTGCTATAACTTGTTGTAAGCGGCTACGCATACCGCGCACCATGTTCCAACACAAATCTTTGCCTCTCATGTGCTCCCAAGTCGATGTCACGACCTCAGCCAAGTTGTGTTTGTTTCGCACTTCCGTTGTGTCCCAATTTAAAACCATTTGACCCCATAGATTTTCTATAGGGTTCAAATCAGGACTTTTAGATGGCCAATTAATAACTGTCACACCTTCTTGACCAGCTAACCATTCCCGCACAATGCCTGCACGGTGGATGGAGTAGTTATCGTGCATGAAATAAATATGTGACGTTGAATAGGCAATTCGCACAGTCGGCAGCATGACCTCACGCAGAATCTCCAAATACAAACTGCTATTAAACCTACCACCAACTTCCACCAATTCACCAGGTCCCATAGACGACATCCAGCCCCAGTAGCCCAGGGTTAATCTACCGCTGGTTCTACAAGGTAGCAAGCACTTCTCGTTGTAACGTTCTCCTTTCCTCCGCCATAAGATTTTACGTCCATCTTTGTCCGATTTAAATGATTTTTCGTCAGTGAAGATCACAACATTTTCTTCCCAATTAAAATTTAAATATTCCTGGGCAAAACGGACTCTTTCTGCACGATGAGCAGGTGTCAATGCAATTTTCTGTGCCGGTTTATAATTCTTTATCCCAGCAGCGTGTTAATGCCTTCTCACTGTTTCCACTGAAATATTGTGGTTTATTGCGGTTGCACGAATGGGCAAAAATGGATTTTCAACGTGGCTTGAAACAATAGCCCGGTGGCGTTCGAATTCGGGACTATACTTAATGGCTTTTGCTCCTGGACGAATCCGCTGAATATTTCCATTGTCTCCATAACGTCTTAGCCATAGCCTGACCGTATTTCTCTAAAACAAAAATAAACATTTTTGGAACCGTGTATGTAACTTGTAAGGAGTGAATGTAATGGTAAAATAGCCAACTACGCGTTCATTAATCACAATCAATAAAATAGGTATAAAAAACACTTACTGCTATATTAATTCGGCGACCAATCTCTCTAATTCCAACATTCTGCTCATGTAAAAATATTATTTTATGTTTGGTATAGTCGTCAAGTTGCGACATGATGCTTTATTACAGCAAATTGCTTAAAAATACTTAACGAGTTAAACGATTTACAAATGTGTGTGCGCAGTCACTGCTATTAGGTGTAGTGTAACTTTTGTTACTTAGATGAATTTATGATCTACCTCACGAAGTAAATATGTTTTACTTCATATTCAACCATTCTTGGTAAATATACATTCTGTGAACTTAAAGTTTTTTAAATTACCCACCCGTTTACAAGATAAGTAATTATTGGGCGAAAATCATATTGGTCGTTCTTTAATATTGCAAGCAATATTGTAGAAATGAAAACAAATTAAAAAAGAAACTGATTTATAGGTGGACTGTGTTTTCGAAACCACATGCTGCTTGTCGTCAATCCAGCATCAAACCGCTAAGCCACAAGAACTTGTTGGGAATGCGCGAAATTAAGATTGGGTTGTAATTACGTAGTGTGACTTAAAAGCTTTTCAACTTTAATGTTAACGAGATAATGATTAAAATAGCTTAACAAAAACATATATAATGCCGGTGGCTCCGACTATGTTGGGTGGGTTTACCTTAACGTTACGTGTTAAAGATCAAATTTGCGTGTCTGTGTTATTATTGTATTTTTGTTCACCGAGTCCTCGAGCACTTGTTTGATAAGCTCATATAAATTAAATAAACCTTAATGTTACAGGCAGAGGGTCCAAAGTTGTTTGATTTTAGGGTGGGTTAGATAATGTTGACAACAGACTGTACATGGAACAACAACAAAACAAAAATGAATAAAACAAGAAGAAAAAAAAAAGAGAATACAAAACTAAAATCTGAGGGCAACTATAGTTTTACGTTGAGTTGGAGGTGTGTAAGTGTAGGTGTGAGTGAATGTGTTGGTGTGGAGAGTATGTGCGTGTTTATTATATATCGTTATCTTTTGATACTTAACCTTACTTTAAGGGTCTTAATAAACATTCTGTGGCATCGTAATCTAGATCTTGAAGCCATGAACAAACCTTTTTTTTTGCATTCTGTCCTAGTAAGAGGTTACATTGATAATTTCTTATTTATGTTAATATATAGATAAGAACCAAGGAAACCGTAAAAGTTATGTGCTAGGCCGTACTTGTAACTGGTTGTCGCACAGACATTGGTGGTTCTTCTTTTACCCGAGATAATTTTGGGATCGTAAAATAGTTCCGAGTGCTTTATAGTAACTGTCACTAAAATAAAAAGTTGTCGAACAGTCAGTACCTTACAGCGTTGGTATAAATCAAACGTGGGGTATCCTATCGGAAGGAATGAACTTACTTTCAATATAACTCTTTGGGCTCTTTCTAGTTTCAGTAGGTAAGTTTTAGCGGCACCACCCCAAGAGGTCATACAATAAGACAGTAGGGATTGGCACATTGCTAGGTAAACGGTCTTGATTATTGAGGTGTCGGCAATATGAGGAAGAGATTTAAAAACATAAATTAACTTACGAAACCTAGGGACCAAGGCGTCAATGTGGTGCTGAAAATTACGCCGGTTGTCGATAATAACACCCAGTGTGGTGTACTAGTGGTGTAAGGTGTATTAGTTTTATTATTTATAAGCTCTTCTGCCAATGATTTACCAACACCCGCAAAAAATTAATTTATTATTTACAGAAGTGGATGGATCGTCAGGGGATATTAATGGAGTTGGGTTGTCCTTTTTCTTCGAGGTGTATGTAATATTTTTGATGGTTTCCCACAATCGTTTGTTATTTTTTCCGGCTTTCCTAATCATGTCTTTTTCATAATGAATCTTAGCTGTCTTTAAAATTTTATTGCTAAAATTCCTGTATCTCCGATATGTGCATTGAAATATTTCATTTCCAGGATTTTTCGTTGACTTTATGTAAAGTTTATCGCGGTTTCGAATACATCTTAAAAGACGTTTTGTTATCCATGGCTTAAGAATTATTTTACGACCGGAGCTTGTTATTATCTTCGTGTTTTTATTTATGGCTTGAAAGAGCGACTCTGTGAAGAAATCTGTAGCCAGGTTAACATCGGTTAATATTTATCACACTTTCATTTAGATTTGCGAAATCGATGCGACTATAAGTTTTTTTATTTAGTTGCTTGGATTTAATGTCCAGGAATAGAATAACGGACTCATGATCGGTGATAGATGTCTGCGCAACATAGCAATGGGCAGTCAACTTTGTCTTTAGAAAAATATGGTCTAAACACGTGCGACTGTGGGTAGGTATCGTGTGAGCGGGAAGGAAACCATGAAATAATAATAATAATATGTGGGGACATTTTCACACACGGCCATCTGACCCCAAACTAGGGAGACCCTGTACTATGGGTGCCAGACAGCTGATTTACATACACAAATACATTTTTTTTTGTAAATACATACATATATAGATAAACAACACCCAGACACAAGGCAAACACAAGTGCTCATCACACAAATGTTTACCCTGGGCGGGAATCGAACCCGCAACACGATGCGCAGCAGTCGATTGCTCAGCCACTGCGCCAAGCGTATCGTCAAATGCAGTCAAATCAAGATACGTGTTGGATCTTTGGTCTTGGGTACCAGGTGCGATGTCAATATTGATGTCACCCACGATAATTAAATTCTTGAATGACGAATATTTACGAAGACATTCATTAAGTGAAACTAAGAATTTGTCTCTATTTTTATAGCTTGGCGGACGGTAAATGGCAATTAAAATGATGTCTACATTCATTTTTGGTACAAGAATGTTCTCATCTGAAAACTCTGGTTCCTCGAAAGTACAGTAAATCACCACACCTTCATTTTGCGTTTTGTTGTTGGTTGTAGAACAAGACTTGTAGCCGTCAATAATAGGAATGTCAGGATTACGCGTCAACCAACATTCAGTCAGTACAATAATATCCCATTCAATATCAGATCCTGCTAGTAACGTTTGCAAACTCGATAAGTTACGGTGTATACTGCGTATGTTTTGAGTAATAATCTTAAGTGTAGTTTCTGAATTTTGCAATAGGTCCTTACAGTCGTTTATTTCACATGACGCTGATTGTGCAACAGCAACAGAGTCTAAATCATTATTAAAATTCATATTAAATTCAGCCATAATTCGATGTAAGGCAAATCAAAGTGCACATAAGTCGCCAGTACATAAATGTAGGTATCCTGAGGTAAGTTTTGCTTACAAACATCACAGGAACAGTTAAATTCAACATGAAACGATATAAACGATAACGGTGTTTATTACAGTAAATTATGTTATGTATGTTTTTCGTGTTTTTGTAAATGAATGAGTGTTTTAAGTAATTATTGTGTGAATTGTGTTGCTCAAAGACGCATCTCTCAGGCCAAACCAACGTAAATAATTGTTTAAAATATAAAAGACAATGCCCATTTCCTAGAACAATCCTGGCCCACAGTGGCCACTTATAAATAGTTTATGGAATTATAGTATACATTGTTATGAACACTTCCTAGAACTTGTCAGTTTAGAAAATAAGTCTCCATTTGGAAATACAAGAGTTTTTGTGTCTTCGTATGATAGTTTTTAAAGGGCTCTAGTTTTTTCTTACAAGTGGTGGCTGAACAGTCTCAAGAAGTAGAGTTTACTAATTTTATTGTTGGTGCATCACGGTATATACAATAAAAAAAATGTAACCTTGAATGACTAATCTGACCGGGTTATAGGTGCAGTTGAGTTATTATTTTAGTAGTACTAGCTGACCCAATAGACGTCCTGTACACATTATTTATCTACCCCTACCCTACCTACCTACTCTACCTTCTTGACCTACCTACCTACCTACCTACCTTACCTGCCCTACCTACCTACCCAACCTACCTACCCTACCGACCTACCCTACCTACCTACCTACCCTACCTGCCCTACCTACCTACCCTACGTACCTACCCTGCCTACCTACCTACCTACTCTATCCTACCTACCTACCCTACCTACCTACCCTACCTACCTACCCTACCTACCTACCCTACCTACCTACCCTACCTACCTACCCTACCTACCTACCCTACCTACCTACCCTACCTACCTACCCTACCTACCTACCCTACCTACCTACCCTACCTACCTACCCTACCTACCTACCCTACCTACCTACCCTACCTACCTACCCTACCTACCTACCCTACCTACCTACCCTACCTACCTACCCTACCTACCTACCCTACCTACCTACCCTACCTACCTACCCTACCTACCTACCCTACCTACCTACCCTACCTACCTACCCTACCTACCTACCCTACCTACCTACCCTACCTACCTACCCTACCTACCTACCCTACCTACCTACCCTACCTACCTACCCTACCTACCTACCCTACCTACCTACCCTACCTACCTACCCTACCTACCTACCCTACCTACCTACCCTACCTACCTACCCTACCTACCTACCCTACCTACCTACCCTACCTACCTACCCTACCTACCTACCCTACCTACCTACCCTACCTACCTACCCTACCTACCTACCTACCCTACCTACCTACCCTACCTACCTACCCTACCTACCTACCCTACCTACCTACCCTACCTACCTACCCTACCTACCTACCCTACCTACCTACCCTACCTACCTACCCTACCTACCTACCCTACCTACCTACCCTACCTACCTACCCTACCTACCTACCCTACCTACCTACCCTACCTACCTACCCTACCTACCTACCCTACCTACCTACCCTACCTACCTACCCTACCTACCTACCCTACCTACCTACCCTACCTACCTACCCTACCTACCTACCCTACCTACCTACCCTACCTACTTTCCCTACCCTACCTACCTACCTACTCTACCTTTATTCTGTACTATCATCAGCATCATATACCAACACACCGTCTTAAAACTGTGCTGGAGGGACTATATTGGTTTGGTGCCATGCCCATCCAAGATACCAGACACATCCTACAGTTCTGCGGCCTACAATACAATTACAGCAGTACCTACTGATAAATGGCTGCACTTCCAGTGGCATTATTCCATGTAAAAATATAGACAAAGTATGTCTTTCGGCTAATATGCCTGCTTTGGACTTGGGCCCTTAATAACGAGCAATCATTTTCAAAAAGTGAACCTTCCAAAATACTGGTTCTCCTATCATAAGAAACCTCAATACGATAACATCCATTTAATCTAATGTGCTCTCCATATTAAGACCTGGCATGTTTTAATTGATATGTTTATCCTATTTATACTAAATATAAAATAAAATACATATTTAGGTATACTAAATATTTATTAAATATTTATACATATCTAACTATTTTTTATTTATACATATATATCTATACATATTTTTTATACATATCTAAATGTTTATACATATTCTGCTGCAGCAAAGAAGCAAACTCTTTGATGTGGGATGAACTAAAATTAGTATTGGGTTTTCTGTAAAGTCTCCGAACAAGTCCAATGAGTTGCTTGTTAGATGATAATTGCAAATTCTGCATTGTACGGGTACATAATATTTAAGATTCACAGAAAAGTGTTACTCTTAGTGATGCTGGAGCAGTAAGGTGATCAGAACTTGAAGATCTAGGAACAAAGCAGCAGCGCTAAGCTTACATAATTTGGTAAAAATATCTCTTGCCGTTGTGATGAATTTTGTGTTGACTCATTTGCTTCAGTGTGATTGAATAATATTATAAATCTAAATATTTCACACCATAAACTGAAATATAAAAACTATTTATTTGAAACCTTAAGTACCTACCTGACATGGAGCAATTTGTCTAGAAATGTTTTTTCTTATTTGATTTTCTTGTGGAGAATCTTGAGACAGCAGGTGATTTCTTTGTCTATGTAATGAGCGACCACAGCTAACACAAATGAGTCAAGCAGTAGAAAGTGAGACTTTCTGCTGCATGTCTTATTTCATTCTATACTGCAGTCCAAAACAAAAAAAAAGTGACCAAGTTATTGAGACAGGCACCTGAAAATGCAATTGATTATTATTTCATATTAATTTCACTGTAAATGGTGAGAAAGAATGAAGTGGGTTGCATAAAAGTCAACAGATTTTGTTAGTTTCTCGAAATATTTATAAAAAATATTTTTACTAAGTCTTGTATGAAAATGTTTCATAATGCTTATGTGAAATTACTTTTTTTAATTACTAAAGGGTCAGTGGGTCATATTAAGGGCAAGGTTGTATATGTTGTTACCTATGTTATCATGGTTTTCTAAAGGATTAATGTAGATGAGTAGGCTTACCTGTTGTGAAAGAACCCATTGCTTTGCTGTACAATTCATCGTATTTTTATTTAATGGTAAGCAATGCCGAATTATAAATTATAATTTGCACTTTTCATTTCCATGTTTGTTTTCACTTTGATACTGGTAGAATTTTCGACATCTAACAAACTAACAAAATCTGTTGACTTTTATGCTACCCATTTCATTCTTTCTCACCATTTACAGTGACATTAATATGAAATAATAATCAATTGCATTTTCAGGTGCCTGTCTCAATAACTTGGTCACTTTTTTTTTGTTTTGGACTGCAGTATAGAATGAAATAAGACATGCAGCAGAAAGTCTCACTTTCTACTGCTTGACTCATTTGTGTTAGCTGTGGTCGCTCATTACATAGACAAAGAAATCACCTGCTGTCTCAAGATTCTCCACAAGAAAATCATTGCATTTTCAGGTGCCTGTCTCAATGACTCACTATTATAGTGAGCGCGCTTATTGAGCAGATTGTCAAATCAAATACATACACAATTATACATATTAAACATTACATCATCCGTCAAAGGATAATGTTGCCATATTTTGAAAAATAATCGATTAGTTGTATCGATTTTTAGTCTCGATTAATTTTTTTTTTTTTCAAACTACGATAAAGCTATAAAGAATACAGTGATTTTACCATTCTATGTTTATGTATGTGTAAACTATTGGATAGTCTGAGGTGTTTATTAACATAATTTTTGTCGAATAAAGTGTAAAGTCGAGTAGGTTTCGTTCAGAAACTTAAATGTCCATGACAGCAGAAAAAGATTTTGCTAACCATAGTAATACATAAAATCAGTTTTAAAAAAACTCTAACGTATTTAGCAATATTATAAGCGCTTCCTGAAGTTACAGTCATATAATACTCAAGTAGTGTATTTTATGCCGTTGTATTTCTTTTTACTGTCGGGTTTTAGATTTCCAGAACCTATTTAAACCAATATTATATTATTATTAATTAATCCGTAATCGATTAGACTTATTAAATAAATGAATTGACATAAATTGACCATATAATGGCAACACTAAACTACATGTTAAAATGGCTGTCGTGTTGATAATAAGTTAAATGACTTATTTGTTTGTTGTGATTACGTAGACTTATTTGGACAGGTAGCATTAATCGGATAATTCCTATTTTAAAAAGTTATATTTTTTGATTATCTTTCAAAAGGTGTCCGCTGGCGGCCAATTCTTGGCATTGTCCTTTGTTTTAAAGAACAAAATCAAAAAAATACTAGACCTTAAAACGAAAACAATAAAGGCAATTATGAGTAAAATAACTAGTCACATTTTGAGCTCAGCTTTTAACTTATTTAAGGCGAGGTATTCCGAATATTAGCAATTTTTGTTAATTTTTGAACGTCTGTATTTATTTTTAAGAAAAACCTAGAATTATGAAATTGGTATTTTATCAAAATATAACATATTATCTAGTCTTTCGGAAAGACAGAAACATAATTAATAACAATTTACTCGTTAGAAAAAAAATATAAAGATGACCCTAATTTAAAACTTAAAACGTCGATTACTCCGAGATCGCATCACTAAATGATATGAAAGTTATACCAATAGAAGTAGCTTGTTATTATTTAAAATATCGGAAAAAAACTTTTTTTCTATTAAGCTATAATTTTCCCACAAATAAATAATAACCTACGTAATTCCTAAATCTAACGGGCGGTCGCGTTCCCTCCGACGGCCCCGACCGTCGACCAGTACCCGTCGAGACACCGGAGCGGAAGGTTGTATCGCTGTTTTGTACAAAAATAATACGTATAATATTTTAGTCAAAGTTCGTCCCCGTGATTAGGTATTTATTAACATGGGCAATAAAATAAATGGAAGAAGATTTATAAAATTAAAATTAAAGGAACACCGATTTATTTTACAAAAAAAAATGGTTGGTAGGTAAGTGCCTGCTTACTCGCTTTACTTTTATAATACATAATTAGATTACTAACATTTCCCATAGGTATATATAATTATAATAATAGCAATAAATAAAAAATAAATAAGAAATAAATAAATAATAAATAAATATAAAGTAAATAAGTAATAAATAAATAATAAATAAATAATAAAAACATATTAAATAAATAATAAAGAAATAATAAATAAATAATAAATAAATATCAACGCTACAATATTTTGTAGGTGCTATAACTAGTTATAATACACCTAGGTACATATATTAGGTAGGTAAGTAGGTATAACTACTTACTTTTTAATTTTGCCTTTATTCAGATAAATTTGAAATAATGTGTAGGTACAAACATACTATGTCTCATGCACGTACACCCAGATCAAGAACAAAACAAAATAATATTTGTTCCATGCGGGGACCAAAACCACGATACACCACAGCGCGAGAAGCAAAATAATCACTTATTAACCACTACGCCAACCATACCGTCTCGTATAATGCTGGCACTTCTCATGGCGTATTTGTGCAAAAATTCGCCTTATTTGGATAATACAAAATCGACTTTATTTCAATTACTATAAGGTGAATTTTGTATTATCCAAATAAGGCGAATATTTGTACAAATACGCCATGTGAAGTGGCAGCATAAAAACTCATAGGCAATTTTGCGATGCAATGAAATATACCCTATTGTTATTGCTATAAAGTCGATTTTGTATTATCCAAATAAGGCGAATATTTGCACAAATACGCCATGTGAAGTGCCAGCATAAAATCTCATAGGCAATTTTGCAAGTAAGTACCTATTTACTTATTTGTTATAAATTCAATTTACTGTTCATTCGCTAAGTAGGTAGGTATACTACTATGAAATAAAATCCTATCCTGTTCCGTCTTTGTACTTTTTGTTACGAGGAACCAACTAGAACGGAAGGTATAGACGCCAGTACATCAACCAGGATATCGCGTAGACGCGGTCGAATGCGGACGCTTTATTCGCAATTTATTCGTAATTTTACCCATAAAAATGGTGTTGTAATTCATGGAATATTGACTCGTAATGTTTTCGTGCAACAAGTGAACTAAGTACAAAAGTGGAGTGAACTTTTTCGCTGTTTTTATTCGCGAGTACAATATCGTGCGCGCTAGCAAGGCTGAGGTAAGCTCTTCCTCACCTCGGGGGAAAGAGACAGGCTGCGCGCGACAAATAATTCGTCCTTGTCGCACTGCAGCGAGACGTGGAGCGCTTGGCGTTGCACTCACTATATAGACGTATTTTAGATTTATAACTGCAAAATAATGGCGAAGCAGTGCAGCGCTTGCAATTCAAGTATTACAGATAGCTTCTTTATGGAATGCTCAAATGACAAATGCAGGAGAGGGTATGATTTAAATTGTCTCAAAATTACACTAGATGCTTTTAAGACATTTACCCTAGCATATAAGAAGAAATGGGTATGTCCGGAGTGTGTTTGCTTAAATCCAAAACGCGGAAATATAGATACACCTGTCAGAATGGATACCACTAAATTACACATAACCACTACACCTGATAATGTGAACACCAAGCGAGGGAGCCAAGCCCAGTCCTCGCCGATAATTTTAAGAGACGTGGATTCCGTGTTACTGGATGAACTAAAGCAGCTCCGGGTGGATATTACGGCCCGCCTAGACTCTCAAGCAAATGCGATTACACTCATGCAAGGTCAATTTGGTTTATGTGTTGTGTTATCTACATTCCGCCAGGTAGCTCGGAAAATGATTATTGGAACGAAGTTCCTTATCGCGCGTTGTGAAAGGGGGCTAGACGGAAAAAATTCTTACGAAAAGTTGTCACGACACTTTTGTATATTTGATTTAAGAGCCATCTATTAACGTTATTGGCGCAACTGTGCTCTTCGAGATCGAATTACGAACGGCCAATAGATGGCGCAGAAATAATTTATTGGTCTTTCTATCTAAATAACTACGCATTGTACTAACATGTTAGAAAATGTTAATCTTTAAAATTACTTACTTACAATTACAATGTAAGCAGCCATAATAACTTTTCATTCCTCGCTTTTTTTTGGCCCTGGCTTAAAGCCACTTAAATTCACTTTAACGCATCACATTAATTAGTGAAGGAATTGTTATAAAATTTTATTACAATTCCTTCACTAATTAATCGAAAGGAACTTCGTTCCATCCGGGTGTCCCTTGACACCTCTCAAGTTTTTTTTTGTTGTTATTTAGAATAATAGAAAGAATGTGTGATAGTTATGGAGAAGTTATTGTAATCGGTGATTTTAACTTGTATTCATGTCCTGTTAATATTAATAACTATTACGATTGTTTTTTGTCACATTGCGAGTTCACTCAGAGTAACACAGTACCCTATTGTTTAGGTCGTCAGTTGGATTTGGTTCTGAGTGCAGGCATTAGCGGAGGAGTGACGGTGGTGGCGGCGGACGAGGCGCTGGTGCCTGTCGACGCGCACCACCCGCCGCTAGCGGTCAGCGTGCGCCCCGCCCCCGCCCCGCATACGGCCCCCGCCGGCGCCTGCGGTACTAGTGCTCGCTATATTAGACCACAGTGGAATTGGAATAAGGCCGATTTTCAATTGTTATATTTTAGACTAGTTTCCATTGACTGGAGTAAATTGTATGAAATACGTGATTTGGAAGAGATGTTGAACTTCTTTTATGATAACATTAATTATACGATAGATGGGTGCGTGCCGCGGAAAAAACGTAGTAGTGGAAATTCGCGGTACGTATACCCAGTATGGTATACAAGCGAAATAATAAAAAATATACAAATTAAAGCCAGACTTCATAAAATATTCAAAAAAACAAAGTTGAGTAGCGATTATCACAAATTTGCAGAGTGTAGAACCTGTATAAAAAAATCAATAGAAATAGCGCATATAGAACATAAACATAAAATTCAGTGTCAATTTGTTAAGGATCCGAAATCGTTTTGGGATTATATTAGGTCAAAACAAAAAAACACCAATAAGTACAGTATTATAAAAGACGGTCAACATTTAACGGATGAAGAGTGTGCTGGGCAGTTCGCAGACTTTTTTGAGTCTGTGTACAGCAAAGAGCCACCCCTACTGGACGTGGGCGCGGCGGCGGCGGGGGTCGGCGCGACTAGTGCGCGTGTGCATATTGAGGCGCTGAGTCTTTCGGAAGTTCAGCAGGCGCTTAGAAGTCTCAAGCCAAAACGTTCGTCTGGCCCAGACGGTATACCAGCGTTTCTGTTCCGAGACTGTGGGAGGGTACTGGCGGAACCATTACTTCACATTTTTAATGCATGTTTAGAACAAGCGACGTTCCCTCCTAGGTAGAAGATCACGCGCGTTATTCCGGTTGCTAAAGGAAAATCTGGTCCGGATATCTGTAATTATAGATCGGTAGCTGTACTATCGACGCCTGCTAAAGTACTGGAGTCAGCCATTCAGCGTTCCATGCAGGGACAAGTGCGCGCGCGTCTATCAGATGCGCAACACGGGTTCCGGCCGGGATGCAGCACTGCCACTAACCTACTCAACTTTATGGTGCAGGTGGTACCGTCTGTAGACTCTGGAGTACAGGTAGATGCTGCGTACTTCGATTTTAAAAAGGCGTTCGATACGGTCGATAATGACGTCTTATTAAGAAAGCTTGCAAAAATTGTATGTACACTGCCTCTGCTGCAGTTCTTCGCAAGCTATATGAAGGATCGTAAGCAATATGTAGATTACAATGGCTGCGAATCTCGACTGTATTATACAAGGTCTGGCGTGAGCCAGGGTAGCAATGTAGGGCCTCTCGAGTTTATTATAATGATAATTGACTTACCGGAAGTCGTCAGACATGGGACGTGTTTATTGTTTGCAGATGACCTGAAATTGCTGCTCAAGGTTAGGGATCAGACGGATTGCAAGTGAACGCCTGCAGGACGACATCAACCGAGTGGTCGAGTGGAGCATCGACAACAAACTTTATTTTAATGTAGCCAAATGCTCGGTGATGTCTTTCACTCGCGCCCGGACTCCTTTGTATTATCAATACAAAGTAGAGGATGCGCCGATGCAACGAGTGTCTCAGGTACGAGACTTAGGGGTAATCTTCACTCCGGAGCTAACCTTCCGTGAGCATATAAATAAAATTTGTAAGAAGGCATACCGTAACCTAGGTTTCGTACTCAGGCAGGCTCAGGGGTTTACCAACATCACGACACTCAGGGTGTTGTATGACGCACTAGTCAGGAGTCACCTTGAACATAGTGCAGTCATATGGGCTCCTTATGAGGCGAAATATAGTGTCATGTTGGAACGTGTCCAAAATAAGTTCACAAGACACCTTGTACTTCAAGTTGCATGGGGTATATCCATTGTACCCATTGATGTACCCTACACTATTTGTACTAGGTATGGTAGGGTACAACACGTTAAAGGTGCGACGGGACTTTGCACTCGCAGCGTATGTAGTAAAGCCCGGGAGTGCTGCGGCACCTGGAACTCTGCGTGCCAGACAGGTACGTGTGGAGGCGGCGACGCCCGCCCCTGCTTGCTGTGCCTGCAGCCAGAACCAACCTATTGGCGAGGACTCCTCTCACCAGAGCCATGCGTGTGGTGAACGAGGTTCACGAGAGGGTTGATTTGTTGTGGTGAAACTTGAGTGAACTCGCAACAGCTACATTGTATATAATATGTTATTTCAATTTAGGTTAAGATTTAGAATATATTGTGTAATTTTTATTGGATGTAGATTATGGATTTAGCATGTAAGGCCACTCTATCGCATTGGATCCCAAATCTGTAATGATAGATATAGGTAAGATTAAAATAAATAAATAAATAACCTATACCAAACTGTACAATTTTCCCAAATGAATATGAACCTTATTCTTTTGTAATAACGTTGAAAATCTATCAAAGTAATTTGACATTGTTGTAGCTTGATATGCTGGCCTCTGTACCTACCTTTCCTTTGATGTGTGTTGTGGTTGTGTTCCCTTTTTACCTACACATTATTTCAAATTTATCTGAATAAAGGCAAAATTAAAAAGTAAGTTTATATACCTACCTACCTACCTAATTATATGTACCTAGGTGTAATTATAACAAGTTATAGCGCCTACGAAATATTGTAGCGTTGACATTTATTTATTTATTATTTATTTATTATTTATTTATTATTTATTTATTTATTATTTATTTATTATTTATTTATTATTTATTTATTTATTATTTATTATTTATTATTTATTATTTATTATTTATTATTTATTATTTATTATTTATTATTTATTATTTATTATTTATTATTTATTATTTATTATTTATTATTTATTATTTATTATTTATTATTTATTATTTATTATTTATTATTTATTATTTATTATTTATTATTTATTTTTTAATTATTATGTATGTATTATGTATTTATTATTTATTTATTAGCGAGCACGTTTAGTAATAAGAAAAGAACTAGTCTAAGAAAAGAACGACACATTACTATAACGTAATAATTATCCAAAATAGTGTTGGTCAATGCAAGAAATAAATTAGTTTTTCGTTACTACAAAATATACCTCGACGCAGCGCCCAGCGCCCGCGCGCCGCTGCATGCCGCTTTTACGCTGAGTACAGCGCGCTGTACAACGCTTGCAGCGCTTACCTATTCTATGCCATTGCGGGGCGCTCCCCTTTACGCAGCCGTTACTTCCTCTGCTTCACCCCCTTCAAAATAGTATGCGGTAGGAAAACCTCGCCTTAAATCAGATTGTGTATTGGTGCACGGATGAAGATCTTGCCGCCAGCTGTCCAACAGTACTTGTAGTCATTGGTATTCGCAAAGTCACGCGCGAGGAAAAACAGTCTTCTAAAAGATCTAAAGCGACGATTTTCCGGTGTTTTTTGAACAAACGTCGCTATAGCAACCCCTTTTTTAGGACAAAGGCCCTTTAGAACGTTTTTTCGTTCAACATTCTCTTCACGACAGCATAATTAGCATTTTATCTTTTTTGTAATTCGGATGACATTGTAACATTAGCAATTTTAAATTTTTGATTTTTTTTGTTCAACTGTCTGTTAGCTATTATTCATTACTGTTCTTTTGAACTGTTTGGCGCTATAGTAAACTGTTCACAGTTAAAGATTTAAAGTATAGTTGGCACTTAACCATATTTTTTTAAGTATTTCTTTTTAATTTGTTGTAGTAATACGAAGTGAGCGAGCAGTGCCACCTATGTAAGTTATTCGCGAGTGTAGTTCGGTTTCGTTTTTGCGCCGCTAACATCGTTGTGCCTGGCTGTTCTAATTAAATATACTTTGTTCCTGTAAAAGGTGTTTTGTTATCCCATATCCCTTCAGGTTATGGGCCCAGACTGTGCCAGTAAGTGAAATCAAAACTGATTAATGAATAATTGCAGTGATTTGAACTAAAACAGTTCGTCGTAAACAAAGTGATAAACGCGTCTACGCGAGTAAAGGTTTAACACAGGTGATTAGTGTAACGTGGACTTGCAAGTTACGTTCGCCGTTTATTTACTACTACTAATTAGGTTGTTACGAACATTTTTTATATCTGCATATTTGTTGTTTTGAAGTTGAAGAAACTTCGATATGGCTACATCTATTAAGATTGATCGACTTACTGGTGATAACTATGATACATGGAAGATACATATGCGAGCAATTCTGATCAAGAACGATCTATGGGAATATGTATCGGGGGCGTTACCAAAACCACATTTAGGTGATTCGAAATATGCCGACTGGATGAAAACGGACAGAAAAGCCGAGTCAGACATATTGTTGGCGGTAAGTCCGCATTAGATGGTTTGGAATGTTCCAAAGCTGTATGGGATAAACTAAAATCTATGTACCAGTCGAGCGGACCTGCCAGAAAAGCCTCGTTATTGAAAAAGCTGGTGCTTACTCGTATGCAGGAAGATGATGATTTGAAATGATGCTGTTAAAAAACTCAAAGAAATTGGTTTGATTGTTATTGATGAACTGCTAGCCATATTATTGTTGTACAGTTTGCCGGATTCGTTCGCCATGTTTAGAACGGCAATGGAATCGCGTGATGATCTACCATCAACGGACACGTTAAAGGTCAAGATTATCGAGGATTACGAAGCTCGTAAGTCCAATACGGTAGACCAAGGGGTCATGTTCGTCAAACGTATCAATAAGAATAAAAATGCCAATCTGAAGAAGAATGACAACCAAGGCCATAAAAATAATTTTGAATGTTATCGTTGTGGTCGTCGAGGGCATTTAGCGAGAGAGTGCAAGACTAAAAACATCAACAAGCCTAAGCAAAGCGCACAAAAATTGGAATCCTGTAAAGACAGCGAGCAAAGGACAACAATGTTATTGAGTACTACCGAAGAGGTAATGCTGGGTGAGAAACTAAATCCTATTTGGTGCATTGACAGTGGATGCACGGGTCATATGTGTAATGAGAAACAAATGATCGAGGATTTTACGAACTGGACTCCGAACTTAATTTAGCTAATAGCGACAGAACACAAATTACCGGCACTGGTAAGGTAAGGATCTCGGTAGACACGGGCAGTGAAGAACGCCAGATTGATATTGAAAAAGTGTTCTACGTATCCGATTTACGAACCAACTTATTATCAGTGGCCAAGATGACTGATCGCGGGTTCGAGGTTCGCTTCAGGAAGAATGATGCGATTGTGATCGACAATGATGATAAAATTCATATGCGGGCAGACCGCGTTGGTAACCTATACCATGTTCGCATGAGTCAGAACAGTGTCAATAATGTTGAAGCTGTGAATAATTCACTAGACACGTGGCACCAACGCCTCGGACATCTCAACGAACGCGACTTAAAAGCTATGGCGAAAAATAGCTTAGTACACGGGCTATCATTCAAGGATGACGAAAAGTTATCTGAATGTGAGATCTGTATTAGTGAGAAACAGACTTGCACGCCATTTCCAAGAAAAACGGAAGATCGCACAAGTGAATTGCTAGAAATAGTGCATAGCGATGTTTGTGGCCCCATGAAACATCAGTCATGTGGCGGTAAAAAGTATTTTGTTACATTTATCGATGACAAATCTAGATGGTGTGAAGTGTACTTCATAGCAAATAAAAGTGATGTCCTAAATTCATTTAAAACCTATAAAGCCTATGCTGAGAATTTAACGGGAAAGAAGATAAAGTATCTTCAGTCTGATAACGAACGTGAGTACGTGAACAATGAATTCAATGATTTATTAAATAAAGCTGGAATCAGAAGAAGATTGACAGCGCCGTACACGCCTCAACAGAATGGGATCGCTGAGAGAAAGAACCGGACATTAGTTGAGATGGCACGTTGTATGATGCGCCAAGCAGGCAGTCCTCCTTCTTTCTGGGCAGAAGCAATTAATACTGCCAATTATATAAGAAACCGGTGCCCAACTACAGCGTTAAATGGTCAAATACCGTTTACAGTATGGAAAGGAAAGATTCCCACAGTAATATTTATGCACGTGTTTGGTTCGAAAGTATATTATAAAGACAAGGGAAAACCTAAAGGAAAATTTGAGTCTCGTTCGCAGTTAGGAATATTTGTGGGTTATGATATTCAATCTAAAGCATATAGGATTCATGATCCTGCGACAAGAAAAATAATTGTGAGTCGTGACGTGAAGTTTATGAATGAGACAGCATTTAGACATGAATATAAAGAGATATTTGATGATGAAGAAGACACTGATGAGGAAGAAATAAGAGTAGAATTAAATGTGTCTAACACGAATAATGGAAGAAAGGAAGAGAACCGGAAAATACTGAGAACCAGAAGAGATGGTAGTAGACCAAGAAGATCGCTTGAAAGAGTTGATGAACCAGAGGAAGATAGAGATAGAGGTCAAATACATAGAAAGAGGAACTCAACTGTTTCCTGGGAAAATTTAATAGAACCTTCTAAAAGAGGAAGAGGAAGACCTCGTCTGATTCGTACTGGTATGGCGGGTAGACCGCGGAAAGAATATCATACGGTAAATGAGGATAGTACAGATAGTGAAAATGAGTCAGATAAATTGAATGAACAGATGAGTGCAGGGATAGCAATGATAGAACCAATGATTTGGAAAGATGTAGAGAAGAGAAGCGACGTAAATTTGTGGAAATCTGCTCTAGAAGATGAGTATCTGTCACAAATAAAGAATAAAACCTGGGATATTGTACCACGACCAAAACAACGAAAAGTTATTGGAAGTAGGTTTGTGTTTAGTACGAAAAGTACTGGCAAGAAAATACGTCTCGTCGCAAAAGGATGTTCACAACGGCCAGGGGAGGATTTTCATGAGACCTCATCCCCAGTTGTGAGATCATCATCAATAAGGCTTATAGCGGCCTTATCGGCTGAATTTGGATTGGAAATCCATCAAATGGATGTTGTAACAGCGTACCTTAACGGTTCACTGGATGAAGAAGTCTTTATGGAAATTCCAGATCAGTTGAGCGATGTTCTAGAGAGAGTACTCGCAAAAGAAAAGATTGGTTCACAGAAGAAAATAATAACAGATAAAAACATATTTTGGACAGCTAAACGCTGGAACAAGGCTCTTAATGAATGTGTGGATAGTGTGTGTTTGTTAAGAAAATCTTTATATGGCTTGCGTCAGTCAGGGTTGCAGTGGCATAAAGAGTTAGTGAGAAAGTTGAGTGACATTGGTTTTGAAGCGATGCCGCAGGATCCTTGTGTATTTATTGCACAAAAAGGTGAGCGAATGATGTTAATTGGTATATATGTCGACGATATTATTATATCAACAAATGATGATGCACGGTTGCATGATATAAAGAAACAATTATCGAATGCTTTTGAAATGAAAGATATGGGTAAGATATCTACATGTTTAGGTATTGAATTTAGTCGTGATAATGAAAATAAAGTTTACTTGAGTCAAAAATCATATATAGATAAACTGTTAGAACGATTTAGTATGAGTGAGTGTAAATCTGCTGTCACACCTATGGATGTAAATGTTAAATTAGATAAACCTGAGTGTATTAGATCTGATATAATGGAACAGTATCCGTATCAAAGCTTGATAGGTGCCTTGATGCATCTGGCCGTATCAACGAGACCAGACATCACGTATGCCGTCAACTATTTAAGCCAATTCAATACTAATTACGATATTGAACATTGGAAGGCTGCAAAACGTGTGCTGAGATATTTAAAAGGTACATCAGATTACGGATTAGTGTATGAAAGAACAGGTTTACCTCTTTTTGGTGTGGTTGATGCAGACTGGGGTGGAAATGCAATAGATCGTAGATCCTATTCCGGTTTTGCGTTTATTTTAGCAGGTGCCCCGATTAGCTGGGAGGCGAGAAAGCAACGGACCATTGCTTTGTCAAGCACCGAAGCGGAATATATGGCTATTTCCGAAGCTGCTAAAGAGGCAATGTATTTACGTGATGTTTTAAGTAACATTGGGATTAAGTGTGATTGTGTGATGCTATTTAACGACAACCAGGGCGCGATTAAACTTGCGCAAAGTAGGAATTATCATTCACGAACGAAACACATTGATGTGAGGCACCACTTTATTCGGGATATGTGCGAACAAGGTGTAATTGATCTGAGATATTTGTGTACTGACCGAATGCCTGCTGATGTTTTGACCAAAGGCTTGAGTGGGACAAAGCATCATGAATGTTTGCGTAATTTAGGTATGATGGATGAGTGTATGTGAATGTCGAAGATATATGCTCTCTACTTCGAGGGGAGGTGTTGTAGTAATACGAAGTGAGCGAGCAGTGCCACCTATGTAAGTTATTCGCGAGTGTAGTTCGGTTTCGTTTTTGCGCCGCTAACATCGTTGTGCCTGGCTGTTCTAATTAAATATACTTTGTTCCTGTAAAAGGTGTTTTGTTATCCCATATCCCTTCATAATTTTATTTCGTTAGAGAAAATAAAAAAGTGTTAAAAATGTAATAACATTTGTATTAGCAAAAAGAAGGTATTTTTTTTTAAAGTATAAATTCTTTTAGCTATAGGTGTTGGTTAGGCTCATCTAGGAATCACGCTAGACGAGAAATTACAATGGGGACCTCATATAACATCTATTGCGGGGCGACTAAGCTCCGCGGCTTATGCTGTTAGAAAGATAAGACAGTTAACAGATGTAGAAACTGCGCGTTTGGTCTATTTTGGCTACTTTCACAGCATTATGTCGTATGGTATTTTACTGTGGGGTCGGGCTGCTGACATTGAATCCGTTTTTATTTTACAAAAAAGAGCTGTCAGAGCCATTTATAATCTACGTCGCCGCGAATCTCTTAGGGAACTATTTAAAAATATTAATATAATGACAGTGCCTTGCCAATTTATTTATGAAAATATTATGTATGTAAGAAAAAACTTACATATGTTTAATAAAGTAAGTGATAGACATGACTTTAATACTAGAAACAAGGACAAAATAGCTCAACCATATTTTAGATTGTCTAAAGTCCATACATCTTTTATGGGGTACTGTGTTAAGTGCTACAACAAAATTCCTAGTGATATATTACAACTAAGTGATACAAAATTTAAATCATATATTAAAAGTACACTCTGTAAAAAAGCTTATTATAATCTAGAGGACTATATTCAAGATAAGAATGCTTGGAAACATGCTGGTCTAGCTCCATAGGACGATCGACAGTCTAGACAAAATCGAACCGATTGCTAATTTAAAATACCTAATTTCATACTTAGTATAAATATGTACATATATATATATTTGACTCTTTTTTTATACACTGCTCAGGCTCACATACTGATTCATTGTTTGTTAAAATATAAGGAGTGGTCGTCTACTGTTTCAACATTAATTGTAATATGTAATATGTGAACACTGTGTATCTATGTACATATAACTTAGTCTGTCATTCCTTAATCTGTGATACTTTGTACACACTTTCAAATACCTAGTGTTTTTATGCAAGGTACATCGTATTCACGTATAATTATATAATTCCTGTAAATGCAAATATTGTTAACATCGTTTTAAAAGAGTAAGTATGGAGTTTCTTGCCCATTCTTCTCCATACAAAACTACCTTTTGGAATGGGCACCTAGAATCAATTTTTTTTTTCTCATTTGACGTTCAAAAGTGCCTTATAATGGTCTAATTGAAATAAATGATTTGACTTTGACTTTGACTTTGACTTTGACTTTAACAAAAAGCCAATAAATAAAACAGTTTAGTAAAAGCTTTGGTATGTATTTCTGATGTTCTTGCACTTTCATTGTGCGGGCATAACGGTAGCCGGTCACAGGAAATTGGGTGATAGGAAACTAACATGGCGCTGCAGCAAATGCAAGTTATCAAGCTCCACCCAAGCCTCAGCATCTCCAAGGCCCGAGACAGAAACAGAATCACTCATACTAAAAGAAATAAGATTACTGACGGACAAACTGGCCCCATTAGAATGCCTAAAAGATGAGATTGCTAAACTGCGCACCGAGTTAGCTGGTTTCAAGTCATCTCTCTGTGACACCAACCGAGAGCTGAAGGAGTTTAATGGAAGAATTAAAGACTTAGAAACTCGTCTTATGCGCGTCGAGAAGGTACAGGAGCATGTAGATCTTATCCAGGTTCGATTAGAAAAATTAGAAGCGGAGTCTAATGCTAAGAAGCAGTGGACTAGATTAAACAACATCGAAATTAAAGGCGTTCCTCAAACCAACCAATCGGCTCAAAAATTGATTACCCAGTTTTGAAAGCACAGATTAACTTTATTGCGAGAGTCCCAACGCGAGAAAAAGATCATGCGAAGCCCATAATTGTGTCTTTCTTGAATCGCTACGTTAATTGGCTATTTAACGACTTTTACAGATTTTAATCTGACAATCACGTCTAAATGTGCAGTGTAAATGATTTGAAAAAAATATGTTAAACTAAATAAATATGTTAAATATGTTAAACTAGAACATTCTCTTAATCATTTAGTAAGTGAATATTTTTAATTATATTCATATTATATAGTTTAATTAACACGTGAAGTTGTGTCTGACGCGGACAAAACATTGACAATCACACAAAATCTACCAGGTATAATTAAACGAAACTTACACCATCTTACATACGATTTTATTATCTATCTTTTAGTATACGCCTTTTTTTTACTTTTGAAAGAATCCAAAACTCTCAAAATTGCGTCGAAAAAATTAAATAAAAGTAGTATTCTTTGATGATGTTGAAAACAGAAAAGGACCTCATAAAAATAAAATAAATAGTGTTCCTAATTTCATTAAGTCTGTTTCGGTTCGTGTTAAACCAAATTATGTGAAAAAAGATTAAGAGCCATATCATTCGTAGTGCTACTAGTGTATTCCAAAAGTTAATGTGTCGCTCCGTGTTAAACTTAAAATTCATTCGTGGAATTATGAGGTGGTTGTTCACAGGTATGCCATTATGGATCTAATTACATTCTTCTTAGGACATATTTTTAAGCACCTTGCTTGTATAGATAAGCCTATTCAACCGTACAACTTTTCTATTGTTCCTTATCGCAACTCATTAGTCGTAGTCTTTTCAAACTCGTGTGTCATAAATCGCTGTGCACTGCTGTGCTTAGAACTTTACTATACTGTTTTACTTACTACCTGCATTCTATTACATTATTGTTGGTATTTTCTGAATGTATTCATCATATTTAGACTTATTAAAACAATCGGTTATGTGGGTAGTTCCACCGTTTCGTGCAAAAAACACCGTTTTGAAGAATCAAAAACTTTTTAAATATTCCGCATTTTTTTTGTAAAAAATCGAATTCTGGTCGTTTACAGATTACCAAAATGTACGAGGCCTGCGCACGAAGACAAATAGTTTATATCGTAACATTTTTTAACCGACTTCAAAAAGGAGCAGGTTATCAATTAAAGAAAAAGAAAGAAAGAAAAATTGTTTATTTGAAACCTCGTACAGGTAAACCGAAACATATAAGGGTTAAACAAATAATACAACATAAAAAAAAGACTTATAAAACCTGTACGAGACCAAAAAGGCTCCTGTTTCAGCACAATGCTACGACATGAAATGTCGCAGCATTGTCAATTCGAATGTTTATATATATATATATTTTTTTTATGTATGTTCGGGCATAACTCTGTCATATAGACGGATTTGCAAAATTCTTTCTTTGTTCGAAAGGAGTTTGTTCCGAAATGGTCCCATATAAATTTTACTAAAATTGATACAGCCCTTTTTGAGAAAATCAACAAATTCCCAAAAAAAAATACTAAGACGACGTTTTAGTTTCTTCAATCTTTGGAGGACTTACAATCTCTTTTAAGTGTGTCACCATTTCCTAATGGATTTGGATGTTAAGGCAACACTAAAAAGCGAAAAATAAAAAGTTTTTTCAAAAAAATAGAAACCGCCTTCAAAAACTAAAAAGTGATAAATAACTTTAGCACAGACCACACATTACTTTACTTTCGGAAGTCGGTGGCGGTGGCTTTGTGTTTGTTGTTATGTAGTGCCACCGACTTCCGAAAGTAAAGTAATATGTGTTCTGTGCTATAATTATATATAATAAGGAAAAAACAGTTACCCAAATCCAAATCATTAGAACTAATGGATATTTCTCTTTCAGGTCCTTGGATTCTTCAATGTCATATAATGCTCTTGGTAAAAGCCTGGACTTGTCACCGACCATGCTTTCAAGCGGCATGGAGGAGATGAAAATGGAAATAACTGCTTTAAAATCAAATCTGGAAAGCACACAACACGAATTGGACAATTTAGTCCTTGAGAATATGGGACTTAAGAAACAAATTACCCTAACTTTCCCAAGAAATTGTTATCTTAAAGCAAATATGTACTAGTCCGAAAAAATCCCTCAATCACATGTCGCATTCTAAAAGATCTATTTCTTCTAGCAGGAAAAATAGTGTTAAGCAACGACTAACAGAGACTTTTCAGTCAAGTCCTACCAATAATACCACTGAAAGATTTCCTCGGGCATGAACGGTGGACAACATAAAAATTCTAACTGATTTTACTCAAAACCTGGAAGAACAACTAACACGTGCCAGAAATGAAATAATAAATCTTAATAAGCAAATAAGCACCCTACAATATGCACTGCAAACAAAAGTAACTTCTGAAAGCAACGCAATTACTACTTCTACTTCTATAGTCCACACCGGCAGGAAAGAGAGGAAATTGTGTATCCTGACAAACAGCAAGTCATATGGTACAGCGCAAGTCGTGGAGGAAATACTTGGTGATCAATTGAATTATTGCCGTTATGTGATGCCAAATTATAGCATAAAAATGCTGCTAAAAAATATTGATAGTAAATTAGTAAATTACGATATGAATGACTACTGTGTTATCATAATAGGAGAAGATGACTTTAAAACCACGAGTAACTACATCGACTTAAGGGGCTATTAAACGACTTTTACAGATTTTAAATTGACAATCACGTCAAAATGTGCAGTGTAAATGATTTGAAAAAAATATATGTTAAACTAGAACATTCTCTTAATCATATAGAAAGTGAATATTTTTGATTAAGTTCATATTAAATAGTTTAATTAACTCGTGAAGTTGTGTCTGACGCGGACAAAACATTGACAATCACACAAAGAATACTACTTTTATTTAATTTTTTCGACTAAATTTTGAGACTTTTGGACGCAAAACTGATGCAGAACGGATGCAGTCTGCGTCCAAAACTTTCAAAATTTAGTCGAAAAAATTAAATAAAAGTAGTATTCTTTCAAAATTAAAAAAAAAGGCGTATACTTAAAGATAGATAATACAATTGTCTGTAAGGTGGTGTAAGTTTTGTTTAATTATACCTGGTAGATTTTGTGTGATTGTCAATGTTTTGTCCGCGTCAGACACCACTTCACGTATTAATTAAACTATATAATATGAATATAATTAAAAATATTCACTTACTAAGTGATTAAAAGAATGTTCTAGTTAAACATATATTTTTAAAATCATTTACACTGCACATTTTGACGTGATTGTCAGTTTAAAATCTGTAAAAGTCGTTTAATAGCCCCTTAATACAGACAATTAGAAAATCTTTAGAAAATGTGACATATACTAATGTAATAATATGTACCCCCACGTATATATGCGGTGCTCTAATTTATAATTATAGAGTTGAATTATTTAATAATCTTTTATGTAGAGACTTGTATAGTAATAGTTATGCATATTTTTTGGATTCAAACTGTTGTAACCTTTCTTTAGACATGTTCTCTAATAAAACAGGGAAAATAAATCTTTATGGTGCTAAAAATATACATGGGAACATTTTGGAAACCATAAATTATTGTTCCCCTATATGTACACAACTGTTAGTATGAAAGCATGTGTGTCAACGCCTAATAATCTATGATATTACTCTACTCGGAACTTGTGTTATCAATGATCGTGTATAGCAGATAGCTTCACTTCCTCTCACCGGCTCCGTGACCGTGTCGTTTTGTTTAAACTATATTTCTGTTAAATATAATAAATACAGTTTATTATAACAGTCAAGTGCTTTATTTATACACAACAGGTTATGGGCCGTCCCTGCCTGATAAAAGTTTAAAAAAAATAAGCAGTAATAAAAATATAAGTTCAGTAACAAGTGTGGCATAACCTCAAATTCCGCGTTATTCAAATTTTTTTTTCCAGCCGCGTGTCCGAAACGCTATAAAATGGCTTTTAATACATTAGGGTAGTTCTTCAGGGACAAAATTTTCGATTTCTATGGGTATATTTCTGTAACCATCTAACAGAACTATATGTCAATTTTTTTTTGTACAGTTTAGCTTTATCCCTTGCTAGGACAAATAATATTTTTTAAATAATTGCAGTCAAAGTACACAATAAAAATATTTGAAGGTGGTTCTTCTGATTCATATATCGCGTCCGTTTGCCATTTTCCAGAACAAAATGGTCGATGTTGCATTTTCCCTTTGATACATCAATATCAATTATAATTATATCGAAAGGAAATGAGTTGTCCTCTTACAAAAAACATATGTATTAGTTACAACTACCTTAGTGTGTTTATAAATGAGTAAATAAGAAGCGTCCGGTGTAAAATACTGATTAATGTGGCGTAAGCTGCGCTTGACCGTACTTGGTCGGGTAATAATAATGAGAGTCTGGCTTCCCATGCGGGGGGAAGTCAGTCTTGCAACGAACCATCTAGAAGGCGGACCTGCGGCTGTTGGCTTAGATCCCGGTGTTACGAAGGTAAACATCTGATTCATCTGTGTTTGGTTCAGGTGGCACCCTGATTACAATGCTTATGTTATAAAATTAATTTTATTGTTTTAAAACTTCAATCTGTGTTTCATGTGATGCTTTTGGGTTATAGATTCGTGTAGAAAAATGACAATAATGAAGTCTGTATATATGATGAGTTATGCATTATTGTAGGCAAAATCTTGATTCATCTGTGCCTGATTCGTATGGTCAAAACCCCATATAAATCATAAAATAAATTAGTTTTCCCCATCTCCAGCACGAAATGAACGCTTTTGTTGCGTAATTCTCCTTGTCCAATTTTTGACCGTGTACAAGTAAGTTGTTCTATTATATATTAGCTATAACTTTATAAAAAATCACAGGAGTATAAACTTGTTCTAAATAGGACATTTTCGATATGTCTTAGTCTTAGTTAAGAATTTAAAATAATTATTTAATTCGGAAACAGCCCTACAAGACCTGGCCCTTCCCGACGATGACAGCTTTTGGATGGGGACTTCGTCAACCGATAAAAAAATATATAAAATTCATCAGAGATATCCTATCGACCCTTCATCAGAAAAGAGTGGATGATCCCTCAGATTCTGACGATGAGGATATTTTTGTGTTTAAAAAGCCTTAATATGATAAACGGACAAAAGAGTCACACGCCATTAGTGAAGATAATTATGGTGAGGAATTGAGGATGATATTGATAGCAGCTCGGTTCCTTGTAAAGTGCCAAGGAAATATTTCTTTTAGTTCCTACTTAACTTTGACTAACTATATTACTTATAGTTAACCATACTTAGGATAAATGTTTGAAAGTTAATAATGAAGATAATTGACAAAATGCCATTTAATGTTTGAAAGTTCATAATGAAGATAATTATCAAAATGCCATTTAATTAAAGTTGATCTCGTTTTTGTTACTTTATTGTTAGTAATAAATACACTAATGTGATTGGTAATTCCAATTAATAATTAAGACTGCTTAACTAAGACTGATGTCAAAACTACCATTATTAGAATAAGTTAGTACTCCTGTGATCTTTTAATTATGAAGGGTTATAAGTGTAATAAATAGGACTAGTGAGTTGTACACGGAAAAAACAATAACAGACAAAATAATACATTATAATAACTTTCTAGTACCCAACAGAATTTATTGTATTATTACAAATACCTATTAGCCAGAGTTAAAATTTCTGTTATAATATAACAGAAATTTACCATATTATACAATTATATACTGGAGTTACAAAAAGGATTTACAAGAATTATTTTTGAATTCACCAAATTTTTTCCGTAATAATTATGATCACTGATAATTATTTTCATAAAAAAATATTATTGTTGTTGTAAAAATATGATTCGTTACATAAAGATTTTCATTTTTAACCCCCGACGAAAAAGAGGGGTGTTATAAATTTGACGTGTCTGTGTGTCTGTGTGTCTGTGTGTCTGTCTGTGGCACTGTAGCTCTTTAACGGGTGAACCGATTTGAATGCGGTTTTTTTTATTTGAAAGTAGATTCTCTAGCGATGGTTCTTAGACATGTTTCATCAAAATCGGTTCAGCAGTTTTAAAGTTATCAGCTCTTTTGTTTGCTGCGGTAGGGATCTTAGACGCATACCGGATATGTTTACTTTGCTTTCAAACATATTATTATAGGTGACCACACTGACCACACAAAACCAAACTAAATTACATTTAAAAAATTTAAAATAAAAATTAAATTAAAAATTAAAAAAAACCCCCAACGCAAAACATAAAAGCGATTATGTAAAAAGTAAAAAATAATACTTTTGTTGAGCCATCAAATGTTTGTTCGTTGAAATGGTGCTATAATGTCGCGGCGGGGTACCGCTAAGTTTAAAGCAATAACTAAATATCTAAAATAGCGAACTGATGGTAACTAGATTTGCAACAAGATTAACAACTAGATTAGCAACAAAAATTTGATAATATCGAAGCAAATTGGTCGGAAATGCTGGTAAATTAATAGACAGTGAATGAAATTGAGGGACTGACTTACTTAAGCGGTACCCCGCCGCGACATTATAGCGCCATTTCAACGAACAAACATTTGATGGCTCAACAAAAGTATTATTTTTTACTTTTTACATAATCGCTTTTATGTTTTGCGTTGGGGGTTTTTTTTAATTTTTAATTTAATTTTTTATTTCTGTTTCTGATTTATTTGTAACAAATTCTGATTCATCTGGGCACAAAATATTCGAACGTCGATATCTTCAAAACTACTTTATAAAAACGAGTCCCTCATTCAAATATATGTTATTTGGCATACCTATTTTCATAAGAACATGTGTTACTGAGCTGAAAGTGAAATTAAATTTTGACCATATGGATCAGTCAAAGAATCAAATTTCGAAGAAATACCTATTATCTATACAGAAATTAACTGGAAGAGACAATTTCTCAACATGGAAATTTTGCGATGGAGGCATATTTGGAACATGAGGAACTGTGGGAATGTATTAAGTCAGATGCCTGTGATTCTAAAAAGGACATTAAAGCCAGAACAAAAATAATTTTAATGATAGATCCACAGTTGTACGTACATGTTCAGGATGCAAAAACAGCAAAGCCGGTATGGGACAATTTAATAAAAGCATTTGAAGACAGTGGTCTGCTCCGTAAAGTGGGGCTCCTTAAAGATTTAATTACGACCAACCTAGAATCTAGTACAAATATAGAAGAATATATAAACAAATTGATGTCAACAGCACACAGATTGAGAGGAATAGGATTCAATGTGGATGATGAGTGGCTCGGGACTCTAATGTTGGCAGGGTTATCAGATGAATATAAGCCTAAGATTATGGGCATTGAAAGCTCTGGCATAAAAATTAGTGCAGATATGATAAAAACGAAGCTATTGCAAGAAGTCAAAACAAAATCAGAAAGTACTACCGCTTTTTATGCAAAGTCAAAGAAAACCATAAACAAAACTCAACATAAAGACAGTCACTCAGGAAAACCAAAAGGCCCCCGTTGCTTCAACTGTAATAAATATGGGCATATGGGCAAGCAATGTTGGTTTAAAAATAAGAACAAGGAAGACAAAGATACTAAAAATGGATTTGTCGCAGCTTTTTCAGCAACATCAGTGAATGATGCCAATAGTTGGTATGTGGACTCCGGAGCTTCAGCCCACATGACAATGAACCATGATTGGCTAGAAAATGAAACAGCACCGCCTGTACAAAGTATCAGGATCGCAGACAACAAAGTTCTAACTGTGCAAAGCTGTGGCACTGTAAATATCCAGGTACCAAATAAAATTACAGGAAAACCTGACAGTATTAAGGTAAAAAATGTATTATTTATTCTAACTCTATCTGTTTAAGACGGAATTATTTGTAAAGCTTCCAGCGCGCTCGATAGATGGCGTTGGCGTCGATTTAGAAGTCGCTATGGTTTCGTTACCGTGGTTAGGCTAAATAGGCAAATATATTTTTAATAAATGGTGAGCTATCAAGTCAGATCAGTACACAGTAGTTTTATTTACAATTCTCACTAGTGTACCTTCAGGTCAACCTCCCCAAATACCATCAGGTATTTAACATTGGTCCATACGAGCCGGGTCAATTGGACAGTTTTTTTTTATACAAGTGAAGCCACCGTTGGCCCCCTTCTCCGCCCCGTGTACTTGCAGTGGATCGCTGCAGAAAGGTACACGGTCCTCCGCACTAGCGGCGAAAGCTTCGCCCAGTATTAGCGGTGAGCTGAGTCAGCATAGGCGGTTTAGTTCAAGGAGTGGCCACAGAGGGCGCCACTCTAAGATCAACACGTCATCGGAAGACGGCAAGGTGACGCAGGCGCAGCCATCACGCGACGTCACAGGTGACATCACACGCAGTGCACATAGCGGCCACAGAGGGCGCCACTTGCAGGTTGAAATCGGTGTTTGTGAAGTGCAATTTTGTGAGTACATTAATTATTTATTAAATCTTGTCCACGAATTGGACAAACAGGTCGAGTCAAACAATTTTGAACTCTATTCCAACGAGAAGTTAAACTTAAGAAAATAGTGAAGAACTTTCGACTTTCGACGAAAATTAATTAGCAATCTTGGACTTGTAAAATTTTAAGAACATTTGTAGACTTAGAAAACTTTCATTAGTTTATTAATAATTTGTGTGCATGTTAGAATTAGAACTTAGAATAATTTATAGAAAACGGGGGAACGGGGAAGCTATACCCGATTTCCACCAGATTTTGTGTGTTTCCAAAACACTTGTAAAATTTTAAGTAGTGATTTTGGACTTGTATTATTTTTAACAGTGTACAACTTAGAAAATTTTAGTCGGCTGTTATAACTTAGTTCACTGCATAGTTTTACAACACAGAAAATTTACATGTTTTATCTCTTTTGAGAAAGTTGTTATTCATTTGTACATTGATTTTATTAACTTATACATTTGTTGTGTTCATAAACTTAGATCAAGGTAAAATCAATTTAAACGCATTTTATTTAATTATTAAATACATAAAATCAATTATAAAAATGGAAGGATTAATTAACGTTTTAAAAGATCAACAGAATGTTATTATAAAGGGATTGACAAACTTTAAAAAATGTAGTAAAGATAGATTAACGCTAGAATACATAGAAACAAGGCAAGAACTATTGGAAAGAGATTGGGCATTGTTCAAAGAAAATAACACTAAATTATATGAACGTTATAAAGCAGAAGACATAGTACAGAAAGTGGTTGATATCTATGATGCGACAGAGGACATTTATGTTATTTACAAAAGTTTAATGAAAACAGCACTTAATAAAATTCAGTTAGCTAAGGGTTCTGTACGTGAAACCGATAACGCTTCAGCTAGTATAAATAAATCAAGTAGTTCTTTTGTTAAGTTGCCCAAAATATCCATTCCAATATTCTCAGGAAAATATGATGAATGGACAACTTTCCATGATCTTTTTACTTCATTAGTACACAAAAACGATACATTAGATAATGTGCAAAGGCTCCATTATTTAAAAGGTCACCTTTCTGGCGAAGCCGAGCAATTAATACGTCATACTCCTATAACTGATGCCAATTATGTTCAATGCTGGACTCAGTTACAGAAGCGGTATAGCAATAAGAAATACTTAACAAATTGTATTCTTAGGAGGTTGTTCGGTCAGAAACGTATGCAGGTGGAATCAGCAACAGCTTTGAAAGAGTTGCTTGATACCACGTGCGATTGTCTTAATGCGTTGAGTAATTTGGATATAAACGTGAGTACATGGGATGTCATTATAATACACATTGCTACCTTCAAATTAGATAACGAAACGCGTAAGCAATGGGAACTTAGTATTTGCAACAATGACTCCAACAATGACTTACCAACTTTCAACCAATTTAAAACTTATAGAAAATCGGTTTCGTGCGTTAGAGTGTTTAGAGCCGAAGAGGGCACCAGTTCATCAGGGCAACAACAATAATAAGGGTTCAGTTGCTCATACTCCAAAGGCAATGTTGGCTACGAGTTCATCAATACAATGTGAGTTCTGCTCAGAAGGTCACAAACTTTGTTTCTGCAAGAAATTCTCAAAGGAAGCAGTTGATGTTAGACGTGATTTTGTTGCAAAACATAACATTTGATTCAACTGTTTAGGCGGAAATCACATTGTTTCTGAATGTAGAAAACCTACCACATGTAAGGTTTGTCAAAAACGCCATCATTCGCTGTTGCATTTAGGTCAGGAGTCTGACAAAAAAGACCAACCTTCGACATCATCGGCTATCGACAGTGTTAGTTTACCTAATACTGATCCGATTGTTTCCTGTCTGTCGACAGGTAACATTCCCATGCCCAGACAGGTTTTATTAGCCACAGCGCTAATAAAAGCCGAGTCACGCTCTGGTGAATTTCAGACAGTCCGAGCCTTGCTCGATCAGGGTTCGCAGGCATGTTTTGTAACAGAGGCCGTAGTTCAGCTACTCAACCTGAAGAAAAACCCTATTCAAGGAACGATTTCAGGCCTTGGTGGTAATAGTTCTACCATGGCAAGATACATGGTACATTTGAATATCCAATCTCGGGTAGATTCAAATTATAATCTTAAAGTTAAGGCTTACGTACTAAACAAAATTACATCGTACTTACCTGAGTGTAGAGTCAATACTACGTTAGATTGGTTAAGCGTTAACACACTGCAGCTCGCAGATCCAGAGTTCAACACACCCAATAAAATAGATATTTTACTGGGCGCTGATGTTTACAGCTGCATTATTAAGGCAGGCATAGCTAAGAGTCCGTCAGGCACTCTAATTGCTCTGAGTACTACCTTAGGGTGGGTCCTATCCGGTGCAGTTAGTAGGGACACATCTAGAAGTTCACCTAAAATTAATGTGTTGCATGCACAAGCTAATGAAGACGAAATATTAAGAAAAGTTTGGGAAATTTAAGAGCAAAGTAGTTCAAAGAAGCTACAAGCACCTAAAGAAAAAAGGTGCAAAGAGTTATATACTAAAACTACAGTAAGCGATGGCAGTGGAAGGTACGTAATGAGACTACCGTTCCGCTATGAAATCCCTTCTTGTAAACCTGGATGCTCTCGTGCTGAAAAAAGAGTTAAGCCATTAGAAAAAAGGTTAGAAAGAAATACAGATCTAAAGGAAAATTACAAGCAGGAAGTGAATAGTAATACATTGAAAGGACAAATAGATCAAATTAGGACAAAGGATAATATGGAAAAGGACAACATCAACAAGGACAACATAAACAAGGACAACATGAACAAGGACAACATGAACAAGGACAACATGAACAAGGACAACATGAAAAAGGACAACATGAAAAAGGACAACATAAACAAGAACAACACAAATAAGTACAAAATCATACAGGACATAAAACAAGCAATAGACTACAACAAACCAAAGAAACTAGAACACAAAGAAAAGGAAGTAGAAATAAAATTAGATAGTACAATCAAAATTCTAGAACTTACCTGGAACCGCAACGCAGACACCTTCCAGCACATGGTGAACCTCCCACCGCCAACGACAGCACCTCTGTCTAAAAGATCCATTATTTCTATGATAGCACGACTTTTTTATCCATTAGGCTGGTTAGCCCCTAGTGTGGATTTCACGAAAGTATTCATCCAGAAATTATGGCTTGCAGGTGTTGGTTGGGATGAGGAGCTAACCAACGATCTAATAAATGAATGGAGGTCATATAGAGAGGAATTGTTACTACTCACCAAGGTCCGGAATCCTCGTTGGCTTGGCATCAAGTCGAATGACTATCTGGAACGTCACGGTTTTAGTGACGCCTCCGAAACAGCGTACTTAGCTGTGATTTACTTGCGGATTGCAAACGCAGACGGCAATGTTCAAGTGTCGTTGCTGCACAGTTGCAGTACAGATTTAAAAGAGATCATTCTAAACTGTTCCTTCTTCGATCAATTTTGTCAGTTACGAAGATTGGTTAGGTTCATTGCATACTACCAAAGATTTTTAAAAGAGTACAAAACATACAGGAAAGTATATTTACAAAACACAGAATTAGACGCTGCACTCGAATGTAGTATTAGGAAAATACAAGAAGAACTATTTACAACAGAATATATGGAACTGAAGGACAAAGGCTATATACAGTCAAAAACAAGTTCATTAAGGTCACTCTGCCCCTACCTTGATGGTAAGGACATTATGAGAGTTAGAGGTAGACTGGAGAAATTAGAGCTAAGCGAACAAATGAAACATCCGATAGTCCTGCCTCTCTCGAGTCATCTAACTCGGCTAATCATCGCTGACGCACACCATAATATTCTTCACAGGGGTCCTCAGCTCATGATAAATTATCTGAGTACAACCTACTGGATTCTAGGGGTCAGAAATGCGGTCAAACATAATGTCATCAAGTGTGTGACATGTGCCAGGCAAAGAGTTACTTTGACGAACCGATATAAATGGTCTTCTTAAGTTGCTGAGCCAAAATTTGGAGACATTGTGTTAGTCAAAGAAGATGACTTGCCGCCAAGTCGTTGGTTGATGGGTAGGATAGTACAAAAACATCCTGGGGATGACAACATCACCCGTGTAGTCACGTTACGCACCAAATCCTCAACAATCAAAAGGCCAACATCCAAAATATGTATTTTACCCGTAGTCGAATAAGAAAGCTGTATTATATTTATTGTTTACATATACTTTAACCATGATTTTACAACTATTATACACTTTTTATTATGTTAAAATCAATTTATACAACCATTTTACCATGAACTTTAGATCAACTGTTTAAAATCATAGTATATACCTATTTTAAGTTTTTATTTACACTGTTTACAATTTGTATGAAATTGTTTAAAGTACACCTTATTTACAACCTAGAATAAATTATGTTTAGCTTTAAGTTATTGTAACATTCTTGTTAGTGATACCTATACGAACCATAGCTTATAGATTTTAGTTCAAATTATTTTCATGTAGTACAAATGTTTAGTTCAACTTGCTATCGCAATGTGCCACTTAAGTTCAATTTAGAAGGACGTTCCGTCAGTAACGTCCTTGGTGGGCGGTATGTTTAAGACGGAATTATTTGTAAAGCTTCCAGCGCGCTCGATAGATGGCGTTGGCGTCGATTTAGAAGTCGCTATGGTTTCGTTACCGTGGTTAGGCTAAATAGGCAAATATATTTTTAATAAATGGTGAGCTATCAAGTCAGATCAGTACCCCCCCCCCCCCCCCCCCCCCGACCCTTGCTAGCGCCAGCCCGCGTCGCTGAGCCCTTAGCTTTAAAATAGCCCCTAATTAATGGAGACCCGATACAGCCTGTCCCTTTGCTGCCCTCTCTCAGTGGCGACCTAAGCCGAGGCTCGTACCCCGCAGGGGGTGCCCTTAGCATAGTCACTTAATTTATAAGTTTTTGCCCTGGCTGGAGGCCCTAAAAGTCACTTTTAAGGCACCACAGGATTGTCCGGTTAAGCAGTAACCAACCCTCAGGTTGAACTGCGAGATGCCATACAGAAAAAAAAAAAAAAATCAGATCAGTACACAGTAGTTTTATTTACAATTCTCACTAGTGTACCTTCAGGTCAACCTCCCCAAATACCATCAGGTATTTAACACTATCCACAAATTTACTCTCTGTGAGCAAGATTATTATGAATGGTAATAAAGTTGAATTTGACAGTACTGGTTGCTCAATAATGAATAGGAATAATCAGGTAGTGGCCTATGCAAAGTTAGTAAACAATACTTACAAACTACTTAACTACCAAAGTGGGCAGGCAATGGCAGCAACAGCTGAAGACAAGTATTTATGGCACCAAAGACTAGGTCACCTTAATTTTAATGATGTTAATAAGATTCCAGAATGTACTCTTGGTGTGCAGTTACGTCAACGAGATGAGAACTACATATGTACATCATGCCTGGAGGCAAAACAAACCAGGCAACCGTTTAAAAATGAAGGCTCCCGGGCAACAAGTTTGCTAGAGCTAATCCATTCAGACCTATGTGGACCCATGGAGAACCAGTCACTCGGAGGTGCCAGGTATTTCTTAACATTTATAGACGATTACTCTCGAAAGGTATTTGTTTACTTTCTCAAATGTAAATCAGAAGTATTAGAAAAGTTTCTAGAATTTAAAAATAAAGTAGAAAACGAATTGGACTGTAAAATAAAAATACTTCGCAGTGATAATGTCAGAGAGTACATAAACAGTCAGTTTGATAAATGTCTGAAGAAGTTTGGCATAAAACACCAAACAACTATTCCATACACACCTCAGCAAAATGGTGTAAGCGAGCGAATGAATCTTACTCTTATCGAACGAGCTAAATGCATGTTACTTAATGCCTCATTACAGAAGGAATATTGGGGAGAAGCTATAGCAACTGCTGCCTACATCATCAATCGCTCACCAACCCGCTCACTGTTACTGCTACAATAGCTCGTGCCTTGATCATGTAGTATTGAAATCAAAACTCCCTGCTTTTTCGTATGTCGCTAACACCTCAGTCACTGACCATGATACTGTTCTGCTTTTCATCCAAGTTTCTAAACCCGTCAATACTCTTCCATTAAAAAGAAAAACATTCAAATTCATTCATTCAAAAAACAAAAAGTTCTCGATTACGTTAAAATTGAACTAATGCTTGATCAATTCGATTTCAGTCCTCTGTACAGTCTCGAGAATGTAAATGAAGCTACTAACTACTTCATCAATACGCTTAATGTAATCATATTACAAAGCACGATCCTGAAAGTTGTGCCATATCGGAAACGGCTGAGAAAGCCATGGATGACCCCAGGACTCTTAAGATGTCTGCGAAACCGTGATAATCTGCATCTAAAATTAAAGAAATCTCCAGAAAACGAGGTTTTAAAAATCACATTCAAAAGGTACAGGAATTACTGTTCCATGTTGCTAAAAACTGCTAAACGTAACTATGATAAAAATCTTATTGATAATGCGCAAAACAATAATAAAAAACTATGGGAAGCAATAAAAACGATTACAAACACAACTAAACTAAAAACACCACCAACCGATCTTTTATCGTCATCTGATCCCAAACGTTCTGTTAATGAAGTCAACACTTATTTCGCAAATATTGGACGCTCGCTTGCTGAAAACATATCCGTACCAGCTACATCCTTACAACAGGATGATATCCAGAATCACAAAACCTTTGTCCTCTTACATACTGACAATTCTGAGTTGGAACTGTTAATTAACACGCTTAGGACTGATTGCGCGGTAGGCTCCGATAACGTGTCGGGTACATTTATTAAAAAATTTAAGCACTTGCTTATCCCCCACCTCAAATATTTATTTAATCTGGCATTTAGTACAGGAGCTTTTCCTGATGCATTCAAACTGGCTATCGTTCATCCTGTGCACAAGTGCGGTGACAGAGATAAGCCTCATAATTACAGGCCCATATCAATCTTACCTACACTATCTAAACTGCTAGAAAGGCTCATGAATAATAGGCTCGTCAAATACCTTGAGCAAAATCATCTTTTGTCCTCTAGCCAATACGGTTTTCGTTCGGGAGTGTCCACCAGTAATGCGGTTTTAGATCTCACAAATAACATTGTGTCTCACCTAGATAATAAACAGTATGTTATTGGCGTCTTCCTAGATCTGGCAAAAGCCTTTGATACAATCTCAATTCCCGCTCTCATTTCTAAGCTTGAGAAGATTGGTATCAGAGGCGATCAGCTTTCACTCTTTATTAGTTATCTTACAGGAAGACGCCAATGTGTCAAAATAGGTGACTGGATGAGTGACGAACTCCCTATAACCTACGGTGTGCCCCAGGGTAGTATCATTGGACCGACCTTATTTCTCATATATATTAATGACCTCTGCCGTTACAAACTTTCTAATGGATCCATCTTTACCTACGCCGATGATACTGCCTTAATATTCCACGGATACTCCTGGGAGTTGACATTTCAATACGCACAACTAGGACTCGATATTGTTACTGACTGGTTGTCACAAAACCTACTCACTCTAAATGTAGACAAATCTGTATACCTTACCCTTTCTCTATCAAAAGTTGGTAAACATTCATCATCCCAATTTTCATTGATTGCACATTCCTGTAACGCATCACTACAAACACCATGTGGCTGTCCTGTTCTAAGTCGCACGGATAGTGTAAGGTATTTGGGTGTTCAGATAGATGACTCTTTATCTTTTTATAATCATATAGACTTACTTACCTCCCGACTGCGTAAATTGATATATATTTTTAAGAATCTCCGCCATGTGGCCGACACACAGGTGCTTAGACAAGTGTATCTAGCTCTCTGCCAGTCAGTTGCACAGTACTGTATAGTTGTCTGGGGTGGAGCAGCAAAAACTCATTTGTTAAAACTAGAACGTGCCCAAAGAGCGATCCTTAAAGTAGGTTGGTCCCTTCCTTATCAATTTCCTACCACCGAACTTTATAAAACTTGTAACGTCCTCTCTATTAGGAAACTGTTCATTTTAAATTTAATTCTAACAGTTCATTCCCAGAATTCCTATAATCCCAAAAAGTTTGAAGCCTTGAGACGAAAGCATACAGTGTGTACTTCCATTCCTGTTCATTCAAAGCTAGCTCAACGATTCTTTTATTTCCTTGGTCCTTATGTATACAACAAAGTTAATACCATCTTACATATGTACTCAATGGTAAAATATAAATGTAAAACTACTGTAAGGAACTGGCTGCTGGATATGGATTATGAAAGTACAGAAAGTATCATCCAAACCATAAAATAATTTCAATCACACTAATTCCTACTAAATTTTACTAATAAGCACAATCACTCGCACAGAACTTACATGCACATACACAGAACACCCTCACATATTCACGCACCACACACACACACACAATCATATAATAATATCAATTCACATAACACTTCACATACCACTTCACAAATTTTTATATAACCACACCTTTATTATAGATTTAAGTACCTCTCTATAAAAAGTGTCGAAAACTGTACCTATTATGTATAATCGGAATTAAGATGCCGCAAATATGAAATATGATAATATTTAAAAGGGTGTGAGCCTGGAGATCTGTCATACAGGTCCCGAACCTAGTACAGACTCCAGCTCTCACAAAGGTCCTAGATTAAGGCAAACATGTTTAAATACACAAATTGTAGCAGTGTCCTTTTTGAGAGAAATAAATTATATTATTATTATTATTATTATTACTGTCTGACATCACCCCTGAGGAACGATGGACTGGATCCAAGCCTGACCTAAGTCATATGAAAGTCTTCGGTTGCCAAGCAATGGTACATAATACCAAAACAGAAGCGTCACAAATTAGATGCTAAGTCACGTAAGTTGACATTTATTGGTTATAGCGAAAACACTAAAGGATATCGTTTTATAGATAAGAAAACCAAGCAAGTAACACTGAGTAGAGATGTAGTATTCTTAGAAGAAACTGTCAACCAAAATAAAATAATTAAAAACACTATTTGTACCAAAACCATAGATAAAGAGAGTAAGGAATTAGTGAAAGAGAAGAATGGTATAGAAGAGCAGAATTTAAACACATCTAACAATTACAGTGAAGGGAATGAATGCATAGTATATTTTGAGACTGATAAGAATCAAACACAACCTCATAATGAAGAAGTCAATTGTGAATCAGACTCTAATAGTTCTAGTTATTATGACGACCCTAATGATGAGACATACACACCAATAGATTCATTTAAAGTCAGTACCAGTTCTCCTGAAATATGTCATGTAAATCTCAGACCTCGTCGAGACCCACAAAAAGGAAAAGTAAGCAACAATTCAGATCCTAAGTCTTTTTTATGTATTAATTCAGAATCCGCAATGAGTTTATTGGATGATGATCCACAAGATCACACTGAAGCACTAAACAGTGAAAATTCTGAATTATGGAAGCAAGCCATGGAAAATGAATATAAATCTTTAATTGAAAATAACACTTAGAGTGCCACAGAAACACCTGTTGGTAAAAAGATAATTCCCTGCAATTGGGTCTTTAAAACTAAGAGAGATGATGCTGGAAACATAACACGATACAAAGCTCGTCTTGTCATAAAAGGTTTCAAACAAACAAAAGGTATAGACTACCATGAAGTTTATGCTCCGGTTATACGCTATTCATCTATCAGATATTTGATTGGCCTAGCAGCCAAGTACAAACTAAAAATTCATCAAATGGATGCTATCTCAGCATTTTTGCAAGGAGTTGTAGATGAGGAAATTTACATGTCACTGCCACCATGTTATGAAATTCAAAATAAAGTATGTCGGCTTAACAAAGCATTGTATGGCCTGAAACAAGCCAGCCGGCAATGGAATAAGAAACTTAACGCTGCTCTTATTGACATTGGATTGAAGCGCTCAACAATAGATCCTTGCGTTTATTATAGAATTATAAATGAACATGATATACTGTTTAAGCAGTGTATGTCGATGATTTTCTGTGTATGTTCAATAATGAAAAAACAGTAACAATTGTGAAAGAAAAATTACAAGAAAATTTCAAGATGAAGGACCTTGGTACAGCCAGGCAATGTATTGGTTTTAAAATAACTGAAAACACAAATTTGGAGGAAATATCGTTGGATCAAACTTTGTACATAAAGAAAATATTACATCGATTCAAAATGCATGATTGTAAACCTGTACCTACTCCTTTTGAAGCCGGGACTCAATTAAATAAGGCTGAAAATGAAACTAAAGTATTAAAAGATGTACCTTATCAAGAAGCTGTGGGATGTCTTTTGTATTTGTCGCAAGGTACACGGCCTGACATAGCCTATGCTGTTAATACCGTTAGCAGATTTAATAACAATCCAACAATGCAACATTGGATTGCCGTCAAGAGAATATTTCGTTACTTGAAGGGAACTATTGATTTGAAACTAACATTTAAAAAGAATAACAAAAACATAGTTGGTTATTGCGATGCAGATTGGGCCAGCGACACCATAGATCGAAGATCCTGCACTGGCTATTTATTTATATTTCAGGGTGCATGTATAAGTTGGAACTCTAGAAAACAGGCCACAGTGGCGCTGTCCAGCACTGAGGCCGAGTACATGTCTCTGGCATCAGCTGTTCAAGAGGCGATCTGGTTGAGACAACTTAATGATGACATCTGGCATAATTTTTCAGGTACTCCAATAACTATATATTGTGATAATAGAAGCGCTATTAGTCTTTCAGGCTCACATGTCTACCATGCTCGCAGCAAACATATTGATGTTCGCTACAACTTTGTAAAAGAAAAGGTTACTGCCAAGGAGATACATGTGGAGTACATAAGCACCGAGTTCATGTTGGCAGATGCGTTGACAAAGGGACTACATCGACCGAAGCTCTGCCATCTTACAGTTGGAATGGGTTTGCGTTCAGGAGAGGGTGTTAGTATGAACGCATGTGTGTCAACGCCTAATAATCTATGATATTACTCTACTTGGAATTTGTGTTATCTATGATCGTGTATAGCTTCACTTCCTCTCACCGGCTCCGTGACCGTGTCGTTTTGTTTAAACTATATTTCTGCTAAATATAATAAATACAGTTTATTATAACAATCAAGTGCTTTATTTATACACAACAACAACAATCATCAGACCATGGTTCTAAGTTTTTTCTTGGGGATTAATTGTAAAATTAAAACAGCCAACAAAACTGCCACTAATTACCTCAGAGACTGCAAAAATGTAGAAATCAGAAACAAACTAAAAAAATATTTGTATTACCAAAAACCAGTAATTTCTATAATAACATTATGTCGCTAACTTGTAATTTTATCGCTCTCACTGAAACTTTCCTCAATAGCTCTATTTACGACGCTGAAATATTTCCTTCGAACTATGTTGTATTGCGTAAGGACCGTGCTGGAGACGTAGGATGGGGTGGCGTTCTGTTGGCGGTGAAGAACTGTTATACAGTTAAAAGAATTACTGACATAGATGAATTGACAGACGACAAAGAGTTATTGTTTGCTTTAATTACATGGAAAAACATTAAAATAATTGTTTGTGTCGTATACTTGCCACCTAATTATAATGATACACAATATTTGGGAGTCTTATCTTGTATAGAAAATGCTGTTAATACATACCCCGAATATCAATTTGTCATAGTCGGTGATTTTAATTTAAAATCTTGTAGTAAAGCAGTTAAAAATCATTTTGATAATTTTACGGACTATTGTAAATTGCAGCAATGTAACAATGTGTGTAATAAATTTGGATGCATCTTGGATTTAGTACTAACGACTCTCGACTCTCGAAATATTAATGTGATGTCCGACATTGACCCAGTGGTCCAGATGGATGCCTACCACCCGCCCCTAGAAATTATGCTTACGTTACCTAGAAGTGCAGTTATTACTTGTCCACAGTCTCCGAGACAAGTTTCGATCGCAAATACTGAATGGAATTTTCGGAAGGCAGATTTTGGGGGCTTGTATTCTGATATTTCTTTAATTGATTGGTCTGACTTATTAGCTCAACAAGACGTTAATGCGGCAGTAAATATGCTGTACAACAAGTTAAAAACTGCTATAGATGCACATGTCCCTCTAAAAAGCAATAAAAACAGCGGCAAATATGTGTATCCATCATGGTACACTAAGGAAATTATACAGCAAATAAAATTAAAATATTTAGAAAGAAAGAAAGAAAAAACGTTTATTGACACAGACCATGTGCACACAAAAACAATTAAAAAAAAAAGGTAAAAATACAGAAATAAAAAAAAAACATTATTGTGTACCCCACGGCTGCGCCAAACAGGCCCAGTTCAGCATAAAATGCCAGACCACTTGTGCCTGACGCTGGTTTTCAACTGGACCTTTGGGTGTGACGTATAACGGATGTAAACCAGTTTTATGGAACTAAGTCGATAAATAAATAAAAGGAAACGTGTAGCAAAGAGTGTGTGAGTAAATTAAAATTAAAAAAATAAATTAATAAATAAGTGTAACTTGTGTGTGAAAGTAATAACTACATGTAAAGACTTTAATACCATACTATAAACTACTACTATATCAGTCACGCTCCTAACGCCATTACGGTGGCGAACCGTAATGTCGTCAGCGTCTATATAATCTGTGCAGTTGAATGAGAGCCCAGCCAGTCTTTACTATTACTATACTCTATAGTCTATCTATAGATCTATACTCTATGTCTCAAACCCCTCATCTTGCCTCATCTCATGACATTCGTGAAAACTCAGATAATTTGTTATTTTATTTGTTAGGTATATATTGTAATAAATGCATTAAATGTCGTGTCATATATTACAGGTAAATTTTTATAGTTTGTTGGATTTTATATTTTGTAATTAGTGCTAAATAATCACGTAAATAACATAAATCTCCTATTACAGAGAAACTCAATTGTGTTTGAATAACAATGTCACATTTATAACTACTGAATATTTTCAAACAACGACATTTCCTGTACATAATTAAGAAGCAAACGGAGAAGTTGATGTTCGTTTAATAAATCAAACACTGCCAAAGACGGTAAATCAACTTTATCACCATAACCTCTGCTATCATACTGGATGATAAAGTTTCCCCTGAGGAGAAAAATTTGATGAGAAGAATGTTAATGCGTAACTATCAAAGGATGGAAGTTTTTGAAAAGGAATGTACAAGATTTTACATAGTCGAAGATGATGAGAAATGCATAATGTATATTGAAGTTATCCCTATATAATAGGTTATTACACCCATTTTTGAAAAGTGTCTCAATGAAATTCTGTAGTGCTAATATGCCACCAAAAAAACCACAAAATTTTTATTCAATCGATAAGTGCCATAAAAATGCATCTAAATTTTAAATTTTCAAATTTCGCGCGTAGCTTGACGAAAACGCCTCTTACTGGACGCCATATTGCTCAGCGTAAATGACGTCAGTTCGTTTTGTATCAAACGAGCTCATATTAAATATGATAATTGTATATCATTTTAAAATAATTAAAAGCATATTTTGTAATAGGTGTAATAATGAAAAAATTACGTTGGTTACGAAAATAATAAAAGTACAAAGCCTATATTACGCCAATCGGTTGACTGACAGTTGACAATTTTTTGTTTACACAGCCGTATGGCGTAATAACATGGCCGCTACTATTTCATGGTGTTTTATAACAGATTAAAAATACTAAAAACTTTGAATTGAATTTAAAAAATTGTTTTATTATTTTATGAACTAAAACTTACATTTTCCGACTGCTTTATGCCTACACTGTCTCACTATCATAGTTATAGATTTTTTCTCGTATAGAGTAAAATACCCTATTGAGATATTCAAATTGACCATATCCAATTCCCGTTGCGCATTCATCAGGTACTGCCGTAAACGACTTCTAAAAGTGCCGATCGTGGTGACTGCTCTTATAGGTGGTGGCAGGTTATTCCACACTTTGGATGCCGCATACCGGAAGCTACCTCTAAAAGCTGCTGTATTATGGGACTGTGTTGACACTTGTTGCGAACATTGCCTTCTCTCGCATTCTCGTCTACTAGTAATCCAGCTGAGCTTGTGGTAAAGGTATTCAGGTTTTTGGTATTTGATTACACCAAATAGAAGGCAAGCCAGGTGTAGCTTGCGTCTTGATTTCATTTTTAGCGATAAGTGTTTATTCAGAAATGGTGTCACATGGCTTCTGGGAGGTATTTTGTAACAAAAACGAGCACAGGCGTTTTGAACCCTTTAGATGAGCCGATCAGTACGAGCTAGCATCCGCGGGCCGTAAACTGTGTCTGCATAATTTAATTTCGATAACACAAGCGATTCAACAAGCTGCTCCCGTAGTGTTTCAGATAAGAAGGGCCTCATGCTGTACAAAACTTTTAGGCGGTAAAAACAGTTTCGTACTGAGTCGGCTACATGTTTCTCAAAACGAAGGTTACTGTCCATAATGAGACCAAGGTTTCGCGCTTCGTACACTCTGTCTATTTGTTTGCCCATTAATTCGAGATTAAAAGTTGCCGGAAGTTTACTCAGCTGCTGCCTAGTGCCACATACCATGTATTTGGACTTAGTTGGGTTAAGTGCTAGGCAGTTCTCTTCAGACCAGGCCGCGATTCTATTAAGGTCATCGTTGAGATCTTTAATAGCTTCTTCATATTCATCTGGTCTAAAGGATACATAAACTTGGACATCATCGGCGTATATATGGTATTTGCACCTCTGTAGGCACTTGATAATGTCTGCACAATACAAAATGAAGAGGATTGGGCCTAATATAGAACCCTTATTTTAATCTTAAAATGTTTAAAATCAATGGGTCTGATTATAATAGAGAACTATTTAAGTATTATAGGACCAAAGTGAAGGAACTTATTCATATTGCTCACAATAAATATATGAATATGATAGAAAACAATATCACCTCAGAGCCCTCAACGTTCTGGAAATATGTGAAGGAGAAACGAAATAACAACAAACAAGCTACGCAATTTACTTTCTAAAATAGAGTTTTAGAGGGGCAGGATGCCGTCGACGCGTTTGCGCGTTATTTCAGTTCCATCTTTCACGATAGTACCCCATTGTTAAATCCTGGGAGAGCGGAGCGTGGTGTGTGTGAGCCAGTCGGTCAGTATTGAGCACATTCATTTAGCTGATTTGAGGCGAGCAGCGCGCCGTCTGAAAACGTCGTCGGCCTATGGTCCAGATAATATCCCTCCATTCCTAGTAAAAGATTGCCTATCTGCTTTTGAGATACCACTTTTATATGTGTATAATCTATCACCGCAACATAATACTTATCCCAGTTTATGGAAATTGTCCAAGGTGACACCGGTACCTAAGGGATCGTCAAATGATATCTCAAACTTTAGACCAATTGCGGTGTTATCAACTTTTGGAAAACTGTTCGAGTCCATTCTCAAGGATTACATTTTCAAACAAATTAAAATCAATTTGGATAATTCTCAACATGGATTCCGGCCCGCCCGCTCTACTCTAACCAATCATATTAATTTTGTCGATTATTTGAGTACAAATGTAAAGTCAGGCTGTCAAGTTGATGCTGCCTATTTTGATATTCAGAAGGCATTTGACCTTGTCGATAATGATGTCCTTCTAAAGAAATTCTCCGTGCTGGGATTTAGTACGAATCTTCTGAGGTTCATGGCAGACTATCTAAGAGATCGCAAGCAGTATGTGAAACTGGGAGGCTATCGGTCACAAGAATACTATACCCGTTCCGGAGTAAGCCAGGGTAGCACCCTGGGCCCTCCCCAATTTCTTATTATGATTAATGATTTGCCTAGTGTTTTAACTAAAGCAGAATGTCTTATGTTTGCTGACGATTTGAAGTTGTATGTTGCTATTAACGATAATGGAGATTGTGTTGCATTGCAAAAGGATATCGATGCCGCACTTGAGTGGAGTATCAAAAACAAATTGTCTTTTAATGTTTCCAAATGTTTCTGCATTTCTTTCACCCGGTCCCGTTCGCCAATAACATGGAATTATGAGCTAGCGGGTGCACCACTCGAGCGTGTCACCGCAATACGTGATCTAGGCATTATTATGGATAGCCAATTAAACTTTCGTGAGCACATTGAAAAGGTGTGCAAGGATGCTAATAAGGCTCTAGGTTTCATTATAAGAACTGCATCCCAATTCATTAACGTCCAAGTTGTGAAGCTGCTATATAATGCATATGTGCGCGGCAGATTAGAATTTAATGCGGTGATATGGGATCCTCGCCAAAAGTTGTATGAGCTCATGGTGGAAAGAATCCAGCGCAAGTTTGCCAGATATCTTTATAAACGTATTTATGGATATTACCCATTCCTGTACCCTTCCATGTTTGTGTCAGGGATGGTAGGTATTGATACCTTGCAACTTAGGCGGAAGTTTGTACACATAATGCACTATTTTCTGTTGATGGTTAATGTAGTGGATAATCCATCGGCGCGGGAGTGTATTAATTTCTATGCGTGGCGCAGGACGACGGCGTCACCAGCTTCTGGCCTGTCCATCATCATGGCGTGCTCCGCACGCCTGTAAGGGTTCGACAGCGAGAGCAATAGTTTTAATTAATATTTTTTTACAATATGATCCAGATGCTGACATATTTTTTGACACATTAAATAGTATATCCAAAAAGATTATGTTATATTTAAACAATACTGTGTGAAATGTCCTGTGAGTGACGTGTTTCTGTATTATTATTATTATGTTTTATTATTGTATTATACTAATTGCCATAATTTTTGACATCTCATTCAATTTGATTTCTAATTTTGTTAATTTTGTTATTACACTAATACTAGATTTTGTTTTTTCTCATTTTATTGAATACCAAAAACTGACACGACATAAGCGTTTTGGTGTAAACTGTAAGCTTATTGTTATGAATAAATAAATAAATAAATAAATAAATAAGTTATTTATCACTTTTTAGTTTTTGAAGGCGGTTTAAATTTTTTTTTTTTAACTTTTATTAAATTCGTACGACGTTATTATATTCACGGAGACCTGGTTAACAGATAATATTAGCGATAGTGAGCTTTTTGATGACCGGTATCTTGTGTGGCGGCGTGACCGTGATTATTGTAGAACATCACAAACACGGGGTGGTGGGGTGTAAATAGCAGTGAGGAATGTTTTGACCGTCATTGAAACATTTAACTGGCGTACTACAGCGGAAGATTCATGGGTAACCATCACGTTTAAAAGGTCCAGACCTACTGTTAGTTATAATATTCATATATGCTCGCTGTACTTATGTAAAGAAAATACAGGCAACTCATACGTAACCAAACTAAAAAACTTTCATCAAAACCTAAATAATTTGATAACCCACCCAATGGACATTTTTATTATAATTGGCGATTTTAACTTTAGTAAGGATGTAGAATGGCTGAGCCAGAGTAATAGCACTGAGCTGAACCCCACAGGTGTGACCGCCCAACACATTATACATTTCTTTGGTACTATAAACATTTGTAATTTGTCTCAATTTAATAGCGTACTTAATATCAATGGAAGATTATTAGATCTGGTTTTTTCAAATGGACTGCTAAAAGTAAAGGAATGTTGTGACCCATTAGCCACTCCAGTGGACCCGCACCACAAACCATGAGTTATATACGCTGACTTTATCGAGATACACAAGTGTTTTGAAAAACACAGTGTAAAATATCTTTACTACCAAGCCGATTATCCTGCTATAATTACTGCACTGAATCAGATAGATTAGAACGATTTTAAGTAAATAAATAAAAAAACAAAATTATAATAATAAATATGTAAGGTTTTATTAATATATCTGTAACTACGTGATTTAAAATCGACCAATTAAATTTATCCATATGTTTAAAATATTTGCACTGGCAACTCTAACGGCGGAAATGCATATTTCAAAAATATCGGGAGACTTAAATTATTGTAGTGGCCACACTGGTGGCGACAGTGGTGGTGATTTGGTTTTGATCATGCACTTTCCGATGGGAGTTGGCAGCGAACAGTTGGGCTATTGTTATATTATACTGATGTACTGATTGGTTTTAATAAAATAAGTTTTGAGAATAATAAGTTGTGAAAGTAATAAATAAGTTTCGAAAGTTCACTGTGGTTATTTCTGAGATATCCTATAAATATCTAACAAAAATAAGCAGGAAAACCTTCTGTAAAGAATATGTAAACCCGACTTATCTATCCATTATATGTATAAAGTTATTAAATACAATAAATAAATAAAAGTACGCAATAAATAAATAAAAGTGATAATGATAATTTTGCATTATTTAATGTTGCAACTATCTGCCAACGCCAGCGTTACCACAATGTTTGTCTTGTCTATGCCGCTAGCGTTGTGACAGTGACAGTGACAAACAAAGGGACGCCGACGCCGCCTCAAATTGACAACATTGATGAAAAGTGTTAGTGTATTGTAAAGTAGTAGTTTAAGTTCATGGATAAAAATATGTATGTATCCTAATCTTTTATGTGTGGTGTGAATCAAGACAGGAAATCTGGTCAGTGGGTCGTCTTAGTTTTCAAAGCGTAAAAGAGTTATAAGTTAATGCAGAGTTGCGGACAACTTCCTTTTTTACTTGTTTACTTGATCTGAGGCGGACAACACGGAATAACAAAAAACATAAATAATGTGATTTATATAATTAAAAGGAATAAAAGAAAAAGACACTCGCTACCGTGTTTCGCTGAGGTCACCAGATAGCCAGCTACGTGCAAACCAAAGGTAAAATACTTCAGCTACTATTGTCCTTTTGTTTTTGTAGTAGGTGTTTTTTATATTTTAAACTAAAGGTATGGACTGTTTTTATAGCACGAAAAGGAGGTGGCAAATCGTTCCAGCAGCGAGTGGCAGCGAATTTGAAACAACCGCGAAAGGCAGCCGTTCGATGCGTTGGAGTTACATCAGGTAGGTGGATGCTCTGGTTTTAATTCTGTTAACATCACGCGACCAAGATAGTTTATTATACAGGTAAACCGGTGTTTTAGTGAGAATTATGCCAAAGAGCAGGGTAGCCAAATGGAGTTTTCTCCGTGCTGACATTCTCATCAAATTACCCTTACCCTTATATGACTAAAATAGAAGCCTCAATAGTCACTAACCCTAAATGATTCTGGTCGTACGTAAAGGGTAAGAGGCGTAATGACACCTTGCCTAAAGTTTTTCACTATATGGACAGGACCGCAGACGCAGGTCAGAGTGTCACTGAACTTTTTGCTTCTTACTTTCAGTCAACCTTTCAGGATACTCCTTCAAGTGATCTGAACTTGAATTTTGATACAATTTCTACTACATCAGTATGTGTGAACTCGGTCACAGTTTGTCCGGATCGAGTATTAAAGCTATTTAAAAATCTGGATCCGTCAAAATCGGGTGGACCAGACATGATCCCTCCTATCTTCATAATAAACTGCGCGAAGAGTCTAGTGGCACCTATCTGTTTTTGTTCAATTGGTCGTTAAGAAGTGGTGTCGTACCTAATATATGGAAGTCTGCCTTTATCACACCTGTCTTCAAAAAAGGAGACAAATCTGACGTACAAAACTATCGGCCTATATCTAAATTATGTCTACACAGAAATTTCGTAGAAATTTCTAAGAAATCCATACTGCTCCTCGCTAAAGTGACTTTCCATAGCCGACTATGGAAAGTCACTTTAGCGAGGAGCAGTATGGATTTCTTAGAAAACGGTCTACTACCACTAATTTAGTACTGTCCAACGACATCATAACGGATTGAATGGAGAAAGGTCATCAGGTGGACGTGATTTACATCGACTACAGTAAATGTTTCGATAGGATAGATATTATATAGATATTTTGTTCTGTTGGATGTGCTTCAACAGAAGTTATTGTCTGCAGGAATACACGGTGATTTTTTTAGATGGTTCTCGTCATATATAAAAATAGATCACAGGCTGTCGTGTTACGGGGATATACGTCTCGATGGAGTTTTATCCCATTAGGAGTCCCTCAAGGTTCGATTTTGGGTCCATTATTATTTATTATATTTATTTCTGACATTAAAACCTGTTTCAGAAACACGCATATACTTTTGATGATATGAAGATCCTTAAATTGGTGCGTACATTATCTGATGCGGAGCAACTCCAGTCCGATCTGGATCGGTTTGTGGTATATTGTAGGAATAACAAATTACAGCTTAATGTGTCTAAATGTTTTCATGTACCATTTACACGGCAAAGACGTCTCATTGATTCTACATGTAAATTAGATGGTCAGTACATAAATAAACAGCACAGTGTTAAAGATCTTGGCGTGTTGCATGATAGTAAACTAATCTTTTATGAACATATAGAATCCATCATAAAAAAAGCCTCCAAAGCTATGGGATTCATAATGCGAACTTGTTCTCACTTCAACTCTCTAAAACCAGTAAAGGTACTTTCTTTTACGTGCGCAGTGCCCTTGAGTATGCTTCCCAAGTCTGGAACCCCCAATATGAGGCGTATAAATCTCGTATTGAATCAGGTCAAAAGAAATTTATGAGATACCTCGACTTCAAGGCACAGCAGTTTTTAGACGACTATGCACACCGGTGTAAGCGTTATCACTTTCTACCATTTGAATTAAGTCGTAATATTAATGACATCTGTTTCCTTATCAACATCGTAAATGGATCAATCGATTGTCCCGATTTACTTAGTAAAATTTATCTTCGCACTAATCAAAATGTTAACGCCAATTACATATTTATAAAGAGATGCATGATCTATATATTTTTAGTTGCCAATAAACCTCGTTAAGGACACACGCATTTTATTTTAAATCCATCGACACAGTGCTAACAAAAGTCAACCTTATCTCCCACAACATATGGTCGAATACGAGCCGGATCGAACCTCATTATGAATTGACGGAGCATCCTACCTGAGAACAAAAGAAACCACATTGCATTGATAGATAAGAGATTGTTTTGCACGGATTTCTTAGAACTGGTCAATAAGTGTGTGTGTAAAGTGTATCGGTGTATTATTTGAACATTAATAACTTAGCAAATAGACAATTACATTGTACACATTTTGAACATTTTTGTGATTTACCTATAAACAATGACAACTCAAGCAGATCAAGCGTTAAGTGTACTAGAAGATTTGGCGTCAATACTTAAAAAGACTCAAATAAACCTTAAAAAGTGCCCTAAAGAACGGTTAGCAAAGCCTGGTTATTTACAAACTCGTATTCAAACGATTGAAGAATACTGGGTGGCTTTTAAGAAAGCACATCATGATCTGTTGAAAAGTACAACTCGAGAACAACGTGGAGTTATACCGTACTACGTGAATGAAAAATTCCTCCTTCATGAAGACTTGTACCTATGTATGTTAGGAGATCTTAGAGACATGTTGGCTACATATACTTCGAAGACGACTGACCAACGAATGAACAACTTTAATGCAGCAATACGTCGAGTGATGGAAAATTACGGGCTAAAGTAATGCTACCTAACATACAACTCCCTCCGTTTTCCGGTAACTACGAAGAATGGCCTACATTTAAGGACTTGTATGTGTCATTAATTCATGAATGCACTACGCTAAGTGAAGTTGAAAAATTACACTATTTGAAGACCAGCATCACGGGCGAAGCAGCATCCTTACTGAAGCACACTCAAGTGACGGGTGCTAATTATGTTCAAGCTTGGGAAACAATGAATAACCGATACAATAATAGGCGCATTATAGTAAATGCATTAATGAAGCGATTATTCTATCAAAAAAAATGTACCAATCAAACTGCGGCACAGCTGAAAGCCCTCCTGGATTGTACCACTGAGGTGATGAACAGTCTAAAAAACTTAGAAGTGCCTACTGATTCCTGGGATCCAGTAATCATATTTCTGGTTGTGCAGAAGTTGGACCCGGAGTCACACAAAGAATGGGAACAGAAAGCTTATTCAGTGAACGCTCAAGAACTACCTACATGGAAGGAATTGCGCGAGTTTTTAGAAGCTAAATTCCGGACGCATGAAATGGTTTCCCCAACGACTACCACTAAACCTACCAAAGAGCGTGTTCTTCATGTAACAGCAACAGAATATGATAAACAAAAACCATGTGCTTTATGTAAGGAAACGCACACACTGTGTCATTGTAGCACATTCAATAAAATGTCGATAAATGGCAGAAGCGAACATGTCAAAGCAAACAAATTATGTTTCAACTGCCTTGGGGCGGGACATCCGGTGTTCAAATGCCGTATACCAATGTCTTGCCGCACCTGTAGGAGACGACATCACACACTTTTACATCAACCTAAGAAGATTGATGAAGCGGCCCCAAATGTGGAAACCAAGCAACCGACTTCATCCAGCCAAGCAGATGTAGAAGAGTAGAAAGTTCATACGATGATTGCGTTTCATTATAACGCGGGGCAGAAGATATCACTACTTGCTACCGCAGTAGTGATTGTGAAGAGTGAACATGGACATACTACTGTCTTAAGAGCGCTGATAGATTCAGGATCTCAAGCATGTTTTATAAGCGAGAAGGCAACTCAGATCCTGAATCTAGAAAAATCTCCAGTAAATCTAATCGTCACCGGAATGGAAGCCATGAAGATGAAAGTCAAGCATGAGGTCAATTTTCAAGTAGTATCATGGTGGGAAAACCAATTTCACTTATCTGTCAGAGCCTACGTGATGTCCAAGCACTTGACCTCAAACATACCGATGAACACCACGACGGGGACTGATTGGCCGCACATAGCAAACCTACAACTAGCAGATACAAATTATTATGCATCAGGACCTATTGATCTGTTGTTGGGTGTTAACGAATATGCAGCAATTCTCAAGCAAGGACTTATTAAAGGTCCACCAGATACGCCATGCGCCCAAAATACCTACTTGGGATGGATTTTAATGGGTGGAATAACAATAAAATTAAACGCACGAGAAAAATCATTGACGGCCATGAAGCAAGAAATTAGCATAGAAGATTTACTGACCACAATATGGGAAGTTGATACAGACACGAAAAGAAACCTTACCCTTACAGAACAACTATGTGAAAATATATACGAGAAGACACACAAACGAGATGAAGATGGAAAATACATAGTTAAGCTACCATTTAAAACAGAAGAACCAAAATCAGTAGAAAGCAACACAATAGAAATAGCAAAAGAAAGACTCCTTCAACTAGAGAAAAGATTCAAACAAAACACAGAACTGAAGCAAGAATACACAAAGGTGATCAATGAATATTGTAGAAAGTTAGCGTTATCCGGTGCTACGACGCTACTTTCTGGGTTGGTTGTATTTGGTTAGTTGGACTTGATATCGAAATAGAATGGTTACTGGTTTAATGATACGATATTATATGGTTTAGAAGGTTATATTGCACACTACAGCTACAAATGGTCAGTACTTAGTTTAGCACTATAAAGATGATTTGATTTGGTAATATTTGGTTTGAGTTACGCGATCGCTGAATACGTACTAACGCGTAGCGCTTTGGGTCGATGCATTTATTTAATTGCGTAAAGACAAAAGTGCTGAGCTGTTCGGTTGCAGTATTGCTCCGAACATATTCCCGAGCACGAGATGAGATTAGAATGAAGTAAAGATAATCATCAAATCACCTTTAAATAAAACATACAAACGAAATGGTAAACAAAGTAATTAAACATAGAAACAAAATGGTAAACAAAGTAGAATTAAAAAGTATACAAGTTAATTATCTTTAAAATATTCGTTATTTAAACTAATGAGTCCTCGACTGTTAACACGCGTCTTTTTTGCACTACAGGCAACGTAGCTCTTTCCTTATTTCTAGCACTACGCATAGCACTGGGCCACCGTCTGGCTAAAAATGAGCTTAGGCCTGTCTATTTACTCTCACTTTGCTGGCGGTCAGCATTACTCTGCTTTCGCGGTTGCACTTCACTATGCACTCTGTTCATGGTTGATGTCGACGCCACAGATACCCGTCTGTGGTGAGGCTCCGCACGGCTGGCCGTAGACTGCGAGCAGCATCTCGCTCTTCTCCAGATCCAAACTGCTGCTGCACATATGACAACCCCCAGCAGTATGTATACGACAGTGTACTGGTGAATATCGTGGACTGATATGTTATCGACCTCTGCTTTGGTGGCTTTAAGAGTTTTGATCTGTTCTCCAAGGATAGATAGAGATCTGTTCAAACCCGTGTTCTCTGGTAGCTCTTCTTCGGATGGTATTTTTATGTTCACGATATGGTTTATCTGGTCTAATTCTGGTATAATCATATTTGGTGAGAAGTTTAGTAGGTTGGATTGTTGTTGCAAAGTATATGTCGCAGTGAGACCCCATAGCTGCCATACTACACGTGAACATTTGGACACGGGTGTTATTAGTTTACTAATTAACTAATTATTATAACTGTTGGTCATTGGTAATAATGCCCTCTGTGAGATCACGTTACAACTATCACACATTACGTGGGTATTGATTAATTCATTTCAACGCCATCTATTTGCTTGCTGGATAAGCTGAAGTTATCGGAAATTTGTTATTAAACTAATTTCAATGTTTTAGTTAAAACTGTAGTTAAAATTAAAAGGAAGCATTTATTATATGACCATTAGGATTTCAGTCATATTAACAATTTGCACATCTCATTTATAAGTTGTTTAGAAATATTACAGAGTTGTGTAATTGAGGTCCTTGAGGAAATGGCGTAGACCATTATGTCAATAGTCAATATCTCATGGTTCTAATTTAATACGAGAACTTAATAGGTTTCAATAATGAATTGCTGAGTGTAAATTAACAAGACTATTTTACACAGGCACTTTGTTAATGACGACCTTTTATTTAATTAATTTCTTCAAATCACCGGAAATGTCATCGCGCAGTAATATCACTATTTGCAGTCATAATGTTAAGACGCCTTTCTATTTGAGAATATTAGCATTGTTTAATGATAAAAGAATTAACTGATAATCATTTTAGTATTGTTTCTACATTTTATTCAACTACTTAAGTAATAAGATTTTGTACTGGTACGACACGCTTCCGGACGGAGGGGGCAGAGAGAAATATGGCGATGAGCGCGTGTGCGCGTGTAAAAAGTAAAAAGTAGAATTTGGTTTTAAAAGTGTTAAGATTATTCGACCATAACATTGTTGTAACATATTTTGGTTTAAAAGAGTGATCATGGAGTTTCTTGTACGTTCTTCTCCATAGAAGCCTACCTGTTGGAACGTACATCATCTTTCAGACTGACAATAACTCCTAGTGATAATTTCAAAAGTGCCTGTAAGTGGTTTAATTGAAATAAATGGAGTTTGTGTCAAGTCAACGATGTGTGTGATTGAAATTCAACTACCTACCCTACCTACCTACCAATCCTACCATCAATGAAGGATCACGACGAAGACCATACCTACTCGCCGTGTTATATAAGGTGCTATAAAAATATCTGCCACGGCTTTAATGGGAGGTAGTATTGTGTTTAAAGATTACAATAGTGAAGAACTTTCGTACCCCAGAATAGTTAATTTAATTTGAGAAAATAAAGTAGTTTAATAAACATTGACTCTACTCTGCATAACGCGTTTCACAAATTACGCGCGATGTGTCGCTTCGTCAATGAAAACAACTGCTATCTCTTTTTATCTGTTCTGTGAATGAAAACTGAAATCAGCTGATTAGTTCGTCACTATCTAACCTACTAGGTACACAATAATACGCAGGCAAAAAAGTGTTTTAAAAGGGCTATTACTTACCAGCTACCGCATTCTTCCAAAAAACTGACGTAGGTAAATAAGATGATAAACTTCCCATCACACTTAAAACAGGCTTTGGACTGACAAGTTAGTGTAAGAATCGCAATTTTTTTCTTATTATTTTTAAACCGTAGGTGCTTAGATTAATACTTAGGTATCAAATAACGATAAATTACAGTAACTTGGCGTTTCCTTCGCCTTCGCGTTGCACACAAATGGAGGCACGCTTACGTACATGTCTCTTCACTTTATTTAATGTGTCCGTTTCACTTTTTACTTGCCTAAATGCGCGTTTGATGCGCCTTTTTAGTTCTTCCACACATGATGACTCACTCGCACACCAAACCTCTGCCTGTATAAGTTTACTGCATGCGCAGTTATGGAGTTACACTCGCGGTAGCACAACACCATTTCAAGATATGCTTGATTGAAATACCGTCGTCTGGGAGGCATTTTTAAAGGAAGCGCGAGCGATTATCCCGTCGCTAACCGCTAATTAAAACTAACTTCCGAGCGGGCGGGGGGCGACCGGGCGACTGGCGAGCGGGCGGTCCGCTGGCGCGTGCGACGAACGGGGTAGTGCGGGTCAGGGTGGGGGCGTAATGATAAGAATGGCAACAGTGTATGAACGGCGCCGGCGTTTTGCGAAACGATTGAATTGTACCTATTCGGTGCGGTGTGGCAACAGCAAGTCTACGTGATGGTTTTATGCGAATAAATCAATTCAAATTTATACGTACAATTTTTTGTATGAAAAAAAATATGACAAATGATCAATAATTTATCTTTACTATTGTAATCTATAAACACAATACTGTCTCCCATTGCAGCCGTGGCAGATATTTTTATAGCACCTTATATATAATGAGAAATCTTTGCTTTTAATAAAACATTTCTGAGTCATACTGATGATACCTGCCCGGGTCAGCTGGCGAACATTAACTTGATCGTCACATATGATTTTGATGGAATAAGTATCACAACAAAAATATAGGTATTGTGACGTTGAGTGTAATTCTACCCATCTGTTTGTGCAGGCTGATATTTTTGTTTTGCACTTTTGGTTTATCGGGTTTATTTCACAAAAGTTTTCGTCGTTTTTCAAATTAAGGATTGGTTTGAATATTTCGCATATGAAGGATTCTCTATGGTACAAACATGTGTCTAATTCATGAATTATTGATAGTACGAAATAGGCGTCATTTTTCAGGTTCACTGCGACATATTCTGATATTGGTATTATGCTGATCATGCTGTTGTTGATTTGTTGCGGAACTGGTATAATTTTATATAATTGAAAACTTTCTCTTGCTATGAGCGGGAAAGTAATTTCAAAGATAATTATATTCTTTTGTAACTCGAGCTTTTGTTTTCTGTAGCTGATAGATGTGTTGAAGGTCTGTTTCAATGTTATCTATAGGCAGACCCAAATCTTGAGGCATTTGGCCATAGATAGTTTGGAGCTCCCGTTTGAGCTGTGCTGGTGTCAGTAAGTGCATACTGATTTGACCATGGTAGATTTCTGAGATCATATCGATTAACGTGTCTTGTATTCGTTTCAAGTTTTGCATCATGTTAATGGTAGCTATCGATACTAATGTGAAGTCTTGTTGTAATGACATCACATCGATTGCTTTTTGCAACTTACTGCTAGCGTTGTCTAAAGCATTAAATGTTTATTTATGATTTTGTGTTGTTTTTCTATTACCGCTTCTGTTCTTTGCAGTATATTGTGCTCTGCTTCGACAATAGAGGTCAGGTTCCTCCATAATTGACCTTGGTGTTTTTGATTACGATGTACAGTCGAACAAGCTATTTGGTATACAGGCAAAAATATTCATCTTAATACTACACACACAATATTTAATTTATTTGCTTTATATTGAGCATGTAAGTAGCTACAAGGGATACCTACGTACTCGAGTTAAAAAAATAAAATAAAATAAAATATTGTGTGTGTAGTAGAAAGATGAATATTTTTGCCTGTATACCAAATAGCTTGTTCGACTGTACAAGTTCAATGTCCTGCTTGTACTTTTCTGCGAAACTTTCATCTGATACTCCGAACAATGAGTTTGCAATTGAGCCTACAGCGTTGATAAGACCGCGTCGGGTTCGCAAACGTTCGCCGTAGTGCTGGCTAAGCAACAGCTGGTTGTAGAGTTGTAATTCATCGTAATCGTGACGTATTTGCAAGAGTATCATATGACAATTTTTGATCAATTGATTCGGCCTCGAGCGACTTTAGCAAGTGGACGTGTGTCGCTCGTCCCAGTGACTTCTAATTGTAAATTCTGTGATTGGTGCATCTTGTGATATTTCAATTCCTTGTCGCTCTTTAGGCTCCTTAACCCGTTACTTACGCCCACTGGGCGTTACTAGAGTGAGATACAAGTATTTCTAATACTAACTATTAAAATCGTGTTTTCAAAACTATTGTGATTGGCTGGGATTTGAACCCGCGGCGTGTGGAGCGATAGTGAACAGCTACCGTGCGCCAGACCTCCGCGCCACGGCGCAAGTAGCAGCGAGCATCGAATTTGAGGGGCGCTACGAGCGGCTGACGTCATCGGTGTGCCACTGCGCTGCTACGGGCTACGCGCTACGGACCATCAAGCTACGAACATCACATCTGCTACGAAGACGTCCTACAAAACGTGTTTACTATCGCTATGTCAAGTGTTCAACGTACTCCGCCGAAGTCTCAGCGCGTCAATCTGAGTGAAACACAATCAGAACCGGGTATTACCTCGGCTGGTAGTGAATATGTCACCAGCAGGAACAAACGCCCTAGACCCGGAAATTCACCACCTAGTGGGGATGGTGTTTACCAACAAATACACCAGGATACTAGTTTGTCTAAAAAGCTGGAAGAACAATCCACCCTATTGTCAAAGTTAGTGGCAGATATACGCGAAATCAAATTACAAAACGTTAAGATACAGGAGTCGAATGACGAAATCTGTAAGACAAATGCTGGGATAGACCGATCAATGTCCTTTATGAATAAAAATTTTGAAGAATTAAGAAAAGAAGTAGAGGAACTTAAAAAGGAAAGACATGAGCAACGTTGTTACATAGAAACCTTAGAAAAAAAGATTGTTGATCTCCAATTTAAATCACGCTCGGCCGGTATGGAAATTCGTAACATTCCACTGACAGATAGCGAGAATACAAGCGGCCTTATTCAAACCGTGTGCAGCATCGGCAAACTGGTTGGAGTTCCTATCAGTGAACCTGAATTAAGAGATATATACCGCCTACCTGGAAAATCCACACCGGCCACCACTACACGCCCAATTATAGCGGAATTTACGTCAGTGCAAACCAAGCAGAAGTTAATATCTGCTGTCCGGGCTTACAATAAAAACATAGAAACCAAAGAGAATAAATTAAACACTGAGCAGATTGGTATTCCTGGCAAACGGCAGCCAGTCTATGTCGCTGAACAATTACCAGCCAGCTCCAAAAAGCTTTTCTATATGGCACGTGAATTCGCCAAGAACAATCACTTTACTTTCTGCTGGATTAACAACGGGAACATTTTCCTCCGTAAAACAGTTGGTGACAAACAGCTACTTATTAATTCGGAAAAATGTCTCCAAGACCTTGGTATGAAGATTATATGACTTCCTCTGTTATTTATGTTCTCAAGTTTTGTTTATATCTTAAAGTTAATTACACCCTATCGTCAATACTTAGTACTAGACTTAACACACATTTTATTAATATATGTACATACACGTACGTACACATAACAAAAAAAAACATTCTTACCTACGTTTATATCAAAATATTAACCACAAACATACCGATCAAGACACACACATTCGCATACACATATACACAAACAAACATAAGTATAATTTCAGCAAGAAGGGATGGTATCGTTCATCTAGTTATATTAATATTCAGACTCCGTATGCCCATTACTAGTTATCACTTTAAGTACAAATGGATACTATAATAAATATTAATGAAGATTTGGACGTGTATAGGCTGGACAATTCTTTTTCTTGTAACCCACAAGACTGTAGTAGTTATATTAACGGTTCCGAGAGTAATATTAAATTATTACACATAAATATACGTAGTGTAAAGAAAAATTTTGATAACCTACAAGCTCTGATCTGCTCCACCAAAATTATCTTTGACATTATTGTGTTAACTGAGTGCTGGCTGAGCAAAATAAATAATCCACCGATACCAAATGGTTTTCTGTCACACTCAACTAAAGTTACATCAAATCAAAATGAAGGTGTAATAATTTACACTAAAATAGGATTAAATGTCACAGTTTGGGAACCTAGCATTAAAAACGCTAACTCCCTTGTATGTCAACTAGACTCTAAGTTTGCTTTTGTAGCCATTTACCGCTCGCCGTATTATAACACCATAGACCGAATAGAAAATTTCCTGTCCAGCTTAAACAACGTCTTGGGTGAACTTTCCCCCTTTCCAAATATCGCACTTATCGGTGATCTCAATATCGACATAAAACCGGGTAACAATAGCCCCCACAGTTTTGAATATCTCATCCAGAATGCTTCCCATGGCCTACTCCCTACCCACCTAATACCCACAAGACTAGAAAACTGTCTTGATCACATTTTGCTAAAGTCCAAATTACCTTCCACCACATTAATTCTAGAATCGTACATCACCGACCACAAACCAATTATACTTACGTTAACGAATGCGAACCCAACTCGAAAGCCAAAATACACTATGTCCCGCCCTAATCTAGAAGCCATTAAGTCTGAACTAGAAAATACAAATTTCTACGAAATTTATAAAATTAATGATACAAATTATGCCTTAAATAAGTTCATATCGATAGTGACTTCCGTGATAACTAAACACACCATCAAAATTACAATTCCTAGGAAACAGAGAACTTTAAAACCTTGGATTACACCAGGCTTGTTAAAATGTATAACAAATAGGGATAGGCTGCATATGAAATCAAATAAATCACCAAAGAACTTAATATTAAAACTTACATATACTCGCTATAGGAACTTCTGTAATGATTTACTCCGTAAACTTAAAATAGCCTTTGAGAAAAGTGAACTTGAAAAATCAAAAAACAATCCCAAAGCTCTTTGGAAAACCATACAAGAAATCACTAATACTCGTAAAGTACGCACCAGTCCTGACGAATTGTTAAAGGTAGGTGATAATGGCCACTCTTCCGTGAACCAAGTTTGTTCCTTTTTTAGTAATATTGGTAAAAATTTAGCGGCAAATATATTAAAATCTCACGATTATTCTAATACTCCCTTTGATAGTGATCTATCCGAAAAGTTCAATTTTTCACCTCCAGCTAGCTCCTTTGTTGTATTAGACACCGATGAAGGTGAGGTAGAAACAATCATCATGCAACTACGAAATGATTGTGCTGTAGGTTGGGATGGAATATCATCTACCTTGCTGAAAATTTGTCGCCACATACTAGTGCCACCAATCACCTACATCTGCAATCTTTGCTTACAATCAGGAACGTTTCCAAATGGACTCAAAAAAGCTATAGTCCATCCAATATATAAGAGCGGGAACAGATCCTGTGTCAACAATTACAGACCAATTTCCATCCTACCTTCGCTTTCAAAAATTATTGAAAAGATCATTAACAGACAACTTAGTGGTTTCTTACGTAAGCATAACATTATTGCTGAGAACCAGTATGGCTTCAAGTCTGGGGTGTCGACGGAAGATGCTGTACTGGATCTCACACAATTTGTTGCTAGTAAACTTGATAGTGGGGCTAAGTGTTTGGGTATATTTCTGGATCTGTCGAAAGCTTTTGACACAGTTTCTGTTCCCAAACTTATCTCAAAATTGGAGCTTCTGGGTGTACGTGGCATGGCACTCGACATATTTAAAGATTACCTCAAGAATCGCTCTCAGCAAGTAAAAATAAATGCATATCTCAGTGATGAGGAAATCGTGACATACGGTGTGCCCCAGGGAAGTATATTAGGTCCCACATTGTTCCAAATTTATGTCAATGACCTTTGTAGGATGATACTACCTAACTGCAAGATCTTCGCTTACGCTGACGATACTGCGATTATCATCTATGGTTCTTCCTGGGAAGAGGTTAAAACTAAGGCAGAAATAGCACTGAATAGTATAATGTACTGGTTCCACCAAAATCTACTCACATTAAACTTGGATAAAACTTGCTACATTCCTTTCTCAATTCGACGTAACACCAAGCCACCGCATAGCTTTAATATAACTGCTCACTCCTGTCATAACTCCCCGACACCGTGTACATGTCCTACACTAGCTAGAAGTGACTGTGTAAAGTATCTAGGTCTGCAAATAGATGATGGCTTACGATGGGACAAACAATTAGAAATGGTAACTGGCAGAATAATGCGTCTAATATATGTTTTTAAATCCCTTAGAGAATCGGCTGACATAGACACATTAAAAATGGTTTATTTTGCTCTGTGTCAGTCAATTATCGGATATTGCATTACTGCGTGGGGTGGTGCTACTAAAACCAATCTCCTGAGGGCAGAGCGAGCTCAAAGAGCCGTACTTAAAGTTATGTCCAAGAAACCGTACCTATATCCAACCAAACAACTTTATGCTGAATGTAAGGTATTAACAGTTAGACAGCTATTCATCTTGCAGTCTGTCCTCAGAACGCATTAAGGCATGCCCAGGTCCAACCCAAATAAACGCACAAATGTCCCATCAGGCGTAACAAATAAAACTGCATTTGCCAAACGCCAATATTGAGTCATAGGTACTTATATATATGTCGGAGACAGTTTATTAATCACATTGTGGGTGTTAACTAAATTTGTTATGATTTGTGTTTCTTATTGTTAATTTATGTGATTTTACTATCAATTATTGTCTATTAATTCGAAACATGATTAATTGTGTGTGCACACTGATTTGTGGTTACTTTATTTCGATAATTGTTATCGATGGTTTTATTCAAAACAATTGTTGACACGTTACTTTGAATGTAAAACGAATTACTTTATGAAATCACTATTGTTTATTCATGACAATTATTATTGTGTTATTTGATTGCAGATCTTATTAGATTCAGCACATTTTAGTGTTTTGTATCAAGTAAACGCGTGACGCACTTCCGTGCGCATGGGCAGACTTGTATGGAGAGGTTGCAAGGTGGGGGGCATCGCCTTATAAAAGAGCGTGCACTCCGTAAGTATGGCAGTCGATCCTCGGATTCGACTCAGTAAAGAGTTCCTGCTCCCGACAATACTGTCGGTTTACCTGGTACAGCGCTGCTGTATATTCACATAGCTGTATAGGCTTGCTGCTAGCGAGCGATACACTTTGTATTTGGGTGGCTTATGCTACTGTACGAACTATAGACCTTAAGGGTTTGTTCGTTTATCATTGGGTGGCTTAGGCTGCTGTACGAACTGTAAACCTTAAGGGTTTGTTCGTTTATCATTGGGTGGCTTGGCCACTGTACGAACTGTGGGACCTTAATGGTCTGTTCGATTAACTGTATTGTTGCTGTACCTTTAACTTACTTTATTCTTGTTACTGATTGTATTATGTTTTCTTTACTAATAGTGTGTAATTGTTTTTACAGGTCTTGTTTATCTCTAATGGGATAATGGGAACGCCTATAGTCCTGACGATGTACTATACCGCTCGGCGCTCCTCCTCGATCGCCCACTGACGATCCGACATCAGAAGTGGCATTGCCTCTTAATGCTTCCGCATGGCTACCCTAATTATCGTATGTCTCTTCCACTCTTGTTATGACAGCTTCCTCTCTTGGGATTACTTAGCGCTGAGCGAAGGCTGTTTTAATGACATTCATAAATCACCTACCCACATTCATTTCTTTATTGGATTTTACATACTTACTCCAACAGTTACCGCTACCCTAATTAACCTTCATAATTGTCAACCATGACAGGGATAATCTTTAACCGCTTATGCCAGTCGACAGGTCACTTCGCTAACATCTAACTGAAGCGTGGCGGGACTAACCGAGTGAAGATACTGTGAGTCAGCCTTCGAGCAACTAACCATCCGTGATGGGTTAAAGTCTGTGATGTACCTACCACTGATGTTCTACAACTTTCTGGTGAGACGTTTCCATTTTGTTATGACTCTGGGTTTGAATGTACCTACTTTCATTACTGATACATGTGTGGCAAACTTACTTGTATGGTCAATATAAAGTGAAGTTTCATGTAATACTGAATGCTTATTCAAATCATAGTATCATATTATGCCATGAGAGATTAAATTTAGATTTTGGGGTTATTATAACCGAAAGTATTGTTACCATTACAAAAGTTGACATTGTAACGGCTATGCTCTATTCCTGAAACTCCGAATAAAATTGGTACTGATATTTCATCTGAATATAAATCAGTGATAATACGACTATGTCAAATAGTTGGCTTTAGGCTAAACAAATAGCGTGATTCTGAGGTTTGAGGGATAGTTTATCTGAAAAGTAACTGTGTACCCCCTGATTGTTGACATATGTTGTGAGGTAAGGTAATGACATGTGTTGTGAGGTAAGGTAATAAAATGTGTTGTGAGGTAAGGTAATGACATGTGTTGTGAGGTAAGGTAATGACATGTGTTGTGAGGTAAGGTAATGACATGTGTTGTGAGGTAAGGTAATGACATGTGTTGTGAGGTAAGGTAATGACATGTGTTGTGAGGTAAGGTAATGACATGTGTTGTGAGGTAAGGTAATGACATGTGTTGTGAGGTAAGGTAATGACATGTGTTGTGAGGTAAGGTAATGACATGTGTTGTGAGGTAAGGTAATTACATGTGTGGTAATAAGGTAATTACATGTGTGGTAATAAGGTAATTACATGTGTGGTAATAAGGTAATTACATGTGTGGTAATAAGGTAATTACATGTGTGGTAATAAGGTAATTACATGTGTGGTAATAAGGTAATTACATGTGTGGTAATAAGGTAATTACATGTGTGGTAAGATACTAAACTTGTTTTGTGATATCAGGTCTGTAGTGTTTGATTTAAATTGATCAGAATGACCGAACGTTACTCGTAAGCTGTTTACTTGAGCTCTTTTCTGATTGTTTACAGATGATGCGATAAACTATTCACCCAAGGACGTGTGAAGATGCAAGACGACCGTAACAGCGCGTGGCGTGATTTAGTAATAAAAAACAGTTAATTTTGAGGGTTATGGTTTATTGTTATTTTTTAAAAATCATTGGGAATATTCTCACAATGCTGAGACATTTGCTGAAAAGTGGACCGACAAACGTATTCTTGTACGGTTAATAATTGTGATGAACTATGGTTAACTGACTCTTGGACAATACAACAGTGCCTGTAGATGGTTTAATTGAAATGATTGTTTTTACTTTGAGGGGATGATATGTACTATCGTGGACACACCCGCCTGACCACCACTAAGTTCATTTTTGCTTGCACTCAAACAATGAAAACGCTCTCTAGCCCCGCCCCGTTGACCTTGAATAGACGAATGAAAGACAAGACGGGCGGCCGAGCGCACTATCGACACACGTCGAACGAGATTTATTGTTATTGTCAAGCTACTGTTTCATTTTAAGAAAATCACACCTGGAATAGCCACCGCTGCCGCGTTTATAGTATATATTAGATATATATTTAGGTTTATATTGTATTAGAGTCCTTCCAAAACGTTTTTAAACTATAGAAGTATACTTAATCTGTCATTTGGACGCAGGTAGCCAACATCAACAGTAAAACTTTTTACACAATTGACGCGTGAAGTTTGACGACGCCATTTTGTGAGTTTCCCGCGTTTTGACGCCCTGTGTCGATGTCGGTTCTTACATTATTATGTTAGTTCAGTTTATTGGTTATGTAACTATGATGTGGTCGGTAATTGCAAATTAAAAATTCCAGCAAATATACCTTTAATTTCTCTTTAAGTATATTAAAATATACTGCTGAAATTTTTTATCTAAAAAATCTTATTATTAAGTTTTTTTTGGTTTTGTTTATATATTAGTAAAGAAAAATCCTACACTTACAAGCAATTTTTATAATCGACTTTAGGGGGTAAAAATCGATCTAGCCAGATGTCGTTTCTAAGAAAATTCGTTGTTGGTTAAAATATGTCGTCAACAGAGCTCGGTCACCCAGATACTTTACCTAATCTACTGATTATAACTATTGTATTTATTTTATCTAGTACTTTGTTGTTAAATCCTAATATTGGTTAGGCATTCATGAAACAGTAAAACACTATTTTAAAGGTTTACCAGTGTTATTTACTAAAATAAACAGAGATATTGAGATGCTTTATATTTTTGTTTATTTTATATGTATTGTCTTGCAAATAAACATTTTTGAATATGGATTTGAACTAATGGGTAAAGGAATTGGGTATAGTAAATAAGTAAAACACACAGTTGAATAACAGTTAATATAATAAACCAAATATAAACATTCCTTGTAACCTATTCTTACAAGTAACAATTTTTACAAACAATAGGTACCTACTGTTTATGACACACGGTGGCACGGTGGCACTCCATTTACAATAAGATTAGACACATACACAAACCCTTTTTACAGTCCGTTCAACCGATTTTGACTTATATTACGTTGGTAGCATGACAAATGGCAGCTGCAGCAAACAGTGGTTATTGTAACCACTTTTTTGCCTCTAATGTCATCCTTAAGTCTACGGAATAGAAGTCAAAATCGGTTGAAGGGACTGTAAAAAAGGTTTGTGTATCTGTCTAATCTTATTATAAATGGAGTTATAGAAATTAAGACAGATAGTGCATGTGTGAGCAAGAAAGTAGTCGAGTTCGCGCTTCACAACGAAGCAGCGATACATACCACGCACATATAAGTATAAATAGCTTTACTAAGTTTTGAAACACTGAACCAGTCCGATAACCATGTTCGGTAAGCCTATCCCTTGGGAGAAGCAAGCCAAATACCTAGGTGTGATTCTGGACCACCATCTTACCTTCGGAGAGCACATAAAGACGGTGCGTTCGCGCGCCGCTTTCGCTCTCGGTAGGCTCTACTTCATGTTGAATGCACGCAGCAAATTGTCACTCAAGTGCAAATTGAGCATTTACACGGCGTGCATTCGTCCCATCATGACGTACGCCTGTGCTGTATTCTCACACGCGAAACCATACCGTCTCCATAGGATGCAGACCCTCCAAAACCGTTTCTTGCGAAGAATCACAGGAGCCCCTTTTTACCTTCGCAACGAGAACCTCCATCTCGATCTAAAAATACCTACCATCCAGCAGTTCATGAAACGCTCCGCCAAGCGCTTCTTCGACACTGCTGAGAAGCACTCTAACCCGTTAATCGTATCGGCCGCCCGGTACACTCCCTCCCGTATTAGTAAGACTCGACGACCGAGACATACTCTGACCGACCCTGACGATGCTATTACTCTCCTCCAGGAGAGCAATAAGGCCACCAGTACAGTTAAGAAACACAGACACAGACCGCCGTCATTCCGTCCTCGCCGCCGAGGCCCGCCGCGACGACCCCGTACGTCCCCTCCCCGACCCTTGCTCGTGCCAGCCCGCGCCGCTGAGCCTCTAGTTTTAAATTCGTCCCTAAATAATGGAAATCCGATCCAGCCTGTCCCTTTGCTGTCCTCTCCCAGCGACGCCCTAAGCCGAGGCTCGTACCCCACAGGGGGTGCCCTTAGCGTGTAGTCGCTTAGTTTGTAAGCTTTTATGCCCTGGCTGGAGGCCCTAAAAATAATAATTTTTAAGGCACCACAGGAAAGTCCGGTTAAGCAGCCGACAACCTCCTAGGTTGACCTGCGAGATGCCAATCCGAAAAAAAAAAAAAAAAAAAAAAAATTGAAACACTGAATTTACATTTGTTTATCAAATAGGTAGTACCTACTTTTACTGATGTAAAACAAGCTAGAAAACATTAAATTGCTTTGTAAACACAAACTTTGCATTTAGTATCGTTTACAGTTTTATTTATAAGTTAATGTATTTTGAAATATTTGGAATTGTATTTGGATATAGTAAACTATCTTTTGCCCGCGACTTCGTCCGCGTGAATGTCGGTTATCCTGAATGCAGTCAAACTCGCGGATTAAAAAGTAGCCTGTCCTTCCCCAGGGTTCAAGCTATTTTAATACCAAATTCCAAAATCGGTTAAGCTGATTCAACGTGAAAGCGTAACAGACAGAGTTACTTTCGCATTTATAATATTAGTATGGATATAGTAAATATTAGTATGAATATGAATTAGTATGAAATGAAACATGAAATATTAGTATGAACAGGCCTAACACACAATTGAAGAACATGTAATAAAATCAACCAAATAAAAACCTCCCTTCCTTGTAACCTATTCTTACAAGCGACAATTTTATAAACAATACTTGATGTTTATGATAGCGGTGGCAAGCATTGTTCATTTAAAACCAACATTAAAATTGAAACAGATAGTGTGTGTGCGAGCGAGAAAATAGTCGACTCCGCGCATAACAACTAAGTAATACATAATACGTAATACATAACCCGCTCATATAAACCCCAAATTAATTATAATACACTATAGCCTATGTTACTCAGGAATAATGTAGCTTATGATTGGTGAAATAATTTTTGAAATCGGACTAGTAAGTTATTGAGGTAAATCGTAACTAACAAACAAACATATCTTTTCTCCGTAAAATCATTATATATTAGATAATTGCTTTACCTAGCTTTAAAGCTCTGAATATGTTTTCTGCCTGTTTCTCATTTAATTATATTTATTAAATATTTTTACTGTTATAAAACAAGCTAGAACCAAAGTATTCCATTTCTTACACAAGATACCTATTTGCATATCAAACTTTGCATTTAGTAACGTTAATACAGTTTTATTTATAAATGAATGTTTTTTGAAATATTTGGAATAGGATTTGGATAATTATAGTAAATAGGTAGAACACACAATCGAAGAATATGTTATATAATCAACCAAATAAAAATCTCCCTTTCTTGTAACCTATTATAATGCTGGTAGTTCACATGGCGCATTTGTAAAAATATATGCCTTATGTGAACAATACAAAATTTACTCTATTGTTATCGAAATTAAGTAGATTTTGTGTTATCTAAATAAGGCGAATATTTGCACAAATATGCCATGTGAAGTGCTAGCATTTTTTTTTTTTTTTTTTTTTTTTTTTCGGATTGGCATCTCGCAGGTCAACCTAGGAGGTTGTCGGCTGCTTAACCGGACTTTCCTGTGGTGCCTTAAAAATTATTATTTTTAGGGCCTCCAGCCAGGGCATAAAAGCTTACAAACTAAGCGACTACACGCTAAGGGCACCCCCTGTGGGGTACGAGCCTCGGCTTAGGGCGTCGCTGGGAGAGGACACCAAAGGGACAGGCTGGATCGGATTTCCATTATTTAGGGACGAATTTAAAACTACAGGCTCAGCGGCGCGGGCTGGCACGAGCAAGGGTCGGGGAGGAGTGCTAGCATAACAAGCAACAGTTTTTATAACAATAGTTGATATTTATGATCGCGGTGTCTTTTTAAAACCAACACAAAAATTGAAACAGATAGTGTGTGTGTGAGCGAGAAAGTAGTTGACTTGGCGCATAATAACAAAGAAAATACAAACCGCGCTCGTGTAAGTTTTACTTGCTTTACTAAGTGTTAAAACTCTGAATATATTTTCTGCTTGTTTCTCGTTTACTTTGATTTATCAAATTCTTTTACTGTTGTAAAACAGGCTAGAAAGTATTCAATTTCTTACACAAGATATTATTTGCATGACAAATTATGCATTTTGCATCGTTAATACAGCTTTATTTATAAACTAGCGACCCGGCCCAGCTTCGCATGGGCCTATAGCCTTCCTCGATAAATGGACTATCCAACACAAAAAGATTTTTTCAATTCGAACCAGTAGATCCTGAGATTAGCGCGTTCAACCAAACAAACAAACAAACTCTTCAGCTTTATAATATTAGTATAGATTAATGTATGTTAAAATATTTGGTACAGGATTTGGATATAACAAAAAGGTAAAACAACCGAATAAAAAACCCTTCCTTGTGACCAGTACTAGCAACAGTATTTAAAAACAATAGTTTCTGTTATTCTTCTGATAATTACGATTTACTGTTGAGCCACCAACAGAATATCGTAATTTTCGATTTAAATACAAACATTTGAAATGACATAATAAATAAAAACTCTGACAATAAACAAAAATGCAAAAGAATCAAAATTATCTGTATTTAAAAATAAAAAAGAAAAACAATATAAAAACAATCAGAAATTCTGGAATTTAGTTTACCGTTGGTAAATATGCATACAAGTATACCTGAGTAATGAATGACTAGATTAATAAGTAAATCAGAAAACTATTTCTTACACAAGATAATAAAATATAATCCACCGAATAAAAAACCTCCCTTCGTTGTGACCAGTACTAGCAACAAAATGTATAAACAATAGTTTACCATCTACTGTCGGTGGCAAATTTAAATACAAGACATAGGAAATGGCATAAAAACTCAGACAATAAACAAATATGCGAAAGAATCGAAATTATCTGTAAGTAATTAAAAAATTATAAAACAAAAACAATCAAACATTATTCTAGAATTAAGTTTACCGTTGGTAAATATACATACAAGTTATACTTAAGCAATGAATGACTAGATTAATTAGTAAATCAGAAAACAAAGCTAGTAATAAAATAACAAATTAATATTTGGTCTATGAGATCCTTTTTATCCGTTTTTTACTTTAAGATTTATAAAAGTAGCATCATTTAAAAGAGGCTTTCTTTATCTATACATGGTTAAACAGGCAATGCGTATGTAAAATATAAATTAGTTCACGCGTAACAAACAACAAAACAAAGAAACAAAACAAAAAATAGTACATTTTTAAAACAATTGAAAATATCCACAGATTATTGCAGCCACAAATGACATGTATAATTAAACATTTGCACAATGCAAAAACATCAAAATTATCTAGAAGTATACATTAATACTCGTAAAGCTATAATACACAAGGCACAATAATCAAAAACTTCTCTTGACTTAAACTTACACTTGGTAAATAATATTTTTTTCTATTGCTTATTAAATATTAAAAACTAAAATTATTACAAAATTATCACAGACTACTTATTCTTATATCAAGAAGGAAATACAAACTAATATTTGGTCATTGCGCCCCCTGCGTCAATAACCGCATCGCATCTTGTTCTTATTGATCGTACTAAAATTTCACACAAGTTGGAACCCCTTATTGATTCCCAAACATCGTTACAGTGAGCAAGGAGTTCCACTTGCGTTCTTTCTTGTCGGTGATCCCATCTCTGGACCATTATACCCCACAAATTTTCGATGGGATTCAGGTCAGGAGATCTGGATGGCCAGCGCAAAGTTTTAATTTCTGGTTGTTGGTTCAACCAAGTCTGCACAACGCGTGCTTGATGTATAGGACAATTGTCCTGGATAAAAATAAACTCGGGCAGCTCTGCTCTCGGATACACTGTACGCACAGTAGGCACCATTACTGTTTCTAATACTTCCCGGTAAGTGGCGCTATTTGCTCGCCCTGGGAAATGGACAAGCTCTCCGGGACCATCAGCACTCATCCAGCCCCACATATTGGCGCATATTCTTCCAGAATCACTGTTGGGAATAACATTTCTGGGTTCGTAGCGAGTATTAATTACGCGCCACAAGTGTCGACGACCATGTTGGCTCGACTTAAAACATTTTTCATCGGCAAAGATAGCGCTTGTGAAATTCATGTCTCTATAATCTCTTGCGAATCTCACTCTCGCCGCTTTTTGTTGCTCAGTGAGCACGATTTTCTTTGCCGGCTTTCTGTGGTGGATTCCCGCTCTATGTAAAGCACGACGAACTGTGCGCACTGACACGTCGTACTCCTCGGAAAACATTCTCGTCGGCGTGAACGCGTCTTCTTGTTCATACGTGTCCACCATTCGTTGGAGGTTGTTATCACTAATAATATATGGACGTGGTGCCCGCGGTCTGTTCTCCAGATTACCCTCTTCTTCATGGCGTCTGATCCACAGCCGGACAGTGTTTCTCTACAAGCAATAAATAATATCATAAGTAATGGCTACATAAAAAAATACTCACTATAGGTAATCAACTAATAAAATACTTTAAACAAAGTTACACAGTAGCAAGTAGGTATTGTTTTTTTTTAAACTAATGGTGGCACTTCACATGGCTATTTGTGTTTGCTATTGGGCGTTTGCTGTATTTGGCAAAATATATGACGAACACGCAAATATACAAATACAGGCAAATATGACCATCCACACATGGCAGCCAAATAACAAACACGCAAACATTTGGCAGAAGCAGGCAATGTGTTCAGCAAAACTATACACGTGTTTTAAACTTGCAACTGGATTTTAGTATTTACATATTACATAATACACAAATTATTTTGGTATGATTCGAGTAATTTTATCACTGTTTCATTGTCTTAATTCATTTTCAATAGCTGTTCCAGTTCGCGCTCGCAACACAGACACAAAATACTGCACGTCCATACAGGTCGTGGACACGTGTGTATCTGAACATGGCCATTGTGTGAACGGCTTATTTGCGTATTCGCCTATTTGACCTCTTTGATGTGCGTCGAGAAACCGACAAGCGCACGGTAACGCGTATTTGGTATTGGCCATATTTGTCAAATAGGCGAATAAGGCCAATAGTTTGTCAAATATACTGTCCACACATGGTAATTGTATGCCAAAAATGCCAAATACGCCAATACAAATAGCCATGTGAAGTGCCAGCACAACATAGAAATGGAAACAGATAGTGCGTGTGTAAGCGAGAAAGTATTCAAGTTCGCGATTCGCAACTAAGCAGTAATACCTACATACCACGCGCATATGAGTAATAACAGGCTAGAAAATATTCAATTGTTTACACTAGATAACATTTGCATCACAAACTTTGCATCACAAACTTTGCATTTAGTATCGTTTACAGTTTTATTTAATTTATTTGGAAATATTTGGAATACGATTTGGATATAGTAAATAGATAAAACACACAATATAAGAATATGTTATATAATCAACTAAATAAAAACCTCCCTTTCTTGTAACGTATTATCATGCTCGTAGTTCACATGGCGCCTTTGTAAAAATATTTGCCTAATGTGAACAATACAAAATTTACCCTATTGTTTTCGAAATTAAGTCGATTTCGCGCTTCGCAACTAAGCAGTAATACCTACATACCACGCGCATATGAGTAATAATTGCTTTACTAAGTTTTGAAACTCTGAATTTAATTTTATTTAACAAATACTTTTACTGTTGTAAAACAGGCTAGAAAATATTCAATTGCTTACCTACACTAGATTTGCATGACAAACTTTGCATTTAGTATCATTTAGGTATAGTTTTAATAAATATAGGTATTTTGAAATATTTGGAATTGAATTTAGATATAGTAAATAGGTAAAACACACAATTGAGGAATATGTTATATAATCAACCAAATAAAAACCTCCCTTTCTTGTAACCTATTATCATGCTGGTACTTAGTTCACATGGCGCATTTGTAAAAATATTTGCCTTATGTGAACAATACAAAATTTACCTACTCTATGGTTTTCGAAATAAAGTCGATTTTGTATTATCCAAATAAGGCGAATATTTGCACAAATACGCCATATGAAGTGCCAGCAAAACAAGAAACAATTTTTATAAACAATACTTGATGTTTATGATAGCGGTGGCAAGCATTGTTTATTTAAAACCAACATAGAAATTGAAATAGATAGTGTGTGTGCGAGCGAGAAAGTAGTCGACTCCGCGCATAACAACTAAGTAATACATAATACGTAATACATAACCCGCTCATATAAATTACTAGCACTATACCCGCGACTTCGTAAATGTTCTTAAGGATCCCTAATTTATTAATAATACAATATTGCCTATGTCACTCAGGGATAATGTAGCTTTCAATTGATGTAAGAATTTTTGAAATCGGACCAGTACAAACAAACAAATCTTTTCTCCTTATAATCAGTTTAGATTAGATAGATCATTGCTTTACCAAGTTTTAAAACTCTGAATATTTTTTCTGCTTGTTTCTCGTTAAATTATATTTATTAAATACTTTTACTGTTGAAAAACAGGCTAGAACTAAAGTATTCAATTACTTACGCGATAATATTTGCATGACAAACTTTCCATTTAGTATCGTTACAGTTTTGTTTATAAATGAATGTATTTTAATACAGCAAAATTTACCATAACAATAATTAAAATAATTTACTACTTACGCTCATATGCAGCCGCTCAGCGATTTGACTGATATTATATCCTTGTCCATGTAAAATGATAATTCCACTTCGTTCCTCTTGTATGAGATTTCTGGAAGACATTTTGCACAAAAATGTCCCAGCACAGGTTAATTTTCCACAGGAGTCCAATATTCTCGCACAGGTCAACGTTTAGGCAATCAAGGGTCAGGTAAACAAAGCAATGGTCGATATTCAAAGAGTCCGGTAAGCGCGCCAAGGCCAAATAGTTCGTCCGTAAATTAACAAAAACAGTACACATAACACGTCACTAAACTGCGCAGTGCAGATTGCAACTAATTGCGTAATCGCTTTCCTAATAGGCTTACACTTTTAAGGGGGCGTGGCTCGGCGCGTCCGCAGGATTCAGACGAAAAAATTTTTAACTGGGCCGGCGTAAAAGTCCGTGATAGTACCGACCAAATTCTAAGTGAGGCAGAGATAGTTGGTTGCTAGGATTTAGAGCTTTCATGTGATACTGGATCAATCATAGGATGCTGTGAGATTTTTAATTTCATTTTTTTGCAGTTAATATGACCGAAAAAATAGTGCTATCATTACACGAGTTAATGTTATTGACCAATGCTGTATTTCTTTCATAATACAACTGTTTAATAGTTTAACAATTGTTTCAGCTGTTGACAGTGTGGAGATAGAAGTAAATCGGGCCCGTGCAAGAAAACAAGCAGCCCTGGGTGCCGAAGGTTAAAGTTGGAGACTTCGTTGGAAACTTCGTACTTCTTGCAGATCCATAATGATATTAGTTGAAATCTTTGAGTGCCAGTAAAATTTAGTCTTGATCATGTATGAAAAATGCCTGAATGTCCATTCAATTTTAATGATGTCAATGTTGACACTGATAATAATCATCTGCTGCTGACGTACCATAGCTTAATTGACAAGATGTCTATGTTGACTCTTGTTTGGATGTCTATGTTGACTCCTGGGTTTGTTTGTTGAACTTGACGCCTATGTTGGTTGTCTATTCAGCTACAAACTACTTGTCGATTCCCATGGTGTGAATTCGGCTGGGAGACTATGTCTCTACTTTTGTTTGGATGTCTATGTTGACTCCTGGGTTTGTTTGTTGAACTTGACGCCTATGTTGGTGGTCTATTCGACTTCAAGCTACTTGTCGATTCCCATGGTGTGAATTCGGCTGGGAGACTATGTCTCTACTTTTATTTGGATGTCTATGTTGACTCCTGGGTTTGTTTGTTGAACTTGACGCCTATGTTGGTTGTCTATTCGACTTCAAGCTACTTGTCGATTCCCATGGTGTGAATTCGGCTGGGAGACTATGTCTCTACTTTTATTCGGATGTCTATGTTGACTCCTGGATTTGAATGTTGAACTTGACGCTTATGCGGGTTGTCTATGTTGACGCCTATGCGGGTTGTCTATTCAACTTCAAGTTATTTGTCGAATCCCATGGTGTGATTTCGGCTGATTTATTGAGCTATGTATTGTCTGTAACAGTATGGTTATTTTGACTGGTTATGATGCAAATTTTGCTAATGATTTTACTTCAGGACTAATTCAGGATTTTTCTTTGCAACATACCTTTTGCTAATTAAAGCTTTTTGTCAGAAAGGCCGATCGATATTTACCAAGAACTTTATAACTACACGAGGACGTGTAGAATGTCAGTCTGGCCGTGTCGGAGACAGTTTATTAATCACATTGTGGGTGTTAACTAAATTTGTTATGATTTGTGTTTCTTATTGTTAATTTATGTGATTTTACTATCAATTATTGTCTATTAATTCGAAACATGATTAATTGTGTGTGCACACTGATTTGTGGTTACTTTATTTCGATAATTGTTATCGATGGTTTTATTCAAAACAATTGTTGACACGTTACTTTGAATGTAAAACGAATTACTTTATGAAATCACTATTGTTTATTCATGACAATTATTATTGTGTTATTTGATTGCAGATCTTATTAGATTCAGCACATTTTAGTGTTTTGTATCAAGTAAACGCGTGACGCACTTCCGTGCGCATGGGCAGACTTGTATGGAGAGGTTGCAAGGTGGGGGGCATCGCCTTATAAAAGAGCGTGCACTCCGTAAGTATGGCAGTCGATCCTCGGATTCGACTCAGTAAAGAGTTCCTGCTCCCGACAATACTGTCGGTTTACCTGGTACAGCGCTGCTGTATATTCACATAGCTGTATAGGCTTGCTGCTAGCGAGCGATACACTTTGTATTTGGGTGGCTTATGCTACTGTACGAACTATAGACCTTAAGGGTTTGTTCGTTTATCATTGGGTGGCTTAGGCTGCTGTACGAACTGTAAACCTTAAGGGTTTGTTCGTTTATCATTGGGTGGCTTGGCCACTGTACGAACTGTGGGACCTTAATGGTCTGTTCGATTAACTGTATTGTTGCTGTACCTTTAACTTACTTTATTCTTGTTACTGATTACCATTTGTATTATGTTTTCTTTACTAATAGTGTGTAATTGTTTTTACAGGTCTTGTTTATCTCTAATGGGATAATGGGAACGCCTATAGTCCTGACGATGTACTATACCGCTCGGCGCTCCTCCTCGATCGCCCACTGACGATCCTACATATATAAGAAATTACACAAAATATTAGACATTCTTGATTTAAACAGACACACGCTAAAACACAAAATCACTCAATGGCTACTACAACAGGACTACCTCTCAACGGAAAATCTTCTAGAATACATCTCGTAAACATGCAAATCGTAAAATCCTCGCACATATACACACTCACACACACACACACATGCACACACTGACACCAACACGCACATGCACGAACTTTCACTCACATACACTACACACTAAGTAACCGACCTACACTTATTTCATAGGATAACTTTAAATTATGTAACATCGACACAGTTTCACTTGCTACAGAATGTCAATTATATTATTTATTGTACCCATTTGGCTGAACCATATCTCTTAAGATACAGGCTAGACCTAGTTTAAGGGATAGAGTCTATATAATTGTGCTTACAGTGTGATATTTATAACCAACAATGTATGCAGTGCAATATGTTTATTGTCTTATGAAATAAATATTTTTATTATTATTATTATTTTTTATTACAATGACTTGTTTCCTTGATTGCGTCACATGTTTTTTCGAGATAACTTTTAAAGTCATTGATGGCTTTGTCTCCTTGCCAGTATGGAGACATGTTATAATATGTGATTAGTTTCCACTTATCCCGAATCAATTGTACTTTTCCGATAGTGTCAAAGTACAAAGTTTTGTTGGTATCTAACTGCGTGATGTTATATGATGCCGTTGTTGGTATTATAATACTTAGGAATATTAATAATGCTAGTGTAAGGTTTCCTATTTTGGGACAGACACTGGACGTTCTGGTATTCGATCGGGGATGGTTGTCTGATCCCTTTTCAGTTATTGGTTGGAAATGGTTTTAATGGTTCGCATTTTTGCTGTTGTGGTTTGGTTGGCTCATTTTGATCTATAGGTAAAACAGATAGCTTCACTATAGGGCGCTTCAAATAGCCGTTTTTGGTTTTTAGAGTCACCACTCTCACAAGTTCGTCTTGTCCTGGATGAACTTCCATCACACGCCCCATGGGCCATTTTCCTGCTGGTAAATTATCGTCATTTATGACTACTAAATCACCCACGTTTACATTCTTTTGGTTTTTCATCCACTTGTTTCTGGCTGAGAGTTGAGTCAAGTACTCAGTTCTCCATCTCTTCCATAAGTCCTCAAATAATTTTGATACTAAATGCCATCTGGTTCTGGCGTCTTCTGGTGAATCTATTATGGTTAAACCTGGTCGTGCTGATAGGAAATGAGCTGGTGTGAGGAAATTTAAATCTTCAGGGTCTTCTGATAGTGCACAAAGCGGTCGTGAGTTGAGGCAAGCTTCTAGTTTTGCTAACAGTGTGGTGTATTCTTCGAAAGTCAATTTTTGTAGACCGATCACACGATTGAGGTGGTGTTTGGGACTGCGCACGGCTCTTTCCCAAAGTCCTCCCGCATGAGGCCAAGATGGTGCGTTAAAATGCCATTCGATGTTTAGTTCTGTTATCTCTGTAAAGAATGTCTCACGGAAAACGTTCTCAAGTTGGTTATATTCTTCTTGTAGCCTTCTGTTGGCTCCGACAAAATTGGTTCCATTGTCGCTGTAGATGTGGCGTGGAGCTCCGCGCCGTGCTACCATTCTGTTTATTGCGGCAAAAAACGCTGAGCTGGTTAAATCCGACACGAGTTCTAAATGCACAGCCTTCGTCACCATGCATACGAAAAGTACTATATAACCCTTGGTAGTCTTTATTCCGCGTCCTTTGTTCGCTTTCACTTCGACGAAGCCTGTGTAGTCCACACCACAGTGATAGAAGGCGCTTTCAGGGTTCACTCTGGATGAGGGTAGGTCACCCATGAGCTGATATTGTTGGATGGACTCTTGCTTCTTGCATGTAACACATTGTCGTATGAATTTCTTAGTGGCCATATATCCGCTGATTATCCAATAATTTTGGCGAATGTTTGATAAAGTAAGGCGCGCTTCACCATGGTAGGTTAGTTCGTGAGCGTACTTAATTATTAGTGTGGTTAGTCGATGGTTATGTGGTAATATAATTGGATGTTTCATCTGCGGGTTTATTTGAGCATTCCTTAATCTTCCTCCTACGCGCAAGATGCCATCTTGGTCTAGGATTGGGTGCAGTGGTAAGAGTTTACTTTTCGAATGCACATTCCCATTATTTTGTAAATAACTGACGTCACTGGCAACTACATTTGTTGCATATCTTTAATAATTAACAGTTTTGCTCGACGGAGTTCATGTAACGTGAGATAAGGCTGACGGCCTTCTTTTGCAGTAGGTAGTCTCAGAATCCATGCAAAAACACGTATAATTTTAACGATGGAATTCAATTTGTTAAGTAAATGGTAAATAATGTTTGGTATGGTCATGGTTTCATTTTGGTGTTGTTCCACCACTACTGCATTAGACTGCCTTATCTCTAAACTGGTTTCATGGATGGTTTCTAGTTTGTCATGGTTTTGGAATGATTTAATCCAAGAGGGGCCCTGCCACCACAATTCATGTTTCCTTAATTGGTTTATTCTCAATCCACGACTTGCACAGTCAGCTGGATTTTCACTGGTTTTGACATAACTACATTTTTCTTTTGGTATTATCTTGGTGATTAATTTAACGCGATTAGCGACGAATGGTTTCCATCTCGCTGGATCTCCCTGGATCCACCCTAAAACTGCTGTTGAGTCACTCCAACAGTATATTTCCTGGTTGTGCTGCTCTAGGCAATTTTTTACTTTCTGCATCAGCTGCGATAATAGTTGTGCACCCATCAATTCTAACCTTGGTATGGATATATCTTTGCTAACGGGTGCCAGTCTGGCTTTTGCGGCCACTAGTGTCACCTCACTAGAACCACATTGGGTGCTGACTTTACAATATATAACTGCGGCGTACGCCCTGTTCGACGCGTCACAAAATCCGTGTAGTTGTATGTCACGGGTTTGCTTCGTACCTAGCCATCGTTTAACTTCTATGGTGTTGATGTTTTTTATTTCTCTTCTCAAATCTTGCCACTTGATCTCAATTTCCTCTGGTAGTGTGTCATCCCACTTGAGGCTTGACAGCCAAACACTTTGGAACAGCATCTTCAAGTATCACACTTATTGGTGTAATCCAGCCTAACGGGTCAAATATCTTTGATATGTCTGAGAGAAGCGTCCTTTTGGTTGGTTTTGATACTGATGCTGGTTCCAGTTTCGATTCAAAGATGAAACTCAAACTCAAACTCAAATCATTTATTTCAAATAAACCATTTATAGGCACTTTTGAATTGTCAAGGAGTCAGTCAGTCAAAAAGTTGAAGCTAGTTGCTCGTTCCAAACAGTAGGTTTCTGTGGAGAAGAACGAGCAAGAAACTCCATGAACACTCTTTTAAAATCAATAGAATATTACAAATTTAGGTTACATCATTCATGTTGAATCTAGAGGTACAATGTGAGAACAATGTAACAAGTTGTGCACGTTAAAAGAGGTCTAGTGGCAATGAAATTAGACAATTCAAAATAAATTTAAAATAACCGAGGCAGCTAAGAGATGACCAGTCTCAACTGACGGCGCCCGTTCACGAACATGACGCACGGATCGGCACCATTTAGTTCAACCATTTTGAAGGGAACCAAATGATCCAACACATGCGCCACCATCAGCGAGACATTCAAGTGAGCATGACAAACACTCAACCGTCAGGGCATATTCAAGTCAACGAAAGACATCTCGTAAATGGTGACTTTAAAGTACATAGTGCTCACATGTATGTGCTATGCAAAATTATATAATACTAATAGTTTGAAATTATACAATGCAAAGATAATGTAGTTCTACATCTTCAGCAGCTCCAAAAATTGTTACAAATGCTAATCAATAAATCTATGAACCCTTATGGCTGTGGAGCTAGACCAGCATCCAGCCAAGTATTTTTATCAGTGATGTAATCATCTAATTTATAATATGCTCGGCTGCATAGTGTGCGTTTAATATAGGACTTAAATTTTGTCTCATTAAGTTGAACAATGTGGGGAGGTATTTTATTGTAACACTTTAGACAGAACCCCATGAAAGATGAATCTACTTTAGCCAGCCTGAAACCTGGTTGAACTAGTTGGTCCCTGTTTCTAGTACTATAGTTATGTCTGTCACTTCTTTTACCAAAAAGATGCAGATTTTTTCTAGCGTACATAATGTTTTCATAAATGTATTGACAAGGTACCGTCATTATGTTAATTTCCTTAAACAGTTCCCTTAGAGAATCGCGCATACGTAGATTGTAAATGGCTCTGATTGCTCTTTTCTGGAGAATAAAGATAGACTCGATGTCTGCAGCTCGCCCCCAAAGTAAAATACCGTAAGACATAATACTATGAAAGTAACTAAAATAGACTAGTCTCGCGGTATCCACATCAGTAAATTGCCGGATCTTTCTGACAGCATATGCTGCCGAACTTAGTCGTCCTGCGAGAGATGTTAAATGAGGACCCCATTGTAGCCTTGAGTCGAGCGTGATTCCCAGGAAAACAGTTTCATCAACGAATTCCAGTTTCTCTTTATTCAATACTATATCGCAATCACTACTTTTGACATTAGGTAAAGCAAATCTGATGCATTTCGTTTTTTTTCCATTTAATACTAAGTTATTGGCTGTGAACCAATTTTCGACCTGAAGTAAGGCGTTATTTACATTGTCGAGATTATTAGCCCGTCTATTTATCTTAAAAATTAAAGAGGTGTCATCGGCAAATAACACCATTTGTGGTTGGTTTTTAAATAAACGGGGAAGATCATTAATATAAACTAAAAAGAGGAAAGGACCTAATATTGACCCTTGTGGGACTCCCATTTCTACTTTTAAACCACATGAATTCACTCCATTTATTTGAACTTGCTGCTGTCTGTCATACAGTTAAGATTTTATTAAACTAAGCGCAAGTTTACCCAGTCCATAATGCTCAAGTTTCAAAAGTAACGTGTCGTGATTTACGCAATCAAATGCCTTGGAGAGGTCACAAAAAAATCCTATGGCATCTTGCGGCTCTTCCCACGCGGTAAATATATGTTTTAATAAAGTGACGCCGGCGTCAGTCGTACAACGTCCTTTGGTGAAACCACACTGTTGCTCGTGTAAAATGTAATTTGTGTTAAAATGAACAAGCATCTGATTTAGCATTATCTTTTCAAATACCTTGCTGAAAAAACCGGCAACACGGACACGGGCCTATAATTATTGGTATCTTTACTGTCCCCGGATTTGAAAAGTGGTATGACCTTACTAAATTTCATTAGATCTGGGAAAACTCCCTGGTCTACGCACTTATTAAATATTATAGCCAAATAAGGCGCTATTGTTTCAATTATAGATGTGCAAACTTTAATAGACATGCCCCACAAATCTTCAGTTAATTTTATTTTGATTTGCCGAAATGCTTTTAAGACTGTTACGGGGTTTATATGTTTAAATTGAAATTCTACCGGGCAGCCTGGAACGTTCTCTTTTAATAACGCAATTGAGACGTCAGGTGAGGAATTTAAAGCTTCCGTGGTTTTAGCTGGTATGCTAGTAAAGAAATTAACAAATTCATGAGCTACTTCTAGGTTAGAGCTTATGGGACCATGTGATGTCTCCAATGTATATTCAGTGTTACGAACTTTTTTCTTGTTAGTCTCGTTATTTATAACTTTCCAAACTGTCTTTATTTTATCGTCTGCCGATTTAATCTTATTGCTAATGTATAGGGCTTTAGCTACCATGCAAGTATTTCTAAAAGTTTTAGAATAAGTAGTAACATACTTGTTGAAAGTATCTGTATTAATATAAGGCTTAAGGTCATACAGCTCAAACAATCTTTCCCTACTTTTTCTAATCCCCCTAGTTGCCCAGTCACTAAATATAAACTTAGGGCTAATATGTTTTACCTTTTTTTCGAAAGTATTATTAAATTCAGTCTCCACCACAGAAAAGAAATCATCATATAATTTATTTGCATTGTTATTATTATGGTCCAGAGCACTTAACTTATCATTTAGGGAACTATTGAATCTATTTAATTTACCAGTTGTAAATGGTCTAAATTGTATTTGCACTTTTGTCATAGACATTTTAAACATAAAAGTTACCGTTTGTCCGCTATGATCCGATGGCAGATAATTAACAATAGCTTTATCCAAATAGTCACAATCGCAAAAAATATTATCGATGCAGGTAGCAGTAGTTGAAGTTACTCTAGTAGGTTCCATAAATACATTTGACAAATTGAATGACTTAAAAAGGCTTAATAATTGACTACTATTCAAATTATTTTCTAAAATATTAATATTAAAATCACCACAAATAATTATGGATTTGCTACACGGTGCGAGTTTCGCTAGGACATCTTCCATTACCGACTCAAATAAGGAATAGTTTTGGTAACTTGGGGGTCTGTACACGCACACTATAATATGCTTATCCAGCTCGACACAGGATAGTTCAATGCAATGTCCAACCGATAGGCCAACAATGTCATTCCTTTGTTTATATTTTAAACAATTTTTTATTAAGATTAATGAGCCTCCACGTGACTTAGCTTTACGATTAAAACAACTGCCCACAGTATAGTTTTCATAGTTAATTAGCATTTGGTAATCCTTCAACCAATGTTCAGTAAAACAAACAATGTCAAACATGGTTTTTTCTAAAATCAATTCAATTTCTAATAATTTGGATGAAATACCTTGAATATTTTGATGAAATAATTTCAAGGTATTCTGCTGTTTTTGCATCTTAACTTTTTGAGAGCAAGAAGGGACCTTGTTGTTTGTAGGTATAGCTATATTACTACCTTCTATTGTCTTACAAACTAGTTTAAATGATTATCCGGAGTGAAAGTCACATCAATAGATGGCTGGTCCATAATGACACATGGACCCTCTTTCGTACAGTTTGTATAATTATTTATAGCATGAGAGCTACAATTATTTAGGGTCACCACCTCATTATTAGTATCATTACTAATTGTTGTGGAGTTAATAATACAAGACTTCGACATACTACTTATGTCTGAGTTAATATTATAAGCTAATAGCCGCGCTATTTGATGTCTAAACCTAATGGGTAGATACACAGTATCCCTAGTCGATTTTAATTTTCCAACAAAAATGTTGGTGTCAAAAAAACAAAAGTTTGTCACTATGTTGACTTACTAAAAAATGCACATGCTTATTTAACATGTATATATAACTGTTTTGTCTGTTACTTAAATGTTCAAAATATGGGAATGCACATAAAATTATTTTATTACAATTAATATTCAAAATCTCTGTAACACTGTCAGTAATATCCTCCTTTTTGACCCTTAAACTGTTACCTATATATACAGAAATATTGGTAGAAGGATTATATTCATATTTATTTATTGATGACATTATATGTTTGTATGATGACCCAGGTGTACAGTGGTTTAAAGTGTAATAGGTGAGGTTATTACTAATCAATTTCCCTATACCTCTTCCTATGCTATCTGAAAACATCACTGAAATACTAGCTTGACTACTATTAAGGGAACAAGTACTAGATACTGGGTGTGGCACTTCTTTTACACTATTAGGGCTTTCTTGGTTGGGGATACAGCCCTGTCTACTCAAAGCTTGAGATGGGTCCTCCCTCTGACAAGAACACTGGCTGTTGCTGAGAGTCAGCGAGTCTATTCTGTCTGCATTATAGTTACACAAATCCACCAACTCATTAGCGGCCAGAATGTGTTCCTTTATTTGGTTTTCAGATATTACATATTTACTATAAAGAGACTTCAGTGAGTCATCCAGAACCTTTTTTTCTGATTGTAAGCGCTGAGTGTCTATTTCATAAATGTTCTTTATATCTTCTAATTTTATTTGATAATTATTCAATGTATTAATAAGAGCAACACGTTCTTCTCTAAGTTGAATATTTTTGGAATTGTGTTTTTGTTGTTTTTTGAATTTACGACTGTTTTTAATAATTTCATTCAGTTTTGCATACTTTTCTAATTTATTTTTACTAACATTATAGCTAGACTTTTGATTTATTAAGGAATCTTCTGTAAGGTCTATGGTTACTAACGAATGTGGGTTACAGTTTATATTTATTAATTCATTATATAAGTGGTCAGTTTCTTTGACCTGCGTATGTTCCGTTTCCATTTGTAATTTTAAAATTTGAACATTTGCCTGGATCAATTCATCCTCTAAGTCCCTAACTTTGCACAGAGCCTCCTCATACAAATTACTACAATTGTTAAAACCATCTGTGATTTTTAATTTATTCCGTTCATCAACAACCTCCAGGTATTGCTGATGTAAGACCACTAGCTCCCGTTTTAAGCTTGAGTTCCTGTCAACTATCTTCTTGACTTCCTCCTCACTTTCATCTCTCTCCTGCAACAGCTGTTTACATTGTTCATTGGATGCTTTTAGCTCTTGGAGGGCCGTTCTCAATTTAAGCTCCATATCCTGAGCAGTAGCCTTACGGGTCATCACAGGCATGGTTTCAGATATGGGTACTGGAAGTAGAATTAAAGAAACGGTGTGAGAAACAAAAGAATAGACAAAAACTTAGAGAAAATGGGAAATGAAAAGAAAAATGGGAGAAGTTAGTGTAGGTAGTTATGTGGAGAAATGAGGCAAGTTAGCTACTAAATTTACTTCAAGGGCATTTATTAAATTAAACTACAATAACATCTACTTATAAGGCCTACAATATTTTTTCTATTTATTTGTGGGTAAGGTGCCTAAGTTACAGTTACTGATTAACTAGTATTTAAAAATTATAAACGAAATATTATAATCATGAACCTTGTTGTTGTTGTATATACTTGGAATTTAACTATAATATACTGAGTGTATTCAACTTACAAAGATATTTTAAACTAAGCGACCTAACAATTTTTTTTTTGCTTAGTGTTATAAAAAGTTAAAAAGGCAAAACGGAGTTATGTTAAATCCTAAAAAGTACGTGTCTAAGCGTATATGAGACGATTGTGTGCTATTAATAAAATAAAAGTAAACAATACTCCCCGTATAGATCCGTTGTTGAGAATAACAGCTGTTTCTTATAGGTTACCGGTAGGTATTGGTGTGACACCAAACACTGTGTTTTACTTTATGTATTTGCAGGAAAACAATAATCCTGGGTTTTTGTGCTGTTAAATTACTACTAAACTAATATTTACACACAAATTTCACTTATTTCCTAATTAAAACTAATTATAAAATACGGAACAAAATTTGACAAGTCTGATCGTAAAAGTATTAACAGACGTTCGAATATTATGGTGCGTCCGAACCGACTGAAATGATCCTTTTGTGGATTCCATCCAAGCCCCAATGTCTTTGTTGAATCTGTTTGTTTAAATTCGTAAATTTGCTTGTTCCCCAATTTTTTTTCTAGGTCAGCAAGTAGTTGCGGTTCATTTGTTGCCCATTTTCGTAAATTAAATCCGCCCTTGCTGAGTAGCTGCATCAGATCTGATTTTAATTGGTTAGCTTGTTCCTTGGAATGAGCTCCGCCACAGTAGTCATCCATGTAGAAACACTCATCTAATGCTTTCGCTGCGTTAGGAAAATTTTGTTTTTCTTCGGTTGCTAATTGTTTTAAGCACATCATAGCTAAAAATGGTGCAGGCTTTGTACTGTAAGTTATGGTTGTTAGTTGGTATGTTTGGATAGGTTGGTCTGGTGAATCCCTCCATAGTATTTTCTGGTATGTCTGATCTTCAGGATGTACCATTATTTGCCGATACATTTTCTCAATATCTGCCGTAAAAACAAACTGATACTGCCTCCATTTTAATATCAACTCCTGAAGATCTTGTTGTAGGTTGAGACCTCGATACATAACGTCATTTAAGCTATTTCCCGATGACGATTTAGCCGACGCATTAAAAACAACACGCAACTTTGTAGTGGTTGACTCAGCACGTGTGACGCAGTGGTGTGGTAAATAGCACTCGGGTTTCAGGCTTGTTGTTGACGGTATCATATGGTTTAATTTAAAATACTTGTTCATAAATTTCGCATATTCCGCTTTCAATTCCGGATCTTTTTGTAGCTTTCTTTCTAAGTTACGATACTGTGCCAAGGCCAATGGTTTAGTGGCTCCTAGTTGTTTCCTGATTTCTGGTTTGAATGGTAACCGGACTTGGTATCTCCCATTTACTAGTCTCTCTGTTGTTGACAGAAAATATTGTAAACATTCATGATCTTCGGTCGACATTTCAATCTGTTGGTTGATGTCTTCGTTTTCCCAGAATCTGCGTAAGTCGTCCATGTTGTGTAGAACGACGTTACACCTGTATTTTGGTGTCATTGTCCCACAAAGCAACCATCCGAGTTGCGTCTGCTGGGCTATGGGTTGGTCTTCGCTATCACCTCTCAAAAAGCCACCTAATGCTATCTTGCAGTATACATCTGCTCCGAGCAGTAGGTCCACTGGTCGACTGGTATTGAATTCTGGGTCCGCTAAATTTATGTTTTGTATGTGATGCCATGATGGTTTTATGAAAGATTTATTTGGTAAACTTTTTATCAGATTGTTCATTATAAGGACTTCTCCTTCCAAGGCAAATTCACTATAAATTGATTTAATTCGAATAGTAATTACTCCCTTGCAGCTGTTTTCTTTTTCTCCTACACCGAATATGGTTCCTTTACATTGTTGTCTACGTAATTTCAGAACTTGTGCGGCCTTTTCGCTTATCAAAGAAATCTGTGACCCCTGATCAATCAAAGCTCTCATGGTATGATATGTGCCATCTGATCCAGGAACCATTACTAAGGCCGTTGCCAATAGAGTTTCGGACATGTTATCCCAAGATACATGGGTTGAAGTTGATGCCTGTTCATCATTGGTTACGCATGATGTCGTAAGTGTGTGCGCCGCTTTATGGTTTGGTTTTGCTGATGTGTTTGGTCTGGTTTTGGTTGCAATTGCTTCATGCAATAATGAGTTATGCTTAGCGTTGCATTTGCGACATATTTTATTGGAATTGCATGGTTTATTAAAATGGTTAAATAGGCAGTTTGTGCAACAGTTCAAATTGTTGACAGTTTTTAATTTTTGCTCATCCGACATTTGCAAAAATTGAGTGCACATCCATAATCCGTGGTCAGCATTACACAATGCGCAGGTGATTGACCGCGAAATGTGGAGCGATTTCGTATTGGTTTTGATATTATGTGGAATATTTTTATTTGCTGTCAGCTATGTTATTCTGTAAGAACTCACTTCAGATCTCACTTCTGATTCCGCAGTGAAAACTGTTTTAGGTAGTCTGTAACTCGATGAAAACTACGCTAGCGCTACTAAGTGCTGGCATAGGTGAAGCGAACTATTATTTCGTTACTATTTAATCGAAAACCAAATACTTTTCACTTCTAGTAACTAAAATCGGAAATGAGATAGGATTCGAATTCGCGAGTGAATTCTTACAGAATTGCACTGCTGCTGGTTATAATTTGAACTATAATATTTGCGCTGGTTTGTTTGATAATTTTGATGGTTTTGTGGTTGGGTGTTTATCTTTTGGTTGTTTGATTCTTGGTTTACGCCTCGATGCTTCTAAGGCTGTAAACTTATTTTCCAAGAAATCCAGGAATTCTTGAAGTATTGGTTTCCTGGGATTTTTCACCGACTCAATATATTCAGCGAATGATTCACTGTCAAGCTTCTGAGTCAACAAAATAACTAATAGAAGGTCCCAGGTGGTGATATCTACGCCGAGGTTTTGTATAGCGTGGAGACATTCTTTGGTAATGTCATGCAATTTTTTGATCATTCCCATGGATTGTTGCTACATACTAGGGATACTCAGCAGAATGTTCACGTGAGATGTAAATATAAGTCTGTTGTTGCCATATCTGTGGTTTAGTATTTGCCAGCTGACGTCGTAATTATATGAGCTAATCTGAAGATGATGAATCAGACGCTCAGCTTCTCCTGCTACTTTGCTTTTTAAAAGTTGCATCTTTTGTGCATTTGACAACGATGGGTTTTTGTGAATGGTTTCAGTAAACAGATCTTTAAATGACGTCCATTGGTGGTAGTTGCCTTGGAATGTTGGGATGTCCATCTGAGGAGTAGATTTGTCGCGATGAGATACGGACCACATTTTAGAATTAATGGTTTTCTTCAAGTCGTTATACATGTTCTCATATCTGGTGAATTCGTCTTGGTACCAGATATCCTCCTCCCCATCTTCACCTTCAATCTCCCAGTGCAAGCTATCGATAATAGCCCAACGACTTTGAAGAGACTTTAAAGCGTCGTCGAATTCCCACTCAAAGTCAAAGTCAAAGTCAAAGCATTTATTTCAATTAAACCATTTACAGGCACTTTTGAATTGTCAAGGAGTCGGTTAGTTAGTCAGAAAGTTGAAGCTAGTTGCTCGTTCCAAAACGTAGGTAGGTCTCTATGGAGAAGAACAAGCAAGAAACTCCACGGACACTCTTTTAAAATCAGGTTTTTACAAAATACTGCTTACATTATTCTTGTTGCTTCTATATGTGAAAACAATGAAGGTAATCTAGAAATACAAAGCATAAAAAATAATCAAGATAAAAACCATGGCAGTTAAGAGTTGACCAATCTCTACTGACAGCGCCCGTTCACGAACATGACGCGTGAATCAGCACCATTTAGCTCAACCATTTTAGAGGGAGCCGAATGACCCAACACACGCGCCACCACCAGCGAGACATTTGAGTGAGCATGTCAATTCTCTCAACCGCCATGCTCATTTAAGTCAAACACATAAAAATTTACTTAAAATATGGCTCCATGGTACTCACATTTACAAAATTGAAATAATGCTGCTAAATTATACAAAACTAAGGTTTCCAATGTTTCTAAAATGAATGAATGTCGAAAAAATAATTAAAATATATATTTGTGTATAATAATAACGATACTCGTTAGTCATGTCAATTAAAAAAAAAAAAGGGGTAGGAAACAACATTCCTCCAATTAGGAAATTCCCTAAACTGCCTGTGGAGCAGGACCAGCATTTAGCCAAGCATTTTTATCATTGATGTAGTCTTCTAATTTATAATATGCTTGTCTACACAGTGTGCGTTTAATACATGTTTTAAATTGTCTTTCATTTAGTTGTAGAATATCAAGAGGTATTTTATTATAAAATTTTACACAGTACCCCATAAAAGAAGTATGAACTTTTGCCAATCTGAATCTTGGCTGATCTAATTTGTTCCTATTTCTAGTATAAACATTATGTCTGTCACTTACTTTATTAAAAAGATGAAGGTTTTTTCGAACATGCATAATGTTTTCATATATGTATTGACAAGGTACCGTCTAGATGTTAATCTGTTTAAACAATTCTCTTAGAGACTCGCGACTGCTGAGATTATATATGGCTCTGACAGCCCGCTTTTGCAGAATAAAAATAGAATCAATATCTGCAGCCCGCCCCCAAAGCAAGATACCGTATGCTATGAAAATAACTAAAATATACTAGCCTAGCGGTATCCACGTCTGTCAAATGCCGGATTTTTCTGACAGCGTAAGCGGCCGAACTCAACCGCCCTGCAAGAGATCGACGGTCCCTACGTACAATCACTTTAAAGTTTCAAACATGTGTAGTTCATGTTCTACTTAACGGAAAGTCATGAAAGGACATCAACCGTAATGGGCTAACCGGTAAACAACCGTATTGGGTAAAAAGAAACTCATAAATAATTTAGTAATAATATTTAGTAAACATTGGTCTTAATTCGGGAGTGTCAAAATAAATACAAACAAACGTCGAAAGTAGTTTAGCTTCTTTCGAGAAAAAATAGTAAGAATCGTTCGTAATTGGTATTTTGTCTTGGTTCGTTTGGGTTTTGTCCGCCGTGGCAGCGGGTATTATTAACGCGTGCTTTTCTTGAAGATTCTAATTGCAATGCAGCCAGGGCCATAATCAAAAGAATTACGCAAAGCAGAACAGCTCAGTACTTTGGAATCCTATGGATAGTTCCTATACTATTGAAGTGTGCATTGATAGAGCCAGTAACCTTTTACAAGGATTTCCTTCGGTCGCGAATTGCACATTACGAGGAAAAATACAGAGCAGACATATAAGCCGTAAAATATATTTCGTTTATATATTATATGAAAATCACACTCCAGGCATCCAAGCTATAAAACATTATTGCTGCAACTGCATAGTCGGCCGAAGGACTGTAGGTTGCTGCGCTCATATCATGTCTGTAGTATGGTATTTAAGCTGGGCAAGGGATGAAAATGTAACTCCACCTGCTCAGTTTTTAGATCATGTTTTGTTAATATATGACAATGAATAGTTTAACTAATAAATCATTTATTAGAAGTGTTGAAGTTTTTTTTGTTTTGTATTATATTAATCAATTTGACACAAAACTTCCTACATAAACATTTTCTATGTACTGTAAGCCACTTAATAAAATCAAAAAACGTACAATATTTTTATGTTCATGTTCAGGCCCAAACGCCATACAAAGTGGTTGATGTCCTTTGGAATAAGGGTTTCATATTTGATACATTTTATAAAAAAAATAACTAGAAGTCTTAAAAGGCCTTTTGAGTGTATTATTTGTCACTTACTTACTTATACATCGGAATCATACCTATGATAAATAAGGTAAGTGGTACTTATTGACTTTTACGCGGTAGTTTTTTAATTAACTATAGTCGTAATTGCCATTTAGGAAGGTTCACGTGGGGATCATGGTACAAAAACTGGTATAAACAGTAGTTAAGTGGTTGACGCACTCAAGACACACAGCCCTTGACAATAAATACAAATTATTTGCATTAATAGGTTTCGAAACAGGTTTTAAATATATAAACAAAAAAGTTTTAATTTTTTTTTTAATATTAATCAGTACGATGGAACTTACAGTCTTTATCTCTTATAATCAGTCTTGTTTTCATTAATGACCATCTAAGTTTTTAGTATAATAGTATAATATTTTTATAGGTATAATCATTATCTTATATAAAAATATAGATTATTTTTCAAAGAAGTAATGTCTAAAGTGTTTATTATATGTTTAACACATACCTAATCGTAATAGTAAGTCTTGAATGGATACAAGTAGGTAAAAAAATACTTTTTAAAGAAACTTAAAGCTTCTGTTCTTACACAACTAAAAACATAATTAAAATAAAACAATAACTATGTAACAAAATCACATTTTTCTAACCTAATTGTGAGTGACTAATTGTAGTTTAACAAAATCAAAACTCTTCTTCTAAAAAAACCGATTAAACCAAAAGCATTATTTTGGAGTAAAAAATCAGCAAAAGTTAGAACAAAAAAAAACTTCTAGGTAAATTCAATAATTGCAAAATCTTTATCACAATCAAAATTTGTTTAGGTAAATACTAAACTGCATAAATTATTGAGAAATACTACTGCTCTTTATCGGAACTTGAATCAGTTACATCACAAGAGACAAGAGAATTATAAAATCCATGGTACTGTCTAGGAATTACGTTATGTTCACAAAGATACTTGAGATCTAATAATTTTGCATTCAGGATTGGTAAAGGTCCAGTGTAAGCCTGGCTCAACACGTCATCAGTTTGATTTTGACGCCTACTATTTTGAGTTCTTCTGACAAATAAGCGATGGTATTCTTCATTAAATGTATTTTTGTATTTAAGAACGTCTGGCTCGGAAGAGGAAACATGAATTTCTCTGATTCTGGACCACATTATTTTTATGTTCCTGTCATTTTTAGACCAATTTTTACCTGTTAGTAACTTTTTAAAATCTAAAATGTCATCTCCTGCAACTTCCTTGACAATATACGGACTTCCAGTCTCTTTGGCCCACCTGACCAATGCGAACCATTGATCAGGCGTATATATTTCCTTATTCTTAGAACATGGCTCTATTAGAGCATGAATGCTGTCATTTTCGTTTTGAGTGTGGCCTTTTTCTAAAAATCTATGTGTAATATTTACCTTAAATTCTTTAGCAGCAATTAGGTACATCATAAAAACAATTCTATTTCTATTTTGCCCTCCGCAATTATCTGAGTATAAGTTTATGGTTTGTATGCCTTTTGATGCTTGATTCTTGATAAAATCGTAGACACAACTAGCCACCTCATTCGCACCTCGTTTGGCAGTGCTCTCATGCCACATATAACATGTTTCAACTTTCTGACCCATCTCGAAAATTGTAAAATTAAAAACATTCAGTTTTCTTTTATAGTATAATATGCTGGTTTCTGCATGAGGACAAGAGTGTACTTTTTGAAAATCAAATGCTGCAGTTATGGTTGTACAAGGTGAGTTGATAGCAGAAAGTTTATCCTCATTTTTGAGACTTCGAGCCATGTCCTTATTTCGCACATGTTCATCAAACTGTTCTTGAATTTCATGATTTACTGGCTTTGGCTGGTTTTTAAAGGCAATGCAAACGTCACATTGATCTTTCTTAGGTCTATGAAACTCAATGTTGAAGTTTTCATTGACAATGTCGGTGTATTGCCTCAACGTTTTAGCCCTATTCGACTCTGTCTCTGATACCCACTCTTTGTAGAGTTTGAACATCTTAGTCATGGTTAACTCACTATCTAAGTATAATTTCGAGGATTCTTTACGAGTATAGTGCGACTCCACAGGGGTAAAAGATTGTACATGGTCAGAAACGCTTTTAATCATTTCATCAGTCTTAATTTCAGGGTGATTGTTATGAAATCCTCTCTGATCAGAACCTATTGAAAGCCCTTCGCCATCGGTAATTTTTTTCAAAGCTGTCCGTACGACGCCGTCACCAATAGCAAAAGTATTCAAAAACATCTTTTTGCACACCGTAACTTCTTCGTGTGTAACATCTAGAGTTTTTGGCAGATAGTACTTGACAGAAAATAATCTTTTTGATAGGCCCTCTGTTGTTATGCGTCTCTTACCGATTCTTTTACACCAACGAACCAAGAAGTCCCACTGCCGCTCGCGATTGCCAAGAGACCAAAATTGTTTAAACATTTCGTTTCTAACATCTTCGCCTATTTTCTCTTTGCACTTTAATCGACACTCATCATCGCAAGCAGGTAATATGATTTTTTTAGATTGTGGTTTTCCATTTCGACTGATGTAACTTAAACCCTGATTTTTTAACTGTTTTCTTTTGCTATCTATCCATGACGATTTGTTAATCTTGCGTATTCTTCCTACATCCGTTTTTTTCTTAACTTTTCTTTTCTTTTTTGTTAATTGACTTTCTTCTGTGTTACTAACATCGGCATCGTTCTCTGTCATCTCATCAATAATGGATGGTACATACGTCTCGTCACTCATTGGTGAAGTGACACACATAGATGAATTTGGGGTGTCAATATGAAATAAGCTTAAATTTTCTGATTCAACATTCTGCATTATAGTTGAAATAGAAGGAGACCCTAAGGGAGTACTTGTATCCAAAGCTTGTTCAGAATCATGCAAGGCGTCAATTTCTTCTATAATTATATTTGTGTCTGGATCGTGTGACGTTCTAACGATAATTTCCTGAGAGAACTGTGGCTCTGGTTCTGTGTATGTAATAAACTCTTCTGTAATAATTCCGGGGTCAGAGAGAACAGCACCATTGGGATGAGCGACAATGGTGTTAGTAATTTGATTCGTTGAGTGCGGGCTTAAAGGCAAATCAGGAAGGTTTAGTGAATCTGGATAAGTAAAGGTACTATACTCATGTTCGTCCTGTGGTTGCAGGTGGGTAGGTAATACGATATTAGATGATTCTAGCTCTTCTAAAATAATCGAATCGGAGAGGGAAGCTACATTTCTATGCATTTGAGCAACAACTTGAATGGTACTTTCTTGTTGTTGTTCATCGTCAGAAGAATCACGTTCACGAAGTGCTGAAATAACAAAAAAATAATGTGTTAAATTGTGTTATAATACTTTAAAATAACATAAGTGTGAAATTGAAATAACATTTCCGGCGTAAAATTTCGTAAGTAGTAGTTATGTACAAAATCTGGTTTTATTTTCCGGCGTAGAATCCCTTAACTACCACTCACTACACTTTACTTTTAAATGCTCCGACGTAAAATAACTGAACTACCAAATACGTGCCTATACGTTGGAATGATGCAAAATTTGTTTGATTAATGCAAAAATGGAAAATCTAAGTAATAATCAATTTAAAAATACTTAATAGTAAGTGTAAACTTTAGTAAAAATACATTTGATTAAAAATAATATCAAAATTCGCTTACCTGTTTGAGTTTTGTTGGAAACATTTTTGTTTTTTACACACGTAACTGATTTTTTTCTATTACGCGGTTGCAAATTATTATTTTTTGTAACACTTGCCCTTCGAGGCATACTTTTTACTTTATAATATTTTCAATCACGCAGCAGAACATAAACATTACCGTCTTTTAGGATGGCGCGAGCGCATATGTCACGCAAGTGGGAGTTGCGGAGAAAGCGCGCGGGGTTCCATTGAATTGTCCAATGTAAAACGACTGGATTACCACTATTGTTATTCTACGTCGGAAGTTTTAGTCAATTTTGTAGTTATGGTAAATGTCGTGTGTGGATTTAAAGGTCAATTTGCCAACTTTAATTTTTTTTTATTAAACTGTACGATTATTTAGGCTTGCCTGAATGTCACGGAACAAAAAAAGACAAATCACGTATCTACCACTTAAGGGATTGTACGTAGGGACCGTCGAGATGTTAAGTGAGGACCCCATTGCAGCTTTGAGTCAAGCGTAATCCCTAGGAAAACAGTCTTTTCGACGAATTCAAGTATATCCTTATTCAATACAACGTTACATTCACTACTTTTAACATTCGGTAAAGCGAATCTTATGCATTTAGTTTTCTTCTCATTTAATACTAAATTATTTACAGTAAACCAATTATGAACCTTAAGCATAGCGTCATTAACGTCGTCATGGTGCTGTGCCCGTCTATTAACTCTAAATATCAAGGAAGTATCATCAGCAAATAACACCATTTGTGGTTGATACCCCCATTTTTACTTTTAAGCCCGATGAATTTACACCGTTTACTTGAACTTGTTGCAGTCTATCAGTCAAATATGATTTTACTAAGCTAAGCGCTAGTTCACCCAGTCCGTAATGCTCAAGCTTTAAGAGTAGTGTTTCGTGATTCACGCAATCAAATGTTTTGGAGAGGTCGCAAAAGATACCAATAGCATCTTGAGAATCCTCCCAAGCCTTAAATATATGCTTGATTAAGGTGACACCGGCGTCAGTAGTGCAACGTCCTTTGGTGAAACCATACTGTTGATCATGTAAAATTTTGTGACAGTTAAAATGACTGAGCATTTGATCAAGCATTACTTTTTCAAACACTTTGCTAAAAACCGGCAAAACCGAAACGGGTCTGTAATTATTAGAGTCTTTGCAGTCGCCGGATTTAAAAAGTGGTATAACTTTGCTGAATTTCATTAGATCCGGGAAAACCCCTTGGTCTACACACAAATTAAAAATGAAAGCTAAATAGGGCGCCACTGTCTCAATAATTGATTTACAAACATTAGTAGACATCCCCCATAAATCTTCAGTACCCTTGATCTTGAGTTGTTTAAAAGCTTTAATAACGATTGCAGGGTTTATATGTTTAAATTTAAATTCCGTGGGACAAGCTGAAACATTCGAACTTAGTAAGTTTAAAGCAAGTGAGGGCGAAGAATCTAAAGTTTCAGTAGTTTTAATAGGAATATCGGTAAAGAATGTTGCAAATTCCTGAGCAACTTCTTTATTAGTACTTAAGAGACCACGGGAAGTCTCCAGAGTGTAATCAGTATTATGTTTTTTGTTCCTGTTTGTTTCATTATTAATTATTTTCCAAACAGTCTTAATTTTATCATCAGCTGATTTAACTTTGTTGCTAATGTATTGGCTTTACAAGCAATTTTAAAAGTTTTAGAATAAGTCGAAACATACTTATTAAATGTTTCGGTGTTAATATAAGGCTTAAGGCCATACAACTCAAAAAGCCTTTCTCTACTTTTCCTGATACCTTTAGTTGCCCAGTCACTAAATAAAAACTTAGGGCAAATAGTTTTCGTTTTTTTCTTAAAAATATTATCAAACTCTGTTTGCACAACTGAAAAAAAATCTTTATACAAAATATTACCATTATTCATATTAAGTTCCTGAACGGGTAACTTACTAATTATAGTCTTATTAAATTTATCTAAATTACTAGATGTTATTGGTCTTGACTGTATCTGTATTTTTTGCAAGGGTGTGTTGGACTCAAAAGCAATGGTTTGACCGCTGTGATCTGAAGGGAGATAATTTACAATAGCTTTATCTAAATAGTCGCAGCTACAAAAAACATTATCAATACAAGTAGCAGTGGTTGCAGTTATTCGTGTTGGTTCTAAGAACACATTTGACAAATTAAACGATTTAAAGAGGCTTAATAATCTACTGCTATTTGCGTTATTTTCTAAAATATTAATATTAAAGTCTCCACAAATTATTATTGATTTATTACCAGTTGCAAGTTTAGTTAGAACATCCTCCATTATAGACTCAAATATAGAATATGTTTGATAATTCGGGGGTCTGTAAACGCACACTATGACATGCCTATCTAGCTCAACACAGGACAGTTCAATAATATGTTCAACCGAGAGTTCAACTATGTCTTTGCGAGACTTAGATTTAATATTACTTTTTAATATAATTAGTGAACCACCACGCAGCATCGATTTCCGATTGAAACAACTGCTCACAGTATAATTTTCATAATTAATTAACATTTCATATGATTTCAACCAATGTTCAGTTATACAAATAATGTCGAACATTGTCTTCTCTAAAAACAATTCAATTTCCAATTGCTTGGAAGAAAATCCTTGAATATTTTGATGGAATAATTTCAAAGAATGTTGCTTAGCCCTTTTTTTTAAACTTGCTGATTTATTGCTAGAAGATACCTTGTTATTGATAAGTTGCATTAAATTGATACTGGTACCTTCTGTTGTCTTGCTAACTAGTTTAAACAATTTGAGCTTACCACATTAATATTAGTATTATTACTAACTATTGTGGAGCTAATTACGGAACACTTCGACATATTAATTATGTCTGAGTTAATATTAAATGCTAATAGCCATGCTATCTGACGTCTAAACCTAATAGGCAGATACACTGTATCCCTAGTCGATTTCAATTTTTCAACAAAAGTGTTGGTGTCAAGAAACATAAGCTTGTCATTATAATGACTAGCTAATAAATGCATATGATTATTAAGCATATGTATGTTATTATTTGTCCTATTTGATAGGTGCTCAAAGTAAGGAAAAGCGCACAATATTATTTTCTGACAATTAATTTTCAATATTTCAGTGACACTGTCAGTGATATCATTTATTCTAACACTTGAGCTATTACCTACACATACTGTAATAATGGTATTCGGATCATACTGCTTCCTAGTTATGGATGACATTATTTCTTTATAAGAAGTCCCAGGCATGCAATAATTTAAAGCAGAACAGGTAGTCAGGTTGTTATTTAATAATTTTCCTAATCCTTTCCCTAAACTATCTGAAAAAATAAGGGGACGATAACCAACCTCATCACAAGGTACACAACTACTATCTGTCTGAACAATAACCGATGGATCTGGTACAATTTCTGGTGTTACAATGTTCGTGGACAAACAATCCCTGGCAGAATGAGACAAGTTCTCCACTATCTCCGGCTGTGAAGACTCAAGGTATGATTCCTTTTGTAAGGTACATGAAGTGGTGTTTATAGGAAGTGGGTCCACTTTGTCTACATTAGAGTTACACATACCCACCAACTCATTAGTGGCAAGGATATGCTCTTTTATTTGGTTTTGAGAGTGCACATACTTTGTATAAAGAGAATGTAGCGACTCTTCAAGAACCTGAATTTCAGACTGTAAGCGTTGAGTGTCAACCTCATAAATATTTGCACTGTCTTCTAACTTTATTTGAAAATTATTCAATTTATTCACAAGAAAAACACGTCCTTTCCTTAATTTAATGTTACTGGAATAATGTTTTTGTTGTTTCCTGAATTTCTTACAATTATTAATGATTTTATTTAGCTTAACATATTTTTTTATTTTGTTATGCACACACTATGCATACACTTGTTATGCATACACTTGTTCTGTAGTTGGTCGATTTCTATGGTAGCCACCGTTCTTGTAAAAGCTCTAAAGTTGATAGTCTGTTTTTTTTTCCATCCTTGTTAGTTTACTATCGTCGTGTGGACCCCGCGTCTCACGTATTGGTTGTTGCGATGCCTTTGCTTGAGAAAAACTCCCTCCTTGATTTGAAGACTCCGTTCCGTTCTAGTAATGGCTGGTTTGTTCCTTGTTGTTTCGACAATAAATGCTCCATGGTTTTAGTAACCAGTTGCTTGTTTGACTGATAGACTTCCTCCGCCGTCTCGAAACAATTTTTAATAAAATAAACATGGTCAAATTCCGCAAGTTCACAGCACTTTCTATGGTTACGTTGATATTCTTTCCAATAATTTTCTAAAATCTCCAACTTCCGCTTGCAGTAATCTACAGTTTTTCGTTCCGCCCCGTCTTTCTTGATGTTAGTTAAAAGTTTAACAAGAGAGTCGTAAATCTCAGTTTGGTTGATTGCTAACTGCTCCATTATTCTCAGTCGCATTTAAAAAGACGTTAGAAAAAAATCTAAAAAATGGTTTGGTCTGACCTTATATTCTCCTTACTCCACAGCTCCTTACTCCCTCCGCCTTGGTCTCACTGCCTACCTAATTTCCCTACAAACTGATAAACTCCAAAACACTGGTTTCAAGGTCCCGGTACACAAACACTTCACTGTACTTCGCGAACCGAGGCCCTTATGCTCGAAGGACCATGTAGAAAGTTAGCGTTATCCGGTGCTACGACGCTACTTTCTGGGTTGGTTGTATTTGGTTAGTTGGACTTGATATCGAAATAGAATGGTTACTGGTTGAATGATACGATATTATATGGTTTAGAAGGTTATATTGAACACTACAGCTACAAATGGTCAGTACTTAGTTTAGCACTATAAAGATAATTTGATTTGGTAATATTTGGTTTGAGTTACGCGATCGCTGAATACGTACTAACGCGTAGCGCTTTGGGTCGATGCATTTATTTAATTGCGTAAAGACAAAAGTGCTGAGCTGTTCGGTTGCAGTATTGCTCCGAACTAATATAAAGAATTAAAACATATGGAAGAAATACCTAAGGAAGAAATAAATAATAAATCAGTATACTTACCTCACCACGCAGTGATCCGTAATGACAAGGAAACCACGAAGACTCGTGTTGTATTTGACGCCTCGTGCAAAGGCTTCAACGGCACTTCACTAAACGATGAACTCTTGTTGGGTCCAATATTACAAGATGACTTTAGAAGCATTATCATTAGATGGAGAATGCATGCTATTTGTTATATTGCTGACATTCACAAGATGTACAGAATGATCTGGACAAAAAAAGAAGACATCGACTATCAAAGAATTCTATGGAGAGATAATACATTGGAAGACATCAAAGACTACAGGCTTTTGACCGTAACATTCGGAACCGCTTCTGCACCGTATCTCGCCGTAAAGACACTAATGCAATTGGCTGATGACGAAGGTGACAAATATCCTGAAGCAGCAAAGATATTGCGCGAAGACTTTTACGTCGACGACGTTATGTCTGGACACGATAATCTGGAACAGGCTATAAGAATTAGTCAAGATCTCAAAAGGCTACTGCGTCTAGGTGGCTTCGAACTGAAAAAATGGTCTTCTAATAACCGTGATTTCATGGAGACAATTGAACCAAGTGAGAGATCATCAAATGCACATCTAGAACTAAAGATTGATGGAACAATGAAAGCCCTGGGCATACAATGGAATTTGGGTAAAGACCAATTCGAATATAATCTGAACTTACCAGTTATCAGCAAGGCAATCACGAAGCGAAGCATTCTATCCGACATTCAAAAGTTATTCGACCCGCTTGGATGGATTGCACCATGCCTTGTTATAGCGAAGATTTTAATTCAACAACTCTGGCAAGAGAAGATTGATTGGGACGAAACTTTGAATACGACACTGACTGAAAAATGGGCTACAATACGGTCTGATCTTGAAAATGTTAACGGAATCTACATAAATCGATGGATGGGATCGTCAAGCTCAAGAAAAGATTCTACAGAAATCCACGGGTTCTGCGATGCCTCTGTACAAGCATATGGTGCTTTGGGGAACACCCAAATATTCCGAAATATTTTATTCCGAATTTCGATATTCCGATTTTCAAAAGTCCGAATTTCATAATACCTAAAAATTATAATCTCTATTATTTAAAATCACGAAAGTTATTTTACCGAATGTCGTAAATCCGATTTGTTTGTTTTCCGATTTTCATATGTTCGAAGAATCAAATGCTCGATGAGTTCTCGGTCCGAAAAACGAAATTCCGAATTTCAATATTTCGAATAAACTGTTAAAATTAGGATTCTGATTCAATTCAGCTACGCATATATATTCAAAATGGTGTCCCCTTGTTTCGCAGACAGAAATTTCATAGAATTTCGTTTCCCAGAAAATGTTTCATATAATATTTGGTTCTTGTATTTTTATTTCGACTATTATTGTTTCAAAGACTATTTACTTGAATGAAACATATTTCACAGAAACACAATTCAAAGAATTTTTAATCAAATTTTTTGTTTAACAAACTTATCAAACAGTAGAATTACTTTTTAACAAATATTTTTTATTCGGTGTATTTTTCTATGGAATTTATTTCAACAAAAATATATAGGTATAAAAAGAAAGACAATAACAAAAATAATCTTAAAAAGTCAATATGTTGTGCTACAAAAGTTAATGACAGAAATGAATTGCTGTGAAACCGACTCCACGTAGTCTTGTCTGCCCTACTCCTAGAGTGTAATTTAAATTCGCGTAGGCGCGGAGGGGCGAGGCGGCCAGCGAGCTGAGGAGCAGGTGGTGAGCGTGAATACCATCTGCGGCGATAAGCTCGCGTGGTACCGCCGGAGCCCCGCAACGCCGTAGCCGTGACAGAAACCATGCCTGCTGCATGTTGCATGTTCGCTTGCATGCTCGCTTGCATGATGCATGCTTGCTTGCATGCTGCATGCTTGCTTGCACGCTGCATGCTTGCTTGCATGCTGCATGCTTGCTTGCACGATAAACGATTGCACGATAACGATAAAGATAATCGAAATTTTAATAATCGGAATTCGTATTTTTGATGTTCGGAATTTTCGTTATGTCGGACTTTTTGTTATTCGATCTTTTGAAACTCGGTATTTTGAGAATAGTAATTATAAACATTCGGAATTTTGAAATTTTAGTATTATAAAAATAGGATGAATGATAAATCGGAGTTGCCATATTAGGAATTTTGAACTATTCGGAATTATGAAATTCGTATTTCAGACTTTCGGAATAAAGTTTTTCGTATTTATGTAGTGTACCCGGTGCTTTGGCATATTGCCGAGTCATAAACTCAGATGGCACAGTGAGAAGCACAATCATTGCTGTAAGAACAAGAGTAGCTCCTTTAAAAACTATTTCACTGCCTCGACTAGAGCTGTGTGGAGCTTTACTTCTATCCAAACTTCTAAAGCAGATAAGGCAAGCAATGAGGATACCTACAACACAAATCTATGCTTGGACAGATTCTTCTATTGTTATCTCATGGCTACATGGAGATCCAAACAAATGGAAGGCGTTTGTGGCAAACCGCGTTGTCGAGATCACAACCAATGTAAGTTGTAATCAGTGGCACCATGTCCAATCCCACGATAATCAAGCTGATATTGCATCAAGGGGTATGCTAGTAGCCAACTTGAAGGGCTGCGACCTATGGTGGAACGGACCACAGTGGTTATTAAACCAGAAGATACAGTTCACTAAATTAAACATAACACCAACAGACCTAGAGAGATAGAAAAACACATTACAAACTCTAAAATTAACAAAGAATGACAACGAAGAAAGTAATAAATTATCAGCACAACTCGACGACTTTGATACACTGACTGAACTACTGAGAACCATCACCTACTGCCGAAGATTCCTGAAACAAAATAAATTAAAAGAAAACATAGATAGTACAATCACAACTGAAGAACTCCAACTCTCCTTACAAACCTGTATAAAAATAGAACAAGAGGAAGAATTTAAAGAAGAAATAGAAAGCTTAAAAGGAAAGAAAAGAGTAAAACAAGTTAAAATCATTGAATCCTTACCTTGATGAGAATAGAGTCCTCAAGGTGGGCGGCCGGCTCAGGAACGCAGAGTTGAGTGATGAATGCAAGCATCCAATCATTCTGGGTCGAAACAGCAAACTTACTTACCTTGTAGTAGCAGAAGCCCACTCGAAGACGTTGCATGGAGGTATACAGTTGATGCTTACTTACCTCAGATCCAAGTATTGGATACTGCGAGTGAAAACGTTGGTCAAGCAATACATTCATCGTTGCTTGGTATGTGCTAAACTAAACGCAAAAGTAAGAACGCAAGTAATGGGTGACTTACCAAGTGTACGAGTGAAACCAGCACGAGCATTCCTCAATTCAGGTGTCGACTTTGCGGGACCTTTCCAAATATTGATGAGTAAAGGCAGAGGAGCCAGGACTACCAATGCATATATAGCAATATTTATTTGCATGTTCACCAAGGCAATTCATTTAGAATTGGTTGGTGACCTGAGTACAGCAGCATTCATAGGCGCCTTCAAAAGATTTTGCGCCCGCAGAGGAAAATGCATAAATCTGTGGAGCGACCAAGGACGCAATTTTGTTGGCGCTAACAAGCAACTATATGAAGCTTGGAAAGAAGCTGGTTTGCAATTTGATGGCAGGGTCGCCGAATTACTTGCTAACGACGGGACTCAATCGCATTTTATACCCGCTTATTCACCTAACTTCGGAGGACTATGGGAGGCCGGCGCGCGGCGTTAAGTCGATGAAATATCACATGAAGAGGGTCCTCACTACAAACCTAACATTCGAAGAGATGACGACAGTTCTCTGCGAAATAGAAGCATGCCTGAAGTCGCGTCCCTTATGTCCAATGGACGACGACACCATTCAAGCACTAACACCTGGCCATTTTTTAATAACGGAAGCACCAGTCATTATCCCGAATCCAAACATAAAGGACGCTAAAATAAGCAACTTGACACGCTGGCAATACACGCAAAAATTGTTGAATGATTTCTGGTCGAGATGGCAGAAAGAGTACCTCAATAGACTCCAACAGAGACCAAAATGGTTAAAACGCGAAGAAGAGTTCAAGAAGGGAGATATGGTATTGATCAAGCAAGACAATCTCCCACCGGGAAAGTGGTCAATGGGACGGATCACCGACAAGCACCCCGGCCCCGACGGTTTAACCAGAGTGTACAGTGTAAAGAGCGGTGACAGTATAACCAAGCGATGTGTGACAAAGTTGTGTGCTTTACCAATCGATACAGTATCAGATGAGATGATTGTTTAACGTATCAAATTTTTGTTTTTGCATGTACCTTAAGCTCATTAATTATTGTTATAAAGGACTCTAATAGTCCTTTGGTGGGCGGCTTATTTTAACGCCAATTACATATTTATAAAGAGATGCATGATCTATATATTTTTAGTTGCCAATAAACCTCGTTAAGGACACACGCATTTTATTTTAAATCCATCGGCACAGTGCTAACAAAAGTCAACCTTATCGCCCACAACAGTAGGATATTATTGGGCATTCTACCCCACCTGCCGCTTCCCTCGGCTCACCTTCGTTCGCCTTCGTCGCTTTTGGTGAGGTAGAATGCCCAATAATATCCTACGGAGTAGACGCAGTGAAAGAAAACAACTTTTATAAATAATTGTTCGCCGTAATTTAACACCACATTCGATTCTTACTATTGTAGTAAGAAGGTTGTATTTCATATCACAGATTTAAATACATTTCAACCAAGTTAACTACAATGCATAGCTCAGAGAAATCTGATATTAAAGATATTTGTAAACTTATTATGAGGAATTCTAGCGGCGAGATTATATTTATTCAAGATTTGCAAACTGGTCAGAATAATACAGATAACGGTTCATCAAAATACCAGGACTCGTATACAGCCCAAACCGAAGATTTGTTCTACCAGCAGATGCTTGATTGGTTAAAATCAAACAATCGCTATCTTATATTGAAGGACAGCTATGGTGAGAGTCGTACATTTGCTCGAGTTAGCGACAATGAGTTATAAATGTCAATGTAATACATTAATTTACTCATTATTAATAAAGCCGCTTTAACAGTCGTCATGAAATTTGTAAAACAACCACAATCGTTACATGTAAACGAACTTTGTGTTCACTCTCAGGAGACTGGTTTTCGCCATGGAAAGTTATTACCTAAAACGGTACGATGCATCATTTGCGGACCGTCAAACTGTGGAAAAACTAATTTATTAATTGGTCTTCTTATACACGAGAATGGTTTAAGGTTTCAAAATGTTTATGTTTATTCAAAAACCTTGCAACAACCCAAGTACGTATTTTTAGAAAAAGTTTTGCAACGGGTACCAGGCATGTCATTTCAGAAATATCATGAAAATGAGCAAGTACTAAGCGTTCAGGACGCAAAACCGAATTCTGTGATTGTATTTGACGATGTTGCTTGTGAAAATCAAAGTAGCATGCGGGATTATTTTGCAATGGGAAGACACAAGTTCATCGATTGTTTTTACCTAAATCAGACATATAGTAAAATTCCTAAGCAGTTAGTAAGAGACAACGCGAACCTAATCGTACTTTTTAAGCAAGATGAATGAAATATGAGACATGTTTATGATGAACATGTCAACACTGACATGACTTGGATTGAATTCCGTGAAATGTGTTCAAAAATATGGAGTGTACCTTTCAATTATGTCGTAATTAATAAAGCTTGTTCCAAAAACAAAGGATGTTATAGAAGTAAATTTGATACGTTTGCAGTTTTTGACTAAGAACACGAACACATATATAAGAGCTTTACCTGTGCAACAATATTATTCTTCTGGTGACGCTAAACCAATTACGATCTATTTTGCCAATATGGAAAAATCATTGAAAAGACAAATTGTTGATGCGGCAGAAGCTGTAAAGAAAAAAGTAAGGAAAATGAGAGATGCGGACATTGACAACAAACAAGCACTGGAATCTGTTTTCAAGCCTGTCATAGAACCCCTCAACCTAATTGCTAACGCCAATAAGCAACCTCCTCCCTTGCGTACTAATGAAGATTTTGTTGAAGTTCCGTTTACTGACGAAACTTCACAGAAAGAAAGAACTGGTAGCGTAGGTAGCAATAATGACAACGAAGATGAATCCGATATCAGCAGTGACTCTTCTTATCAATCAATAGTTGAAAGCAAACAAGGTTGTGATACGTCATCCTGGTCAGTATCTTCAGAAGCGTTGGCAGACATTCCATTCGGTGTTAGAGCAGAACGCGGGAAATTGATGTTAGGTTCTGCTTGTATATTGATCAACGATCAGTACATTGCCGTGGCTGGACGTAAATACCGAAATACACCTGGTTTATAACAGTTGCTGCTTAAGAAAGACGTAGATTTAAGCGTGGTTACAGAAAGCGATATGAAACATTATAAGTCGATGCTACTTGATACAAATGCACATCGTCGAGACTTCGAGCCAAATAAGCCGATAAAAAGTAATAAAGGGTGTGACTGTTCCTAAAATACCCTAGGCTGATAAAAAATTAGTTTTTTTTCTAATTGTGCTGATATTAGTGGTTTAGTTAGTGTTAAGGTACGGCTAAGGGACATTATCCTGGGGCGTAATCCTGTAGAGCTCGTCCCAGACTTGGTCACTCTTCCACCGTTTCTATGAATTTGAATTGAATTCCCATGAAACTATACTGCCTTGTCCCGACAAGACAAGGAGGGGGACACAAAGATGTTAGTATGGGAATTCTCAGGGAGGACATATAAATAAACATATTATGCAATGAAGTTAACAAGACAAGAGGGTATGCAAAAGTATAAAATATAAGGGGTGATAATAGGATCGCTACACTTGCGCTTTAAAAATTCATTATTCCAGATTACGTTAATTTACTCATTTACAATATACTAAAGACCTGCCCCAGTGACTTACAACCGTATTCAAATGGATAGCCATTTGAATATGTTTGTGGCGTCGTGCGTGCACGGCTAGACCTGAACGCATAGGTCCACTAAGGACACTGCTACGATTCTAGCGGAACACGTTCCCTAGGCTCTATCGACATGCCTTACTCAATCCTAAGACAGAGGACTGAGAAGCCCAACTGCCATCGAGGAAGACAAGATTTCAGTATTTTTCCTATTCGCGTACTAATGTGATTATTCCCTTACGACAGACTACCCCTCTTACAAATTAACACAAAACTAGCACAAGTGCATCGTAGACTCAGTCTGTGGCAGAGTAAATCGCAACTGTACTTGGTATACGCCGAAATGGTATGTCGTCATTTCATATCTCTTTAATCTTCCCCAGTTTGAGGTTGCGTCGTAGCATGTTTCAGCCACTAGCGCCCAAATCATGTGTCTCGCTAAAGTGTCGAAGGCATAAACTGGCCATTACAATTAGCCGGGTGTGATTTTTTAACGAGACAGACCCTAGCGTTCGTAGAACGACTACCAATCAAGTAGAGCTACTTAGCCCAGCCTACCCCCACTACCGAGATATGCGTACAACAAGTCCATCACAAAGTTCTCCGTGCGAGACCTTCTATAGGAAACAGTTATCATCAAAAACATTTGGTCTAATTAGAGAAGGTATAGTATTATATACCATTAACATTATTTTAGTTCGGCATTGCAGCCTAGTCTGATATAAATATTATGATTTTACTATTATAAAGACCTAATCTAACCGAGTATGTACGGTTCTGCCTTCCATATTTTGTGTGTCAGTTAAAAGTCAGTTATCGTCAGCAGTCGTGGTAGAGTTTAGCGGAAGGCCTTCCCCGTTTCCCTAAAACCAAACGCTTATGATGATTCCCTGCCAAGGTATGGATTAGGACATGGACACATAATGTACGGTTAAATTACACTAATATCAAACACTACCTTGTAATATAAAGTACCCAGAACTTAAGCCAAAGCTACTGCTCTACGCCACGCTTAATAAACTACGCAGAATGCTTCGCTGATGCACCTACGCGGATTGCTATTTTGACGAACATCATTTACTATACTATTAAACACTATCATGATATAAAGTACCTAGAACTTAAGCCAAAGCTACTGCTCTACGCTACGCTTAATAAACTACGCAGAATGCTTCGCTGATGCACCTACGCGGATTGCTATTTTGACGAACATCATTTACAATACTATTAAACACTATCATGATATAAAGTACTCAGTAGTTGCGCCAAATCTAGGATAAACAATTAATTATTAGTCGACCCGCATCAGTATCACCTGACTGCTACCTATAAATTACAATACAAATAAACCTGCACAAGGAATAATATTTAAAGGAACTTAATTATTAAATTAAAATAAGGTTAACACTCACCAAATAACGCTTCGAGTGGATTTGGTTAAAATACTACAATTTTAAGTACCAAACTTGCTTCTCGCCTCGGCCGATTTCCTCTCACGATCTTACGCCCACTCCCTACTCTCTACGTGGACCTAACCTCTCCGATTTCAGCAGCCTCCTAACTTAAGTAGCTCAGCCTAAAACGAACAGCTCTTCTCTCAAAACTCCCTGTCTGCACTCTATCGTGGTCTCAAACCGACTGCCCCGTCCTCAGCCCCTCGTTCATCTTCCCACACTTTCGTGAAATCTCCTAGTACCTGACCGTTTCTGTTTTTTTATATAGATTCTCAATTGTTTTAAAGACCCTTTCTAAAGTGTTACTTGGGTCGCCTTTATGGTATGCACATGGTGCGCTAACATTGTAAGTGGTGTTTTTTAGAAATAGAATATTCCATTCGTTTCTTAGAATTTGTTGAAATATTGCTTTCGACCCGTCCCTATTTGTTTCTCTTAAAATACAGAATTTATGAGGGTTTGAGTGGCTCAAACCATGTGGTGATTTTCAAATAAATACTACATTTTGTTATTACCCGACTGTGCGACGAAAAGGAGTGGTAATGTGTTTATTAAATAAGTGTACGTGACAGACAGTCACAAGGGCAAAAATATTTGCAAGTTATTAAGCCTGTTTTTAAACTGAACACTGCAGTTCAGGGAAAGGGTTTGCCATTAACAAAAAAGTGGAGAAAGTGTAGGTTTAGTGTATTGTGATGACCCCAATGAACTAGTGGAAAGATTGAAATTATTAATTGCGTCTAGAGATGGTGGTAACACAGGATTAGACAATGAAATTATATCTATTATTGAAGAATTACGTGAAAGTAAAGTTATAAATAAATAAATGTTGTAAACTTTCCAGTGTTCATTTTATTATCAGACTTTCAATATAGTACACCTTCAATATGAATGTAGATAAATTCGGTCATTATATTCATAAAAGATTGCGTTTATCAGAACTGCTTGAGTTTAATGAAAACGCATTGATGAAGTCGGAAAAAGGAGATTTTGATTTAAAAGCAACCAGATTGAGAGGAATTACATCTCCCATAGAAGCAGACGATGCAGTGAATAAGTCTTATGTAGATCAGTTGAATGCTAATACGATAAAAGAATTCAATAAACTGATTGGTTCATTGCGTTCTCAAATTATAAAAGAGACACAGAATACAATTCAGGTTACTTTAAAAGCAAAAATACCTGAGGTTTTAACTCATTTGCAAGATAAGTTTTATACCAAAGCAGATGTAGATAAATTACTTCTAAAAACTTCGTAATGGCAAAACAGCAAATTGTAAATTGTAAATGTCATTCCGTCCGCTACCGTGTCCACGAGTAGACGTGTGTTCGATCTAATTAAAAATATTAATTAGCACGTACGCGATTTTAACCCATAGTTAAATACCCAAAGTGCTTAAACTTACATACACGCTTCGCACACCGTAAACTGACATCTCTGTCTAATCATCGCCGCAAGCGGTGGGACCCTGCTCCGCGCCCGCCACCTTCACCTCCGAGCAAGCAGGGCAGTGGTCATAATTGCTGTCTCGCTCCATTCAAGACTTTTACGACCCAAGCGCGGTCCGCCGCTACGAGCTACTCGTGAGTACTTTGTTTACGTTGTATTGTGCGGCCGCTCAAGAATACCCGCTTACTACAAAAATACAATGCCCCGCATACAGCGCTCGCCGCCACCAAACATGTCTACTACTAATATAACACAAACATCGTCTGACTCCGATATCCCTCATCTGGTATCTAGTAGTCCAAATAAGGATGTAAGTGTAACAATGCGTCACAAGCGCCCTCGCACGAGTTTTTCTCCGGTTTCTGAGTTGCATGAGTTTAAACAAGAATTACGTCAAATGTTACTGGACTGGAAAACGGACCAGGAAGCTTACCTTGCAAAATTTTGCAGCGAACAAAGTTCAACACTCAATAAACTGATATCCGAACTGGCCGAAGTTAAAACACAAAATCTAGCCATCCAAAAATCTAATATGGAGATGGATAAAACGGTCACATTTATAAATAAGCAGTACGATGATATGATCAAGCAAATAGAGGTTCTTCAAAAAGAAAAACAAACGTATAGACGGAGTATATTGAACCTCGAATCAAAAATACAGGATTTCCAGCGTTCCTTATCTCGCACTTCTAGCATCGAAATACGAAATGTGCCTTCTGTGGAGAACGAAACTGCCACGGATCTATCAACAATTATAAGCAAAGTCGGCTCAATTATTAAAATGCCGCTCAACAGCACTAACTTACGTGATGTGTACCGACTGCCGGGTAAACCGGGCACAGTAAGACCAATCGTCGCCGAACTTACTAACGTAATTATGAAAAATCATTTTCTCACAGCGTCTCGCAATTTTAATAAGAAACACAGCAATGAGAGCCGCCTCAGTACTATGAGCATTGGATTGACCGGTGAGCGACGTCCAATTTATGTATCGGAATATTTACCTGCAAGTATGAGGAAACTATTCTTCGCTGCAAAGGAATTTGCCAAACTTAAAAAATACGAATTTTGTTGGAGTAGTAATGGCAATATATTCTTGAGAAAAGCTGTGGGATCTAAGCACATTCTTATCAAATCGGAACATACTTTGCGTGATCTAGAACAGCAAACTGACCAATGACTGTACTTGGAGTCTAATATTGCATCACTTTATTACTTCTTTTATTTTTGACATAAAAATGTACATCTGCCGTTTATATCGTTACATTTAGTTTTAGATAAGTTCTTCAATGAAATTAAGCATTTAAATAAGCAACTACTAAACATATGGTTACGCATTAATTTAATTATGTTTTTTATAATAAGGTATTTTAACAACCAACAAACAAAACAACACTCATTCACAATCAATCATAGTACTTTGTATCACATTCACACACCTCCCACTAAACTCATTAATCTCAAATCTCAAAAAACTCACGCAACATTAAACAAATATACTTATTCTGCAATAGTTATCACACTTAGCTTTACACCACTAATAAAACACTATTCACGCTCTTGTCACACACTTCCTTACATGTTACATAGCTGCGCTGCGAATTGCGATACACTAATTATATATAGCCCCACGTATAATATAAATCATCCTCTTATAATAATCCCCTATCACCTATAACATTCATCAATCTGTGCAATAAACAAAATCTAATAAATTGCTACTATAAATGAAATATATAACGAGTTAGACGACGTCTCTGTCTCTCTCTCGTATGCATGTTCTCCAGATGACTGTCAAAATTATGTTAAAAACGCGAATTCCTTTAATATTCTCCACATAAATATACGTAGTATAAATAAAAACTTTAATGATTTCAACTGTCTTTTAGCGTCGATGAAAATCAAATGTGACATATTAATATTATCAGAATGTTGGCTTAAAAATTCGATGTCAATACCCTTACTAGTTGGCTACACAGGTCACCAAACTAAAAACTTAATTAACAAGAACGATGGAATTGTCATTTATATTAGCGATCACATAAGTTCTACCGTTTCCGAACCGCAATTTTCTGACTCCAGCTGTATTATAGTCGGGTCGGCGGACTAAAGCACATAAGTCAAAAAATGCTTTATTTTTTCCTTTGTACCAAAATTATTAATTTATATCAGTACATCGGCAGACTAAAGGACATAAGTCATATTCGCTTGTTCGGGCTTGAATCTAAGTGGCGTCCTTTTTCAACCTCGTGAATCGCATTAATCTTGCGGCGTTATAAAGAACATAAGTTGAGTTATGTTAAAAGGAACACTTGAAGCTCTCGGACTTCATGGACACAGAAAGTGACTTATGTTATTAGGAACGTCAAGTGCGTCGTGTTATCTCGATTTTTAATTCGAGGGTAGGTACTCAAATTATTATTTATTGCTTACAAAAAACTGAAGTGGTAACTGTAGTGGTTTGAGTCACACTAGTCGAGTTAGTTTTGCTCTGATTTGATACCAGAACAGTTGTGGTGTGTGACATTTTATTTAAAAATATTCCCAATTACTATGGATTGTCAGCGAGGAAAGAAATTAGTTGAGATGGTGATGAGGAGAAACACAAATGTTGAAGGTAAGTTTGCCATGTTTGATTTAAATCTGAAAGTAATATATTCATCTTTCATTGTAGTTTTAGCAGAAATCATCAGTGATTTGTTAATTTTAGCATCAATCATAAATAAATGATTAGAATAATATTTTTAATAGCCTCTACAGTATGTTTTTATTTTTAGATGAACGAAATGAACAGCAATCTACAGGCACAACAGCGGAAGAAGAACCAATGCCGTCCACATCATCAGGCCACACTGGCGTCATGTTTATTAATCGAGAAATGGATTTCTCAAGTGATGATTCTGTTCTGGATCCACATTTCGAACTCCCTGAAACAGCAGTAGATTCGTCGACATCCACCGATACTGACCGAAGAGCCGACACGCCACATGCGGTCGAAACATCTCCAAAAAAAAGTATTCGCATTACGAAACAAGAAAAGAAAATAAAACGCAACACAGGTCAATCATATAAAACATTAAAAGGTAAAGTTGTTTCCAGCAGAACAATGAAAGAGCTAGGGACGTGTCGAATGAAATGCAAGGAGCGTATATCATTAAACGATAGACAAGCTATTTTCAAAGAATATTGGCAAATGGGAACATATCTCAAGAGAACCACTTATATGGCATCTTTAATTGAAATACACGACAAGGCCACTCAAAGACAACGCACACTAGATCCTGACCAACAAAAGAATCGCATGAAAATATACAAATATTTTTTATTAATTCACGGGAAGCGTGAACCCATTTGTCGGGGATGCCTTTTAAAGACGTTAAGCGAAAGCGATAATTTTATAAAAACAGTTGCCACAAAAAAACGGTCGTCGATAGGAGGCACTCAAACAGATGATAACCGTGGGAAGAGTATACCCAAACATAAGATTTCTGATGAAAAAAGACTAGAAATTAAGGAGCATATTTTATCATTTCCATCCTATGAGAGCCATTACACAAGAAAAACTACATCAAAAAAGTACTTGCCTTCTCATCTAACTATTACGAAAATGTATGATTTATTTTGTGAAAACCGCGACAGTCCACCTTCAGTAAAAATTTATAGTCAAGAATTCCACAAATTAGGATTATCGAACAAAAAGCCCCGTGCCGACACATGTTATACTTGTGATAAATTCAAGATGCAAATTCAACTATGTCAGGAAGATCAGGTGAAAACTGAACTAATTGCTCAACATGAACATCACAAGACTGCCGCAGATCAAGCATACGAAATGAAAAAAATGTGATACTCAAGTAAATAAAAGTGACAATACTGTGCAAGTTTACACATTTGACTTACAACAGTGTTTACCCACTCCAGCCCTCAGCTCTTCTGTAGCTTTCTACAAACGCCAGTTGTGGACGTTCAACCTGACTGTCCATGACAACAAAACTGGAAAAGCTGTGTGTTACATATGGTATGAAACCATAGCTGCTAGAGGAGCTAATCAAATAGCATCATGTCTTTTCAAACATCTTCAAACATACGTACCTGAGAATACAAAACATGTAATATTTTATTCTGATACTTGTGGCGGTCAGAACCGAAATTCTCATGTCAGTTCAATGTTGACTTGGGCTTTGCAGAAATTAGACATAGATGTCATAGACCACAAGTTCATGGTTCCGGGTCATAGCCACTTGGAAGTGGACACGGATCATAGCATCATTGAAAAAAAGAAAAAGAAAACGGATTTGCAGATTTATCACCCGCATGATTGGATTCAACTCATCAGATCGAGCAGTAAAAAATTTGAAGTTGTCGAAATGCGCAGTTCCGACTTTTTGGATTTTTCTTCATTGTTAAAGGGTCCTTTAGTATTAAGAAACAAAGATGTAGAAGGGCGACAATTTAAATGGCTCGATAAAAAGTGGTTGCGCTATAATTCTGAATTTGGCGTAATCTCCTACAAAGACACATTGGACACGGAATGTAATTTTCACAAATTTAACTTGAAACGTCGAGTTTCTGCCATACCTGACACTATTCCTGTTATATCGGTACAGCCCTTACCGATATCAAAAGAAAAGAAAGATGATCTGATTTCTTTACTCTCCTTAATACCCGACGTTTTTCATAGATTTTATTTAGATTTGCCTTCTGTGAACAATGTACGTAATACTGACCCTGATATTTTAGATAGTGAAGAAGATGAATAAATAGTTGAATATAAATTATAAATATAGGCTAGTATATAAATGATGCATGCTAAATTAATTTTACGTTCATAGAATTAACTTTTGAATGTTAACTTAAACATAGTTTATAATAATTATAAACTGTAATTATACTATAAAATTGTAAAATTTTATTATTAAATTTACTGTTCTCATACACTTAAGTCACAAGTACCTACTAGGTACATAGTGTTCTTTCTAACATAAGTCACTAAAATCGCTTTTTATTATATTTTTATCAAATTATATTTATGTGCATGTTAGTATTAATTAAAAACATCTCAATATTCCAATAAAGTTGAATTTATAGTTAAACGCTATTTTTTTATACAGTTTTTAGTTGTTCCTGAAAAGTTTCACTTTTGGACTTATGTTTTTTAGTCTGCCAGCCCTAGGCTACCATCGAAAGTAAACTGGCAGTAATCGCACTTTATAGATCACCGTCAACTAAAAACATTGATAACTTCCTAGATAGTTTCCAGAACGTACTTCTTGATTATAAGAACTACCACACTACGGCGGTGATTGGTGATATTAATATAAATATATGTCCAAACAGCACCGATCCCCGTTCGCAACAATATCTCAATTTAGTCGCATCTCAAGGTCTTCTACCAGCACATCAGCTTCCAACCCGACTAAACAGGTGCTTGGATCATATTTTACTAAAAACCAATAATAGGGCGACCACTTTAGTACTCGAAACCACTATTCTCTAAAATCCTCACAATGAACGACCCTAACTTGGCAACGAACGATCTGATTGGTATATTATCGGCCATTGTAGCCAAAAATACTATTCATAGAACAATCCCCTGCAAAATAAGAATCATTAAGCCCTGGATTACCGTCGGTTTATTGCGGTGCATACGCAACCGGGACAGAATACATAAAAAAACTAAAAAAGAACCTGAAAACTTAATTCTCAGACTCACATACCTACGCTATCGCAATTTTTGCAATAATCTTTAAAAAAAAAAAAATTGCGTATGAGAAACAAGAATTTTTAAAAGCTAAGAATAACCCAAAAAGGATGTGGGAGACTATCAGGAAAATAACACATACCAAACACAAACCGCCCTTACCTACTGAACTGCTGAAGCTCTGCCATTCGCCTATAGAATCAGCGGACTCAGTAAATCGTTATTTCACGCAAGTTGGCAGGAACCTAGCGAACAAAATCACACACTTCCAAAACTGCTCTCAATCATTCTTTAAAAAAACACGATCTATGCCGAATTCGTTGGTCTTACTAGAAACGTCTGAGGAGGAGGTCGAGCTTATAATCAAGGAGCTTCGCTCGGATAGTGCTTCTGGTTGGGACGGTATCCCTCCTAAGTTATTAAAATCTACTTGCCACATCCTAGTACCCCCTATAACTCACATTTGCAACCTATGTTTGCGTACAGGCGTATTCCCAAGAGCCCTTAAACGCGCCCTAGTCCATCTCATCTTCAAGTTAGGTGATAGAGGCAGTGTCAACAATTATCGTCCAATCTCGGTGCTACCAGCTATCTCGAAAATTTTGGAAAGAATTCTATACAAAAATCTTAATAACTATGTAAACAAATTCAAGCTCATCTCACAAAATCGATTCGGATTTCGTAAGGGCTTATCCACCGAAGATGCTGTGTCGGCACTACTTAATTGTGTCGTGGATAAAATTGACAATAAGTATAAGTGTCTGGGTATATTCCTGGACCTCTCGAAGGCATTTGACACTGTATCTGTCCCTATTCTCCTTACTAGGCTGGAATCGATTGGGGTACGTGGCGCTGCTCTCGATATATTCAAGAGCTTCCTCTCTGACCGAACACAGTGTGTTAAGGTAGCCGATGTTATTAGTGGGGTGGAGTCGATAGAGTTCGGTGTACCACAAGGAAGTCTGATAAGTCCTCTTCTCTTCTCCATCTACGTGAATGAACTCTGTGAGCTCTCACATCCTTCAGCATATATAGTAGCTTATGCTGACGACACTGCAATTGCAGTATACGATCATGACTGGCAGACCACAATAGACACTGCAGAAGCAATATTAAGGCAGATTACTCTCTGGCTGTCCAATAATAGCCTCACTTTAAATGTCGACAAAACCAATTTGGTCACGTTCAGCTCTCGACCCTCAACTCAACCTGCCGAACACTCAATCATAGTGAAGGTACACAAATGTAACATCCCATCTCGGAACTGTGCGTGTCCTACCTTGAACAGAGTTCCGGTGGTAAAATATCTCGGACTCCAACTCGATGCCTGTCTATCATGGAAGACCCATCTGCAATCTCTGTCATCGCGCATCAGAAAGCTCATATTTGTATTCAAAAAACTGAGACTATCGGCTCACATTAGTACCTTAAATATGGTTTACAGCGCACTTTGCGAATCGATTGTAGGCTACTGCATCACTGCCTGGGGAGGAACTGCGAAGACTACGATCATAGAAGTAGAGCGCGCCCAACGTGCCGTGATCAAAGTTCTCCTGGGAAAACCTCTCCGCTATCCGACACTTCAATTATACTCAGATCACAAATCCCTAACAGTAAGACAGATGTTCATTCTCCGCACAGTCATTCGTAAACATGCTACTCTTTCACCTCCAGACACCTCCAGGCCCATTCGAAGAAGACCAATTCCTGCTTGTCCTAAAGTCCTAGTAAACTCAACCTTTGCACAACGTCACAGTCGATTCTTGAGCTCTCTGCTTTACAACAAATTGCACACAAAAATTAACATCCACTCGCTAAATGCTTATCAATGCAAACACAAAGTCAAGGAATACCTAATGTCACTTGACTATGATTATACAGAGGAGCTGATCAAACCCTTATTTATGTATCCTTATTTATATCGTCAATCATTATAACTATTATACCTAGCGTACTCGTTACTCTTATCTCTTTGGTCTCCCACTACCAATCTACACAACTCTACACCACACACCACACATCTCACTTCACTCACTTCCTCACACACATTTCACTACTCTCACGCAAATACAATTTACATTACACTAAGTTTGTTGGTTTCAGATTTTGGAATTATTTAACTAGGTATCGTTAGTACAGTACCAGAATTTTGCTTGCATTTATCTACTTTTAAAAACATCATTGTTTGACACACCAATTGGACGGTTGGATGCCCCCCATAACACAGGATTTTCCTAGCATGGCGGACATTAATCTATCTGCTTGACCTTTGTTTTTATAAGTGCTATGTCTGTGTTTACGTTACTCTTGTATGTACTATATGATGACAAATAAACTTATTATTATTGTATTATTATTATATATATATTAAATACACAAAGCGGCTCGAAGAAACTTCCTTCGCCGTTCTGTTATTCTGAAAGGAATCCACGACTTGTGGCAAGCTGATTTGGTGGACATGCAAAACCTGAAAAAGAATAACAAGGGTTATAATTATATTTTAGTGGTGATTGACTGCTTCTCAAAGTACGCCTGGGCAGAACCGTTAAAATCAAAGAATAAATTTGATGTTGCTCGTGCATTTCAACATATCCTGCTTAGCAGCAATAAAAATCCTGTTAATTTACAAACTGATATGGGCACAGAGTTTTATAACAACACTTTTCAAACGTTAATGAAGAAGCACAACATTAACCATTATTAATCGTTTTCTACTAAAAAAGCATCTATTGTAGAGAGACTGATACGAACAGTAAAAAATAAATTGTGTAGTGACCTACCTTTAAATATTGTATTAATTCATGTTTTACTCTGTTTACATTAATCAAACAATAATATTAAAATCAACATTATTCACATATATATTTACATAACTTAATAACTACAATTAGAATTATATAAAACCTAAATTCAACTTAATAATATTTACAACTTATCATAATCAACATTCAAACAGACAAGTACAAACATTATATTAGTAGCTAATTGCTTATCAGCTGGCCCGCCCATCTATGACGCGCCTTTTGTTCTCGCGACAACCGGTCGTTCGCGCTACGTCACGCGAGCGACGTGCATGAGCGGGACGGCATTATCATGCGCGCGCGCCGTGACTTGCGAGTAAGTAGTCAGTATGCTCATAGAACATATACCGACCATTTGCGATTTATAAACATTGCTTCGCCGCGCTTGATTTTAATTGTGCTTTAACAAACTTTCTTTTTATCTGTTCTCTGTCATCTATCTATATTTCTACCACTCCTTCTATCTCAGTGGAACTCTTGTGTGTGTAAAAACTGTGACCTGTGTTTTGTGCAATAAACTTTCATACTTCTTCTTGTGTACTTGGGACTTATTTCTTCGCTTCCTATCAGTATCACTACCTACACACGCATCAACAATCCTACATTGGTGACCCCTATCAAGAGCACGAGCATGGCCGAGAACAAAACACCCAGCAACCAGGATGTCAGTACCTTGGCAGCCGAAACATTTCGTGTGGGGGTACGAATCCCGCCTTTCTACCCGGAAAAACCGGCGCTGTGGTTTGCTCAGATGGAGGCACAATTTATGCTGTCAAGTATCAAGTCGGACGAGACCAAATTCTACTACGTAACGGGGAATTTGGACCCGCAGTACGCAGCAGAGGTCGAAGATGTAATCGCCTACCCTCCAGCCACCGAAAAATACGAAAAACTCAAAGGTGAGCTTATAAAGAGATTATCGGCTTCGCGAGAGAAGAAGGTCAAACAGCTTCTCATGCACGAAGAGCTAGGCGACCGGAAGCCTTCCCAATTTTACCGACACCTCCTCAACCTCGCTGGCCCAGGCGTACCGGAGGAATTTTTGCGGACAATATGGACGAGCCGCCTACCCGCCAGCACCCAGGCAATAATAGCCTCCCAGTCCAAGCCGGAGATAGCTGAATTGGCTGAGCTGGCGGACCGGATACATGACGTCGTCGGCACTCAGGTGGCATCAACATCAGCCATCACTACGGCTGCTTCGTCGAGCACCCCGAGCAACACCATGTCCTCCGAGATCGTCGCCCTGACCAGGCAGATGGAGAAGCTGGCGGAGAAGGTGGAGCGATTGTCTCGCCCTAGAGGACGGTCCCGTAGTCGCACGCGCAATCGGTCAGGCTCATCCCGATCGGAGTCCAGCTACAGGAAGTTCCCGCAGTGCTGGTACCATCAGAACTTCGGAGACCGAGCCAACAAATGCGTCAAGCCGTGCGACTACCCCACGTCGGGAAAAGCGCGGGGCAATCAGTGATGGCGACCGATGATTGTCCAAGTGCTGGTCGCTTATTTGTCACCGATCAAAGGTCGAAGGTGCAGTTTTTGGTCGATACTGGAAGCGACCTCTGCGTCTACCCCCGATCGGCAATTACAAATCAAGTAACTAAAACCAGCTACCAACTGTGTGCGGCGAACGGGACTACGATAAATACATACGGTTTTATAAATGTAACATTGAACCTAGGGTTGCGCCGCGACTTCGCTTGGAGATTTATCGTCGCTGATGTTACAAAGGCGATAATAGGCGTGGATTTTTTATCCTTTTATAATTTGATTGTTGATTGCAGGAACCAACGCCTCATCGACAATCATACAACGCTCTCCACCCCGGCGTCGCCTGTCCGTCGTTCTGACGTCGTCTCTTCGGTGAAAGTAAGTCTGGGTGATTCCGCGTATACACACATACTACGGGAATTCCCTGACATCACTCGACCACATGGTATACACCGCACCACTAAACACAATACAGTACACCACATTCGTACTACACCAGGCCCACCAGTATCCTGTACACCTCGCAGATTGGCCCCAGACAAGTTGCAAATAGCTAAGGCTGAATTTGAGTCCATGTTACAATGTGGAACCTGTCGCCAGTCCGAGTCACCGTGGTCGTCGCCTCTCCACCTAGCGCCGAAGAAAGATGACGAATGGCGCTCCTGCGGCGACTACAGGATGCTGAACGCACGTACCATCCCGGACCAGTATCCCATCCGGCACATCCAAGACTTTGCTCACAGCCTGTCTGGCTGTACCGTCTTCTCTCAAATTGATCTGGTGAAAGCATATAATCAGATCCCTGTGCATCCTGATGACATCCCGAAGACAGCGATCACGACGCCGTTCGGTCTTTTCGAATTTCCGTTCATGACGTTCGGTCTACGGAATGCCGGACAGACGTTTCAACGCTTCGTGGATGAAATGCTCAGGGGTCTGGACTTTACGTACTCGTACTTAGACGATTTCTTGGTCTTTTCGAAAGACCAGAAGACCCACGAGCACCACCTGCGTCAACTTTTCACCAGACTCAAAGATTACGGTATGGTCATCAACAGTTCTAAGTGTGTCTTCGGAGTGTCGGAGGTTAACTTCTTGGGCTACCATATGTCAGCCAAGGGCACAAGGCCATTACCATCCAAGGTCGAGGCCATTCAAAATTTTCCCGCTCCCAAAACCGTAAGAGAGCTACGGAGATTTCTTGGGATGCTCAATTTTTATCGCAGGTTCATCCCAGGCGCAGCAAGCTACCAAGCACCCTTGAATGTCCTTCTTACCGGCTCGGTGAAGGGTTCACACCCGGTAAATTTTTCACCCGAGGAGCACGAGGCATTCCAGAACTGCAAGAACAGTCTCTGTGAAGCAGCACTGTTGGCTCATCCTGACTGCAACGCTAAGATGGCGTTGGTCACGGATGCTTCTGACAAAGCCATGGGCGCAGTCTTGCAGCAACTGAATGCAGGGGCTTGGGAACCTCTTGCCTTCTTCTCGCGGAAGCTAAGCGAGGCACAGATTAAGTACTCTCCTTACGACCGCGAGCTGCTCGCTATTTACGAGAGTGTGAAATATTTTCGTCATATGCTTGAGGCTCGTGACTTTGTGATTTACACAGACCACAAGCCTCTCACATTCGCCTTCCACTCTCGCAAAGAGAATTGTTCCCCACGGCAGTTCCGTCACCTCGATCTGATAGCCCAGTTTACAACGGACATCCGGCATATTTCTGGGAAGAACAATGTCGTGGCGGATACCCTTTCGCGCGTGGAGGAGATTACTCAACCTGTGCCCGTCGAAAGGATCGCTGCAGCTCAACTTGAGGACCCCGAACTGCAGCAACTTCTAGGTGGGGATACTGCACTACACTTGCAACAAGTTAGCCTACCTGGATCGCAGACACAACTATATTGCGACGTTAGCACCACTACGCCAAGACCGTTCGTGCCCAAGGAGTTGCGCAGGACAGTGTTCCTTAGCCTGCACTCCTTGAGTCACCCAGGTACCAAGGCTTCCGCCAGATTGGTTGCTGACCGATACGTGTGGCCAGGCGTTAGAAAAGACTGTCGTGAGTGGGTTCGTTCTTGCCTACCATGTCAGCGCTCAAAAACCACACGACACGTCTTTTCTCCATTGCAGTCATTTAAATTACCGCAATCAAGATTCGCCTTCATACATATTGACCTCGTGGGACCTATGCCATTGTGCCAAGGTTTCCGCTATTGCCTCACAGCCGTCGATCGCTTTACACGATGGCCAGAGGCAATACCGTTAGCAGACATAACTGCAGAAACAGTGGCAAAGGCCCTATTGAATTGCTGGATCGCTCGTTTCGGCTGCCCATCGGATATCGTAACCGATAGAGGTAGGCAGTTCGAATCAGCACTATTTAAAAACTTGTCTGCCATTGCTGGGTTTCATCATCGCAGAACAACGGCGTACCATCCAGCCTGTAACGGATTGGTGGAAAGATTCCACCGTCAACTCAAGGCTGCGATCACCTGCCATGCAAATGACAGTTGGGTGGAATCTCTTCCGCTAGTCCTGTTAGGGGTTCGCAGCGCCTACAAGGAAGACGCTGAGGCTTCCGCTGCCGAACTAGTGTACGGCCAGCCATTGCGCCTCCCCGGCGAATTTTTCGACCCACAGGCTGACGAGACTGTCGACATGACCGACTACCTGTCAAGGCTTCGGAATATTGTCAGGAAACTGCAACCATCACCAGCGGCCAGGCACAACAGCAATTTTAAAACATTTATTTACAAGGAATTAGCTTCCTCTACACACGTTTTCCTTAGGGACTGCACTGCTGGTGGTGGTCTAAAACCGGCATACTCTGGTCCTCATATAGTAATTCAACGAGGTGACAAGGTGTTTAAACTAATGGTAAATGGAAAACCGGTTACCGTATCGATTGACCGTATTAAGCCGGCCTTCATACTGCGTGACCCTCACACATCATCTTCACCACCTACCATCACCACTAACATTCATCACAACACACCACAGTCACTACTCAACACTAACACTCATCACTACACACCAGACGCGGATAACGCGTCGTCAGAACGACGCGGTCAGGACGTCGCGTTAAATTTCCCGACTATTATCGCCCTTGACGGTCTCTGGAAGTAGTGACCTACCTTTAAATATTGTATTAATTCATGTTTTACTCTGTTTACATTAATCAAACAATAATATTAAAATCAACATTATTCACATATATATTTACATAACTTAATAACTACAATTAGAATTATATAAAACCTAAATTCAACTTAATAATATTTACAACTTATCATAATCAACATTCAAACAGACAAGTACTATCGAGCAAACTTCCGCAAGCTCACCTTTAAGGCGATAATCGCCTGGCACGGCTCTGGACTCGATCGCCGTATGCATGCGTTTTGACCAATAAAAAGGAAGCGTGTTTTAGTTGTGTTGATCGGAATACAATGATGTGTAGAAGTTGACACTCACACTAGTGTGTAGAGGCGCACATTAGTGAGCTGCGTTCCCTAGTTTGTGGGATGTTTTTTCAATGGACACAAATTCTAATTGTCGTATCGGTTTCAAACTATGATACGGCCAGCGTGAACTCTTTATAAATTACTAGCGGCTCTTGCCGCTTTCGCAAGGGTGGACGTTTATTTTTATACATTTTGGGATAAACGTAGAGTAAATGTCTTTATGCAGGAAATAAGTAGTTTTATTTTTTTTTAATTACCATTATATTTTTCACGGCGTTTTTTTTCTATTAGTATTTTGTTTAGCTTGACATTTTTAAATCCGTAATATCTTTTGATTGGAATGTCCGATTTCAATGTTTCAAAAACTAATCTACAGGTATTTAAACAGTCTTCAATACGAGATGTTTTATTTGAATAAGTATTAATACAAAAGGTATGGATAACATGGTTTGATTTTGGTCGGTGATTTCTATCAACTTTTAACATGTAAAAAAGTAGTTATAGTGGCATAACTATAATATTTGGACATTTTCGCGAAGTATTTTGTAGATTATTTTATTTTGTAAAATGTTTGTATGTTCTTTAATATTGTAGAACATTTTTTTGTTCTATCATCAGTAGTTTCCGCAGCGCATGCGTTGGAAAACATTTTAGGGCAATTTTTTTTACACCTTAGGGTCAAGTCACACCGGAATGTCAGCGCAGCGGCCGGCAGCTTGCCTGCAAACCATTTTCAACTTTATCTCTAAACGTCAAGGCATAGTATCGCTTCGGAGGTCATCGGCTCGCAGAGCCGCGCGGCGTCACGAGTTGCCAGTCGACGTATGCAAATCTTTAAGCGATACTATGTCTTGACATTTACAGATAAAGTTGAAAATGGTTTAACAGCGAAACTGCCTTCCGCTGTGCTGCCATTCCGGTGTGACTCGGCCCTAGGATACCTTATTGAAGTTTTAGTTGGGATCTCTAATTTTTTCAACGAATAAATATAGCTTATGTTACTCAGGGATAATGTAGCATTCTAATGAATGGTGAAAGAAATTGGTTTAGTACTTTTTGAGTTAATTCGTTACAAACAAACAAAAATACAAATCTTTTCTCTTTATAATATTATTATGATTGTTGACAAGAAGTAATTTCGTACTCATAGTAATATAATATGTTTGGCGTAGAAAATGTATTATTGGTATAACTTTATTTTAATTAGAAAGTATCAACATTCCACAAAAAAATATTTTGTACTAAGATATGTAAACTAAAGAGTGTCTTTTTAGGTTTGAATTTTTTTTTTTATACATACACTAATGGGTACACCTCTGCCTAATCCTTCAGGGATTATTTATTTTATATAGTTATGTATTTAAATATTTCATCTGTATAGTAAGAAATGTTTGTATGATAGGCTACCGGTTTTAGTCTTAGTGTGATATATGCACTGGTTGCTTGTGGGTTGTTTAAAATTCACTTAGGATGTCCCTTAAAAAAAAAACAATTCAAATTCAAACTATAATTTATTTTATAACTACAGATATATTAAAAATTAGCATTAAATAAAAATTTACATATTATTTAACATACTTGTCTTGCCACGCAATCAGCCTAACAGATTGTTCATATGAGGTAACAAATAACACAACTATAATAATATCTAATTATTAACATAAAAATATTAAAATATATTTTTTAAATCATACATATCTTTTATTAATAAATTATTTTATTTTAGCACACATACACATATTATACATTACTCTTACTTTATTACATTATTTATCAAATACTAGCTGTCTCCCGCGGTTCACCCGTGCCTTTTTGATTACTGCTCCGTGATGAGCATGATATTTACAACCTGTTCCAGAAATGCGTAGCCACATTTAAAGGTGATGATCTGCAGTATCTGATAGAGAGCCTATACACATATCAAACTATACTGAGTTTTGGTGTTACTTTGCCTCATCCAATAAATCGTTATATTCGGAAAGTTATCGAAAACTTAGGACAGTTTATTTTGATATATATGTGTATAGACGTATTGTGTATGTGTTAAGTATGAGCACCCATTTATGGAACACGTTGTATAGTTTATAATATTCCTCATAAATCTAGCTATCATATATTATACAAAAATAATGACTATATTATATTATCACAATAGCACTGATAGTTCCAGATATTAACGCGATTAACAAACAAACAAAAAAATCTTTAGCTTTACAATATTATTAGTATACACATTCATTTATATTAATTATATAGGTGACTTAAAAATAATTGGCACAATCATTTGACAAAATAACATGATGACAATCATTATTATGGAATTAGAATAATACAAATTAGAATGATATACACTAAAATACGGGGTGTAAAAAAACACATCACATAGCCGTTAACTACGCATGCGCATCAAACTTAGTAACATTAGCATTACTGACTTTTATTTTTTGATCCGGAAAATCAGTTTGTGGTAGCACAAGAGCATTGCTATAATCATTCAAAACGTTGTAGTTTTTGTTTTAGTAAAAAAAAACTTACAAAAATGTTGTAACTTTGACCTATAATATCTCCGGAACCAGAAGGTTTCCAGGTATGGACCAAGGCTAAAAAATTATCACAATAATATTGGTAGAACAAGTAGGTATCTTTCGGTTTCATTAAATATCTCTTTACACCCTTTACACCACTGTGAAATTTTAATGTGTTTTTCCTGCAGCGAAATGATATTATCTTGTTAGAAAAATTCATTTTTTTATTAAAATAAAAAATAAAATTGTGATTAAAAAAAAATTCAAAGTGATCTCTTGAACCATTTATTATTATAATGATAATAGGTGTATTTTTTTTTATTTTTTGGAAACAAAAACATTTTTAATGTTTAAAGTTTGCTGTATGTTTTGATAGTACTTAACTGAGAGCAAATCATTCTGCCGCGGGGAAACAACCATTAACATTTCAGAATGTATAATATATTATACAGGTGGTCTCAATAGTGACGTCATAGATTAATATATTAGGTTTCTCGTGCCCAGGCTTATTCAAAAATATTCCACGGATGTTTCCCGATTCTTGATTGTTACGAGTTATATATTTTTTTTTAATCTTTTGAAAACATTTATGGGTATAGCTTTAAAAAAAAATGTCTTTTTTACACGCCTTTTTACATTCATGTTGCTTTGAAAATTTATACTTTGAATATAATATATATTTAATAAAAGCTAATATTAAAAAAAAATGTTTGAAGTAAAAGTTTCGACTGTGTATCACTCGAACGTAAATTCGAAGATGATTATTTTATATCTGAAATAATGTGTCGTAACAATAATAATTGAAAAAAAAATGTAAAATAATCGCATAAAAAAAAGAGTTTTTTGAAGTGGACCCCTTAACTCGAAAACTATCAAGAATCGCAAATCATACATGAGGTATTTTCGAATACCTCTGTGCATGAAGAGACAATTTTTTTAAGGTCACTATTTGGACCATCTGTATGTTAAAATTAAATTATTACGAAAACTAATATTTCGTCGCTGCTCCTCCCGCGTCTATTACAGCATCGCACCGGTTACGCATCGACCTAACCAGGACTTCGCACAAATTGGAACCCCTTAATGTCTCCCAAGCTTGTTCGCAATGGGTGACGAGTGCTTCTTTGGTTCTTTCTGCCCTATTATCCCATTTCTGGACCATTAAACCCCATAAATTTTCAATGTGGTTTAAGTCTGGCGATCGGGGGGGCCATGGTACTGTTTTAATTTGTGGTTGCTCTCGCAACCACTCTCGGACAACTAGCGCACGGTGTATCGGGCAATTATCTTGAAAAAAATAAAATTCTGGCACCTCCATTTCTGGATGCACCGTGCGCACAGTTGGCAACATAATATTTTGAAGGACTTCTTTATATGTGTGGCCGTTTGCCCTCCCCGGTATAAAAGCAAGCTCGCCTGGTCCAGCAGCACTCATCCAGCCCCACATATTTACAACAACTCTTCCCGATTCAGCATTTGGGGTTACATTTCGAGGTTCGTATCTTGTGTTATCTATACGCCATAAATTCCGACGACCTTGTTGGCTAGACCTAAAGCTCTTTTCATCGCAAAATATGGCGTAAGAAAAATCGAAGTCTCTGTAGTCCCGAGCGAATCGTACACGAGCAGCTTTTTGCTCCTGTGTCAAAATAATTTTTTTTGCGGGCCGTCTGTGGTGGACTCCAGCTCGATGTAACTCGTTCCGGATAGTTTGCATTGATACGTCATACTCTTGTGCGAAATTGCGAGTAGGAGTGAAAGGGCTTTCTTGAAATGTAGCTAGCATATTTCCTAACTGACCTTCGCTTATAGCCCGAGGTCGAGGTGCACGAACGCGCTGGGTCATATCTTCTCCTTCTTCATATCTTCGCACCCAACGGCGCACCGTGGTTCTCTGTAAAAAAATAATAATAATTAGCATCAAATTGTCACATAATATTGTCACATAAAATATTATGGCAGTCTTAACTTAATCCTTTTGCACACACAAAAGGAGTTCATAACAAATAAACCCTAACTTTTTAAATATTTATTGTTCTTCTTCACACATTCTTATCTGTATTTTGTATGGGTAGTAAACCACAAACAAATATTTATCTACGGCATTATAGTAAATTCCAATGTTGTGTGAAACTCTCCCAAGCATATTTAAGCTTTATTTTTAACACCATAAGTGCGGTAACCCAATTTGAAAATGCAGTGATGACTTGAAATGAAGAGCCATTGTTTAGGTGTTGAAAGATTTGTTATCGGGTCATAAAAGGCCCGAACAATGTCTTTGAATGTGCCGATATAAAAAAAAGACAGGACAAAAACAAACTTCTTGACTGCATCACTTATTATATTGAAAGTAAAATATTTTGAATATCTAAACGTAATTTCTTATTTAATTATTTCAAAATTGTAATAACATGTTATGTTTTATTTATATTTATCATTAACTAGCGATCCACACCGACTTCGCACAGGTGTTACACATCTTTAAAATTCTTGCCTTTGCTCTAAAATAATATGCATGTGATAAATGATATAAGTATTTGATGAGTGAAAACCATATCAAAATCCGTAAAACATTCAAATATAATATTTATGAATTGAATTACAAGCGATGTTAGCAATGTTTTGTCACAAGTTTTAGGTTTAGCATTGTATTTTTTTCTGAACCAAAATAATATGAATTATTAAACATTTTGTTTGTAAACTACAATTTAATCTGTCAAGCATTGTCGTCGGGCCGATGTCGGCTTTAGAAATAATAACTTTTAATTGCCTCTGTAATTACGGTAACTGAAGAAAAAATTGAGATCTACATATATAATAATGCAAACAATGAAAATAGAGCACAGTGAACGAAACCTATATTTGTCCTTAATTTATTTCTATTAACTCTCTCTGGATTTAAAAAAAATATAACTTACTTGTAAATTCAACTCCAGCGCAATTTGGGATATATTTAATCCTTGTCTATGCAAGACAATGATCTCATTCCTTTCGTCTTGATTGAGGTTTCGGGTTGTCATGGTTATCAGCAAAACACAGCCCACAGTAGTCACAATACATAGTCCAGGACACGAGCAAAGGTCAAAAAGAGTTCCACGATCACAGTCCGGTATACAAAGCAGAGGTCACAGTTGGGCAGGCAATCAGTCCGATAGAAATAAACAGGTCGTAGTAAAATAAAATTGCGAAACGAGAACAGGAAGCGTGAACAATTAGCGAGATGCAAATTGGCACTGGTTAATGGTTGTTAATATTTTTTGTCGCACGCACGCAGTAAGTAAGCACTCACACAAATACTTATTGTCTCTAATTGGGTAGAGCAAGGAAAGGGCGTGGTCTGTCACTAACTGCGCTTCCGCAGAAAAATTTTCTTAAGTGAGCTTGCTTAAGTTTTGCCGATAGTACAAACATTATATTAGTAGCTAATTGCTTATCAGCTGGCCCGCCCATCTATGACGCGCCTTTTGTTCTCGCGACAACCGGTCGTTCGCGCTACGTCACGCGAGCGACGTGCATGAGCGGGACGGCATTATCATGCGCGCGCGCCGTGACTTGCGAGTAAGTAGTCAGTATGCTCATAGAACATATACCGACCATTTGCGATTTATAAACATTGCTTCGCCGCGCTTGATTTTAATTGTGCTTTAACAAACTTTCTTTTTATCTGTTCTCTGTCGTCTATCTATATTTCTACCACTCCTTCTATCTCAGTGGAACTCTTGTGTGTGTAAAAACTGTGACCTGTGTTTTGTGCAATAAACTTTCATACTTCTTCTTGTGTACTTGGGACTTATTTCTTCGCTTCCTATCAGTATCACTACCTACACACGCATCAACAATCCTACAATTGTATAAATATTTTAGTCTCCGTGGGAACTATAAGTGGTTAGGTCTGCCATTGGATAATATATTGAAGACCTATAACAACACAAAACATCGCACTATCCAATTTAAATCCATTGATGTGAATAAATTGAATAAACCAGTAATAAAAGAAAATATTTAAACAATCAAGAAACATAATTTAGTTCAGTGGAAGCCTAAATTCAAAGTTGGCGATTGTGTTCGTATAAGTAAATACAAACATGATTTTGAGAAAGGTTATACTCCTAATTGGTCAACTGAATTATTTATTGTAAAAAAGATTAATAAAACCTTACCAGTGACATATTATATAGAAGATAAACGAAAGCAGAACATATTAGGGGCTTTTTATGAGCAAGAACTTCAAAAATCGAACTATCCTGACGTTTATTTGATAGGAAAAGTGTTGAAGAAGAAAGGAAATAAATTATATGTCAAATGGTTAGGTTTAAGCAGTGCAGAAAACAGTTGGATTGACAAAACAGCACTTATGGGTTAAGATGTTATATAACCATTATTTATTTAAATTCTGCCATTATACTTTAAGTAATGCGAGGTGGAGGACTAGTTAATAACATTATTAATAATCTACCATTCGAAGTTCATTTGCCCGGATACAATTATTGCGGACCAGGAACCAAACTTCACGAACGGTTAGCGCGAGGTGACCGAGGTGTAAATAAGCTAGACGAAGCTTGTATGCAACACGACATTGCGTACGCAAACCATACAGACTTATCAAATCATCACAAAGCTGATTTACAACTACTTAACATGGCTAAACAAAGACTTAAATCAAAAGATGCAGGGAGAGGTGAAAAACTAAGCTCATGGCTAGTGAACAAAGTCATGAAAGCCAAACTAAAGTTAGGATTCGACGTTAAAACATTTAAAAGCTTAGTTTCCAAAATAAAATCAAAAGTTAAGAAACTCAAACACAAAGATAGTAAGTCTTTAATAAAAGCGGCCTACTTAGTTGCAAAAAAATTATTGCCAAACAACCATCATCGAATTCGGGTACCACGAGTAATACCCGTACCAAAGACTGGAGGAGTTCTACCTTTAATCCCAATTTTCGAAATTTATAGTTTATCAGCTTTAGGAGCTCTAGCTGGTGGTGCAGCTGGCATTGCAAAAACCATTAATGATTACAAAGCAAGCAAACGAAATTTACAAGAAACAGAACGACACAATAAAGCTATGGGAGCTTTAATGTTGGGCAAGGGTTTATACATTAAGCCCTATAAAAACGGCAAAGGATTGTTCATAAAATCATCAAAAAACTAAACAAGAAGCTACCTAATCGTCCTTTAACTAATATAGATATCCAAAACTATTCAAGAGACATCCCATATTTCCGTGGGGTCTACATGAAGGATCGGATACTTAGGAAGCCGAAACGGATTGAATGTGGTATCGTTAACTTAGACGATTCTAAGAACGAAGGAACGCATTGGGTAGCGTATGTTAAAGTATATGACTATTGTGAATATTTCGATAGCTATGGAAATTTAAAACCCCCATTGGAGCTGATGGGATATTTTAAGAACTGTAAAGTTTCTTATAACTACACGAGATATCAAAAATTCAACACGGTAAATTGTGGCCATTTATGTTTAAAATATCTGCGGACTTTTTGGAATAAAATTGTATAAAATATATGTGTTTATTTTATTTCAATCATTTGCAAGATGTCACTCACTTTGTCGATAACTGGAAATTCTTCAACTTTATCTACGTACTATCCTAATACGTTACAACTAGATGGAGAATATGAGTGTGCCTTATTGCATTTTTCAACTTTTAATTCTATTCCAAATATTGATAAAAGTAATAATAAGTTCTATTATGGTATCGATGAAGTTATAGAAATACCGGAAGGCACTTATGAGTTGCAAGATATCAATGATTATTTAAAGTCTGAAATAAAAAATGCGTCAATCAAACTACAGTGCAATAACAATACTTTGAAAACTGCTCTATACTGTACAAAAGACATAAATTTTACTAAAGAAGACTCTTTTAGAAGCCTGTTAGGGTTTAATAAGCAAACCTTGAAAGCTAATAAATGGCATGTGTCACAGTCTCCAGTTAACATTTTACCTACGACCGTAGTCAGGATTGAATGTGATATTATAAGCGGTTCATACATAAACGGTGAACCAAGTCACATTATTCACGAATTTGCACTAAATGTGCCACCTGGATACAGGATCATAGAAATCCCAAAGAACGCAATATACTTTCCGATCAATCAAAACAACATAAGCTGCATACATATCAGGCTATTAGATATAAACACTCGATTAATCAACCTGCGCGGTGAAGAAGTGCAGCTATATTTGCATCTTAGAAGAAAAAATGATTGACTACAATAAAAATGTGTCTCAACAAATTAAAAATATCAGTTCTACTCGGACCACCCGTCAAATAAGACCTCGCTTTAAGGCGAGGTTTTCCTACCGCATACTATTTTGAAGGGGGTGAAGCAGAGGAAGTGACGGCTGCGTAAAGGGGAGCGCCCCGCAATGGCATAGAATAGGTAAGCGCTGCAAGCGTTGTACAGCGCGCTGTACTCAGCGTAAAAGCGGCATGCAGCGGCGCGCGGGCGCTGGGCGCTGGGTCGAGCTATATTTTGTAGTAACGAAAAACAAATTTATTTGTTGCATTGACCAACACTATTTTGGATTATTATGACGTTATAGTAATGTGTCGTTCTTTTCTTAGACTAGTTCTTTTCTTATTACTAAACGTGCTCGCTAATAAATAAATAATAAATACATAATACATACATAATAAATAAAAAATAAATAAATAATAAATAAATAATAAATACATAATAAATAAATAATAAATAAACAATAAATAAATAAGTACCTAATAAATAAATAAGTAATAAATAAATAAATAATTAATTAATAATAAATAAAAATAACAAACAAAAATAAAATAAATAAATAATAAATAAATATAAATAAATAACAAACAAATAATAAAAAAGTCATAAATAAATAATAAATAAATAAATGTCAACGCTACAATACTTTGTAGGCGCTATAACTTGTAATAATTACACCTAGGTACATATAATTAGGTAGGTAGGTAGGTTTATAAACTTACTTTTTAATTTTGCCTTTATTCAGATAAATTTGAAATAATGTGTCGGTAAAAAGGGAACACACAACCACAACACACATCAAAGGAAAGGTAGGTACAGAGGCCAGCATATCAAGCTACAACAATGTCAAATTACTTTGATAGATTTTCAACGTTATTACAAAAGAATAAGGTTCATATTCATGTGGGAAAATTTTACAGTTTGGTATGGGTTGATGTACTGGCGTTTGTACATTCCGTTCCAGTTGGTTCCTCGTAACAAAAAGTACAAAGACGGAACAGGATTGGATTTTATTTCATAGTAGTATACCTACCTACTTAGCGAATGAACAGAAAATTTAGTTTATAACAAATAAGTAAATAACCGTGACGTCTCGTATAATGCTGGCACTTCTCATGGCGTATTTGTGCAAAAATTCGCGTTATTTGGATAATACAAAATAGACTTTATTTCAATTACTATAAGGTGAATTTTGTATTATCCAAATAAGGCGAATATTTGTACAAATACGCCATGTGAAGTGCCAGCATAAAATCTCATTGGCAATTTTGCAATGCAATGAAATTTACCCTATAGTTATTGCAATAAAGTCGATTTTATGTTGTCCAAATAAGGCGAATATTTGCACAAATACGCCATGTGAAGTGCCAGCATTAAATCTCATAGGCAATTTTGCAATGCAATGTACCCTAATGCTTATTGCAATAACGTCGATTTTGTATTATCCAAATAAGGCGAATATTTGCACAAATACGCCATGTGAAGTGCCAGCATAAAATCGCATAGGCTATTTTGCACCTAAGTACCTATTACTTATTTATTATAAATTCAATTTTCTGTTCATTTGCTAAGTAGATAGGCATACTAGTATGAAATTAAATCCTATCCTGTTTCGTCTTTATACTTTTTGTTACGAGAAACCAACTAGAACGGTAGGTACAGACGCCAGCCAGTACATCAACCCATACCAAACTGTCAAATTTTCCCAATTGAATATGAAGCTTATTCTTTTGTAATAACGTTGAAAATCTATCTACCTACACATTATTTCAAATTTATCTGAATAAAGGCAAAATTAAAAAATAAGTTTATATACCTTTTTACCTACCTAATATATGTACCTAGGTGTAATTATAACTAGTTATAGCACCTACAAAATATTGTAGCGTTGATATTTATTTATTATTTATTTTTTATTTATTTATTCATTATTTATTTATTATTTGTTTATTTATTATTTATATATTATTTATTTATTATTTCTATATTATTTATTTATTGTTTGTTTTATTTATTTATTATTTATTTATTATTTATTTATTATTTATTTATTATTTATTTATTATTTATTTATTATTTATTTATTTATTATTTTTTATTGGTTATTTATAATTGATTTATTATTTATTTATAATTGATTTATTTATTATTTATTTACGTCAAACTTATAACACCCCTCTTTTTCGTCGGGGGTTAAAAATAAAACATATGTAGTTTAAATGACAAATATATTTGTATTTACTCTTTATAACTTCTCCTCTCTCTCTCTCTCTTCTTCTTCTTCTTCTTCTTCTCTTCTCTTCTTCTTCTTCTTCTTCTTCTTCTTCTTCTTCTTTCTTCTTCTTCTTCTTCTTTTTTTTTTTTTTTTTTTTCAACATTAATTACAACAACAAACTTATAATACTTAGTTTGATGATTATTTTATTTATACATACATCATTTACCTACCTATCTACAAAATTGTGATATTAAATTTATCTAGAATAGAAAGGAAATATTTATTTCTACTTGAACTACAATTTTAAACATACTTATAGTTATTTTTATTTAGTTATTTTTATTCTTACACATAAAACATTTATTTATCTATTTACAAATATTTTGTGATGTCTAATTAAAAAAAAAAAAAATTAAAAAAAAAGAAAAAAAGAAAAAATTAAAGAAAATTATTTAATTACATTTAACATATTTGCCAATTTACAATTAATTATAACATTAAATTAAGTATTTTATCTTTCTAACCTATACCTACTTTATGTATTATTTATTTAAACATGAATTCCTACAATAAAACTTATAACTATTTGATATTTTATTACTTAAGTATATAAAACTTACACAATAACTTAGGAACTATTTTTAAATACTTACAGAAAATAAGAAAAAAAAAAATAACTTGCCATTAACTTAACATACATCACTACTTATACTAAAACACTTAGGTACTTATTAATAATCACTAATAACCGTCATCACATAGTTTTTTGGATATTTTGTTAATTAACGATAGTGTTTCGTCCATAACATTGTCCACTGGTTCACTGACTACATACTGCGCAGTTAACACGATCACCTCGTCATTGTCACTTGCAGGCTCTTGATTTTCACTGATATCCAAAACTTTCACTTGTATAAGTCGTAAACCTTTTTTCTTTTCATTGTTTACGACGTACGATTGACACGCTGACTGCTCAGATGATTTCCGTTTTTGGCACTCCCGTCTTGCTCTAGACTTCTTGTTGGCAGACCCGTGTTGTGCTTCTGGGATATGCCAACTTAAACTCGGAGTCGGGAAACCTTGACCGTATTGGGAGAAGACAATATCCGGCGAATCCGAAATTATTGATGATCTGAAACAAATAAACATTAATATTTATTATTTAATTTTATAACAAAAAAGGAAAATTTTAAAGATACACAGAACAGAATAATACTTACGAATTATTTGCTTTGAACTGATGTGACCACTCCAACAAGTGACTGCGTAATGTAATGAGTCGACAGAGTAGTAATATTATTTATGATGGAGGAATGTTATAGTGTAACCAGAACCTGTACAATATATTGCGAATCAATTTCATATTAAATTCGACAAGTTTGAACCTGTATCCTTGTGGTGGACAGCGTGAACACTTGATAAATATCATATATCTCAATGAGACGCGCCGCCGCCCGGGCGCGCGTTTGTCATCAGAAATGGTATCGAAAGTATGTAGGTAATGTAGGTATGCATAGGTATAAAACCTATTACATTACTTTTTTAAATAAATCAATTTCACGTTTCAACAAGTTGAAGCTTGTACTTAACCTGTTCGTGCAGCAAAGAATGTATACAATGTGCATCACATAGATATATTGGACAGGCATTATACCTATTACAGGGTCTTGGAATGTTAAGTTGGTTTATCGTCGATAATATCTAAACATTACATTATATTTGGAGTACCAACAATAATAATTAAGTACCTACCTATTATATTTCACACCGCCACGTTCGCGCCAGGGCTTGGAATGTCTTATCGGGTTGTCAATGGGTATAGAAATTAAAGACCTAAATTTACATAGAATAGGTTTATTTATTTACTTAATATGAACAAAAAAATATATATTGAGTATAAACAAAAGAAAAGAAAACTTATACCTAATTATTAAGGATACAATTATCCTAATTTATAATTGAATAACTACTAAATATTACTAAGTAATAAGTATGAGGGTGTAATTACAAATGTGGAAAGCCCTAAATTACAAGAACCTAGTACCATTTAAAATTTTGGACTTCTCCGCACTTGAAACTACAAACCTCATTTAAACTTACATAGGGTGACTGGAAATTAGGGACCGATAGAAAAAGGGGAGATTCTTGGGAACGCGAAATATTTATTTGAGATTTCGACAGAGATCCCATAGAAATAGTTATTGTATTTGCTAAGTAGAATCTCCCTTTTTGCTACCGGTCATTAATTACCAGTCACCTAATAATAATAATAATATGTGGGGACATTTTCACACACGGCCACCTGACCCCAAACTAGGGAGACCCTGTACTATGGGTGTCAGACAGCTGATATACATACACAAATACATTTTTTTTTTGTAAATACATACATATATAGATAAACAACACCCAGACACAAAGCAAACACAAGTGCTCATCACACCAATGTTTACCCTGGGCGGGAATCGAACCCGCAACACGCTGCGCAGCAGTCGATCGCTCAGCCACTGCGCCAACCGTGTCGTCATACCTAATATACCTACTGTAGGTAAGTGGTTAAGTTTAACAGTTAAACTAACATTATTTTCTATAAGTAATTACCTACCTATTTGAGACATTTAGAATACACCATGCTATCAATTGATTTTGACAAACTCAGTTGTATTTTTTTATAATTCATTTTTCGATTATGAGATGTGTCAAGAATAGTCAAGATTGATTACAACTTATGTTAAGTAGAAACAAACGGAATATACCTACATAGGTACATACTATTTGCTTTGTTGTACAGACGCCAGCAAATCAAGCTATCCCAAACTGTCAAAGTTTCATAATCTAAATGATATCTTATGCTTTGTAATAAAGTTGAAAATCTATTAAAGAAATTTGACAGATTGGGGCAGCTTGATGTGCTGGCGTCTGTACATATCTAATATTTCTTAACATACTTACATTACAGACAGTTACATTTTTACAATCAATAAAATACATGATATAGTGTACTTATCTGTTTTAGTTAAATTATAGTAATGGATTACATTAATATAGTGGTATTACCCCAGGCTAAAGTAGATACCTTATCAGCGCATAGCAACCGTTTATCGTCATTACTTGAAAGTGCTACTTTATTTACATCCTGGGTGAATATTTCATGTTTTATAGACTTAAATAGTATATTTTTTTTGCGAATGACATCGCAATTGTACAAAACATTTTTATAATCTATCATATTTAAATTTGCTGTAACATTTTTTCTTGTGCCTTTTGCTTTTTTTTTATTGTTTTATTTAAAGTTTTAATACAATACAATTTTGAGCGCAGTCCTACGAACTCTTGGATAATTTTACCACTCATTTCGTCCTTAAACAGACCTGGAATCTTCTTATTGATAATTGGCAGGTTAAATTCGTTGTTTATATCGTAGTTGCTTGTATCTAAATAATTTAGAAAACGGACCTTGAAATCTTTATACACGTCATTACTCTGTACATCATAAACAAGACTATCTGTGTCAGTATAGCACAATTCAATTCGGTTACCATAAAAAGGTTTTATAATCGAATAGTGGAAATCATACATGTGAGCCTTAGATAATTTATTCTAATACTGTAAACCCTATGTATATCGGTTTATTAAGAATAACACGCGAAGGCTTCATTTGAATTGCCACTAGATCATCAGAAAATACAGAGGCGCTATGAAAATATGGGTTGGCTATTAATTTTTCAGCACACGTAACCTTTTTTGTTTTATTGCTTAAGTCACACCACTTGTTTACTAATTTCACATCTATTCGATTTTCATTATTTTCTAACGTCTTTCCAAAAATACTATTGTTTAATAATTTAAAAAAATCTTGTTCAAACGTTGACTCTGCTTTTTGTCGTAACTGAGTATTAATATCAATATATTGCTTTAAAAAACCACTTTGCTTAAATGTAATAACACGATGGATTTTTCTCAATACTAAGCCATGCTGTAAGCATTTTTTTAAATGTACGTAATGAATAACATAGTGATATTTATCATACAAATTGGGTATTAGTTTTCTATTCTTACCACCAGCTGGTAAACATTTTTCTGGGCAAAATGGAAAGTCATTGTGTTCAATGTGCAAATTCTTTGGATATATTAGATCTACTTCAAGAATGTAACCATTTTCCGCAGTATCACTGATGTCAGTCAAGTTTAATTTTAAAAGTTCTATTTCTTGTCCATTCATTAATCTAAAGTCGGAATAAGGTAGAGATTGCACATACTATAACCGTATAAATTGTTACAGTCTAAATAAATGATAAATGAATCTGGATGGGATGGATCGTAAGTGTCAAAATATTTATTATTGGCTTTAACATGCCTTTTGGAACACATACAAACACCTCCACGAATACCTTTTTGTATCATTCTAAAAATTTCACCCCCCGGTAGAACGCCCAATAATATCCTACTCACAACACAAAATAACCTATGAAAAACGCTCAGAAGGATCGGGTTTTTGATATAAACACAAACTTCCACAAAGTATTTTATTTTTACTCGCACTTCACAAACATGTACATCTCCAACGGATCTCACAATTCGAATGGCGGACCGCGACCGTCAGTGTTGCAACGTTCGGAAATGAATCGATTCATGAATCGATTTAAAATTATGATTATGAATATCTTGGGTTTTTATGGATATTACTATTTGATAGATTAGTGTTTAAAGTGAATAATATTATTAATTAGTAATGAGTATAAATATGGTAAGCGATAAAATTAATGACTGTTACAGTCGGCCATCCGTCACATAAACGAGTCCCTTCGTTTAAAGTAGTAATCATTTCCAAACAAACATTAATCTTAACTGATCATTTAATTTTCTTTTTAATTTTAATCTAATTTTAATTTAATTTTATACTGAGAGAAATAAATTTACTTAATTCTACTGTTATACTTAGATATAGCTAGACAAAAGGAGGTTACTTCACGTCTTTCACCATCAATTTGCCTTGGCTGCGTGTTATATCATATCACTCATACGTGGTTAGATTCTGCTTGAACTCTGTGCTATGACCCTCAAGGACATATCACTCATGTCCAGCTCGCATCTAACCAAGCTCTGTGCTATGAAACACCCTCACTGATCACATTATCGTTCTCATGCTAGGCTCGAATCTGCCAAAGCTCTCAATTAAGGTAAGCAGTTATCCTTCTCAAAATGCACTCATGCTCGGTTTAAACCAACCGAAGCTCTATGCAGTTTCTATGTCGCCAGTATCTCATGTAAATAAGTATCATCATTATTTTAATTCATAGTCGGTACCAATTGGTTCTCTCAATTAAATTCTCTTACCAAGATAATCGAATTGATTGAAATACCTATAAATTAATGTCATATTTACGCTGATCATTAGTACTAGAGTTACATATTTGTTAGGTATAACATAAAACAATGAAATTAATTGTACTTTCATGTATTAAAAGAAACACAACCTTTATAATTAAATATTGTTGATTTAAAACTATACGTGTATAAGGAAACATTGTTGAGTATGGTTTAGTTAAGTATCGTTGGGTATAAATTATGACAAAGTCTGTATAACTAAGTTATCTGTATTATTCATTCACAATCAATAAATCTTAAAAGTAATCATCTATTATTTTATATCTAGATACTTTCGTCACTAGATGAACATCCGGTGCATCATAGCTCATCCAGGGGTAAATTTTATCAATCGCTACAACATTCTCGTATGCTTTGCCCTTCCGTGTAAGCGGTGTGTCTACTATGAGAAACCTGTCATTGGGTAAAATCTTTTTGATTCGATACGGCCCTTGGCATTTGGATTCTAGCTTCTTCGATTTTCCTGAACCCGAAACAATAGCTCTCACTACCCTGACTAGGTCTCCCTCTTTATATTTGTTTGGTGACCTTCGATGCCTGTCAAATCGATCCTTATTTTTATTTTGATTTTCTTTAATGCGATCACTAGCTCCTGACCTAATTCGCTCTATGGGTTCATTAGTCTCACTGTTTAAAATCTCTTCAGACACATTATTCAAAATACCTTGCGACGGGTTGCCTAATTTTCGCCCAAACAGCAATTCAGTTGGTGATCTTTTCGTGACAGCATGTATCGAGGTATTTATGCCTAATTGGACATCAGGGAGGAAGGTGTCCCAAATGTCACTGCTTTTGCCGTGAGTCATACTTCCCAAAGAGGCCAAAATCGTGCGATTATATCGCTCGACCTGCCCGTTGGCACGTGGAGTCGCGACTGAGTTGAGTATATGTTTCATTCCAACGGACTGAACAAACTTTTTAAATCTTTTGCTGGTAAAACTGGTACCCCTATCGGTAATCAGCCGCGATGGAGACCCAAATAAACTAAAATACGTCTTAAAAACTTTAATGCTTGCCTTTGATTTTGTACTACGGACTGCAGTTAAATAGACGTATTTTGTGAAGGAATCCACAATGACTAAAATATACATGTTACCGTGCTTGCTACGTGGAAATGGTCCGAGATGATCAGCGTGTACGGTATGTAGTGGGACATCCACTTTCGGAATCGGATGTAACATACCCTCCTTAGCGCCAGATGGAACCTTATGGTGCGCACACTCCAAGCACGCCGACACATACTTTCGAATAAATTTCCGCATCTTTGGGAACCAGAATATGGACTTGACCCTTTGCAAGGTCTTCTCAAAACCAAAATGACCTACGTCATCATGGTTGGTTTTGAGAACCTGCCAGCGCACACCCCTCGGGACAAGCCATCTTAATGCCCCATCTTCGATTACCCTATAAACGCGACCATTTTTGACTTGATACTCTTTATGAATAGCTGCAATTTTGGCGGTTTCAGGATCCTGTACAATTTCTTTGATACGTCTAACTTCATCGTCGGCGGATTGAACTGTTGAAATCCAATCATCGACACTGACGTTTAGAATATCGAGCACGTGTATTGGTTCTTGTCGGTCTACGATTGAGCCTCTGCTTAAAGCGTCAACATGAGCCATTTTCTCACCTGGACGATATTCAATGCTGCAGTCGTATTCGAGAAATTGGATCCACCACCGTGATATCCGAGGAATCAGATCTCGTTTCGTAAATGTCGACCGTAATGCATTGCAGTCGGACACGATGGTAAATTTTATACCTAATAAGTAAGTGCGGAACTTATTTAACGCGTTTATGACTGCGAGCGTTTCTAACTCGAAGGAGTGGAATTTTTGTTCGTCCAGGCTAGTTTGACGGCTATAATAAGAGACGGGTTGCCACGGATTATTTCCGGACTTTTGCATCAGAATGCCGCCTAAACCGAACTTGCTCGCATCTGTGTGTAATTGGGTTTCGGCCCTGTGGTCATATAGTGCTAAGATTGGTCTCTCTACTAGCAGCCTCTTCAAGGTATCAAATGCGTTTTGCTGTGACTCGGCCCAGTGCCAAGCGGTATCCTTTCTTAGCAAGTTTGTCAAGGGTCTCGCTAATAGAGCAAAGCCTTTGACAAACCTGCGGAAAAATCCGGCCAAGCCAAGAAATCTCCTAACGTCACTTTGGTTGCTTGGCACAGGGAATTTGGACACAGCTTGGGTCTTTTGTTCTCCAGGTCTGATACCAAGTTTATCGATCTCAAAACCTAAGAAGACTATTTTCTCTTGGAAGAAATTGCATTTCTCTATTTTCAATGTCAGTCCAGCATCCAGTAATAAACAAAGGACTTGTTCCAGGCGTTGTAAGCCCTCATGGAATGTTCTAGATGGAATTAAAATGTCATCCATGTAAATGATCACGAATGGCACCTTAGTTTTATTGAGGATTTTATGAATTACCCGTTGAAAAACGGCAGGTGCATTTGCTAGTCCGAAGGGCATGCGATTGTATTCGTATTGCCCCTCGGGCGTAACAAATGCCGTCTTCTCCTTAGACGCTTCAGCAATAGCGATCTGATGGTAACCAGATGCGAGGTCAAGTGTTGTAAAAAGTGACTGCCCTGAAAGCTGATCAAGTAAATCCTCTATTCGCGGAAGCGGGTAATGATCTCTTTTTGTACGTCGATTAAGGGCGCGGTAATCCACGCACAAACGCTTCTCACCCGATTTCTTTTGGACGAGGACAATCGGACTCGCATAGGGCGAGCTAGATTCACGTACTATTCCATGTTCTATCATTTCCTCTACCAAACCTTGGACATACGCACGTTCTGAATACGAAAGTCGGTAAGGCCTGTATACGACTGGTGTTGAGTCAGTTAAATGAATTTCCATTTCAGCCACAGATGTGAAACCTAAATCATGCAACCCTGTCGAAAAGCATCCCTTGTACTTAGCTAATAAAGCTCGACATTTATCCATTTCACCAACAGTAAGTCCCTCTCCCATGATGGGGTTAACATGAGTTTTATTAACCGAATCTGTATTTATCTGTAACACATCCAAAACTCGTTTCTGACACAAGGTCGTCCTAGCTCGAGAAACCAACACATCCTTGTTAAAATGAATTTTGTGAGAACTTAAGCTCTGTATTAGAATGCGGCACACTCCATTGATCATCTGATATTCACCAGGCAATAAATAGTATTCCCTGTCGGGTTTACCCCTTATCGAGCCTCCAACATAAATACTACCACTATAATTCGTTTTGGCTCCGACTGTAACTGCTCTAAGTCCTCCTATATCTAATTCAAAATCATCAACTGTAACAAGCAGAAGTCTAGCTTCATCACTTACGTCAACCTTTTCGATTTGTAAATCTGTAGCAGTCTTTATTATTCTTAAATTAGGTCGTTCCGTAAAAGTGTGCCCAAGGAGCACTGGAATATTTATAAGTGAATCATCTACTATCAAGACTTCTACCTGTTCTTCTCTTACATCCTGGATCTCGATTGTAACGAAAGCTTTACCTACGGGTACATAGGGAATACTGCCTAATCCTCTCAACAATGGGCCCTGTACGGTGTCCCACTGAATACCAATTTTATGAGCATCGGTCTTACGGACAAGAGTAGCTTGGCTACCTAGATCAACTTGACAAGCAATAACTACGCCGTTTATTTTAATCCCTACTCTATATTTGTCATTGCTATCATCATTTATGGATACTTCAAGAACACTTTTTGGTTTACTATCGTTAACATTTTTATTAGAGACGTTACCGTTATTAGAGTTATTGGAATTCTTTTTAGGGCAAGTATTTGAGTCGTGCCCTAAGAAATTACATTCAGAGCACTTGGTTATCGGCTTACGACACTGGTAGCTCATATGGCCAGTTTCCTTACAATTAAAGCAAACTGCATTTCCTTTCGGTCGATTTCTAAAAGTTTTATCAACGGTTTTAGATGGTACAGAGCTAGTCAAGGTTGAAGTAGAACTTTGAAAGCGCCTATCCTTACTGGTCCCCTCTCTCCTAGTACCCTCATTGTATTCCCTAGGGTGAGACTTAACTGTCTTAAAGAACTCTAAAGTTTCCTCGGGTTTGTTAAATTTTCCTGCTTGAGCGCTTAACCGAATGCCTTTGTCTTCAATTCCAAATATTATACAATCTACAGCCTGCTTACCAAATATTTTACATCTATTTAATAAGTTAATCTTAGAAAAATAGTATAATTCTAAGGAGTCACCAGGGCGCGCCCTTCTATTTAGCATTTCGGTCAGAAGTTCAGCATAGTTCTCGGTAGACGGAAAAGATTCTCTCAATAAGGTCTTCCACTCTTCCCACGAATGCCTAATAGATGGCAAGCCCTGGTACCAGGTCTTAGCATGTCCTACTAGTTTGGGCAGGGCATAGTGAACAGTTTGCCGGTCATTCCAATTATAGATTTCAGCACATTCGTCCACTTTACTTATCCACATCTCGATGGTCTGTTCTCGAGAAAGCGGGTCAAAATCAGAAAGAACATTATTTAGTACAGGAAACGATTCACGATCCCTGCCCTTAAAAACATTGACAAATTCTTCGAAGAACTTAGCTGGCTCCACAACCCTTGGCGGTTGAGAACCTGGATTCCTAGTGTCACTTTCAAGGGGGCTGCGAATCGTTCTAGACGGGGAAACATGCCGTCGATGGCTATCAGCGACATCGTGTGTTATCACGTTGCGGCCACGTTGTCTCATCAACTCTTGCTCTAACAGACATAGCCTCTCACGCAACTCATCATTCTCATCATTCCGTATATGAGTACCACTGCGACTTCGTCGATTGGTTTCTCTACGAGAATGACTACGGCTATGACGGCTGCTCCTAGGTCTACTGCGACTGCGACTGCGTTGCTGATATCCACTACATAATTCCCGTCTACGACTGGGTCTATTCTCGAGTGAGTTCCGGTTCATATTCAGATTCTGATGTAATAACTCACGGTTACTGTGGTGGCTGCGATGGATGCTCCGGATGCGGTGACGGCTCCGGCTTCGGCTTCGATCCTGACTTCGATGTTCGTGCCTCACGCGGTTCCGGCTTCGTCGCATACCGCCGCTGTTCCCTGCACCACGTTCGGCTTCCATTGTTGATAGTATGGGGCTCTCAGGTGGTACGGGTGTTTGAAGTCTACGACTTCGACACCGTTTCTCATCAGGGCTACCGCGTTCCATTATCTTAGATGTTGACTTGTGGGCGTAGCAAAAACAATATATTTTTGCTGTAATCCCACTTCTGAGCTGAAAAACGCTCAGAAGGATCGGGTTTTTGATATAAACACAAACTTCCACAAAGTATTTTATTTTTACTCGCACTTCACAAACATGTACATCTCCAACGGATCTCACAATTCGAATGGCGGACCGCGACCGTCAGTGTTGCAACGTTCGGAAATGAATCGATTCATGAATCGATTTAAAATTATGATTATGAATATCTTGGGTTTTTATGGATATTACTATTTGATAGATTAGTGTTTAAAGTGAATAATATTATTAATTAGTAATGAGTATAAATATGGTAAGCGATAAAATTAATGACTGTTACACCTAAGATTACGACCATTATTACAAGTACCATTCACCACAACAAATTACAGGCGAAGCGCTTTTTGTATACGCAGTGCAATATTATTTAACAACCTACCTTTATATTTAGACATCGATTTATTTTGCACGAGTGCGTTACGAATCAGAAAAATTCTGAGTAAAGAATATTTTGATGGGTGAATGTTTGCGGTTTATCATGGCATACCTACTTACTTTTCCATACCTTTATTTTCTTATTTCTTTGATCTTGTTTCTTAACATTGTAATCTATTTGTGGAAGCTTGTAATTAGCAATTGTCAATAGTTACTTTTATTAAAAATTACGTGTATTAGTCTCTAAACTTTCCTAAAATTGTAAAAATAAAATAAAATAAATGTAAATTCATACAACAGAATTGTAGCATTCTATGACGGGCCTTTAAGAAACCTTACCCCTACACGGTAATCAACACGCTTACAGCTCAGGTAAGTCCACAAAATCGGCCCTCCACTTTATAGCCAGTAGGATCGGGGAGGATATACACCAAAAAGGTTCTTGCCTGGGTATTTTTTATAGACATCGAAGGTGTCTTCGACAAAACCCTTCCAGAGCATCAGCGCCGCCGTATCCAAACACGGGGTAGAAGAAGTACTAAGTACGTCCAAAATGCTAAGTAATCGTGTAGTCCGGTTTGAAGAAGAGCAGCAATCGGCTATGATAGCCAGAGGCTGCCCACAACGAGGGGTGCTGTCCCCACTCCTATGGAACCTTATGATCACCAGACTCAATTCCGAATGCTACTACACTGTAGGCTACGCAGACGACGGAAGATTACCGGGCCAGCTGCAATCTTACACACAGGGCCCAACACATCGTGAAACGTTGGTGCAGGGAAGTCAATCTTTCAGTTAATGCCACTAAAATTGAGCTAGTCATGTTCACCCAAAAAGATGCACTAGGCGGTATCACCCACCCAAACTGTTCAACATCGAGCTCCAACTGGCCAACGAAAATTACGACGGGGTCATCTGAGACAGTGAGTTAAACTGAAGCAACCTCCTACACAACAAAATAAACAGGGCCTGCATTACATTCTGACAATGCAGGAAAATGATAGGTAAAGAGTGGGACCTATTCCCTAAAATAATACTATGGATGCACAGCGCGGTCATCCGCCCCATGATTGCTTATGGGTCGGTAGTAAGGTGGCCGAAAACCAAGCTAATCACAGTTTCCAATAAACTTTTGCATATTTTATGCAAAGACTAGCCTGCATGGCGACAACGGGCTGTATGAGGACCATTCAACGTCAGCACTCGAAGCCATGCTGGAGCTGCCGCCGCTCCACCAATGCATCCAACAGGAAGCGACGAAGACAGAAATACACTAAATTTCTGGTGCAAGTGAAGTACTGAACACATCGCGTTAGTAGGCGAACTCAGCAATGAGCCTCCGATGTCCAAGGCTATTCATGATAGGATACCTAAACAATTTATCTTTGATAAAAAAAAGTCAATTCTATTGTATGAGGATCAGCGATGTGAAGGTTTTTGCCCCACAGCGCTGCGGATTTTCACGGATGGCTTCTATCTTCCGAGAAGACATCGGCACAAAGGCCGGGGTCTTCACGGAAGATTTCAACATACATAATAGCTACACCATTGGGGGCTTAGCTTTATTAAACAGGCAAGAACAGGCGACAACACAGGAGGTCGTCGGACAGCATGTCTGTACAAGTTCTAAACAGCTACAGGTCAATTTTGGCTTGATACAAGAATGTCGCCAAAAAATAAACGAGGTGGGTATTCTCAATTTATTGTAATAATAACAATAATAATAATAATCTTTATTGACATAAATTATACAATTCTTTTTTTGAATTCCCTAGCTCCTGTGCTTAGTGTACACTGTATTACAGGAGCTAGTGTCTTCCCCTAGTTACTATGTCACATGTTATTTATGGCATCCAAAGATTACAAAGCGAATTCAAAGTAATGCTAATAATTAAATTAAAAGTAATCTAACATGCATAATTTTTAATAATTGGGTTGTGTGGGCAGTAGGCGGGCAGAATGTGCTGGCACGTGTTAGTTGAGATTTGTAGGGGTGTGTGTAGTGAAAGTGTTGTGTGAGTGTGTGGGTGGAGTATGAGTGAGAGTGCGTACGTGTATGTGTGTTGGGGAGAGTGGGTGTTTTTGTTATTTTTTTATTTTTATTTTATTTATTTGGGAAAATAAACGGTTACACATTATAGTATTACAAAAGAATCTTAGCTAAGTATAGAATGAGCAAATGTATAACCCACGACATTTTCCACATATTATTAAAATAAGTAAAAAATATTTAAAATTATTACGATGTGCGATTACATTTTCATCATAACTTTATGTATAATGTGGTTAATGATACATTAGATAAACATGCAAATAGAATGAGAGAATAAATACAGTCTGTGACTTTTTACACTATGAAGTGAAATTTGAGATTGTTTTGTGTACAAGGTTTCGAAATTTTCCTTTAGAAACAGCGAAGATGTCAATATTATGGAAGGTCTTATTATATTGACTGGTAAGGCGACGAAGGGGCGCTCGTAAACCTGCGTTCGTTCGACTAGAAGATACAGCAAATAAAGGTCGAGCACGCACCCCGCGGCTAATTGTTGTTCTAGGTACTACGTAACAAATCTTATTACTAATATCCATACAGTCATATGTGTTATTACATAAGTCAAACAAAAACACTGTCTCCAAAATGACACGTCTGGCTTTCAGGTAGTGTAACTTATACTTATTTAAAAGTTCACTATAAGATGAATAGTTATGAAAACAACGGAAATGCATGGCTTTCAAAAATTTACTTTGAACTTTTTCAATCGCGTCTGAATATTTACAATAGAAGGGACTCCACACCGCAACAGCGTACTCCAACTGTGACCTGATCAACGATTTATAAAGGCAGAGATATGTATTTGGGCGGACAAATTCAGTAGCTGATCTCATCACGAAACCGTACATGCGGAAGGCATTGTTTACAATTTTACTAATATGAGCGTCAAGGTGTAGTTTATTGTCCAATAGAACTCCAAGATCACGAACCAGTGTTTCTCTTGTTAGAATTACGTTATTTATAGAATAAGGATGTATTAAAATATTTTTATTTTTAGTAAAACTTATACAGCAGCACTTAGATATGCTAAGTTGGAGTTTATTATTGAAACAATATGCAGAGAACCGGGCTAGGTCTTCCTGCAAGAGAAGACAATCATGTAAATTTCTGACAGGCTTATAAATTTTAAGATCGTCTGAATAAAGTAAAATTTTTGAATTTTGAAAACATGTGTCAATATCATTAATAAATATTATAAATAAAAGAGGTCCCAAGATGGAGCCCTGGGGTACTCCAGAAGTGACTTCTAGAGTGCTGGAACTGAAACCATTTATCACAACCCTCTGAGTTCTATTAGAAACGTAAGTAGCGAACCATCTTAAAAGATCACCACGTATACCATTAAATGCAATTTTATTTAGGAGCAACTCATGGTCAACTTTGTCAAAGGCTTTCCGGAAGTCAGTGTATATGGTGTCAACTTGAGTGCGAGAGTCCATGTTGTTGAATAAGTAGTCCACAAAAGTCACTAGGTTAGTTGTAGTCGATCTTCTTTTGACGAATCCATGTTGTTGTTGAATTAGGTTGTTATGTATAAGAGGGTATACTTTATCATGCACTAGTCTCTCAAAAACCTTTGAAAAAGCTGGCAGTATTGATATACGACGATAATTCTGAACATCCTGTTTAGGTCCTGACTTGTAAACAGGGGTTATATTACTAAGTTTCCATGCCCGAGGGAAGATTCCCTGGGAAATTGATAAATTAAATGTAATATGCAATGGTGTACACAGATTAACGGCAGTCGACTTAATAAAAATGATTGGTAGACCATCCGATCCTGGCCCCTTAGAAGGATCTAGCGCCTTGAGCGCACTAAGTACTTCATCGGTAGCAATATGAATGTGATTTAATAGAGTGCAACTCTCAGAACAGTCATCATTCAAGGATGGAATATTAGTCAGAGTGGATGGCTTATAAACCGAATTAAAATAGTCTGAAAAAAGGTTACAAATATTTTCCGGGTCGTTAGTCGATTGGTTGTTATAATTCATAGTAGAAGGAATACCAGTACCATTTTTGCGGTTGAAAATGAACGTCCAAAAATGTTTAGCATTATCCCGAATACCATCCTCGACAGAATTAAGGTATTTTTTATAGCAGTTCTTACATTCTTCTTGGAATCTAGAACGGTATAGTGAGAACTGCTCGTAATCCGATACATTGTGATACACCTTCCATTTAACCCAAGCCTTTAACTTATTTTTATAAATGTGTATAAGAGGTTTTGAGAACCAAACGGGAAACTTGGAAGATTTGCAAATAGTCAATGGTACATGTTTTTTAATAATACTAAAAATAACATTATAGAACGTGTTTAGAGATTCGTCAACCGTTTGCAGATTCAAAGCGTCCTTCCAATCTATTGTCTTCAAGTCGTCATTAATTTTGTCGTAATTTGCCCTATAATAATTATATTTTTTAATTGTCTTACGTTCCATCGAACTGTGAGGTAAATACAGCGTAATCATAACACAGAGTGGAGGATGGTGGTTATCAAGTTGTAATAAGTAATCTGTGGGTGAAAGAATAGTGCAGTCGTCATTACTAATAACTAAGTCCAATATTTTTCCGCTCAATTTTTTTATATTGTTGAATTGATGAGCGTTTAAGAAGGACATAAAGACACTCAAGTGATCACATACTGGTGAGTTACCTCTACAGATCTGAGCCGACGACGACGTACCGTCTGTGCTAGAAAACCATTCGACTTCCGGCAAATTATAGTCTCCCAATAAATAAAAATGTTCGATGTTTGTGTCTTCTAGCACTGATTGCAAAAGGTCAAAATATTTTACGATTTTTTACGATTATCAATGAATTCGTTGTTATATATTTCGGGCGTTAACCAGGTCTCAGTTAGAATTATAATGTCGTAGCAATTGACTAAAATATTCATATATAGAATATGTAATTTGGTGCGGATTCCCCTGCAGTTTTGATAATATACAACTAAACTATCTGCCATTGTAGCGGAGAACTTTATACAAAATGATCCGATAAGCATTATCCGTTATTATTGTTGCAACTAATGGGGTAAGACAGTGCCATGGAGAAATTTTGATATAAAAGTGAAAAATAAAATACAAGAAACACATAAGATTTGAAAATATAGATCAACCACGTAAGATAAAATACTAGCAAGTTTATACAATGTTTGACTGAGATTGGAAATACATATAATAAATTTATACCGCCGCCTAACATTAAACAAATAGCAACTATATGCAAGAAAAGGTAAACTAAAATTGGAAAAATATACAATAAACTTAAACTTAAACTTACGCCGCCGCCTATTAAATAACACATAGCAATAACATGCATAAAGTTGTAAACATAGCCAATAGTTATACAGGCAAGGCAGTAATTAAACACTGCAATAGATTGTAAGTCTGCCTTATTACAGCTTAGAAAATATAATATATCTATTATGTGTGTGTACAGATAATGAATGACAAACATACTTGTAAATCCTAGCTCAGTATATTTACGCATAATAAGGTCAATATACAAGCTAATGTTCGACTCATGCAGCACACTATTTGTCAATCGCTGCTGCATATCCAGGCTTGATTTTAGCAACGTCTTCTGAAGTTCGAACAGCGAAAGCTCTTGTCGCTTCTTTTTCACGAACAAGAATGGTTGCATGTTTAACCCAGATAAATTTAAAATTGTGCTTTTTAGCAGCGTCTCGACACTCCCGAAATAATTGTTTGTTCTGCAATGTAAGATGTTCATGCATTTAAACTGGAAACGATGTCCCCGAAATACCCAGCTGCTCAGTAGAAAGTCCCTTACATAACCGATGGGCGCTGAGAACATTGTCGCGCAGTACACGTGAAGTCAGCTTTACTATGATATTTTTAGGCCTGTCGTTTTGCTGATGTGCGTGTGGGACACGGTGAATGGAAATAATATCATTTTGTTGAACATTGCACTTAATTATGGACCCGATACTTTGCATCAGGGTTAGAAGATTTTCATTACGCCTTTCAGGGACGTTACATATCTCTATGTTACTATTACGAGCACTCTGTTCTAGGTGGTCGATCCTTGCCACAAGCTTCGCAACAATAGGTTTCATTTCAACGGTGTCCTGGATTTTTTTCTCGATGTCGTTGACTCTACTGCAGATATCGGTTTGGTTATCAGTAGTAAACTGGACCGAGTCCTCAAGAGAATTAAGCTTATTCGCCATACCTTCATATTTCACATCCAATTCGGAGACTCGCTGCCTTAAAAGTAATTGCTCAGATCGAAGAGAATTAATATCGTTCTTAATTTCTGATGTGACTTGAGTAAGTGAAGATAGTTCGTTTCTTATCGCTATAACATTATCTGACATTTTGGTGATGCTAATTTCCATATTTTGGCGCCACTCATTTAGAGTATTCTTAAACTCTGTGGACAGATCTTTAATCGCTTGTGTCCACTCAGAGTCCGGTTGCTTGCGCTTGTGCATTGACACGTTTTCTTCGTTACTCGTTCCCGAACCTGCCATGTTTATGTCGGTATCGGAATGGAATTTTTTCTTGTCTGGTGAATGGAACATAGTAGCTACGACAATAATTAACTATCTTTTAAGTTAAAGTAGTTTTTGAAATTAGAAAAACTTTTGCGGATTGCTGGATCCGAACCGGCGACTCTTCGCGTAGATGCAGTGAGACAAAAAGCGCTCGCGGTTACACTCGACCACGATGACTTTGCGGAGTTAGACGAAATTCTTGACCAGTATTTAAACTTTTGGGTGCCAATGACTTGCAATTTGCTCGTGAGAAACGAGTTCCTTTGTTCCACAAATTGTCACAAGGCCACTTTGAACATATTAACGTTAACCTTTTAAACTTATTTTATCAAAAACAGGTATTAAACTGTGTTTATTTGCAAAACAACTTGTAAATTAAGGTTTCACTAGAGTCACTGTATGTACTTCAATAAAATTTTGCCAAACTTAGCAGGAAATTATCAATTATTTTATATTATTTCAAGGATTGACATTAACACACTACACTCAGAGACACGGTCGCACGACGTAAGCTTGTTCATAATTACTTACTTAATTAGATTTTCTGTGGCATCATAGTCCAAACTTTTTAGCCAAGGCAGTATAACTTTTGTAGACTTATTTAAGGTAAGATTCCTAATTTTGAATTTTTTATTTACAATGTTATAAATCTGTGGAGCCAATACAATAAAATGTCTTTGTGCAACTGATGTTTTAAGACGGGGTACAGGGCACCATTCTACTCTTTTAGACAATACAGGAGGAGTAGGAACGATTCTTTTGTGGTATCTATTAAGTATCTCGTTAATATACAGTTTCCCAAACGATAGCGCATTAGCCTTCTCATAAACCGACGTAGTTGCATGTCGGAATGGCAGATACATAAGCACCGTGAGAACCGCCCGTTGAGCATGTTCGGCAGCGATAATAGAGGATTTCCCAGCACCACCCCAGGCACATATACAATACCTAATTAGGCATTCACACAGCGCCCTGTAAGTTTGAATCAGAAGTTTATGATTAGCTACTTTTCGTAGATTTTTAAATATATAGATCATTTTTCTGATCCTTACCGCCAGCGACGCTATATGGGCATTCCAATTAAGCTTCTCGTCTAGTGTAACTCCTAAATATTTTATGGTGGGAACGCGAGATAGTATTGCGCAGTTACAGTTTTGGTGGTCGTTTTTTCGGTTACATGGAATCGTGTGGATCCTAAGCTTAAGTAGAGAACCGGCACCCCCAATAGCAGATTTGGTAAAACAGATATATTTGGTTTTACTGGAATTGAGGGACAGAAGACTGCTTTCAAGCCAAGTGGTCACTCTAGCCAAACCAGTTTCGGCCAGTTGGAATACTCGTTCCCAGGTGTGAATATTTTTTATTATATTCATATTAAATAGTTTAATTAACACGTGAAGTTGTGTCTGACGCGGACAAAACATTGACAATCACACAAAATCTACCAGGTATAATTAAACAAAACTTACACCATCTTACAGACAATTTAATTATCTATCTTTTAGTATACGCCTTTTTCTTAATTTTGAAAGAATACTACTTTTACTTAATTTTTTCGACTAAACTTTGAGAGTTTTGGACGCAGAACTGATGCAGAACGGACGCAGTCTGCGTTAAAAATATTCACTTACTAAATGATTAAGAGAATGTTCTAGTTTAACATATATTTTTTTCAAATAATTTACACTGCACATTTTGACGTAATTGTCAGTTTAAAATCTGTAAAAGTCGTTAAATAGCCCCTTAAGCGACTGTGTCGGTGTGTTGTTGATACAAAGAAGCTCCTCCGAAGATACTTATTTTGTTTTTATTACACACTTCTTTGACTATTTCCCAAGTGTTCTTCAAGTTGCCATCGAAGCTAGTTAATTTGGGTGTGTAATATATGGCATTATAACAGATAGTATATCACTTGAAATAACTTTCACATGATATAATTTTTATATGCTATAAAAACAAATAACCTAATTTCATGTGATCTAATGTTATATTTCATATAAACTTCTTTTGTTCTAATAACATTTAGCATAAAGTTCATTTCATATAATTTTTTATTTGTATATTGCTCTTTAAAAAATGAAGCACTTGCCGCGGTTTGAATTTCCCTGCGCCCCCGCTAGCTTCTTATCTCGCGTCGAAGTATGCATTTTAGGAGCGATCAAGTCACAGGAGTGGAATGATACGTCGCTGCCCTCTTGAGCGGTGACCCCGTGCGAGTAGTTACGTTACTTTTTTCAAAGAGGTAAATTGCTTATATTATGTAATTTTTTTGTGTATTATTAATTAATTTTATATGATTATTAGTCCAGTGTATAAATTAATGTTATATATAAGTTTTTACAGCATTATAAAATGAAATTAGTCAAAAATTACGTATTGACTATCGACACGACTTTTGTATTTTATTCCAGAATTAGCCATGGATAGAAGAGAACAGCATATTGTGCAGTGATTGGCAAGGGCTTTTGATGAAAAACATGTTGGAGGGTCAGTTTCTGGAAGTGCATGACTTGGAAAACCGTCCCCCACCAACCACTGCAAAGAGTGGGGGTTGCAACAACTGCCCGCGGAAAAGTCTTAACAAAATGTAATAAATGTACTAAATTTGTGTGCAATAATCACTTTGAAATATACTGTCAACAGAGTGACAAAAGTGGTTCGGAGAGTCCTAAAAATATTTATAAATTTTAGTATATCAGTCAGTATCAGTCACTCAGTATATGTACAAATTGTAAATTTTTGATGATTATTTTAATTTAGCTTGTTTTTGTTTAATTAGGTACTTAATTCATGTTGTTACTTTTAAATATTATAGAAATAATAATGCACTTTAATCATACAGAAGTTTTATTTACTTATCTATTCATTAAATATTAGAAATAATTCCTACAATTTGAGGTCTTCTGTGACCCCATGCGAGCAGTTATGTAATATTCTTCGTGCGAGTAACTAAATACGGACTTAATGAAAGGCATTGCAGAAAAATATTTTTACGTACGTAATGGATCAAAACCGGATTAGTTTATAAGGTAAAAATAGAAAACAGTTGCATGCGAATATAACATCTATTTTAGGTAACAATAGATGTCATATTAAGTAATTTGGTAACAGCGTCCTCTAGCGTCGAGTGGCTGAACTCGTTGTAAATTGCTCGAACTGGATTGATAGACTGAAAAAATGTCTTTATTGATTTTATCATGTTAAATAATAGCAACGTTCGTCGTTTTGTAATAAGACTTAATTTTGAACAACAATAAAAAAGCTTTCCGCCAAATTTGCGTTTATAATTTGTAACCAATTATATCCTCGTTTTCTGTGTATTATAATAATAATAATCATTTATTGCAAGTAAATTTAGTGATAGTGAGTTTGGCGACACTGGATCCAGTATTAAGCAAGAATAAGGCACTTCCTGTTGTTTTTTATTATTATTTATGTTATTCCGTGGTACTCGAAGAATTTAATCGTTGGTAATTCGATGGTTATCTTTGTGTTTAGTTGTTTGATTACTCGTTTAGAGTTATATAAATAAAAATACGAATAATAATTGGATGTAGGTATTATCTATAGTTACCTCTAATATGGTGAAAAATAATCTCTCATCGTGTTTTATTATTATTATTGTCAGTACCTAATGGTTTGGTTTTACTTGTGGACGAATATGATTTCTTTCGGTTAGGTTTGGCCGTGTTGTAGGTACCTATAGTTGTAGGAACAGATAGAAAGTTTATTTTGTTAATGTATACAATTAATGTTTGGCTAGGTGCTTCTGTGCTTAGGTGTATTTCGCATACAAAAAGAGACCTACGTATAATTATATTTTGGTATTATCTTATTTTAATTTCCTTTCTCTAGATAGTAGGTATTATAGTGAAAAATAAAACATGTATTAAACGCACACTGTGTAGACAAGCATATTATAAATTAGATGACTACATCAATGATAAAAATGCTTGGCTAAATGCTGGTCCTGCTCCACAGGCAGTTTAGGGAATTTCCTAATTGGAGGAATGTTGTTTCCTACCCCTTTTTTTTTATTGACATGAGTAACGAGTATCGTTATTATTATACACAAATATATATTTTAATTACTTTTTCGACATTTTAGAAACATTGGAAACCTTAGTTTTGTATAATTTAGCAGCATTATTTCAATTTTGTAAATGTGAGTACCATGGAGCCATATTTTAAGTAAATTATTATGTGTTTGACTTAAATGAGCATGGCGGTTGAGAGAATTGTCATGCTCACTCAAATGTCTCGCTGGTGGTGGCGCGTGTGTTGGGTCATTCGGCTCCCTCTAAAATGGTTGAGCTGAACGGTGCTGATTCACGCGTCATGTTCGTGAACGGGCGCTGTCAGTAGAGATTGGTCAACTCTTAACTGCCATGGTTTTTATCTTGATTATTTTTTTATATTTTGTATTTCTAGATTACCTTCATTGTTTTCACATATAGAAGCAACAAGAATAATGTAAGCAGTATTTTGTAAAAACCTGAGTTTAAAAGAGTGTCCGTGGAGTTTCTTGCTCGTTCTTCTCCATAGAGACCTACCTACGTTTTGGAACGAGCAACTAGCTTCAACTTTCTGTCTAACTGACCGACTCCTTGACAATTCAAAAGTGCCTGTAAATGGTTTAATTGAAATAAATGCTTTGACTTTGACTTTGACTTTAAATTCTCATCATGTTTTTTAATACCTATTATTATCAGTAATGGTTTTGTTTTAGTTTTGGACGAATATGATTTGTTTCGGTTAGGTTTGACCGTGTTGTGTAGTTGTAGGAAAGTTTATTTTGTTAATGTTGGTACCTCAGACCAATAAAAAGTTGGTACCTATAAAATGTATGGCTAGGTGTTTTTCTCATACAAAGAGAGATTTACGTATAATTATATATTATCTTATTTTAATTTCCTTTCATAGTGAAAAATAAATTCTCATCGTGTTTTTAGTTAATATTATTGTCAGTACTTAATGGTTTTGTTTTAGTTTTGGACGAATATGATTTGTTTCGGTTAGGTTTGACCGTGTTGTGTAGTTGTAGGAATAGTAGGTAAGAATGTTTATTTTGTTAATGTAGGTACTTATAAAATGTTTGGCTAGGTACAAACTTTGGCTAGGTAGGTACTTCTGTACTTGGGTGTTTTTCTTATACAAAGAGAGACCTACGTATAATTCTACTTCGTTATTATCTTATTTTAATTTGAATAGTTGTAGGCCGTATTATGCTTGTACGTTGTTTCATAGCTAATAGTTTTATAGAATTTCGGTTCACATAAAATTTTTCTAATAATTTCGTTTCATAGAATAATCAATACGCAGAATACTTACTTTCAAGATTTTCAAATCATTGATTTTTGATTCACGTAACGTTTATTGTTAGAATAATCATATCATAGAATAACAAATCAAATATTCTTTATCCTTGTGGCGACACTACTGCTTACCCAACGGACGCGCGACGCGGGGCCGCCGCGCCGCCATCGCAGCCCGTGAGGTGCGCCGGCGACGGCCCGCGCGCGCCCCCCGCCAGTCTACAGCTATCCGTGACGGCGAATGCACGCTGCAATTATCTAACCTCGCTAGCTAAACTGTTCAACTTTCGTTCGCTATAATCTCTCACTATCATTCTCAGTTTCCTTCTTTAAATCTTTCTAGTCTTTCTATCTTCTCAATTTCATCAAACATTGCTATGCCTGTATAGACGCTTTGCTCGCGAGTGAAGCTATTGTAATGTGGAACCAAGCCTAAATAAACTGTGTCGTGTTTTCATGGCTATAGTTATTATTTAAGTAACTCCCGTTAGGTTTCCCACATATTGGTGACCCCGCGTTGAACAATAAAGACTGTGAGTGCCGTGCGCGAGTGTTTATAGACGTTAAAGACAATAAATATCGCATCGCGTTTCGGCCATAATCTTTTTAGCAAGTCACTCGTCGTTATAAGCCGTGCCCTTGAAAACAGCTGTAAGGTCATTGCCGACCGTTACGATGCAAGACGATACTGCGTTGTCGACCGGGTTATACAGGGTTGGCGTAAAGGTACCCGAGTTTTGGCCAGATCGCCCTGATGTGTGGTTTGCGCAGCTAGAAGCGCAATTTAGTCTCGCAAATACGACTGCGGACTCGACCAAATTCTACCAGGTCATAGCACACTTAGGAAACCAGTATGCAGCGGAGGTTCTGGACATTATCCAGTCTCCACCAAAGGAGGACAAGTATCTTACCCTGAAGACAGAGCTTATCAAACGGCTGTCGGCCTCCCAGGTAAAGAAAGTACAGCAACTCTTGATGCACGAAGAGATGGGAGACCGAAAGCCATCTCAGTTCCTTCGCCACCTTCAGGGTCTGGCAGGATCAACTGTGCCGGAAGAATTTATGCGCACCCTGTGGTCGAGTCGCCTTCCTCAACATATACAGACTGTCATTGCCACACAAACCGATACCCTTGCGAAGATAGCTGATACAGCTGACAAGGTCCACGAGATCGCACCATCGTCGCCTCAAGTAGCCGCTATCGCTGGCACCAGTTCACGGCAATCAGATACCAGCAACGTAAACCTCATGCAGGAGATGATGAAGAATATGGCTGACCTCACGTTACAAGTAGCAGCTTTAACAGCAGAAGTAAGGTCTAGACCAAGAGAACGGACATATTCACGCGACAGGAACTCCTCAAGACGTCGTTCACCATCCAGTCATCGATCTCCATCCAGTAATGGTATATGCTGGTACCATCGCAGATTTAAGGAAAAATCATACAAGTGTACGAGACCATGCAACTACGATGCGGGAAACTCTCCGGGCAGTCGTCAGTAGCGGCCAACGACTGTCCGCAATCTCCAGGCCGACTGTTTGTGACCGACCGCAAGACTAAGGTACAATTCCTCGTGGACACCGGGTCGGACCTACGCGTATTTCCACGCACTGCGGCCAAAATCAAACAATGTAAGTCTGAGTTTAACCTGTATGCTGCAAACGGGTCAGAAATACCCACTTACGGCTTTGCTCATTTATCGTTGGACTTTGGTCTTCGTCGTGAATTTTCATGGAGGTTTATCGTTGCCCACGTAACCAAAGCAATTCTATAATTGCTCTATCCCTATGGATAGATTTCCTCTCACACTACAACTTACTTGTAGATTGCAGACGACACCGCTTGATAGATAACACAACGTCATTAGTCACTGACGCTTATCCCGTAAAGCCTCAGCACACCCAAGCAAAGTACACATAACACAGTACATTATATTAAAACTACTCCAGGTCCGCCGATTGCAAGACGACCGCGACGTTTACCGCCTGATAAGTTACAGATTGCCAAGCAGGAATTCGACGAAATGATCAAGAATGGTACAGCGCGCCCATCAGACAGCCCGTGGTCATCACCACTACACTTAGCACCAAAGAAAGACAGCGGATGGCGGCCATGTGGTGACTACCGAGCGCTAAATTCACGGACGATTCCAGATAAGTATCCGATAAAACATATCCACGACTTCAATCTTAACCTAACTGGTAGCACAGTGTTTACAAAAATCGATTTAGTAAAAGCATTTAACCAGATATCAATATACCCGCCGGATATATGCAAAACAGCGATAGTAACACCGTTTGGCTTATATGAGTTTCCAATGATGACGTTTGGCCTAAGAAACGCAGGTCAAACGTTTCAGAGATTTATAGATGAAGTCACTAGAGGGTTGGATTTCTGTTATGCCTACGTCGACGACATCTTATTGTATTCTCATAGTCCAGAAGAGCATGAACACCATTTACATACACTTTTCAGAAGGCTGGATCAATACGGAGTGCTGTTGAATACATCGAAGTGTGTCTTTGCAGCTCCGGAAGTCACATTCCTCGGATACCGCGTCTCAGGCGAGGGCATTCGACCTCTGGATGAAAAGGTAGACGCTATAAAGAATTTCCCGGAACCAAAAACAGTTAAGGAACTAAGGAGATTCCTCGGTATGTACAATTTCTATCATAGATTTATACCACAGTGCGCTGAGCTACAGGCGTCATTGAATGAAATGCTAAAAGGATATACAAAAAGCTCGCAAAAGATCGAATTTAATGAAGAGCAGCGTCGCCCTGCAGAATTGTAAAACAGCGTTGAGTAACGCAGCGTTACTAGCTCATCCTAACGTCAACGGAAAACTAGCATTAGTGACAGATGCCTCAAGTACCGCAATCGGTGGCGTATTACAACAGTGGAACAGCGGTTCTTGGCAACCATTGGCGTTCTTTTCTCGAAAACTAACCCCCGCTCAAGTTAAATATAGCCCATATGACCGAGAGCTGTTAGCCATATACAAATCTATACAATACTTCATATGCTCGAAGCCAGAGTGTTTACAATTTATACCGATCATCGACCGCTCACACATGCCTTCGAAACAAGCAAGGATAGCAATAACCGTCCGCCAAGGCAATTCCGATACCTCGATTATATCGCTCAATTTACTACGGATGTTCGCCATATTTCAGGAAAGGACAACGTTGTAGCTGACACGCTTTCGAGGATAGATGAGGTCGTCGCATCAATAAATTTCGAGATGCTGGCTAAAGAACAAGAAACAGACCCAGAGCTAAGGAAGCTGATGACTGAAGGAAGTTCACTAAAACTGAAAAAGATTCACCTACCCGGTAAGAAAATTCAACTTATTTGTGATACGAGCACCCCGTCACCTAGACCCTTTGTCGTTAAGTCCATGAGACGTCAAGCTTTTGAGGGCATGCATGGCCTTAGTCACCCAGGCGCCAATGCGACTACTAAGCTGGTGACTTATAACTTTGTATGGCCGGAAATACGAAAGGACTGTCGGGATTGGTGCCGTGCGTGTCTTGCCTGTCAACGTGCAAAGATATCACGTCACGTAACATCACCGCTGAGCTCATATTCTCTACCAGCAGCGAGATTCTTGAATATCCATATCGACTTAATCGGACCAATGCTTTCATCGAATGGATTCAAGTACTGCCTAACAGCTATTGATAGATTCACGCGATGGCCTGAGGCAATTCCGATAGCCGACATCACAGCAGAGACAACAGCAAAAGCCTTACTATCAGGATGGATATCACGCTTTGGTTGTCCAGCAAGCATAACTACGGACCGCGGAAGACAGTTTGAGTCCACCCTATTCAAATCTCTAGCCGAACTAACTGGATCACAACATAAGATGACTACTGCTTATCACCCAGCAGCAAATGGGATAATCGAGCGCTTTCATAGACAACTGAAAGCCGCAATTATGTGTCACGCTAACCAGTATTGGACTGAATCCTTACCGCTAGTGTTATTAGGTATACGTAGTGCCTGGAAGCAGGACCTGCAATCCTCGGCAGCCGAATTAATATATGGAGAACCTCTGCGACTACCAGGTCATTTCTTTGATTCAACAAAATATACAGATATACCTGACGTTACAGATTTCATCTCAAGACTACGATCATTTGCTGAGAGTATAAGACCTTGTCCAGCATCACGACACACACAAAAACGTATTTTTGTGTTCAAGGACCTACAGACATCAGAACAAGTGTTTTTACGACAAGATGCCTTGCGTTCATCTTTACAACCCGCATACGGGTACACTACATAAATACGAAAAACTTTATTCCGAAAGTCAGAAATACGAATTTCAAAATACCGATTTTCATAATTCCGAATAGTTCAAAATTCCTAATATGGCGACTTCGATTTATCATTCATCCTATTTTTATAATACTAAAATTTCAAAATTCCGAACGTTTATAATTACTATTCTCAAAATACCGAGTTTCAAAGGATCGAATAAGAAAAAGTCCGACTTAATGAAAATTCCGAACATCAAAAATACGAATTCCGATTATTAAAATTCCGATTATCTTTATCGTTATCGTGCAATCGTTTATCGTGCAAGCAAGCATGCAGCATGCAAGCAAGCATGCAGCGTGCAAGCAAGCATGCAGCATGCAAGCAAGCAAGCATGCATCATGCAACATGCAGCAGGCATGGTTTCTGTCACGGCTACGGCGTTGCGGGGCTCCGGCGGTACCACGCGAGCTTATCGTCGCAGATGGTATTCACGCTCACCGCCGCGGTTGAGGCTGGCCGGCCCAGCCGGCCAGTAAGCCGAAGCTGCGGGCGTTAAAACCACCTGCTCCTCAGCTCGCTGGCCGCCTCGCCCCTCCGCGCCTACGCGAATTTAAATTACACTCTAGGGGTAGGGCAGACAAGACTACGTGGAGTCGGTTTCACAGCAATTCGTTTCTGTCATTAACTTTTGTGGCACAACATATTGACTTTTTAAGATTATTTTTGTTATTGTCTTTCTTTTTATACCTATATATTTTTGTTGAAATAAATTCCATAGAAAAATACACCGAATAAACAATATTCGTTAAAAAGTAATTCTACTGTTTGATAAGTTTGTTAAACAAAAAAATGTGATTAAAAATTCTTTGAATTGTGTTTCTGTGAAATATGTTTCATTCAAGTAAATAGTCTTTGAAACAATAATAGTCGAAATAAAAATACAAGAACCAAATATTATATGAAACACGAAATTCTATGAAATTTCTGTCTGCGAAACAAGGGGACACCATTTTGAATATATATGCGTAGCTGAATTGAATCAGAATCCTAATTTTAACAGTTTATTCGGAACATTGAAATTCGGAATTTCGTTTTTCGGACCGAGAACTCATCGAGCATTTGAGTCTTCGAACATATGAAAATCGAAAAACAAACAAATCGGATTTACGACATTCGGTAAAATAACTTTCGTGATTTTAAATAATAGAGATTATAATTTTTAGGTATTATGAAATTCGGACTTTTGAAAATCGGAATATCGAAATTCGGAATAAAATATTTCGGAATATTTGGGTGTTCCCCCCGCATACACAAGCCCCTACAAGGTCGTTGAAAGAGGTGCTAAGACGTTCAAGATATTAGTTAAGAACAAAGAAGTAACTGTATCAATTGATCGTTTAAAACCAGCATATACGCTAGACACATTACAAGAAACTATAAATAATACGCAAAATCAACAAAACGCTAATCCATTAACGACACGTTCAGGTCGTAAAGTTCGTTTCACAGATTTCTATCGCCCGTAGCAACGGTCTCAGCGGAGGAGTGATGTGGCGACACTACTGCTTACCCAACGGACGCGCGACGCGGGGCCGCCGCGCCGCCATCGCAGCCCGTGAGGTGCGCCGGCGACGGCCCGCGCGCGCCCCCCGCCAGTCTACAGCTATCCGTGACGGCGAATGCACGCTGCAATTATCTAACCTCGCTAGCTAAACTGTTCAACTTTCGTTCGCTATAATCTCTCACTATCATTCTCAGTTTCCTTCTTTAAATCTTTCTAGTCTTTCTATCTTCTCAATTTCATCAAACATTGCTATGCCTGTATAGACGCTTTGCTCGCGAGTGAAACTATTGTAATGTGGAACCAAGCCTAAATAAACTGTGTCGTGTTTTCATGGCTATAGTTATTATTTAAATAACTCCCGTTAGGTTTCCCACATCCTTATATTTTTTATTTAATATAAAACTTATTCCCAGGAATAGGACTCTCAGTTCTAACCAAACTTACTGCGCGTGCGTGCAAGCAACCACGCAGGATGCAAGCAAGCATGCAGGATACAAGCAAGCATGCAGCGTACAAGCAAGTATGCAGCATGCAAGCAAGCTTGCAGCGTGCAAGCAAACGTGCAAGCAAGCATGCAGCGTGCAAGCAAGCATACAGCATGTAAGCAAGCATGCATCATGCAAGCAAGCATGCATCATGCAAGCGAGCATGCAACATGCAGCAGGCATAGTTTCTGTCACGGCTCCGGCGTTGCGGGGCTCCAGCGGTCCCAAGCTAGGTTCTCGTCGCAGATGGTATTCACGCTCACCGCTGCGGTTGAGGCTGGCCGGCCCAGCCGGCCAGTAAGCCGAAGCTGCGGGCGTTAAAACCACCTGCTCCTCAGCTGGCGGGCCGCCTCGCCCCTCCACGCCTACGCAGATTTAAATTACACTCTAGGGGTAGGACAGACAAGACTACGTGGAGTCGGTTTCGCAGCGATTCGTTTCTGTCATTAACTTTGGTAGCACAACATATTGACTTTTTAAGAAATAAATTCCATGGAAAAATACAACAAACAAACAATATTCGTTAAAAAAGAATTCTACTATTTGATAAGTTTGTTAAACAAAAAACTGTGATTAAAAATTCATTGAATTGTGTTTCTGTGAAATATTTTTCATTGAAGTAAATAGTCTTTGAAACAATAATAGTCGAAATAAAAATACGAGAACCAAATATTATGTTAAACATTTTCTGGGAAACGAAATTCTATGAAATTTCTGTCTGCGAAACAAGGGGACACCCCGTATTATGCTTAGATAGCTATACGGACTATTAGGTTGAGTAATTGATAAACGTAATATTAGATTTAGTAGTAGTAGATATTTTATGTGGGCTTTTTTTCATTGTAGGTAGATTGGTTTTATAAATTTTTGATTTTTCCAAAATGCCTTTATTTCGTTCCTTCGTTCCTTCCTTTATTCCTTTTAGCAGGCAATACATACTTTATTCAGTGTCTATAATATTTGTCCAATGAAACAGAATACTTGAATACTGAAGAGCTGTTGCCTGCAATAAGTATTGCTTCGTTAGAATTAAATTTAGATATACAACCGGATGTGGTTATTGGTATAATCAATTCTAGCGCACCTTGTGATATAATAGAAGGTTATTTTGATGGACTGACCGCAGGATTAGTCAGTTTTTTTTAAACCACAATAACGGAATTGTTACATGCCAAACACAAATTTCCATTGCAGTAATTAATGTTAACGGAGAATACTATTTATTTGATTCTCATGCCCGTGGCCCTAAAGGCCATTGCGCTAGTAAAAATGGAACAGCAATGATCATGAAGTTCAATAATAATGAGAGTTTGTGCAACCACCTTACTGTAGTTTTAGGAGTACGTAGCCAGCGAAACTTACAATATTCTGTTACTGCTGTCAAAGCAACTATATTAAGAGGCGAATCCATGGAACTGAATAATGAAAATGTATCTATTACAAATGTTGCAGAAACTGAACTCGATGAGCAGATTCATGACGGTCAAATAGTCATTTCATCACGTATACCAATAGATTCTACCATACCAGCTTTAACTGAAGTGTTAAATGATAATGATGACACGAAATTGTTCCTATTCATAATTTAAAACGAAAGACTGCACCACCTATTAGCGTCTTCAGAGAGCAAAGAGCTGAAGAACTTGCATGGGTGAAGTTATTCCCAGAAGGAAAGAACAGACTTAGAGAAAACAGGCTAATTCCTATCACACCGCTTGATTATTATCAAACGAGGATAATGAGTAATGAGAAAAGGTTTCAAAATTACGAATACCTATTTTATGCACATTCAATTGTTGAACTTTGTAAAGCACAACAAAATGTATCGGTTTTTGCAAAACTACGCCAGAATGGAGCACAACCAAATGATGTTGTACAAAATGTTCATTTGATGATGCGCAATATTCGCGGAACATCGTCATACTGGCACAAAGCGTATACAGACCTTCTTGCGATGGTAAAGAACTCAGGACCCCCGCACTGGTATTTAACATTCTAGTGCAATGACTTAAATTGGCCTGATATCTTGAATGCCCTTTTAATCGTCGATGGTCGACCTAATGCTTATGTTGAAGACGTCACTTTTAATGAGAAGCTACATCTGGCTGAACAGTATCCAATTACTCTATCAAGGCAATTCATGATTCGTATAAATGCTTTATTTAAACGACTCAAACAGAAAGAAAATCCGTTACTTGGAAGATGCGTAGCTGACTTTTGGTGGCGGATGGAATTTCAGATACGTGGTAACCCTCACGTACATATGGTTGTGTGGTGCGAGCAAATGCCTGCTTTTGACAGTCCACAAGGCATAGAACTACTAGACCAAGTAGTCACATGTAATGTACCAGACCCAGTGAAAGATAAAGAAATGCACGTCATAAAATTACAAACACATAGACATACTCACACATGTTTTAAAAGGGATAATACATCATGTAGATTTGCTTTTCCAAGACCAATCTCAAATGGAACTAAAATCTTAGATGAGGAACAAACTGCCAGATATAAAGGAATGATTTATATTTTGAAAAGAAAAGATACCGAGTCTATGATTAATTCATACAATACTGAAATATTAAAGATGTGGTCAGCTAACATGGACATCCAACCATGCGGCTCAGCTCTTGGTATAGCATATTATATATCTAAGTATATTTCCAAGTCGGAGCCGGCAGAAATTACTCAATCAATAAGAGAGGCTATTAGACGAGTACGACAGCAAGGCGGAGATATGGGTAAACAGGTCTTTGCAATACAAAATGCTATTTTAACCCATCGGGAAGTTTCCACGTGTGAATGCGCCTTCCGTCTGTACCACCTAAAGCTACGCGACAGCTCTCAAAAATGTGTTTTTGTCAATACATGTTTTTCAGAAGAGAGGTATCGCATGCTCCGAATAGACAGCGATTCCTCGGAACCTTTCAAAAACATTTTTGATAGGTATGTTTGCCGACCCGTAAGCCTAGAAAATTTAAGTTTAGGAGAGTTTGCCATTTGGTACGACGTGGCTACAAGGCAGCGTTATGATATTGAGGAGGATGAACAAGATATGGATAATATGAGAACGAACCGGATAATACAAATGACCAACAATACATTACGTTACTGGACAATGCAAGTCGTATGAAAAAAAGAAAACACCTAGCCATTTTGCGCACTCGGTACTATACACTTGCCTCAAACCCTGAAGCTTATTATTATTCCCTACTAGTTACACATATTCCGTTTCGGGCCGAAAGTGAGTTACTGGATGGTTTTGATACCGCCAAAGATGCATTCTATGCAAAACGGAAACTTTTACGACCACTTCAAGAAGGAACTGATGTTGAAACGTTTGCTTCATGGGAAACCGAGATTCAAAATGCTACAAGTCGCGTAGTAGCAGAAAATATCGCTGCAGAGTCTATTGGTCAGGATGCAGATGGGAACCAAATACTTGATCCTTTACGCGTTTGATGCTTTACGCGGTAAAGGCAAGATCGAGCGACGTACGCTCCCTTTAATTTTATGCTGGGCTGTGACAGTGCATAAGTTGCAGGGTACAACTTTAGACCGGGCAGTTGTTGATTTGGGCAGTAACCTATTTGCTAAAGGCCAGGCTTATGTGGCTTTGAGCAGAGTCCGGTCTCTCTCGGGGTTAGCTATCAGTTCACTTGACCCTAAAAAATTATAAAATCAACCACACGATCAAAATTCTCTTAAAGAATTAGACCGCTTACGTAAGTTATAATAGATATTCATAACTAAAAAGTCTAAAATAAAAATAAAAAATAAAAAAAATGAAAAACCCGACTGCGTAAAAAGTGAACTTTAAATAAAAACTGAAAAGAAAAAAAAGCTTTTTAAAAAAAAGACAACCGCCTTCAAAAACTAAAAAGTGAAAAATAACTTTAGCACAGAACTCACATTGACTTTAGTTTCGAAATTCAGTGTCTTTGTTCTGTTTGTTGTTTTGTATTGCCACCGACTTCCGAAACTAAAGTCAATGTGTGTTCTGTGCTAAAGTTATTTTTCACTTTTTAGTTTTTGAAGGCGGTTGTCTTTTTGTAAAAAGCTTTTTATTTTTCGCTTTTTAGTACCTCCTTCTCATTCAAATCTATTAAGAAGAGATTGAAAGTTAACTACTACAAAGATTGATGAAACTAAAACGTCGTCTATGTAAATTTTTTGGGTATTTGTTGATTTTTCAAAAAGTTCTGAATCAATATCGGTAAAATTTATATGGGACCACCCCTGAAGCATACCCTATCTATAAAAAAAAGAATTTTTTAAATCGCTTTACGTTTACCGGAGAAATCGCGTAACAAATCGCGCACATACTTAATGCAAAGAATCATGTCCAGCTTTGACCTGAAAATTTTCTAACACGTCTAGCGATGTAAATTATCTTTAAAAATGCTTTATTTTTGCTTATTTCGTATTGCTTAGTTGAATTTTCAAATAACGCCAGGAAAAATCAATATTATTATGTTTATCATTCTCAGTAGATTTTTGGAAACGGAACGTATGTAAAACACGTTCCGTTTCGTTTTATAGACTTGCAAACGGAACGTGTTTTTCCGACGTTCCATTTCACAGAATACGAAAAACTGGTTCGTTCGTCATGTGGTTAAAGAATGTTCAAAATAACCAATAGATTATATTTATTTTACTCTACTTATTAATTTATCAGTAGCTATGATTTCTTTATTGTATTATAATGAGATGTGGAAAGAAAAGAAAGTGGACATTTGAAAGGACCCACGCGTAAAATGAACTTCTTTGGAGACCGGCTGTCACTGATGTCATTTGTTTGACGTTTTGCGTTTTTGCAGTTGTTCGTCTTGCTACATAATTATTGTACTAAGCTAGTTTGAATTTTCTGATACCCTTCAAACTTTTGCATTTCGCACGGACTCACGAAACCAACTGCCGATGATTACTTTGGCCAGTGTCATACGGATACCGATTAGTGCGTTTTAATTGGGATCTAAGACGTTATCGCTCTTCTTGGAAAGCGCTATAGAGTCGTCTACAAGATTGTTTTGTATAAACTGCAACATAATTATGTATATGTGTGTTAATATAACACGCTTCGGCATTATCGGGCCCTTCAGCTTGATAGCAGAATCATCTCGCTAATTAGCATTTGGATATCTCCAGTAATAGTAAGTATAATAACAATCAAGTAACCTAACGATTTAGTAATCCAACATGATTGTTTTATAAAAAAGGATTTATATACAGAAATGGTTGAACATATTTTTTAAAATTACATGAAAAATAGAACAACTATACATAACTAGTACTACTAGAAATAGGGGATGCCTCTAAGATAACCCACTGACTGAATGTGATAGTTACATGTAGATTTTCCCCATGTTTAGCTAAAGTGTTCTTTTAGACAGCTGTTGCTTAAGACAAAACATGTAAAAATATACTTATTTCTATTGTAGAATTCAAAATCTCATAATTGATTTGTTTTGCAGATAAAGGTAGAATATAACATTTGTAAAGCATGTTTTGACATACCTATCCATGCAGACTATTAATATTCAGATTCATAGAAACAATGAGCGTGATCCGTCTGCTGGTTCATCGCACGGTAGTCATGTTCAAGTATGCCCCGTTTGTGGACGATCATTGCTCAATCGTCAAAGAGCACACCACATTCTCCAAGCAAACTCATCGAGCCTCATGCTATGGATGATTAACTTATTCGAACTTATTTACCATCTCGTCAGGTTTGTATTTTATTAATCAAAATCATTTCATGCATTTTTTTCTTTAAATATCACATTCTAATCCATTACTTTACTAGGTTTGTCACTGCATTTATTATAAATATGATGTTTTTTTGTTGACAGATATCACAATTTCACTGTCTATGCAATGCCTGTTGGTTGCCATTTAAAATAAACTCTTTCAACTTAGCAACAGGATAAGAGAAGATACTTAGACAGTGATGAGACTCTGTATGGTGAAGCAATAACAAAAAGTGGAATAGTTTGTTGATCCCGTCCATGTTCCAGAAATACAACCTCCCCCACTTCCTGCAAGCACAGATGAGAGGCATGAAAAGGAATCATCTGTAGAATCAGTTTCAGTTCCAGAGCTTCATTCTCAACAATCTCATACCCTACCAAAAGTTTTGTGCATTTTATGGGTGTAACAATGACACTAATTGTATACCTAAGTTAGGCAGTGGGGAAAATTCACTTAGAAAATGCGAAAATAAAATCAAGACATAATATCTCAAGATGTCAGTAGGTACTACGTTTACATTTTGATAGCAAATGGTATTAATGTACGAGAAGGCATTAAAGAGTATTGCTGCAAATGCACTGTAGGCCGTTGCACTGTGGCGGTATTTTTAGATGACGTGATTGTGCGAGAACATTGAATAAATAATAATAAATCAAATCCTATTTTTTATTTAATTTCCTTGTCTTCGCCAAAAACATGTAGGTAGGCAGCTCTTTTCGTTATCTATTTATGTTTATGATGGCCCAGAGGTTAGCACCTCCCCTCTCATGCACGAGGCTGAGTTCAAATTCAGGCAAGTACCGATGTGTTTTCTTTTGAATCACCACGTTAGGTCAAGACGGTATACATACCGTCTTGACCAAACGTGGTGATTAATGATCATGCCTTCTCATATGAGAAGAGGTCTGCCCAGCAGTGTGACAGTAATAGGCTGGTATTATTATTTACTCTTTCCCCTTGTCTGTCTGACTTATAGTTCGTTGGCTAAAAGCAACGTCTGTCACGCCGATTGTTGTAATCTGGTCCACTTTGACGACAGATTTTGACCGATACTTCAATGAACTATACGTAAATTGCCTTATTTGCACAAAGTGAAGTGTAGAAAACAAGGATGGCATAACATCACACGTGAAATGACATAGCATCGGCGGGATATTACGATTGATGATGCTATTACATTGAAGAAGGATTTATTTCTGAGTGATTGTAACTTGTAACTCTCTCAGGGATTAAGAAATAATTTGATTGGTATCGTATAGTTCTGAGGTTTTAGGAGCTGTCAAGCTTCATCTGACAGCTGTTTAACCTCAAAAACTTATTTGCATAATAGCATTTTTCCCTGGTCTCTAAATAAAAAGATGATAAGATATTGTGTTATTATAAACAATAATTGTTTTTATACAACACTAGTTGTGAGTAGACGCGACCTGTAAAAAGAATCAAGTGACAGGTCAATCAATGTATGGAAAGTGGGCATGATTCTTTAAGACTTATACGGTTTTCTCATGGATGCTATTGTCAGAACTAGACCAAAAATTAAAATGGGACCACACGGGAAGCACTAGCTTTCAAATAAAAAAAGAATCATCAAAATCGGTTCACCCAGCCCAAAGAAATCAGGTAACAAACATAAAAAAAAAAAAAAAAACAGACGAATTGATAACCTCCTCCTTTTTTGAAGTCGGTTGAAAACAAGTCCTGTAGTCTAGAATTATGTTTAGTTATGTTGAATAACTATACCATTGAAATAAAAACCACGCCAATAGCGATTTGATCAGTCGGGGCCCATTAAAATCTAGACCGGCTCAAATCTTCCCTATAATGGGTCCGGACTGATCAAGTCGCTATTGGCGTGGTTTTCATTTCAATGGTAAGACTGAGAGACTACAGGACTTGTTTTTTTCTTTTCAGTTTTTATTTAAAGTTCACTTTTTACGCAGTCGGGTTTTTTATTTTTTTATTTTTCATTTCAGTCCATTTCAATTTGAGTGGAAATAAATATTTGAAAGAACTTTTAAAACTAATGTAATTATTACACTGGCACAAGTTAAGACAACTGGATCTAATTTCAGATTAGTTTAGCTTACTATTTTGTTTAATTAATTATTTAAATGTAATGGCACTTAATAAAACAGTTTATCCCATCCTGGTGCACTATGCGTTCTTAGTCCCGAAATAACTCCTCTCACCTCGTAAGGGTCTGTCAGAGTGAACGACATTGAGTCCCTCAGGGAGTTTGGCACTACCGCTTGTCGTGCTAAAATATGTTCGGATGTGCCTGTCTGCTTTAAAATGTCACTTGCCAGAATACCTCCTATTGATGTAAAGTAGGAGTTGACGGTATTAAGTGACTGTGTCGGAGTGTTGTTGATACAAAGAAGCTCCTCCGAAGATACTTTATTTTGTTTTTATTACACACTTCTTTGACTATTTTCCAAGTGTTCTTCAAGTTGCCATCGAAGCTAGTTAATTTGGGTGTGTAATATATGGCATAATAACAGATAGTATATCACTTGAAATAACTTTCACATGATATAATTTTTATATGCTATAAAAACAAATAACCTAATTTCATGTGATCTAATGTTATATTTCATATAAACTTCTTTTGTTCTAATAATAGGTATTTAGCATAAAGTTCATTTCATATAATTTTTTATTTGTATATTGCTCTTTTTATATAACGTTCAGTTGACCTAATTTTCATTACACCTAATAATGATATTAACTAAATTTCAGTCAAAATTCTGTAATGAATAAGTAAATATCAGGAAACATATTGTTATAACCGGTTGTACGTTGTTTCATAGCTAATAATTTTATAGAATTTTGTTTGTCATTAATTTTTAGCATGCAGCGTGCAAGCAAGCATGCAGCGTTCAAGCAAGCATGTTTTTGCATTAAAATGTTTTCTTATCCTAAATTTGACTACATAAAACATCATTTTTACTTGATATTAAGGCTGGAATAACTTAAAGAAAACAAACTGTTTGTTAGTTGAGTTTAGGCAAACAAAATTAAGTAAAAAAAAATATAACATTTAGTTACTTTATTGATAATTATGATATTTTCAAAGTTACTATAAATCACGCAGCGCTGAGCGCTGTCGGCCAGTCGCGCGTTGGCGCTCTCGGAGGTAGGACCTATGTCGCTAACGCGGCCATCTATCGACAAAACAGATAGGTACAGTCTATCTATATTGCCGGTAGATGGCAGCATCAACCCGCTCATTTATAGTTCGCCTGACTTGTTTTGATCCCTAAGTATTTTTTTCACATAATATCAATTTTGTTTTATTTTATACATCCCATTAAGACATTAACTTAGTGTAGTCACTACTAGGTGTGTTTGGTATATTATATATATCGGGGTGTCGAGCGGCTGCGACGCCGCGTGTCGCTGCTGATCCATTATCTCTTGGTTTTCCATCGTAGGCGTGTAACGTTGCAGGTGTTCAGAAAATAATACTCGCAAAATAACTCAAGTAGTTTACTTGAAAGTATTCTAACAAAACTTTTTAATAAAGAGTAGGAATTACAATGATGAACACTGATTAAATGAAGTTACAATAACTGTTTTAACTTTAAATTAGAGCCAAATAGATTTGTGCGTGTGCACCGCGCGACGACTGCATCAAAAGTGATCAGCTCCGACGCCATGACATTCACAACCCCATTTGGTGTTACCCGCTCTAAATTTAAATTACGATTTAGTCGAATACAAAACAATTGATCGGTAAAAAAATGACAATAGTTTCCCAATGATTAAAAAATAACAAAATCAATCATCACTCTCAAAATTAACTGATTTCCATTATTCAATAATGTCACGCGCCGATATATAATTTTATGTTTTAGGCGATGGGCCGAAAAAGTAAATATTGTATTATGGTGACAGTGGAGGTAAAAGAATCACATAGAAGCAACAAGAATAATGTAACTGTGATTTAAAAGTGTCCGTGGAGTTTCTTGCGCGTTCTTCTCCATAGAGACCTACCTACGATTTGGAACGAGCAGCTAGTTTCAACTTTGACTAAGTGACCGACTCCTTGACGATTCAAAAGTGCTTTTAAATGGTTTAATTGAAATAAATGTTTTGACTTTGACTAGAAAATGGTTCCAACATAGTTGGATAAAGGCTAGGGCTTTTTTTTTTGTTTTTAATGTTTAGTACTTGTTGGCAACAACATAAAAGTAATTTTTGTAAAATTTAAGTATCATTACTTGGCAACAATGTTGTAATATTTTTTGTAGTGGCAACGCTGCCACACTTCCTCTTCCCTTAGCCAACTCACAGCTAACTTGCACGGTCACGTATTTTTTCCTCTCGCTAATATTAATATAAAGTTTATAAATAAAAATAAGATACTGTATTGTGTCAACGGTTTGTGTACCCAAAGCTGTACATCTATCTAAATAGTGTGCATCTACCTACGCCTTTGAATTGAAGATTCCCTGGTACGCAGCCCCAAAATTATTCCTGGCGTGGCATAGCAAGACGTGTGCCCGCCATTTTGGTCCTCCGAGCCGGATATCTGCGTGTTTGCATTCAAGATCTCAAGATCACAACGACTGCCCTAGCGAAGCTAGCAATATATAAAGGCAGCCGAAGAATACAGAACCCAGCAGAAATCAGAGCCTGTGGAAACGATAGAAATATTAACGAAGACCCTGCAAGAAAAGAAATACCTACCGATTCATATTATTTTCTACGTGTGTGGTGTGTTGCATAATATTCTCGTCTCGCGCCAAGTCGTCCTATCGAAATCGTCGTCAATTACTTCTATAATCTCTGGTTGGTGCGGTTGGCAACTCTGCGGCCCGTCAGCTTCACTACGTACTACGGGAGCCGAGCGCAGCCGAGTGCCGCCGAATCGCCGCGTCATCGCGTCGAGCAGCGTTCGGCACTTCGCCCTCCGCCATCTTGTGTACGTTTCTTTGTTCGTAATTTTCGTAGTAAGATTGTGTCGCGTGCGCATTTACAATGCCAACCGATTTAAAGCATCTTGTTGCTAATAGAGGATATACAAAGGCGTCAATAACACGCCTAGAGAAGATTTTGGAAGGTAATATACAATCTTTAACAATAGAAAATTTAAAAGCAAAAAAAGCACGCCTTGAAGAAATGTTTCAAAATTACAATAGGTTATGTATCGACATTTTATCCATCGATGAGGCCGATACCGAGGATCCCGGGGTGATCGAAGATATTTACATCGATCTCATAGCTCAGATCAATACAGTTTTAGCGAAAGGTAATCCGCCCTCGGAATCGAAGTCGTGCCATAATTCTAAAATTAAATTACCTAACATTAGTATTCCCACTTTCTCCGGTAAATACACAGAGTATTACGAATTTATTAATATTTTTACAGCTATGATTGATAAAGATCAATCCTTATCTTCAGTCGAAAAGCTATATTACCTTAAGAGTTTTGGTTGCGCTTCATAATTTATAGTTATTATATTTTCTTACCTCACCATATGGCGATTGAAAGGCATTCGTTTAATAGTTCTAATTTATTAACTAAGTGTCATATATCGTTGGTTTGGTGACATCCCATTGGGACGAGATAGTGAGCACGCGTGCTTTTTGCATATGTCGTTAATTGCTCGGAGTCGCTCCATCTCGCCCTAAACCCTGAACTGAACCTACATCAAGTGTTATCTGTATTACCTAGACCTAGTCTATGTGGTGTATCGCTGGCCAGCGTAGTGTACCTAGACTGTGAGCTGGTCATCCCGAACGCGGCATCCATCTGCTTCTGCTTGGGGGTCGCTGTATCAAAGGTATGTGGCATGATTAATAAGTTGAACTTTATCCATTGCCTTTCGTCTCATTTGCGTATTTTTCTCCTTAAAATTAGCACTGCTGAACCAGCAATTATAGCCTAGAATGCTCTAATAATCTAGGTTTACGCGCGTGTGATTTTTACTAGTAACTTTCAAATTCTAGAGGTTATACGCACCATTTTGGTCCTTCGATTCCGGATAAATTAATTTTGGGCCTATTTACGGCCTATTTTGAGTTCTAAAAGTCTAATTTTAAGAAAAAATATCGGGAATTTTCAATATCAATTACATATCATCACACGACTCTCGCCTCTATAGCGTAAAGAATAAAGGTCAGACTGCCTTGCATGAGTTAGTTCTACCGGCAAATTAATTGTTAATTTAAATCTTTAATTTCACTAATTAAAACTTCGAAAAATACATTTAATTGAATATCAACGTTGATTCATATCGCTAAATAAGTTTATTTAACTAATCAGTTAATTTTCGGCTTAATTACATATTTTTTTGTTCATGTATGAAAATTGTGGGTTGTGTATAACAATCCTCAAGTTGGCCTACGTGACCGTGGAACTTTCCAGTTCGTTGTTCTCGTACGGTTAATTTCTATTTACGCAATGATATTATATTAGAATATCATTGTATTTACGCATTAAAAACTTTTTTTTTTCTCTAAACGAGATTGGCTGAATGAAAGATATTGTTTGTTATTTGTATGACACACTTGTACTGTTGGTTCGTTAGGTACATGCCTACTATATTCGTATTGCACGAGTAGGTGTTTTTATAATATCGAGACTCAACCGCATTTGATTAATTATTGCAATTAATCATAATTATCATCGCGTCGCTTGTTATTTTATTTTGTAAGGTAACTTGATCTTTTGATAGGAACCTTCAGGTAAAGTAACAGATTTGTATAAACTTTACGCGTTAGTTCTCCTCATAGCAAGTAGCCGTATATTTATACATATCACCCCCGCACCTGACTTAGTAAACGTAGTAGGTACTTTCTAGATAACTTATTTCGAACGGTCATCTACGCAGTTACTTGTTAGGAATTTTATTGTTTCTTACGAAGGTATTTCGTTACGAATACAATCGCATCGCTTACGGAAATAACTTTCCATACTTGTTTCTAAGTATTACACTTAACTTATTATTGGTTAAGGATCTGTACTTATTATATATTGAGTAAGTTAATCTCATATAAACAGAAGTAGTGCAGAAATGTTGTTATCGCGTCGCATCCGACATAAATGCTTGTTCGTTATAGGGAACAAAGTTAAATAAATAGGCAAAATAACCCTTGACTTAGGTTTAATTACAGTTTAGACAATGTTACAAGATTACAAGTTAGATTTGTACAGAGAGGCCGCAGAAGGCGTCTTTAATTAGGTTTTTAATATGTGCTAGCTGTGTGGCTGACCGTCGAGCAAGTGGGGTGCGTGGACGCCGTCCCGCGGGCAGCGAGTATGGCGTGATGTAGCGGTCATGTGATTGGTTGATGGCGAGCGTCACCACATCAGGTGATGGAGAACGCCGTCGTAGGCTGTGTTGCCAGATGCGGTTGACTCGTTTGGAAATTGATACGGCGTCAACATCTTCCCGGCCGTTGAAAGCTCTAGATCAGCTTTCAAGCATCATTAACTTCGGAGGGTGGAAGTAACACCAGACGATTGAGAGCTCTCTTTATTGTACCTTGGGCTGTGGATATATCAGCTACTCTAGGTGTCTGGTCAGAGCCAATGTAGAGCCGGCTTACTCTTTCCAGGCGCCAGCAGAGAGGCGGCGTGTTGTCTTCCTTTATCAGGACTAGATCGTCCAGCTTGAGATCCCGGCACTTCACTCGCCACTTGGTTCTTTGTTGGAGCTCGGAGACGTACTCAGAAGACCATCGGTTCCAGAAGTGCTGCTTGGCTTGTTCTAGGCGCTGGAACCGGTTGAGGCGATTCGGGCTGGAGTCCATGTAGCTCGGCGAGGGCAGCGCTGTCATTTGTCTACCAATCAAAAAGTGAGCCGGGGTAAGAGACTGGAAATCGTTAGGGGACGGGCTCAAAGGACATAGGGGTCGGCTATTTAGGATAGCTTCTATTTGTGAAAATACAGAGGTTAATTCCTCAAATGTTAGGTGAGATTGACCTATTGTTCTGTGTAAATGGAACTTTGCCGATTTGACGCCGGCCTCCGCAAGACCATTGAAATGAGGAGCGTATACGGGGGAGAAGCGAAATTCAATGCTCCGGCTAGCAGCAAAGTCACTTATAGAGTCACTATTAGACTGTAGAAAGTTGCCAATCTCCTTGGCAGCGGCAACGAAATTACGGCCATTGTCGCAGTAAATAATCTTAGGTACTCCTCTGCGAGCAATGAACCGTTTTAGTGTTTGTATGAAAGCATCTTTGGATAGTTCACTTACCACCTCTAGATGTAGGCACTTATATCTAAAGCAAACAAAAATGCATAAATAACATTTAGTTATTTTGCATCCTCGTCCCTTGCGATCGGTTATGAGAAACGGACCGGCAAAGTCAGTGCCAACAGTACTGAAAGGGAAGTCAGGTTCTACTCTATCAGTGGGTAAGTTTCCCATTATATTGGACAATGTTGTTCCCTTGAAGCGACGACAGACAAAACAGTTTCTAGCTACGTCTCTAGCGAGCTTGCGACCTCCTATAGGCCAGTAGCGCTCACGGATAGAAGAGAGTAAATGTTGTGGTCCAGCATGCAGGAGCTGGGTGTGCTTAGATAGAAAAATTAGTTTTGTTAAATAGTGATCAGATTTTAGAACAATAGGATGTCTTTTTTCATAGGGGTAGGCAGACGTATCAATGCGTCCACCAACACGGAGTAGACCTGCATCATCTACAAAAGGATTTAATGAGCACAGGTGAGTATTAGTTTTAAGTGGTTTATTGGATTTTAGGTTGCTTATTTCCTTTTCAAAGGATTCTTTTTGAGCTATTTTAGTGAGAACAGTCATGGATTTTTCAAGTTCATGAACTTGTAGAGTTCCCGTTAGCTTATTAGTAGGTTTATTACAATTATGGATAAATCTGTAGACCCAGGCATATATTCTTTGTAAAGAAATTAATTTAGAGTATTTTTCAAAATTTACTAAGGGCACCTCAGGTGGATCCTCCGCCACCAAAGCGGGCAACGATTTCATTTCTGGTAGGTCAATTACTTTTCCGGCTGAAAGGGAAGGCCATGTTGATTCGGGTTCCTTAAGAAAGGCAGGCCCATGCCACCATAAGACTGAATGTTGTACGTCTTGGGGTTCCACACCTCGTGAAGCGAGGTCTGCGGGATTTGCTGTAGTGGGAACATGACGCCAAGCGTTAAGGTCCGTGAGTTCACCTATAGCTGCTATTCGGTTAGCTACGAAGGTTTTTGTTTTGTCTGGCGATTTTAGCCAGCCTAGAACGACACTAGAGTCGGTCCAGAAAACAAAACGCTTTAGTTCTAGTCTTAGAGCTTTTTTGACAGCAGTGCTCAATTCGCCGAATTGAGCACTGCTGTCAAAAAAGCTCCGACCTAGCAGAGCACCACAGAGCTCTAAGCGAGGGATAGTGCAAGCTTTGATGGGAGCTACACGGGCTTTGGCACATAGTAGGTTGACATGCACATTGCCATCCATGTCTATAGATCTGAGGTAGACACAGCTTCCATAGGCGAGCTGCGAAGCGTCACAAAAACAATGAAGTTCAACTTCATATAAGTTGTTGGCACACACCTGTCTTGGGACCTTAAGACACGATAGAGTGCTAAGTTGTCGACTGAATTTTGCCCAAACAGCTTGGATAGAAGGTGGGACGGGTTCGTCCCAATCTATTTTATCAGACCAAAGTTTCTGGAGTAATATTTTAGCGCTAATAGTGCATAGGGATAGTTGGCCTAGGGGGTCAAAGATTTTAAAGGTTGACGACAGAATACTTTTAGTGAAAATTGTGTCAGGTGCATCGGTGAGAGGGAAGTGAATATGGTCTGTCTGCGAAGACCAGCCGATACCTAGAGTACTAGAGGCATTGCTTATAATTAGATCCTCAGAATTAATGGAGCCGGAAGATAGAAGATTAGGTAAGTTGGATCGATACTTTCTGAGTGGGAAACACCCTTTGGCAAGTTCATCAGAGACAGAGCGCTGAATGTATCGGAGCTCTTCTTCAGTGTCAGCCCCAGTTAAGAGATCATCGCAATAAAAATCTCTTTGAATTCTAGTTTTAATTTGAGGGTCAGTGCATTCCTCGCCAACCTGCCAGATGCATCTGGTACTGAGGAAACTAGAACTTGCAAAGCCATACGTTACCGTGTTTAGCTTTAAAGTACGAAGATTCTCGTCTTCGTTATCGCGCCACAGTATGAGCTGGAGGTTGTGATCTGACTCTCTTATTTTTACTTGGCGATACATCTTCTCTATATCTCCAGAGAGGACATAGCGATACTGGCGAAATCGCAGAAGAATATCAAACAATGAATCTTGAATTGGGGGGCCTACCATTTGGAGGTCATTGACCGATAGACCAGAAGTAGTGGGTTCAGACGCATTAAATACCACTCTAAGTTTGGTTGACTCACTTTTCTCTCGCATGACGGGATGATGAGGAAGGAAATAGGAATTAGGGAGTTTAGTCTCCTTAGACTCGGAAAGGTGGCCTAGGTCAGCGTACTCATGAATGAAGTCAGAGTACATTTTCTTCAACTCTGGATTTTTTTAAAATCTAGCTTCTAGATTGAAGAACCTTTTTTTTGCTATGAAATAGGATTCGCCCAGACAATCTAGTCCGTCTTTTAGTGGAATACCTACGCAAAAACGACCGTCACTTTCACGGCTAGTAGTGGAGAGATAGTGCCTTTCGCAAAGATTTTGTTCCTCTGATAGAGGTTGGATTTTTGGGACGCTTTCCAGCTCCCAGAATTTAGATAGCTCCTCCTTGATGTCTGTGGGATTTTCAGTTTTTATTAGAAAATTACACATTAGTGACTTAGTCGGGGGAGTGCGACTTTGAATAGGTGCAGGACCTGCAATGAGCCATCCAAGCTTAGAGCTTCGAAGACTAGGTTTATTTGACCCTAGGGATTGTTGGTTGGAACCTATCAATTCCCAGAAAAGATCTGAGCCGATTAGCATGTCAATAGGTGATGGTTCGTTGAAGCTGGGGTCCGCAAGCTCAAAGGAGTTTATGTTAAGTGAACTAATATCGAAATGATGCTTGGGCAAGTCATCAGTTATAGTTTTCAATACTAGACAGTACATTAAAACTTGAAAGGAAGTTGAATTAGATTGGAGTTTTATGAAGCAGCGCTCTGGGTTTTGGTCTTGGGTGTTGTTACCTATACCTACAATACTGACATTTGATGGCTGAGGAGTCAAATTTAGTACCGACCTTACACGCTCAGTGATGAAAGACGATTGGCTCCCGCTGTCAAGTAATTCCCTAACGCTAATAGTTTCATTGGTTTTTGGGTTAGTTAGTCGCACCTTAGCGGTACACAAGAGAACCTCTGGGGACGACAATGCAGACATGACAACAGATTTAGGTTGGCTAGGGCCGGAGACTGCATCTGGTAAATGTAGTAGTGAGTTGTGTTTTTGTTTACATGACCTACAAGAACCGGGGAGCTTACAACCTTGACTATCATGGCCAGGCCTCAGACAATTACGACACAAGTTTAGTGTTGCAACAGTGGAGTTCCTATCTTCAGGTGTCTTAGCCTTAAATGTGGGACACTCGTATGCACGATGATTGCCTGAGCATACTACACACTCAAACGAAGGGCGAGAAGAGGAGGACGATTCCTTAGATGTAGCTACCAATGATTTAGTTTGTGTAGTGTTCCTATTGTGAAAGGCTGGGTTCGGGTTAACTTGTTTAGCTCCAGGTGTTTTGTCTGTCTTGTTTTTATTAACAGTCTCAAGAACGTCTGCACGATTTTTTAAAAATGAGAAAAAATCGTCGAGTTTAGGTATATCAGATATGGTGTTACGGTGTTCTTCCCATTTAAAAATAGTACTGTTGTCTAACTTTGCCGCCAAAAGATGAATGATTAGGACATCCCACTTGTCAGTAGGGAGTCCTAGTGTGCAGAGGGCACGTAAGTTTTTAGTTACATGATCAATAATATATCTTAGAGACTTATCGGTGTCACGACTCGACTCAATAGTAAATAGAGATTTTAAATGATTATTAATTAGTTGCTTCTTGTTGTCAAACCGGTTGCAGAGAAGTGACCAAGCTTCTATATAGTTTTTATCGGATACTTCTAGGTTGCTTAGAACTCGCGCAGCTTCACCCTCCAAATAAGAGCTGAGGTAGTGGAATTTATGAATATTTTTTATTTTAGGATTATCATGAATCAATGAAGAGTAGATTTCTTTGAATTCCAGCCACTTGTAGTAGGTGCCATCAAATTTAGGTATATTTATGGTAGGTAATTTAAAACCTAAGTTATTGAACCCATCGTGGTTATGAGGGCAACCATTGCTGTGAGGGCAGCTAGAAGTACCTTCAGGTTGCTTGGGGGATGAGCTGTGCAATTGAATTAAGTTTTGGGCAATAGCGATGCAAGTATCAAATTCTTGCTCAACTAGATCACGAGTGGTTAATTCTACATCTTGATTAGACTCATTAAGTATTTCTATATGACTCTGCAACCTGTCGAACTCAATGAATAGCGCTTCAATTCTTGACAACTTCATCGCAAGCCTATTTACTTCATCAGCAGATATACTGTCAAAGGTTCCTAATGAGTCTAGACACATTTAAATTTAGTTACGCGTCCCTTAATGGACCCACGCTTGGCATTTAACTCCTTAAAATTTAATTCGGTAGACATTGCGATGAATTATCAAAAAAACAAAACAAATACTAAAAATTGTATACGATACGCTCCTCGTTTCGTAGTCCCACACGTAGAGACCGGCTCCTTATCAGCGAAGCGAAGCAAGCGATCTGCACAGCACCGCAGGTACTCAAGCCAGGCTAAACCAGGAACATGCAAGCGGCAGGCAGTTGACCCCAGGAACAGCAAGACTGGAATCAACGTCACACAAATAAACCGCTGACTGTGATAGGCGTGCAGTGAGGAACAGAGGAGAATGTCTTTATGGTTTGCGAATTTGCAATGGGTAAATAATCTTGCAAATAGTTGAAGAAGTTATTGGGAAATTAAAATGACTTTAGATATTTAGGTTATGAATAGATTTTAGGCTTACTCGACTTGAAATAGATTAGGCGGCCACGTGCCCGACTTGCTCGACGGTCGGCCACGTGCAATAGTGAAAAGATTAAGCGTGCAAGGACTTTAGACAGCAGATTCCCTTTGAATGATTAGGCAAAATGCTTAGAGCTAAAACAAATATAGGCACGCACTTTCCCAAGCCCTAGATAGATTGAGAATGATCACCAAACATTTAGAGAAACGGATACTAAGTATGAACACAGATAAAAGAGGGCAGAACTAGGAAAAATGATAGGAACGGGCTCACGTTATTGATGGCAAACAAGCAAGCAGGTGGGTGTCGGCTCCACGGCGTTTTCCTTGGCTGATTAGGCGGTTCCAAGACGAAGGCACCTCCAATGCGCCACGTGGATGCGTAGGCACGCGGCAGACTTGTTCGCGTAGGCGCGTGGCAGATTAGTTTCGTCTTCGCTGCGGGGATCCCATCCAACGGCAAGCCCTCTTCTCGTAGAATGTTCCAGAGCGATCCACTTCGGCTTGGTGTAGTTTATTGGTTAGGACCTTTGAACTCGACAAAAGATTAAAGTGCAAGTCGTTGCGGGTCCTGTCACGGTCGCCACTTTTGTTCGTTATAGGGAACAAAGTTAAATAAATAGGCAAAATAACCCTTGACTTAGGTTTAATTACAGTTTAGACAATGTTACAAGATTACAAGTTAGATTTGTACAGAGAGGCCGCAGAAGGCGTCTTTAATTAGGTTTTTAATATGTGCTAGCTGTGTGGCTGACCGTCGAGCAAGTGGGGTGCGTGGACGCCGTCCCGCGGGCAGCGAGTATGGCGTGATGTAGCGGTCATGTGATTGGTTGATGGCGAGCGTCACCACATCAGGTGATGGAGAACGGCCGCTATTGGTTGCGGCGGCAGGATGCAGTCGTAGGCTGTGTTGCCAGATGCGGTTGACTCGTTTGGAAATTGATACGGCGTCAAAAATGCTAATTATCGGGCTGTAGGTATATCTAAGCTAATCATAAATATAATGATATAGATAGATACGTTTTTAAGGTATTTGACGTGCTTACTATTTTAATGTATTGAACTTTGTTACTTGCAGTCGGTTAGCCTTTGTTCGCTTTATATTTTTTTCACCTACAATTTATTATTGTTAGGGTTCGCGCGTACGGATGGTTCCGTACTATTAATTACTTAATTTATAAAATCTTTAGTTGAGTTATCGGTTTGATTGGACCGCTAATTTCACTCACTCGGGTTCCGAAGAAGATATAGATTTGTTGATTTGAATATTTTCTTTCTTTTTTGTCAGATTTTAATCTTTGTTCACAATGACTGACAAGGTTAAACTTAGATTGTTGGAAAGCAAACGCGACTCGTATTTCGCACGGGTTCAAAGGAATTTGGACTCAACAAAATCTTTAACAACCGAAAGATTACGTAAGTCTTTTATTACTCAGGCTAAACAAATTGAGGGATTACGTAGCGAGTTCAATAAGATAATGGACGAGATAAATATGTTAAATTTGTCATTAGATCCAACGTGCAAAGTAAGCTATAGTGCCTTACATTCATTTGATGAGTTGGTCGGTGAGATAAATATTACTTTAGCTTCATAAACCGAATCAAATGATTCCAAGGAACCTAGCCCGAAAGCGAGCCCTAATGCTCATCACATAAAGGTACCTAAAATTGAGCTGCCTACCTTTGACGATGATATTCAGAGCTTTCCGTTCTTTCATGAGACTTTCAAACGTATTATACATATACTAACGCAGATTTATTAGATTCTGACCACATTCATTATGTGTTGAGTTGTTTAAAAGGAAAGACCTTTGACGGTGATATTCAGAGCTTTCCGTTCTTTCATGAGACTTTCAAACGTATTATACATACTAACGCAGATTTATCAGATTCTGACCGCATTCATTATCTGTTGAGTTGTTTAAAAGGAAAGGCTAGGAATGTGGCAGTAGGTATTGTACCTTCTGGCGATAATTACCGCGTTGTCTGGGATGCGCTTATCGCAAAGTACCTGGATACTCGCGCGCTCGCCTCTAATTATTTAAATCAGCTGTTCTCACTGAAGTCGTTCGGATCGACACCCGCTAATATTGAAAAAGGTTTCGATAAATTAACTTCTACGGTTGCGGGACTCAAACAATTGAAAATACATAACTTAGATGATTTTATATTTATTCATTTGGGTCTTAAGTTAATAGACGCGGATATCGCAAAACATTTTGAAATGTCGCTTCGTAATCAACAAGAGTTAGATTATGATTATTTCGTAAAGTTTGTTCGTGAACAAGTAAAAATCTTGTATCGCTCCACTTCTGCGGCAACTAAGCCCGCCCCCGCAGGTAGCTCCAGCACCTCATCTAAGGTATCGCAGGTGTTTGTGGCTACTGAATCTAAATGTTCGCTTTGTCATTCCACGCACAAAAACTTGTTTACGTGCAAAGCGTTTCAAAAGTTGAGCGTGGATGATAGATTTAAGTTTGTAAAAGACAATAAAAGATGTGGTAACTGCCTAAGTAGCCAACATACCGTCTCTAAGTGCCTATCTAAGTCAACATGTAGGAAATGCAACGGTAAGCACCATTCGTTATTGCATTTTGAGCAATCCACGCAAGCCCCTGCGCTGGCATCCGCTAGCGACGAAGCAGCCTCCGCTTCTGCGGCCGACCCTGCTACTTCTGATCGTGTGAACGCATTCTTCAGCTCAAGCCCAGGCCACACGTAGTACCGAGGTGCTGGCTACTGCCAAGGTGTTAGTGGTGGGTAGGAAGGGTAAGGGCGTGGTGGTTAGATGTCTTTTGGATCCTGGGTCGCAAAAGAATTACATCACATCGCGTTGCTGCCGTATGCTTGGTCTTACTATACATACGAACTCAATAAATACCGTTCGTGGTATTAGTGGCACGTCGCAGCCCGTTCGCGGCTCGGTGAACCTTACGTTCAGCTCACGGTTTCGCTCGCAGCCTAGGTATGAAATTGACGCTTTAGTCTTGGATCAAATAACCGGGCATCTTCCTCTGGGTGCTATAGATACTGCGCAATTGAATCATATTGATACTAAACTACTCGCGGATGACAGCTGGGGTGTACCAGGTAATATTGACATGTTACTTGGGGTCAAGTTGTTCGCTAAGTTATTGCGACCAGGTCACGTGACCAGCGTACCCGGCTGCCCCGACGCATTGGAGACTGTGCTCGGCTACATACTGCTAGGAGAAGCACCTATTATCGAACCTCCAACTGACACTCTGTCTTTCCTTGCGAGTTCTTTCGATAACATCGATCTTCGTAAGTTTTGGGAGATTGAAGATGTTACTGCTTCGTCCATTGGGAGTGTGGATGATAAACACTGTGAAGAGTTTTATTGTAGCACAATTACCCGCGCTCCAAATGGCAAGTATGTTGCAGCTTTACCACTGAAAACAGACGCGTCCGCGTTAGGAAATTCTTTTGATATGGCTCGCAAGAGATTCTATAGCCTCGAACGTAAACTTAAATCGCTACCTAACGTCAAGCTTCTTTATGATGACGTCATACGGGATTATCTACAGAACAATTATATTTCTTTGGTGCAGAATATCGTACCTGATTGTGTGTTGCCCAAACGAAATTGTAAGGAGCGAGAAATGGAATACTATATTCCTCACCATGCTGTTATTCGAGAGGATAAAGTGACCACTAAGTTGCGCGTGGTTCTAGATGCCAGTGCATGTACAGATAACGGTACCTCGCTCAATGATATCCTGTACGCAGTTCCAGTCCTTCAGGCTGACCTTTTTAACATCTTGTTAAATTTTAGGCTTTTTAGTGTCGCTATTACAGCAGATGTCAAATCTATGTACCTACGTATAGGTATACGCCCACAAGATCGTTCGGTTCAACGTATCTTGTATCGGTTTAATGAGGAAGAAGAACTTCAAATATATCAGTTTTCAGTGCTTCGCTTTGGATTAAAGTGTAGTCCTTTTATAGCTATTCGCACTATCCAACGGTTATGTCAGGATGAAGGAACGCAATTACCTCACGCCAGGGACATTCTGCAGCGAGATATTTACATGGATGACATAGTAAGTTCTATATCTAGCACTGCGCTTGCTATAGACTCGGCTCGTGAACTAATAAAAATATTCTCTCTCGGTGATTTTCAGCTGACGAAGTGGTCTAGCAACAGTGTCGATGTTCTTCGGACTATCCCAGAGTCATTACGACTCTCACAGAGCGTGGATCTAAGTAAGGATCCAACACAGAAAATACTGGGACTTCGTTGGTTCCCTGATGAGGATTGTTTCGTATTCCAGGTTAACCTTAATGTTCGCCCTTGCACGAAACGGAATATTCTTTCTTCCATCGCACGTCTTTTTGACGTTTTAGGCCTCGTGTCACCGATAATTTTATACGCCAAGCTTCTTATCAAAGAGCTTTGGCTTATCAAACTTGGATGGGATGACGTTCCACCTCCTCGCATTATTCGTCTGTGGGAACAATTTCAAGCTGAACTGCCAATTATCTCTGAATTGAGATTTTTGCGACATGTCGGCGTCGTAGAACGCTGTCGGCTCTCACTCGTCGGTTTTGCCGACGCTAGTGAGAAAGCTTACGGTGGTTCGGTTTATGCCCACGTTGTCCAACCCGACGGTAGTATCGTCGTTTCGCTGGTGTGTGCGAAATCTAAGGTCGCGCCACTTAAAGTAGTTTCGCTAGCTCGTCTCGAGTTATGCGCCGCACTCCTCTTATCAACTGTGATAAAGCGAGTATAATATCTTTTCGCAGCTCGGCACGCCATTGAGGTAGTCGTAGCTTTTTCGGATTCAACTGTAACTTTGAGTTGGATTCATTCCGCACCGCATCGATGGCACACTTTCGTAGCCAATCGTATCGCTAAGATTCATGAGAATCTTTCGGCAGATCACTTCTTTCACGTGAAAGGGTCTGAAAATCCAAGTGATTGCCTCTCTCGCGGATTAACGCCTGCTCAATTAGTCCATCATCCGTTGTGGCTAAATGGACCGCCATGGCTTAAACTTCCCCGCGCTGAATGGCCGATAAAACCATTCGTCTCAGGCGAGTCGCAAGAGCTTCCCGAAATGAAGCCCGTGGCTTTACCTGTGCTATCGCACGAATGCTCGGACAGAGGTCCTACTTCCGACGACATTTTATACGCTCGCTCTACCAGGTTCTCGTCCTGGTTGAAATATTTAAAAACTACATATTTGCCTCGTTTATAAGTTTATCAAACGGCTCCCTAGAGGGCCCGTTACCGCGTCTGACCTAGAGTTCGCAGAATTTATTGTGTGGCGATCTGTGCAGAGGATTCATTTTGAAGCTGATCTCGATCGTTTAGCCCGCAATGAGTTGTGCTCTAAGCCAGTACAACGGCTAAGTCCCTTCTTCCACGAAGGACTTATCCACGTTGGAGGTCGCCTAGCAAACTCTGAGCTAGATTTTGACTCGCGTCATCAGATTCTCCTTCCGCGTCAAGATCATATAGTGGAACTTTTAGTTTCCCACTATCATGTGAAAAACTTCCACACAGGACCAACCTTGCTCGTATCTCTCCTACGACAGAAGTATTGGATCCTGTCCGCGCGACGTATTGCACGTCACATTACCTTTAATTGTAACATTTGCTTTCGAGCAAAGCCGCGACCTACCTTTCCTATAATGGCGGATTTGCCACGTTGTCGCGTTGAGTCGGCTCCTAAGGCTTTCTCTCAAACAGGTTGCGACTACGCGGGACCTTTCATGATTATGTCGGTACGTGCTAGAGGTCAAAAATCAAGGAAAGCGTATCTCTGCCTTTTTACATGCCTAACAACTCGTGCTCTGCATCTTGAGATTGCCTCAGATCTTAGTACTGCGAGTTTTCTGTCCGCGTTGAAACGCTTCCTGGCGCGTAGAGGTCCGGTTCAGTGTATTTACACAGATAACGGTACCAATTTTATTGGAGCCAAATCCTATCTTCGAGATCTCTACCAATTCTTGGCTAAAGAGTATCACCCTTTATGGGAAAGAGAACTTGCAGAGCATCGAATTACTCTTAAAAATATTCCCGGTAGAGCTCCACATTTTGGTGGCTGTTGGGAAAGTGAAGTAAAGAGTGTTAAAACACATCTCTGCAAGGTCATCGGTCAGCAAATTCTTAGTTTTGATGAGCTTAACACTATGCTAACCCAAGTAGAAGCTTTATTAAACTCGAGGCCTCTGTATGCGATCAGCTCGGATCCGTCAGAGCCCACTTCATTATCGCCGGCGCACTTCTTGCATACGAAACCTCTTTTATTTCTTCCCGCCCGCGAAGTCAACGAAACGCGGTTACATCTTATTTCGCGATATGAATTAACCGATAGAATGGTCCAATCTTTTTGGAAGCGGTGGCGCCAAGAGTACTTGCACACCCTACAAGCCAAACAGAAATGGAACACCCCTGCCAATCCAATACGGGTCGGTATGGTTGTCGTCTCCATGCAGGACAATGTGATGCCTCTGCATTGGCCGTTAGGAGTAATTACAAAAATATTTCCAGATAAAAACGGAGTTTGTAGAGTCGCGTCCGTAAAGACTAAAAGCGGGATCCTGCAGAGTCGCCCGGTAGTAAACCTGTGCCCTTTGCCAACGCAATAACTTTCGTTACATTAATATTAAGTTTACCATGCATAAATGTGCAGTATTAGATTTAGTTACCGCGTAGAATAGTTAGTTAAATATTCTTATTTGTAATATAGAGTCGCAACTTTAGAGTTCTTATAACTTTGGTAGAGTTGTGATGATCTGCAATTTATTTACTTCTCCTTTGTTTCGAAAGTGGGAACTTTCAAGCCGGGGAAAATAGTTGCGCTTCATAATTTATAGTTATTATATTTTCTTACCTCACCATATGGCGATTGAAAGGCATTGGTTTAATAGTTCTAATTTATTAACTAAGTGTCATATATCGTTGGTTTGGTGACATCCCATTGGGACGGCATAGTGAGCACGCGTGCTTTTTGCATATGTCGTTAATTGCTCGGAGTCGCTCCATCTCGCCCTAAACCCTGGACTGAACCTACATCAAGTGTTATCTGTATTACCTAGACCTAGTCTATGTGGTGTATCGCTGGCCAGCGTAGTGTACCTAGACTGTGAGCTGGTCATCCCGAACGCGGCATCCATCTGCTTCTGCTTGGGGGTCGCTGTATCAAAGGTATGTGGCATGATTAATAAGTTGAACTTTATCCATTGCCTTTCGTCTCATTTGCGTATTTTTCTCCTTAAAATTAGCACTGCTGAACCAGCAATTATAGCCTAGATTGCTCTAATAATCTAGGTTCACGCGCGTGTGATTTTTACTAGTAACTTTCAAATTCTAGAGGTTATACGCACCAAGTTTTCTCAATGGGGAGCCCCATGCCCTTATTAATAATTTGCCTTTGCAAAGTGACAGCTACGCTGAGTCTCTTAAGTTGCTGCGAGATAGGTACGACAACAAGACTAAAATCATACATGAACACATCTACACATTACTCGACATACCGTCAATGAATCGGTCTACTCCCGCTAATATACGGAGTCTAATTTCAGACATCAAGCAGCATCTTGCAGCCTTAAAAAATCTGGACGAGCCGGTCGGGAATTGGGACAGCGTCGTCATCTGCATCATAATGCGGAAGCTGGACGTCGTAACATCCCGCGCCTTCCAAATGGATCGGGACGCCCGGGTAAAACCCACAGTGTTGGAATTCCTCGAGTATTTAGCACGTCGCGCCCTGGCTCTGGAAGCCAGTGACTCCACCCAGAAGCCGCAGAGTAACCGGCTGGCCAGCCACACTGTAGCTGCAACGCCGCCAGCTGCATGTCCATACTGTAAGTCTGATCACAAGCTTTTCAAGTGTGAGGCCTTTGCGCTTGCTGCTCCTGATCAACGCGTTGAGTTTGCCAAAAAATCTAGCTTATGTAAAGTTTGCTTAGGGCAGCACAAGCAGCGCAAATGCAGATTTCATTTCAAGTGTGCCGAATGCAAACAGGGTCACAATTCATTGTTGCATGGGATTGACACGCAAGCTTTATTAAGTGTGGCGCTTAACAACACTTGCAACACCAAGACTCCGGTGCTACTGCCTACTGCACAAGTCAAGTTGGTTACGCAGTCGGGCAGCATAATTTATGCCAGAGCTTTGCTAGACAGTGGGTCGCAGGCTTCTTTTGTCACTCAGCGCACACTCGACCTATTGGGCTTGGTCCCTAAGCACACTAGCTCCAACATTGTTGGCATTAGTAATATTTCCAAATCAGTTGACAAATGTATAAATCTTGAGGTTTGCCTCAAACACGATTTGATGTGTCATCCATTACATTCCCTGTTAACTGCAAGCTTGCCGAAGCAAACTTTAATGTACCTGGTGATGTGAACTTGTTGCTTGGAGCTGAATCTTTTTCCAGATTCTGTTGCCGCCGCTTGAGAGTACTCCTGCAGGCAGCCAGTCCCGTTCTGCAAGCACCGCTACCCAACAGCAACCCTCAATAGTTCACACAGCACTTGGGCACATCGTCGCTGGGCTCACCAATGTCACACATAAAATTAATCAGGTTGTATCTTTGCATTGTACTGAATGTAATGATAGTTTAAATGACACCTTGAAGGCATTTTGGGAAACTGAAAAAGTGCCTGAAATCTTCCCAGAGCAACTGCCAGAGCATGATTACTGTGAAAGGTTCTTTAAGGAAACTACAATTCTTGAAAATAAAAAATTTCAAGTCTCAATGCCCATTAAGATTCCATTAGAACAAGTAAACTCGGAACTGGGACAATCATTTCACATTGCACTTTCACACACAAAAGATTCATTAATTTAGAGAAAAGATTGTATAAAGATAACAATCTATTTCTCGAGTACAAAAAATGTATTAATCAATATATTGAATTAAACCATGGTGCATTTTATGACATAAGTAGATACAGTTTATCTACTGATCCTGTGTACTTTCTCCCTCACCATGCTGTTATAAAAGAGTCCAGTCGCACCACAAAGTTAAGAACAGTGTTTGACGGCTCTATGAATACTAATAAAAAAGTTTCCTTAAATGACCTTCTACTCAATGGTCCAGTAGTGCAGAAGGATCTGTTCGAAGTTCTTCTTGCATTTAGATTAAATAAATTCTTTTTTATTAGTGACATTCGTATGATGTTTAGATGCATTAATTTAGATCCTAAGCAACATTGCTTAGGACAACACAACAAAACATCATAACAAAACAACAACACACACATAACATACACACAAAACACAACAAAACACAACAAAACATTGTGTTTTGGAACATTCACTACAAAATATACTATGGCGTGAGTCACCTAATGCAGATATTCAATGCATACAGTTAAAAACTGTCACTTATGGTCTTAAACCATCATCATATCTTGCCACTCGCTGCCTCATTGAACTTGCAAATAGGTATGAGAAGCAATTTCCATTAGCATCTAAAATCTTAAAAAATAATGCATATGTAGATGATATTTTATCAAATAGCGAAACTAGCACTGAACTAGTAAAAACTCAGTCTGAGTTGATTCAGCTCCTTGCTCTGGGAGGATTTCAGCTGCACAAGTGGGCATCTAACTGTAGTTCAGTTCTTGAAAATGTTCCTAGGGAAACCCATCACTTTGGGGATTTGGAACTAGAACGGCATGACATGTCTGTAAAAACTTTAGGTATTAACTTTGATGTTAATAATGATATATTCAAAGCTAGTTGTCCCAAACCCTATAGCAGTACACGCGACTCGAAACGTGAAATATTAAGTTACCTCAGTTCATTTTTCGATCCACTGGGGCTAGTTGGGCCCATATTAACCGGTGCCAAGGTAATCATGCAAACGTTGTGTGTCAGCCAAACAGACTGGGATGCAATTCCTCCTGAGAATATCAGGACAATGTGGAATGACTTTGTTAAAGATTTATCCCATATGGAGACAATCAACATTTCTCGCTGTGACAGACCTCCTGATAATGTATGTAACCAGCTGATAGGGTTCGCTGACGCCTCCTCAATGGCTTATGGCTGTTGTCTGTACTTACGTTGTACTGACGATCATGGTAAGCCTCATGTACAATTGCTGGCCTCCAAATCTAGGAAAAACCCTATTAGGAAACGGTTAACAGTTCCCAGGCTTGAACTCAATGCTGCACTGCTGCTTGCTGAATTGACTGCAAAGGTATTTCGCACTCTTTCTACACATTTACACATTAGTGACACTCACTTATTTTCCGACTCTCAAATTGTCTTAGCATGGTTAAAAATTGAACCAACAAAGCTACAGGCTTATGTTGCAAATAGGGTTAGAGCAATTACAGAGATTACGCGTGGCTGTCACTGGCAGTATGTTGATACTAAAAACAATCCTTCTGATTGTCTTAGTAGAGGATTAAGACCTAATGAACTCAATAACCACAAGTTATGGTGGCATGGTCCATCATTTTTACATGACAAAAATTATGTATTTCAGGTAAATGTTCATGAACCTCCTTTAGAGTTGCCTGAATTAAAATGTGAGAAAAATGTTAAGGTTGCGTGTACCACAATAACTTCTGATAATTTCAATATTTTTGAAAGATTAAAGAAGTTTTCAAACATTAATAAAATGTCGCGTGTACTTTCTTATGTAATTAGGTTTTGTAATAATGCTAAGCATAACAGTACAAAACAAAAGGGTGTTTTAACAACTTTAGAATAAAGAAAGTCATTATTATTAATTGTTAAATATGAGCAATACCAGTATTATGCTAATGAGATTAAATGTTTGTCATCCCACAGTCAAGTAACAGGTAACCTTAAGCCACTAGCTCCCTTCCTTGACAGCTCTGATATTCTCAGGGTGGGTGGTCGCCTACAGAATGCACCAATACCATATGACAAACAACATCCTGTAATTTTGCCAAAGGAATCTGTTGTTACCAGTTTGATTGTGAGAGATGAACATTTAAAACTGCTCCATGCAGGGCAAAAATTAATGTTAAGTTCCATCAGACAACGATTTTGGATTGTTGATGGATTACAAACTGTAAAAAAGGTAATTCATAAATGTGTAACCTGTTTCAGACTGAAGGCGGTTGCTGCATCTCAGCTGATGGGTTCCTTGCCTGCCGAGCGAGTTACCGCGTGTCGCCCATTTCAGAAGGTCGGGGTGGACTTTGCTGGGCCAGTATCCGTCAAAAATAGTCGTATCAGGAAACCAGTCATCAGTAAAGGTTACATTGTTTTATTTATATGCTTCGTGACAAAGACGATTCACATTGAGTTAGCATCTAATTTAACGACAGACGCCTTTCTCGCAGCTTTCAAGCGATTTATTGCGAGACGAAACTTGCCCAGTGATGTCTTCTGCGATAATGGATCAACTTTCAAGGGGGCAAGGAACCAATTAGATGAAATGTATCGCCTGCACGCTTCCCAAAGTCACCAAAATGTAGTACAGTTATACGCTGCTGAACGCGGTATCAATTTTCATTTCATACCTAGTTATAGTCCAATATTTGGCGGACTTTGGGAAAGTGGTGTCAAAAGTACAAAACACCACCTAGAGCGTGTGGTAGGTAAAGCCTTGCTCACTTATGAGCAATTAAATAGTGTATTAGTAGAGATTGAAGGCGTACTTAACTCTCGTCCATTAACTGCTCTTACAGCAGAACCTAACGATTATTCCTTCTTGTCACCTGGACACTTTCTAACAGGCAAAGCTCTTAATAGTATTCCTGAACAAAATGTAAGTGATACTAATGTAAATTTCTTAAAATTTTGGTCTGTAATTACAAATATGAAAAATTGGAAAAATTGTAGCAAGAATTACTTGACTCTACTTCAAAGTCGCCCTAAGTGGCACAATGATGTGCTAAATGTTTCAATCGGTAGTTTAGTTATATTACGTAATGATAACACCTCACCTTTGCAATGGCCCATGGCTCGTATCACCAATGTTTTTCCTGGAAAGGACGGAAAGGTTCGCGCCGTAGAAGTTAAAACTGCTAATGGATATAAGCACAATAGGTCCATCACAAAGGTCTGCGTGTTACCTATAGATGTTTAAGCTTTAGTATAAGAATTTTACTTTAACCTTTACTCTAGGTTAAGTAATTAAACCTTAAGTCATCAACAACATTAGTTGTATTATGTAAATGTTCCTCTTGTTGAATTATATTACTTCTTTATTGAAAACAACTGTAAGTATTTGTTCTGTAAAGTCTAGTCTACTTATCTAATATTACTTTTCATGTAATCCTACTGCCGTAGGCTCCCCCCAACTTATGTTGGCAACAACATAAAAGTAATTTTTGTAAAATTTAAGTATCATTACTTGGCAACAATGTTGTAATATTTTTTGTAGTGGCAACGCTGCCACACTTCCTCTTCCCTTAGCCAACTCACAGCTAACTTGCACGGTCACGTATTTTTTCCTCTCGCTAATATTAATATAAAGTTTATAAATAAAAATAAGATACTGTATTGTGTCAACGGTTTGTGTACCCAAAGCTGTACATCTATCTAAATAGTGTGCATCTACCTACGCCTTTGAATTGAAGATTCCCTGGTACGCAGCCCCAAAATTATTCCTGGCGTGGCATAGCAAGACGTGTGCCCGCCAGTACTAATTATATAAAACTAGCTGATGCCCGTGTTAGATTTATACCGATGTAATAAATACATAACAACGTAATTCGTGTTGTAATATAAAGTAATAATTAATTTCTGATTAAATGCAGTAGAAGTATAGTAAATAACATCATTTTAAATAGAATAAAGTGTGTTTAAACTTTGGATAGCAAATAAGTATGAATCACATTTGCTTGTCATCGTTCATGAATCATACTTGTTTGTCGCCGCTTATAAAAGCGAGTGTTCCGACTTCATTGAATCCCTGTCCGATCCAGATGACGCTATTACCCTCCTTCAAGAAAGAAATAGGGCCACTAGCACATTAGTTAAACACAGACACAAATTACCGTCATTCCGACCTCGCCGCCGAGGTCCCTCGCGACGACCCCGTAACGCCCCCCCCCCCCGACCCTTGCTAGCGCCAGCCCGCGTCGCTGTACCCTTAGCTTTAAAATAGCCCCTAATTAATGGAGACCCGATCCAGCCTGTCCCTTTGCTGCCCTCTCTCAGTGGCGACCTAAGCCGAGGCTCGTACCCCACAGGGGGTGCCCTTAGCGTAGTCACTTAGTTTATAAGTTTTTGCCCTGGCTGGAGGCCCTAAAAGTCACTTTTAAGGCACCACAGGATTGTCCGGTTAAGCAGTAACCAACCCTCAGGTTGAACTGCGAGATGCCATTCAGGAAAAAAAAAAAAAAAAAAATTCATTGAATGACTTTTGATCGAAACGTTGATCGGTACGGAGCTCCCGAAGAAAATAATAGATAAGTATAATTATGATGATAACTATGAAAGACTATGAATATGTATAATTTTAATATTAAATTATATGTACCTAGTTGTTATGACATGAATGATGTAACCTAAATTTGTAAAATATTACTGATTTTAACAGTGTTCATGGAGTTTCTTGCTCGTTCTTCTCCATAGAAATCTACCGTTTGGAACGAGCAACTAGATTCAACTTTCTGACTGACTCTGACAATTCAAAAGTACCTGTAAATGGTTAAATTGAAATAAATGATTTTGAGTCTGAAATATTACAATAAAATATGTTTCCTAAACAAAGTATTTTCATTTCACTATTCTGTTCTAAAATAATAATATTGTTTGAGTATATAAGTATGTGTATTTAATGAAGAGCATTTAATTGCTTTTTAATGTTGCTTTTTATGCCTTTTACACTAACACCCGCGACTTCGTCCGCGTGATTTTCGGTTATCAGCGGGGGTTTAATTATGTTTTAACTACTTACTTTTATATGCATTTAGTAAAAAGCTAATATTTTGACATTACAGACAGACACTTCAATTATATTTATTTGTATGTATAGATGATAGATGCATATAGATTATTATTTGCAGGGTTTTCATTTTCTTTTGTACGGAACTCTATTTTGTTTTCTAAAATAAAAGTCTAAGCCTATGTTACTCCTTATAACATCAGCTATCTGCGAGTGAAAATCCCTTCAAAATCGGTCCAGCCGTTTCAGACATTAGACGGAACAAACAAACAGACAGACAAAAAACGTACTTACTTTCATATGCAATTTGTAAAAAGCTGTTATTTTGGGGAACCGATGGGGACCACTTTTCCGAAATAGTTTTGTTCGAATTTCATTTTACCGAAAACTATTGACCGAAGTCTTTCCTGCTATACCTATGCATTATTTGACATATTTTTAGAACATCGAAGTTAAGTATCATGTGTCATAGGTATTATTTTACCGAACTATATTTCACCGAGTTACAAAATGACTTGCTTGCATGCTGCATGCTTGAAGCAAGTATCCTTCTTTGCATGCTTCTTACTGAGACCACTTAATTTCATAATCGGCCGTTTTAGAAGTGCCATTACATATAAATAATTAAACAAAATAGTAGATTTATATATAGTAGGTTTCGGAACTTAGGCGATTCCATTACTACTCTAACATTGGTAACAGATTCGGAGAAAATGTAGCTCTAAATGAAATAATCGTGAGACGATTAGATATTCTTTGCAGCAATTTAAAAACCACTAAGTTCATAATCAACTGTTTCAGAAGTGCCATTAAATTTGAATAATTAAACAAAATACAGTAGGGCCTCGTTAATCCGTAGAGGCAAAAACAAGACCCTTTGCGGATTACCGAGGCGTCCGGATTATAGTATGCCATATTTAATGGCAATAAAACACATGTTTATCTAACACTAGCAACCCGACCCAGCTTCGCATGGGCCTATAGCCTTCCTCGATAAATGGACTATCCAACACAAATATAATTTTTCAATTCGAACCAGTAGATCCTGAGATTAGCGCGTTCAACCAAACAAACAAACTCTTCAGCTTTATAATATTAGTATAGATTTCTATAATCCGCAATTTGTCTTTGAATGTTAATGTTGAATGTTTACGTGGCGGCGCGGCGCCACGATGTTAGCGAGCGCGCTAAATTGACACTGTAGACGGAAGGTGATGTACAAAAGACTGACGACGGGTTGGCTCATGGCAGCCCGCACTTACATCCACCTCCCTCGCGAACCCCATTGCCCCGCCGGATTACAGCGATCACCGAACAAGCGGGAGTCCGGATTAACGAGGCCCTACTGTAGTAGGTTTAACTAATCTGAAATTAGATCCTGTTGCCTTAATCTATGACGCCAGTGTAAAAATTACATTAGTTTTAAAAGCTCATTTAAATATTTAACAGTGTTATAATGAATGTTTGGAAAAATAATGCTTCGAATAAATGTTATTTCGGCTAAGTGTTACTTCGGTAAAAAGTTTTTCGACCAAACGAAACGTCGGAGTAACGAAATAAATCGAATTGATAATAAAAGTCAACTGATACAGTGGTAAACGTGACTTCAATGAAGTAAGAAAAAACGAAACGATAATAGTTGAAAAGTTTTAGGTGAAATGTAATTCGGTCAAATATTTTACGAACTTATGGTAGGTAACGGTAACGGGAACCGATCACTTTTCCGAAATTGTTTTGTTCGAATTTCATTTTACCGAAAACTATTGGCCGACGTCTTTGTTGCTATATGCGTTATTTAACATATTTTTAGATCATCAAAATAACATGTGTCGTAGATATTATTTTACCGAACTATATTTCGCCGATTTACAGAATAACCTTTGCTATTGGTCGAAGCCTCTTTTTAACTTTTTTCATTTGACAAATGATTTATTTGCCAATATATTCACCATACTGAAACAACGTTTTACCGAATATTATTTGGTCAGAAATGTATAGCCGGTTACTTGGTAGCATTTTTAATATTCAATTAAAATAGTGTCACAAAAAGTTAATATGTTGTGCTACAAAATTTAGTGACAAAAACGAATCGTTACAAAACCGACTTCACGCAGTCTTGTCTGCCCTACAACTAGAGTGTAATTTAAGCCCGCGTAGACGCAAACGGGTGGGGCGGCCCGCAAGCTGAGGAGCAGGAGCTTTGAAGGCCCGCCACCGCGACTGAGGCTGGCCGGCTAAGCCGGCCAGAAAGCTGCGGTGGTGAGCGTTAAAACCATCTGGGACGGTAAGTTCGTGTGGGGCCGTCCAAACCCCGCAGCGCCGGACCCGTGACAGAAACAATGTTTACTGTTGCATGCCTGCTTGCAGGTTACATGCTTGTTTCCATGCTGCATGCTTGTGTGCATGATGCATGCCTGCTTGCACGCTGTATGTCTGCTTGCACGCTGCATGCCTGCTTGCACGCTACATGCCTGCTTGCACGCTGCATGCCTGCTTGCACGGTGCATGCCTGCTTACACTCTGAATGCTTACTTGCACGCTGCATGCCTGCTTGCATGCTGCATACTTGAAGCAAGCATCCTTGTCTGCATGCTTCTTACTGGGACCACTTAAAACCGCTTTTGTACATAATCCACTGTTTTAATAAGTGCCATTACATTTAAATAATTAATTAAACAAAATATTAGGTTAAACTAATCTGAAATTAGATCCTGTTGTCTTAATCTGTAACGCCTGTGTAATAATTACATTAGTTTTGAAAGTTTTTTTGAAATATTTATTTTCACTCAAATTGAAATGAACTGAAATGAAAATAATGGTAAATAAAACAGTGGTATAATAAATGTTTGGAAACATAATACTTCGTACAAATGTTATTTTGGCTAAGTGTAACTTCGGTAAAAAGTTTATTGACCAAATGAAACGTTGGAGTAACAAAAAAAACCGAATTGATAATAATAGGTCGACTGAAACAGTGGCAGAAGTGACTTCGGTGAAGTAAAAAAAAACGAAACTGTAATAGTTGAAAAGTTTTAGGTGACATGAAATTCGGTTTTTTTTTTGTGCGTAACCCAATTTTTTTTTTAATAAAAGTAGTCTGAGTTACTCCTTGTAACATCAGATATCTATCTGCTAGTGAAAGTCCAGTCAAAATCGGTCCAGCCGTTTCAGAGATTAGCCGGAACAAACAGGCAAACAACAATAAAAAAAATGTTTTTTTGTGATAGGTACCTGGTCAATTAACTTTTTAACGAAGTAACACTTAGCCAAAATAACATTTGTTCGAAGTATTATGTTTCCCAACATTCATTATACCACTGTTATAATGCACTTAACAAAACAGTGACAGAAACGAATTCCTGCAAAACCGACTCCACGTAGTCGTATCTGCCCTAGAGTGTAATTTAAATCTGCGTAGGCGTGGAGGGGCGAGGCGGCCCGCGAGCTGAGGAGCAGGTGGTTTTAACGCCCGCCGCCGCGGCTAAGGCTGGCCGGCGTAGCCGGCCAGTAAGCCGAAGCTGCGGTGGTGAGCGTGAATACCATCTGCGAAGATAAGCTCGCGTGGGACCGCCGGAGCCCCGCAACGCCGGAGCCGTGACAGAAACTATGCCTGCTGCATGTTACATACTCGCTTGCATGATGCATGCTTGCTTACATGCTGCATGCTTGCTTGCACGCTGCATGCTTGCTTGCACGCTGCATGCTTGCTTGAACGCTACATGCTTGCTTGCACGCTGCATGCTTGCTTGCACGCTGCATGCTTGCTTGCATGCTGCATACTTGCTTGTACGCTGCGTGCTTGCCTGCATGCTGCATGGTTGCTTGTACGCTGCGTGCTTGCCTGCATGCTGCATGGTTGCTTGCACGCACGCGCAGTAAGTTTGGTTAGAACTGGGAGTCCCATTCTTGGGAATAAATTTTATATTAAATAAAAAATATAAGAATAAAGAATATTTGATTTGGTATTCTATGATATGATAATTCTAATAATAAACTTTATGTGAAACAAAAATCAATGATTTAAAAATCTTGAAAGTAAGTATTCTGCGTATTGATTATTCTATGAAACGATATTATTAGAAAAAAATTAAGGGCGATATACCATCCCATCCCAAAGCACAGTCATTGGCAGAATTAGGGATTCCACTTCCGTTTTATCAACCTCCAATAGCGCTAGGGAGTTGGCAGGAGAGAACGAGGTATCATCACTGATTTGTGAGACTTCACTGCTAGGCTGATTAGAGGAGATTTGGGACCTCGATATGATATTAGCTGCCATATTTTTCCCTACATTAGTGAAGAATTTGCACACTTATGGATTTGCATTTATGGAGGATTTAGGATTGTCAGATATTTTTAAAAGCTCAACAGGGCTACTTTTAATTTTATTTGTGTTAGTAATTTCTTTAATAGTTTTCCAAAGGGCTCTAGGATTATTTTTAGCTTTTTCAAGTTCATTTTGTTCGTAGGTAATCTTTAGCTTTCGTAGTAGGGCATTACAAAAATTACGATAACGCGTATAAATAGTTTTGAGTATAAGGTTATTAGGTTCTTTGTTAAATTTCGCGTGCAACTTATCTCGATTTGAAATACATTTCAAAAGTCCTGGGGTAATCCAGGGCTTAACAATTCTTTTTTTCCTCGAAATTATGTTTTCAATCGTATGTTTGGCGATTACAGACATTAAAATGGTTATGAAAGTTTTCATAGCGGTGTTAGGGTCGTCAATAACATAAACGACTGTAAAGTCCAAGTTTTCTAGTTCTAGCTTAATTGCAGCGTAATTCAAGGAAGTGGAAATGTAACCAGTTTCGCGTTTGGGATTAGTGTTAGCAATACTAAGCAGTATGTCTATTCTGTTACATATCCCTCGGTGAACACCCAGGTGAAGTGAGCTGTCATTCGTCCCGATGCTAGGGATTGACAAAGCACTACAATCTTATTCGATATCTATTTTACTTTTTCTGCTATTTTCAACGACTAACGAATTATTAGGTATGTTTAATTTATTTCAAAGCTATTAATTAAGTATATAAACATACTACCTTTTTTAATAATAATAACAATAAAACATAATCTGACTGATTATGTTTTCTTGTTTTTAAGGCTGAATATCGACCGATCATATAAATAGTCACAAGTCAATGGTGGATACCTACAATTTTATGCAGAGATATATAGGTAGTATATAGTTACAGTATGGATCAGATACACGTCAGTGGCGCATTTTTTTTTTTTTTTGTTATTGTGAACCCATTTTCTTTTCAAACAAATTTCTAATTTTTCTCTAAATCTAAACACAATCAATGAATAGGTACCTAGCGCGATGATGATGATGGTGGTCGGTGGATGAAAGGATAAAAATTGAACTACACACAAATTTTATCAAACATAACCTATTATGTAGTTAGGTATTTCGAGCTATGTCATCAATTTATAATTTACCTATATAAAAAGACGTTCATATTTTGGTACCTTGTATTTTAATAGTTACCTACTCACAAAATGGTAGAGAATGATACAATAATACCTAGGTACTAACCTACATCATCAATCTAACAATTATTATCATACGAGGTAGGTATGACAACCAACGCAAATGTTCGTCTTATTACTCATGACATGACTGTGACTGAAAGTTGACAGTTCTCACTTCACTTGGCTTAAATTAGGTATATAACCTCAAAATCACTTGAGAAGAGGACGCGCAGCGTTGTTGCCTAGCAACAACGCGTACCTAGAGCAGTGCTGCAAACCGCAAAAAAAAAAACGTGAAGACTATATGCCAAAATTAAAAAAAAATGTTTTGTGTTTTATTAAGAATCGCAAATAGAAAAGATCTTGACAAGATATATCATACACAGGTGTTTTATTTTATTTGCTATCTTGAAATAGCGCGTTTACCAATATTGAAAACATTTTATTCATCCACTTCGGAGAGTTGAAAATCTTAAAAAACTGTAGCGTTGGTAACACAGACCCTGAGACATCTAGTGATTTTTTCACATGACAATACCTAACACCTTTCACATGAGAATCACGTGATATCACCATGGTTACGGTGACTAGTTGTTTACTCTTGAGCGCTGAATTTGAATACCAAGTTGCCAACATACGAATGCGAATGACAATATTTTTTTCATAACAAATATTTTGTCAGTGTCTAGGAAAATAACTGTTTTTATTTTGAAATTCAAAAAGCAATAAAATGTCGCGTTTTGTTAAGTTTTTTTATAAATCCGTTATCCGCTGATGATCTTAGTGCAATCGGTGAACATCTACAGCCTACAGATGATGCGCTGACCTGCCAAAACGTTTGCCGAGAAGGAGACACCCCCTTACCTATTATTTGATCTAGGTACATTATGTAGCTTCTCAACTAATTTCTACCAATTTGTACCTACTACTATTTTATTGTACATACAAATTATAAACATAAATAATATTCCTCTTATATTCATAATACAGTAGGGTGAGATAGGATTCTCACTTCACTTTGGCCGGGAACGGGTGAAATTGAGTGAATTAAACAAGTGAATTTCTGAATTGACAGTTTACAAATAGAACAATGAAATGACTTGACAATAATAAATGCCAATGGTGACAATATTATGATTGAAATTGTACATTCTATTATTATTTTTATAAGTTTTGTTTATATTTTATTCTGGTGTTAAGCTGTATATTTATAGGTACCTTAATTTGTCTAAAAATAAATAAAATATTTATATAAATGTGTGATTCAAATTACTATGGAGCTTCTCAAATTATAATGAGGAGAGTTACCTACTTCCAATTCAGCAAGGCAGCACAGTATTACCATAGGCACAGTAAAATAAAAATATACAGTTCTTTACTTTTATCAGATGCTAGCGACCCGGCCCAGCTTCGCATGGGCCTATAGCCTTCCTCGATAAATGGACTATCCAACACAAAAAGAATTTTTCAATTCAAACCAGTAGGTCCTGAGATTAGCGCGTTCAACCAAACAAACAAATATTTTATTTGTACGAATTGAAATAAGCTTGCTGTACGTCAATAATTATTATTAATTGTTTTTTTCACGGTACTTTTGACGTATGACCTTGGCGGGACGTACAGCAAGAAGGATGGTGAATAAGGCGCATTTCCTGTAAACGTCGTGATTTTTTATATACTCTTTGATTACCTGTGGAAATCTGTTGAGTTGCTTTTATTTTATCTCTGGGCTTTGGCTCTTTGTAAGTTTGTATTAAATTTTAATTTTATAGAAGATAAAAGTTATCATGACAAGAGTAACAATATTCTTTAACTGAAATATCAAGGACGTTAAATATAGATTATTGTGGCAAATAAACAAATGAAAAGTGACAATCTGTGTTTAGTCAAACAAAACTACTTAGGATATGGATTTTTGAACACATCTCAACATTATTAGTTTCATGTGCGTATGTCATTGTAATTAAATGTCGTTATGGATTTAATAAAAGTTGCTATGGGGCTACTGTTACGTTAAGTGTATACAAGCGGGTGTGGCCCGATTTGTGATGAGTTCATAATTTATTATTGTATGCACTAAGCTGTTGAGTAATAATTTCTGTTTTCCTGTGGGTTGGAATGCAATGCATGCACTTCGTGCCATAAACCTCACTACATATTTCATTCTGCCACTCTACGATTGCACCAATAAGCTTGTAAACCGCTGCAATGTGTGGAACTCCTACTTTCCACACCGTATCTTCGGTCAATAGGGAGTCGCATGCGGTAGCTGATCTGCACTGCAACTAACACGAGCACCCTTACTTGCGCTTTCAGGGTTCTTCATCTACGCTGAGGGCAAATCATTTGCACAACTGGAATTCATCTACACGCTGCCTATGCTGAGACATACCTGTGGCCATACACTTTTTACTGGACATCTTGCTGTCAGCATCTTTTGATGCAAAACAGGACTTAAAAATTATAATACAATAAATTCTGTGACTAAAGTGACCAAGGACTTTGTTAACTACTTATTTTAGAAAAAAATAAATGAATGTTTGGATTGAATAATTAATAACAATCTGCTATGTCTAGTCATGTAAAATTATTAATTTTCTGTGTTATTGTTCCTATGTTATATTAAGGTATCTATTTAAACTAATATTGTAAAGAGGTCAATTTCTTAAAATTCATCTTATTTCAAAAATTCTTAGATCAATAAAAAGCCACTTTATCAGTGCGTAAGTGCTATATTTTATTATCAAAATCTTTGAGATCCAAGAGAAAATTAATGCAGAGGAAGTTATAGGCAAAAGCGGACCCTGTAATAACTGCTATAGAAAAACATGCGTACCTACACTACACACTTTTGTTATGTAATAATAAAACCCTGCCGCATCATTGAAAGTACTGCATTGGCTGTTGGTGCCACAATGATTATAATGTATTTTAAAGTTTATAGTCTACAGTTAGTGTGATACGATTAATGAAAGATAAAATGTTTGGATGAGTGTGGGAGTAAATCATATCAAACAGCAAAAATAGTATTGAATGTTTACTTTACCTACCTTTTCAGCTAACATCACCCAGAAGTTGGCCACTGACCATCATCAAAGGGCAGAACTTTGTTGCCGGATAAATAAAAATTCAATTTGTACAAATAAAATATTTGTTTGTTTGGTTGAACGCGCTAATCTCAGGACCTACTGGTTTGAATTGAAAAATTCTTTTTGTGTTGGATAGTCCATTTATCGAGGAAGGCTATAGGCCCATGCGAAGCTGGGCCGGGTCGCTAGCATCTGATAAAAGTAAAGAACTGTATATTTTTATTTTACTGTGCCTATGGTAATACTGTGCTGCTTTGCTGAATTGGAAGTAGGTAACTCTTCCCATTTTAATTTGAGAAGCTCCATAGTAATTTGAATCACACATTTATATAAATATTTTTTATTTATTTTTAGACAAATTAAGGTACCTATAAATATACAGCTTAACACCAGAATAAAATATAAACGAAACTTATAAAAATAATAATATAATGTACAATTTCAATCATAATATTGTCACCATTGGCATTTATTATTGTCAAGTCACTTCATTGTTCTATTTGTAAACTGTCAATTCAGAAATTCACTTGTTTAATTCACTCAATTTCACCCGTTCCCGGCCAAAGTGAAGTGAGAATCCTATCTCACCCTACTGTATTATGAATATATGAGGAATATTATTTATGTTTATAATTTGTATGTACAATAAAATAGTAGTAGGTACAAATTGGTAGAAATTAGGTGAGAAGCTACATAATGTAGATCAAATAATAGGTAAGGGGGTGTCTCCTTCTCGGCAAACGTTTTGGCAGGTCAGCGCATCATCTGTAGGCTGTAGGTGTTCACCGATTGCACTAAGATCATCAGCGGATAACGGATTTATAAAAAAACTTAACAAAACGCGACATTTTAGTGCTTTTTGAATTTCAAAATAAAAACAGTTATTTTCCTAGACACTGACAAAATATTTGTTATGAAAAAAATATTGTCATTCGCAGTCGTATGTTGGCAACTTGGTATTCAAATTCAGCGCTCAAGAGTAAACAACTAGTCACCGTAACCATGGTGATATCACGTGATTCTCATGTGAAAGGTGTTAGGTATTGTCATGTGAAAAAATCAGTAGATGTCGCAGGGTCTGTGTTACCAACGCTACAGTTTTTTAAGATTTTCAACTCTCCGAAGTGGATGAATAAAATGTTTTCAATATTGGTAAACGCGCTATTTCAAGATAGCAAATAAAATAAAAAACCTGTGTATGATATATCTTGTCAAGATCTTTTCTATTTGCGATTCTTATTAAAACACAAAACATTTTTTTTTTAATTTTGGCATATAGTCTTCACGTTTTTTTATTGCGGTTTGCAGCACTGCTCTAGGTACGCGTTGTTGCTAGGCAACAACGCTGCGCGTCCTCTTCTCAAGTGATTTTGAGGTTAAATACCTAATTTAAGCCAAGTGAAGTGAGATCTGTCAACTTTCAGTCACAGTCATGTCATGAGTACTATGACGAACATTTGCGTTGGTTGTCATACCTACCTCGTATGATAATAATTGTTAGATTGATGACATAGCTCGAAATACCTAACTACATAGGTAATAGGTTATGTTTGATAAAATTTGTGTGTAGTTCAATTTTTATCCTTTCATCCACCGACCACCATCATCACCTATTCATTGATTGTGTTTAGATAATAGATTTAGAGAAAAATTAGAAATTTGTTTGAAAAAAAAATGGGTTCACAATAACAAAAAAAAAAAAATGCGCCACTGACGTGTATCTGATCCATACTGTAACTATATACCTACTACCTATATATCTCTGCATAAAATTGTAGGTATCCACCATTGACTTGTGACTATTTATATGGTCGGTCGATATTCAGCCTTTTAACAAAAAAACATAATCAGTCAGATTATGTTTTATTGTTATTATTATTAAAAGAGGTAGTATGTTTATATACTTAATTAATAGCTTTGAAATAAATTAAACATACCTAATAATTCGTTAGTCGTTGAAAATAGCAGAAAAAGTAAAATAGATATCGATTAAGATTGTAGTGCTTTGTCAATCCCTAGCATCGGGACAGATGACAGCTCACTTCACCTGGGTGTTCACCGAGGGATATGTAACAGAATAGCACTGCAGGAGGGGTTTATGATTCGTGATATGAGAGTCCAGAACTAACGTGGTGATGGGTAAGTTAGTTTTTACGAAAGCATGATCAATACAATTTTCAAGCCTAGTGGGAAACAAATGGGTTGGCAGGAGCCCATGAGATGTGTTAAGTATAAGATAGTCAACTGTTCGATCATTATTATTATTCTGCTTAATATCTATGTTTAAATCACCGATTAGGGCGATGTTCTGCCATGGGGAGTTTGCTGTAAATACTATTTAGACTATCCAAAAACTTATCGAAACTGTCCTCAGAGTTATATGATGAAGAGCGATATACAACAACAATAGCGATTTTTTTGTCTATTTGACAAACGAGACAGTTGCCACCTAAAAAGCTAGGTTCCCAGGCAGAGACTATCAGGCCATGTTTTGTGTAGATGACTATTCCGTCGTTCTGATTGGAATTTGTTTCCGTGAAATAAGATTGAAAACCCTGCAATACGGGTAAATTACTAACCTTACTGAGCCAGCATTCTGTCAAGATTATGACATCAAATGAGATTTTTGTTAAGTGAAGCAGGACTTGTAGTTGACCAAAGTTTTTGTTTATACTGCGTATGTTTAGGTGTATAACATTCAAGTTGCTATCGGTATTGTTTACAAACTTAAGGCAGTCCTCTGGGCTACAGGTGAAAGAGTTACCTACGTTTAGCGAGTCTAGTTAGTAGTAGTGGTAGTTACACATAAAAGATTAGGGTACATAATTTTATGATTATCCATGAACTTAAACTACTACTTTACAATACACTTTTCATCAATGTGGTCAATTTGAGGCGGCGTTGGCGTCCCTTTGTTTGTCACTGTTACAACGCTAGCGGCATAGACAAGACAAACATTGTGGTACGCTAACGCTAGCGTTACCACTGGTAACGCTGGCGTTGGCAGATAATTGCAACATTAAATAATGCAAAATGTTATCATTATCACTTTTATTTATTTATTGCGTACTTTTATTTATTTATTGTATTTAATAACTTTATACATATAATTGATAGATAAGTCGGGTTTACATATTCTTTACAGAAGGTTATCCTGCTTATTTTTGTTAGATATTTATTATTATATATTTTTTTTATTTATTTACCTTTTAGTCGTGACTGTGGCCGCCCGTGGCATCTCTGCAAGGCCCTGTCAGAATACCAGCGCTGCGACATTTCATGTCGTAGCATTGTGCTGAGACAGGAGCCTTTTTGGTCTCGTACAGGTTTTATAAGTCTTTTTTTTATGTTGTATTATTTGTTTTTTGTATTATTTGTTTCGGTTTACCTGTACGAGGTTTCAAATAATCAATTTTTATTTCTTTATTTCTTTCTAGTTTGCTGTTAATGTCATTTATGGTAGCCATTTGAATAAAACAGAAATTTCAAAACGTGACATAGTTGTGTGAATTTGGAAAAGGGCTATTGTATGAGTGTGCTTCAAATTGGATGAACATTGCTTATTTATACGTAATCTAAATATGGAGTGATTGTGTAGTTATGGGCGGAGTAAATATGAAATCGTGAATTTTAAATGTACCTAAATATTCGTACATGGTGCGTAAAAGTGAGTGTGTGTGAATTAAACAAGTTTGCATATATCTAAAGACACATTTAAAACAATTATAAGGAAGTTCAGAAAGTCACATAGTTACGTTTTTGACATCAAGGAGACATTTTACCGTGTTAACCAATATTTGTTTTGCAACTTCAATTTTTCTCAGGAAAATATTGCCGTATGATATCCAACAAAATTTGAACCCGTTGTGTTTGGCAAACTGTCGAGCCAAGTAGAAGAGCTTTTTGGTATTAGAGGGAAGTTGTTCCGCGATGTATATGGGCTGGCATGCTCCTGAAATACCGATGAGCGCAGTATTTACTTTATTCTCCTTTGCCTTGTCTTATTGATCAATCGGATGGCAGAAAGCAGGGTCTCTTTTTTTTGGACTGTAGAAAATTCTGCTATAATCGGACGTGGGGTGGCGGGGGTGTTTGATGATTTCCCAGGGAGACGGTAGATATCCCGGAGCTCAGATTCAGTTATTTGTATCCCCACGGTTTTACCTAGATTGCAGACAGTATTAGCAAGACTGCTACTGGACTCCGAATCGGATTGCGGTACGTTACGTATCTCGATGCCAGCTGATCTTGACCTCTGTTGCAAGTCCTGAATTTTCCTTTCCAAATTTTCTATATAGCATTTTTGTTCTTGATGGACTTTTTTTAGATCCTCGATTTCTTTTTTGAATTCCTCAAATTGGAGATTTATGAACGTCATCGCATTCACAATCTCTTCATTGGATTTGCATATTTCTGCATTTGATCCTTGTATCTGCATGTTTTGGGATTTCATTTGACCAATTTCAGTCATTAGTTTGGACATAGCCGCCGTCTGATCTGCAGTCAGTTTAGAGATCGTGGCATTTTGTTCTTCCCTCCACTCACGAAGCGTATCCTGGAGTTCTTGCGGGGATGTAAAAGCAACACTTTGCGGCGAAGTGTCATCCGCATGTCGGGAACGTTTATAATATCTATTCATGTTTACATTTTTGCTCATAGTGACTGCCGAGCTGATGTCAGGTTCCGATTGCGTTACGATTGGAATCGGGTTGATTGTCCGAGTCATGGGAGTTTTGGGTGGGGTGCGCTGTACTCCGGACATGTTTCTAACTAGGTTATAGAGTAATAATAAAAACAATAATATTAAACACAACCAGAAAACACAAGTCGTTGCGAGAGGCGGACTGTTGTTGATTTGAGCCAGGCGTAGCAGATGCGATGCTCGTAGCCGAACCGTAGCAGGCGGTAGTAGCAACGTAGCAGTGACGTGACGCACGTAGCGGATCGCTAATTAGAGACCGCTGGCACTTGCTTCAATGGCGCGTAGGCGACACGGTCGGCTCGTACCTTCACCACTTCACCGGGCGCGGGTTCGAATCCAACGAATCACATAGACACTTTTAAAGTCGATTTAGAACTGCACTCCCAAAACAATTTGTATCTCTCTCTCTAAGACCACCCAGTGGGTTTCAACCACCGTTGGTAAAAGACCGGTAAGTGAGACAAGGAATCAAAAAATTACTTGATCAACCAATCACAAAAATTAGGTACAGAAAACACCGAGGACAACCGACACACGTCCACACTGTTAGGCGCTCGATAGCCGAATCCAATCCGATTTATCATTCATCCTATTTTTATAATTCAAAAATTTCAAAATTCCGAACGTTTCACAACTACTACTACTACTACTACTACTATTCTCAAAAAACCGAGTTTCAAAAGATCGAATAACAAAAAGTCCGACATAACGAAAATTCGAAACATCAAAAATACGAATTCTGATTATTAAAATACCGATTATCTTTTTTTGCAGTGTATTAGTTCTCATTATAAATTATGATTGATTTGAATAGAAATATTTTCTCTGGAAAAAAAATCAAATATTCTTTATCCTCCTACCACCACCGGTTCCACCCAAAAAGCCGAAGAAGAGACGTACTCCGAGGGGTCTGCGCGGTCGGCGGACTGCTGCGGCGGCGCCCATTGCTCCTGAAAAGGAACAACCTGGGACCGGGGGTGGTCCGGGAGAGCGCGCTTCTACGAAGCGTGCTCGCCTGGACGACACCCGATCACCCAGAGGGGAGGCCAAACGCGCGAAAACCGACGCGAAACCGAAGCGGGCAGTGAGCTATGCAGATGCGATGCAATCGCATCTGAAGGTAGCGGTCATTACTGTCCCGCCGAGGGACCTCTCGCAGAGTCAGGCAGAGCAGCTTAAGGTAGCTATCGATGATAGCATCCTACAAGCAGCACTGTCGCCACCGTCTCCGAGTGCGCGAGCTCCATCTTTCCGCGGGCGTCCCTTCATGATGGATGGGATACTAGCGATGTGGTGTGAGGACGCGAACGCTCTAGGCTGGCTGGATGAAGCGGTCAAAACCATCGCATCACCCATACCCGGCACCACTCTGGCTGTCATCAAGCAGTCAGAGCTGAAGAAGAGGCTGAAGGCAGGGCTTCTTTTACACACTCGCATCATCGACGCCGAGACGCTGCAAAAAGTCCTTTGTGCCCAAAACCCGTGGTACAAAGTCGACTCCTGGCAGTGTTACGACATGTCGGTGGACGAGAACACCGAAGAGGGAAGCTCTCAGGAGAAGGTGGCCCACTTGATCCTGGGCATTCCCGAAGACCAAAAGGAGACCATCCTTGAAAGAGGCCGCCGTGTAGCCCACATGTCCGGAAGCGGCTACATCCGCTTCTTCAACATGGAGGAGGAGACAACGAGCGGGGACAACCAGACGGCGACGGGTGAGACCACGGCGAAGGAGACGTCAACTCCTAAGCCGACCACCTCAGCTCCCCAACAGGGTCCGAGCGGGGCGGGGTCGAGCTCACAGTCGGAAACGGGGGAGGGAGGGACAAGCGACGAAGATGACGTCCTCCGCAGTCCCTAATTCCCTCACCATTATTCAAACCAACCTCCAGCACAAACAAATAGCGGCGGCCACCTTACGCAGAGTGCTGGAGGTAGACAACAAGACCGTCGCCCTGATCCAAGAACCTTGGATCAGGAATAACAGAATATGCGGTCTGAACAACATCGGAGGTAAGGTGCTGTTAGACACCTCTATTGACAAACCAAGGACTTGTATCTTCATGCCTAAAACCATGACAACAACTTTGCTTAACCAATTCTGTTCTAGAGATCTCACGGCAGTTAAAGTCCTCACAGATAAACAAACAACCCTGGTGTTGGCATCAGTGTACATGCCGAGCGAAGGCGAAGTGCCTCCAAAGGAACTGGCCAAGCTGGTGCAACACTGTGACACACACGCCTGGGATCTAATCAGACTGCAACGCTCACCACTCGCTGTGGGGAAGTAAGGATATAAACAAAAGGGGTGAGTTACTAACCGAATACATATTTCAAACAAACCTAAACATCATGAATAGGGGCAAGGAACCTACGTTTGTGAGTTCAAGGTACCAAACAATCATTGACATTACTTTAGCAACAGACGCGGCGGCGGACCTTATAAAGGGATGGCACGTGTCAAACGAACCATCCTTTGCGGATCACCGCCGCATATGTTTTCAAATACAGTACAAACCGACAGACCCTGTCCGATACCGCAACCCCCGTAAAACCGATATAACAAAATACTTAAATTTACTTACCAATGCACTAAGTGACATTCAAATGACAGACTCGACACTTAGTACAGAAAACATAGAAACAAACATACAACTTTTATCCAAAACCCTCTTAAAAAGTTACGAACTGTCATGTCCTACAGTAGTACCCATAGTGTCGAACGAAAGTTCCTGGTGGGGGCCAGAACTCGAACGTCTACGGGAAAAACTTAGGACACTTTTTAATCGAGCGAAGAACACCAGAGTCGACGAGGACTGGGATAACTATAAGACTGCACAGAAACACTACAAAAAACGGATTAGATTCCGTAGTAGAGAAGGTTGGCGCACTTTCTGTAGCAGTATTAACTCAACGAACCAGGCCGCTAGAATAAAGAAAATTCTAGCCACGGGAGACCTCAAACTTTTGGGCACCCTTAAAAAGGCTGACGGCACGTACACGAGTACAGAAGACGAAACCAGTGCACTATTGCTTGAAACACACTTTCCCGGCTGTCAAATAACAGCAGAGTCAGAGTGGCGGGACGAGCACTATAGCACACCAACATCCCAGGAATGGGAAATTGCAAACGAGATAGTAACCGCAGACAAGGTGGCATGGGCCCTAAAAAGCTTTAAGCCGTTCAAATCTGCCGGGCTGGATGGAATATTCCCAGGATTACTACAATGGCCAATAAATCTGATAACAAAGTACCTGGTACCAATATACAGGGCATGCATTGCCTTCAAATACATACCTACAGCATGGAGGGAAGCGAAAGTAGTATTCTTACCAAAACCAGGTAAAGAGGACTATACTCACGCAAAATCCTTCAGACCCATCAGCCTAACGTCTTTCCTACTGAAAACGTTGGAAAGACTGGTTGACCGACACCTACGGGATGGAGCACTGAAAACAAAGCCATTACATCCCCAACAACACGCTTACACGAAAGGCAGATCAACTGAATCGGCTCTGCACTTGTTAGTACACAAGATAGAGTCAGCCATTACAAATAAATCATCAACACTAGCTGCCTTCATAGATATAGAAGGAGCTTTTGATAAAACCACGCACAACAGCATTATCCATGCCCTGCAAGGCTACAAAGTCGAACCAGCAATAACAAAATGGATTACTGAGTTGGTCAGCAAAAGGGCAGTTCAAATAGAAGTAAACAATACAACAAGAGCAAAAGTGATCAAGGGATGCCCACAAGGAGGCGTCCTATCACCACTTCTATGGAACATAGTAGTGGACAGCCTTCTAAAAAGACTAAACGAACAAGGCTACACTACTATTGGATATGCAGATGACCTAGCAATACTGATAAGCGGAAACGCTGAAAGCATCTTATGCGAAGTAATGCGATCTGCTTTACGTATTGTGGAACAATGGTGTGGCGACCATCAGTTGTCAGTAAATCCAAGAAAAACAGAACTCATTCTTTTCACCAACAAAAGGAAGTTACCAGAACTCAAGCTACCAAACTTATTCAATACCAAACTCTCCCTATCAACTCAAGTGAAATACCTGGGCGTCACACTTGATCATAAATTAAATTGGGCGAGTCATATCGAAAATAAAACAAAGAAGGCCTGTATAGCTTTTTATCAGTGCAAGAGACTAGTTGGTAAAAAATGGGGTCTCAACCCTAAAATAACACTGTGGCTATACACTTCAGTTATCAGGCCGTCTATAACATACGGATCCGTTGTGTGGTGGCCCAGAACACAACTGGCTACGGTGAAAACGAAACTCCAAAGCCTGCAACGCCTGGCTAGTGTTGCGGCAACTGGATGCATGAGAACTACTCCATCAGTCGCTCTTGAGTACCTGCTGAACCTAAGACCTCTGCATCTCGTCATTAAAGAAGAGGCACAGGCAGCCGCACTAAGACTGAGAGCCAACGGACTGTGGAAGCTAAACATAGAAACACCACACTCAACTGTACTGAATGGAATCCTGAAGGAAATACCACTCCTTGAGGCGCCCACGGACAGAACATTGTGTCATCATGTTTTCGATCGAAGATACAATATCCAACTTACAGCAGAAATGGAAGATAACTCTGGTATCGATGAAGTTAGGATATACACAGATGGCTCCAAAACCACACAGGGTACTGGGGCAGGTGTCTTCTCGAACGACCTAAATATTAAAATCTCAACCACCCTAGATAAACTTAACACTATCTTTCAAGCAGAATGTATAGGTATAACCAAAGCAGCACAAGCGGTTGCAGCCAGAGATGTCAGAGGACATAATATTAAAATTGTCTCAGACAGTGCATCCGTACTTCAAGCTCTACAAAGCAACACTATAACCTCTGTCCTAATACTGGAGTGTCATAATACACTGCAGTCCATTGCAAACACAAACAGGGTGACTCTGCAATGGATTAAAGGACACAGTAACTCACTGGGAAATGATGCAGCCGATGAACTGGCCAAAAGGGGTTCAAGGACGGCGGTATACGGCCCGGAACCACTACTGCCTATACCCCTGGCACAAATCAGAGCATGGCTGCGCCTTACAACAGAAGCTAACTACCAAACAGAATGGAGAAACAGCGCAGGATGCAGGCAAACAAAGAATGCTGTTCCGGTAGCTTCGAAGAAGCTTGCCCGCAACCTCACAAGACTAAACAGGGACCAAATCCGTAAAGTATTAGGTACGATAACCGGACACTGTCCCCTAAACAAACACCTGTGCACCATAGGTGTGACAGATAGCCCTCTGTGCAGAGGCTGCATGGAGGCGGAAGAAACGCCACAGCACGTGCTCATGGAGTGCAGGAGCGTGGCGGATCAACGGGCACAGATTCTCCAGTCTCCAGTGTCACTATCGGAAGTCTGCAGCAACCTGAAAAGGCTGCTCGGCTTACTGGGAGGAACTAGGATGGCTGGAATAAAAGAAGAGACAGATTTCACGTACAATGGCCCAATCGAGTGGCTAAGTGCGGAAAAGGCCCCGACAAACTAACTAACTAACTATGGGGTACTGTGTAAAATACTATAATAAAATACCACTTGATATTCTACAATTGAATGAAAAACAATTTAAAACATGTATTAAACGCACACTATGTAGACAAGCATATTATAAGTTAGAAGATTACATCAATGATAAAAATGCTTGGCTGAATGCTGGTCCTGCTCCACAGCCAGTTTAAGGAATTTCCAAATTGGAAGAAAAGGATGTTTCCTACCCCTTTTTCTATTGACATGAGTAACGAGTATCGTTATTTCTTATATATAGATTTTTTAAATTATTAACTTATCACACTTCGTATGATAAAATAATATACATTGGAAACCATAGTTTTGTATAATTTAGCAGCATTATTTCAATTTTGTAAATTTGAATACCATGGAGCCATTTACTAAGTATATTAATATCTTTTTGTTTGACAAAAATTAACATGGCGGTTGGGAGTATTGTCATGCTCGCTCAAATGTCTCGCTGATGGTGGCGCGTGTGTTGGATCATTCGGCTCCCTTCAAAATGGTTGAGCTGAATGGTGCTGATTCACGCGTCATGTTCGTGAACGGGCGCTGTCAGTAGAGTTTGGTCAGCTCTTATCTGCCATGGATTAGATGCCTCTTTATCTTGCTTCTTTTTTGTGTTTTGTATTGTTAGATTACCTTCATAGTTTTCACATATAGAAGCAACAAGAATCATGTAACCAGACTTTGTAACTTTATTTAAAAGAGTGTCCGTGGAGTTTCTTGCTCGTTCTTCTCCATATAGACCTACCTACGTTTTGGAACGAGCAACTAGCTTCAACTCTCTGACTAACTGACCGACTCCTTGACAATTCAAAAGTGCCTGTAAATGGTTTAATTGAAATAAATGCTTTGACTTTGACTTTGAATGAATTGAATTATATAATTTCTGTACGTACAAAATATTGTAAACATTTTCTTCTTAAAAGAGTAAGTATGGAGTTTCTTGCCCATTCTTCTCCGTACGAAACTACCATTTGGAATGGGTAACTGGATTCAATTTTCCTAATATGACGTTTAAAAGTGCCTTTTCATGGTTTAATTGAAATAAATGATTTGACTTTGACTTTGTTTAGTTTTCCTTAACCACATCCAGTGTGTCCAGTATGTATTTAAATAGGAACAACTACTGCTGACCTGTTTTCCTTATAAAACTGTCAATTTAATGACCAGTAGGTATATTCTACTGCAACCACAGTCGTTTCCGACAAATGTCAATTTAATAATCAGTAGATATAATCTACTGCTTTCACAGTCATTTCCGACAAATGTCAATTTTATGACCAGTAGATATAATCTACTGCTTTCACAGTTGTTTCCGACACTTGTCAATTTAATGACCAGTAGGTATATTCTACTGCTTTTGTGCTTCTTGATTTGTTGTTTTAGAACTAATCTTGTAGGTAGCACAAATCAAATAACCAAGCTTGAGGTCCCCAGTTTGACTCCCATTTGATTTTGAAATGCAACAATCTTCTCCTTCTTCTACCCTTATCCCATGTTACTTGGGGTTGGAACAACACGTCTTCGTCTTGTATTCCGTCTTGTCCAACCTCATGCTTTGACTGGCTCCTTTTCCATTCAAATTATTCACACAATCCATCCATCTTTTCTTTGGCTTTCCTCTCCCTCTCCATCCATCCATTTTGAAATGTAACAATATTATGTATTTTTCCTTCCGAATAATTATCTACCTGTAGGAGACTTACCGAACATGGTTATCGGTCTGGGCAGAGAGGGGGACGAACGCGGTTTGGAAAAGAGTACTGCGTCTCTTGATTAAACCTCGATTCTCCATTTCCGGAAATAAGCGCCAAAGGCTTTTGCCGCGGATTGGAGGGTACGAGCTAAGCAGTCTGGGTTGCGACCCGAGTAATAGTGGCCGTGTCGTCAGCGAATAGAGCCAATTGGGCCTTTTTATCTTTGGGGATGTCGCTGGTAAACAGCGTGAAAATGAGGGGGGATACTACAGAGCCCTGAGGGACGCCAGCGCGTATCGGGTGGGGTGAAGAGAGCGCACCTTCGATGCGATAGCGAAAGGTGCGATTCGACAAAAAGTCACGCAAGATGAGCACGAGACGATCTGGCACTCCGAGTTGGTAAAGCTTGTATAGTAAGCCGTTGTGCCAGACTTTGTCGAATGCTTTCGCTATGTCAAAGAAGAGCGCACCCGTCATCAAGCCACGCTGAAAACCAGCGCTTATGTGCTCGACGATGCGGTGGACTTGTTGGACGCAGCTGTGTTCGGTTCGAAAGCCAAACTGCTCGTCGGGAATGAGACTCTTTGCTTCGGCAAAGTCTTTGAGCCGCTTATAAATAAGCCTCTCGTAGATTTTGCCTAGAACATTGAGTAGACTAATAGGACGGTAACTGGTGGGATCAGACTTGGGTTTGCCTGGTTTCGGAATGCCGATAACGGTGGCCTCTTTCCATGCCTGAGGAAAAATGTTGTTGCTTAGAGCGCCATTGAAGATGGCGGTCATTAGCATTATGAGATGGGCGGGGAGGAGTTTGAACACCTTATTGGTGATACCGTCAGAGCCGGAGGCTTTCCGGGGTTTGAGCCTCTTGATAATATCGTGCACTTCGTCGGGAGTGACAGGAGGCAGAGGATAATCAGGGTCTTCAACGGGTGGGAGAGAGGCTCTACGTTCAACTTCGGCGTCGACCTCAGAAAGGTGAGCTTCGTCTACTGGTTGAGAGCTGGGGGTGCATTGAGACTCTAGGCTGTCGGCTAGACATTCAGCCTTTTCATCGTTGTCGAAGGCGACGCTACTGTCGGGACGAATGAGAGGGGGCATGGAGGCCTCGTTAGAAGAACGGAGCTTCCTTTGGAGTTCCCAGAAGGCTAGGTGGGTAGGCTCGAGTTCGCTAAGTGTCTTGTCCCAGCGGCTGGAGCGCAGCTCCTCGATGCGTTTCTTTACAGCACGCTGTAAAGAGCGCATGTGAGCCTTGTTCGCATCGCAGGGGAAGGCACTGTACGCACGGACGGCCGCGTTCTTCTCGGTCAACAGATCGCGCACATCGTCAGGCAGTTTCCAGCGATGATCGCTCATCGCCGGAACCTCCCTTGAACAATCGTTTAAGACGAATTGTACATGATTTGTGAACGAGTCGATCGCGCCCGTCGTGTCTGTGACTGTCACCAAGTGGTCGGGGATAGCGTCCAAGTGAGGCGACGTGATGGATTGTAGGCTTTCGCTTACTTTCCTCCAGTCGGTAAGAATTTGGGTCGGAGGGGGCTGGCTAGGGTCAGAGGGACCTGAACGGGGAGCTAGTTCTAATATCACTGGACGATGGTCGGAATTAAGCTCGTGTAGCGTCTCTATAGATTGCAAACGGAGGTTCACATTCTTGAGCAGCGCTATATCGAGGATGTCGGGAAGATGGTTGGGATCGTGGGGGAAATGAGTGGGAGTCATCGGGGCGATGACGTCGAAGTTCTGTTGGGAACAGAGGTTGAGATCGCCCGCCAGTAAGACGGAGTCACCCAGGCCAAGAAGAGCAGAAAGGTCATCCTTGAGGAGGATAGGATCATCCTCCGATGGTGATGTAGGGACGTATCCTGATATAATAGTTAACGGCTGATGACCGGTCATGCCGAGCCGACAGACAGAGACCTCGAGGCGAGCCGGGGGAGGAGGGTCATTAGAAATGCAGTACAGAGCCTTTCTATAGTATATTATGGTACCGCCCTTGTGACAACGAGACCTATCATTGCGAACTATACGGTAGTTGGCAATATTCGGGTCACGATGATGGGGCTTAAGAAAGGTCTCCTGTATGAGGAGGATATCAAGTTGATGGTCGCGGAGGAAATTGGCGATCTCATCACGTTGGTTAATAATGCCATTGGCGTTAAAGAATCCTAACTTAAGGGATCGAGGTTTGGTAGTACACGGCCTTTCCTTATCCATTGGATTAGTTAGGGTATAGTTGGACTGGCGAATCCATCAGCGCTGGCATGGGCAGAGATTGGGAGGGCCTCAATGCAGGGAACGCTCTCTGATGATTCAGCGAGTTCCATGGGGAGGGCCTCTGAGGGCTGAGACGCTCGGGCATCTCTGAGGAGGGAATCTTAACAGAGGGGCTTTGCCTTTGTTGACGAGCGTTCGCACGATTGGTCAACTTGGGAGAAGAGGATTTTGGGGCTTTGGGGCAGCCGCGGTAATTGGCGGGGTGACCTGATTGGCCGCATAGCACACAGCTGGGAGGTTCTGTGCACAGATTGCGGTCTTTCGGACGGGGACAGTCAGCAGTTGCGTGCTCACCCAGACACTTGACGCATCTGGGGGTCGCGTAGCAATTGCGTTGGGCGTGACCGTAAAGTTGGCAGCGGTGCCACTGTCCAACCGTATCGGATTTATAAGGCCTCTCGATCGAGATGTCCGACAAGTGACATACCGACTTTACTTTAAAGATCGGATGGTGGCCGTCGGTGTGATCGCACACGACAAGAACCGAGTCGTATGCAATCGCACCCCTAGCTTTGTGCAGACGATGCACAGCGGATACTGGGACATTTTGCGACTGAAGGTCGGCGAGAATCTCTTCCATTGAGATTTCTTTGGGGACGCGTCGGATTACCACACGGGTGGGTTTATCATCGGGCAGGGAATAAGTGTGGAACGAAATGTTCCTCACTTTTAACAAGGATGTAAGTTCCCTGTGGTCGTTCACCGTGGGAACTTGAACTTTGATACCCTGTTGGGTCGAGCGCGCGTTTGTGTATTTGATCTTACGATCATTACACAATTTGGACACGTCGGTCCACTTCACCTTGTCCTGGATGAACAAGGGAGGCGGGGCGGGTAGTTTCTTTTTTGAAACCGAAGGATTGGAGGCAACAGTGGACAAGGGACTAGCGGGACGGCTGCCCTCTGGACGAGAGGTAGCTGAGACGGAGGGGGCCGAAACCGAGGGGGTGGGGGAGGGGGGGGGGGCGCGGCTACGGCTTTATTGGCCTTGGTGGCCTGAGAGGGACTCTTACCCTTCTTTCTCTTGCCTCCCGGACCGACAACTTGGTAGTCGTCGTCCGAGGACGCGGAGGCAGAGTGGGCTTCCTCAGAGTCGGAGTGAGATGGCTCAGAGACAGGGACAGAAGTATCCATTGTTTCTGAGAAACATGGCGACGCAGAGCGCAGCTGCGTGGGAACAATGGCCGCGGGAACAATGGGCTCGGAAACAATAGGTGTTTCCGCGTACGGGCTTGTTGTCTTAATTGACAATAGGGACGGGATTTGCGGTGGCATAGAGGATGCCGATACAAGTGTGCCTTCGTTGGCGTTATCGGGGGAAAAGGGGCTATCAAATACGTCACTGAAGTCAGCGACGCTAGTTTCGGCTGCTTTACGGGACGCGGACGAGTTCTCTAGCCATATCGCTAGATCGGCTTGGAACAGGGCGCTTTTAAATAAGCGGGCCTTGACGTACGCTAATATTTCAGCGTCCGACATGGTCGGAGGGAAAGCTAAGTTGGGGAGGGAATTTTGAGAGATTTAACTCTCAGGGAAGCCTAAATTAAACCTAACACCTAACTCTAACTCCCCGGGTGGAGTGGCCCGGGGATGTGTAGTCCTTCCTGTCGGGTGTAGACAGGGAGGTGAGTACCTATTGGTGAGCCCTAAGCTTGTAAACCCGTCGCCAGTCTTATTGTGCGAACGGGGCCCTAGCCAGTCTAGTGCGAAGGGTGTAGACACGCCCAACCAACACTAAGGTTCGACTAGGAGACCCCCCAAGGCCGAAACATTAGCTCCCGACTCCAATTGACTGCCTCGCCCTGAAGGGGTTTGGCGGGTGTGATTGGGGCAACACGCACTCGGCTTCGTTGGCACCGTAAGGTATCCACCGAGTACCACGAAACTGTGGTTTTGCCCTGAAGGGGCCTAGAAGCTACACGACTGACTCTGTTTTATAGAAATAGGAATTTCAGCCGTCGCCTTGAAAAAGGCAACTTTTGAACAGTTGGTTGCAGTCGGCTGACTACAGGAATCGTTGCGGCGGGCGCAGCGAGAGCGGGTGACGAGCGTAGCGGCAGAGCGTGGAGCCAAGAGGCGACACGTCCGTGCGCGGCGAGCGTCGAGCGAAGAGTCACTGACCGCCCCACCTATCGCACCGGTATTTATAACCGAGCGACGTATGCGCCCGAGACAACGTCATAATACTGTTATCGGTTTGCAGCGCGACACATTGATATCCACATACACTACAATAATAATAACACGACGACGTGAGAATTCTTCAACTAGTTAGCTGTGAGGCGCTGCGCCGCAACAACTTACTATGTAACCAGTCTTATTTATTGTCGTTTTTTGTCTTATGAAATGACAATGCAATTTAATATCATTTTTATGTAACAGGTAACCATTACTCGAATTGCAAACATTTACAATCTTGTCCTTTGACAAAGAAATCTCAGTAGCAGTCATACTAACTCGAAAACCGTTAGGTACCCACGATCTATTGACCTATGAAAATATCACTAAGTACGTTACGTAGGTATTCAGCAAACAAAACATGAAATAACATTTCGTCACAAAATCATTAATTACTGCCTGACAAAGCAATTGCAAAGTACTAATAACATTATTATTGCATACCTACTAAAAATACCAAATCATTTACTCAAAATTTTTAAGAAATACTCTCCATCATTAAAGAACATTCAACACCAAAATCAAAATCAAATTTGAAACACTCACTTTCACATTCGTTGCCGCTTGCTTTCTTATCTTGTTAATGCCTAGTTACGCACCATATCAAAACTTAAATAGGCTTGCCCTTACTACACGAAATAGACACGTTAATTGTAAAACTAAGTTTTAAAAATAAGTCAACCAATCATCACATTATATTTTAAACAATAACCAGGTAACACGTGAAATAAAAATCGTAAAAGATTACTACCAATTAATACGTCACAAAGAACTTGGTCAGTACAGTCTACATTAGCAAAACTGTTATCGGCGACAGCTATGTAGATACGGAGCCCTTCAACGCCTTGTTTATTGTGAAAATAAGCCGGCTTTCTTCTACTGTACTCCCGTCGCGCATTGGAATCGGGTATGTCGGGGTCAAATTCCGGCGACATCAACTTGCTATTAGCGAGTGAATAGCTTTTTAGAGTTTGTATTAACGCGTACATTTGTTGATTTAGTATTTTAAAAAGTTACCGACACTGATTGTTATTGTCATTGTCCCCGCGTGTGATTTCATTAGCACGATGTCATCCCAGTTCTGATGTCGGATCAGTCAGGATTTAGTCCGTTAGATTCAGTCATCATGTGGTCAAAATGTGGGTTTCGTGCAATGAAAACACACTGGGTATAGGGTACAATACACGGCATTCATTAAAACCACAATTTACCACAATTAATTTAAAATAAACTCAGCCACTATAATTAACATAGACATAGGTTCACTTAGACATAAACATAGGCACTTCACTTCAACAACGAATTGTAAGTACAGTTTCGGGACGTATTAGCTCCGTTGCGATCAGACACTGGATTCTGAATGTCTTCCTCGCTATCGACTGAAAACATCACGACTCTGTAGAAGCGCGCCAAAATGGTGGTGCTCGATAATGGCGCGCTTGCGATATTTTTTTACTTCATCGAAGTCACGTCTGCCACTTTATCAGTTGACCTATTATCAATTCGATTTTTTTCGTTGCTCCGACGTGTCATTTGGTCGAAAAACTTTTTAACAAAGTTACACTTAGCCGAAATAACATTTGTTCGAACATTCGTTATACCACTGTTTTAATTACCAATTTTCACCAAACGCCTAGAAGTAAATATGTCTGATATTGAGTCAATCGATTTTGGGTCAATAGTTTTCGGTATAACCGGTACTCCACAAGAAAAAAAAATACGTCGTTAAAGAAACGAAAAGTCAAAAACTTTTGAAAATTAAAGACAATTTGAGTGAAATTAAATATTAAAAGTCATTAATTATTTAAATGTAATGGCACTTAATAAAGCAGGTGGTCTCAGTAAGAAGCTTGCAAACAAAGATTCTTGCTTCAAGTATGCAAGCAGACATGCAGCATGCAAGCAGGCATGCAGCATGCAAACAAGCATGCAGCATGCAAGCAAGCATGCAGCGTGCAAACAAGCATGAAACATGCCAGCAGGCATGCAACATGCAGCAAGCATTGTTTCTGTCACGGCTCCGGCGCTACGGGGTCTGGGCGGCCCCACGCGAGCTCATCGTCGCAGATGGTTTTGCGCCTGCTCCTCAGCTCGCGGGCCGCCCCACCCCTCCGCGCCTACGCGTTTTTAAATTACACTCTAGGCGTAGGGCAGACAAGACTGCGTGAAGTCGGTTTTGCAGCGATTCGTTTCTGTCACAAAATTTTGTAACATATTTACTTTTTATGACACTATTTTAATTTAATATTGAAAATACTGAAGTAGGTAATACGGGAGATGAATAAAAGTTGTGAACTCACTTGCCTTATTTATTAAGGTGCACACACGTCCCGTATAAAGTTCAAAAGTGGAAGGAGAAAGTCAACACAAGAAGAAGCACAGATAGAAAGTCACAAGCACAGTCGTAGGCACAAGAAATAGAAGATAGGTAAGCAGAATTTAAACAAGCTTAGGTAAACAAGCGCGCAAGGAGCATATAGTACTTAGCGGCAGCGTGCGGTTAGTTACCCGGCATGTAGCGGACTGCCGATTGGTGAAGCGCGAGGAAGCGGGAGGGGTCCCGCTCGCTGCGCGGCCGCCGGCCGATGCAACCGGTCAGTGACTCACGCGCTTGTTTGTTACATTTTTACATACTTACAATAAAGTCAGTTGTCTGTTGTTTTACACATAATAATTGTTTTAATTAATACAAAGTATTTATTTATGTATGTTATTAACACTATATATATATATATCTAGGATACTAACAATACTAACATTGATTATTATTTATACCTTTATTTATATTTGTATAAAATATATTTGTATGTAAGGACATACTTATGTGTTGTGATTTTGTGACACGTACATTTACAAGTAACGCTACAATACTACCAAGTAACCGGCTATATATTTGTGATAAAATAATATTTCGTAAAATGTTGTTTTGACGGGGTGAAAATATGGCAAATAAATCATTTGGCAAATGAAAATAGTTCAAAAGAGGCTTCGGCCAATAGGAAAAAGTTATTTTGTAAATCGGAGAAACATAGTTCGGTAAAATAATACCTATGACACACGATACTTCGATGATCTAAAACTATGTCAAAAAAAGCATATAGCAAAAAAGACGTCGGTCAATAGTTTTCGGTAAAGTGAAATTCGGACAAAAATAATTCGGAAAAGTGATTGGTTCCCGAGGTTACCTATCATAAGGTCGAAAAATATTTGGCCGAATTTCATTTCACCTAAAACTTTTCAACTTTTCTCGTTTCATATTTTTTTACTTCATCGAAGTCACGTCTGCCACTGTATCAGTTGACCTATTATCAATTCGCTTTTTTTCGTTGCGCCGACGTTTCATTTGGTCGAAAAACTTTTTACCGAAGTTACACTTAGCCGAAATAACATTTGTTCGAACATTCGTTATACCACTGTTTTAATACCATATTTCACCAAACGCCTAGAAGTAAATATTTCTGATATTGAGTCAATGATAACCAGCAAAAAAAATACGTCGTTAAAGAAACGAAAAATCAAAAACTTTGAAAATTAAAGACAATTTAAGTGAAATTAAATATTTGAAAGAGCTTTCAAAACTAATGTATTTATTACACTGGCGTTATAGAGTGGTACACTACATAAATACGAAAAACTTTATTCCGAAAGTCAGAAATACGAATTTCAAAATACCGATTTTCATAATTCCGAATAGTTCAAAATTCCTAATATGGCAACTCCGATTTGTCATTCATCCTATTTTTATAATACTAAAATTTCAAAATTCCGAACGTTTATAATTACTATTCTCAAAATACCGAGTTTCAAAAGATCGAATAACAAAAAGTCCGACATAATGAAAATTCCGAACATTAAAAATACGAATTCCGATTATTAAAATTCCGATTATCTTTATCGTTATCGTGCAATCGTTTATCGTGCAATCGTTTATCGTGCAAGCAAGCATGCAGCATGCAAGCAAGCATGCAGCGTGCAAGCAAGCATGCAGCATGCAAGCTTGCTTGAATGCATACTTGCTTGAAGTATGCATCATGCAAGCGAACATGCAACATGCAGCAGGCATGGTTTCTGTCACGGCTACGGCGTTGCGGGGCTCCGGCGGTACCACGCGAGCTTATCGTCGCAGATGGTATTCACGCTCACCACCGCAGCTTCGGCTTACTGGCCGGCGAAGTCGGCCAGCCTCAGCTGCGGCGGCGGGCGTTAAAACCACCTGCTCCTCAGCTCGCTGGCCGCCTCGCCCCTCCGCGCCTACGCGAATTTAAATTACACTCTAGGTGTAGGGCAGACAAGACTACGTGGAGTCGGTTTCACAGCAATTCATTTTTGTCATTAACTTTTGTAGCAGGACATATTGACTTTTTAAGATTATTTTTGTTATTGTCTTTCTTTTTATACCTATATATTTTTGTTGAAATAAATTCCATAGAAAAATACACCGAATGAACAATATTTGTTAAAAAGTAATTCTACTGTTTGATAAGTTAGTTAAACAAAAAAATTTGATTAAAAATTCTTTGAATTGTGTTTCTGTGAAATACGTTTCATTCAAGTAAATAGTCTTTGAAACAATAATAGTCGAAATAAAAATACAAGAACCAAATATTATATGAAACATTTTCTGGGAAACGAAATTCTATGAAATTTCTGTCTGCGAAACAAGGGGACACCATTTTGAATATTTATGCGTAGCTGAATTGAATCAGAATCCTAATTTTAACAGTTTATTCGAAATATTGAAATTCGGAATTTCGTTTTTCGGACCGAGAACTCATCGAGCATTTGATTCTTCGAACATATGAAAATCGGAAAACAAACAAATCGGATTTACGACATTCGGTTAAATAACTTTCGTGATTTTAAATAATAGAGATTATAATTTTTAGGTATTATGAAATTCGGACTTTTGAAAATCGGAATATCGAAATTCGGAATAAAATATTTCGGAATAGTTGGCTGTTCCCGTTATAGAGAGCTAATTTCAGATTAGATTCCTACTATATTGTTTCATTAATTATTTAAATGTAATGGCACTTAATAACCACCAGCCACCAGTTTTTTCGCGGGTAGGTGTGAGAAAAAGTCAGATGTGTCTGTAATATTGATTTTATAATTAAATTAGAAATTCACAGTTATTTTACCTTATTTTTATAAATTATCATTGCATAACCCCTGCACAACGGATACTCACAGTTGCAGCACATTTATGTGACTCGAACTTTAATTTTACACCACCTGCCAGCTCATCACTTAACATAATTTTTATTTTTTTTTTCACTGTCACTGGACACAAGTTGATCACTGACCAATAATACAATGTCTCAAGTCGACGAAATCATATCTGCACAGAAGTGCCTAGAGGATAGCTTCATCCGGAAGATGAACGAGCTTGAAGCGCAGATTCAGTGTGCTGGAACTGCCAAGGATACTCTGGCGAGGGTAGCAGAAGAGTTCCGCACCTTTAGGGAGCTGATGTTCAGCATGCTGAGTTTGCTAAGAAAACAGATCAGCGAGTGTGCTTGACAGGTCGACGGGCTGGAGACCAGGCATCGGAGAAAGGCGCTGATCTTCCAGGGAGTAGCAGAGGTTGACGGGGAAGATAGCAGGGAAGTCATCTTGGACGTGTTTACTAAGAAGCTGTCTCTTAAAACAGTCACTGCATCCTCCATAAAGGTCTGCCACAGGCTTGGTGTAGCTAATAAGGATCACCACAGGCCCATCCTCGTCAAGTTCTCGAGTTATGATGACAGATCTGCGGTCTGGAGAGCCAAGACTGGGCTGAAGGGTTCTTCTATCTCCGTCAAGGAGTTCTTGACAAAGACCCGACAATCCATCTTTGGGAAGGCGCGGCTTCACTTTTCTATGCGGTCGTGTTGGACTCAGGATGGTGTCATTATTATTAAAGCTCCTGATGGAACCAAGCACAAGATCACATCACTTGAAGAACTAAGTCCGCTGCTGGTGAGGTATCCGAAGGCTCAAACTTCTGCAGATAGCCTGAAAAACAAGACACGTTAATTACGGTAATAATACGCTTTAATATATCAATAATTATTCTAAAATAAATTTCGAGTTGTAGGATTTACTTACCTTGGAAATAATTGTCAACTCTCGCTGTATAGTATTGTGGTTATAGTTTCAATTTTTGTTTTTTTTGACTTGATGTTTACAGTCTTGTTTTTACTTACGACACAATTCTCTCTGAGTGATTACATTTTACAAGTTTCGAATTCGCATTAGTTTAATAGTTTGTTTGTTACCCTCATGTTAGGGCTCAACGCAACGAGTTGTCAATGTTGTCACTTGTCATTGTCAATTGTATTGTTTTAATTTCATTTTAATATTTTTCTAATGCCAAATCAAATTGTCATGATTGATGATTGTCAAATCTGACATCTTATTACTCGGATGACTTTTTTTTTTTTTTTAGATCGGATACGTTCACGAAAGTTTGATGTTGGGTCCGAATACCATTATTTTTTATACTGATGCGATCATTTCTTTTTTTGTTTTAATTTTTCTTAGTTTCATTCATTATTTTTTGGTGATAAGCTGTTGTTATGATGATGTTAGCTGGCGGGTGGTGCAGAGACGCAAACGCTGTAAGTACTAGATTTTCGTGTGGTTATCTTATTTATAGTATTTTTTTTTATAGTATTTTATTTTGTTACAAAAATATATTCGTATAGTATTATTAAATATAGTCGAATACAAAAATATATTTGATTCTTATGAAAACCTAACAGTTACAGGTTTTCATAAGAATCAAATATATTTTTGTATTCGACTATTTGCAGCAAATGACTAATTGTGCTGACAACACTTAAACGAATAAGTCTGTGTGATTGTCTTTGGCTGCTGTCAGGAAAAAGTAGTGGCGGGGAACGTCTTTGAGACGCCCCTTGTTCGGTTGGCACTCGTAGAGGTCGGAGGTACAATTATTGGTCCCTTGCATTTCTTTGTAAAGAAACAGCACTTTGTTATAGTATTAAGTTATATGTATAATTATAATCTTAAAGTGTAGTATCGAAATAAATATTAAGATATTTGTACTGAAGTGAGCGGTTTTATTACAATTCAGAAGTGGTAAGTACACGCCTATTTATACATTTTAAAAGTGATTGAAAGCTGATATGTGATTATAGATCGAATTACGGATTAAATAGATAATATGTGCAACCTGTGTTTAAATGTGTTTTTACGTTTCTAAAAGGAAAGAACATTTCGTTATTTTGGAACTCAGACGCACCGATCCGAAATATTGTTAATATACCCTGCAAAATTTTTCATAACGTTCTTGTGTAGCCCAGTTTTATCTTCTTGTTTTAAGCCCATTGAAAACTATTTATACGACAAACTAGCTCTCTTAAATCAATGTGATATTTATGAGAAACGTGCGGTTGACTGCATCATTTACGGTATTAGCGATAAATCTGTGAAGTCCGCCGCTCTGGTTCTAAGATGCACTCATCCTGATCAGTTACTACAGTATCTGATGAGTAGCAAGGAGAGTAATAATGTAGGCGACCGAGCAGCTAATCCACGGTTTAAATCAGGGAACGATCCAGACGTGACAAATGTTAAGCCTGCAACAAAAACCAATGGTCCGTCCAGTTTCCACTGCTTCAATTGTAGGGAAAAGGGCCATGTGTTCTCTAGGTGCCCAAAACCTCTCACAACGTGTACCAAGTGTAGTAAAGTTGGTCATACTGCGGATAAGTGTTATTCCGACAAAAACAAAGCTAAGGAACCGAGAAAAACCATGCTTATTTCAGCCACTAAACTTAATTCAAAATTTATTAAAGTAATAAAAATTAATGGCCGTCATCTAAAGTCCTTCATAGATTTTGGCAGCGAAGTCTCGCTGATTACCGAGTCTCTTGGAAGAGAACTAGGACTTCAGCATGACGGAGTACGAACGGTATTGAAAGGTTTTGGTAACGAATTAGTACAATCGGTAGGGAGAATGTTAACGTAGAACTTACGGTTGACGATGTGCCAGCTAACACTTCTTGCCGTGTGGTAAACGACAAATACTTAGATGTGCCAGTATTAATTGGTCAAACTTTCACGGAACAGCCTCATATTGTTGTGCACAAAACAGCCACAGATTTGCAATTCATGAACGTTGATAACGAAATGCCCTTTTCACAAATGCATACAGATATCGAGAATGTGGTCAAGGTTAGTGTGCCCAGCAACATGAAATTATTTGGAACAGCCTCGGTGAGAGTCGTAATAGAGCCTCGTTGCGAAGGATATATTTTGTTAGATGGTAAGTTGATCGGTAAGCCACGTCAGCAGTGTATTGTGGAAGGTGGGTTATATTTAGTCAAACATGGTAGGACATTTGTCGATTTAAAGCCTCTGGGTTCAGAATTCTCGTTGTCTTTAGGGTCTAATCTAGGCCGGGCTGTAGTTGTTAGAGTCGTGAATCGAGTTTCTGTATTAGACTCTTCGATTTCCTCGAGCTGTCTTAATAGTCTTGACACTGACCAGATCCATGTCGGAGAGTCTGTAAATGATTCAGACAAGTCTAAGCTATTTGATCTATTGCAAAAGTATAGACATTGTTTCGCTTCCTCGTTTGAGGAACTAGGTTGCACCGATGTTGTAGAGATGAGCATTGAGTTAAATAGTAAAACACCGATTGTTTACCGTCCATATCGATTGTCCCATAGTGAGCGTCAAAAGGTCCGCGAAATGGTGGATGACATGCTCGGTGCGGGTATTATTAGAGAATCGGCATCCGAGTATGCAAGTCCCATAGTATTGATCCGCAAAAAGGATGGTAAGCTCCGGATGTGCGTTGACTATAGGATGCTCAATTCTATAACGGTAAAGGAGCGCTACCCCATGCCAATAATAGAAGACAAAATTGCTAGGTTGTCGGGGCAAGCTTGTTTTGTCTCCCTGGATTTGGCATCGGGCTACTATCAAGTACCGATCTCCGAGAGTTCGAAACCGCTAACTTTTTTCGTGACACCGGACGGTCAATACGAATTTAATCGTATGCCATTCGGTTTAGCGAATGCGCCAGCAGTATTCCAGCGCATGATGAACAAGGTTTTGGGTTCTGCGCGATTCAATGAAGCTACAGCTTACCTGGATGATCTGCTTATCTACGGAACGAGCATAGACAACTGTTTGGTCAAGTTAGAGCATATATTACAGTTGCTTGAAAAGGCTAACTTGAAAGAAAGAAAAAAGAAAGAAAGAAAAAATGTTTGTTTGACACAGACCATGTGCACACAAAAATAACAATAATAAAGTTTTCAATATATAACAGAAATAAATAAAAAGCATTATTTGTGTGCCCCACGGCTGCGCCAAACAGGGGTTTACTAATGTTTGCCATAATTTAAGAAGCCATAATTTTATATGCCATACTTTTATTTGCCATAATTTCATTAGAAATAATGCTTCAGTTGCTATTATCGTTTAATGACATAAAATCATTTTCACTAATTTCATTGGTCATAATCGATCAAGTGTCATAATAATGTTAATCCATAAATTTATTTGCTATAATTTTTATTTTCAATAATTTCGTTTTCCATAACATTTATTCACCATTGTCCATACTAGTACAACAATGCTAGTTCAGTACAATCGTCTGCAATGTCGATGTTATGATCATAAGAGATACAGATTTTTTAATTACAAGGAAACCTAAAAAATAAACCTTCTCTATCCATTTGCATAAAATTAGCATACATACATACATACATACATACATTTGTTTCTTCCTAGTTATATTTCGCAATAACATTATTTACGTATTACAGCTTACGTATAATTTTTCTAATCATAATAATGATTAGGCTTACCATTCTAAAGCACAAATTTATTTATGCTTTAATGCATAATGATATTAAAACATATTTTTACTATGCATGCAGTAACCACGCAAACATGTAAACAAGCATACACCGTGCATGCAGCAAGCAAGAATGCAGAATGCAAGCAAGCATGCAGCAAGCATGCGGCAAGCATGCAGCATGCAAGCAAGGATGCAGCATGCAAGCAAGCATGCAGCATGCAACATGGGGCAGGCATGGTTTCTGTCACGGCTCCGGCGCTGCGGGGCTCCGGCGGTCCCACGCGAGCTGCCTCACCCCTCCGCGCCTACGCGGGCTTAGATTACACTCTAGGTGTAGGGCAGACAAGACTACGTGGAGTCGGTTTCGCAGCAATTCGTTTCTGTCACTAACTTATGTAGCACAACTTATTGTTTTTAAGACAATACTTTAGCGTGGCACAATAGATTTGCACATTATGCCTAGTAACATTATGCGAATTTAATTTATGCCAAAACAAATGTCTAAATTTTATTTGCTACGCAACTGAGGACATCTGGTGCTAGGCGGCCGCTGCCGCGGCACGCTCGCTACGCTCACTCGCCTTCGAGCGTTACGTGGTCACCACCTAACCTAATCTACCCGTTTCGATTTTTACTAACTTTTTATTGTCTAAAGATTGATTACTATAATAAATCATTTGGTAAGTGGTGGCCTTAATGATATTATTTTTTGTACAAAACAATGAACGTTTCTAAAATACATTAAATGTTGCTTATGTCAAATAACGATTATGTAATATGTTACTTATAGACTAATGATTATAACATTTGTTATTATGGCAACAAATTTTATGGCAAATGAAAGTTATGACTAATAAGATGATATGACAAACGTTATTAGTATAAATGATAATAGTGCAAGTAAATATTATGACGGGGGACGATTATGGAAAACAAGACAATACCCCAAACAGGCCCAGTTCAGCATAAATGCCAGACCACTTGTGCCTGACGCTGGTTTTCAACTGGACCTTTGTGTGTGACGTACGGATGTAAACCAGCTTTGATAAGATATATAGGTGGATAAATAAATAAATAAAAATAAATAAAACGTGTAGTAAAGAGGGACTGAGTATGAGTAATAAGGTTTATTTCGTTACCTATGTGTACATGAAACTAGCAGTTGAGACATACATTAAGTGAGTCATAAATAAATAAAATAATAATAATACTGCGAGTCAGATGTAGATGAAATAATTCATGCACAGTACCCATAGTGCGCTGCGTCGGCTGCGGCAGTTATACTGGGGTTATTAGTGTTGGTTATAATCTATATAAATAAGAATTAATGGCTGTTCGTTAGTCTCTCTAAAACTCGAAAACGGCCGGTCCAATTTAACTAATTTTGGTGGTGAAATATTTGTGAGAAGTCCAGTTAGGTAGGTAGGTAGGTAAGTAGGGAGGTAGGGTGGTAGGGTAAGTAGGTAGGTAGGTAAGTAAGTAGGTAGGAACAAGACAACGACTGGAGGGTCAGCAAGTATCTCATATAATTGAAATATTCAAATTTACCATATCCAGTTCCTGTTGCGCTTCTATCAAATACTGCCGTAAGCGATGTCTGAAAGTACCGATCGTAGTGACTGCTCTAATTGGTGGGGGCAGATTATTCCACACTTTGGATGCCGCATACCGGAAGCTGCCTCTAAAAGTGCTGTATTATGAGACTGTGTTGACAGTTGTTGCGAACATTGCCTTCTCTCGCATTCTCGTCTACTAGCAATCCAGCTGAGCTTGTGGTATAGGTACTCAGGTTTTTGATATTTAATTACACCGAATAAAAGGCAGGCCAGGTGTAGCTTCGTCTTGACTTCATTTTGAGCGAATAGTGTTTGTTGAGAAATGGCGTTACATGGCTTCTGGGAGGAATTTTATAAATAACAAAAACGAGCACATGCGTTTTGAACCCTTTGAATGAGCCGATCAGTACGAGCTAGTATCCGCGGGCCGTATACTGTGTCTGCGTAGTTTAATTTGGACAAAACAAGAGATTCGACAAGTTGCTCCCGGAGTGTTTCGGATAGGAAGGGCCTCATGCTGTACAGAACTTTTAGGCGGTAAAAACAGTTTCGTACTGAGTCAGCCACATGTTTCTCACAACGAAGGTCACTGTCCATAATGAGTCCAAGGTTTCTCGCTTCATACACTCTGTCTATTGGTTTGCCCATTAGTTCCAAATCAAGAGTCACAGGAAGTCTACTCAGCTGCTGTCTAGTGTCACATACCATATATTTGGACTTTGTTGGGTTAAGTGCTAGGCAGTTCTCTTCAGACCAGGCTGCAATTCTATTTAGGTCATCATTGAGATCCTTAATAGCTCTTTCGTATTCATCCGGTCTAAAGGATATATAAACTTGGACATCATCGGCGTATATATGGTGCTTGCATTTCTGTAGGCACTTAATTATGTCTGCACAGTACAAAATAAAGAGGATCGGACCTAATATGGAACCCTGTGGAACTCCTCTCTCAATGGGAGTAATAGCCGATGTAAGGACAGTACCGTCACCTAAACGTAACTCCACAAGTTGCCCCCTATTAGTGAGGTAACTGTGGAACCATTGCGTAGCACTGGGGTCGAACCCGTAATAAGTCAACTTTGACAATAATAATGGGATATTTATTGCGTCAAACGCCTGTGAAAAATCAAGTAAAACCAGAACTGAACACATTCCCTTATCTTGGGCTGATAATATATTATCGGTAACATCAATTAAAGCCATTGAGGTGCTGCGCTGTTTTCTAAAACCCGATTGTAGGTCGGGTAACACACTGTTTTGTTTCAAAAAAGTTGTCAGTTGTCGGCTTACGACCTTTTCCAAGACTTTGGATAGACATGGCAAGATGCTTATAGGCCGTAGGTCTTTAACTCAGTCAGCTGATCGCAATCGCGGCGTGCAAACGTGTCTCGTGTGTGTCACTGGCGGGGTTATTGACCCGAGCGACTCGCGATATGGAAAATAATATTGTTAAATGCAGTAGTTGCAATATAGTCATAAGTGAAGTGCTATCCTTTGTTCAAAACAAGATCGAGGTAATGGACAATGAAAGCCTCATACATATATGTAAAAGTGCCTTTACTGAAGATGATATAAAAGGAGCGAAGAGCTTACTATTTCAAGCCATTCCTAACTGTAAGCGTATGGTAGCAAGAAAGAGTAAAGGTAAAACGGTAAGAGACCTGGAAGATATAACTGAGTTATTTAAGGGGACAGATCCAGAGGTTATACCGGTGTTCGTGACACGAGATCTACAGAAACTCCCACCAATAACGTTTGATCATGTAGATGTCACTAATTTATTGAAGAACATCTTGAAATTACAATCGGAAATGAAGTATGTGAAAGAAAACTATGCGACTATCAAACAAATGGATGATATGTACAACAATAAGATGAGTAATCTGCATAACCTCGAGCATTCACCTATTGAAAACTCTCAATGCCATGTAAATAGGCAGAGAGGAGCATATGTATTTAACGAAAGCTCATACATGGATTTGTGTGATTATTGTGAGTCGAATAGTGACAAAAAAGAAATGTCTATGCAGGTAGTTAATAAAACTTCGGAATCACTGCCCACCGGGTCAACGACCGCTGCGCCGATAATCAGCGACATACCGCACACAAACAAAGGACGGAAGGTGACTTCGTCGCCGCAAACACTCGCGCGCGCAGAGAGCGGTGATAGTTCCCTCTCGCTTGCGCACGCGGCGATGCGCGTGGTGGCCCCGACTAGGACTGCGGTTTCGACAGGCAAGGAGGCGTCAGCGTCATCACAGCGGCTGACGAAACCAGGTAATGAGGCCCGTGCACTCGTGCAAACACCTGTCGAGCGAACGGAGAGAGATAGCGCGAGTGGGCAAGCGGAGGCGTGTACTGGTGTGACTGAGAAAACATGGGCGAGTGTTGCGGAGGAAGGGGGACCGTGGAAACAGGTTTCTTATAAGCGGCGCTCAAACAATGAACGTTTTATTGGAAATAAAGGCAAGGCGATGACAACAGCAGATAGCAAATTTAAAGGTGCCGTTATCAAGATTCCGTTCTATATCTACAATGTTGATAAAGGAGCCTCGGATAAGGATGTAACCGAGTACGTTTTTAGTAGGACGCAGGTTAATATTTCGCCGGAAAAAATAGGTATGAAGCTACAGAAAGATTATATAGCCTACAAGTTTATGATACCTAAAGAAAAGCTAGCGGTGTTTATGGACGAGAACTTATGGCCGGAAGGCGTATCTTATAGGCGATTTATTATGTTTAGGGATCAAGGTCAGGCACAGATAAGCAAGCGTGTTAACTTACCTTCAAAATAATGGCTAGTAGTGCAAGTGTCAAGTTTATATCGTTTAACTGTAGGGGTGTGAAAAGATCGCAGCAATGTGTAAAGGACTTGTGCTCGCAGGCGGACATTATTGCGTTACAGGAAACGTGGTTGCTACCTCATGAAATCCCATTGCTGGGTGGTATACATGAGGATTTCAGTTACACCGGTAAGTCTGCAGTGGACTTGTCTAGTGACTTATTAAGAGGCAGGCCGTACGGCGGGGTAGGAATATTGTGGCGTAAAAGTCTATTTAATATTGTAAGTGTGGTACAATGTCAAAGTGATCGTCTGTCGGCTATAAAGATAGAATTGGGAATAAACAAATTTTAATATTTTCTATTTATATGCCTACAGATTCGTCAGAAAACCTAACGGAGTTTACTAACTGTTTAGGGGAGGTAGTATCGATTATTGACAATCTTGCCATTGAATCTGTATTCATGTTAGGGGATTATAATGCACACCCCCACCAGCTTTTTGGGGTGGAAATGATGAACTTTTGTCAAGGCCAAAGTTGGGTATGTGCCGATATAATGTCACTAGGGGAGGGGTCAGACACGTACACCTTTGTTAGTGATGTGCACGGCTGTAGAAGGTGGCTAGACCATTGTTTGGTAACGGAAGCAGCATGGCGGTCAGTCGTCAGCGTGCGGGTCTGTCAGGGTGTGTACTGGTCTGATCACCTACCGTTACGTGTGGAATGCAACTTGGACGTAGTTATACCTAAGAAAATTGTAAATAATAATAATGTTAACAAGGTATTATGGGGGGAAAGAGACAGAAAGCAAGTAGAATTGTATGAGCAAATCTGTAATTGTAAGTTGAGGAAAATAGACTTTCCACCTGAATTAAGTCTGTGTGCGGACTGTTATTGTAATAATGAAAGTCATAAAGAGATAATAGATGGACTGTATAATGACATTATAAATTCTATGACCGAGGCAGCGATCAAGAGCAGTCAGTGTAGGGAGGTTCGGAGAGGTGGGTATATCACAGGCTGGAATAAGTTCGTAAGGGACTCGCACGGGGAGGCTCGGCTTCGTTTTGAGAGGTGGTGTGTTAGTGGGAAACCAGTCTCAGGACCCATCTGGAAGGCTATGTCAGAGAGTAGAAAAGTTTTTAAGAGGAACCTTAAGTTCCTTCAACGCAATCGTGAGCAGATCCGTATGGACGTTCTTGCTACTCACCTCGAGAATAAGTCTTTCAGACAATTTTGGAAACAAACCAGTAAACTCAATCCGAGGCAGAGTCTTCCTGTCAGTGTGGGGGGTAAGACAGAGGCTGTGGACATCGCCAATATGTTCAGGGAACACTTTACAACACAATCACGGGGATCAATGGAGAGTAAGATGCTCCACGCTGGGGCTCCTTTGTCAGAAAAACTAGTCAGGGTAACCACGAAAGAGGTGTCACAGATAATAAAATATATGCGTAAGGGTAAGTCTCCTGGTCACGATGGGTTGAGCGTGGAGCATGTGAAACATGGGGGTCCACACCTGTGTAGAGTATTGGCGATGTTTTTCACCTTCTGTATTAGACATGCTTACGTGCCGGACGATCTTGCCCGGGCGGTTGTAGTGCCTATTGTAAAAAACAAAACAGGTGATATCAGTGATATAAGTAACTATAGGCCTATTACGTTAGCTACTATAACCGCCAAGGTGTTGGACGGTGTGTTAAATGGCTATCTCGCTCAGTCGGCTAACCTTGAAGATGCCCAATTTGGATTTAGGCCCGGGCTTTCGACGGAAAGTGCGATACTGGTCCTGAAACACACCGTCAAGTACTATACCGATCGTAAGACGCCAGTGTATGCCGCCTTTCTGGACCTCTCAAAGGCATTTGACCGGGTTCAATATGAGAGACTATGGGATAAGCTGCGGAATAATGGAGTGCCTGACGGAATAACAAATGTATTTAAGTATTGGTACAATCACCAAACCAATTATGTAAAATGGTCGGGCACACTTTCTGACCCCTATCAGTTGAAGTGTGGGGTGAGGCAGGGTGGACTGAGCTCTCCTACACTTTTTAACATTTATGTAAATGGGCTGATCCGTGAGCTCAACAGCACCGGAGTAGGCTGCTCAATAGATGGTAAAATAGTTAATAACATTAGTTACGCTGATGACATTGTGCTGTTGAGCCCATCGATCAGCGCTTTGAGAAAACTAGTAAACGTATGTGAGGTGTTTGCTGAGACGCATGGCTTGGCGTACAACGTCAAGAAGTGTGAACTGCTGGTGTTTCGGGCGGGGCGTAAGAGTCCCTCTTGCGTACCGCCCGTGACACTAGCGGGGGTGGCGTTAAGCAGAGTTACGCAATTTGTGTCCCAGGTACACATCATGTGGTATCATGTTTTAAATGAGGACCTGACTGATGAAGCTGACATGGAGAGGGAACGCAGGGGGCTGACGGTTCGTTGCAATATGCTGGCACGCAGATTTGCACGATGTTCAGGAACGGTAAAGACGACGCTATTCAGGGCATACTGTCAGTCCTTTTACACGTGTAGCCTGTGGACCAGCTACACGCAGCGAACCGTCAGTGCCCTGCGGGTCCAGTATAACAACGCATTCAGGTTGCTGATGGGATTGCCTCGCTACTGCAGTGCGTCAGCGATGTTTGCTGAAGCTCAGGTGGACGGCTTTCACGCCATTATTCGGAAGAGAGCAGCATCGCTGATGCGAAGGGTGAGGGGCAGTCCCAACGGCTACCTGAATGTAATTGCAGAATACATCCATAGTCCGATTTGGAGGCATTGGATAAGGTTGCATGTAGTATAGGTGTGTAAGATACTAACATAGTTTTAAGGTATTTCGATGTATTACTAACACCATATGGACCTAAAGTCTGAAATAAATGTTTTGAATTGAATTGAATTGAATTTAACTTCCATAGGATTTGAGATTTTTGGCAAGGGCCTAACGGAAGCAATCTTCCATTGATCGGGGAACGTTGACGTCATTATGGAACAGTTCATAATATCTGTAATAGTGTTCAACGTATAAGGCAGTGTCATATTAAGCATGTCTAAAGTAATATTGTCGGAGCCCTCGGCATTTGTTTTGATATTATTGATAATGCGAGAGACATCGTTCTGTTCCACGGGCGTGATTTTAAAAATTGCATTGCCATACCTATGATTCTCATAGTAAGTCATAAGTGGAATGTTCGCTACATTGCTACCAGGGACATTCAAAAAGGTGCCATTGATTAGATCTGGGTCTGTAAAGTGCGACTGAAGGTCTTGTCTGGGTTTGGTGGATGATAGGGTAGTTTTAAGGCTTTTCCATAATAATTTTGTTTTTTTTATTTTATTGTTTATAATATGCCTAAAATACGCAACTTTTTCGTTGTATAAAGATCTTATCACCAATGATTTTAATTCTTTATAGTAAATTTGCTTTGTATCGGATTTCGTTTTTCTATAATTACAAAGTGCATCGTCTCGTAGACGCATCATGACTTTAATGGTATCTGTAATCCAAGGGTACGACCTTTCCTTTATAGTGCATGTCTTTTTTGGTGCGTGAACATCAAACAAGGAAATAATATACATGTTAAAAATATGAACCATATCATTGACATTGTCGAGCATAGAAATATTTTCGAGATTTAAAAGAAGTAAGTCCATATTAAAGCTATCTATACAAATATTTTTGAGTGGCCTAAAATTAAAAAAAAAAATTTTATAATAAAATACCTCTTGATATTCTTCAACTAAATGAAAGACAATTTAAAACATGTATTAAACGCACACTGTGTAGACAAGCATATTATAAATTAGAAGACTACATCAATGATAAAAATGCTTGGCTAAATGCTGGTCCTGCTCCACAGGCAGTTTAGGGAATTTCCTAATTGGAGGAATGTTGTTTCCTACCCCTTTTTTTTATTGACATGAGTAACGAGTATCGTTATTATTATACACAAATATATATTTTAATTACTTTTTCGACATTTTAGAAACATTGGAAACCTTAGTTTTGTATAATTTAGCAGCATTATTTCAATTTTGTAAATGTGAGTACCATGGAGCCATATTTTAAGTAAATTATTATGTGTTTGACTTAAATGAGCATGGCGGTTGAGAGAATTGTCATGCTCACTCAAATGTCTCGCTGGTGGTGGCGCGTGTGTTGGGTCATTCGGCTCCCTCTAAAATGGTTGAGCTGAATGGTGCTGATTCACGCGTCATGTTCGTGAACGGGCGCTGTCAGTAGAGATTGGTCAACTCTTAACTGCCATGGTTTTTATCTTGATTATTTTTTATATTTTGTATTTCTAGATTACCTTCATTGTTTTCACATATAGAAGCAACAAGAATAATGTAAGCAGTATTTTGTAAAAACCTGATTTTAAAAGAGTGTCCGTGGAGTTTCTTGCTCGTTCTTCTCCATAGAGACCTACCTACGTTTTGGAACGAGCAACTAGCTTCAACTTTCTGTCTAACTGACCGACTCCTTGACAATTCAAAAGTGCCTGTAAATGGTTTAATTGAAATAAATGCTTTGACTTTGACTTTGACTTTGATTAACAACATACGGTTTAAATTTGTCACATTTTATGTAAAATTCACTAATTATAACAGAATGACCGGTAATAGAACCAAGGGGTTCTACCGCTGTATATTTTGCTGTTAGATCAGTACACAGTAAGTCAATGAGAGTTTAACTTGACGCTTAACTTGACCAAGTGTGAATTTCTGAAGGATAAGTTAGATTATTTGGGCTACGAAATTAGTTCCGCGGGTATAAGACCTGGCATGAAGAAGATGCAGTCGGTAACGGATTTTCCTCGTCCATCGAATCAGCATGGTGTGCGCCAGTTTTTGGGTTTAGCGAGCTACTTCCGCAAATTTATTCAGGGTTTTGCTCAGGTCGCACACCCACTGAGTAGGTTGTTAAAAAAGGACGTCCCCTGGTTGTGGTCTTGTGAGCAAGAGCAGGCATTCAATGCCCTTAAAGAAAAACTCGTCGCAAGACCAGTGCTAGCGATCTATGATCCGTGTGCTGAAACTGAGCTGCATACTGACGCCAGTAGAGTTGGAATCGGTGGAATCCTCATGCAGCGTCAGTCTGACTCAAAGTTCTTTCGTCCCGTGGCTTTTTACAGCCGCCAAACTTCCCCAGAAAAGAAACACTTCCACTCATACGAGTTAGATACTTTGGCGGTCATCTGTTCACTAAAGAAATTTAGAATATATTTACTAGGGCAAAAATTTAAAATCGTGTCAGACTGCGCAGCACTTCGTACTACCTTTACCAAGCGTGATTTAATTCCGCGAATCGCAAGGTGGTGGCTCATGATGCAGGAGTTCGAATGCGTGATTGAATATCGTCCTGGTGTCAAGATGTCGCATGTTGACGCTTTGTCTAGGAATCCCCTGCCCGAAAATCAGTTCAATGTAGTTGATACTTATCCTTCAGTCATGTTGTTAAATGGTGACGATTGGTTACTCACCCTCCAGTTAGGTGATTCCGAGTTGAATAGAATACGCGACATTTTACATACGAAGTTGGACGCAGAAGGGCTTAAATACATTCAGAACAATTATGTTATTAAAGACAATGGGCTTTACAAGTATAACGATGGTGATACTACTAAACCTCGTTGGGTAGTACCAAAAGGAGCTAGGTGGCAGTTATGTCGTCTTAACCACGATGACATTGGTCATCTTGGTGTCGAAAAGACTTTGGAGCGTATTAAAAGTGCTTATTGGTTTCCCGGTATGGCAAAATTCGTTAAGAAATATGTAAATGCGTGTCTCAAATGTGCGTATTCGAAAAAGGCGACAAACAGGTCTGAGGGTTTATTGCATCCAGTACCCAAAGTAGAAATTCCGTTCCATACGCTCCACATTGACCACCTGGGTCCCTTCGTAAAGTCAAAGAAAGGTAATTCATATTTGTTAGTCGTAGTTGACGCCTTTACTAAATTTGTTTTCGTGAAACCGGTGAGAAACACAAAAACTGTAACCGCTATTAATGTATTATTAGATATATTTGATATGTTTAGAGCACCAGATCGTATAATTAGTGACCGCGGTACATGTTTCACCTCTCATGCGTTCAAGAGATTCTGTTCCGAAAAAGGCGTCAAGCATGTGTTGAATGCAGTTGCTAGCCCACAATCTAACGGGCAAGTAGAACGGTACAACCGTACTATTCTGAATTCCCTGACAGCGCAGAATCGCGGGGACGAAGAAAGGGTTTGGGACACAAAGGTTGGTAAAATTCAGTGGGGTTTGAATAATACCGTACAGAAGACAACGGGGAGAACCCCGGCGGAAGTAACGTTCGGTACCCATATGAGTAGTGAAATAGATCCACGTTTAAATGAAATGCGCCAAGCTATTAGGGACGCGACTGATATTATAACAATTCGCGAGCAGGTAAAAGACAAGATTGACGAAGAACAAACTAAACAAAAACTCCGTTATGATAGGAACAGGCGTCCAGCTCGTACGTATGAAGTAGGAGCATTAGTAAAAATTACGAAAACTTCATTTGCCAATGACGGTAAAAGCAAAAAGCTCCTCCCAGCTTACGTAGGTCCATACCGCGTGGTTGCATCACTCGGAAATGTTAGGTATGAGTTAGCTTCAATTCCCGGATTGAGTAGCATGAAAAACAAACGTAAGACAGTAGTAGCTGCGAATAGAATGTTGCCATGGGTTCATGTAGCTGCTTTAGAGCTTAATGAAAGTAGTACTGATGATGATGAAGTTGATGACTGTACAGAGGATCAGGTTGATTGATTAATTAAGTATATTATATTATTTACACCGTTTTGATTGTTATGTTGTAATTTATTTTGCATACACTGAGTTGTTTATTGTCATTAACAATATGATTTAGTAAAGTTAAGTATGATTTTTGATTTATAAAAGAGGTTAATTAATAATTAAATGAGATTAAGAACAAGAAAAGAATGTTCAAAAGTTTATTATATTTATTTGATTTACACTGTATTTAAGATAATTGGGTAAGTTACGCTAAAAGTTGAAAAGTTTAGAGAACTCCAAAAGTTGGAGACGTATGGGGAACTCCAAAAGTTGGAGAAGTTTAGGGAACTCCAAAAGTTGGAGGACTCCAAAAGTTGGAGACGCATGGGGAACTCCAAAAGTTGGAGACGCATGGTTAACTCCAAAAGTTGGAGTAGTTTAGGGAACTCCAAAAGTTGGAGACGCATGGGGAACTCCAAAAGTTGGAGTAGTTTAGGGAACTCCAAAAGTTGGAGGACTCCAAAACTTGGAGACGTACGGGGCACTCCAAAAGTTGGAGAAGTTTAGGGAACTCCAAAAGTTGGAGACTTATGGGGGAAATGAAGTTTGGGTTATTCCAAAAGCTGACTTCGTAAGTTAAGAATATTTATATTAAGAGGTATAATATATATTAAGTTAAGTTAAAGATTGTAAATCCACTGACTGTGTAGTGCAAAATTATAAATGTACTAAGTTTAGTGTTAGGTTTTTTTTTTACCCTTACTTGATATCGTGTATGAGGACATACACGTTGTCAGGATGGACGAGTGTTAGGTTTTCATAAGAATCAAATATATTTTTGTATTCGACTATTTGCAGCAAACGACTAATTGTGCTGACAACACTGAAACGAATAAGTCTGTGTGATTGTCTTTGGCTGCTGTCAGGAAAAAGTAGTAGCGGGGAACGTCTTTGAGACGCCCCTTGTTCGGTTGGCACTCGTAGAGGTCGGAGGTACAATTGGTCCCTTGCATTTCTTTGTAAAGAAACAGCACTTTGTTATAGTATTAAGTTATATGTATAATTATAATCTTAAAGTGTAGTATCGAAATAAATATTAAGATATTTGTACTGAAGTGAGCGGTTTTATTACATAACTATATATTTTATATTTATGACAACTTCTTTTGACGATGAGTCTTTTTTCTCTGCCAACGAATCTGCTGCCACTTCTGATGATGATAGTTTTTGTTCCGCTACAGACACCCTTGGCGATCTCTTACGTGAAGGTTTCAACCAAAACCCTGACCGGCTGTTTAATGTTTGTCACATTAATGCTCAGAGTATTCCAAGCCACTACAATGAGCTGTACGATACTTTTACGAACACCAACGTCCATGCTGTCCTGATTTCTGAGACCTGGTTAAAACCTGAACTCCTTTCCACCACTTACTCTCTCCCTGGATTTGTTCTTCTACGGAATGATCGAATTGGTAAGAGAGGGGGTGGTGTAGCTATTTACCTCCGTGCTGATTTTCCTTTTAAAATTCTTGCTACTTCTTCCTGTAATAGCTCGGCCGAGTTTCTTTTTCTTGAGGTTAATGTTAAAGGTGCTAAAACTGTTATTGGAGTTGTTTATTGTCCCCCTTCACTTGATTACTTCATCGAATTCGAATCGGTCTTAGAATCTTTGGGTTCGGAGTATGCACATCACATTGTCATGGGGGATTTCAACACCAACCTCTTTGCCCATAACTCCTCTCGATCCTGTAAACTCCTACATCTGGTCGAGTCAGCTAGTTTGCACGTGTTGCCTCTCCAGCCAACGCATCATAACACTGTCGGTGATGATACCTGGCTCGACCTAATCCTCATCTCTAATCCTTCCCTAGTTTCCTCACATGGTCAACATGTCGCTCCTGGCTTTTCCCATCACGACCTTATTTTCTTGTCTTATGTCCTTAAACCTCCTAAACCCAAGCCCAGGCGTTCCTTTGCGCGAATTAACGTCGAAAAGTTTATACAAGATGTATCTAATATCGACTGGACGCCACTGGAGGAAGCCACCACAGTTGATGAAAAAGTTAATCTTTTAAATTCAGCTGTAGTCGAATTGTATGACACTCACGCTCCCATCAGGAAAATCAAGCTGAGGCGCCCGCCTGCGCCATGGATGAATCGTGGAGTTCAGATGGCAATGCGTCGAAGGAACCGCGCGTTCCGAAGGTTTAAGAAGGATCGGTCGGAGGATAATTGGACCCTCTTCAAAACTGCTCGCAATCGTTGTAATCAGATGATACGTAACGCTAAACGCCGCCACATTCTTAGTAATATCACGTCCTCTTCTCCTGCCGATATTTGGAAGTTTCTAGGAACTCTAGGTATCGGCAGATCGCGGCATTCAGACCTTCCTATTACATTTGGTTTGGACGATCTAAATCGCCATTTCGCCACCGTTCCTACTCTTGATTATGTAACCAAATCTCAAACCATTGACTATCTTGCCGGTCTGACGCGACCCAATATTACCCCCTTTGCCTTCGTCCCGGTCGATCTGGGAGAGATCAAGAAGATTATCCTCTCCATTAAATCCAATGCCGTGGGCTGTGACGGCATTAGTCGCCACATGATCATGATGGCTCTTGACCAGCTCCTTTCTGCTATCTCCCATGTCGTTAACTTCTCCCTTTACTCCGGTGATTTTCCTTCGCTATGGCGGAAAGCCCATGTTAGACCTCTTCCTAAAGTTCCTAATCCCACCCTTCCCAGTCATTTTCGACCAATCACCATCCTTCCCTTTTTATCCAAAGTACTCGAGGCCTGTGTTCATAAACAATTCTCCCACTTCGTTCACCAAAACTCTCTCATTAGTCCATTCCAATCCGATTTCAGACCCGGCCACAGTACCGTTTCAGCTCTCCTTAAAATAACTGACGATATAAGGCGGGGAATGGAAGACACTAAAGTGTCCGTTTTAGTGTTGATAGACTTTTCCAATGCTTTCAATACCGTCAGTCACGAAGTCCTTTTATCCATCCTCTCCTATCTAATGGTCTCTCCTAAGGTTTTAGACTGGTTTTCTTCCTATCTTCGGGGGCGTCAGCAGTCAGTTCTTGCAGGTGATTCTTTTTCTAGCTGGTGTGATCTTGATGCTGGCGTCCCTCAAGGCGGTATTTTATCTCCACTTTTGTTCTCTATTTTTATAGATCTTATTACCGCCGAGCTTCAGTGTGCGTATCATCTTTACGCTGATGACTTGCAACTGTACAGTCAGGCAGGTGTTGACAACTTATCAGATGCGATTGAGGAACTAAACCGGAATTTAGCAGTGGTGAAAGATTGGTCTGATCGTTTCGGCGTAGCGGTTAACCCAACCAAGTGTCAGGCTATTATTATAGGGAGCACACATAGCTTGCGAAGGCTTAATGGTTTAGCGGTGCCGCCGATAACCTTTGATGGCACAGTTATTCCGTTTAGTTCCGACGTCAAAGATTTGTTCAAAAGAGACTTCGGTCAATAGGAAATAGTTATTTTGTAAATCGGAAAAACATAGTTCGGTAAAATAGCACATGATACGTCGATGATCTAAAAATATGTCAAATAATGCATGTAGCAAAAAAAACGTCGGTCAATAGTTTTCGGTAAAGTAAAATTCGGCCAAAAATCATTCGGAAAAGTGATCGGTTCCCCTAAATTGTATTTGCACTTTTGTCGTAGGCATTTTGAACATAAATGTTACCGTTTGACCGCTATGATCCGATGGTAAATAATTAACAATAGCTTTATCTACATAGTCGCAATTGCAAAAAATATTATCGATGCAGGTAGCAGTAGTTGGAGTTACCCTAGTAGGCTCCATGAAAACATTCGACAAATTAAATGATTTAAAAAGGCTTAATAATCGACTACTATTCAAATTATTTTCTAAAACATTAATATTAAAATCACCACAAATAATTGCGGGTTTACGGTTTCAGACATTAAATACGGTTTCAGACATTTATTTCTCAAAAAGATTACAAATCACTTATTATGAGAAATACAAGGTAATCTTAAAACTCAATATAAGAATTACTTACAAAGAAGGTAGGTACTCGTAAATAAGTAAGTTAGTACTGTTAGTACTGTAGACACACAATTTTTTACAATGTTGTGGGTAAGAGGAAAAAGTCAGTGAACTATTACATATTGATTCTTAAAGGCAAGTCAATAGCAATTACATTTATATTTACTGTGATGTTTTGGAAATGCAGAGTAGGTATCCTAGTTATTTTTATACTTAGTAAAGTAGTAGATAATGACAATTGTTACAGATGTAAATTACTTAATTGGTCCGGTGGGTTATATTTAAAACCTAGAAAAATCTTTTAAGATGTGGTACTTTATGGTTTTTTGTATAAAGTAAAGGACTGTATCTCTTTAATGTCATTGGGTAATTTATTATACAACTCTGCTCCTTCGTATAGTATATTTTTCCTTCCGTAATTAGTTCGTGGCGGTCTTAAGCAAATGTTGTTTTTTCGTCTAGTACTACGTTTTTGTGTTTCCCTTTTTATTGTAAATGTTAGTTTAGAGTGTATGTTTTTATTTAATAGCTTATGAACTAACAGGCATGTATTATATTTATATATCTGTGATAGTGTCATCACTTTAGTTTCTTTATAAATTTTTTCTGTCGGAGTTAGGTAGTGGTAGTGGAATAAGAGTTTTATTATTTTATTTTGACAAGTTTCGATTTGCTTTAGATGTGTTTTAGCAGCAGTACCCCAAACCTCTATTAGGTATTCTAGGTGAGGTTTTACCATAGAGTTGTAAATGATGTACCTAACAGATGTCGGCAAACAGCGAACAATCCCTCGAAGCGCGCCTATGACAGAAGATAGTCTAGATCTTAATTTATCGAGATGTGTCTGCCACGTCAGATGTTTATCTAGATGGAGACCAAGATACTTCTCTGAAGAAACTTGGGTTATAGGTTCGTTATTTATGTATAGACTTGAGTTGTTTGCGACGTTTTTGTTTCTAGCACTAAAAATAATATAATTGGTTTTAGAGGTATTAACCGTGAGCAAATTGTCTTGGAACCATCTAGAGAGAGTATCTAAATCTTGTTGTGCTTGTTCGATGACCTCTTCGATATTGTTTCCAAATAAAAATAGGCTTGTATCATCAGCATAAAGTATTATGTCACCCGCCAGATTTAAGTTATGTATATCATTCACGTATAATATGAACAGCAGGGGACCAAGAATGGATCCCTGCGGTACGCCGTAAGTTAAAGATTCATAACTACTTTGCGTATCACCAATCCGAACAGTTTGTTGTCTATTAGATAGATAAGACCGGAACATATCGTGGGCAGTACCCCTGATACCGATCTCATGCAGTTTTTGGAGAAGGAGACTATGGCTAATCGTATCAAATGCCTTTTTCAGGTCAATAAATATACCAAGTGCTGCGCGTTTTTCATCGATATTGTTTTTGAGATTTGTCACAAGGTCAATTGTTGCAGCTAGAGTGTTGGATTTTGCGCGGAAACCATATTGCTTTTTAGAAAAGAAGTTTATAGTTTTGAGGTAATCATCTAAACGTTTATATAATATTTTTTCGAATATTTTAGAGATTATTGGTAGGACAGAGATAGGGCGATAATTACCAGGGTCAGTCTTTTTCCCTGACTTAAATATCGGACTGACTTTCGCTATTTTCAAAGAATCCGGGAAGAGACCGTTTTGTAAACAATAGTTAATACTCATCGTGAGTTTAGTTAATATTAGATTTTTAATACTTTTTATGGTTTTACAACTAATTTCATCTAAGCCCGCACTAGTGTTTGAGTTGAGATTGTCTATGATTTTGCTGACTTCTGCTTCAGTAGCTGGGGTTATGTTTAGTAGTTCATTTGGACTAGATGTGGTTGCTTGTGTTGTTGGCTGAGTATGTATTTGTTCCCTAGGGCTTGTAATTTTATTGGCTAAAACAGACCCTATTGTAGCAAAAAAGGTGTTAAAATAATTACATATTTCTTTACTGTCCGTGATTTGACCGGTTGGTGTATCTAGCTTTGAAGGAGCGGAGCATGATTTAGACTTGTTTCCAGCTAAGTTCCCGATTAGCTTCCACATTTTTAAAGGTTTTCTTTCACAGTTTTTGAACATTTTATAGTAGTAACAACTTTTAGTATTTTGAATTTGTTCCAACACATTGTTTCGTAGGGTTATGAAATTGTTTCTTATTAAGTCGTCATTGGGATTTTCCTTACAAGCAGACCACAGCTGATTCCTTTTAGTTAGCATTCTAATTATATCTTTATTGATCCAGTCTGATTTTAACGTATTTTGAATTTTGAATTTCGGTATTCTATTTTTAATTACTGCTTCCTTTATTGTGTGTTCCAAGCTTTCGTAGTCACTTTCAGAGACATACATAATTTTACTTTCTACCGATTGGTAAAGCGCTGTGTAATCTAAGGTATGGTACTTTACTTTCTTTTTCATTTCAGGTGCATATTTGCCAACTTCGAGATAGATTTGCTTGTGATCCGACATTGGAGACTTCACAATAGTTACATGAAATTTATGATTCATTAGGTTGGATGAGACATGATCAAGGATCGATTTTTTTGTAGCAGTATCACGGGTACTAAATTTTTCATCAATGTTGTTTAGGATTAGATGTCCATTTTCTAATAGTATTTTTGTATAATTTTTAGTCGATCGGTTCGGTTTAAGCAGATCGTAGTTGAAGTCACCAAACACTAAAGATCTTTTCCTCCTCGTCAGCTGCTGTGAATATTCCTCCAAAAAGTCACTATTATTTGATTTTGGTGTTTTATATACGGCACCTATATCCAATGAGTATTTGTCTAAATGAACCCATAGGTAGTGATTATCCTCTTTACAAAGATCCTCAATGTAATTGTGTTTTAAGCAGTCATGAACAAATATGGATACTCCACCGCCTCTTGCGTTTTCTCTAATATTATAGTAATGGGAGTAGTTTGGCAGTTTTAAAGTCTTGGCTTCAGATTCGGACTTGATCCAGGTTTCCGATAGTATGATCACATGCACAGGACTAGGTATGTTGTGTTGTATAATGCAGTTTAACTCATCTAGCTTTCCTGGCTTCACTATGCTACGTGCGTTAGCGTAAAGAAATTTTAGAGATTTAGTGTTTTTTATTAAGTTGTTGTAGGAATTGGTTACTTCGTATGTAGTGTTTAGAGTGGCATCATCTGAACCTTGTATCGCTAGTTTTTTGGCTGAGTTTTCGTAATTGTAGGTATTCCTTTAACATATTTTATTGTTATATCCGTTTCGCCTCCGTCTACTCGTCGTTTCAGTTCGTCTCTTAAATTTTTCCGATACTTTTGTTGATAGGGGGTCTCATCAGAGTAGATCTTTATATTTTCAGATTGTATGCTTGACTTATGGCGAAGAATGGATTTCGCTGGTTCAGATGTCGAGAATATGACCTTTATAGGTCTAGATGCATTAGAATTATATTTTCCTAGTCGTATGGTTTTGGTTGGTTCCGTGCAGTCTGAAATAGCCATCTTTATAACCTTCATTACCTCCTGGCTGTCATGGATTTGTCTCTCTTCAGAGTTTGAGGATCTTATTTCTTCTATCCCTTGTATGATGACATTTTTTTCTCTCTGAGATCGGTCATAGGTCTCCGATATAATGTCTTCGTAGTTAAACAGAGGTGTGGTAATCGCGGAGACGGACCCAGATTTAAGTGAAGCTATTTCATTTTCAATAGTGTCCATTTTTTTCTCAATGTTGGCTCGGAAGCCTGAGATATTAGCTAACTCCAACTTTATTTTGACCTGTTCCGAGGACAAGAGATCAGTTGTTAGCTTAATCTGACTTATTTCTTCCTTTATAGCCGAAACATCTTGGGATATCTTGTTAAGGTTTTCAGCCTGGGTTTTAGCCATATCATTTAAAAGCGATACCATTTTATCTTCGAATCTTTCGAATTGTGCACCAAAGTCGTCATGCGGCTGTTTTCTTTTGGCACGATGTGTTACCTGGTTGATAGAGTCAGATAAGGCAATTTTACGCAAATCTGGTTGCGAACCACCAGCCGTCTCAGATCTTCCAATACCACTTGCTATTGCTATAGGAACTCTATTGCCTTCGTCATACGTATTAGGCGACTGCGGTGGCGATCGAACGACACTCATCGTGTGTTATTGTTTTTAAAGATATGCAAAGGTATTTACTTGGGATGTTCGGAGCGCGCCCGCGCAGCACCACGACGAGAGCGAGATGAATATTCGTAGCCCGTCTCTTTTCACCGGTAGGGTCCGAGGGGAGAATGCTTGCCACTCACCGCTCGCTTGGATGTTGATCAGAAGCAATAACGACCGAAGTTTCGCAAATGATTAATTGCTAATTGCGCACTTGGGTGTATAGTACTAAGTTTCACTTTTATTTGGAGGTGATTATTTATTTTATTAAAATGTTGTCGACACGTCCGTACCATTCGATTCCGTAATTCCGAATCGGTTTGCTACACGTTGCAAGTTTCGCTAATACATCTTCCATTACAGACTCAAATAAAGAATAGTTTTGGTAGCTTGGGGGTCTGTACACGCACACTATAATATGCTCATCCAGCTCGACACAGGAAAGTTCGTAGTAATTTTCCAACAGAACTGTTGGTGTCAAAAAACATAAGCTTGTCACTATAGTGACTTACTAGAAGATGCACATGTTTATTTAACATATGTATATTATTATTTTGTCTGTTTACTAAGTGTTTAAAATATAGGAAAGCACACAAAATTATTTTATTACAATTAATGTTTAGAATGTCTGTCACAGTCAGTAATATCTTCCTTGGTGACCTTTAAACTTTTACCTATAAATACAGAAATATTGGTTGATGGATTAATTATGCTTGTGTGTTTTGTTCTCGAGATTCGAGTTCGAGTTCTCGAGATCGAAGAAAAAGGATTCATTGGAGAAAAATAAATAAATAAATAACATTAATTTTATTCACAACAATCAGGAATGTGAATTTTCATGTAGGAACTTAGACAAATGACAATTTATCACAATTGAAATTATTTTACATAACATAGCATATAAAACAATCTGATTTATCATTACATATTATTTTCAGTTAAAATACTCCTAGCAAATAGAGCACTAGAATTAGTTGATATGGCCCTGTTATAAAACGTAGCAAAGGTAGTGGATGTGCCAGACCACCCGGCAGTTTTACTTATAAGATATAAATTAACTCCCATTTTATGAGCACGAGAAGTACTTGCGTGCCTAGTACTGTGAGCAGAAAATTCAGTAACGTCGATTCCACTGACCTCTAAGGTACTTTTTATCCATCTGCTTAATGTTTGAGTACAAACCTTATTATGTGGCTTTTTGGTGCTAATAAAAAGAAAAGTGTGATTATTACGTAATGCTGCGGTTATACGTAAATAATCTTTCAATAATTTAGATGGGCATATTTCGGGTCTTTCCCGAAAATAGGGCAGTACAAGTATTGGCTGTTTTGATTGAAGACTAGAAGTTTTTATTAAATCGGGGATTTTAATCGATATTTCACTAGGTGAAGAGCGAATATTTTCAATTTTAATTTTGGATAGGGTTTGAACCCTATGGGCTGTGGCAAGAGCAAGTAAGGTTACTAATTTTCTTGAAATTTTATCTAATAATAAATTATCGTGAGGTACCCAATTAGCCAATGTTTCTATAACCATTGAAGTATCCCAGGTCGAGTCGTTCTATGTTCTATGTTAGGGGGGTTTGGTTTCCGCACTTAGTCCCTAAATATGGACCATTGTACGTAAGCCATGGCGGACTCCAACCAGCCCACCTCCCTCCAGAAGCAGATCAGTCTTCCTAGTCTTCTCAGGGCGTCCGCAAGGGAGTTTGGTGTTCCAAGGGTTTCCCTGCGGATCTGGGTGACGCCAGTGCACTCAAGGAGTACATGTGCCACCGTTTCATCCGCCCTCATGCAAGCTCTGCACAGAGGACTATCAGTGATGCCTAAGGTGTGAAAGTGTTTGTTCAGTGAGCAGTGTCCGGTGATGGTCCCCGACACCAGCCGCAAGCTATCCCTGTCCAGGTGCAGAAGGCGCCTGGTCAGCTTCATATCTAGGGATGGCATAGCCTCCTTGGACTGCCTGCACCCTGGTGTCGAGGTCCACCATTCCTCCGCTCGTGTTTGTGTGTAGTCTTTTACCCAACTTCTTAGCTGATTAAACGGAATGGGCACAATGGGTTCGGGTCCGAGGGCTTTTGAGCTGGAGCCCCTCCTGGCGAGTTTGTCAGCCGCATCGTTGTCCAGTGATCCACTGTGCCCCTTGATCCATTGTAGTGTCACCGTATTGCGGTTTTGTACCGTAATACGTTCTAGTGCATTATGGCATTCTAGTATTAGTCTCGACGTGATCTGGTTCCTCTCTAAGGATTTAAGGACTGAGGCACTATCGGAGAGTATACGGATGTGTGTATCCGTAACCTCCCTGGCCTCAATGGCGTGTGCTGCCTGGATGATGCCTGCACATTCTGCTTGGTAGACAGTGTTAAGCATTCCTAGGGGTCTGGATATTTTAATGTTTAGGTCTTCAGAGAAGACTCCGACTCCAGTACCGAGGTCGGTTTTTGATCCATCGGTGTAGATCCTTAGCTCATTTGGGCCTGAGTAGTCACACAGCTCCGCTGTGAGCTCTATGTTGTAGTGTTTTTGGAAACAGTGTATCTTCAAGGTTCTGTCGTTAGGTGATGTCATCATGGGCTGTCGATTGATCGCATCCTCTTTTATCCGTGTATGTCTGATTCTGGAATCTTTGCTTTTGGGGAGGGTCGCCTCCTCTCTCACGACAAGGTTTAGAGGTGGCAGTCCCAGCATCGCCTGTAGAGCCGCTGTGGGTGACGTTCTCATACTGCCGGTAATCGCTACGCAGGCTAGCCTTTGTAGTTTATCGAGCTCTTTCTGGGCTGTGCTCAGATTGGTCCTGGGCCACCAAACTAGAGAACCGTATGTGACAATTGGTCGGATGACTGTGGTGTATAGCCAGTGGGTGATTTTGGGACTTATTCCCCAATTTCTGCCGAGCATGTCTTTTGCATTGCCATAAGGCTATGCTGGCTTTTGTGGTGATGTAGTCGGTGTGTTTAGCCCAGTTCAGCTGTTTGTCCAAATAGATGCCCAGGTATTTGGACTCAGTCGATAGGCTTAGCGTGGTTCCAATGAAGTGTGGTAACTGTAGGGTTGCCAACTTCCTTTTCTTTGTGAATAAGACAAGTTCGGTTTTAGTAGGGTTCACTGCTAATCTGGTGTTCCTTGCACCAGTCCTCTACTATCTTCAAGGCTTGACGCATAAGGTTGCATAGTGTGTTTTCATGTGTGCCGTTTATTATTATGGTTATGTCATCAGCGTAGCCTACAGTAAAGTAGCCTTTACCATTTAGGCGCCCTATGAGGCTATCTACCACGAGATTCCATAGTAGTGGTGAGAGTACGCCTCCTTGCGGGCATCCTTTCGCCACGATGGCTCTTGTGGTGTCGTTCACCGTGATTTGTACGGCTCTCAGTCTGAGCATGTTGGTTATCCATCCTCGCAGGGTCGAGTCCACACCGTGTACTTCGAGAGCTGCGTTGATGCTATGGAAAATGGTTTTGTCAAAAACACCTTCTATGTCAATAAAAGCCGCTAGTGAGGTATAAGGACGGACTTTAAGGTGAATGAAACATGACAAACGTCGAGTAAACACTGAGTATATTTGGTGTATTGATACATCTTATATGCTCTTACACAAGTAGAATATAATATACTTACGTACTACATCACACCTCCCACGGTATTAAAAAAAAAGAAAAAGAAAAAACAAGTTCTTTTTTTTTTTTTGCATTCCAGCTAAAAACATTACACAACAATAACAGCTAAATAAAGATTATACATGATTATACAAAGATTATACATTTTTATTTTATTTTGTAGTACATAGTGCTTAACCAAATTAAACTAATCATAGCTCAATTCATTCATGCGAGTATAAGTTAAACAATAACATAGAGTGTAATACGAGTCAGTGTGTACTATTAACTATCCAGTGCAATCTAAGTGCATGCACGTTGTTTTGATCGTTACAATTAATTCAGAGCATCGTTTTATTTTACAATTGTTAGCTACTTACATTATAATCATACATAATACAACTTCGTTCGATTCTTATGAATTATATCGGACTTCCCATTTATATTTACCTCAACATTAGGTGACAAGTCCTGAATGACCTTGTTTGGCCCCGCATAAAGATTTGCGAGTTTATTACCAGTTTCACTTTTGATTAATATACTATCGCCCTCTTTATAGTTTGTGGACCTTATGTGTTCATCATATTTAAGTTTCCTTTCTATTTTACTTTTGATTAAATTGTTCCGTGCTTCTGATAGTGAGACCTGTAACCGATATTTGAGCTCAAGGGGATAATTATCGTAATTATATAGGGGTTCTATTGTTTTGGCAAGGTTGTTTGGCAAATTGCAGATCTTTCCAAAAACAAGTTCAAATGGCGTGAATTTAGTCGATGTGTGAACTGTTGTGTTATATGCGAAACACTATAATGGTAGCCAAGTACTCCACGATTCTGGTTTTTCTTCTACGTGTATTCTTAAAAAATGTCCTAAACTCCTGTGGGAATTCTCCAACGCCCCAATACTTTGATGGTGATATGCTGTTGAATTTAATTTAGAAATATTAAGAAGCTTACATACCTCCTTATATGTGTCAGACATAAACTCGGCGCCTCGGTCAGTAGCTATCTCCCGCGGGACACCGTATTGCAGAATAAAGTTGTTGACAAAAACACGTGCAGTTTCTGTTGATGTTTTAGTTACAAGCGGTAAAGCACATACATATTTTGACAGCTCGCATTGAAGTGTTAAAATATACATATGATTATTGTATCGAGTGAGTGAGTGAGAGAGTATCGAGTGGGCCCACTAAGTCCAAATATACTTTATCAAATGCAGAATGAGCCGTAGAGGTAATAACCATTGTTTCTTTTACGATAACCGTATACTTCTGCTTTTGACACTTTGGGCATTTTTTTACAAAATTAGTAACATCTTTTTCAAGTCCTGGCCAGAAATAATACTTTTTAATGTTATTGAGCATGCGTCTAATACCCGCATGTCCGCTTGTGGGCAAAAGATGGAAGTCATTAAGTATGACTCTCCTGTCATCCTTATTTTCAATTCTCTCTACATCTTTTATAATACAAACACTGGGACCCTTCCAATTAGTAGTTTTTTTTTATCTCATTGGTTAATTTTTCTACAAATATTGTATTGTTCTTATTTTTCATGAAATAAATCTGATTTACATTAATTTCGTCACAAAATTTACACATCTCTCTCACAAATGCGGCTGGCGTCAGTTGCGATTGAGCAGATGGGTTTATAAATAACATCAATTGTTTACTGTCATATACGAATATATCATTGGCATAACTGATCCTATCTTGTATTTGTAACGTGCCCAAATACTTCTCGTCTATAAACCGTAGTTCAACTGCTTGTTTTGGTTTGACATTGGACTCCACTAACTTCGGCTGACCTGGCAAGTTGTCCTTGTCCATATCTTTTTCTCTAACAGTTATATTGGGTTGTAATCTTTTACTTTGTGCACGTGTCATTACGCATAAACACTCACTTATTTCTTTCAATTCTTGTGAGGTCAGCGTGACACGTGATAGCGCGTCGGCGGCCACATTCTCTTTATCTTTTACGTATTCAATTAAACAGTCATACTCTTCTAGGCATAATCTAAACTTAAGTAACCTACTCGAGGGGTCTTTCTGGCTAAACAAGTATACCAACGGTTTATGATCAGTAATTATTTTGAAAGTACGACCGTATAAGTATGGTCTAAAATGTTTTACAGCCCATACGATAGCTAAAAGTTCCTTTTCTATCGTTGGATAATTCCGTTCGGCTTTGTTTAGGCTTCTACTGGCGTAAGCAACTGGACGGCCGTCGGCATTACATAAAATAGCCCCTATTACGTAACCTGATGCATCAGTCTGTACAATAAACTGATTAGTATTAGAGAAGTCAGGATATTGCAGGACGGGGGGTGTTGTCATGCATTTCTTAAGGGCTTCAAACGATTTCTGGCAGTTATCATCCCAAATAAATGGTTTATTTTTTCTACACAGTAAGTTCAGGCTATAAGCTATTTCGGCAAATTTGGGAATAAATTTCCTATAATAATTCTCCAAAGCCACAAAACGTTTGACTTCACCTGAGTTTTGTGGCACGGGATAGTTCTGTACTGTTTTTATTTTTCCCGGATCGGGAAGTACCCCGTTTTCTGATACAATATGGCCCAGATAGAGCAGATCTTTTTTAAGGAAATCGCATTTTGATGGATTTAATTTTAAATTGACTTTGCGTAGTCTTTCTAACACTTCGATAAGATTTTTATTATGCTCCGTTAGATTTCGGCCTAAAACAATAAGATCGTCTTGATAACATAAACATTTCTCGTAACAAAGACCAGCCATGGCCATGGTCATCATTCGCGAAAACGAACTAGGGCTGGTCTTAAGTCCCATGGGCATTCTAGTCATTTGAAACTGTCCCGAACTAAAAGCTGTATATTTTCTACTGGCTGGTTCAAGGTCAACATAGTAAAAACCCTGATTTAGATCTAGATGTGTAAAATACATACAACCAGACAAGGAATCTAATATTTCGTTTATATTCGGCAGTGGAAATTTGTCATCCTGTATACAATTATTTAATTTACGATAATCTATTACAAGACGCCATTTTTTCAACCCATTTAAATCCGACTTTTTAGGCACCAAGAGAACTGGACTCGACCACTCACTATTGCATGGTTCTATAATGCCTTGTTCAAGCATGTTATCTATTTGTTCTTTTATTTCTCTTTTTTGGGAATGTGGTAGTCTATAAGGTTTTGAATACAATGGTATAGTGTTAGGTTTTAAGGCTATCGAATGTTTGTATATTTTTGTCGTGGTTAATTTATCTCCTTCTATATAAAATATATCATTGTACTTTGCACATATGTTTTTGATACTTTGTTGTTCCTCCGAATTCAAATGTTCTAAATTAAGTAGTTTGAAAAGCATCTTTACCATTTCCGCGTTTTGAATGGGTTTTTCGAATGTACAAATATTATAATCTTTTGCTAAAAGTATCGTTGGTTTTAAATCCTGTAAATATACATCAGTTTCGGTGGTATTAAAAAGTCGCACCGGTATTCTCCCGTTTATCGGTGTTACTAACGTACTTACAATCCTTCTTTTATCTCGGATGCACAAACAACACACTCCTGTGAAATGTCAGTTTTAATGTAATGAAGTGATTCAGATCTTGCAGGTATAGTTAATGCGTTTTGCTCTAGGTGTATAGGTAAATCTATTTGAATATTATTATTCCGCAGTTGTAAAGTATTGTTGCCAAAATTCATAATCGATTTATACTTATGTAAAAAGTCTTGGCCCAATATGCCACTAGCCTTACATGGCAATGTTTGGAATACGAAGAATTTATTATTTAGAATCTGATCGCCCGTATATAAATTAAGATAAACATACCCGATGGCCTGAGCTTTGCCACCGATACCATTAACAACAACCTTCCCGTTTTGGATTGGAATATTTTGTTTGAGTATTTGATGGCTGAAATCGATGCACCGGTGTCAACTAGCCCCGAGTGCGCAAATCCATTTTTATCTAAGTTTATGTTAACATGACATAAGCTATTGCATGACATAATTGTATTTTTATTCACGAAAAAACTTGTCGGGTATTTCGGAATCATCAAACTGCGTCTGACTTTCTCGCGAATCGGAGTCTGCCAAAATATGCATTTGCTGCTGTATTTGTGGATTCTTTGTTTGATTATAAAACGTCCTACCTCTGTTTCCTCGGGATGCTCTAAACGCACGATCACGGCCCCTGCCTTGATCGCCTCTAGAGTTGTTGTCTTGGTGTGAAGATAGATCCTGGGACTGCGCTCGAACCTGTCCTCGTCCGGATGACTCACCTCTGAAATTCCTGTACTGACCTCTGAAATTCCTGTACTGATAACCGGTATTACGCCGCATGGTCAAAATATCAGCTGACGTCGACGGGGATGATACCTCTTCGTCTATTGCTGCTTGAACAGCATCGCTCAAACACGAGAAATTTCTAGCTGCTATTATGGTGCTTAGCCGACGATTCCTCAACCCATCTGCAAAACTTTTTATTGCCTGTTTTTCATTTAAAGGCTTCAATACACTGTAGCTGACCTCGTTTCCTTCGGATTGAGTAATCGTCAGGTTTACAAACAACTCTGTAATTTGTTTACCGAATTCGTTTACGGAAAGATCATTTTGCCTAAGGTTAAGTAATTTATGCTGCAAGGCCGTTGCTGACTTTTTAGGCAGCAATTGGGATCTAATTGCCCTAATCAGACTTTCCACGCTGTCATATTTAGTATTTAGCTTCGGCTTAGCCGCCTGTGAAAGACGACTTTTTAAAATAAAATTAATAAGTTTAGTCTGACCTTCTTGATCGAGCTCTGATTGATAATATTGTATCCCGTCAATAAGTTGCTTTACACTTGTCTCGTCGTCTGTTAAAACTGGTAATAAGCTCAAAGCGATTTTTAATTCAAACTTAGCCATGGTTCCTACTTTATTAGGGCCCTTTTCTGTTGACGGAATAGCACACAAATGTTTTATACTGTCATATAAACTAAAAAAAGATGTAACCAACTTTTCAATTTTTAAACATTCGTCCTCTTTTAAGGTTGATCTCAGTTGTTCTAACTTTTCCAAATGTGAGTTAAAGAGACTTACTATATTATCAGCTTCTTTAATTTTCCTCAATACAATTTCAGAGTGTCGTCTACTTGGCCCGATTTTCACTAAATACGTTCGTATCTTATTAAGTTCACTATTTAAGTGGAATAAATGTTCATACATTACTGTTCATTATAGCGACGAGTAAGATTATTAAAATTACCGTAGATAGACACTTATGCACGCACTCACGAATTCACTTACACGCACTTACACTCGTATGTAGATATCTTGCACTTTTTACTTTTCCGAAATGTCCTTGTTAATGCCGCTAGATCGATAGTTGCATCCCTCACATGTAATCTTGGGTTCTTGGTAATTCCTGTTTCGATTAGATGATCGCCGCAAAATGTGTCGAGTTAATTGTTCCCTCATCCAAGACTGATGGCACCTCTTGTACAGCCTGTACAAAATATAGGCAACTCCGAGAAACAACAGCGTACATATGACCATAAGCACAATGCTGATTGTGGATAAATGAAATTTTAACTCTTCCACCGTGGCTGAATTGTGGCTTCCAAAGGCACTATTCTGGTTTACGAAAACCTCTTCATTCTGTACTTTTGATTGACACATGATGATTTTCTTTCAATAGGCCTCCAACTCGATGACACTTACTCAGATATCGATTTAGATTAAATGCGCACATGATTAACAAATATTCGCTCAAGTGGCAGGGTCGCCATATAAGGACGGGACTTTAAGGTGAATGAAACATGACAAACGTCGAGTAAACACTGAGTATATTTGGTGTATTGATACATCTTATATGCTCTTACACAAGTAGAATATAATATACTTACGTACTACATCACAAGGAACCTTTGTAGTCTACCGCACATTCGATCTTGGAAATCACACTGTGCAGTGCTGATTCTGTTGATTTCCCTGTGGAGTAGGCGTGTTGTTGTTTGTGTAGTGGCAGCTCCCGGAGGGGGCCGTCCCGGATGTGTCGGTCACAAAGTCTCTCAAGGGTTTTCCGTAGAAAAGATGTCAGGCTTATTGGCCTGTACGCTTTAGGTTGTGTGTAGTCTGTTTTGCCTGGTTTAGGGATGAAAATAACTTTCACCTCTCGCCATGCACGTGGTACGTAGTTGTGTGCTAGGCAGGCACGATAGATCGCGACCAGCCATGATGTGAGTAGATCAACTCCCCATTGCAGTAGAGCTGGGAAAATTCCGTCTAGGCCTGCAGATTTGTAGGGTTTAAAGGTTTTGATTGCCCACCTTACTCGGTCTTCTGTTACTATGGTACAGGCTCTGTACCAATCCTGGTTGTTTGGTGTGTATGTTGGCTCACTTGTCCATGACATGTCCTCGGAGAGGCTGCAGTCTGGAAAGTGAGTTTCCAAAAGAACTTTGCTTGTTTCAAAGTCTGATTTCGTGTATGTGTTATCAGGGTTTTTCAGCGACCCGAGGGTGCGATTTTGATCGGTGGATAGGATTTTCCTCACCCGCGCGGCCTCGCTGTGTGATTCAATATTCTCGCAGAATTTTCGCCAGGCTGCTCTACTGGCAGCCCTAATTTGTTTTTTGAAGGTATATTGGGTTTCTTTGTAAAGTTTCCAGTCCTCAGGTAGCCTGGAATTTTTGGCTCTGTTGAATTGTTTGCGTACCGCTAGCCTGAGCTTACTTAGTTCCGCATTCCACCAAGAGTTTCCCTGGCCCTTGGCGTTCGGGTCTTTTAGTTTGCAGCAGGTGTGGTAGGCTTCAATTATGTATTCTGAGAGCTTCGTTACTGTGTCTTCAAGTTGTTTGGGATCCGTTATGTTTAGAGGTGTTTGGTGCCTGGCTATTAGGGAGGCCAAAAGTCGTTTGTAGCCAGGTACGTTTGTTCGGCGTGGATTGCGCCTTGGTTCGGATTTTTTTGTGTTAACTGATAGTGAAAAGCGAATCCTTCTATGATCAGAGCAAGAAGGTTCGTTGGATACGTGCCAATTGGAGATAATATTAGCCGCGCTTTCGGAGGCTAGGGTTAGGTCAATAATTGTTTGTCCGCGGGCTGTGACCCAAGTGGGTTCCGAGTCGCGATTTATGATGTTAAGGTTAGTAGAGAATAGATACGTGCACAATACCTCGCCCCTGGAGTTGGCTTTGTTGCAGCCCCAAAGCGGGTGATGAGCGTTTGAGTCCGTGCAGATGACCAGGCTCAGGTTGGCATCTTCGCAGTGGTCAGTCATCTCTTTTGGTGGGCAGTCTTCATGTTCGGCATACATACCGAGGCTAAAACAATGTCTGGTGTATCGGCGTCAGTGTTGAGCCTGACGGCTGTCAGATCTCTGGAACAGAATTGTGTGAGTGTTGTGGAAGGTAAATCTTTGGGAATAGAGACACGGGTTCGTGGTTTGTCTGTGCTCTGTGTATCAAGACTTAGCTTACCTCCAATGTTACTGAGGCCGCATATTCTGTTGTTTCTGATCCACGGCTCTTGGATCAGTGCAATAGTTCGGGGTTTTACCTCCAGCGCCCTGCGTAAGCAAGCCGTGGCAGTCTGGCTATGCTGGAGGTTGGTCTGGATGATGTTCAGGGGGCTGGACTTGGTCGACAATGGCAGTGGAGCGAAGTTAGGAGGAGACCAATCCATCGGAAAGTTCCCCCCCGCCCTCCAAACCATGCTGGTCGTCGCCCGGCGACGAGGCGAGCAGATGCTCCGTCCACCCCGGTGATGTGGGTGGGGCATTTTCGGCTTTCACGTCAGCCATCGCCGCTCTGGCCATCTCCTCCTCCAGTTCTGCCATTGTCGAGTCGTATGTCTGTGTCGGTTGTGTTGGTGTCGCACTTGGGGTCTCCGTCTGGGTTTCCGAGGGTCGGGTATTGGGGTAGAAACGCACGTATATCGATCCAAGCAGATACGATATACGTCGCTCCCTCCCCAAGACCTTTTCAACTTCGTCCGGTGGGATACCCAGGGTTAGATAAGTCCCATGGTTATCGCCACCGACCGATGTCGCCCTATACAGTGACCATCTCCCGATGTCGTACCATCTCCCGATGTCGTACCGGGTATTCTGACGTCTCAGAACACTCTGGAGCCGCACTATGTCTCCGTTGTACCTGGGTACGAAGAGCGCTGCTCGGACACGGGTCGGCACTTCAGATTGCCTCATCACTGTTAGTGTTGTGTCGGTGTTGGGCATCTTAATTTTAGGCACATTCAGGGTCAGCCAAGTCAGGGCGTTGTCATCCTCACACCACATCTGTACGGTGCCGTCCGCTATTCGTGGATAACCACGGAAGGACGGGAGTGGATTGGAGGGATCAGCGTCCATGACGAGGTCTTCAAGGCTGAGCTTAATGTGCTCGGCCTCGTCAGGGGTCATGTCTCGAGAGGGAGGCGAGAGACAAATTGCTACGGCGAGCCGCGCAGGAATGTCCTGAGTGGCCCGCGCATAGGTTTTTTGTCCCCCTTGAGCGGTCTGGATTTTCGTACGCTTGGCATCCCCCTGGAGCGTATTCGGTGAAGCCGTGTCGTTTGGACGTTCCCTCTTCGCCGCTCCCTGGCCACTTGGTCCAGGTTGCGGTTCCGAGGGGTTTGACGCGTTCTGTGCCGTTGATACCTGGCGCAGAAATCCAGACCGCTTGCCTCGCTTTCTACTAGTTTGGAGTTGGTCCCGTGTCGTGTTGGTCGTGTTGGTCGTGTTGGTACGGTTCCGGTTGCAGTCCCCGTGTGACTCTGGTATGGACAGTGACGTTCCGCGCTGGGTTTCCCCTTCGCGTAATGGTCCCTGCCCATGTGTTTCCGCGTCCGGTCGCTTTTCGCGCTGGGTGTCCCCTTCGCGTACTTGCGGCTGGTCGCGTACTCCCTTACAGACAACCGTTTTTACATCGCGCTGGCTATTGCCTTCGCGGATTTTGCGCAAACGGTTGCTGAGATCTCTTTCCCTGTTCCGGATCTTTCCGCGCTTTCCTTTCAGCGAGCGTACTCGAGTCGTATTTAGGCAAGGATGGGCGAAGTCTAGATATTCCTTTAAATAATCGTTGTATCCGATCATCTTTACTGATTTGATTACCTAAAATTGAAGACAATACCGATCTGCAACTGTTTAGCGAACCAAATTGAGCACCGGATTCAAATAATTCAGTAAAAAAATAAATGATTTTTGGTATGGAGGCCTCGAAAACATCAACATTATTATTCTTACAAAAAATATACCATTTCTTCAAACAAGTATCATTTTGTTTGATGGAGTTATCCGATAGGGACGCTAACATAATGTGAATAGATGCAGGAGGAACACTTATTCTCAGTAGAGATTCCCGCACAATATTCCTGCAACCAGGGTAATCCGCTTGTGTATTTGACGGTTGCTGGAATGAGAAATTATTAATTCTTTATTAGAATGAAATGTCAAAGGTTTCCTTTCTAAAAGCTTGTTAAATAATGGATACCATGGCTGCGATGGCCAGGCCGGGACAACAAGTATTCCTCTTGCCTTGTCAATAATAATCTTTCTCAATGTTTTGAGAATTATTGAGAATGGAGGAAACCCATAAAAATACCAATCAGACCAACATATTGAAAAAGCGTTAATATTATTATGCTTCCGGGTCTCTGCGCCATGAAATGTATTTAACACATTTTCTATTTATACGGCTAGCAAACATATTTATATCCAGAAAATACTGATGAAGAAAGAAAGGGGTCATATTGCCTACAAATTCTGGGTTTCCGAGTCCAAGTTACCATCTTATCTGGACGTGAATAATAATAATAATAATATGTGGGGACATTTCACACACGGCCATCTGACCCCAAACTAGGGAGACCCTGTACTATGGGTGTCAGACAGCTGATATACATACACAAGTAAATTTTTTTTTTTGTAAATACATACATATATAGATAAACAACACCCAGACACAAGGCAAACACAAGTGCTCATCACACAAATGTTTACCCTGGGCGGGAATCGAACCCGCAACACGCTGCGCAGCAGTCGATCGCTCAGCCACTGCGCCAACCGTGTCGTGAATTTATGACCCCGAGGCATAGTAGACGTTCTGTCAATTTTAAGCGCCGAGAGTCGAACAGTTTTTTTATCTGCTGACGGTTTCAATAAAAACAATAATGGACAGTAGACCTTATTGTTATGCTAACTTCAATTGCAAAAATGTAAAACGCTCCGTAGATAGCATTAAGGAGCTCTGGCTACTTCCTGAGGAAATACCGTACTTAGGTACGATTCACGGCGAGTTTGGTTACACGGGTATTTCAGCGGTGGATACTTCTGCAGGTCTGCTGCGTGGACGACCTTATGGGGGCGTTGCCCTATTGTGGAGAAGTAGCGTATTTCAGCAGGTGTCTGTTGCATTGTGATAGTGAGCGTATATGTGCCATTAAAATAATAGCCGGTGACCGGCCAGTGATAGTAATAAGCGTATACATGCCAACGAACGCAGCGGACCATTTAGCTGAGTTTACAGATTGTCTTAGTGTGGTAAGTGCAATTATTGAAGATTACGGCATTGAGTCTGTATATCTTAGGCGATTTTAATGCCGCACCGTATGGTTTATTTTTCAATAAGCTTATAAGTTATTGTACTGAGCAGTGTTGGCTATGTGTTGATGTAGAAATACTAGGTATTGACTCAGATACGTTTACTTTTATTAGTGACGTGTATGGGTCGTGCAGCTGGTTGGATCACTGCGTAGTAACTGAGTCTGCGAGGCAATCGGTTATAAACGCGTATGTGGACTATGACACGGTATGGTCTGATCATTTCCCAATTATTATTGAGTGTAATTTAAATGTGATTCCACAGATGGTACATAACAATGTCATGTTAAATAAGGGTGTATCTTGGGGTGTACGAAAGGAGGAACAGATTGCCTTGTATACGAACGAATGCAATAGGAGGCTCAGGCTTGTCGACTTTCCTGAGGAGTGTATACAATGTGCTGACTTTTACTGCCACGACCATGGTCATAGGTGTGCCATTGACAGATTGTACTCTGATGTTGTGACTTCTCTTCGTAACGCGTCGTTGGCGGGTCGGAGAGGCACGAGGACGGGTGGGGCTGGCTCGCGTGTAGTAGGGTGGAATAAAAACGTCCGCGATGCTTACCGGGCTGCCAGAACAAAATTTATTGAATGGGTGTTATGCGGCAAACCTAAGTGTGGGGTATTATATCGCGAAATATGTGAAAGCAGAAGGGTGTTCAAGTCTAGACTAAAATGGTGCCAATGTCATCAAGACCAATTGAAAATGGACGCCCTTGCTGTGAAGCACTCGAGCGGAGACTTTCTTGGTTTCTGGCAGGGTACCAAGAAGGAAAATTTAAGACCTGGCTTACCGGTGAGCGTCGAGGGGGTTAGTAATTCGAGAGACATAGCTGATTTATTTAAGTCCTACTTTTCAGTAAAGCCTCAGTTGGAAAGGCATGATGCGGGGGCCGATACTGCCGAGCCGATGGGAGCGATGGTGACAAGGATTTCGGCCAGAAAATTTAATGAAATCATTAAACGTATGACTAGAGGCAAAAGTCCTGGCCACGATGGCCTCAGTATTGAGCACCTGCAGTATACCAGCCCACATGTGTCTAGGGTTTTAGCTATGTTCTACTCGCTATGCCTGAGCCATTCCTACCTGCCTTACGATTTTATGCGAACGATAGTAGTGCCTGTGGTGAAGAATAAAACTGGTGATTTAGCTGATAAAACGAACTACAGACCTATCTCTCTTGCTACTGTTATAGCAAAGGTGTTTGACGGGTTGCTTGAGACACGGTTAAATAATCACGTGACTTTGCACGATAATCAGTTTGGGTTTAGGCTCAAATTATCTACAGAGAGTGCAATGTTGTATCTCAAGCATACCGTCCGATATTACACGGATCGTAAAACACCAGTTTATGCGTGTTTCTTCGACCTGTCAAAGGCCTTTGACCTGGTGTCGTATGGTGTATTGTGGCGAAAGCTAAAGGGCATGAATATGCCACAAGAACTTATTACCATCTTCAAGTATTGGTACGAACACCAGGTTAACAATGTGAGATGGGCAGGCACATTATAGGAGCCATACAAGCTTGAGTGTGGAGTGAGACAAGGTGGGTTAACTTCACCCACACTTTTCAATCTTTACATGGCAATCAATGGCATGGCATGGCATGACAATCTTTACATCTTTACGTGGCGCTCAGTGGTCAACATGTTGGATGTTATGTTCATGATGTGTGTGTAAACAATCTGAGCTATGCAGACGACATGGTGCTGCTGAGCGCATCGGTTTGTGGTTTGCGCAAGCTGTTGAAATTATGTGAGAACTACGCTGGCAGCCATGGTCTTTTGTATAATGTGGTTAAAAGCCAATACATGGTCTTTCAGGCAGGTACCAAATGCCCACAACATGTACCTTCTATTCGTCTGAATGATGTACCGTTGCAACGGGTGAACGAATTTAAATACTTGGGGAACTGGGTGACGGCCGACTTGAAAGACCATGTCGACATGGAGAGGGAGTGGAGGGCACTGTTTAAGAGAGCAAATATGATAGCTCGTAGGTTTGCACGATGTTCAAGTTAAGTGAAGATTACACTTTTTAAAGCTTTTTGTACTTCCCTGCGCTGCGTAGAGCCAAATCAGGAAAATTCGCTAGGCCAGATGACGTTCACATAGAAGTTTTAAAATTACTGGAAGAAAACCATGTAGACGCCTTAGTGAAACTCCTGAATATGGTCTATGACTCAGGTCACATCCCGAAAGACTGGCTAAAATCAACTTTTATCACTCTCCCAAAGAAGAGAAATGCGACAAGATGTGAGGACTTTAGAACCATTGGCCTCATGAGCCTAGTTATAAAGTTGTTTCTCTCTATAGTAAACGAACGTGTTAGATTTATACCGATGTAATTAATATATAACAACGTAATTCGTGTTGTAATATAAAGTAATAATTAATTTCTGATTAAATGCAGTAGAAGTATAGTAAATAACATCATTTTAAATAGAATAAAGTGTGTTTAAACTTTGGATAGCAAATAAGTATGAATCACATTTGCTTGTCATCGTTCTTCTCCCATGAATCATACTTGTTTATCGCCGCTTATAAAAGCGAGTGTTCCGACTTCATAAAGACACTTTTTGATCGAAACGTTGATCGGTACGGAGCTCTCGAAGAAAATAATAAGATAAGTATAATTATGATGATAACTATGAAAGGCTATGTATATGTATAATTTTAATATTAAATTATGTGTACCTAGTTGTTATGACATGAATGATGTAACCTAAATTTGTAAAATATTACTGATTTTAAAAGAGTGTTCATGGAGTTTCTTGCTCGTTCTTCTCCATAGAAATCTACCCTTTGGAACGAGCAACTAGATTCAGCTTTCTGACTGACTCTGACAATTCAAAAGTACCAGTAAATGGTTGAATTGAAATAAATGATTTTGAGTCTGAAATATTACAATAAAATATATGTTTCCTAAACAAAGTATTTTCATTTCACTATTCTGTTCTTAAATAATAATATTCTTTGAGTATATAAGTATGTGTATTTAATGAAGAGCTATTAATTGCTTTTATAATGTAGCCAATTATACCTTTTATTCTAACATCAGAAGTGGGATGCCATGTGCTAAACTAATCTTACTATATTTTCAGGGTTATTGTTGCTACCGAAATGGAACCAGAGATTCAACTAAAGCTGCTTACTACTATCAAAGAAGCGTTGTCCAGTAAGAATCGGCAGGATGGCGTGGCTCTCCCGATATTCGATCCCGCCACCACTGACAGCGGCGTAGTGGCGTGGTGTGCAGACAATGACAAGCTTGGAGAAAAGTTTGGTTGGAGCGACTTAACTAAAGTCGCAAAGGGAGGTAAGGCCCCCAAGGGCTCTGTTTTAATATGGTACGAGTCCTGACAACCCCAGGAAGGTCGATAATAGGAAAATTTCTGTGCTGAATTAACTTGAATGTACCCACACGAAAAAAAAAATATCTCGGTTTGTATAAAGCTGTAATTTATTGTTCAGACTCGTCAACATCAGAATTTTAGTTTAGTTTTCTGCTTACGTAGAGACTAAAAAGCGACCATTAGATCAATTACCTGGAGAATAAGTTGTATTTTTAAACGTGTAAATTCGACCAAACAGCAATTAAACTTTCAAAGATCAATGACTAGATGTTCGAGTCAATACTTTATGCAATGTTTTAAACTTTAAGCCTACTGACGTTACCATTCGCAAAATGTCTATTGACTTTATTGTCGACACAGGAGTAAGTTGTAGCATTATACGGGAATCTATTGCCAAATGACTAAATTATATATTTTTCCATACTCAATATAAGTACGTTAGTGGAATAGGTAACGGTAAAATACATATTTTTGCAACTATCACAGTGACAGTTAAATTTGAAGATATTTGTTTATAACTATATTTACATGTGGCCCGTGACCAAGATTTTCATATGATCTTATTGGTAGGAATGTGGTTAATTATCCTGACATTCAAATCACTGTAGATTCTGAAGGGCTAGCATGGAAAAATATTTTTCCTGTTGGCACTGAATTTAGTTTATTCGTTATTTAGAGCATCACATGCCAAAAGTTACGTCTTAACCGTAATCAATATGTTAGCTACTAGGTGTGGTAATGTGTCAGACTGGCCGAGCGTTTTGTGGAAAGTCCAATTGTCCATACATTACTGTACAGCAATCAACTGGTTTTTCACCTATTAGGCTGCTTGTTAGCCGAAACTCGAACATCCCGTGTATACAAGCTCGATTAGATGAGGTACCTAATACAAGATAGTAATATAAATATTGACGTAACGACCGATCGTCAGTTAGCACATCAACGTCTTAAAATTGTTGCCGATACATTCAAAGACCGCTTTGACCAAACGCGTAGAGATAACATAAATTATAGCGTAGGTGATACTGTTTATGTAAATCAAGACCATAGGCGACATAACAAACTAACAGCAAAATTTTACGGACCCTACGAAATTATGAACATATTAGATAATAACAGGTTCTCATTAAGGGGTATTGGAAATCAGAGAAATACAATAGTTGCAAAAGAAAAAAAAAAAAAAAAAAAAAACCGCCTGTGGCCTGGATAGTGGACTGAACAAAACTCTGTAGTACATTTATTATAATATTATTTTAAGATATGATTGTATTATGGATGGATTAAAACCTTAACTGTGGTATATTATGACATTCACTGGCTGCGGGTGATTAAGCTTCACTGACTGCGGGGTGTTTGGTCTACCCAGTAAGGTCTGATTATTGATTATACAATGACGATTATGAGACGATTACTGATATTGTAATTATATTAGTATATATGACATGATTGTATTATTATGGATGGATTAAAACCTTAACTGTGGTATATTATGACATTCACTGGCTGCGGGTGATTAAGCTTCACTGACTGCGGGGTGTTTGGTCTACCCAGTAAGGTCTGATTATTGATTATACAATGACGATTATGAGACGATTACTGATATTGTAATTATATTAGTATATATGACATGATTGTATTATTATGGATGGATTAAAACCTTAACTGTGGTATATTATGACATTCACTGGCTGCGGGTGATTAAGCATCACTGACTGCGGGGTGTTTGGTCTACCCAGTAAGGTCTGATTATTGATTATACAATGACGATTATGAGACGATTACTGATATTGTAATTATATTAGTATATATTGTATTAATATTAGTTTAAGACATGATTGTATTATTATGGATGGATTAAAACCTTAACTGTGGTTTATTATGACATTCACTGGTCGCGGGTGATTAAGCTTCACTGACTGCGGGTGTTTGGTCTACCCAGTAAGGTCTGATTATTGATTATACCATGATGATTATGAAAACGATTACTGATATTATGTAAACAAAATGTACCTTTATGTAATAAGAATATTGTGTTTGTACTTCGAGAGCGAAGTACTTGTCAGTATGGCCGTGTTAGATTTATACCGATGTAATTAATATATAACAACGTAATTCGTGTTGTAATATAAAGTAATAATTAATTTCTGATTAAATGCAGTAGAAGTATAGTAAATAACATCATTTTAAATAGAATAAAGTGTGTTTAAACTTTGGATAGCAAATAAGTATGAATCACATTTGCTTGTCATCGTTCTTCTCCCATGAATCATACTTGTTTATCGCCGCTTATAAAAGCGAGTGTTCCGACTTCATAAAGACACTTTTTGATCGAAACGTTGATCGGTACGGAGCTCTCGAAGAAAATAATAAGATAAGTATAATTATGATGATAACTATGAAAGGCTATGTATATGTATAATTTTAATATTAAATTATGTGTACCTAGTTGTTATGACATGAATGATGTAACCTAAATTTGTAAAATATTACTGATTTTAAAAGAGTGTTCATGGAGTTTCTTGCTCGTTCTTCTCCATAGAAATCTACCCTTTGGAACGAGCAACTAGATTCAGCTTTCTGACTGACTCTGACAATTCAAAAGTACCAGTAAATGGTTGAATTGAAATAAATGATTTTGAGTCTGAAATATTACAATAAAATATATGTTTCCTAAACAAAGTATTTTCATTTCACTATTCTGTTCTTAAATAATAATATTCTTTGAGTATATAAGTATGTGTATTTAATGAAGAGCTATTAATTGCTTTTATAATGTAGCCAATTATACCTTTTATTCTAACAAACGCATTAAAGGGAGATGTGACGAACAACTCAGCGACAGTTAGTTTGGTTTCCGATCCGGAGTGGGAACTAGAGAAGCGCTGTTTGCAGTACAAGTCCTGATTCAGAAATGTCAAGATATGCAGCAAGACGTCTTCCTCTGCGTTATAGACTACGAAAAAGCGTTCGATAGAGTGATGCATGATCGCCTTATTAAGATTCTGGAGGACATCGGGCTGGATGACAAAGACATCCGCATTATTAAGAACTTGTACTGGAACCAGCGTGCGACCGTCCGAATTGAGGGAGAGGAAACTCACGAAGTAGAGATCAAAAGGGGAGTCAGACAAGGCTGCATTCTATCCCCAACACTGTTCAACTTATATTCTGAAACAATTAAGGCAGAAGCATTAGAAGACCTAGACTGTGGTGTCATTTTAAATGGGCGTGGTATTAATAATCTTCGATACGCAGATGACACAGTCCTGCTACCGTCTACAGAAGCGGATCTGCAGCGAATTGTAGATCGAGTAAACGAGTGTAGTTTACGGGCCGGCCTCAAGATGAATATCGCGAAAACAAAGTTCATGGTGATATCAAGAAGCATTCATCGCGACCCAAACATATCAGGCCAGAATATCGAAAGAGTACGCAAATATAAATACTTAGGCACTTGGCTCACTGAGAGCTGGGACAGCGAACTAGTGATAAAAACTAGGATTGAAATAGCTAGAAGTGCCTTCAAGAACATAAACAAGGTCCTATGTAACCGAAACTTTAAGATACCCTTACGTATTCGTCTTTTGCACTGTTATATCTGGCCTATCATTCTATACAGATGCGAGTCTTGGACAATAAAGGAAAATCTCAAGAAACGTATAGAAGCGTTTGAGATGTGGTGGTATAGACGCATGCTGGCTATAAGTTGGACTCAGCGGGTCACCAATGAGGAAGTTCTACGGCGGGTTGACCGAAAATGCGAACTTTTGCAGACCATCAAAAAGAAAAAAGTTGCATATTTAGGGCATGTGAACACGAAAGATATGAGCTGCTGCAACTCATAATGATGGGCAAAGTCGCAGGAAAAAGAAAAGTAGGTCGGAGAAGAAAGTCTTGGTTGCGTAACATCAGGGAGTAGACTGGGATCGCGAGTGCAGCCGAACTTTTCCGCCTCGCTGGTGACAAAGAGAGATTTGCGGAGCTGACTGCCAACCTTCACTAGTTGGAGAGTTATTATTAGAAGAAGTACTTCCCTATACACGTGCAACCTATGGGCATCTTACTCAAAAACTGCTTACAGTGCTCTCCGTGTCCAATACAACAACTCTTTCAAGACTTTTTATCCCTCTAAGAAATTTGGACATTTAATGAATAAAGTTGATTGTCCCAACTGTGAAGTATGTGGGGTGTTGGATGATGTACAACACTTAATTTTGGATTGTCAAAAATATGCAGTAGCCAGAGAATTACTGGTGCGTGAATTTAAATTAAATATGATGGATGTTGGTACATTTACATCAGTTCTAGCAAATCCTGCGTCATCCGCTGCTGCCACTTTATTTAAGATGTTCACGCATCAGTGAGGTCTTGTTACTTATATCTGATTGATATAATATAATATGTTGTGTAATTGAGATGTGACTTAACGGGGCTGACATATTCACGAGAACAAAAGCCCCTAAAACAAAAGATTTAAAAAAAAAAAGCGAAGAAGTGTAGGTTAGTCGCTTTCAAGTGATGGAATCATCATAAATTCTGTCACTTAACGGCCTACGAAGTTTTTACATCTCTGCAATTATTTATATTATTAAAACGGTTCTTAGACAGAAAGATAGACAATTTTGAACTCTATCACTTCCTATTAAAAAGTAATAATTGACCATTTGAGGGTTAACGGCCTTCTAACGCTTCCGTTAAAGGACGGCAGCACGGCGACACGCCAGTCGCGGACACGGCTCGCACCAGCAGGGCTAGCGAACGAGACGTCCACTATTGACCCGCCCCGCTGTCGCACGCACGTGTGAACCGAGCCCCGATTCAGAACGGCCAAGCCAGTCGCGACCGCCCACTCCTCCAGCACCTCACCCCGAGCATCGGTCACCGGAGATCCCCACGCCGCCCGCAGACTTGGCGTTGATGATGGCCACCAAGCCGTTCAAGTCTCGCACCCATTTATCCCTGGAGGGGACGAAGTACGGCTCGGCGACCACAGCTACGTCAATCGACCACTCTGCCATGCTCTGGAGGAAGAGGTCCTGAGCTCTGGTAGAGCGGTTGATGTTGCCCTGGAGGAAATGGCACAGCGCCATTTATGCGCAGTCCATTCCCTTCGAGTTCGCACCATTCCTAGGTCGTGAGTCGGCCGATGAGGCGTCAGCCTGCGGGGGAGGGCAAAGGGCCCCAGCAGCCTTGGCGCCCCGTCTCTTCCTGGGGGGCGTACAGGCCTTTCCGCCCGTTGTGTGCCCAGCGGGCCTCCCTGCAGCTGCAGTTTGGCGCCGCGGAGCACTGGGCCGCGTTGTGACCGGGCTGACCGCAGCGATAACACTGATCGCTGCGGTCAATTTGGGAGAAAGAAAAGAAAAAAAAATGTTTATTGACACAGACCATGTGCACACAAAAACAGAATTAAAAGGGTTAACAAAATATAAACTAAAATAAAAAACATTATTGTGTGCCCCACGACTGCGCCAAACAGGCCCAGACCAGTAACTAAATATCTATATCCACACGGAGATGTTGGCAATGTACCAACAATATCTACGTGAATGTGCGCAAAATGACCGGCTAGAGCGAATTCTCCCACGCCCGACATTGCATGTCAGATGACCTTCGACCTCTGACACTGTAAATAAGCCTTAGCCCACAGACCCACATCCTTATTCATATTAGGCCAAAAGAAATGTTTTGCAACCATCTTTCGCGTTGTGCGAACACCAGGATGGCTTAAATTATAGACACTGTCAAAAGCAATTTTCCTAATTTTTTCTGTTAAATACGGCCTTGCAAAATTGGTAGAAACATCGCAATAAATTGGTTTACTACACTCTGGTAATATAATTTGCTTTAATCTAACGTTACTGTCACTATCGGAAGAATTTGCAACGCGCGATAAATGCTCATCTTGCAGTTGCGCGTCAGCAAGGTTAAGGTAATCGAGTACAGTCGGGCAAACAATCGTTTCTACACGCGATAATGTATCTGCTACAATGTTGTCTTTACCACTAATATGTTGAATATCAACTGTAAATTCGCAAATGAAAAGTGTGACGCGTCCTTCCTGAAATTTCGTTATCTTGCTTACCTATTTTCGTAAATGCATGACATAACGGCTTATGGTCTGTATACACTGTCAGGAGTTGCCCTTCAAATAATCTACGGAAATATTTAATAGACCTATAAAGAGCTAATAATTCGCGATCGTAAACTGAATACTTTTTTTCGGTTGGAGTGAACTTTTTCGAAAAATAGCCAAGAGGGCTCCATAATCCGTTTACTTTTTGTTGCCGTTCGATCCAAACTGTGCCAATTATGCGATCGTGTATTATCGCCGCCCAAACATTCACACTGAATCGCACTTGATGAGCATGTTCTTTTATCTTATGTGGGTTTTGAAAACTCCACCAGTGCTCATTATGTACGTTGTAAATACCAACGCGGGTGAATATGGACTCGTCGCTCCAAAGTATGTTCGCCTGCGGGTGGTTCTGTAGCCAGCGACAGAACTCAATACGAGGTCCAGGGTCCGGAGCATGCAAAGCTTGCACACGTGAGAAGTGATATGGATGCATGTCCATTGAATGGAGTAGCTTCCATACCACATATTGGCTTACGCCAAATCGACGAGCTGCTTGCCGGGTGCTCCTCCTCGGGTGTCGCTGGAAATAATCAAGGATGGCATCTTCGACGTGTATGGACAGAGGTGGGCGGCCTCGGCCTCTGGCATGATCTGGAAGTTCGAACTGGCCATGGTCGCGTAAGCGCTGATAAGTGCGGAGTATCAAATCCGTGCTGGGAATCCGGGGAGCAGGGATACCGTTCCGTCTGAGGGATTGTAGGTGATCCTCATCGGCGTACATTTGCCTCGCACTATTTAAATTTTCACCAGACAAGATGTAGAACCTCATCATTTCAAGGTACTCTACGTAAGAGTATTCGTACGGCATTATGAAAACAATCACTGGGCGGCTGATACACACGCGAAAACGTAAAACACAGCGATCGATCGACATCACACTATGACTAATCGCAGATGACTGGCTGGAGGGAGGGAGCTCGCGAGACGTGATACTCGGGATCTAAGGGCGCGTGTGTGGGGATGCGCGTGCGGTGACACGTGACAGGTACACAAGTGTGCGCCTGCGAAAGGATATGATAGAATGAAATAGGAAGAAGTTCCGTTATCTATCGGCCGACTTCAATCAAAGGATTGAATGTCGCTACGAATTCATTGATAATTTCCGCGCGTCGAGTAGGGTGACTGTAAGTAGATTTTTTACGTTATTTGTCGATTTATTTGTTAAACTTTTATTTTTTTTATTTTTTGGTTTTATTATGAAAAGTTTACTTCTAATATGGGATAGGATTTAATGATAAGTAAATAAATTTTTTAAGTTTCGAAAAAAAAAGAAATTGATTTCTGTGCCATAGGCTTCTACTCCATTCACCTATTCTACCCTGTTTTTGTCCAGACGGTAAAAAAAGTCAGCCGGTATAATTAGTTTTGGATGTATTGATAGTTAACAGATTATTCAGAAACCATTTTTCTAAGATAATGAGATCCTCTTGTGCGTCCTGTATTATTGAGTCAATTGAGTGGCCAAAATAAAAGAGGCAAGTGTCATCAGCATATAGGGAAATATGCCCCTTCAGGCCTATCTTGTCTATATCATTGATGTATATTAGGAATAAAAGGGGTCCACAAATTGAGCCCTGAGGCACGCCGTAATTAATTACCTTAGGTGCGCTAACATTATCGCCTATTTTAACGACCTGCAGGCGTCCCTGAAGATACGATTCAAAATTTTTTAAAGCTTTTCCAGTTACACCGATCGAGGCAAGTTTGTTAATTAACAAGTTATGGCTAACGGTATCAAACGCCTTTTTTAAGTCGATGAAGATCCCTAAAGCAATGTGTTTCCTGTCTATATTAGTTTTGATAGTTGTGATTAGATCTGTTGCTGCTGAAAGAGTATTAGATTTTGGTCAAAAGCCATACTGTCGTTGAGAAAGGTAGTTAAATGAGTTTAAGTATAGACTGAGCCGATTGTGCAATAGCTTTTCAAAAACTTTAAACAGCACAGGCAAGACTGAGATAGGTCTATAATTTCCTTTGGCGTATTTTAATGAATCAGGGAAGTGACCTTCGCTCAAACATTTGTTGATGCATTGAGTTAGACTAGGTAATTTAAGGTTTTTTATACACTTGAGTGATTTGGCACTGATGCCGTCTATACCTGTGCTGGTGTTTGCATTCAGGTTATCAATTATTTTCCCAATTTCATCTGCCGCTGCTGGTGCTATCTGAGAAAGTGCAACTGTATTTTCGGTTTTGTTTAGCGTGATAGTGTTAGTTTGGTTATTGTGATATTTGGCAGGTATCTGATTTGCCAGAAGTGAACCTATACCTGAGAAATAGTTATTAAAACACTCACATATTTCCGTTTCATCAGTAATCAGCCCTGTAGGAGATTGTAATTTAGAGGGAGCAACACTTTTCTTTAATTTATTATTAGACAAGCTATTTATCAATTGCCACATCTTAAGGGGTTTACCCTCGCATTCTTTAAAAGATTTATGGTAATATTTACTTTTTGTCGCTTGAATGTTCTCAAAAACTCTGTTTCTCTCTTTTTTAAATGCTTCTTCTGATTCTCGGTTATTCGGATTATTTTTGTAGTTTTTCCACAGTTCATTTCTTTTGTCTAGTTGATTAATTATGTCCTTATTTATCCAGTCTGTCCTCGGAGGGTTTAATATTTTAGTTTTAACTGTTTTATTTCTGGTGATTGCTGACTGGATTGCTTCCTCTAACCTGGTATATTCCTCGCCGATGCTATAATAGTCCATGTCTTCTACAGTTTTATATAAGTTTGCGTATGATATAGCTTGGAATTTCGATTTTCTAATAAGCTCGGGCTTATACCTCTCGACTTCTAAGAAGATCTGTTTATGATCAGACATGGCAGATTCTATAATAACTAGATGTATTTTATGATCTTTGAGGCTGGTGCATACATGATCCAATAGGTATACTCTTGGTGGAGGAGGTTTCCCTAGTGCAGTATTTAGCATCAATTTTATTCAATATGGTGTATCCCTGTTCTACGAGTGTATCTGTATAATCAGAGGTAGATCGATTCGGCGCAAGTAGGTTGTAGTTAAAATCTCCGAATAAGATTGTTCGTTTCCGTTTCGGAAGTTCAGCCGAAAAGGTCTCAAGGAACTTTTTCGAATTGGATCTTTCTGGTTTATATATGGCGCCAATGTCGAGAGAAAAATTTTCTAGGTGCACCCATATGAAATGGTTGTCATCTTTACATTTGTCACTTATAAACTCATGTTTTATATTTTTGTGAATAAATATTGAGACTCCGCCTCCTCTTGAATGTGTTCTGAAGTTATAGTATTGCTTGTAGTTAGGTAGTCGTATGCTTTTAGCTTCGGTTTCGTTTTTAATCCATGTTTCTACTAGTACGACTATATGAGTGTTTTTGATTGTTGCCAGTATACAGTTAAGTTCGTCTACTTTACCAGGTTTCACCAAGCTACGGATATTTGCATATAAAAATCTTAATGATGTTCGACTTGTGCCTAGGTTATTGTAGCTGCTAGCGATTTCGTATGTTATTTTGTCTTGTCCAGTAGTTGGTTGTAGTTGTGTGGTTCCAATTAGTTTTTTGATGGCTTGTGTATTATTTTAGGTGTATTATTAACGTATTTTATTAAGAGATCTTTCTCACCATTTTGTGTTCGCTGTTGCAGTTCTTCTGTTAATTTTTTCATGAATTTTTGTTGGTATGGGGTTTGATCCGAGTATATTTTAATAGTTTCGTTCTTGTAGATTGTTTTATTACGGAGTATCACTTTAACACTTTCTTGGGATGGTAAATAGACCTTAATATGACGAGCCTTTTCTGGTTTAAAATAGCCAAGTCGATAAATTCTATCTGGCTCCGGGCACTCAGGAAAAATAGTTTTTATAATTTTGTTGACCTCTCCACTATCAGAAGCAGCTCGTTCCTCTTTGCTGCCGTTTTTCGCTTCAGGCATACCCACTATAATTATATTTCTGCTTCTGAGTTCTCTCTCACGCAACTCAGAAACGATATCTTCACAGTTGAGGTGCTCAAGTTCTGGCTTCGCTGGTGGAGCTGTCTTTAGGTTTCTCAAGTCAATTTCAATGTTATTGACTTGTATTTTAGTTGCATCGCTGGTAAGTTTCAGGCCAACTATATCTGATTTTATTTGGTTTTGTTCTGACATAAGTTCTCTCGTGATAGACTGGAGACTTTTGATTTCGTCCTTAATGGATGACACATCGTCTGAAATTTTATTGAATATTGCCTTTTGTGTCTCAACAAAACCATTAACAGTGTTCATTATTTCTTGCCGGAAATGGGCGAAATCAGCCTTTAGATCTTCCTGTTCGGGTTGTTTCCTCTTCCGTAAAGTAAACTGTGGCATTCCAGATTCTTCAGTAGTAAGCCTGGAAAGATCCGGTAGCGATCCGCCACGGGTGTGTGGTTCGGTAGGTGATCGCATAGTACTCATCGTGGATCAGCAAAATTCTATGTGAAAGTAAGTATAAATTCAACCAGTGTGTAGGCGCCCTTATACTTCTACGTACTTGGGTGACGTAGTCGGCTGGTCAACTCTGCTATCTGTTATGCGGTGTCCACGCAGAGTTGGATGAATTATCGGAGTCCGTCTCTTTCACACCGGAGGTATAGGGGGCGGGTGAGCTCGCTTCTGGATTGCGCTGGCGTCTTGAGTCACTGCGCTCGTTGGCGTAGCACACAGACGTTGAGTTAAGGAAAAATGTAATTTCGCTCGTTGACTTTGAACTTAAAATCAGTTGACAGTAATTTAATAAGTTTAAGAATAAGTTAGTAAAAATATTAACACGTCTACTCGCAACCGCTCTCTGGACGAAAATTCAAAGATTTAATAAAATTTCATTCGAAAACATTCATCTGTTTCTAAGTAAACTTCAACCATTTCCGATGACCTGCATACCTATCTCTTTTGCTGACGGTACCTACTACGCTGAAATTTTACTCGAATAAAACCGAACTAAGCAACTAATTATAGATATATTATTCAGTTTATATATGTCGGAGACAGTTTATTAATCACAATTGTGGGTGTTAACTAAATTTGTTATGACTTGTGTTTCTTATTGTTAATTTATGTGATTTTCAACCGACTTCAAAAAAGGAGAAGGTTATCAATTCGTCTGTATTTTTTTTTTTTTTTTTTATGTTTGTTACCTGATTTCTTTGGACTGTGTGAACCGATTTTGATGATTTTTTTTTATATTTGAAAGCTAGTGCTTCCCGTGTGGTTTCATTTTAATTTGGTCCAGTTCTGACATTGGCATCCATGAGAAAACCGTATAAGTCTTACATTTGCATTAAGTATGTGCGCGATTTGTTACGCGATTTCTCCGGTAAACGTAAAGCGATTTTGAAAATTCTTTTTTTTATGGATAAGGTATGCTTCAGGGGTGGTTCCATATAAATTTTATCGAAATTGATTCAGCACTTTTTGAAAAATCAACAAATACCCAAAAATTTTTTTACATAGACGTCGTTTTAGTTTCATCAATCTTAGTAGTAGTTAACTTTCAATCTCTTCTTAATAGATTTGGATGAGAAGGAGGTACTAAAAAGCGGAAAATAAAAAGCTTTTTACAAAAAAAGACAACCGCCTTCAAAAACTAAAAAGTGAAAAATAACTTGAGCACAGAACACACATTGACTTTAGTTTCGGAAGTCGGTGGCAATACAAAACAACAAACAGAACAAAGCCACTGAATTTCGAAACTAAAGTCAATGTGTGTTCTGTGCTAAAGTTATTTTTCACTTTTTAGTTTTTGAAGGCGGTTGTCTTTTTTGTAAAAAGCTTTTTATTATCAATTATTGTCTATTAATTCGAAACATGATTTATTGAGTACTCAATGTATGTACACTGATTTGTGGTTACTTTATTTCGATAATTGTTATCGGTGGTTTTATTTCAAACAATTGTTGACACGTTACTTTGAATGTAAAACGAATTACTTCATAAAATCACTATTGTTTATTCATGACAATTATTATTGTGTTATTTGATTACAGATCTTATTAGATTTAGCACATTTTAGTGTTTTGTATCAAGTAAACGCGTGACGCACTTCCGTGCGCCATGGGCAGACTTGTATGGAGAGGTTACAAGGTGGGGGCATCGCCTTATAAAAGAGCGTGCATTCCGTAAGTATGACCCTCCCCGACCCTTGCTCGTGCCAGCCCGCGCCGCTGAGCCTGTAGTTTTAAATTCGTCCCTAAATAATGGAAATCCGATCCAGCGTGTCCCTTTGCTGTCCTCTCCCAGCGACGCCCTAAGCCGAGGCTCGTACCCCACAGGGGGTGCCCTTAGCGTGTAGTCGCTTAGTTCGTAAGCTATTTTGCCCTGGCTGGAGGCCCTAAAAATAATCATTTTTAAGGCACCACAGTAAAGTCCGGTTAAGCAGCCGACAACCTCCTAGGTTGACCTGCGAGATGCCAATCCGAAAAAAAAAAAAACGTAAGTATGGCAGTCGATCCTCGGATTCGACTCAGTAAAGAGTTCCTGCTCCCGACAATACTGTCGGTTTACCTGGTACAGCGCTGTTGTATATTCACATAGCTGTATAGGCTTGCTGCTAGCGAGCGATACACTTTGTATTTGGGTGGCTTATGCTACTGTACGAACTATAAACGTTAAGGGTTTGTTCGTTTATCATTGGGTGGCTTAGGCTGCTGAACGAACTGTAAACCTTAAGGGTTTGTTCGTTTATCATTGGGTGGCTTAGGCTGCTGTACGAACTATAAACCTTACGGGTTTGTTCGTTTATCATTGGGTGGCTTAGGCTGCTGTACGAACTGTAAACCTTAAGGGTTTGTTCGTTTATCATTGGGTGGCTTGGCCACTGTACGAACTGTGGGACCTTAATGGTCTGTTTGATTAATTGTATTGTTGCTGTACATTTAACTTGCTTTATTCTTGTTACTGATTACCATTTGTATTGTGTTTTCTTTACTAATAGTGTGTAATTGTTTTTACAGGTCTTGTTTATCCCTAATGGGATAATGGGAACGCCCATACTCCTGACGATGTACTATACCGCTCGGCACTCCTCCTCGATCGCTCACTGACGATCCTACATATATATATATATTTACATATATAGGGCTTGATAACCCAGTATGTGCCAAATAACTCCACGCGCATTTTGTCCGTCAAAGTGGAGAATTGAATTTCATCATAATTTGTTAATTACTAAAAAGATAGTAATGAAACTTTACATACATTTGAAGTAAGTGTTTAGAGCTCTTATTCATGCGTGGTGTGTGTGTATATGAGTGGGTATCTGTCTGCTGTGTGGGTGGGTTTGTGTGTGTGTCTGTCTGTGCGTGGGTGGGTTTGTGTATGTGTCTGTCTGTGCGTGCGTGTGTCTGTAAGTGGGTGTGTGTCTGTGCGTGAGTGGGCTTGTCTGTGTCTGTGCGTGAGTGGGCTTGTCTGTGTATCTGTGTGGGTGGGTTTGTATGTGTGTCTGTGTGTATTTAATTAAATAACCACTGAATGGTGCGTTTTTTGTTGCCCAACTAATTCAAACTAATTCTTAAGAAGTTATGTAAAAAAGATGATAAGAATCCGCTTGACCTTTTCAGTGATCCAGCAAAACCACAAACGTTTCTCCAGTAAGACCTCGAATAACTTCGCAGCCAAAGAAAGAACAAATACAAAATAAGTAGCAACATTTACCTTGTCTAGACAACTAATTATATGGCTAATATTTATTTCAATATTCCCATTAAAAAAGAAAATGTTTAGCTGCGGCTAACGTTACCCCAGCAGGAAAAGTTTTTGTACTAAAAAACTATAAGTGCAACAAATTTAAAAATGTGAGCAACAATTACAGGAACAGGGCACTGATATTATCATTACATTTAAATGACTATTTTCGACATTATTTTGCTGGGGTAACTCACACTTATTATCATATATTCAATGTTTTAAAATCATTAAAATAATAAATCGTAATTGTCATAGTCTAAGAGCCGTGGAAGATCGACCTTCGCCAATTCCAGTATAAGCTGATCTCGCCTAGTATAGAATTTCTTTACAATACGAGGTCAGCTTAAACTGGAACTATAAAGCTTGATGTGTAGCCGTGTGTACATGAAATATTATTGCCAAGCTATAAAGTTTTAGAATTGGAGCTATTTGATAGGTGCGAGAGAGAAAGTAGAGCGTCCGAGGTCCGTGTCCGTGACCTCGCATTAGAGAAAATAAAGAAATTCTATACAAGGCGAGATCAGCTTATACTGGAAAATTAAATTAAAAGTAGCTATGAAAACTTTTCGATAGACAAGTTATCATAGGCAGGTTTGTTAATAAATTATATTTGATAAAAAATATGTCTTGTCAAGTTATCTGATGGGCGAAAGTCGATCTTCCACGTCTCTACTATCAGTTTACTTCTGGCCGAGTTTATTGTATACCTAATCCTCAAACGTATTTCCTTTCCATATCCAACTGGCGACACCGGTCTCGCGAAATTCGCACGCCTTTGTATTATACTACACAATAGGGTATTATACTGCGTGCTTCGTTCTCGACATATTTATAACAATGCAGCATCTTCGTGTTACTCGGCAACTAAACGCAATTTTCAGAGCTAAAACTAAACGTAAGTATTAGTGTGTGTTATCTGTGTCCTAAATGGGAAATGTCATTGTTTTCGTTTGCGCGGCAACTAACACTGTGTTCTGTAATTATTTGAGTAAATTTTATTGTTTGAAAGTTAAATTGTGGATATTTCAATCACAAGTGTGCCTAAAAGGCGTTATGAAGTAAAATATTTACATTACTACCTACCTACATAGAGAAAAAGTGATACCGACCACTTTCTAGTATTCCAGGTTCCAGGTAACAAAATGTCTTGTGATGTGATTGGTATTTTACCGGTACGGCTACTGACTTTCATAGCAGTTAAAGCCGCAAGGTTTTAATAACCTTTGTACCGGTTGAGACGGGTGGTGTACGAGATACATCGACGTGCTCACTGGACTCGGGTCGTACACGTGATGTACGGACGAGATCCTTAGACTCGGGTCGTACACGTGATGTACGGACGAGATCACTAGATTCGGGTCGTATACGAGATATACGGACGATATCTTTACTCTTATGTGAAGCCTGCGAGGCCCCAATAAGCAGTTTTTACCAATCACTTGTACACATCTTCCAGTGGTAAATATAGCTTTTCAGATTACAGTACCTACTGATAACAATTCGAAAGAAAGTCGATTTCATTGCAATGGAACCTACCACGAGATATATATGTCACCAGGACCTATGACAGATACGAACTATAAGTTCGGTGGTACTTTTAGCACTAGGCGATCTCATGCCAGATAAGCCTGCATAATTACGATTCCACTAAAAACAGTGACTTGGCTTATATTTGGAGCGATAATGGTCTTCTTAAAGAGACAAAACAAAAAATTTATGGAACAATTGATTCCAGAAAATGACCCTTTAATGAATGCACCGAAGCTTAATCCTGGGATTTTTGCTTTGGTTAGCTATATTATTGTCAACAAAGACAAAAAGATAGTTGGAAAACAACCAGCTAGGCATTGGACTGTCTATAACAAAACCAAGGAGAAACTTAATCTTCCTGGTTATGGATACTTAAAAAGTTTTAAGTGAAGCAAATATAGTGAAGTATATATATGAAGCTAATCTTAGTGAGAAGATCAAATGATTGAAAACTTGACAACAAAGTGGCCTGTCCATCAAAAACCTAAAGGAAACTCGCAAGGTTCTCCTCGCTACAACCCGAGGACAACAGCGAGGTACGGACACAAGAAGACCCAATGATCTAATCAGGCATGGAAATATTATAGCCACTATTATCAGTCCACTGCCAACAAATCCAAAGCCTCAGAGGATCCTGCTTGCACATAGAGGTAAGTCATGCTGGAAGGCTGACACTTTCTTAATCTTGATGGAACAAAATGTACTAAGATAAATCCATACTTAATTAATCACAAGATACCTTTGTATCGAAACCGCACCAGAATTAGGTGCCACACCCTCCTTCAGTAATATCAGCTGAGGATAATACTGACATGCATACTGCTATTAGCAATTTATTAAAATTGGGAGCTATATCCCCTCGCAAGCCATGTAAAGACTCTTATTAAACTTAAAGTCATTGATTAAGTATGTAGAAAACTTCCATTTTAAAAATGGAGAACTAAAGGACAGCAATGGCTGTACTTTTCCAGGTGTTTATAGAAAAAGAAAACAAAAAAAAAAAAAAATTTAAGAATCATACTTATTAATAGAATGATATAAATCCACAGTATAGAAAATACCTACATTTTCAATAGGTATGGTGAATTGTACGATTTTAATGCCCTGCCTTGTGGCCTGTGCTCTGCACCAAATATTTTCACAAATATTATAAGTTTGTAGTAACATATCCAAGAAGGTAACAAGTCTGTTCAATCCTTAAACTGTTTGTGTGCGTATGATATACCCACGTATACCAATTTTATTTGAATGAAGTCCAATATTTCAACCTTACAAATAAGGATCAGATAGCCGGTCGGGTGGAATCACTTGGCATAGATAAGCCTCGTGTCGTAAGATCAAACCCCGGCAGGTGGTATTGTTTTAGGTTTTTATTTTTCCTGTGTTCTATAAAACATTAATATTTTGTGTCAAATAAAATTACTTAAATAAAAAATGAATAAGGTAATTAAATAAAACCAATAAAATAAATCAAAATATTTTATTAAATAAACTAGGCGTTGGAATCATTGATCAAATGATCACTAATAAAAGATGGAATGCGGAATCCTATTGTTCCTTATCGCTATTGGATCATTAGTGAATGAGCCAGCTCGTTTCGACTATTATGTTTCTTATTAGTGTTGGCTTAGGGTTCAATTTGGCATGGGTTATATATGAGCAAATAAAAAACTACGTGTAGCCAATACAATTATTTATATAACGCAAACTATTGTAAAAATATTATTATAACGCTATTGATACCAAACTTTTTTATGATTAGAACACTATTAGCAACTTCTTTATGAGTTTAAAAGACAAGACAAAGTTTTTTTTTATTGAATAAGAATGGGTGTAATTGTTTTTCAAAGTATACAAATTTAAACAAAGTGGAATTGAAAGTGAAGTGAATCAACATGTTAGATAGTAAGAAATTAATTGAATTTCTAACTGAATAACAATAACATCACTTACACTTCAAAATATATACTGCAAATAACTGTCAACTACGAACTATAAATAATAACTTAGGTGTTTATAAGAGAATCACGGCAACATGTAAAAAGTAGCTTTTAAACCTAAGTATATTAATAGTAATTCGGCAAACCTTCGTTTACAGTATTCCATCTATAACCGACTTTAAACATTTCTCATCACTAAAATAACCACTTTATTCTTTCAATTAAAATGAATATAATAATATAACCTAGCGAATAGAACTTATTTTTGTTGGTGATCGTTGGGCAGAAAAATCTTCCGTGCTGGCTTACTGCAACTTAAACCAGCTTCACGCAGGTGATATTGCACAGGTTTGTAAGCACACATATCATTATGTGCTGATGCAGTTATGCGGGTGGATAGAAATGGATTAGTCCCGTAAACGGCCTTGCCACGATGTCGTGGTAACGAGCCGAAGAATTCGTCTTCGGTTTTGGCCCACGTCGATGATGGTCTACTTTTCGAGAATGCGCACACCGATGGACACGTAACTGCACGGTTCTCCTAGAATAAAAACAAAATAATATTTTAAATAATGCAAATAAACAATGGTGGATTGGTGGATAATTAAAATCATAGATAAATTGACTGACTGTCTTACATTGCCTCATAATGTAATAAAAATTGATACCGTTATTTATTTATTAGATATTACGGGCATTAGATATTAATAATAAACGTGTTTCATGACTATTTTATTTACATAATTTAAAAGTTTTTCTGTATTCCGACTAAAAGTTTTTTATTACACAAAAATAGACTGGCCTAAGTAAATTTTATCAGAATCGAATTCAGATATATTTAAGTATTATTTTACATTAATTTAGTCATAGGTCAACATTGAAAGGTGAGATAAGTTAAGAATTTGAGTTGGAATATTACTAACGTAATGAAAACATTGTCACGCGTAGTTGTTACTCACCGATATTAATAATCACCTTGCAATTTCACAAATGAAAACGTTTTGCTCATGCAAAACAATGAATTGCATCTTGTTGCATGGTTGGATGAAGATCAAGCACAATTGGATCACAAAGAACGCACAGAAATATGAGTGTTCATCTATATACTTAGGATTGCAAGTTATATGCGTAGACTGACAACTAAGAATGCTATTTTTTTGTAAATAAAGGTGAAAGTTAAAAAAAAATATATAAAAATTGTGGGTAGTTATATCCTAAACGGTCAAAATAAATTGGCTGAGAGTTCCGTGCGCATGTCTCAAACGTTATAAATTACTCATCTATGAACGGAATTGAATTGTTAGCAATTCAACTAGGTAATGAAAGTTTTACGAAAATTATGATAACAAAACAAAAAGAATGCATTGAAACCAAGACTTGATCTTAAGACTTCTTATTACTAACCAGATACGTTAGCCATTGCGCCAAACCTGTTACAATGGTTAGGTGCGAAATTTTTAAGAAAGTTTTACGAAAATGATGATAACAAAACAAAAAGAATGCATTGAAACCAAGATTTGATCTTAAGACTTCTTATTACCTGTTTAAACCTGTTACAATGGTTAGGTGCGAAATTTTATAACTTATTCAGTTACACAGATTAATGATCCATGCATTGATTAATATAGTTACCGCTTAGTGGCGCGACATACGCACACTAATAAAAAGCAGAACTCGTTCGTTTTATTTAACGTTTGTGTATGTAACTCTTCATACCGACACGGCTATCAGCTGGCAGCGTGTGCGCATATGTAAACTAATTACGTTGCTCGACTGTACTATAAATTTCAGCCTGCCCAGCTACCACATATTATGGCTGGCTTTACACCAAACTTTTAGAGCATCGTAAGTATATAATAATAATAATAATAATAATAATACAATGTGGGGACATTTTCACACACGGCCATCTGACCCCAAACTAGGGAGACCCTGTACTATGGGTGTCAGACAGCTGATATACATACACAAATACATATTTTTTTTGTAAATACATACATATATAGATAAACAACACCCAGACACAAGGCAAACACAAGTGCTCATCACACAAATGTTTACCCTGGTCGGGAATCGAACCCGCAACACGCTGCGCAGCAGTCGATCGCTCAGCCACTGCGCCAACCGTGTCGTCAAATAATTAATAAATAATTATAACATGTTCAGATATAAAATTATATCTGCTACGGTGGGCTAATAATTATTATTAGTACAGTAGGTATGTCTAAGTACTGCTTACCATAAACATGATATTGAACAGTTGACTGACGCCTCCATGACTGGATGGGGTGATGTTTACAGAATGAAAGAAAAGAGCCTATGGCTTCTGGAGCAAATATGAGAAAAAACGCTATATAAACTATTTATTGCTTGCAATATTTATGGCATTAAAGGTATTTTGTAAACTATAAGCAATACCTTAACATCCTGTTGTCTGCAGATAATAATACAGCAATATCTTATATAAACAGAATGGGTGGTATTCAGTACCCACAATTAAATAACTTTGCCAGATTCAAACGGCAGTGGTGCGAAGAGAGACTTAGTTAACTCTTTGCCTCCTACATTAAGTCTAGTAAAAATAAATAGGTTGATAAAAATGTCCCTTAAAATCATTTCAGACATAGAATGGGAATTAAACATTGCATTTCTACAAATTGTATCTAAACAGGTTGCACCTGAAATAGATTTATTTTCATCCCACACTAATTCTAAACATATTTCCTATACCTCCTAGAAACCAAATAAGAAAATCCAAAGGCAATCAGTTTTGATGCTTCTAATTTGTCCTGGACAGAAAATTTCTTTCATGCTTTTTCTCCATTCAGTTAATATAAAAATAAAAATATTGCAAATGAGAAGGCAACAGGTATCATAGTCATGTCCCACTGGCCTTTACAAACTTGGTATCCTATAATGCATACTATGCTTGCCTGAAGCTGATATATTTTAAACCTCAAAATATCTTTAACATTTTCCTTTGAGGGACCATCACCCTCTTACCTTCAATTAACTTTGATTGCAGGATTATTATCAGGCAAGCTTGGCCAAAAAAGGGCTATTTCCCTCACATCAATGGATGCCATGTTGGCACTTGGCACCCCCTATTGCATTAGGTAATACAGTAAAGCAACATAATGTGACATAAAATTTGGTGAACCTTCTGTCAGGAACATATTATAAACACATTCACTACATCTATACCATTTGTTATGTATTTCCTAACTAAATTATTTGACTCTGGAGCTGCCTATTGAACCCTGAATCTCTTTAAGTCAGCTCTATCTCCAATAATAGGCTCTAAAATTGGGGGGGGATGATCGTATTAAGAGGCTCTATAAAGGATTCTATAAGTTGAAACCACCATTACTAAAAATTTCGAAAAACATGTTTTCCAAATAATGTTCTAAGTGAACTCCCAATATGAAATTAAGTTTGGACTAAAATTTCAAAGAAACTAATGATTTTGTTTGCACTAAGCACAGCACAATGAGCACAAACCTTGTAATAGTCATAATTTATTTAACCCTTTCCCTGTGCAATGACCCAGGGGTGGGTCATTGTGATTGTTTAATTATTGTGCCTACTTGACACACAGTCAACGTGTTAAATATCTATTATAACATCGAGTGGAAGTTTTGTTAATATTGTCATTACTAATATTATTAAAGTAAGTATCGACTGCGGGACTAATTCGGCCTAATCATTTACAAAGTCTAAAAAAAAAAAAAAAAACAAAGTCTGAGATTTGTCCAGCTTGGATATTATGTGATAACATGAGATTTATTAGAGATATATAAGGTCATAATGTTGTTTTTTGTCACTTGAAAACCCCATATACCGGCTTCTACTACTGGTAGTTGGATTAAAAATATTCTCTCAGGCTGCGGTATTGATCATCAGACAGATGGCTGATTGGACAAATAATATAGATATAGAGGATAGAGGATAGATGGCGCTAGTAGGATATTATTGGGCATTCTACCCCACCTGCGGTGGAGTAGAACGCCTAATAATATAAATGAAATCCGCAGGTTCGACGTCTATTCCACGCATCTACCCCACCTGCGGTGGAGTAGAATGCCCAATAATATAAATGAAATCCGCAGGTTCGACGTCTATTCCACGCATCTACCCACCTGCGGTGGAGTAGAATGCCTAATAATATAAATGAAATCCGCAGGTGTGATTGATTCAAACATATAACATAGGTACTTTCCGTTAACATAATTAGGTCTGTATCTGAATGAACCAGTAACCGAAAATTCAGGACAGATTGTCTCATGTCTCTCCACATACTTAAGAATGGTGCATTGCCGCTTAGGATTACACACATATCCGTTTTCGTGACCAGATTGGCTCGAGGACATCTGAACTTTAGAATACCACGTACATTAAACTAAAATTTAGGACAGATTGTCTCATGTCTCTCCACAAAAGTAAAGTAGTGCACACACACACACATCACACACACACACATCACACATTTTTTCTGTGACCAGATTGGCTCGAGGACATCTAAATTTTAATTTAACACATTACAGACGATACATCCTTTACGTCTCGGATTCATTTAATTATACTCACCAGCTTAAAACAACTATGAAACTTACTATACCTTGATTTAAACATACAACACACATACTTTCCGTTAACATAATTAGATCTGTATCTGAACGAACCAGTAACCTAAAATTCAGGACCGATTGTCTCATGTCTCTCCACATACTTATTAGGATGGTGCATTGTCGCTTAGGATTACACACATACCCGTTTTCGTGACCAGATTGGCTCGAGGACATCTGAACTTTAGGATACCACGTACATTAAACTAAAAGGAGAATGGCGAGACTACATGTATTGTAGGACCCAGTGTTAGGAGTAGCATACATTATAGAAACTTATGAATTGTTAAAGAACGACATAAGACTAACCAAAAAGCAAATGGGAAGTAAGTTATAGAAGATGGGAGAAAAAAGATATGAACGGTAGAAGATTATAACCTAAAATATTCTTAAAGTACTTTGGGCATGTACTTATTGGCCTATTATTCAGTAGTAGAATGGCTTATTCATACATATTTACTTAAATTCACACCTATATCCCGTGAGGGTAGGTAGAAACTACAGAACGCCATCTGCTACGATTCGTAATAGGTAGGTATCTACTTCTTTTACTTCATCCACGAACATACGTCCGCGCGTTGCGCCTGACTTTTTTAAGGACATCACTAATATTTTCAGTGGATTTTTCTAGGGTGTCCTTCCATTACTTGTCCAGAAACTAGATTGTGGTCAGGTTAAACCTAGCTAACATATAGTTTAGCATCATCCTATTGCTCTTTCCAATCCATCGGCACAGTATGTCCTCTTCCATATCTACATCTCTACAAGCCATCATCTTAGCATTCACCCCCTTACTACCTACCATACCTATCATCTTTCACACAATCTATGCTGCTCAGGGGTTTGGCTAGGTTTACAGACATCAACCCTCGTTACGAAAAGGTTCATAGAATAGTAATAACTTTTTAAAGTGGTAAAGGTACACAATATGACTAGATAAGGAGTCCAGTTGTTAGATCTCCTAGAATATAATATAAATAAGCATATTTGCTGTGCTTGAAACTAGAGGTTTGTTAAATAAATAAAAATATATTTTAAAGAAATCGCTTTTATTTACTTTATAATGACTTATAAAATATTGAACACATACAATTGTTGTGAATCTTGGATATTTTTTTTTTTTAGTATGTAAGTATTGATTTATCTAATTAAAAGATTATCTAAGAAGGCAGCTGGTGCAGCGACATACCTCTGGTGTCTGGCATAGCCCATCTACCACAATATGCTCATAACATGAGAGCAACAGCCCACTGTCCATGTTCCCACGGGGCAATAACAATAGTATCCTAATATGGCATTTCGCCCCTCCAGCCTCCTATCTAGTGCGATGTATGTATAATAGGACTTGCTACCTATATGCCTAGATTTAATTCGGGCACTTAGAATAAATGGGTGGTTGCCAAATAAATAGTTACCTAGGTGGAAATTGCAAATTCTAGCATTGCTAGGAATATAGAAATTAAAATCCTTTATAATTCGTTTTCTGAGCCCATCAGGTATATGTCGCTTTTCAGCATCATTGCACTCCAAAAACAAGCAGCGCCGTGCTGTATCAGCCGCTATGTTCAGCAGAAGTTTCCTGTAATGGACGTCTTGAGGTGGATGGACTAGCCTCTTCACCCTCTGCTGTGTCAGATATTCTTCTTGTGGGCATTATTTGTTCAGTAGATGTTTCCACTAATGGATTTCCAAATGTTGATGGACCAACCTCTTCAACTTCCACCGTTTGCTCTGTGTTGAGAAGATGTTGGTTGACTGATTGCAGAAGGTGAAACCACAGCAGAACTTCTATAAGAACTGTCCACCACTCTCTGTGCCCGTAAATAGCATGGCACACATATGTCCTCATTTAAGATTAACTGAAACAATAAAAGTAAAATGTTGCCAAAAATAATAATATATTAGGATTTCATATCATTATTTGTAATATTAAATGTTTATAGGGTTACTGGTAAGGTTGGCATCCAAAAAGCCCACTTGTGATGAGACCTTGACAGTAACCTTACCTTAGGCTTACCAGTAACCCTATATAAATTGTTTTCATTACCAACCTGGCGGGGCCTTATCCATTCCGATACAATGTCTCTTATTCGGGTTTCCCTTTCAGACATCTCTGGTCGGACAACTAGCCTGCTCCTGATTCTCAAAATCTATCTGCCACATCCAGCACATACATCACGAAGGCCAGGTTGTGGTTGGGTCTCATGTTCAGGACCATCATTTGGGTTACTATTTATCAACTCCCAACATGAGTGACAAATATAGTTGTCTCCAGTTACCTAAAAATATTATTACTATGGTTAAACCAGTGTGAACTTGGCGCCCGACTTTAAAAAAAAATTTTTTTTTTTGGTTAGTTTGATAGATTTCGGTAAGTAGTGGATAGTAGTGAAGATAACTTCGTTTGTAGTTGCACCAAAAAAAATAAAAAAAAAATAAAAAAAACTCATCACCCGGCCTTAAAAAAAAATTTTTTTTTCGTCTGTTTCTTATAGTAAACCGTAAGTAGTGGATTGTAGTGCATTTTTTTTCGTTTGTAGTAAAATAAAAAAAATAGTAAATAATATTTTTATTTTAGGGTATTTTTCCAAAACGATATTTACTACGTAAATGCAATTTAAAAGCCTATTCGAATACTACAAAAGCTAAAACTGACTGAGAAACGATCGCAGAGGTCAATAGTAGCAGGTTTCTTAGGTGCAGTGGAACAGAAGTATACATAAGAAGCGATTAATCCGAGTAAAACTTGTTTCGGACTGAATTCGAAGTTACTTTCGATACAAAGGCACTACTAGCGCTAAAACTGACTGAGAAACATTTGTTTAGAATAGCAATAGTATTAGTTACGTTACTACGAATGATATTCATGTTACTACAAATAACTACTAACGAAAAAAAGTTAAACGAAAAGAAGATACTACAAACGAATTTCTTGTTACCACAAACGAAAATCTTTCTACTACAAACGAAAAGGAGTTACTACAAACGATAATCTTCCAACTACAAACGAAAAGAAGTTACTACAAACGAAAATCTGTCTACTACAAACGAAATGAAGTTACTACAAACGAATTTCTTGTTACTACAAACGAAAAGAAGATACTACAAACGAAAATCTTTCTACTACAAACGAAAAGGAGTTACTACAAACAAAAAGGAGTTACTACAAACGTATTTCTTGTTACTACAAACGAAAAGAAGGTACTACAAACAAAAATCTTTCCACTACAAACGAAAAGGAGCTACTACAAACGATAATCTTCCAACTACAAACAAAAAGAAGTTACTACAAACGGATTTCTTGTTACTACAAACGAAAAGAAGGTACTACAAACGAAAATCTTTTTACTACAAACGAAAAGGAGTTACTACAAACGAAAAGAAGTTACTACAAACGAAAATCTAGCTACTACAAACGAAAGGAAGGTACTACAAACGAAAAGAAGTTACTACAAACGAAAAGAAGGTACTACAAACAAAAATCTTGCCACTACAAACGAAAAGGAGTTACTACAAACGAATTTCTTGTTACTACAAACGAAAACAAGGTACTACAAACGAAAAGAAGTTACTACAAACGAAAACAAGGTACTACAAACGAAAAGAAGTTACTACAAACGAAAATCTAGCTACTACAAACGAAAAAAAGGTACTACAAACAAAAATCTTTCCACTACAAACGAAAAGGAGCTACTACAAACGATAATCTTCCAACTACAAACAAAAAGAAGTTACTACAAACGGATTTCTTGTTACTACAAACGAAAAAAAGGTACTACAAACGAAAATCTTTCTACTACAAACGAAAAGGAGTTACTACAAACGAAAAGAAGTTACTACAAACGAAAATCTAGCTACTACAAACGAAAGGAAGGTACTACAAACGAAAAGAAGGTACTACAAACGAAAATCTTTCTACTACAAACGAAAAGGAGTTACTACAAACGAAAAGGAGTTACTACAAACGAAAAGAAGTTACTACAAACAAAAAGAAAGTACTACAAATGAAAAAAAGTTACTACAAACGAAAATCTAGCTACTACAAACGAAAAAAAGTTACTACAAACGAATTTCTTGTTACTACAAACGAAAAGAAGGTACTACAAACGAAAATCTTTCCACTACAAACGAAAGGAAGGTACTACAAACGAAAAGAAGTTACTACAAACGAAAATCAAGCTACTACAAACGAAAAGAAGTTACTACAAACGAAAATCTAGCTACTACAAACGAAAAAAAGTTACAAGAAACGAAAAGAAGTTACAAAAAACGAAAAGAATTTACTACAAACGAATTTCGTGTTACTACAAACGAAAAGAAGGCACTACAAACGAAAATCTTTCTACTACAAACGAATGTCTTGTTACTACAAACGAAAAGAAGTTACTACAAACGAAAATCTAGCTACTACAAACGAAAAAAAGTTACAAGAAACGAAAAGAAGTTACAAGAAACGAAAAGAAGTTACTACAAACGAATTTCTTGTTACTACAAACGAAAAGAAGGTACTACAAACGAAAATCTTTCTACTACAAACGAAAAGGTGTTACTACAAACGAATTTCTTGTTACTACAAACGAAAAGAAGGTACTACAAACGAAAATCTTTCCACTACAAACGAAAGGAAGGTACTACAAACGAAAAAAAGTTACTACAAACGAAAATCTAGCTACTACAAACGAAAAAAAGTTACTACAAACGAATTTCTTGTTACTACAAACGAAAAGAAGGTACTACAAACGAAAATCTTTCCACTACAAACGAAAGGAAGGTACTACAAACGAATTTCTTGTTACTACAAACGAAAAGGAGGTACTACAAACGAAAAGGAGGTACTACAAACGAAAAGGAGTTACTACAAACGAATTTCTTGTTACTACAAACGAAAAAAAGGTACTACAAACGAAAAGAAGTTACTACAAACGAAAACAAGGTACTACAAACGAAAAGAAGTTACTACAAACGAAAATCTAGCTACTACAAACGAAAAGGAGTTACTACAAACAATAATCTTCCAACTACAAACGAAAAGAAGGTACTACAAACGATAATCTTCAAACAACAAACGAAAAGAAGTTACTACAAACGGAAATCTAGCCACTACAAACGAAAGGAAGTTACTACAAACGAATTTCTTGTTACTACAAACGAAAAGAAGTTACTACAAACGAAAATCTTGCTACTACAAACGAAAAGAAGGTACTACAAACCAAAAAGGAGTTACTACAAACGAATTTCTTGTTACTACATGTACGAGCAGTTTGCCCGTACACTGAAGTGTTGAGTGTAATAGGTGTTGGTGTCACTGACGACGGGATGTTCACAGAAATAAAATCACTGTCTGGTGTCCGTATTCAATGAGAGTATTTATTGCACTAAATAAAGTAAAAGTTCATTGTCCTCAGTAAACTCAGTAAGGTTGCGCGCGGAGTGCGTCATTGCCTATTCAGCTAAAGTTGAGTACAGTTTAGTAAGCAAAAAAGTAAAACAATTAAATCATGTGGCGATGCTCGTACATCCTGCCGACTACAAGAAAAGAATAAACAAATTAAAATAATTAACAAGTGGAAAAATAGTAATTGTCTAAGTTAATAATGTTCGCCGCCGCCGCCGTCGACTAAATTGGAGATGTACCGCTGTCCACCTTGTTGACGCTGCGGTGTGCAGCAAGTTGATGACGGTTGATCTCTCCTGTTGCGGTCGTCTGTTCGCCTGTTTCTTTTTATTATTCATTCATTTTATTATTTGTTGTTAACAGATAATTTATGTTAGTTTCCGGTACATAAATTTCATCATCGTTCCCCAATTCCATTTTGCTTTGTAAGTTGTAGTGCGAGTGAATGAGGTGATTATTACCGCGCCTCAGACATCCTTTCGCTAATGTTATTGTTCCCGTATTACGTAGTGTCTGTGACGTAATTCCAGCTGGACAAAAAATGCGCATGGTGCATTCCTCGCAACACGTAAACAACCAGGCGTCCTTGCTGTGTAATTTTATCCATTCATTGGTGCAACTTGATACCTCTGTGCGGCAACTGGACGCTCCTCGATTGTTTATAATGTCAGCTTCGCAAATGTTGGTCGCAGTTTTTATTTCGTATATAGGTAGGTCGAAGTTACATAACATCTGATTTGTGTGTATTTTTGTGCATGATGACAGATGTTGTTCGTTTAATGGTATGAGCAAGTCCTTTTTCAAATTCACGGCTATATATTTTGCGGTCGGTATTATGTTGATCATGGAGCCTCCTTTTATATTACGAATAGGATGAACTTCGGTTAATTCGTATTGTTCATCTGTTACTAGAGGGATTTTCACTTCAAATATAAGGAAGTCTTCGATGAGTCTTCCCTGCACACTTGCGAGTTTGTACATTTTCCGGATACATTTGAGACTGTTGGTGCATGGCATTGATAATCCTTTAGGGACTTGGCCTGATATGATATTCAACTGTCTCTCAAATGCATCAGGTTTTAACAAATGAGTGTCGACTCTGCCGCTGCGAAGATCTGTGACCAGGTCGATCAACATATCTTGTATTCTTCGCAGGTTTGCTACCATCATGTTTGCGGCAAGTGCAGTAGCCGTGATGAAAGTTGCCTGGTCTTGGTCTGTTCTCATTTGTTGCACAGAATCTCTGAGATGTTTGTTGATAACGATGAACTGCCGGTTCATCACATGCTCGTTTCTCTTTAGTAAATTGTATTCACCTTCAATTATCGAGGTGTGCTGTTTGTAGAGATTCAGCAAATGTTCTTCGTTATCTTGAATCAATTTGATATCCTCATGATATTTATCGGCGAACTTGTCATCTAGTACACCAAAGAGAGAATTTGCAATGTTTCCGATCCCGTTTATGAGCCTTCGCCTGAACCGTCTTCCATGTTCAAGTTGTAGTACTTCGTTGTAGTGGGCTAACTCGTTTAATTCGTGCTCGAATTGTGTAGATATAGCAAAGTAAGCCATATTTTTCTGACCAAGTTCTTGTACTTGCTTGACGTATTGGTTAACGGCGGATACACTTTTCCAGTATGTCGACATGTTGTAATAAACGACAAGTTTCCACTCGTCTTATATTATCTGCAAATCTGCTGTTTTGTCGAAGTATACAAGACGGGATGGGTCGAGTACTGTTACGTTGGCGAGTTGCTGTATCGACGGTGTCACGCACGTAACCATGAATAGAATCAGTGTACTTAAGCAAGTCTTAAAGGCACTTTTCTTTGCTCTTCTGGGTTTCGGCAGATGTTGTTGCTGTGTTGTAGTTGATGTTGACTCAGATTGTTCAAAATCGGATTGTTGACTATAGTTGTCTTTGGCATAATTTTCGTTATCTACGGGTAGCCGAGACAGTTTTGTTATGGGCCTCTTCATAGTGTTCGATTTCGTTTTCAATGTGACGACTCGTACTAAGTTGTCGAATCCAGGATGTGTTTCCATTACTCGACCTAGCAACCATCTGGCAGGGGGCATATTCTCTTCTTTTATGAGGACGACATCCCCCACTGCAATATTTTCTGTTGGAGTTTGCCATTTTCCTCGCCGCTGTAGCGTTTGAAGGTAATCGTGTGACCATTTCTTCCAAAATCCCTTGTACATATTCTCTGTCAGACGCCAACGTACCGTCAAACTGGTATTATCATCGAGTTCTGAGGTCACTGGAGGCGCAAATACTGGACCGCCAACTAAAAAGTGTCCTGGTGTAATGTAATCAATGTCATCAGTGTCGTTTGTTAACGCGATGAGTGGTCTTGAATTAAGGCAGGCTTCAATTTGCACGAGTAAGGTTGTGAACTCCTCATAGGTTAACTTTTGTTCTCCAAGGACGCGCTTGAGATGGTGTTTCATACTCTTAACTGCAGCTTCCCATAAACCTCCAGCAGTTGGCCAAGAGGGAGCATTAAAATGCCATTCAATGCCGCAGTCAGAAGTACTGTTAATAAGATCGTCATTCACTATAAGTTGCATTGCTTCCTGGCGTTCCTTTGTTAATATTTTTGCTGCGCCAACAAAGTTCGTGCCATTGTCACTATAGACGTGCTTAGGTGTTCCTCGTCGTGCGCAGAGTCGCTTCAGTGCTGCCAGAAAGGTGACGGTGCTAAGGTCTGACACTAGCTCAAGGTGGATGGCTTTAGTGCACAGACAAATGAAGATGGCGATATATGCCTTTACTGTTTTCATGCCCCGACCTTTGTTTGCTTTTATTTCAACGTGCCCAGTAAAGTCCACGCATGTGTGTGTGAATGGCCGTGAAGGTGTAACTCGAGGCGCCGGTAAGTCAGCCATCAGCTGATTGCTGCGTTGCGTTTTGTAGCGATGACATGTGACACATTTAATTAATTGTTTCTTAATTGTTTTCATGCCACCAAGTATCCAATAATTGTTTCGAAGATACCCCAGAGTCAGTCTGGCCCCGCCATGTAGAGTATTTTTGTGGGCTTGGTCGATCAAGAGGTCTGTAAGCCTGTGATTGTTAGGTAAAATCATTGAATGCTTTTGGGAGTTGCTTAAATTAGCACGTTCTAGCCTTCCCTCCACACGAAGTATGCCGTGTGCATCTAGTATTGGACTCAAACTTAAAAGTTTGCTTGTTGTCCGTACTTGGTTGTGTTTTCGGATGTAACTTATATCATCGCCAAAGCAATTGTGTTGTGTTGTTTTGACGATTAAGTTTAAAGACAGCTCTATGTCTTCTGTTGTTAGGTGCGACAATCGCTTGGCCTTTGTAACGTCACGTGAATTGTTTACAAATCGTCGCATCCAACTTAATACTCGAGTCGCATGAGTCATAGAGCTGTATTTTTGTAAAAGGTTCTCGACAAGTGGCGCGCTAGTCGTTTGTGTCACACAGATTAATTGGTCTTGTCTCTTTCGTTCCTCGTTTGTGGTGAAAATGTTCTGTTTGGGTATGTTATTTGGTTTGTAGCCAGGAAGGGCCCGTCCACTACAGTGTGTGACTTAGGAAGTCGTATGGATAAAGTCCTCTGCTTGCACAGTCTGCGGGGTTTTCCTCGGACCTGACATGTCTCCAGAAGTTGTATGGAATGATCTGTGTTATCTGTGTTACTCTATTGGCTACGAAACTCTTCCAGCGATTCACATCACCCTGTAGCCATCCAAGTACCACCATTGAGTCTGTCCAGCAGTGTATAGTGACTGTTTTTGTGTTGATTGACTCTTGAACCTTTTTTAATAGTCGGGCTAATAGCACCGCACCGCATAACTCTAATCGAGGCAGAGAGATGGGCTTTTTCAGCGGAGCTAATTTGGTTTTCGCTGCAACCAGCCTGATCAGCTGTTGACCTTCTTTATCAGAGGACTTGCAGTAGACAACGCATCCGTAGGCTCTCTCGGATGCGTCACAGAAGCCATGAAGTTCGAGGGGTTCTTGTGTATTGCCGATCCAGCGTGGTATAGTTATTTCGTGAATGTGTTTCATCTGTTGGCGGAATTGTTCCCATTCTTGTTGTATGTTTGTTGGAAGAAGGTCATCCCAATTTGTTGATGTGGTCCAACCTTGTTGAAAAATCAGCTTGGCTTTCAGGGTAACTGGTGATAGCCAACCAAGTGGATCATACAGTTTAGATATATCTGAAAGTAGCGTGCGCTTTGTATTGAAGTCACGTTTGTTGCTAAGTGGCATTTGTTTATATGTAAACTGATCCGTGTGTGGATTCCACGAAATGCCCAATGTTTTATTTGTTTCTGCGTCTTTGAAATTAAACATTCCTTGACTGATTAAGTCATCGGGTAAGTTTTCAAGCAGGGATGTGTTGTTACTGGCCCATTTACGTAGGTTGAATCCGCCGCCCTTTAGCATGGTTATAAGTTCGCCTTGTGCCCTCTGCGCGGTTGTTATATTGTTACTTCCGCCTAATAAATCGTCAACGTACAACTGGTTGGAGAGGATGGGTGCAGCTAAGGGGTAGTGCGCTCCGTCATCCTTGACTAATTGTTTTATCGTACGCATTGCCAAGAATGGTGCAGACTTAGTACCATACGTTACAGTTGTTAGTTGGTACTCTTGTATTGGTTCTGTAACTGCGTCACGCCATACGATTTTCTGTAAGTGTTGGTCTGTTTCCTGAATACGTATCTGTCGATAAAATTTCTCTATGTCTGCTGTGTACACGTATTCAAAGGCTCTCCATCGTAAGATCATAGCCTGTAAATCTTGTTGTAAATTAGGCCCACAGTCCATCAACTGGTTTAAACTGTGTCCTGTGCTAGTTGTTGCTGACGCATTAAATACAACTCTGAGTTTTGTTGTTGTTGAGTCGGGTCTTATTACTCCGTGATGGGGTAAAAAGCAATCGGGTGTAGTCAGCGTTCTGCATGGATTCATATGGTGGAGAGCTCTGTATTCGTCCATAAATGACTTGTAGCTTGAAGTCAGGGTTTCATCTCGGGCCAGTCGTGTTTCTAGTTGCTTGAATTGTGCGACTGCTTGGGCCTTTGATTTTCCTAAATTCTGTTCAAAGTTTGGTTTCATTGGAATTCTCACTTCGTATCGCCCATCTTCAAGTCTTTTTGTTGTGTTGGCATACAGGGTTTCGCAGTGTTCTTCGTCGACTGTCATGGACTCGTTTTGAACTGTTATCTCTTAAATTTCCCAAAACCGAGAGATGTTTACTACTGTGTTTACTACTACATGGCAGTTGAATGTTTTTGTGTTTCCAACTAACACCCATCCGAGTTTGGTTTGTTGCGCTATAGGCGCATGTATGTTGCCCCGTAGGATGTTGCTCATGATTATGTCAGCATATACTCCAGCACCGAGTAAAATGTCTATTGACCTTGACAAGTTGTAGTGTGGGTCAGCTAAATTAATGTTCTGTATGTGAGGCCAGTCTTGTTTGTCGAAGGAGTAGTTTGGCAAGTTGTTCAGCAATTTAGCCATGACCAATGCCTGTGTTGTGAATTGATAGTCCTCATACAACGATTTACAATCCAAATGAACAGTTCCGTTGCTCTGACTGGCAGATGCTCCTATTCCGGACACGGTCGAGTTTAAATTGCGTCTTGGAAGCCCCAGTCGTTGAGCAGCAGATTCGGTGATGAGGTTCAACTGAGAGCCTTGGTCTAGGAGACACCTTAAAGTTATGTAGGTACCATTTGCGGCTCTTACTTTGAGCTGTACCGTAGCCAGTAGAACTTCGTTAAAGTCTCCTGACACGTGATTGGTGTTTCGCTGTGGACTTAAAGGTTTGTTGTCATTACTGGGTCGCTGACCCGTTGATGTCACTGACGTGGTGTCATTTATCACGTCGTGCAATGTAGTATGGTGCGCGTTGTTGCACACTCTGTATCTTTTGTGCGAATTGCATTTATTTCCTTTGTGTGAATACATGCAATTAATGCAAACGTCCAATTGCTTAATTGTCCTCATTTTTGTATCCGGTGTCATGTCTTGAAATGTCTTACAGATGAGCAAAATATGATTTGTCTTACAAATAGGACAATTTCTATCCGAGCTTGCATGATTCGCCTTAGGATAACGTTTGTATTTGTTGTACGCCTCCCTTTGGTATGTTGTTGCGGGACTCTCCTTGGTCGTAGGTGTTATGTGGTTTGTTGGGTTCTTTTTCTTCCCTACTGATTCGAGCGCTGTGAACTTGCTTTCGATGAACTCAATAAATTCGTCAAAAACCGGTAGTTCTCGGGGGTTTTTCCTCATTTCCATGTAATCGGAATACGTCTGAGTGTCCAGTTTTCCCGCGAGTATGTGCACCAGAATAGGGTCCCATGTTGTAGTGTCTATCCCCAGGTTGCGTAGGGCATGCACAGTTTCGAGACTGGTGTCATGTAGACGCTTTAACTCGTTAGAGTTTTGATGTTGAATCGTTGGTTGACTCATCATGGTTTGCATCTGTTTGGTGAAGAGCAGCTGTATGTTGTTGTACCTGTGGTTAAGGATTTCCCAGCAGGAGTCGTAGTTGTTCTCGGAAACTGATAAATGTTGTACTAAACGCTCTGCTTCCCCTTTAAGTTTTCCTTTCAGATGTTGCATCTTCTGACCCTTTGAGAAGATAGGGTTATTGTGAATAGCAACACTGTACAGATCAAGGAATGTAGGCCAATGGGAGTAGTTTCCAGAAAACGTTGGTATTTCTATCTTCGGAGCACTATCGCGCTGCTGTACAGCCAGGTTGAGTTTGCGATTAAGGTCTCGTTTCGTAGACTCATATGTTTCTTCATACTTGGAGAAGTCAAGCTCGTAGTTAACGTCACTGCCGACGAGAAGATTGTCGAGTTTCCAGTGTGTTTCGTCAATCACTTTCCATCGAGACTCGAGGGTCTTGAGTTTGTCCTCTATGTCCCATTTCTCGGTAATATCAGTAGTGCTTAAGTTGCGAGTGAAACGAGAAAAGGCTCTGAAGTTGGTGGCTTGTTGCGTTTTGAGCTCATCCGACTTGGACAAAACTCCAGTGTTCTTGCTATTTTCACCTTGGCTGCCAGCGACTTCAGAGTCGCCAGCAGTGTAAGCAGGACAAGCTTGCAACTTATGTAGTATGTTTAAGTATTCAGTCTTGACCCTGTCGTACGCCCTTGTAGTGTAGTATTCATAGGCTTGGTCGTCGGCACTCTGTAGCACGCCATGATTCATCTCAAACTCGTTCCAGTGAGCTTTAAGATTATCCAATCTTACCTTGATATATGTTGTGTTCTTACGGTCAGGACCATCCTTTCCGAAGTTGACACCGATTTTTCTGATGCCATCTGCGATGATTTCCTGCCGCCTGAAGAGTTCTTGTTGTTTAGTCCCCATTATTGTGGATATGTTCTGTTGTTGGACACTAATACTGTAATCTTCAATAACTGTCGATTCACCAATAGGTTATGTTATTGCCTGAAGTGATTGCAGGATCCGAAGGAATCTCTACGTACGATATTGTGCGCCTTCTCAATCCAACCGGGGCGACCCGCTTCTGGGAGACCGGCCAAACCGATTCGCTATCGTAAATAGAAACACTAAGTACCTGATAAGATTTGCAGGACTGCTTGTTCCAGCTGTGGTAAATCCGGCTCGAAGGACCAAAAATGTACGAGCAGTTTGCCCGTACACTGAAGTGTTGAGTGTAATAGGTGTTGGTGTCACTGACGACGGGATGTTTACAGAAATAAAATCACTGTCTGGTGTCCGTATTCAATGAGAGTATTTATTGCACTAAATAAAGTAAAAGTTCATTGCCCTAAGTAAACTCAGTAAGGTTGCGCGCGGAGTGCGTCATTGCCTATTCAGCTAAAGTTGAGTACAGTTTAGTAAGCAAAAAAGTAAAACAATTAAATCATGTGGCGATGCTCGTACACTACAAACAAAAACAAGGTACTACAAACGAAAAGAAGATACTACAAACGAAAATCTTTCTACTACAAACGAAAAGGAGTTACTACAAACGATAATCTTCCAACGACAAACGAAAAGAAGTTTAAGTTTTCGTTTGTAGTACCTTCTTTTCGTTTGTAGTAGCTTGATTTTCGTTTGTAGTACCTTCCTTTCGTTTGTAGTGGCAAGATTTTCGTTTGTAGTAACAAGAAATTTGTCGAGTACCTTCTTTTCGTTTGTAGTAGCTTGATTTTCGTTTGTAGTAACTTTTTTTCGTTTGTAGTAGCTAGATTTTCGTTTGTAGTAAGTTTTTTTCGTTTGTAGTACCTTCCTTTCGTTTGGAGTGGCAAGATTTTTGTTTGTAGTACCTTCTTTTCGTTTGTAGTACCTTCCTTTCGTTTGTAGTAGCTAGATTTCCGTTTATAGTAACTTCTTTTCGTTTGTAGTAACTCCTTTTCGTTTGTAGTAGAAAGATTTTCGTTTGTAGTACCTTCTTTACGTTTGTAGTACCTTCTTTTCGTTTGTAGTAACAAGAAATTCGTTTGTAGTACCTTCTTTTCGTTTGTAGTAGCTAGATTTTTGTTTGTAGTACCTTCCTTTCGTTTGTAGTGGAAAGATTTTCGTTTGTAGTAACAAGAAATTCGTTTTTAGTAACTTTTTTTCGTTTGTAGCATCTAGATTTTCGTTTGTAGTAACTTCTTTTCGTTTGTAGTACCTTCCTTTCGTTTGTAGTAGCTAGATTTTCGTTTGTAGTAACTTCTTTTCGTTTGTAGTATCTTCTTTTCGTTTAAGTTTTTTTCGTTAGTAGTTATTTGTAGTAACATGAATATCATTCGTAGTAACGTAACTAATACTATTGCTATTCTAAACAAATGTTTCTCAGTCAGTTTTAGCGTTAGTATATCGAAAGTAACTTCGAATTCAGTCCGAAACAAGTTTTACTCGGGTTAATCGCTTCTAAGCACTCCACTCCACCCTCCACTGCACCTAAGAAACCTGCTACTATTGACCTCTGCGATCGTTTCTCAGTCAGTTTTAGCTTTCGTAGTATTCGAATAGGCTTTTAAATTGCATTTATGTAGTAAATATCGTTTTAGAAAAATACCCTAAAATAAAAATATTTTTTACTATTTTTTTTTTATTTTACCACAAACGAAAAAAAAATGCACTACAATCCACTACTTACGGTTTACTATAAGAAACAGACGAAATAATTTTTTTTTTCCAAGGTCGGGGGATGATTTTTTTGTATTTTTTTTTATTTTTTTTTTATGCAACTACAAACGAAGTTATCTGCACTACTATCCAATACTTACCGAAATCTATCAAACTAACCAAAAATATATTTTTTTTTTTAAAGTCGGGCGCCAAGTTCACACAGCCTATGGTTAAGGATACACAAAAAATGTTTACAAGCTAAGTTATAATCATGTTTTGCTTCTGGGTTAAGAAAGTGACTACCACATTCAATGCTGCCAAAGCATGTGTGGTACAGGTACCCATACTGAGTAGATTAAAGAACAGACTATCCAAAAACTCTATCCATCAGGTTATTACGCTAGCAGTGTGGTTATACAAAAATAGTAATATTCTTCTAATCAAGTATCTTGACTTGGCCTGCGAAGTTGTACTTCATCAGTGGTACACCTAGTCATACAACATTGTTAGGAGATTCTGCTCTCTGGAGCCCTTACCATTGGTAGCTTGGGTCCTGATACCGGTGCAGTATTTTATTTTAAAATGTTATTAATATTGTGCACCACAAGCAGTACCTAAGACGACTCACTGACCGTAATCTGCAGTATTATAAAATACTTCAGGTTGTTATTATATTCAGAAGATTAAGAGATGCTCCTGTGTTGCCCAATACTGCAAGACGAGCAGGAAGAGCATAATTATGATAAGAGTATTATATACGAAACTACATATTTGTATACGAAATCTCTACTTTTGCTTGCTCCATTTATTTTATATTTGTATGATTTGTGTTCATGAAATTAAACAAATTAGTACATGAATATACTTACATCACGCGGGTACACCCATTTCTGTACTCTTTCAACTATTTGATCACGTTCATCAGACAAACGATGTCTCGGTAAGCGAGCAATTCTCAATTATTAACACAACGCATTTTAACCGTTGAGAAATTCCAAATCACTTGCAAGTCGGTCGTCAGTCTAAAGGTAAAGCCAAATTGTCAAAAATCCACAAAATCGCAAAAATAGTATTAGAATCCCACCCACGTTAGCTGTTAAACACAAACAATGGAATGAATTGACAATGACATCAAATGACATGACAATTCGACACTGACGTTCCATTTTTACGTTCCATGTTTTCATTACTGTTAAAATAATTTATATTATTTTTACGGACTGTTTATAACAGTATTTATGTTTCGTATTATACGTTATTGGTTTATTTAACAAGATGTAAGTAAAATAAAAAGGAAATCTGCCAAGCGAAAACGTACTTAAGTATTTTTAGAGGGTAAATCAGTAGTGTAGATTGGAATGTATCAATGTAATTCGTAAAAAACATTGCGTTCGGAAACTGCACGGTACTTATTTTTTTATAAACTAAAATCATTAATAACTTTTAATTCCCATTCTCTAGTAACTCAATATTTTTTATATAGAACTCTTATAAACTTGTTACTATAATTAGTATAAACTAGTCCGAGCACGGTGCTCCGTTAATTTTTAAATTACGTGGGTCCAGCCTCGCCATCCTCCTTTAGGACAGATTGTCTCATGTCTCTCCACAAAAGTAAGTAGTGCACACCTTTAGGCCAACACATTTTTTCTGTGACCAGTTTGGCTCGAGGACATCTAAATTTTAATTTAACACATTACAGACGATACATCCTTTACGTCTCGGATTCATTTAATTATACTCACCAGCTTAAAACAACTATGAAACTTACTATACATTGATTTAAACATACAACACACATACTTTCCGTTAACATAATTAGATCTGTATCTGAACGAACCAGTAACCTAAAATTCAGGACCGATTGTCTCATGTCTCTCCACATACTTATTAGGATGGTGCATTGTCGCTTAGGATTACACACATACCCGTTTTCGTGACCAGATTGGCTCGAGGACATCTGAACTTTAGGATACCACGTACATTAAACTAAAATTTAGGACAGATTGTCTCATGCCTCTCCACAAAAGTAAGTAGTGCACACCTTTAGGCCAACACATTTTGTTCTGTGACCAGTTTGGCTCGAGGACATCTAAATTTTAATTTAACACATTACAGACACATACATCAACCTTTTACATCAACACGTAACAATCAAGTGGTAAGCGTGGTCACACGGATAGTCGATCCTTGCCTTGCATGCATAAAGCTAAGGTGCAGATACACTTGACAACGACAACCGGATCAGAACCGTATTGCACATTATTCAATCAAGCGTACAAACTGTGTGTGAATCCGCTGCTGTAGATTGTTCCGTAGACGGTAACCGTATCCGGTGGTTGCATAATAGATGTAAAGTAGCTTTATGTTTATTTTCGAATCAGCAAAGTTCAATGTCAAGGCAATGCTCGCTTCCCACGGTCGCATCAACTGCATTGCATAATCTAAGTAACATGATCGACTATCATGTTGTAAATAAACACTGAATTCGTCTTTTATAGAATTTCCTAAATATTATTTTCGTATTTATATTTGAAGTTTGTAATCGCTTCTAATTTATTGTGTTTCATTCTTCTAGGTACTAAGACTATATATTTATATGATATATTTTTATCAAGTACAACATGTATTATTGGATGAACCATTACCCACTTCGATCGAGTGCGATTTTAACTTACATAAAAGAGAACCCTGTGCACAACAAGATTATTTGGGAGCATTGTAATAGTACCTATACTAAAATTAAAGTAAAGTTGTTATCGATAAATTAGACCACTGTAAAACCATAACTCAGACACGTGTGTTCGATTCCCACACGATACAGTTTCTTGGATTCTTTAATTGTGGGTTTAAGTGATTATTTAATAATACGATTAAAAATTTTATTTGTGAGTATTTATAAACGAACTTATTCCACAGTAGTATTTTTATATGATTATAATATTTAGCCCCGAGTTTAACCGCAACTTAACATTAACAACCACACGGATTGGTCAATATGACGTAAACGACATATTTTTTATACAACTGTAAGACATGCACTTAGAGTTTAAAATTGAAACGATCTATTTTATGCTGAAATAGTATTTTTTGTGAATATAAACGAATTAATTAAATCGCTAAATTACATTCGCTCCAGAATCTTCAGAGTGACAAGTAGTACTAGCAGTACTTTAAAATCAACTTGAAATCATGTAAGTGAGTACTTCTTAATTTTAAATTAGTAGTCATAATGCACAGCTACGGACCTGGTTTTTGCCTGCCGGCTGTTGTAATTAGCATGTTCTGTCTATCCATCGTGATTGCTACTCAGCTACGGACCTGGTTTTCGCCTGCCGGCTGTTGTAATTATCATGTTCTATCTATCCATCGTGACTGTTACTCAGCTACGGACCTGGTTTCTGCCTGCCGGCTGATGTAACTGTTCTCAACCTGTTATAAATTGATTATTGTATCTCAAAAAAGACCTTAAACGGTTATTTGTTTTGTTATATAAAATATTAAGTAATTTTTATCTTGTGTATTAGATCTGACTCCGACGTTTCCCGTGTGTCCGACTACATAAAGAGCCCGCCGACTGCTACAAAGGTTGTGCCGAGCAAGAGCCAGCCTACGAAAAAAACAACAAAGCGCAAAGCTTCCTCGGTCGTGGAATTAGGAACAAGGTAGTTTATGACTACTTTTTATTTTCTAAGTTATTACTTTCACATATTCTAATATAAAGTAGATTTCAATAGAGAACTTTGATTTGCAAAAATATTTTTAAGTACATACTTACTTATTTTTCGCTCAACATAAGTTTGTATCTAGAAAAGTGTTTCTTCTAGATTATTAAAATAAAATTATTTTTTTACAGTAACAAGAGACCAGGGACCACCGATCTTTTCGGTTTGGAAGACTTAGATGGCATTCCTCCGCAGTCGGAGTTAGGTTCATCCTTACTGTCCCGCGTCGCCAACGGGAAGGTACGATGGACAGCGGACCTAAGGGGCGCCTTCTTTGTGGAACTGAAGGTGTACCATAAAGAAGACATCATCTCCACTGCTCCTGAGGAGCGTTGGAAGAAGTCCCAAGTTGCATTAAAACTGCAATTGGATAAAGGTAGCTCGCAGTGGAACTCACTACAAAAATTCATGCATAAGGCTCACGAGTTGTTCAATGACTCAGAGCCGGTATATTTTAGTGATAAGATATATTTTAAATAAGTTAAATTTTAAATTTGAGGCATCCAAAATAAGATTAAAACTGCAACTGGATAAAGGTAGCTCGCAGTGAAACTCACTACAAAATTCATGCATAAGGCTCACGAGTTGTTCGATGACTGAGAGCCCATATTTATAGTGATAAGATACATTTTAAATAAGTTACATTATTCATTTAAAATTTAAATTTGAAGCATCCAAAATAAATTTGTTATTTTTAAACTTAGCAGGTAATTAATTACGATAGAATGCCTTTCTGCACTGTTTGTAACATATCTGTTGAGCGCAGTCATTGGATGGGTCATCTACGCAGTATCGATCATAAAAATAAAAATATTTCATACGTTTGCGAAGGTGTTGAATTAATTCATTCTGCATTTCTAAATCGTATAGCTTCTTATAGAATTATTGATACTAACGAAAATTATTCTTTAGATTCGTTTTTGAATAACAGTCAAGAAAAAATCAAGACATTAATAAACAAATCTCTTAGGGATCATATCTGTCTAAAAATTAATTTCGAATATTTTGCTTTGTTTTTGATGGTTAAAAATGATAGTCAGGAGATGAAATCATTTGCTACAAAGAATTATGTAGTACATCAGAATTATGATTATGATTCATTAGCATCTCAGGTTAGAAACACGTTGAAAAAAAAGATAGAAGAATTTCAAGATCGTGACAGTGGGTGGACATTTTTAAACAGTTCGTATTTGGAAGTTAATGTTAACAAATACCAACCTTTGCGCGGTTCAAGCTTTATCGAGTTGCCAACATCAATTAAATCAAAAAAAGCATGTATTAATATTCGCAATAAAGATAATTATTGCTTTTTATGGTCAGTTGTTGCTGCTTTATATCCAGCTAAAACTCATCCTGAAAGAGTATCGTCTTACCCCCATTTTCAAAGCGTGTTAAATATAAAAGACATTCAATTTCCATTGAGTTTCTCAGATATTGCTCGATTCGAATTAAATAACCCTGAAATTTGTATATATATATATGGCTTTAAAAATAATTCCGTGATTGGACCGTTTTATAAACCAAAATCTTTGAAGAGGAAAGTGATTCATTTACTTTACTTAGAAAAAGATGATTTATCACATTACTGTCTCATTAAGGATTTACCTCGTCTTGTTAAAAAACAAATAACAAGACACCACAGTAAATTATACTTTTGTGATGTTTGTTTAATGCTCTTTGATTCATGTGATGATCTGAATTCACACAGTTGTGGAGGAGTTGCTACTGAACTACCTCCAAAGGGTTCTTTCATTCAGTTTGAAAATTATGGTAGAAAGCAATTTGTTCCATTTGTTATATATATGCAGATTTTGAAACAATGCTAGAGCGGTACGACTCCTGCGAACCTGACCCAACTCAGGCGAGCACCGTTACGAGACAGCGACATGTGCCCATCGCTTTCGCTTATCATATTACATGCACTCTAGATAAAACCTATAATCGTTACATCTCGTATCGTGGTTTGGATTGCGTTTCGAAATTTGTGAAGTCTATCTATAAAGACGCTAAAAAGCTTTATAGAATTTTAAATAATACCATTCCTATGATTTACACGAATGAGAATGCTCTCGACTTTGAAAACTCTGATACACGTCATATTTGTGAGAATTTCTTGTTTGGTGATAGGGTTCGCGATCATTGTCATTTGACTGGTAAATATCGTGGCGCAGCTCACAGTTACTGTAACCTACAATATAAAATGCCTAAGTTTCTGCCTGTATTTTTTCATAACTTATCGGGTTATGATTGCCATCTTTTCATAAAAGAATTAGGTAAAGCTCCAGGATCTATTAAAGTCATACCTAAAACAAAAGAAAATTATATTTCTTTCACGAAGTATATTCCGATTTCCGATAATGAAAGCATACAGGTACGATTTGTAGATTCTTTCAAGTTTTTAGGAACAAGCTTAGAAAAGTTGGTTAGTACAATGAAAAAAAAAGAATTTAAACAATTAAAATTTTATTTTCCCGAAAAAACACAGTCTCAATGGAAACTTTACGAAGATACGTGTTTACCCTCTAAAAAATGTTTTTTTAACTCTTTAACTAATGAGTCAATTACTCATGAAGACTATGAACACGCTCAGTCCGTTTGGTCATTATTTAATATTCGTAACATGGGTATGTATACAGATTTATACCTTAAAACCGACGTTCTTTTGCTTACAGACGTGTTTGAAAGTTTTAGAAAAACATGTAAACGACATTACAATCTGGATCCCGCGTTCTATCTTACGGCACCAAGTCTATCATTCGATGCAATGCTTTTGAAAACTAGAATTAAATTAGAATTGATAAGTGATGTTCAAATTTATAGGATGATACAATCAGGTATTAGAGGAGGTATTTGTATGTGTTCCAGAAGACATGCCCAAGCCAATCATAAATACTTGGATTCTTACGACCCATCCCTTCCGAATTCATTTATTATTTATTTAGACTATAACAATTTATATGGCTATAGCATGTGTCAATATTTATTTCATTCGGATTTTAGATTCATGAGTAGACAGGAAATAGATGATTTGCAATTGAACTTAATAGATTTAAGCGATACTGCGGAAAACGGTTATATTCTTGAAGTTGATTTATTATATCCTACAACATTGCACATTGAACATAATGACTTTCCATTTTGCTCAGAAAAAATCGTCCCACCCGGTGGTAAGAATAAAAAATTAATACCGAATTTGTATGACAAATACCACTATATTATTCATTACATACATTTAAAAAAATGCTTGCAGCACGGATTGGTATTACGAAGGATTCATCGTGCAATTGTTTTCAAGCAAAGCTGTTTTTTAAAACAATATATCGATATTAACACCCAGTTACGTCAAAAAGCAGAGTCAACGTTTGAACAAGATTTTTTCAAATTATTGAACAATAGTATTTTTGGAAAGACTCTGGAAAATAATGAGCATCGAATAGATGTTAAGTTAGTAAACAAGTGGTGTGACTTGAACAATAAAACAAAAAAGACTACTTGTGCTGAGAAATTGATCGGCAGTCCATATTTTCATAGCGCCTCAGTATTTTCTGATGATCTAGTGGCAATCCAAATGAAGCCTTCTCGCATTATTCTTAATAAACCAATATATATAGGATTTACTGTATTGGAATTATCTAAGAGTCACATGTATGACTTCCATTATTCAATCATAAAGCCTTTTTATGGTAACCGAATTGAATTGTGTTATACTGATACGGATAGTTTGGTTTATGATGTAAATACTGATGACATTTATCAAGATATCAATGAACATTTTCTAAAATATTTTGATACCAGCAACTACGACTTAAACAACGAATTTAACTTACCAATTATTAATAAGAAGGTTCCAGGGTTATTTAAAGATGAAATGGGTGGTAAAATTATCAAAGAATTCGTAGGACTGCGCTCAAAGCTTTATTGTATTAAAACTTTAGACAAAACAATAAAGAAAGCAAAAGGTACAAAAAAATGTGTTACGAAAAATTTAAATATATTAGATTATAAAAACGTTTTGTACAATTGTAATGTCATTCACAAAAAAAATGTTTTGTTTAAGTCGATAAAACATGAAATATTCACTCAGGATGTAAATAAAGTAGCACTTTCAAGCAATGATGATAAGCGATTGCTATCGTTTGATAAGGTATCTACTTTAGCTTGGGGTAATGCAACTATATTTAAGTAATGAATTGCCATTATTTTTAATGTAAGTAATTACAGTAGATATATTTTTTACAATGTATTTAGATAACGTTCAAATGTAATGATAATTACCTAAAGTAAGGTCAAATAATGTGTAATGTAATTGTAAAAATTTAAATTTTCTTGGTGCCTCAAATAGATATTATTATTTTAACTGTTACTTATAGCAAATTATGTATAAAACTTTAGAACTTAGTACTTAATTAGTTTTAAGAGCGTTTACGCAACACAGCATTTCGTAAAATTCTTAAAATATAATTTACTAACTTTTTGTGACGTATCAAGTTATATTAATTCATATTATTAATTTCCAAAACTTCGGACTTAAGTTTGTATGAAATGCCATGTCGCTATGTGATAAGTTTTCTTATATTGGTAGTAAATAAATAAATAGTATTTAATGGTTATAATTATATCTGTTTTATTTCCATTCCTGATTGATTACAAACCACACAGGGCTCCCAGCGTGTCGATACAGGTTCCAACTTGATAAACATAAAATGTTCATTTTTGATGACAAAGGACTCGTGCCTCGAAGTTCGCACGCGCGTTGTAGAATTTGACATGTTGAAACATGAAATTGATTCACAGCGTATGGCTTTATGGAGTCTAATTACATATTAGCCATGTTCCACAGTAATATTATTGTGTAGAACATCATTCTATCATTACACAGTCGGTCGGAGTGGTCATATCACGTTGAATAAAAACAAAACAAATTGTAAGTATTGCACAAGCTTATACATATTTATAAAATTATTTCTTAAGCTGTTAAACATAATTATTATCAATAATTATAACTTTGTTTATTTCAGATCATCAATAATGTGCGATTCTCCTGATTTTATCTTATCACAATACGGTCAAGGTTGGCCAACTCCAAGTTTAAGCTGGCATACTCCAGAGCAACAAAGACCTGAACCAACCAACAAAAAGCCTAGAGCAAGACGGGAGGGTTTAAAACGGAAGGCACCTGCTGAACATTCTATAAGTCAATCGTCGTTCGTTATAAACAACGAAAAGAAAAAAGGTTTACGACTGATCCAGATACAAGTGTTAGACATCAGTGAGCGTCAAGAAGCAAGTGCTGCAAGTTCAAGTGACAATGAGAACGTGTTATTAAGTGCACAATATGTAGTTAGTGAACCGGTGGACAATGTTATGGAAGAGACACAATCATTGATACATAAAATTTCAAAGAAACTTTGTGGTGATGATTATTATTAGTAAGTAACTAATGTATCTACCTAGTTGTATATTCAGTAGAAATAAATAATTAGTTTAATATTGGTATTATAAATTCATTTGTTAATTTGTTAGTGTAATAAAATGATTCCACATAGATCATCACAATCTGTAAATAAAAATAAAATAATAAGAAAACTTTAAGCCCTTAGTTAGGTTCTTAGTTAAGGTTTTTAGTTAATATGTAAGTTTAATATATATGGTGGCGCTAGTGTTACGCGTAGCATAAACTCTGCCTATTTAATTGATTTAAAATTACTCAAAACACAGTTAATTCGTAAATAAATAGCAAAATAGAAGTGAAATAGTCCAATAACCAAGTATAAGTGTTATCATAGCAATATTTTCGAGGAAAGTGCATAAAATAACTATTTTAATATACAGTGGAATAACAGTTTGTTTACATTTAAAATCCATCAATTTGACCCTATAGAACGATAAAACTACCAGTGCAGTGCTTATAACGATAAAAACATGTGAAACAATTAACTAAATATATAAAAGAAAGTGTTTCAATTTATTGTGTAATTAAAAGTCGTTTACAAAAAGCGACGGTGGAAGCAAAATAAAATGTGAAGGTTCATACGTTTGTCATAATAACGTTTATTTAGCTGTATTTTGAGAACATCTATTTCAATCAACATAGCATCGGTCACTTTGGCGTAGTGGGTTCGAGACCGACTGCTTATACCAAGCGATCCGAGTTCCGTCCTCGCCAACTGCTACAACTTTTTGTGATTTGTAATTGGTTGCACGGAATCACTGCAAACGGAATAGTGAACCAATGCGGTAGAACTTACTAATAAAAACTATTTGGATGTTTACAAGATTCTTACTCCAAAAAAATGGCGTCAAAGTCGATTATGAATGTTTGTGGTTGTTGTGTGAATCCTATCGAGTGTGAGCAGTATCTTAGTTGTTATTTCTGCACACAAACGTACGATCTTCTATGCGCTAATATTTCCGAAATCACGTATAGTGCAATGACAACAGAACAAAAGGAAAAGTGGGCATGCCTTGAATGCAGATGCAAGCAGCCTAGAGGGGACAACTCTAATACTCCAGCTCGATCTACAAGATTGGAAAGGGATGACAGTTGTCACAAGCAAATCAACACTGGCCACCAAAACAATCAAACCTTTTGCGATGACCAGAACATGAATGTAACACTACGTAAAATACCATCTAGTCAAAACCAAAAGAGCAGTGAACAGTTCTATGATGAGTACATGCATCCGGATGAGACATATTTTGAGAAGTTGCGGACAGTAATCCGTGAGGAATTTCAACATGTTATAAATCAACGCCTGACCAGTATCATTGGCAATATCGTGACGAAACAAGTTACTTTGATTGTTAATAACGGTATCTCTAAACTTAATGATCGAATAATTAAACTCGAATCACAACTTAGGCAGATGACAAATGATTCCGTCTCTAATGTTGTGGGCGATTGCATACAGAGTACTAAGGATCTAGGTTCGACAACTGACAACCACAACTCAGATATTCCTACTCCTACTTCTGCTAACAAACCCCAAAAGTCGCATATCTCTACCGTGAATACTATACCGGTGCCTGATCAACATAAAAGTGTCATCAAACCTCAAAAAATTCCTACCATGGGTGTATCTACCGTGGATACATCTACTATGGCGATAATTAACCAACACGACGGAAAGGGAAATATGCATCAAAATGTATCTATCTTGGATGCATGTGCTGTGAGTACAAAAGATCAACACAAAAGTTGTAACCAAAATGCTTCAGTACCGGATGGTGAATGGATAGAGGTTAAGAAAAAATCGCATAATAAATCTTCGAAGAACATTGTAAGAGGTACTGCGACTCCTGGCCTCATGCAACTAGAGGCATCTGAACGGTCCCGATATCTGCATCTGTACTACGTAAAGGTTGGTACTACTGAAGAACAGGTACATGGTCATCTTAAAACAATTTGCGATAGTGATAGATATACTGTGGAGAGCCTAAAAGCAAGAGGAAACTATGCTTCGTTTAAACTGGGAGTACCATCTAGATTGGCGGAACGTGTAATGAATCCGGAATGCTGGCCAGAAGATGTATGTATTAAGCCTTGGCGGCAGAATTTTCAGAACTTTCGAAACAAAAATGACAGAACATTTCAGGAACAGGAAACTAATTAAGGAAATCGTAATAGTCTATCAGAATGTTAGAGGTCTCCGAACGAAAACTACGACCTTCTATAACAACGTAACACTTTGTTCCAGTGATCTGATAACAGTAACGGAAACGTTTCTTAATAGTTCCGTAAACGATGCTGAACTTTTTCCTCCTGGTTATGTGGTACTGCGCAAGGATCGGCCAGGTGAGATCGGGTGGGGCGGAGTACTACTGGCTGTAAAGAATAGGTATACAGTGAAGAGAATTACGGATATAGATGGCTTGACCGATGATAGAGAGTTGTTGTTTGCGCTAGTCTCATGGAAAAACGTGATGTTCTTAATCTGTGTAGCCTATTTACCTCCTAACTATAATAGTAAACAGTACCTTGATGTTTTAGATTATATAGAGAATGCTATCAATAAATATCCGGAATATCGATTCGTGTTAGTTGGTGACTTCAATCTAAAATCATGTAATAATAGTGTTACAACACAGTTCAATTATTTTACTGAATATTGTAAACTACAGCAATTTAATAACATCAGCAATAAATACGGCGGCATTTTGGATCTGGTCCTAACAAATTTTGATAATGTTCGTGTGACATCAGATATTGACCCTCTGGTACCCTTAGATGGATATCATCCTCCCTTAGAGATAACGTTAACTCTGCCCAGATGTGGAGTAATCAACCGCCGGCCATCTATAGCACATAACCACCTAAGTTCTGAATAGAATTTCGGTAGGGCAAATCTCCATGGGTTGTACATTGACATTGCTAAAATAGACTGGACTGATCTGTTGCAACAGCGGGATGTTGATGTGGCTGTGGACACATTGTACGAGAAAATATATAATGTTATAGACGATAATGTGCCTAAAAAAAAGACGGTTTCTTTAGACTCCAAGTATGTTTATCCTATATGGTATACTGCAGAGATTAAGCATTACATCAGACTAAAGTATTTTAACTTAAAAAAATATAAAGAAGGCGGCCTGCAATTCAATAAAGAACTATTTAGATACTACAGAACTAGAGTCAAAATTCTCACCGGTATAGCTTTCAACAAGTATATTTATACAGTAGAACAAAATATAAGTCGTGACCCTTCAAAATTTTGGAAATATGTAAAAGATAAAAAGGAAAGTAGGCAACAGAACAATACATTCGTATATGAATGCAAGACAGTGGTAGGACAAGAAGCCGTTAATGCGTTTGCGAATTATTTTACTTCCGTCTTTCATAGCGATCCTCCGCAGTTGGATCCTGAGGCAGCTGAACGCGACGCAACTGACAGAGGCTGTATGCCAATGATCAGTGTTAGCCACATTAGCGTCTCCGAGTTGCACCGAGCAGTCCGCCGGCTTAAAGCGTCGTCTGTTTATGGTCCAGACGCCATACCGGCTTTTATTCTCAAGGACTGTCTGTCGGTATTGGAGGAGCCTCTCTTGTTTATATATAATTTATCACTTCAGCACAATATTTATCCTGCTCATTGGAAAGTATCCAGGGTCACACCGGTTCCAAAGTGTGGATCATCAATGGACATCACAGACTTTAGGCCCATTGCAGTGTTGTCAGTCTTCGGGAAGGTATTTGAGTCGATTATAAACAATTGCATCACCATGCAAATCAGTAGTCGACTGGATAATTCTCAACATGGGTTCCGTCCTGCACGCTCTACTTTGACGAACCATATACATTTTGCTGACTATTTAAAGACCAAAATTACTACAGGTTGTCAGGTTGATGCAGCGTATTTCGATTTTAAGAAGGCGTTTGATTTGGTCGACAATGATATTCTCTTGACGAAGTTTGCATCACTCGGTTTCAGTCCTCAACTTCTTAATTTTTTTGCTCATTACCTGAGAGATCGAAGACAGTTTGTAAAATTAAATGGTTATCAGTCATCTGAATATTTTACACGATCAGGCGTCAGTCAGGGTAGTACCTTGGGAGCTCCACAATTTTTGATCATGATTAATGATCTGCCAAGCAGTCTCTTTGAGGCAAAATGCCTTATGTTTGCAGATGACCTAAAGCTGTTCCTACCAGTAACTAAAGCTGAGGATTGTGTCGTTTTTCAGCGAGATATCGATGCCGTTCTCGATTGGAGTAAGAAAAACAAGCTGCCACTGAATGTGTCCAAGTGTAAGACCATAACATTTTCTAGGTCTCGTACGCCAATTACCACGGCCTACAGGCTGGGCGATGAGCAACTTGAGCGTGTAACGACAATACGGGACCTAGGGCTTACCTTGGATAGCGGTTTTAATTTCCACGAACACATTAGGAATGTGTGCAAAGACGCAAATAAAGCATTGGGCTTCATAATTAGAACTTCTTCCCAATTTCATAATCCCAGAGTTATAAAGTTGCTGTACAATGCATATGTGCGTAGTAAACTGGAGTACAATGCAATAGTGTGGGATCCTCAGGAAAAATTATACACACATATGGTTGAGATAATTCAAAGGAAATTTTGCCGTTATGTATATAAGCGTACTTACGGATATTATCCTTTCCTCTATCCGTCACTATTTGTATCGGGAATGGTCGGCTTTGATACTTTACAGCTGAGGCGTAAACTAATGCATATTCTGCATTACTATCTGTTATTGGGCAATAAGATTGATAATCCGTCGGTGCGAGAGCATATCCATCTGTTTGTTCCGCAGCAATATATGCGTGGCATAGGACGGCGGCAACATCAGCTTCTCGCATGCCCCCCGACATGGCACATACGTCAGGCCAACAACAGTCCAACAGCAAGAGCGATTGCTTTAATTAACCACTATCTTGACAGCAGTCCTGATGCCGACATATTTGTTGACACCTTGAACATTTTTAAGAAGGGTGTGCTGATGTTTCTCAACAAATGATTTTCTTGATTTTTATTTGTGTATGATACCGTCTAATGGTTAATTTTAATTTAATTCTATTCTTTTTGACAATTCTTGTAACTATTTAAATTAATTTTGTGACCAATTTAATTCCTATGACATTAATTTATTATTACTAATACTTAATAATTAAATTTAATCTGTTTGACAATAGTGACTGTTTGGTTGTAACTAATTTTATTTCTTGTGACATAACTAATTTAAGTGTATTCATTATTACTAAACATGTGATTAATTCTAGCATTTAAGCGTTTTGGTTTTTCGCTGTAAGCTTATAATGTACTTGTTAAATAAATAAATAAATCAATGTAATAAAAAAAAAATATATAAACAAAAAAATATCAAAGGTGTAAGTTTTATTGTAATTAGAGAGAATAAGTTAGAAGAAATAAAATAATTTATTTGATAATGTAGTAGTGTATTAAAATTCTCAAATACATCATAGTTCATAGTAGATAAGTTTCATGTACATACATAAAATATTAAATAACAAGGCCAAGTGTATTTAGTTTGTAATTGAAGTGAATGTAAATGTTTTGTGATTGTTTTTAACGAGAAAACTAAATAAATAATATATTTATAATTTAAATTATCTTTTATTGACATTATAAACATACTCCCACTTTAAATTAGCTCTAAAGAAATGTTCTCATTATGTTATGTTTTAATTATGTTTTCAATATTTTAAAATTAATAGAATAGTTACTCAATTAAATTCATTTTATTAGAGCTAATTTTAAGTTTGTTATGTAGTTTACCCGGATTATATTAAATAAAACAACCTCATATACATAATCATTTTTTATTAACTGAACATTACAAAATAATTTTAAATAGATTAAATATGAACATTAATTTTAAATAGATTAAATATGGACATGTTATTATCAAAATACCATTTCTTAATACATATAGCATTATTCAAAGCACAGTTTAGTCTATGATTTACACAGTTAAATTCAGTATCATTTTTACAATATTTCTTTTTCAACCTTGAAAAATTAGGACATCCTTTTTCACCTATATCTATCACTTCACAGTTAACACATAAGTCTTTGATCCACTGAATTTTTTCTAAACCCTTCGTAATAATTTTTTTATTTTCTAAATATGATAAAATGATGCGATGAAATTCTTTATAGTCTACGTAGCCCTCACTCCAGTAAATTCCTCTATTTCTTTCTAACCATCTCACTTGCTTCTTTTCTTCTTTAGTAAGGGAATGGAATGAATGCGGCGGTTTTACCAGGAACGTCTGTGTATGCTCTTGATTTACAACCGCCACTTCTTTCACGATAAAATTATTTTTGTAATCTTTAAATCCTTGGATTTCTACGATGATGGTATCCGGCTTCATGATATCTTCTTCACGATGTTACTTAAAGGTTTGTATTCAACAATGCAATCGTTGAGAATGAGACAGTATGCTGTGGTTTGATCTGGTATTTCCGAATCAGTCTCGATTTCTACTCTCACATCTACAACTGGACCGGTCTTCAAGTTATCAGCTTGTCTAGAGCAATCAATGATAAACAGCGGAGCCAAATCTTTAAATTGTTTCTCGCTTAATAATGGCTCTGGTCGACGTCCGTAATACGACTGTTGAAATCTGGTATATTGCTCGTATAATAAAGCGATTCTGTTATTAGCAAAACTCGCATTTAGGTTTTCATACGGGAAGTAAACTGAATTGAGGTACACTTTAATGTCACGAACATAGCAGTGATCGAACTGACACATGTCAGAACTTGCATTGTTCTTTCTATTTGTCTGAAGACCAATAATAACATATCTTGGTTTTTCTATTTGGGATGAAGTTTTGATAGACCAGGTATGCTTTGTAGTTTTAGGCAAAGCTGGATATTCGTAGAGGTCCCAGTTCCTGTATATGATTTGAAGTGGTCGATCTTTTTCTAATAGTTTTAACAAACTAATTTTTTCTTTGTCTGATACTTTAACATGTGGTACACGCCATATGATTTTGTTGATCTGAACGTCATCCACTATTTCTCCAGTGTTAAGTTTTACAGCATTCAAATTAGTGTTACTTCGCAACAATACTAATTCGTGTCTACTATTTATTACGACTTTTTTAAAATCTTCAGTGAAACCTAGAATATTACGGAGTGGTATAGAGGCAGAAAATCTTCCCCCATTAATATTTTTTATACCATCAATATTCCAGCCCCAGGCATTAGACATCTTTGATTCACTCTCATTCATTGATATGAGCGATTTTATAGTTGTAGTTATTCCAGCATTTTTAATTTTATCAATCTCCACTCCGTTTAGCTCATACCTAATATCTTGGAACAAGTACATTAGGGCATTGTTAGTGAAATTGACACTAGTAACCTTGTCCTTCGTGTCTTTTTTGCTAACGATAATAGTTCCTTCCAAATATAGGGTGCTCGCTGATGGTAGTATGTACACTCGGCCAACATAATTGATTTACAGGCCACACATACGGGATATTGTCACTGTGTGTGTAAATGAACTAGTCGGTTGGTCGGTTATGAAGTTAAACTGTTTGTGTGCGTATGATATACCCACGTATACCAATTTTAATTGAATGGAGTCCAATATTTCAACCTTATAAATAAGGATCAGATAGCCGGTCGGTCGAAGCACTTGGCATAGATAAGCCTCGTGTCGTAAGATCAAACCCCGGCAGGTGTTATGGTTTTGGGTTTTTATTTTTCCTTTGTCCTATAAAACATTAATATTTTGTGTCAAATAAAATTACTTAAACAATAAAATAAAAAGGTAGTTAAATAAAACCAATAAAATAAATCAAAATATTTTATTAAATAACCTAGGCGTTGGAATCATCGATCACTAATAAAAGATGGAATGCGGAATCCTATTGTTCCTTATCGCTATTGGGTCATTAGTGAATGAGCCAGCTCGTTTCGACTATTATGTTTCTTACAAGAGTTGGCTTAGGGTTCAATTTGGCATGGGTTATAATATTAGCAAATAAAAAACTACGTGTAGCCAATACAATTATTTATATAACGCAAACTATTGTAAAAATATTATTATATCGCTATTGATACCTAACTTTTTTATGATTAAAACACTATTGGCAACTTTAACAAGTTTATAAGACAAGACAAAGTTTTCTTTTTATTGAATATGAATGGACGTAATTGTTTTTTCAATGTATACAAATTTAAACAAAGTGGAATTGAAAGTGAAGTGAATCAACATGTTAGATAGTAAGAAATTATTTAACTTCTAACTGAATAACAATAACATCACTTACACTTCAAAATATATACTGCAAATAACTGTCAACTACGGACTATACATAATAACTTAGGTGTTTATAAGAGAATCACGGCAACATGAACTAGCTTTAAAACCTAAGTATATTAATAGTAATTCGGCTTCGTTTACAGTATTTTAACGCCATCCATAAACGACTTTAAACATTTCTCATCACTAAAATAAACACATTGTTCTCCCAATTAAAATGAATATAATAATATGACCTAGCGAATAGAATTTGTTTTTGCCGGTGAGCGTTGGACAGAAAAATCTTCCGTGGTGGCTTACTGCAACTTAAACCAGCTTCATGCCGGTCAGCAGGTGATATCGCACTGTTTGTAAGCACACAAATGTCATTATGTGTTGATGCAGTTATGCGGGTGGATAAAAACGGATTAGTCCCGTAAACAGCCTTGCCACGATGTCGTGGTAACGAGCCGAAGAATTCGCCTTCGGTTTTGGCCCACGTCGATGATAGTCTATTTCTTCAGAATACGCACTCCGATGGACACATAACTGCACGGTTCTCCTTAATGAATAAAAACAAAATAATATTTAAAATAATGCAGATAAACAATGGTGAATTGGTGGATAATTAATCATAGATAAATTAACTGACTGTCTTATATTGCCTCATTGTAATAAAACTTAATACCGTTATTTATTTATTAGATAAATAATAATCTTGTTTCATGACTATTTTAATTACATAATTTAAAAGTTTTTCTTTATTTCGACTAAATGTTTTATGTTAGACAAAAACAGACTGGCCTATGTAAATTTTATCAGAATCAAATTCTGATATATTTAAATATTATTTTACATTAATTTAGTCATAGTTCAAAGGTTAGATAAGTTAAGAATTTGAGTTGGAATATTACTAACGTAATGAAAACATTGTCACGAGTAGCTTTGTTACTCACCGATATTAATAATCACCTTGCAATTTCACTAATGAAAACGTTTTGCTCATGCAAAACAATGAATTGCGTCTTGTTGCATGGTTGGAAGAAGTTCAAGCACAATTGCATCACAAACAAAGAACGCACAGAAATAATATGAGTGTTCATCTATATACTTAGGATTGCAATTTATATTCGTAGACTGACAACTAAGAATGCTCATTTTTTATAAACTAAGGTGGAAGTATAAAAAAATAAACAAAAATTATGGGTAGTTATATCCTAAACGGTCAAAATAAATTGACTGAGAGTTCCGTGCGCACTTCTCAAACGTTATTTTTACTAATCTGTGAACGGAATTGAATTGTTAGCAATTCAACTAGGAAATGAAAGTTTTACGAAAATTATGTTTACAAAACAAAAAGAATGTATTGCAACCAAGATTTGATCTTAAGACTTCTTAATAACTAACCAGATACGTTAGCCATTGCGCCAAACCTGTTACAATGATTGGGTGCGAAATATTATAACTTATTCAATTACGCAGATTACTGATGACGATACATACATTGATATTATAGTTACTGCTTAGTGACGCGACATACGCACACTAATAAAAAGCAGAACTCGTTCGTTTTATTTAACGTTTGTGTATGTAACTCTTCTTATCGCGTGTGCGTGCAATGTGTAAACTAATTACGTGGTTCGACTGTACAAGTCTTGTTGGTTGATAGGTATACGGATTTCATCGTTCCTGTTGAAACTTGTTACGTAGGGCTTGTAGGAATGAAATTCGATTCCTTCTATAGTATTATCGTAAGTCGGAGCGGATAAAACGTCTAAGATATTCATTTTAGCAATCCGATCGCTCTAAGGAATGCTTTATTGTCTTTTGATAATTAAATTTTTTTCTTAAAGCGAGGTCTTATTTGATGGGTGGTCCGAGTAGAACTGATATTTTTAATTTGTTGACACACATTTTTATTGTAGTCAATCATTTTTTCTTCTAAGATGCAAATATAGCTGCACTTCTTCACCGCGCAGGTTGATTAATCGAGTGTTTATATCTAATAGCCTGATATGTATGCAGCTTATGTTGTTTTAATTGATCGGAAAGTATATTGCGTTCTTCGGGATTTCTATGATCCTGTATCCAGGTGGCACATTTAGTGCAAATTCGTGGATAATGTGACTTGGTTCACCGTTTATGTATGAACCGCTTATAATATCACATTCAATCCTGACTACGGTCGTAGGTAAAATGTTAACTGGAGACTGTGACACATGCCATTTATTAGCTTTCAAGGTTTGCTTATTAAACCCTAACAGGCTTCTAAAAGAGTCTTCTTTAGTAAAATTTATGTCTTTTGTACAGTATAGAGCAGTTTTCAAAGTATTGTTATTGCACTGTAGTTTGATTGACGCATTTTTTATTTCAGACTTTAAATAATCATTGATATCTTGCAACTCATAAGTGCCTTCCGGTATTTCTATAACTTCATCGATACCATAATAGAACTTATTATTACTTTTATCAATATTTGGAATAAAATTAAAAGTTGAAAAATGTAATAAGGCACACTCATATTCTCCATCTAGTTGTAACGTATTAGGATAGTACGTAGATAAAGTTGAAGAATTTCCAGTTGTCGACAAAGTGAGTGACATCTTGCAAATGATTGAAATAAAATAAACACATATATTTATACAATTTTATTCCAAAAAGTCCGCAGATATTTTAAACATAAATGACCACAATTTACTGTGTTGAATTTTTGATATCTCGTGTAGTTATAAGAAACTTTACAGTTCTTAAAATATCCCATCAGCTCCAATGGAGGTTTTAAATTTCCATAGCTATCGAAATATTCACAATAGTCATATACTTTAACATACGCTACCCAATGCGTTCCTTCGTTCTTAGAATCGTCTAAGTTAACGATACCACATTCAATCCGTTTCGGCTTCCTAGGTATCCGATCCTTCATGTAGACCCCACGGAAATATGGGATGTCTCTTGAATAGTTTTGGATATCTATATTAGTTAAAGGACGATTAGGTAGCTTCTTGTTTAGTTTTTTGATGATTTTATGAACAATCCTTTGCCGTTTTTATAGGGCTTAATGTATAAACCCTTGCCCAACATTAAAGCTTCCATAGCTTTATTGTGTCGTTCTGTTTCTTGTAAATTTCGTTTGCTTGCTTTGTGATCATTAACGGTTTTTGCAATGCCAGCTGCACCACCAGCTAGAGCTCCTAAAGCTGATAAACCAGCGAAAATTGGGATTAAAGGTAGAACTCCTCCAGTCTTTGGTATGGGTATTACTCGTGGTACCCGAATTCGATGATGGTTGTTTGGCAATAACTTTTTTGCAACTAAGTAGGCCGCTTTTATTAAAGACTTACTATCTTTGTGTTTGAGTTTCTTAACTTTTGATTTTATTTTGGAAACTAAGCTTTTAAATGTTTTAACGCCGGATCCTAACTTTAGTTTGGCTTTCATGACTTTGTTCACTAGCCATGAGCTTAGTTTTTCACCTCTCCTTGCATCTTTTGATTTAAGTCTTTGTTTAGCCATGTTAAGTAGTTATAAATCAGCTTTGTGACGATTTGGTAAGTCTGTATGGTTTGCGTACGCAATGTCGTGTTGCATACAAGCTTCGTCTAGCTTATTTACACCTCGGTCGCCTCGCGCTAACCGTTCGTGAAGTTTGGTTCCTGGTCCGCAATAATTGTATCCGGGCAAATTAACTTCGAATGGTAGATTATTAATAATGTTATTAACTAGTCCTCCACCTCGCATTACTTAAAGTATAATGGCAGAATTTTAAAAAATAAAGGTTATATAACATCTTAACCCATAAGTGCTGTTTTGTCAATCCAACTGTTTTCTGCACTGCTTAAACCTAACCATTTGACATATAATTTATTTCCTTTCTTCTTTAACACTTTTTCTATCAAATAAACGTTAGGATAGTTCGATTTTTGAAGTTCTTGCTCATAAAAAGCTCCTAATATGTTCTGCTTTCGTTTATCTTCTATGTAATATGTCACTGGTAAGGTTTTATTAATCTTTTTTACAATAAATAATTCAGTTGACCAATTAGGAGTATAACCTTTCTCAAAATCATGTTTGTATTTACTTATACGAACACAATCGCCAACTTTGAATTTAGGCTTCCACTGAACTAAATTATGTTTCTTGATTTTTTTAATATTTTCTTTTATTACTGGTTCATTCAATTTATTCACATCAATGGGTTTAAATTGGATAGTGCGATGTTTTGTGTTGTTATAGGTCTTTAATATATTATCCAATGGCAGACCTAACCACTAATAGTTCCCACGGAGACTAAAATATTTATACAATTTATTTTTTACTGTTCTTATCAGTCTCTCTACAATAGATGCTTTTTTAGTAGAAAACGATGAATAATAGTTAATGTTATGCTTCTTCATTAACGTTTGAAAAGTGTTGTTATAAAACTCTGTGCCCATATCGGTTTGTAAATTAACAGGATTTTTATTGCTGCTAAGCAGGATATGTTGAAATGCACGAGCAACATCAAATTTATTCTTTGATTTTAACGGTTCTGCCCAGGCGTACTTTGAGAAGCAGTCAATCACCACTAAAATATAATTATAATATAATATAAATATAACCCTTGTTATTCTTTTTCAGGTTTTGCATGTCCACCAAATCAGCTTGCCACAAGTCGTGGATTCCTTTCAGAATAACAGAACGGCGAAGGAAGTTTCTTCGAGCCGCTTTGTGTATTTCATTTACAATTTGCTGTTTTGCCATTACGAAGTTTTTAGAAGTAATTTATCTACATCTGCTTTGGTATAAAACTTATCTTGCAAATGAGTTAAAACCTCAGGTGTTTTTGCTTTTAAAGTAACCTGAATTGTATGCTGTGTCTCTTTTATAATTTGAGAACGCAATGAACCAATCAGTTTATTGAATTCTTTTATCGTATTAGCATTCAACTGATCTACATAAGACTTATTCACTGCATCGTCTGCTTCTATGGGAGATGTAATTCCTCTCAATCTGGATGCTTTTAAATCAAAATCTCCTTTTTCCGACTTCTTCAATGCGTTTTCATTAAACTCAAGCAGTTCTGATAAACGCATTATTTTATGAATATAATGACCGAATTTATCTACATTCATATTGAAGGTGTACTATATTGAAAGTCTGATAATAAAATGAACACTGGAAAGTTTACAACATTTATTTATTTATAACTTTACTTTCACGCAATTCTTCAATAATAGATATAATTTCATTGTCTAATCCTGTGTTACCAGCATCTCTAGACGCAATTAATAATTTCAATCTTTCCACTAGTTCATTGGGATCAAAAGGAAAAGTGGAGAAAAAATGTAGATTTATTGTATTGGGATAATACAATAAATCTACATTTTTTCTCCACTTTTTTGTTAATGGCAAACCCTTTCCCTGAACTGCAGTGTTCAGTTTAAAAAGAGGCTTAATAACTTGCAAATATTTTTGCCCTTTATTACTTTTTATCGGCTTATTTGGCTCGAAGTCTCGACGATGTGCATTTGTATCAAGTAGCATCGACTTATAATGTTTCATATCGCTTTCTGTAACCACGCTTAAGTCTACGTCTTTCTTAAGCAGCAACTGTTTTAAACCAGGTGTATTTCGGTATTTAGGTCCAGCCACGGCAATGTACTGATCGTTGATCAATATACAAGCAGAACCTAACATCAATTTCCCGCGTTCTGCTCTAACACCGAATGGAATGTCTGCCAACGCTTCTGAAGATACTGACCAGGATGACGTATCACAACCTTGTTTGCTTTCAACTATTGATTGATAAGAAGAGTCACTGCTGATATCGGATTCATCTTCATTGTCATTATTGCTACCTACGCTACCAGTTCTTTCTTTCTGTGAAGTTTCGTCAGTAAACGGAACTTCAACAAAATCTTCATTAGTACGCAAGGGAGGAGCTTGCTTATTGGCGTTAGCAATTAGGTTGAGGGGTTCTATGACAGGCTTGAAAACAGATTCCAGTGCTTGTTTGTTGTCAATGTCCGCATCTCTCATTTTCCTTACTTTTTTCTTTACAGCTTCTGTCGCATCAACAATTTGTTTTTTCAATTATTTTTCCATATTGGCAAAATAGATCGTAATTGGTTTAGCGTCACCAGAAGAATAATAATGTCGCACAGGTAAAGCTCTTATATATGTGTTCGTGTTCTTAGTCAAAAACTACAAACGTATCAAATTTACTTCTATAACATCCTTTGTTTTTGGAACAATCTTTATTAATTACAACATAATTGAAAGGTACACTCCATATTTTTGAACACATTTCACGGAATTCAATCCAAGTCATATCAGTGTTGACATGTTCATCGTAAACATGTCTCATATTTCTTTCATCTTGCTTAAAAAGTACGATTAGGTTCGCGTTGTCTCTTACTAACTGCTTAGGAATTTTACTATATGTCTGATTTAGATAAAAACAATCGATGAACTTGTGTCTTCCCATTGCAAAATGCCCCGCATGCTACTTTGATTTTTACAAGCAACATCGTCAAATACAATCACAGAATTCGGTTTTGCGTCCTGAACACTTAGTACTTGCTCATTTTCATGATATTTCTGAAATGACGTGCCTGGTACCCGTTGCAAAACTTTTTCTAAAAATACGTACTTGGGTTGTTGCAAGGTTTTTGAATAAACATAAACATTTTGAAACCTTAAACCATTCTCGTGTATAAGGAGACCAATTAATAAATTAGTTTTTCCACAATTTGATGGTCCGCAAATGATGCATCGTACCGTTTTAGGTAATAATTTTCCATGGCGAAAACCAGTCTCCTGAGAGTGAACACAAAGTTCGTTTACATGTAACGATTGTGGTTGTTTTACAAATTTCATGACGACTGTTAAAGCGGTTTTATTAATAATGAGTAAATTAACGTATTACATTGACATTTATAACTCATTGTCGCTAACTCGAGCAAATGTACGACTGTCACCATAGCTGTCCTTCAATATAAGATAGCGATTGTTTGATTTTAACCAATTAAGCATCTGCTGGTAGAACAAATCTTCGGTTTGGGCTGTATACGAGTCCTGGTATTTTGATGAACCGTTATCTGTATTTTTCTGTCCAGTTTGCAAATCTTGAATAAATATAATCTCGCCGCTAGAATTCCTCATAATAAGTTTACAAATATCTTTAATATCAGATTTCTCTGAGCTATGCATTGTAGTTAACTTGGTTGAAATGTATTTAAATCTATAATATGAAATACAACCTTCTTACTACAATAGTAAGAATCGAATGTGGTGTTAAATTACGGCGAACAATTATTTATAAAAGTTGTTTTCTTTCACTGCGTCTACTCTAGGATATTATTGGGCATTGTCATACTCCACCTTCCGTTTCATCGCGTGGAATAGACGTCGAACCTGCGGATTTCATTTATATTATTGGGCATTCTACTCCACCGCAGGTGGGGTAGATGCGTGGAATAGACGTCGAACCTGCGGATTTCATTTATATTATTGGGCGTTCTACTCCACCGCAGGTGGGGTAGAATGCCCAATAATATCCTACTGGCGCTCATGTCACGAAAATAATAACTCCACGTATTTAATTAATTAATTATATAAACAGTGTCAATTTAGTACAAACAAGTGACTTCAAGTGTAGTACGTAATACGAATTATGTGTTCAAATGTTTGCGACGACCTACAATAAGCCAATTATGAGATATACTCCAATAACTTACCAGTGAACAACACAACACAAAAGATCAATCACGAACAACGAAATCAACAATCACAACATCTATGCTGCAGTGTCAGTGCCGAACATGGTTGTGACATACCCAAAATTGTAAGTTAAATAATAATAACAACACCATAACTTATATAAATTGTGACACCAACGATTTGTTTACATTGCACTCGTAGATGACAGGCAAATATCAAATTCGTATTACCGATCACACTGTGTTGCCAAATGCTACACAGTGTTGTTCCATATCAAATAGTCAACATCTTGAAAACAACGACATCTGGTGGCCATTTAAGGATCTATACTCTCTGGACGCAAGAGATTGTAAATTTCACGCTCGCACTTAACGGTGTCCGTAGCCGAATGGTTAGCGGTCAGGATCTACCGCGCTAGACTACGCAGGTTCCATCCTCGCCTCGAACTCAAAAAGCAACAAACATTTATTTACATTTTGGATCGTCCTACAATATAGGCGCAAGTATATAATATAAGTACTTACAAACATCACGCCGTGTGTTCCCCAAAGGATTCAACAGAAGTATAGAGTTGATTGGTATTAGAAAGCAATAGGAGTAACAATGGACAGTGCGAATAAGAATATCACACTTCGGAGACACAAGTCAATGAACGTGTTAAATAATAATTCAATCGATTCTACATTGTCTGAGGACATGTTGTGCAGAAGTTTAGACCTGTCATCCAACTTACGTAACTGTTGCACAGAAGAAATAGGAAAATAATTAAAACAGCTGAAATCTAGTTTAGAAAGCACACAAAACGAGCTAGATAATATTATTCTCGAAAACTCTGACCTAAAAAAGCAAATACATAGCCTAACTCAAGAAATGGCCATACTAAAACAGCTATGTTATAGTCCACTCTCATCATTAAGGAGAAAGATGTCTCCCAGTACTACCAAAAGTATAAGACGACGACTTGCTGATAGTTTTTGAAAGAAAGAAAGAAAAAGCATTTATTAGCCCGCACAGGACGAAACACACAAATAACAACAAGGTTTAAAATTATTACAAAATAAAAAATAAGAAACGAATCGGTCCTGTACGATGCCAAAAGGCCCCTATCTCAGCATTGTGCTGTAACATTTAAAAATGTCACAGCGCTGATATTCTGATAGGGCCCAAAGTGATGCCACGGTCAGATACGGATATAATAAAAAATAAATAGTGTAAATGAATAAACAAATATAAATACATGTAAAAAAGTAAATTAGAGAAAACCATTAGAGAATACCATCTGTGACGATAAGCTCGCGTGGGACTGCCGGAGCCCCGCAACGCCGGAGCCGTGACAGAAACTATGCCTGCTGCATGTTGCATGCTCGCTTGCATGATGCATGCTTGCTTACATGCTGTATGCTTGCTTGCACGCTGCATGCTTGCTTGCACGCTGCATGCTTGCTTGCACGTTTGCTTGCACGCTGCATGCTTGCTTGCATGCTGCATACCTGCTTGTACGCTGCATGCTTGCTTGTATCCTGCATGCTTGCTTGCATCCTGCGTGGTTGCTTGCACGCACGCGCAATAAGTTTGGTTAGAACTGAGAGTCCCATTCCTAGGAATAAGTTTTATATTAAATAAAAAATATAAGGATAAAGAATATTTGATTTGTTATTCTATGATATGATTATTCTAACAATAAACGTTATGTGAATCAAAAATCAATGATTTGAAAATCTTGAAAGTAAGTATTCTGCGTATTGATTATTCTATGAAACGAAATTATTAGAAAAAAATTATTTGAACCGAAATTCTATAAAACTATTAGCTATGAAACAACGTACAACCGATTGTTATATCTTAAAAAACATCCTCCTGCCCCAATTCATGATCTACTCACTCAAAGACGCCTTACACAGTTAAAACCTGTACTGAAAGACTCTAGTACTCAAACAACTGATATGGTATCCGTCGAGGAGACCGTACCTAATACCCCTAACAATAACCATAGCATGTCTCGAACAACGAACCGAATTTCGATATTCCGATTTTCAAAAGTCCGAATTTCATAATACCTAAAAATTATAATCTCTATTATTTAAAATCACGAAAGTTATTTTACCGAATGTCGTAAATCCGATTTGTTTGTTTTCCGATTTTCATATGTTCGAAGAATCAAATGCTCGATGAGTTCTCGGTCCGAAAAACGAAATTCCGAATTTCAATATTCCGAATAAACTGTTAAAATTAGGATTCTGATTCAATTCAGCTACGCATATATATTCAAAATGGTGTCCCCTTGTTTCGCAGACAGAAATTTCATAGAATTTCGACTATTTATTTTGAAGACTATTGACTGAAACATATTTCACAGAAACACAATTCAAAGAATTTTTAATCAAATTTTTTTGTTTAACAAACTTATCAAACAGTAGAATTACTTTTTAACAAATATTGTTTATTCGGTGTATTTTTCTATGGAATTTATTTCAACAAAAATATATAGGTATAAAAAGAAAGACAATAACAAAAATAATCTTAAAAAGTCAATATGTTGTGCTACAAAAGTTAATGACAGAAATGAATTGCTGTGAAACCGACTCCACGTAGTCTTGTCTGCCCTACCCCTAGAGTGTAATTTAAATTCGCGTAGGCGCGGAGGGGCGAGGCGGCCAGCGAGCTGAGGAGCAGGTGGTTTTAACGCCCGCCGCCGCGGCTGAGGCTGGCCGGTGAGCGTGAATACCATCTGCGACGATAAGCTCGCGTGGTACCGCCGGAGCCCCGCAACGCCGTAGCCGTGACAGAAACCATGCCTGCTGCATGTTGCATGTTCGCTTGCATGCTCGCTTGCATGATCGCTTGCATGATGCATGCTTGCTTGCTTGCATGCTGCATGCTTGCTAGCACGCTGCATGCTTGCTTGCATGCTGCATGCTTGCTTGCACGATAAACGATTGCACGATATCGATAAAGATAATCGGAATTTTAATAATCGGAATTTTAATAATCGGAATTCGTATTTTTGATGTTCGGAATTTTCATTATGTCGGACTTTTTGTTATTCGATCTTTTGAAACTCGGTATTTTGAGAATAGTAATTATAAACGTTCGGAATTTTGAAATTTTAGTATTATAAAAATAGGATGAATGGTAAATCGGAGTTGCCATATTAGGAATTTTGAACTATTCGGAATTATGAAAATCGGTATTTTGAAATTCGTATTTCTGACTTTCGGAATAAAGTTTTTCGTATTTATGTAGTGTACCCCTCGAACAGATGTCCTCTGTACCGCGGGTACACAGGCGTTTTTTCGAGGCTAATGTCTTAAGAGTAGTTCATCAAAATATTGCCGGCTTATTAAGCAAAATTCATTAGATAGAAATTCATTTATCAGAGCTTTCAGATTTTAAAAAGAGCCCCGATATTATTTGTCTATCGGAAACATTCATAGAAAGAGGTAACGAAAACCTAATAAAAATCTCTGGTTACAGTTTAGCAACCTCTTACTGCAGGACAAAAAAACAAAAACGGGGTGGAGTCTCTATACTCGTAAAAAAGGGTACTATATTTAAAGAAATATCATTCCTAAATCAACATTGTATTGACAATATCTTTCAGTGTTGTGGCATTGAGATCACGAACCAAAATCTATTTATCTTGTGCATATATAGAACGCCAATCTCTAATATTACCAAGTTTTTCGAAATTCTTGAAACAGTGCTTCAATTTATAACACGTAAATTTAAGAAAAAGATAGTGATAGCAGGTGACTTGAATATCAACACGCTACAAATGAGTAGTAAAACTAAGGCGTTAATCGAAATTGTTTAAAACTATGGTCTAGTGCTCCATATTCAAGAACCAACACGACAAAATTCTTGTATAGACCATATAATTAGCAACATCAAATCTGCTAAAGGTGAACTTTTACATCTGGGTCTTTCTGATCACAATACTGCACAGCTATTAAGTATACCCGTGAGAAACAAAGAACCAACCTTGACAGAATACTCAATATATAAGAGAGACTATAATAAACATCACATTAGTAAATTTAAAGAATGTATGTCTGAACTATCGTTTTCAGATGTATTTAAAGAAACCGATATTAATGTAGCTTACGGAAAGTTCTACGATCAAATATATCTATTCTATAAATTATGTTTCCCTATCAGAAGAATAAAGATTTCAAACAGGGACCGACCCCTGAAATGGATATCTAAAGGAATTAGAGTAAGCTGCAAAACAAAAAGATCATTACGAAACAAATACTACACTAACAAAACTATCGAAAACAAAACAAAGTTTAAAAAATACTCGAAGCTCCTACGGCGTTGTATACATGGGTCTATTAAAAGAATTAATCATCGATTTATTTGTACTTCTAAAAACAAAAGCAAAGCAGCATGGCAGCTGATAAAAAATGAGTCCGTCGGTAGTAAAAGCAATTAATTCATAGAAAACATAAGGAACAAAAGTACTGTAGTCAATAGCCCGGACAAAATACGACACTCATAGCAATACTCGCATATTGCTATGAGTATCGTTTTTAGCTTTATACAATCGGTAAGTGATACTATTTTCCTAAGACCATATGGATACGAAGAGATACACAGAATTATACTATCTCTAAACAACACAAACTCAGTAGGTTACGATGAGATAGCAACAAAAATTCTAAAATGTTGTTCAGTTGAATTAACACCCGTCTTAACGTTTTTAGTTAATCTATCTTTTGAAGCTGGTTGTTTTCCTAACCTACTTAAACAATCGGTTGTAAAACCTCTACACAAAAAAGGTAACAAGGAAGATCTAGATAACTACAGACCAATTACTCTCATACCCATCATATCAAAAATCTTTGAAACTGCCATGCATAAACGTCTTACTCAATTCATCGATAAGCATGCTATCCTAAGGGAAGAACAATACGGTTTTCAAAAAGGAAAGTCCACAACATTAGCATGTTTTAACCTAATTCACACAATTGTGACTATGTAGATAAGCGGATTCAGACAACAGGCATATTTTTTGACATGTCAAAGGCCTTCGACTTCGTATCACACAAACTCCTGATAGACAAATTAGAAAAGTATGGGATACGGGGTCCAGCACTTCAATGTATAGCAAGCTATTTAAATAACAGAATGCAGTGTGTAGAAATCGAAAAAATTGACAGTAAACTGGAACTAAAATCATACAAGTCAAATTACAAACAAAACAGGTCTGGTGTGCCCCAAGGGGGGGTGCTTAGTTCCCTATTGTTTTTACTTTATATTAATGACCTTTCTGAAGTTACTAACCACCCCTGTTTTCTATTCGCTGATGACATATCATTAATAATGACATCGAATAATACTGACATTAATAAATATACAACTGACATAAATAATACAATTGAATCGATAATAACATGGCTTGACGAAAATAATCTACGAGTAAACCTGACAAAAACAAATTTTATTCAATTTAGTACATATGGACGAGAAAACAAGACATTAGACTGTATCAGTTACAGAGGAATTAAATTAAAAGAAATAAATGAAACGACATTTCTTGGTATCACGATTGATAAACACTGCAACTGGAAGGCCCACGTAAATAAAGTATGTAATAAAATAAATAAATTCGTTTACGTTCTATACGAACTATCAAAAACATCAGCGTCAAAAACAGTACTCGCCGCATACTATGGGTACGTTGATTCTGTATTAAGATATGGTCTCATTACATGGGGCTACTCAACAGAAAGTGAGAGAGTTTTCATCGCACAGAAAAAATGCATACGCGCCATAGCCGGAATACGACCATGGGAATCTTGCAAACCCTTTTTCAAAAAATTCAAGGTACTAACCCTTCCAAGTTTGTACATTTTTGAATGCGCAAAATTTGTTAAAATGCACCCGGAGCTATTTAAAAAAGCTCATGAAATGTTCTCAAAAAGCATTAGGCACAGAAATAGAATAGTTTTGCCCAGAATTCCAAGGACAGCATTATATAGTAAGAATAGCTATGCAATGTGTGGTCGAATATTTAATGCTATACCTGACAGCATTAAAATCTTGCCCGTGAATAAATTTGCAAGGTGTCTTAAAGTATGGTTATTGGAAAAGAATTTCTACTCAGTAAACGACATATTTGATAAGAGATTAAAAATTAAATAACAATCATAATCATTTACCCCTGGACATTAATAGTATTTAATAAAAAAATGTATCTAATAATATTGCAAAATGCCACTTAATTTTAATTGTTGAATTATAATTAATTAATAATAAGTATGAACCCAAATGTTTGCATGTCACATTCATTATGACTAAGTGTTATGGACCCGTATAATTATTTCTTTTAAGACCGAAATTGTACCAACACTTATTGAGAATAAATTAATTTGAATTTGAATTTAAAAAAAATATAATAATAATATAATAATAATAATTTATTTATTAAAATAACGTTTACAAATATGTACATTTAGTCAACAAAAAGAATAACTCCCATACAAGTATAATGCCTTAAATTAAAGTAAAACTAAGATATTTATATAACTGGTGCAAGTAATGATGGTTCGGAAAACAATATTAGGTAGCGACCCGCCCGATCTAGGTTAATTCAAACCTGTGTTTCAGGCCATCACTTTGTACATAATTTAATTGGGCAGTGAAGTTTAAAGTATAACTAATATATAATAATCCATTAACAATTATGAGAAAAAGCATAGTACATTATTATCTAAAAGTAAACCTATATAAATCTTATGTAAATATACAAGAATAAGTACTTTATCATTATGCCAAAACTTCTAAAACTATTTCTGTGTCTGTGTAATTGAGAATCGCTAAATATTCAGATAATATTTTACTACATTCTTTATAACATAAACCATAGTAGCCTAGTGACATGTTAAGCCTATTATAAAGGAAAGGTCCTAAAAAAACATAAAATCGTTTAGCAAATGCATGTCTAGTTTGAGGCTTTGTGCAGACCAGGTCCTTCCTTCTCTTGTCGGAAGGTACTGGGTTAAAAGGAAGTGCAGTGTGCTGGTGTAGTACTATGCTTAAGATAAATAATTGCCGCACTGTAAGTACTTTACATGCTATGTAAAGCTGGTGCGTAGGAAATCTAAAAGGGCGAAAGGTGGCAACCTTTAGAATTGCTCTTTGAGCACGCTCTAATGGAAGTAAAATGGTTTTTGCTGCACCACCCCACGAAGTTATGCAATAGGTAAGAATGGATTGACACAAAGCTAAATATACCTGTTTAATTAATTTATAATCGGCTATGTTCCGTAAATTCTTAAAAACATATATTAATTTGCGCACTCTAGTACATAGCAAATCTATATGTTTACGGAAATTTAAATTGGGGTCAATAGTGACACCTAGATATTTCAGATAGTCAGCGTTCGTTAAAGTGATACAAGAGCATGCATTGTCAGCGTACGTGCTACAATTATGTGCGTAAATGTTCAGATTAGTAAGCGGTATATTAGTATGCCTCATTGTAAATAAAATGTATTTAGTTTTATCTGCATTTAATGTTAGAAGATTTTTATGAAGCCAATTAGACACAATGTTGTCTGAGCATGTTTATAGACCTCAACTCTTGATTTAGCTGAGAACAATAGGACAGTGTCATCCGCGTAAGATATTATGACACCATTTTGGAGTAACAGGCTACACAGTTCATTTATATAGATTAAGAATAACGTAGGGCCTAAAATACTGCCTTGTGGAATGCCAAAAGAACTATTTTTCAATTCAGAACTTGTATACTGATCTATTTTGACACATTGATGACGATCGCTGAGATAATCCGAAAATAATAGAAGTTGTGTTCCTCTTATCCCAAGTGTTTCAAGCTTGTGCAGAAGTGAAGTACAACAAATTGTGTCGAAGGCCCTGGCAAGGTCTAAAAAGGTCTAAAAATAAAGAACATTTGCAAAATTGTAGAGCCGACCAATTCTTAATTCAGGAATGGTTGCCTATATGTTGTGCTTAATGCTGAATAATAGTAAATTTATAAATATTTTAGTTTACACTATTGTCACTGGTATTGTGATTTTAAACGTGACCTCGACTTTGTAAGTTGGTCAAAACCTGAGGTTATGTACCAAATGAGGCTGATTAATTGAATACTTATTATTAATATGATAAATTACTAACTGTTAATATTAATAAATAATGCCCGCCTATAGTTGTCCCACTGCAGGGCAAAGGCCTCTTCTCATACAGAGAAGGTACGAGCTGTGATTACCACGCTTGCTCAAGGTAGATTGGTGATTTTAAACTTATATTTACCTACTGTAAGTCCAGGTTTACTCACGGATGTCTTTCCTTCATCAATGTCAGTGATGTCTAAGATAAACTTAGAAAGTACATGTGGAATTGAGAAACTCACATTGGTACTTGCTTGTGCCCGGTTGCGACCCTGCAACCTCGTGCATGAAAACTGCCTTAACCACTGGGCCATCGAGAATAATGGGTGATCAAGACAAAGCATGGTATGATAAGATGGTTATTTTACTGAATAAGGCTGAAAAGGTAATTGATTATTACTAATATGATGCCTGCCTGTAATTAAGTTTAATTAGAAAAAAAAAAAAAAATGAAAATGTTTTATTATAAAACTACTATGTTTATTATTATTTTTTAAACATCTGTTTTGAAGGACATTTGGGTCAGGGTCATCTCAAGTTTACCTACTATTTCTCTAAACATCTGCATTGTTATAAAAATATCGAGAACGAAGCACGCAGTATAATAGATGATCAAACGAACTTACCTATGTGAAGTTCGATCATTATTATACGAAGTGCTTCGTTCGAAGATATATGTTGCCTACCCACCCCACCCCAGGTAAAATTGAGATGACCTTACAAGAATCTAAAATTAATGACATTTCCCATTTAGGACACAGATAATGCACACTAATACTTACGTTTAGTTTTAGCTCTGAAAATTGCGTTTAGCTGCCGAGTAACACGAAGATGCTGCATTGATAAAAATATATCTTCGAACGAAGCACTTCGTATAATAATGATCGAACTTCACATAGGTAAGTTCGTTTGATCATCTATTTTACTCTATACGAGAAAAAATCTATAAATATGTTATTGAGACAGTTTAGGCATAAAGCATAAATGCCGGGGTCCCTCAGGGCTCGGTACTCTCTGCAACCCTTTTTCTGCTGCTTATTAACGATTTGCTGAAACCCGGTACCATTGGATACGCAGATGACAGCACAGTTGTAGAGAGTTACATATCCAGCGCACGTGCCAGTGCGGCTGAAATCCGGACTCACAGGGAGTCCATGGTCGAGCGCTTAAACTTGTCCCTCAAGGCTGTCTCCGATTGGGGCGATGCCAATCTGGTCGAGTTTAATGCAGCCAAGACCCAGGCGTGTCTTTTCTCTGCCAAGAAGAGGCCTTTCAATCTGGCCCCTGCTTTCCGAAATGTATCCGTTCCGATCAGCTTCTTGGCGTTACTTTGACGTCGAATCTCAATTTTGGGTCATACATCGAGTCAAAGGCCCAACTAGCTGCCAAAAAGCTAGGAGTCCTCGCAAAGGTGCGAAAGTACTTCACGTCGGAACAGATGCTGAACCTATACCAAGCACAAGTTCGATCGTGCATGGAGTACTGTTCGCACCTCTGGGATGGATCTGCCAAGTACCAGCTGGAGGCGTTGGAAGTTATTGAAAGACATGCCAAGAGGCTCATAGACAACGACTTCCTGGTTAAGGCTAAGCTCCAAAGCCTTGAACACCGCCGCGCCGTTGCCAGCCTATCGGTCTTTTATCGGGTACATTTCGGAGAGTGTGCTTTGGAATTGCACAACTTAATTCCCCCATCCCCATTCCATCACCGGACGAGCAGGGATACGGCGAAGCGTCACCGCTATACGGTTGAAGTTCCACGGTCTCGAACCAAGCGCTTTGACTCCACATTTATTGTGCGAACTGCCAGACTGTGGAATTCACTGCCCGCCTCTCTATTCCCCGATACATATAATCTGGGTATCTTCAAGGCACGAGTGAACCGGTTTATTCTAGGCAAGCGTGCTCCACCTTAGGCCGCATCATCACTTAAGATCAGGTGAGTTGCGGTCAAACGCAAGCCTATAACAATATAAAAAAAAAAAAAAAAACCAGTCGGAAAATGTAAGTTTTAGTTCATAAAATAGCAAAACCAATTTTTAAATTCAATTCAAAGTTTTCAGTATTTTTAATCTGTTATAAAACACCATGAAATAGTAGCGGCCATGTTATTACGCCATACGGCTGTGTAAACAAAAAATTGTCAACTGTCAGTCAACCGATTGGCGTAATATAGGCTTTGTACCTTTATTATTTTCGTAACTAACGTAATTTTTTCATTATTACACCTATTACAAATTATGCTTTTAATTATTTTTAAATTATATACAATTATCATATTTAATATGAGCGTGTTAGATTTATACCGATGTAATTAATGCATAACAACGTAATTCGTGTTGTAATATAAAGTAATAATTAATTTCTGATTAAATGCAGTAGAAGTATAGTAAATAACATCATTTTAAATAGAATAAAGTGTGTGTTTTTTTTTCAGTTGCGTGCGGCGCGCGGTACTGAGTGCACGTATGCTTTATTATTTCGATGTCGATGATTATCTACATCTACCCGCCTTAACTAATATAGTTAAAAATGGATGAGAAGGAGATAGAAGTTAGTGTTTTGAGTGTAAATAGTAATGAAGATGTGATGGAGCAGCAAGTAAGCAATGAACGAGTATCCAATCAACGATTGGCAGAAACCGTATGAGACCAGAAAGTGATGAAGGAGAAGTTACTGAAGAAGACGGAGAATTTATTACGGTAAGAAGAAATGCAAAACGTTTAATTAGAAGTACGTCAATAGAATCGGCGAATTATAATAATGAGAGATATGAGGGTATTTCAAAAACAAATGAAATATGTATTTCGTCGAAAAAAGTATTGCCAAAACAAATTGGTTTAGCTAAAGTACTCAGAGCAGACAATATACAAGGGATTACGAAAATCAAATATAAAAACCCATATAGGGTAATTGTTAAGTTTATGAAACGTGAAGATGCAGAAAAGTTGATATCTAGTAAAAAAATGAAAGAGCTAGATTATAGATGCCAATATACACAAGAATTAAGTTTATCTTATGGTATCATTAAAAACATAGATTTAGACATAGATCTGTCAGAAATACATAGCGCGCTCTCTAGTGAGGAAGAACATGAATATGAAGTGGTCTCGATTAATCGTTTAAAACGATTCTCAGAAGAAAAGTGGCTTGAGAGTGAAACAATACGGGTTGGTTTTAAAGGCCCAATCTTGCCCCCGTATGTATATGGTTACGGGTGTAGATTCAAGGTGGAGCCTTATGTATTTCCGGTTACCCAATGCTCTGGGTGCTGGAAATATGGACATCTGGTCAAACAATGTCCCACAAAAACATTGTCTGTCCCAAATGCGGTGGTTTACATCCTAATTGTGAAACTACACATTATATATGTGTAAATTGTAAAGGAGCACACATGTCACTAGATATGAAATGCCCTAGCTTCCTAAAAGAAAAGAACATTCGTCATATTATGTCTCAAAATAATTGCACATACAGAAAGGCATTAAGTATTTTTCTAAATAAGAATGAGACTGATGAGAAGTTAGTGGATACAGATGAAAGTCAAAATAATATGAGTTATAGTACACAGATAGAACGTACACATACAGTTCCTACATATAGAGATATATTAGTTAATAGCTCGCAGTATGAAGAAATACAAGTAGATGCAAGTAGAACCACGAGGAATAAAGAAAAAATTAATAAAAAAAAAACAATAAAAAATCCTGCAACGTCCTGCCAGACTTTGACTTAGAAATGCGTGAGGAAAGACAGGATGAAGAAATTCTAGAAGAGAAAGTAGAAGAAAGTAAAAAAAAGAGAAAGAATATAATAAACAAAATAAAAGAAGTGTCTTTTTCAAATAAAATATTAGAAGAGAAAGTTTTGGTAGTGGTCAAAATAATAATTGAAGAAGTGAAAAAATATGTCGTAGCGTTATTTACAGAGGCTGAATGGTTTAATAGTTTATTTAATACATCAAATTATGGATAGTTCCCCAACTAATAACAAGCTTAATTTACTGCAATGGAATGCTCAGAGTATAAAACCAAAACGACTAGAATTCGAGTGTTTATTACATCAAGAAAATATTCACGTAGCCACATTAAGCGAAACGTGATTGAATGAAGAAATCGAACTTAACTTCAGCGGCTACAACACATTCAGAAACGACAGAGAAGACTCGTACGGTGGCGTGGCGCTAGTGATTCATAAATCACTTAAGGCGACGATATACGACTTTTACAGATTTTAAACTGACAATCACGCCAACATGTGCAGTGTAAATGATTTGAAAAAAATATATGTTAAACTAGAACATTCTCTTAATCATATAGAAAGTGAATATTTTTGATTAAGTTCATATTAAATAGTTTAATTAACTCGTGAACTTGTATCTGACGCGGACAAAACATTGACAATCACACAAAATCTACCAGGTATAGCTATCCGAAACTTACACTATCTTACAGACAATTTTATTATCTATCTTTTAGTATACGCCTTTTTTTAATTTTGGAAGAATACTACTTTTATTTAATTTTTTCGACTAAATTTTGAAAGTTTTTGGACGCAGAATGCGTCCGTTCTGCATCAGTTTTGCGTCCAAAACTCTGCCTGGTAGATTTTGTGTGATTGTCAATGTTTTGTCCGCGTCAGACACAACTTCACGTATTAATTAAACCATATAATATGAATATAATTAAAAATATTCACTTACTAAGTGATTAAGAGAATGTTCTAGTTTAACATATATTTTTTTCAAATCATTTACACTGCACATTTTGACGTGATTGTCAGTTTAAAATCTGTAAAAGTCGTATATCGTCGCCTTAAGGTACAAACGTCATCTCATAGGTTAAGTAACGTAGGTTTAGAACTGGTACATATTAGATTACTAAATTGTTCTAATTTAGAGAATATTGTTTCTGTATATTGTCCATCAAGTGTACGTACCTCCCAACTGGACTGGAATGGACTTTTCTGTCTGTATCCAAAGAAATCATTAATAGCCGGTGATTTTAATGCGCACCATACAAATTGGTCGTACAGAAGTGATACGAGGGGTACACAGATAATGAACTCAGCAATCGACAACGGATATATACCTTTAAATGATGGAAGTTCAACGCGAGTAAGACTTGTGAATGGCGTACTTCAAAAATCTTCCCCAGATATTACATTTATTTCCACTGATATTGCCGTTAATTTTAAATGGTCTGTAACCAACGAAAACCTAGGCAGTGATCATTTGTTTATTAAAATAGTGTTAGATTGTCATAAATATGGTTGTTATATCAAAAAAAGGAATTACAAATTAGCTAACTGGAATATATACGCAGACACTCTTAATACAGATTTTAGTAATCTAGCTACTACAAATAATATTCAGGAAAAGTACAATTATTTCATAGATACAATTAATTTGGCTGCTGATCGGAGCATTCCAACGATAAAATTAAAGTATAAACGTATTAGTAGTGGAGTAGTCATTGTAACTGACAGCAAAAGTGCCTTGCAGCATTTGGCTCGATGCGCTTCTGGATACAGAGGTGCATCGCTAGCCTATGCCATTTTAAATATCCTATAAGAATACCAATGCAATAATACTATTATAAAGTTACAGTGGGTTCCGTCACACATTGGCTTACAGGGGAACGAGCAGGTTGATACATTAGCAAAAAACGCAGCAATCAACGGGTCAGTACGTAATATAAAAATTTTTACCAAAATTCAAAATTAAATGTTTTAAGTCGTGGAAAGAGTATTTTGACAAAAATTCATTAGAAAAAGGGATCTGGTATCGGACAATGCAGTGTGAACCTCCTCGAATTCCCTGGTTTGCCAATATTAAAATTAGTAGAAAAAATATTGTTACTGCACATAGGTTAAGGTCTGGACACATTCCTTTCAACAAGTTTGGGTTTTTAACGAAAAAAATAAATAGTCCTAATTGTGAGGTATGCGGGCTTGTTGAAGATGTCCACCACTTGTTGGTGGAATGCGTCCGGTACAAAAGAGAGAGAGAAATACTAATGTCTGAGTTACATATTGATAGTTTAGAGTTAGGTGCCTTTCACACCATTCTTGCGAAACCTTACAGCGATAATGCTATCAAAATTTATGATTTTGTTAATAATTTAAGCAGAGCGTAGAATTTCTCTCATATTAGGCTACGATGAGCCTGGCATAGTCTATTAAGATTAAATGGCTCTAAATAAAAAAAAAGAGAAAAAAATAAATAAAAAAAGTGTGTTTAAACTTTGGATAGCAAATAAGTATGAATCACATTTGCTTGTCATCGTTTATGGAAACATGAATCATACTTGTTTGTCGCCGCTTATAAAAGCGAGTGTTCCGACTTCATTGGATGACTTTTGATCGAAACGTTGATCGGTACGGAGCTCCCGAAGAAAATAATAGATAAGTATAACTATGATGATAACTATGAAAGGCTATTTATATGTATAATTTTAATATTAAATTATATATACCTAGTTGTTATGACATGAATGATGTAACCTAAATTTGTAAAATATTACTGATTTTAAAAGAGTGTTCATGGAGTTTCTTGCTCGTTCTTCTCCATAGAAATCTACCGTTTGGAACGTGCAACTAGATTCAACTTTCTGACTGACTCTGACAATTCAAAAGTACCTGTAAATGGTTAAATTGAAATAAATGATTTTGAGTTTGAAATATTAAAATAAAATATATGTTTACTAAACAAAGTATTTTCATTTCACTATTCTGTTCTAAAATAATAATATTCTTTGAGTATATATTTAGTATGTGTATTTAATGTAGAGCTATTAATAGCTTTTTAATGTTGCTTTTATTCCTTTTATTCTAACAAGCGCATTTGATACAAAACTAACTGACGTCATTTACGCTGAGCAATATGGCGCCCAGTAAGAGGCGTTTTTGTCAAACTACGCGCGAAATTTGAAAATTTAAAGTTTAGGTGCATTTTTATGTCACTTATCGATTGAATAAAAATTTTGTTTTTTTTAGCGGCATATTAGCACGTGTGCGTTTCGACCGCGCGGCCGCGGCGATATTTCGAAAAAAAAACTTTTCCAAGATTATGTAAAATTTTGTAAAAGTTGATTCCGAAAACCATAAATTTATCGAAGATATGGTTAAAAAGTTATAAGGGTTTTACATTTTCGACAAATTCAAATCTAGGTATTACAAAAAACTTCAGACCTCTGCGATGCTTTTTCAGCGAGATATCAGCGATAACGTGTTTTCCACCGTTTCAATGGCGGGGGTTTTAGTCTCACAGCTCCTAAAATCTAAACCTGGGTATTTTTTGTATATTTTTTACATTTTTGACAAATTCAAATCTAGATTTTACAATGTATTTCAGACGTCTGCGATGCATTTTCAGCGTGATATCGGCGCTAGAGTGTTATTCACCGTTTCAATGGCGCGGCCATGGGGTTTTTGTCTTGCAGCTCCTAAAATATAAACCTAGGATTTTTTTCTGTATTTTTACATTTTTTTTTACAAATTCAATCTGTTATTTACCTGAATTTTAGGTCTCTGCTACGCTTAGTTTTAAAGATCTCCGTGGCCGCGCGGTTCTCCGCGTTTCAATGGCGCGGCCACGTTCAAACCCTTGTAACTTTTTAACCATATCTTCGACAAATTTATGGTTTTGGGAATCAACTTTTACAAAATTTTACATAATCTTGGAAAAGTTTTTTTTTTCGAAATATCGCCGTGGCCGCGAGGTCGAAACGCACACATTAGCACTACAGAATTTCATTGAGACACTTTTCAGAAATGAGTGTAATACCCTATTCAACCCACCCGTGCTTAGCTCGCGTCTACTTAGCACGTTTTTGCGATCAAACAACGTTAAAAGAGGCTCTACAAAACTGTGCAAACGGTCGATGTCAGGGGCACCCCGAGGTTCGGTTTGGTTACGTTCCTTTAAAAACCCTGCAGCCAGAAATAGGAGCGCCGACCTGACGTCGATCGTCTTCTAGTCGCCAAGTCATTTTATTTATAGCTACTTCTAATATTTCAACTGACTTGTATAGTTTATTTGCTAGGTACCTTAAGCTGCCAGTTGTTAGTTTTATAACACTTATGTTTGTTTTTGTTTTTTTTTTTTTTTAGTTATTAGTCACCAGGAAAATGATAAACTCTCAATTAATACCGTCGCTGATTCAACACTCTTTTGAAGACTCAAACAATCAATAATCAAGTAAAAAATGTGTTTAGTTCAACTGCACACTATTTTGTAAAACCTCTCGCAGCATCCTCCAGCCCCCGTCTCACAGTTGACGCGAATTTAACACGGACTTGTAGAATTCCGTAGTAATAAAAAACCGGACACGCTCACCGAGGCTACAAATTTGTAGGTACATATCCATACTAATATCCATACTTTTATATCAATACTTTAATATTATAAATGCCAAAGTAACTCTGTCTATTACGCTTTCACGTTGAAACGGCTGAACCGATTTTGATGAAAATTGGTATGAAGATAGCTTGAACCCTGAGAAAGGACATAGGCTTACTTTTCAACCGACTTCAAAAAGAAGGAGGTTCTCAATTCGTCTGTATGCTTTTTTTTTTTTTTTTTGTATATTTGTTACGCGATTTCTCCGGCAAATGTAAAGCGATTTGAAAATTCTTTTTTTGATGGACAGGGTATGCCCCAAGGATGGTCCCATATAAATTTTATCGAAATTGATTCAGCACTTTTTGAAAAAATCGACAGAAAGCAAAAAAAATATACATGGATGATGTTGTAATGTTCTCACCTTGTACTTTCGATCTCTGTTTTGACTGTGATGATATGGATGATCAGGAAGTACTAAAAAGCGAAAAATAAAAAAGCTTTTTTTAAAAAAATAATAGTTTAAAAAAACTAAAAACACGCTTTTATAGAAAACCAAACTAAAAAATAGAAAATAAATTTTAATAAATTATTTTATTTAAAAAAAAGCGTGGGGTGCTTTTTAAGATATTATCAAAATGATAATCACTCTACTCATATCTGCCAATAAAATATTTATAACTATTGACACCATGCAGCCCACGCTTTTTTTTAAATAAAATAATTTATTAAAATTTATTTTCTATTTTTTAGTTTGGTTTTCTATAAAAAGCGTGTTTTTAGTTTTTTTAAACTATTTATTTTTTACTTTTTAGTTTGGTTATATCTATATCTATAAATATTATGTACATTTATTCTACCAGGAGCGCTTGTGCAGTACCTTCCTAGTATATAATAGCTGTTTTTTCGGCAACTAATTTTGTTTTTTTTTGTTTTTTTTTAATAATTTTATCAAATTAGTGTTTTGTCATCGGTCCTCGATAAATCTACAAAGTTTGAACGAAATCTGGCCGTTTAAAGTGGGTCAAAATCGCGCCCAAAGAAGTCGGTTACAAGAATTTTTTTTTTTTTTTTTTTTTAAATAATTTTATCAAATTAGTGTGTCATCGGTCCTCGATAAATCTACAAAGTTTGAACGAAATCTGGCCGTTTAAAGTGGGTCAAAATAGCGCCCAAAGAAGTCGGTTACAAGCAATTTTTTTTTTTTGTTTTTTTTTAATAATTTTATCAAATTAGTGTATTGTCATCGGTCCTCGATAAATCAACAAAGTTTGAACGAAATCTGGCCGTTTAAAGTGGGTCAAAATCGCGCCCAAAGAAGTCGGTTACAAACAAACATACAGGTGAAGCGAATAAAAAGCTGGTAAAAAGACAACCGCCTTCAAAAACCAAAAAGTGAAAAATTACTTTAAAACAGAACACACATGACTTTAGTTTCGGAAGTCGGTGGCAATACAAAACAACAAATAGAACAGCAAAGCCACCGACTTCCGAAACTAAAGTCATGTGTGTTCTGTTTAAAGTTATTTTTTTAATTTGTAACTTTTTCTGTATCCGCGATAATATATTTTTATAAATAATATTATTTTTATGATTTAACTAGCCGATGCCCGCGACTTCGTCCGCGTGATTGTCGGTTGTCAGCAGGGGTTTAATTATTTTTGCATGTGTGAGATATTTGTATTTAAAAGCGCTAAAAATAATAGACTAACATGGGGACAAAGTATTTATTTATTTAAAATACAGACATTTGGAATCAATTATTTAATAGGTATTTATTTGTAAAGAAAGTACAATTTTTAGTAAGCAGTTTAGTCTATTAATTTATTTTATAGACATAGAAATATAATACACTTGTATTATACATCAACATCTTAAAGTATACACATACACATAAATCATACATCAAAAATACATATATTAGATAAATAGAGAACATTTATATGAAATGTTATTACATTAATTAAATTAAATATTAAATATACAAATAAAACTTTTACCACAAAATAAGGTTACTTAACTTAGGTCTGTTCGGTGTGACTGCTCCGGAGCGAATGTGTCCAGTAACTTTTTTTTTTTTTTTTTTTTTTTTTCGGATTGGCGTCTCGCAGGTCAACCTAGGAGGTTGTCGGCTGCTTAACCGGACTTTCCTGTGGTGCCTTAAAAATTATTATTTTTAGGGCCTCCAGCCAGGGCATAAAAGCTTACAAACTAAGCGACTACACGCTAAGGGCACCCCCTGTGGGGTACGAGCCTCGGCTTAGGGCGTCGCTGGGAGAGGACAGCAAAGGGACAGGCTGGATCGGATTTCCATTATTTAGGGACGAATTTAAAACTACAGGCTCAGCGGCGCGGGCTGGCACGAGCAAGGGTCGGGGAGAGGACGTACGGGGTCGTCGCGGCGGGCCTCGGCGGCGAGGACGGAATGACGGCGGTCTGTGTCTGTGTTTCTTAACTGTACTGGTGGCCTTATTGCTCTCCTGGAGGAGAGTAATAGCATCGTCAGGGTCGGTCAGAGTATGTCTCGGTCGTCGAGTCTTACTAATACGGGAGGGAGTGTACCGGGCGGCCGATACGATTAACGGGTTAGAGTGCTTCTCAGCAGTGTCGAAGAAGCGCTTGGCGGAGCGTTTCATGAACTGCTGGATGGTAGGTATTTTTAGATCGAGATGGAGGTTCTCGTTGCGAAGGTAAAAAGGGGCTCCTGTGATTCTTCGCAAGAAACGGTTTTGGAGGGTCTGCATCCTATGGAGACGGTATGGTTTCGCGTGTGCGAATACAGCACAGGCGTACGTCATGATGGGACGAATGCACGCCGTGTAAATGCGCAATTTGCACTTGAGTGACAATTTGCTGCGTGCATTCAACATGAAGTAGAGCCTACCGAGAGCGAAAGCGGCGCGCGAACGCACAGTCTTTATGTGCTCTCCGAAAGTAAGATGGTGGTCCAGAATCACACCTAGGTATTTGGCTTGCTTCTCCCAAGGGATAGGCTTACCGAACATGGTTATCGGACTGGGCAGAGAGGGGGACGAACGCGGTTTGGAAAAGAGTACTGCCTGACTCTTGATGGGGTTTACCTCGATTCTCCATTTCCGGAAATAAGCGCCTAAGGCTTTTGCCGCGGATTGGAGGGTACGAGCTATGCAGTCGGGGTTACGACCCGAGTAATAGATGGCCGTGTCGTCAGCGAATAGAGCCAACTGAGCCTTTTTATCTTTGGGGATGTCGCTGGTGAACAGCGTGAAAATGAGGGGGGATACTACGGAGCCCTGAGGGACGCCAGCGCGTATCGGGTGGGGTGAAGAGAGCGCACCCTCGATGCGATAGCGAAAGGTGCGATTCGACAAAAAGTCACGCAAGATGAGCACGAGACGATCTGGCACTCCGAGTTGGTAAAGCTTGTATAGTAAGCCGTTGTGCCAGACTTTGTCGAATGCTTTCGCTATGTCAAAGAAGAGTGCACCCGTCATCAAGCCACGCTGAAAACCAGCGCTTATGTTCTCGACGATGCGGTGGACTTGTTGGACGCAGCTGTGTTCGGTTCGAAAGCCAAACTGCTCGTCGGGAATGAGACTCTTTGCTTCGGCAAAGTCTTTGAGTCGCTTATAAATAAGCCTCTCGTAGATTTTGCCTAGAACATTGAGTAGACTAATGGGACGGTAACTGGTGGGATCAGACTTGGGTTTGCCTGGTTTCGGAATGCCGATAACGGTGGCCTCTTTCCATGCCTGAGGAAAAATGTTGTTGCTTAGAGCGCCATTGAAGATGGCGGTCATTAGCATTATGAGATGGGCGGGGAGGAGTTTGAACACCTTATTGGTGATACCGTCAGAGCCGGGGGCTTTCCGGGGTTTGAGCCTCTTGATAATATCGTGCACTTCGTCGGGAGTGACAGGAGGCAGAGGATAATCAGGGTCTTCAACGGGTGGGAGAGAGGCTCTACGTTCGACTTCGGCGTCGACCTCAGAAAGGTGAGCTTCGTCTACTGGTTGAGAGCTGGGGGTGCATTGAGACTCTAGGCTGTCGGCTAGACATTCAGCCTTTTCATCGTTGTCGAAGGCGACGCTACTGTCGGAACGAATGAGAGGGGGCATGGAGGCCTCGTTAGAAGAACGGAGCTTCCTCTGGAGTTCCCAGAAGGCTAGGTGGGTGGGCTCGAGTTCGCTAAGTGTCTTGTCCCAGCGGCTGGAGCGCAGCTCCTCGATGCGTTTCTTTACAGCACGCTGTAAAGAGCGCATGTGAGCCTTGTTCGCATCGCAGGGGAAGGCACTGTACGCACGGACGGCCGCGTTCTTCTCGGTCAACAGATCACGCACATCGTCAGGCAGTTTCCAGCGATGATCGCTCATCGCCGGAACCTCCCTTGAACAATCGTTCAAGACGGATTGTACATGATTTGTGAACGAGTCGATCGCGCCCGTCGTGTCCGCGACTGTCACCAAGTGGTCGGGGATAGCGTCCAAGTGAGGCGACGTGGTGGATTGTAGGCTTTCGCTTACTTTCCTCCAGTCGGTAATAATTTGGGTCGGAGGGGGCTGGCTAGGGTCAGAGGGACCTGAACGGGGAGCTAGTTCTAATATCACTGGACGATGGTCGGAATTAAGCTCGTGTAGCGTCTCTATAGATTGCAAACGGAGGTTCACATTCTTGAGCAGCGCTATATCGAGGATGTCGGGAAGATGGTTGGGATCGTGGGGGAAATGAGTGGGAGTCATCGGGGCGATGACGTCGAAGTTCAGTTGAGAACAGAGGTTAAACACGATCCTACCTCTGGAAGAGGTCCTGTTACTATTCCAGGAGGGATGTTTGGCATTGAGATCGCCCGCCAGTAAGACGGAGTCACCCAGGCCAAGAAGAGCAGAAAGGTCATCCTTGAGGAGGATAGGATCATCCTCCGATGGTGATGGAGGGACGTATGCTGATATAATAGTTAACGGCTGATGACCGGTCATGCCGAGACGACAGACAGAGACCTCGAGGCGAGCGAGGGGAGGAGGGTCCATAGGAATGCAGTACAGAGCCTTTCTATAGTATATTAGGGTACCGCCCTTGTGACAACGAGACCTATCATTGCGAACTATACGGTAGTTGGCAATATTCGGGTCACGATGATGGGGCTTAAGAAAGGTCTCCTGTATGAGGAGGATATCAAGTTGATGGTCGCGGAGGAAATTGGCGATCTCATCACGTTGGTTAGTAATGCCATTGGCGTTAAAGAATCCTAACTTAAGGGATCGGGGTTTATTAGTACACGGCCTTTCCTTATCCATTGGATTAGCAAGGGTAAAGTTTATCTAGGGCTTGCGTAATCTCCGGATACGCTTTGAACACCTTAAGGATGTCGCTAATATTAGCTTTGCACGCGAGTATATCCCTAGCCATAGCTTCAGCAGCGGGGTTGCGGTAAATTTGGTAGGCGAGGTTGATGACTTCGCCTATCCTCTCGGTAGGGAGAGATGCAGGTACGCGGGAGGCTGAGGGCGCGGTTGAAACGGCGGGGGCGGCCTTAGATGGGGCGAGGGCGGCCTTAGGAGCGGCGGTGGCGGCTTTAGGAGCGGCGGGGGCGACCTTAGGTAGGGGGGGCGTGGTCGCGGAGGCTAGGTTCGGCGCGGGGACTGGCGAATCCATCAGCGCTGGCATGGGCAGAGATTGGGAGGGCCTCAATGCAGGGAACGCTCTCTGATGATTCAGCGAGTTCCATGGGGAGGGCCTCTGAGGGCTGAGACGCTCGGGCATCTCTGAGGAGGGAATCTTAACAGAGGGGCTTTCCCTTTGTTGACGAGCGTTCGCACGCTTGGTCAACTTGGGAGAAGAGGATTTTGGGGCTTTGGGGCAGCCGCGGTAATTGGCGGGGTGACCTGATTGGCCGCATAGCACACAGCTGGGAGGTTCTGTGCACAGATTGCGGTCTTTCGGACGGGGGCAGTCAGCAGTTGCGTGCTCACCCAGACACTTGACGCATCTAGGGGTCGCGTAGCAATTGCGTTGGGCGTGACCGTAAAGTTGGCAGCGGTGACACTGTCCAACCGTATCGGATTTATAAGGCCTCTCGATAGAGATGCCCGACAAGTGACATACCGACTTTACTTTAAAGATCGGATGGTGGCCGTCGGTGTGATCGCACACGACAAGAACCGAGTCGTATGCAATCGCACCCCTAGCTTTGTGCAGACGATGCACAGCGGATACTGGGACATTTTGCGACTGAAGGTCGGCGAGAATCTCTTCCGTTGAGATTTCTTTAGGGACGCCTCGGATTACCACACGGGTGGGTTTGTCATCGGGCAGGGAATAAGTGTGGAACGAAATGTTCCTCACTTTTAACAGGGATGTAAGTTCCCTGTGGTCGTTCACCGTGGGAACTTGAACTTTGATACCCTGTTGGGTCGAGCGCGCGTTTGTGTATTTGATCTTACGATCATTACACAATTTGGACACGTCGGTCCACTTCACCTTGTCCTGGATGAACAAGGGAGGCGGGGCGGGTAGTTTCTTTTTTGAAACCGAAGGATTGGAGGCAACAGTGGACAAGGGACTAGCGGGACGGCTGCCCTCTGGACGAGAGGTAGCTGAGACGGAGGGGGCCGAAACCGAGGGGGTGGGGGAGGGGGGGTGGGCGCGGCTACGGCTTTATTGGCCTTGGTGGCCTGAGAGGGACTCTTACCCTTCTTTCTCTTGCCTCCCGGACCGACAACTTGGTAGTCGTCGTCCGAGGACGCGGAGGCAGAGTGGGCTTCCTCAGAGTCGGAGTGAGATGGCTCAGAGACAGGGACAGAGGTATCCATTGTTTCTGAGAAACATGGCGACGCAGAGCGCAGCTGCGTGGGAACAATGGTCGCGGGAACAATGGTCGCGGGAACAATGGGCTTGGAAACAATGGGTTCGGAAACAATAGGTGTTTCCGCGTACGGGTTTGTTGTCTTAATTGACAATAGGGACGGGATTTGCGGTGGCATAGAGGATGCCGCCACAGGTGTGCCTTCGTTGGCGTTATCGGGGGAAAAGGGGCTATCTAATATGTCACTGAAGTCAGCGACGCTAGCTTCGGCTGCTTTTCGGGACGCGGACGAGTTCTCTAGCCATGTGTCTAGATCGGCATGGAACCTGGCGCTTTGCCATAAGCGGGCCTTGACGTACGCTAATATATCAGCGTCCGACACGGTCGGAGGGAGAGTTAAGTTGGGGAGGGAATTTTGGGAGTTTTAACTCTCAGGGAAGCCTAAATTAAACCTAACACCTAACTCTAACTCCCCGGGTGGAGTGGCCCGGGGATGTGTAACCCTCCCTGTCGGGTGTAGACAGGGAGGCGAGTACCTATTGGTGAGCCCTAAGCTTGTAAACCCGTCGCCAGTCTTATTGTGCGAACGGGGCCCTAGCCAGTCTAGTGCGAAGGGTGTAGACACGCCCAACCGACACTAGGTGTGTAGCTGTGGAAGGAAACCAGAGACTAGGTTCGACTAGGAGACCCCCCAAGGCCGAAACACTAGCTCCCGACTCCAATTGACTGCCTCGCCCTGAAGGGGTTTGGCGGGTGTGATTGGGGCAACACCCACTCGGCTTCGTTGGCACCGTAAGGTATCCACCGAGTACCACGAAACTGTGGTTTTGCCCTGAAGGGGCCTAATGAAGCTACACGACTGACTCTGTTTAAAGGAATATGAATTTCAGCCGTCGCCTTGAAAAAGGCAACTTTTGAACAGTTGGTTGCAGTCGGCTGACTACAGGAATCGTTGCGGCGGGCGCCGCGAGAGCAGGTGACGAGCGTAGCGGCAGAGCGTGGAGCAAAGCGGCGACACGTCCGTGCGCGGCGAGCGTCGAGCGAAGAGTCGTGTCCAGTAACGGCGGAGCGTCGGCTTTTATAACCGGTGGTAAACAAGTGACGTCACATCGTATGATTCCGTTACAGATTTGTTAATATTGGTATTTTATCATGAAACTATGATTCAATTATATCAGAATACAATAAATATGTTAACATTAATTCGTCCAATCACATAATTGGTCTTACAATGGCATAATTAGTAAATAAGTCACATTATAACAGTTAAATACGAAATTACACAAAACAACAAAGAAATAACAGTATTTCGTAATAGAATTGATAAGATTTTGATGAGAAACTGTTGAATGTTGTGTATCACATATAAACAAGGTTATAATTATCATAGGGATGTTTTAATTCGTGTACAATTATAGAAACAGACGTGAGTTAGTGTAATATTCAAACTGAAATTATTGGAATAATCTATCACGGCCAGACTGACCTGTACTTCGCTCTCGAAGTACCCAACTAATTATATTTATTTTGAAGAAGTCTCTGGCCTTGGCATATTAGTTCTATCATTTGCTGCACATGAATTTCAAACTAATATCAGGGCAGTGACCGACCAGCAATTCATACAATAGCCTCTGGCCTTGACATACCAGTCCTATTACCTGCTGCGAATGAATTTCAGACTGGTATCAGGGCAGTGACCGACCAGCAGTAATATAAAAACTGTTTTGTTATAATCTTATATCATTTAATAATTTCAAACATCCAATGTTAATTAAACACAAATTATAATGAACATTCGTTATCAATTTACAATTATTCCTAAGAATACATCATATTACTTCTTTTTCACAAAAAGACATCAATCAAAACAATCATTAAAAGTTCAACATAATTAAATAATCGTGTAAAATAAAATCTAACAACATAAACAATAATATAACAAAGAAATAATAATCTATCATGGCTAATGATGCTGGAGCTATGGGGACTCCTCAAAAGAAGCGTATGCGCCCGAGACAACGTCATAATACTGCTATCGGTTTGTTGCGTGATATATTGATATCTACATACACTACATCCCTTCCTTGTTTTAACGTAGTTGTATGTTACCACTTAATCAGCACCTGCACCTGACCAATCGCCTAATTACGCACTCTCGCCGGCGGCCCTCGTGACACCGACACAGTGGCACTAAACAAGACACGGCAGCGTATGTACCCACCTACATACACTACATCTCCCTTCTTTATCAAATTAATTGACGCAACCAGAATTTTTTCAAAACATACAACCCCTTTCTGGAAAGCTAAATTGCTCATCCACCCGTCGTTTTACGACTACTACAAATTGATTGAGTGATTATTTTCCTAATCAAATCGCCCTCCGGAGACCCAAGGTGCCCGCCTGGACTTCCTGGACGCAACCACAGCAGTGGCGTGCGGTTCATACAGGCAAATAGTCATTGCCTACCTTACAAAATACTTACTACTATCGAAATAAAATACTACTACTATTTTATTTTGATAACAAATATTTTATGCACGAGTTACCTTCATTATACCAAAAACGAAAAATAGAAAATCTTAAATCAGCTCCACCTATCGAGTAACGGTGGAATCATGAAGTCTCATTGATACCTTCGCGCATTTCGACCATAATCGCTTCGCGCTGCACCAGCGCCGCACCCGCCAACGGAAAGGCACAAAGCCAAAGTCTCTGGATGATTATATGTGTGCGTCGTGACAAACACGTATTTACGTGGACTACAATGGTGTGGTTTTTCTATAAATACTTGGCACACATTGAGACAAATAACGCACACAAACGTCAAAAGTAGACATTGCCTTTTTTAACTTTTACTTACACTTTCGACAATTGGGTTGTTGACACCATTAACCAATAATTCCAAAATACAACATATCTTTTATTACACTTTATTTTAGCCCGGAAAACCCGATTAATTTTCAATTCACTGTAAAATTCGATTTTAAGTTGCTTTGAAATCATTGAATAGTTAGTCAATTGAATTGGTAAAAAAGTGACGTCACAGGCCGCGTCATAGAAAAATCTATGGAGGAATCTCGTTTTGATTGGTGGTCAATTGATTGGTGGTTTCAAATAGCCAATTGCGGGGTCTTAAAACCGAAGTTAGGTACACAAGGATCTGCGACTATTTTAAAAAGTAGCATCTTTTGGTTATATTAGCGCTAAATGAAGCACTATTAGTTTTTATAGTATTATTTTTTTGGAACGAAGTTTCTTATTTATTTTTACGTGAGTTATGAGCGGCCATTGTTATAAGGTGTGTGTGGTTTTGTGATATAATTTTATTCTGGTATTTACGATTTTAACGTTGATAATAGGTGAAAGATGGGTGATAATAGGTGTGTGTGTACAGAAAATTTTTAATGATGCGTATTCAAAACTCTTTTAGTGATAAAAATAGCGACGAACCAAAACAAACAAACAGTAGGTAGGTGTTTTTGTTTGGTAAGTAAGCTTTTAAAAATTTCTGCCTACCCTGTCTCAAAACCCTGTGCACGCCCCTGAACCACAGGATTCACCCTCAACCCTCTTCGACAGCACCGCACCGTTGCGCTCCGCCATCCAGGCAGATCGCCACTGATTATAGACAGTTTATCTCACAGTCATCAATAACGTTGACGGGGACAATGTATAACCTGTCCCATGCGTTTTGTTGCAACCAAGGACACTATAAACAATCATGATTTTTATAAAAACTTATAAAAAGTATTAAATCATTATACAAGATTTGACTGCATTTTGCTAAGCAAAGCGATAACGCTGGAGTATAGGAACTAACATAATTGACAGTTTAAAACTCAGGACGTAATTTTATTGAGTCAATATCATATTGTTGATTTATTTAAATAGAGTTTATTTGTAAATTCATTACAGGTTAATTTACTCATATTATATTATACGATTTTAATTCTGTCATTAGTTCTATGTGATTAAACCTCTAAAGCACTTTCCCAGGGGGATAACTCTGTTACTATAACTAACCTACTAAAATCAGTACCTATTTTCACTTAAGTCGGACATGTTTTATGAAAATATAATATCCCTACAATTCGGCGGATAACCAAATCTTGTCTTTAGTAACCGTTCTATCAACAAATAAACAAATAGCCGTTGGGACACGTAGTTTGGCTCTTTCACACAAATAGTTATCATCATAGTCCCGCCGTTGGTAAACAACGCGTGCCAGCATGATTCCATAATCTTTCACAAATCTTCGGGATGTCTCAACCAGCGACAGGCCTCTCCATCACCAGTACGATAAAACTCGAGATAGAATAGGTTATCGGGTTTGACCGTAACTGCGAAGAGCTGTTGATATGATACTAGCGCAAATGCCTTCGTTCACAACCCAGACAAATGGCCGCCCACCGCCAGGCAGCCGAAGAAAAGGGGCGAGTCAGAGATGTTAATCAGTTCTTTCTTGAACCTCGCCGTGCCTTCAATCAATACATCCAGACATGACAGCTGTAATTGCATGAACACTCCAGATAGACTTAAATGGACAGGTCCCATTAATATCTGTCTCTTTCCTGTTTTTATTGGAGAGAAAGAAATAAATAGCTAAAAATAAGTTCAGCTCGTGCACAACTGAATCGGCACCAATAACTTCCAAGGCGGATTATTTGTACCAAGATCCTTGCATTTGTGACAATACAAAGCTGAGGAAGGTGTTGAAAAAGCCATGGTCACGAAGCACTCCGATCTCCATGAAACCGTTGCGACCCAAATCCCTTGCAGAGCATCTGGGATCCGTGACTGAACCAACCCGCTAACTGCATGACATCATACACTAACCGCATGGTGCTATTTTTTCAAATAAACACCAACCGGCTTAGATATCTACGTAATCAGATCTGAAACACAAACATGTAACCATGTAACATTGTTTCAAGTAAATAAAGCAGCTGAATACAAATATCGCCAGTTATTTAGATAGATCTCGGTCACTTCCATAGGTGGGTCAGTCATTAATGGATTGTTGTAAATATCAGGATAGTGTAACTTCCTCAAATCCTTGGAAATTGCTGAAATGAAAATATTAAAGTTAGCTAGTACTTGTACCGGCCCCTTGTTTTGTGTTGTGTTGTGTTGTCCTCCATTGTCTATTCCTCCAAACCTCAAATATGCTAAAATAATGCAGGGAACTCCGGAATCCCAGTCCACAACCATTATACACATAATTCGAAGTTTCCTTGAGATCTTTTGTTGGAGAACTTTAGTCCGCGCATGAAACTTTGCTACAACGCCTGTCAACACCAATCCATTCATCTACTTGATGTTCCATGTCACTGCAGGGGTTCAGCAGAATATCAGCTTCACGTATTTGTTCTTGATAAATGCTAAGCTGGTTTCCCATTTAGTGCACTATTGAGTTTCCAATTGGATGAAGGTTTTTTCTTACCACTTTTGGTGGCGTGTTATTATGCCGCTACGCCTCATACTCGCGCATAATCTTTTTATCTCTTTCATCTCTCTTCCAATCATCTATTTTCTTCCGTTCCTTCGCTCTGTACTTTCATCTTAGCTTCTCCCATCCGTTCGAGTGCAAAAGAATTGTACATACTACAGTATGTTGCTACAGGAAATTGCTGTAATAAACATCGAGTTAAGTGGGAGTGTTGTTTCCACCTTCCATACAGACTATACACACATGACGCTCCCACAATAATTACCATGATGAAATGACAGATTTATCATAAAGTTTCCAACTTAATGGGGGTTATTCCAACCACTTTCTAATTTAATGGAGGTTTTTCCAACCACTTTCCAATTTAATAGGGGCTACTAGCCATTTCAGACTTACCCGACTAATAGAAATACATACTGACTGACACAGAATAAACCCATTATCATTTATGTTTAATTGATAACATATATGCTTATTCTATTCTTTACTGTACTTCTAGATTATTCTGGCTCACAAACTAATTTATTGTGGTTGAAATATGAGGGGTGGTTGTTTACTGTTTCCATATTTGTAAATATGTGAACACTATGTATAAACTATGTATGTGTAAATAAACTGTAATTTCTAGATTTTAATACTTTGTGTTTACTAGTGGTTTTTATGCAAGGTATTCACGTACAATTATATAATTTCTGTACGTACAAAATATTGTAAACATTTTCTTCTTAAAAGAGTAAGTATGGAGTTTCTTGCCCATTCTTCTCCGTACGAAACTACCATTTGGAATGGGTAACTGGATTCAATTTTCCTAATATGACGTTTAAAAGTGCCTTTCCACGGTTTAATTGAAATAAATTATTTGACTTTGACTCTGTTTAGTTTTCCTTAACCACATCCAGTGTGTCCAGTATGCATATAAATAGGAACAACTACTGCTGACCTGTTTTCCTTATAAAACTGTCAATTTAATGACCAGTAGGTATATTCTACTGCAACCACAGTCGTTTCCGACAAATGTCAATTTAATGACCAGTAGATATAATCTACTGCTTTCACAGTCGTTTCCGACAAATGTCAATTTAATGACCAGTAGGTATGAGCTACTGCTTTCACAGTCGTTTCCGACAAATGTCAATTTAATGACCAGTAGGTATGAGCTACTGCTTTCACAGTCGTTTCCGATACATGTCAATTTAATGACCAGTAGGTATGAGCTACTGCTTTCACAGTCGTTTCCGACACATGTCAATTTAATGACCAGTAGGTATGAGCTACTGCTTTTACAGTCGTTTCCGACACATGTCAATTTAATGACCAGTAGATATAATCTACTGCTTTTACAGTCGTTTCCGACACATGTCAATTTAATGACCAGTAGATATAATCTACTGCTTTTACAGTCGTTTCCGACACATGTCAATTTAATGACCAGTAGGTATGTTCTACTGATTTTATGTGCTTTTTGATTTGTTGTTTTAGAACTAATTATGTAGGTAGCACAAATCAAATAACCAAACTTGAGGTCCTCAGTTTGACTACCATTTGATTTTGAAATGCAACAATCTTCTTCTTTCTTCTGCCCTTATCCCATGTTACTTGGGGTTGGCACAACACGTCTTTGCCTTGTATTCCGTCCTGTCCAACCTCATGCTTTCACGTCCTACCTCATGCTTTCACTGGCTCCTTTTCCATTCGTTTTATTCACACAATCCATCCATCTTTTCTTTGGCCTTCCTCTCCCTCTCCATCCATCCATTTTGAAATGTAAATATATTATGTATATTTCATTCCGAATAATTATCTACCTGTAGGAGACTGTCTTTTTTTGCATTAAAGAGGTCTTATTTTTGTTTTCTCAGAAAAAATTAATTATTTCAATCTACCTTCAAAAATAAATGTTACCTTCTCTTTTTCTAATAAACATGAATAAGCGCCATTATTACGCATTATTCTATTTCTCTTTTCTTTTTTTTTTTTTTTTTTTCTAAGAAAAACGACTTTATTTCAATCGACCTTCATAAATAAATGTTACTTTCTCTTTTTCTATAAACATGAATAATCATCATTATTGCACACATTTTTTTTTTTATAATAAAATATATAAAAACTCACGGTTTTATCCTCGTCGCCAATGTATAATATGCACACTCACAATATATAGCACACTCACTAACACATCAGTTGGCTCGCCAACGCAACACCGCCCAGGCCGGCAGTCCGACAACGACTGACCGCCCCACCTATCGCACCGGTATTTATAACCGAGCGACGTATGCGCCCGAGACAACGTCATAATACTGCTATCGGTTTGTTGCGTGATATATTGATATCTACATACACTACACAACCCATTCCCCCGGCCAAAGCCTTAATTTTTCCTTTGCCACAATAAGATTCCTCAATGTGTTAAGCCCCTTCAAAGAAATTCTATCATGCTCTAAAATACCAATTATTTCGTATGGCCCTTTGAATTTAGGACTTAATTTGTCATGTCTTCTGTGGTCTTGATTTACATAGACTATATCACCTATATTGAAAATCATATTATTTCTACGTGTACTATCGAATCGTTTTTTATACTTTTCTGCAGCCTCTTTAAGACGTTGCCTAGCTAAGTCCCTATCAGCTTCAGCATCAATGTCTTGAACGGAATCATTATCCTGTATTTCGTCAAGGCGAGCCTGTATTGGAGGTATATTTCCGTTGCAACCAATAAATAACCTACTTGGTGCAAAACCTATTGATTTTTGTATCGTAGTATTTAGAGACAGTTGTATTTTCCACAACACGCTTGGCCATTCTGAAGATTCGTTAGCAGTAGTGGTTAACATATTAATTATAGTACCAACATATTTTTCAACTTGGCCGTTGCTTCTTGGAGTACCCGTGGCTATCATATGGTGATTTATTTGCATACCTCTAAGTAATGATTGTACGTGTTCAGAAGTAAAATTTGTGCCTCTATCAGTTACTATCATGGTAGGTGTACCGAACAAAATTAAGTTTTCTCGCAAGATTGAGACTAATTCTTGACCGTTAAGCGTCCTAAGTGGTTTAAGTATACAATATTTGGTAAAGCCTACATCAGCCTAAATCTACTATTATTAAAATATGTTTATAACCTTCGGAAGATACACTAAAAGGTCCTGTACAGTCTAAATGTAACGTGTGAAATGGTATAGTTTTTTCTATAGGGTGAAGGAGACCTTGTTTTGGCCCCGAGTGACCTTTACCCTCTACACACACTAAACAATGCTTTATATATTTTTTTGTAAAAGCAGCAAGACTAGGAAACCAAAAGTTTTCGGATATTTTGTTAAGAGTTTTGTTATAACCAACGTGACAATTTTCGTCATGAAACAACCGCAATAAACTGAGTCTATAACCTTTTGGTATATAAAATTTAGGTGGATCCCCATCCTCATTCTTATAAAGCAACAAGCTATTTCTGATTATACATATATCGATTTGTATCTATATCACCGGTCCTAACCTTCTCTAAAAGGGTTTGTGTCTCAGGGTCGTTATTTTGTGCAGAGTGTAGCCAAGATGGTGGAGAATCTGGTTCATTAATTATATTAATTACCTCTGACGATTCTGCAGGTGTGATTACTAGATTACGACTGAGGTAATCGACGTGAGTAACAAATTTACCCTTTTTATATACAATATCCAACGTAAAATCTTGCATATACGTCCACCATCTTGCTACACGAGGAGAAATATCTCTTTTATTCATTGTCGATTTGATGGAATTACAATCCGTAACAATAGTAAAATTTAAACCTAACAAATAAATCCGGAATTGTTTAAGAGCATTAAAAATGGCTAACGTTTCTAACTCGTACGAGGGGTATTTAGATTCGGCTGGAGTGGTACGTTTGCTAAAATATGCTATGACGCGGCATTGGTTATCCTCTTTTTGTAAAAGTATGGCACCGTATCCAATGCTACTGGCATCTGTGTGCAATTCAGTTCCCAACTGTGGGTTAAATATATTCAATAGTGGTTTGGAAACTAAATATTTTATAACGTACTCTCGAGCCGCATCTTGTTCGGGCCCCCATTGCCATTTCTGGTCCTTTTTAGTGAGTTTAGTGATACAAGCCGTACGATATGCAAATTCGGGTATAAATTTTCTGAAATAGCTCGCCAGTCCCATGAATTGACGGACTTCTTTAACTGTACCTGGGACTGGAGAGTTGGTTAAAGCGTTAACTTTACCGTTACTCGGCCTAACACCCTCACTAGAAATATGTCTACCTAAGTAGTCTATTTCTTGAACGAAGAATTTACATTTTTTTAAATTAATGGTAAATCCTGACAGACATAGTGCCTCAATGGTTTGTTCAAGGTATTCTAAGCCCTGTGCTATATCTGAAAATGGAATCAGCAAGTCATCGATATATACTAACAGAAATTTCAGGTTTTTAACTGCCTTATTAATGGCCCGCTGGAAAACAGAGGGGCCGTTGCAGATACCAAATGGCATTTTCAGAAATTAAAAATGCCCATCAGGGGTAACAAATGCAGTATATTTAATACATTCCTCTTTTATAGGGATTTGGTGAAAGCCATTTTTCATGTCTATAGAAATGAAATATTTTGCTTTTCCTAGTTTATTAATTTGATCTTCGATTAATGGCAGCGGGTATCGATCTTTTTCAATAATTTTAATAAGAGCCCTATAGTCAATACAAAGGCGATCGCTGCCATCCTTTTTCTTTACTAAGATGACTGGGCTAGCAAAGGGGCTCTGACTTTCTCTAATTATACTCTTCCTAAGTAGATCAGAAATAATTTCTTGGACTTTTTCTTTTTCTGTAGATGCTAGCCTATATGGTCTGTAGTAAACAACTTCATCCTTTTTTAACCTGATGGTCATTTCACCCGTTTTAACTGTACTGATATAGTTAGAATTTGGCATCACTTTTGGGAATTTATCAAAAATAGCTCTTATTTTATGCTGTAGGCTTAAATCAAGATGACTTGTTGACTCCATTAAATCCTGAGTATAATTATCTATAGCGTTAAGAGATATTATAGTATTAACTGATTCCGTGTGGTTAACTCGTTCCAATCTACAACCACTGGAATCTAAAACTATAGCTACGTTTGGATTTTGAACCGCATTTCTTCCTATCAAACAATCATAGTGGCAATCTGAATCGTTAGCTACGCAGAATTCGATTTCTAAATTGTCGTTGTTAAATGTGACAGGTAAACTTATCTTTGAGGAGATGCTAATCATTCCATTTCCTATTCCTTTTAATGATGTCGAACAGGGTTCTAAACTACGACCAAAACTATTTGCAATTGATTCTTTCAAAATACTGCAACTAGCACCCGAATCTATTAGGGCTTTAATTGGTCTGTCACAAATTACTACATCAGTAAGCGATAAGTTACCATTTGTGGAACAATTGACGTTATTAGAGTTATTATTCTTTGCCGCATCTCTTTTCTTAAAGAAGCAAATTGATTCCTCATGACCTACCTTTTTGCAGTAAGAACATTGAATCTTAGGCGTTTCAGAATTTGGGGTATCTTGATTTTTATTTTTGAAACACTGAGATCTAACATAACCAGTTTTATTACACAAAAAACAAGTAGGTGGTGGCTTAGAAGAGTTTGAGATCTCAGGCTTAAGACGCTTAGTAGTTGAAGGTACGTTACTCGTTTCGGATGGGCGTTTTCTAGGGTTTTTAACATAGGTTGTAAAAAGAGAAATGAGTTCCGATGTACTGTTAACACGACTGTTAAAAGATGCCATCCTAATATTAATGTCCGATATAACTCCACAAACAAGCTCGACCAGCTGTCCCTCAGAAAATGTTACTTTAGTATTACGTAATAGCCTTAGTTTTTCCCTAGCATATTCACAATAGGTTTCTGCTAAGTCCGAGGTGTAATGTACGGCTTTTGAAAGTTTTTCTGACAGGTTCTTTTCTCGGGGTACAAATCTTTGATACACGTCTTAAAGTTTTCCCATGTTCTACCTTCATCTGGGTCCCAGGTTTCAAACCATAAAAGAGCAGAGCCCTTAAGGGCTTTACCTGCTTTGCTGACAGTTGTGATGCCGCTCCATACACGGTCCTTGGCCACGGTGTCGATGTTGTTGCACCAGCTTTCCGCACCATTGTCATTCTTTTCCGGATCAAACAGCGGCAACACCACATCATCTTCATAGCGGTTACCAGCTACCGCGTCACGGATGGCTTTCAGAAGGTTCAACACAGCAGGATCCATCTGTAAAAGTTTTTCGAAAAAAAATGTATTAAAACAGACAGGTTCCGATCCCACTTCTGATGTGAGATATTTGTATTTAAAAGCGCTAAAAATAATAGACTAACATGGGGACAAAGTATTTATTTATTTAAAATACAGACATTTGGAATCAATTATTTAATAGGTATTTATTTGTAAAGAAAGTACAATTTTTAGTAAGCAGTTTAGTCTATTAATTTATTTTATAGACATAGAAATATAATACACTTGTATTATACATCAACATCTTAAAGTATACACATACACATAAATCATACATCAAAAATATATTAGATAAATAGAGAACATTTATATGAAATGTTATTTCATTAATCCCTTCCCCTCGGACAGCCATTGCGCACGGACGTGTTTACCCAAATAGTATTTTTAATTAAATCAATATTTAAATTTTAACATAAAATTAAAATAAATCATCAAGTTTAATTCCCGCAAACTACCAGGCGCGCATAGTGTTGCAAGAGCTCGAGTCCTGCGCCAAGCGAGGCGAGAAAGTAAGTGGTGTGCACGCTATCCATCTCTGTCGGCTGCGCGTGAGTCATTACCACCTGACTCCGCCCTCTACACTGACCACTAGCAATTCTAAGCGCCTAACAAATTACACTAAGCAACGTGTGTCACCGCGTCAATCACTTGTTAAATCAAACGTAAGGTGCATATTGTTATCTTTTCAAAATGATAAAGCGTACGCCACCTAAACCTAGCAGCGAACCTCCTCTTCACCACAGTTTTGAGCCCGATTTGACAACACCAGTTTCGGAAAATACCCTGGACAGAATCACTTTACGACAAAAACGTAAACACGATTCTGAACAATCAATTGAGATGAAATCTCTCCGGGAAGACATTATGTCATCACTTGATACTTTGAGAAAGGAGCAACAGGAGAAATTTAGTGTGATGCAAGGCAATTTAGACCAAATAAAGGTTCAAAATACTGAACTGTTAAAAACGGTTGAGTTTTTGAGTGGTAAATATGACGATCTCGTGACAAAATTGACCCTTTTGGAAAATGATAAGAGGAGCACCTTGGAGTATGTAGGATATCTTGAGGAAAAAGTTGAGATTATGGAACGAAATTCAAAATCATCGAGCCTAGAAATTCGCAATGTACCTAAAAAACCAAATGAGTCTAAGGATCACCTTATAGATATTGTAAAAAATCTGGGAACCGCTGTGAGCACCGAAATACAAACAGGTGAGCTCAGGGATGTCTATCGGCTTACCAGTAACAGAAAACCCCAAACTGATGGGCCTATTACCGTCGAATTTACGTCTACCATAATGAAGGATAAACTCCTAACTAATATTAAAAACTACAATCGCGACCACAAGACCAACCGACTTAACAGCTCACACATTAAAATGCCGGGAAATAGTCCCGTATTCATTTCTGAGAGTCTTACCACTAAAGCCAGGAAGCTGTTTTATCAAGCAAGAGAGTTTGCAAAGCTAAATGCCTATGCGTATCACTGGACATCACATGGCAAAGTCTATATAAAAAAAGAAGAGGGAGCGCCGGCAAAAAGAATTACACAGGAATCCGACTTTGAAGGCCTGAAACAAGAAGGAAAATGACTAGATACTTTTATTAACTCCCAACAACGCGGCCTACCTAAACCATTGTTTCAACCATGTTTCGTCTGAAAATTGCATGCTATTTTAACTTTCCTGTATTTAACATAGATTTAAGTTTCTTTCTTATGTTTTTTATACTCTTGTACGTGTATACCAACACACTAAAACCAAAGTACAACATTAAAATTCTATTTACACTATACAACCAATCACTACACACAACAACAACAATCAACACACACAATGCATTTAATGCATTATATCAGTATTTATTATACACATTCACACTTACCTCAATGTATTTTCTACATCACGTTTACACCCCTAGCTTTTACCCGTGGTTTCACTTGTGTGAAACCGACATAAACGGTAGCCCATGTGCTGTTCTAGGTTGTAGACTGTCTGTGTGCCAGGTTTCTTTCAAATCCGTCCAGCCATTATTGCGTGAAAGAGTAGCAACCATCCATCCATCCATTCATTCACTCATCCTCACAAGCTTTCTCACTTATAGTATTAAAAGGATTACTACACGGTACCATACATGCTTGTTTACCTGTTTGATTAAACTCGCTATCGATATCGTAGGTCAATTATGTACAGAATACCTTATGACGCCCCAGTCTGGTACACCCATAAAAAAACCATTTAACAGTGGATAGCGTGACAGAAATTACTAGCAATATAGATCAGCTCTCAGTCTCTACTACAATTAATTGTGACCCAGAAGAATGCACTAGCTATGTCACTAACCCTTCCCAGCAATTAAAAATAATTACTCAGAACATTCGCTCAATTCATGCAAACTTTGACTCCTTCTTAACTCTCCTACATAGAATAAACCTTGACTGCGAAATACTAGTACTGACTGAGTGCTGGTTGAAACGTTATAATGATTCAATACCAATTATCGATAACTACTCTTACTATCAAACGAAAAGTCACTTAAATCAGAACGATGGTGTAGTCCTTTATGTTAAAAATATAGAAAACTACACAGTTGAAGAACCTGACTTCTCGGATGCTAGCTGTCTAGTGCTGAAAATCGGTACCGATAAGGCAATAATATGTATCTACAGATCCCCGTCTGTTAGAGACGTAAGTAACTTCCTACAGTCCCTCAACGCTCTTTTAACAAGCTTGATTACATATAAAAACATTGCAATAGTTGGTGACATTAACCTTGACATCGCGTGTACTATATCCTCAAACCAAACCTCGGACTATCTCGATCTCATAGCTTCCCACGGCCTGCTACCTGCTCACTCACTTCCCACTCGAGAGAATGCCTGCCTTGACCACATCATGCTTAAATCTAACTTGAATGCGCTCACCATAGTTTTACACGCCTCCGTCACCGACCATAACCCTGTAATGCTGTGCTTTAATCTAAAACGATATGCCAATTCACGTTCTTGCACCATTTTGAAGACAAATTATGAAACTCTTGATAGTGAAATGAAGACTACTAATTTTCAAGCAATTTACGAACATACCGATGCTAATGAAGCGACAAAAACCTTAATAACCACTCTAGCTAAACTCATAAATACTCACACTGTCATAATCAAGATTCCAAATAACAAACGCTTACTCAAACCGTGGATGACCATTGGTATGCTCCGCTGTATGCGTAACAAAGATGCAATGCACAAAAAACTTAAGCTATTTCCAAACGATGATATATTAAGTATTACATATAAAAGATACAGGAACTACTGCACAAAAATCTTAAAAAAACTAAAAAGAGATTATGACAGAAGAGAATTGAGTGACGCTTCAAAAGACAATAAAAAGATTTGGAAGGTGATAAAGAGAGTCACTAATACAGACAAGCCAAACATACCCAACACTGATTTATTGGCTTCCTCTACTTCACCTCAGCTCTCGGTGGACAAAGTAAACAAGTTCTTTGCCAATATCGGAAAAGAACTTGCTGATAACTTTTCTTGTCCACCTGGTAGTCACAAAATTCCACCAGACATAGTTTCCACATCTCCACCTTTACAATCATTCGTCATGTTAGACACCGATGAGGCGGAGGTTGAGGAAGTCCTAATGTCACTTAAATCAGATTCTGCTATGGGCTGGGACAATATCCCAACAAAGTTTCTAAAACGCTATTCATTGACACTGGTACCCATACTCACACATATTTTTAATCTCTGTTTCCATACCGGCACTTTTCCCTTGTACTTCAAGAAAGCCATCATACACTCAATTCACAAAAGTGGGAGTAAAAAACTTGTAAATAATTATCGACCGATTGCAGTATTACCTTCCATTTCTAAAGTTCTTGAGCGGCTGATCAACAAAAGACTTGTGACTTATATAGAAGATAAAAAGCTTTTTTCTCCCAACCAATTCGGCTTCAGGCGCAATAAATCTACTAGTAGTGCTGTACTTGATCTAATTGACCATGTTACAAAAAATATGGACAAGAAAAAGAAAGTTTTGTCGATTTTTTTGGACCTAAAAAAGGCGTTTGATACGGTTTCCATTTCTGACTTATTAATAAAGCTGGAGGAACTTGGGATTCGTGGCCAATCACTTAACATCTTTAGAGACTACCTTCAAAACCGAACTCAGTGTGTAAAAATACAAAATTACCTCAGTAGAGAGGAACCAGTGACATTCGGCGTGCCACAAGGCAGTGTGATAGGCCCCACCCTTTTTCTGATTTACGTTAACCAACTATGTAATTTGAGTCTGGAAAGTGGAAAAATCGTGGCGTTTGCTGATGACACCGTCCTTACTTTTTCTGGCGACACCTGGGATGATACCTTCGATTCCGCACAAAAAGGATTAAATAGTGTTTTACAATGGCTCAAAAGACACATTCTCACAATTAATACTGACAAAACTAAAATTCTTACATACAGCTTACGAAAGTCCTCTCAGCCTCTAAACTCATACACTTTAGTAGCACACTCATGTTTACTGTCTGGCACTGCGACTTGTACATGTTCAGAATTAGAACGTTGTCAAACCATTAAGTATCTCGGAGTAACTCTTGATGATGGCTTGAGCTTTGCACCTCATATAGAGTTACTGACAAAAAGAATCAGAAAGCTGATTTTTGTATTTAGTAGACTTCGCCATATTGCAGAACCCCAAATTATTAGGTGTACATATTTTGCTCTTTGTCAGTCTCTCTTATCGTACTGTATATGTGCTTGGGGTGGTGCACCCAAAACGGTACTCTTGAAGCTAGAACGAGCTCAGAGAGCCGTACTGAAGGTTAGTACCTTTCGGCCCATTCTTTTCCCAACTGAAGAACTTTATAGGAACAGTAAGGTCCTTACAGTCAGACAATTATTTGTACTGCATATACTACTCTATCAGCATCAAAGAACCTCCTATGAAATAATCACCACCAGACGTAAAGATAAGGTGTGTCAACCCTTCCGCTGTATATACAATTTTACAAGAAGATTTCCTTGTTTTCAAGGTCCTCATCTCTACAATACTCTTAACAAAATACTGAACTTTTACTCACTCCCTATAATGTCTTTAAAAAAAAAACTAAATACCTGGCTACAAACACTTAATTACAACAACACTGAAGGCTTACTGTCAACTCAATACAGCTCCCGTTAAACCACATCTATCACTTGCCCATTGCTCGCTACCATCACCCACAAATATAGAGAAAACACATACAAGTAAACACACACACACACACACACATACACACACACACACACAGACCATACACTACACAATCACAGACACACCCCTTCACACGCTGCACTACTTCACTCATAAAATATCTCGTTTTGTTTATTTTCTTTTCTAAATAGTTTATTTGTCCGTTTACATATTCCATATAATGAATCAGTTGTAAAATTAGAAAATGGCATGTATGTACCTAAATGCATTTAAGATACATCCAATAAAGGGTCGGGCCTAGCATCCTTAACACAAGTTGTCTTGGCAACTTAGCAAGGGTGCTGGTGTCGCCACGCTACTGTATATTTACCTTAAACTGTATGTACTACCATGTATTTAATGTAAAATGTAAAACTTGATGCAAATAAATTATTATTATTATTATTATAATTAAATTAAATATTAAATATACAAATAAAACTTTTACCACAAAATAAGGTTACTTAACTTAGGTCTGTTCGGTGTGACTGCTCCGGAGCGAATGTGTCCAGTAACGGCGGAGCGTCGGCTTTTATAACCGGTGGTAAACAAGTGACGTCGCATCGTATGATTCCGTTACAGATTTGTTAATATTGGTATTTTATCATGAAACTATGATTCAATTATATCAGAATACAATAAATATGTTAACATTAATTCGTCCAATCACATAATTGGTCTTACAATGGCATAATTAGTAAATAAGTCACATTATAACAGTTAAATATGAAATTACACAAAACAACAAAGAAATAACAGTATTTCGTAATAGAATTGATAAGATTTTGATGAGAAACTGTTGAATATTGTGTATCACATATAAACAAGGTTATAATTATCATAGGGATGTTTTAATTCGTGTACAATTATAGAAACAGACGTGAGTTAGTGTAATATTCAAACTGAAATTATTGGAATAATCTATCACATGCATTTGCGGGGTTTTAATTAAAAAAAAAAGTGGCAACACTGCCCGAGTGACGTGTCAAATTTTTGTTCCGTATTTTATAATTAATTTTAATTAGGAAATAAGTAAAATTAGTGTGTAATAATATGTTCATTAGTAATTTAACGGCACAAAATCCAAGGATTATTGTTTTCCTGTAAATATATTAAGGATGACTTAGTGTCTGATGTGACACCAATACCGGTAACCTACAAGAAACAGCTGTTGTTTAACAGCGGAATTATGTAATACGGGGAGTATTGTTAACTTTTATTTTATTAATAACACACAATCGTCTCATAAAATCCTAGACACGTACTTGTGAAGGTTTTCGTTCCTTTTGCCTATCTAACTAAGTCAATTAGTTTTCAATAACTTTGTAAACTTTTACACTCAGTAGGTATAGTAAAGTTTATTTCCAAGTTTTATGCTAATATTCAGCAAAAATAAGGCTCGTGATCGTGATTTTGCTTTTTATAATATTGTAATATTAATAAATCAGTAAGTAACTGTGATTAGGCTTCCTACCCACACACAAAAAGAAAAAAAAAATACTGTAGGCAATAGAAGTAGAATTTACTGTTTGATTAATTGAAAGCCTAAAGTAAATTAAGTAGCCTATCTGCCTCATTTCTCCATAAACTACACTAACTTCTCCCATTTTTTTTTTTTTTTGTTTCTTTTCATTTTCCATTTTACTCAAAATTTTTGTCTATCCTTTTGTTTCTTACACCGTTTCTTTAATTCTACTTTCAGTAACCATATCTGAAACCATGCCTGTGATGACCCGTAAGGCTACTGCTCAGGATATGGAGCTTAAATTAAGAACGGCCCTCCAAGAACTTAAAGCATCCAATCTTCAATGTAAACAGCTGCTGCAAGAGAGAGATGAAAGTGAGGAGGAAGTCAAGAAGATAGTTGACAGGAACTCTAGCTTAAAGCGGGAGCTGGTGGACTTACATCAGCAATACCTGGATGTTGTTGATGAACGGGATAAATTAAGGATGGTGACGGATGGTTTCAACAACTGTAGTAATTTGTATGAGGAGGCTTTGTGCAAAGTTAGGGACTTAGAGGATGATGAATTGATTCAGGCAAACATACAAATTTTAAAATTTCAAAAGGAAAAAGAACTTACTCAGGTCAAAGAAACTGACCATTTATATAATGAATTAGTAAAAACAAACGGTAACACTCACACACATTCGTTAATAACTATAGACCTTATGGAAGATTCCTTTTTAAATCATAAGTCTTGTTATAAAGTTAGTCAAAACAAATTAAAAAAATATGCTAGATAAAAGATACAACCAAGTTGAGATCAGAAAGCAAAACTGTTTTATTTCTTTTTACCCTCATTACAAAAATGTTACACTTGACAACTAATGAAAACAATCAACAAGATTCAAACATAACATACCTTTCTCTCATAATGATTGGTAAAGACAATATCAAAATTACACATTAGATAACAAAATCAATTTAACAAAAATGTCTGCTTCTAACATAGCAATCACTAAAGTTATTCATTAGGAATTCCTATAATATCCGGCCATAATTCAGGTGGCGGAATCACAATCGGTGGATCCTGTGATAATTCTGAGTCTGTATCATTGGCTGGCTGACTGTCAGTGGCAGGTGACCCGTTAGCAGATGTATCCGGCGGTCTAGCCAGTATTTGGTCTGCGTGCCGCCGATGCAGCTCTCCATCTTCCGTCCTCACCACATAAGTGGCCGGCCCCTCCACCGTCTCCACGGTGGCCCGACGCCACCTGGGTCCGGGCCCGTACATGCGTATGAGCACAGGCTGCAGCAGAGTAAAGGTCCTCGCGGGTGAGCGCTGCGCCGCTGCCTCCAGCTGCTCCTCGGCGCGACTCGGCGTCGAGTCGGGGTGTAAGCTCGACACTGCAGTCCTGTATCTTCGCCCATTCAGTAACTCAGCAGGTGTCTTATTAGTGGAGCTATTGGGCACAGTTCGTAAATAGTATAGAACTTTGCAAAGTTTCTCCTGCCATTGCATGTCCAGGTTCTCTAGTTTCTTTATTTTATTTTTAAACGTTTGAATCGTGCGTTCAATCTGCCCGTTAGTCTCTGGGTGGTAGGGCGGTGAATACAAATGTTTAATTCCATTATTTTTAAGAAAAATATTAAATTCCTCCGAGGTGAACGCACGTCCATTATCGGACACCAACACGTCGGGCAGCCCTTGTGAAGTGAAAAATTTTCTCATAACGGCTATCACCGTACCACTGTTCATCGCTGGAATGATTTCAGCCTCAAACCATTTGCTGTAGCTGTCTACTAGGACTAGAAACGTTTTTCCCAGAAAGGGCCCCGCAAAATCCACATGCACACGGCTCCATGGTTTCTCTGGAACGATCCAAGTCTGTGGGTCCTTTGGTGGGTTATTTCTCACTAGCTGACATTGCTGGCACGCGGCCACCACACTCTCAATTTGCCGATCCATAGCTACCCACCACACGTAGCCTCTTGCATACGCTTTTGTCTGGACAATACCCGCATGAGGGGCATGTAACAACTTTAACACTTTGTCCTGTAAAGACGAAGGTATTATGACTCTATTGCTCCACAATAAACAACCTTTATTATGTGAAAGAGCCTCTCTCCGTGTCCAATCCGTGCAAAACATGAAACATTACTTTTTGCAATACGGCATCTTTTTTGGTTTCCGCGGCTATCTTGGCAGCGTCCAGCTCCCAGCCGCTCGGCTGCTCCTCTAGCAGCAACACGTCACGCAGCACGTCCTCTTGCACACTCGACGTGTCCGGAGCAGTCCACCTGCTCAACGCGTCCGCGTTGCCGATTAATTTTCCAGGCTGGTACTGTATACTGTAGTTATAACTGGACAGTTTCAATGACCAGCGCAACATTCTCGGTGATATCTGGTCTGGAATTGGTTTTGCGGGATTGAATAAACCGACCAACGGCTTATGGTCTGTAACAATACAAAATTTACGACCCGCCAAGAATTCATGAAACTTTGTCAATCCAAATATAATAGCCAGGGCCTCCTTATCAATCTGCCCATACCGTCTCTCGTGCGCCTGTAGTGTCCGTGAGGCCATCATTACCGGCCGCTCTGTCCCGTCCTCCATGACGTGTGCAATAATCGCTCCAAGTCCGTATTCTGATGAATCACAAATGAGAAGTAGTTCTTTCTGCAAGTCATAGCCCACCAACGTTCGATCTGATGACAATAATCGCTTCGCCTCCACAAACGCTTCCTGTTCCTTCTCACCCCAGCTCCAAGGTCTTTTTGATTCTAAAAGTCTATACAGTGGTTCCAACACAGTGCTCTTGTCAGGCAAGAATTTTTCATAGAAATTATATAACCCTAGGAACGCACGCAAGGTCTCTCTGTTGGTTGGGGCCGACTTTTCCTGAATCTCTTTGACTTTCGCAGGTGCTGGGTGAAGTCCCTCTGCATTAATCATGTGCCCTAGGAATGTGATGCTGTTTGCAGCGAACACGCATTTCTTTACGTTGAGGCGGAGTCCCATCTGTTGCAGTTTGCTCAGTACTTCTTTAAGTCTCCGGTTGTGTTCTTCAATCGTGGCTCCAGTGACAGCGATATCATCTAACAGACATGCCACTCCATCCATACCCGCTAACGCCGTCGACATAAGACGCTGAAAAATCGCTGGCGCCGCGCTGACACCGAATGGCAGGCGGTTTACTTTCATTAGCCCGATAGGAGTGTTCAGCGTGAGCAGCATAGCTGTCGCGTCGTCTACCATTAGTTGTGTGTACGCGTTTTTCAAGTCCAGCTTACTAAATATTCTGCCGCCACTAAGTCTCACAAACGCTTCCACAGACGTCGGCAGCGGAAAGATATCTGTATCTATAGCGGCGTTCACCGTGACCCGATAATCACCACACAGTCGTACTGTTCCGTCTTCTTTCATCACCGGCGTCACCGGTGTACCCCACTCCGAATAACGAACAGGTGTCAGTACCCCCGCCTCCACCATTTCGTTTAACTGTCTAATGACTTTTTCCTTAAGAGGGTAGGGCACCGCGCGCGCCTTTAAGAAGCGGGGCGTAGCATCCGGTCGCACGTGTAGTGACACCTCAGGACCTTTGTACTCGCCGAGTCCTTCTTTAAATAGTTCAGGAAAATCTTTTTTATATTGTTCTATCTCTTCTTCAGTCCAGCACAATCCTGATACTTCAAGGCCTAGTGTATGGAACCAGTTTCTGCCCAGCAGATTTGGTCCGTTCCCCGACACCACGACCAGTTCACATTGCGCTTCCTTATTACCTAGCACAACACGCACGTCTGCTAGTCCTAATACTTTTAAAGGGTCTTGAGTCCATGTCACGAGCCTTAGATTGGTAGCTCGTAGAGGTGGGGGCGTTGACCACAGCCTCCTGTATGTCTCTTCCGACATAATGGTACGCGATGCACCCGAGTCCACTTCCATAGATAAATGAACGCCATCTATCATCACGTCTGTGGTAATAGGTGGTGAGTAATTATCGACGCAGACGTATACGCCCATCATCTTCTCAGTTGAAGTGTCTACACTCGTATTGGCCTCCCTCGTGTCGTCGACCTGGTGTACACGACCTGGCTTCTTCGCGCAGGCCGCTGCAATGTGCCCAAACCTTTTGCAGTAAAAGCACTTCGCCTTAACAAACGGGCAGCGCTCGCCCGGCCTGTGTGCGCGTGCACACCGTTGACACTCGTTCGATTTAACATTACCAATGTCCATAGGTTCAGTCTCCGTGACACTGGACGGAGTTTGCTTAGACTCACTAGCCACACACGCAGGGTACAAATCAGGGAACGTCACTTGATAGTCCAGACACATCTGTAAAGCGACCTCGTATGTCAAATCTTTCTTTTTCAACAAGTCGCGTCGCAAGCGATCGTCCCGCACCCCCAGCACTAGTCGGTCTCTCAACTGGCGTTTCAAGTCCATGAATTTGCACTTTGCACCAAGCAGACTTATAGCCGCCACAAAGTCTTGCACGCTTTCACCTTGCACTTGTTGACGTTTGTAAAATTTTCCCGCTTGTAAAATTTCGTTAACCTCTGGTTCATAAAACTTATCCAAAACACTAAAAATGTCCACTAAAGGTACTTCCGTAGGACGTTTTGGAACTAAAAGTGATGCAATTAACGCGAAAGTGTCTTTGCCGCACTGAGAAAGAAATAGCGATCGTCCTTTGTCGAGGTTAAGTTTGTCGTAACCCGCCGCATCGAGCGCACACAGTAATTGTTCTTTATAATCTGGATGGGATACTGGAACGCTCCTGACAGTGGTGTTATCGTTTCTCACTGTGCTCTCTGATTTTAAATCGTAAAAGTAATATAAAGTCAACGTGTGTGTGTATTGCCGGCTGTATTTGTTAGCCGATTAATAGTGCTATCGAACTGTGTAAGCTGGACTACGCTGCGATCGCTAATATATATGCAATAGTGAAAAAACTTTTAAAAAGTTTATCAAAACTGCCATCGTCATCCCACGTCAAACTGTTGCTCCCCGCAGCAACCTACCACCCCGCTGACGCCTGGTATATGCTTCATATCTGAACAACGTAGCACGGTAACGCAACTTCTCATTACTAGCCACTGGATAATACGCAAAGTGAACCACCAACTAACACTAAGGGTCCTGGGCTAGGCTGAAATTGTAATAATAATAATATCAAATTGGGACCTTAATCGACCTCACTGTTAAGATGGCTACACAACGAACACCACCAAAATCTATCGAGCAAACTCAATTAAACGCATCCACTTCCGAACCAAATCTGCTAAACAAAATAGATTCTGATTCACCTATTAACGTAACTCAACGTAATAAAAGACCACGATTGCTTGACGAATGCACACTTGACAACTTTTCATCCTTTAAAGATGAAATAATGTCAATGATGAATCAAATTCGTATTTCACAAAGCAACCGCTTAGACAAACTAGAGGAATACATGATATCCATTCAAGAGCAAAACAAAGTCATACAAAAAACTAACACAGATATAGACAACGCAATCTCGCACCTTTCTATCAATGTTAAGGCAGTCGAACACAAAATTGATCAACTAGAACTTGAACGTAAACAAATCCATTCACACATATCGGCATTGGAAGAAAAACTAGACACACTCGAGATTAGTAGTCTGAAAACCTTTACGGAAGTAAGAAATGTCCCCAAAGTCCAAATTGAAAGGAAAACTGATTTATTTGGATACGCAATGAACATCTCCAAGACCGTCAACTATACGACACTAACCGAAAACGACATAAGGGATGTCACCAGGTTGCCATCTAAAAAAGACACAAACAGCTCATCTATCTCAATTGAATTCACAAATACTCTGACCAAACAATACTTTCCAGAGGCGGTGAAGAAATACAACATGTCTAAACAACAATCTGATCAGCTCAATTCAATAAACATGGGTCTTCAAACATCAAGGCAACCGATATACATTTCTGAATTACTCACTGCTAAAATGAAACGCCTTCTTTTCCTTACTCGAGATTTTGCGAAAACTGCTGAGTATAAGTACGTATGGCCCTCGAGTGGTCAAATTTATCTACGAAAAGCTGAAGGAAAGCCTTACATCCGTGTCAAAAACGAAGCCCATTTAATTGAACTCAAGAAGAACCAAACCAATGAAAATTGACTAGTCCTTATTTATTTTATTATTCACTTATATTGCCTTGAATTCCTTATCTTGTATTCACTTTTTTATATTAATAATGCATGCTTAGTTTTATTCAATAAACATACCTGTAAAACACTGCAAGTAAACACTGTTGTCAGACACCAATCACAACACAATCAATTATTACACATTACAATCACCTATTCACTATTCACCACTATCAATGCTTACACTATAGTACTTCTGTCAATCCCTCTGCGGATAAGAAGTTACCCATATTATCAAACAAACACTATATCACCTAAAGAGAAATGTTCGAACTGTAAGTACATAGTTTTCATAACAATCATAACCTCACACTATGCGCAAACTGTATCCTATTTTATCGCACGAATATTAGGGTCATCCGTAATTGTCAACGTAAATCTTATTTTTATTATCGTCATACACGCATTTAAAACTACTTTAATTCGAAAAAAGCACAAACAATACATTAACAATACAAATATAAACTTTACTAGTGCGACTGGTGGTTCCTATGCAAACACGACACGCTCATTAGTAACATATCCCCACTCATTTCCTAGTTTTTTCTTACACATAATAATAAAAGTCTATACCACCTACTTATACAGCACTAGCACGCATTCTCTTAACCACTTACTTGTTTATTGGTTACCTCGCAGATTGTCTTCGCGTTTGTTATACGTATGTGCAATATTTTTATGTTCTTTTGTTAACTTAATTCTTACAAATGGCTAACACCGTAGTAGAACTGGACGACTTAAAAATATCCGATAGCATTGTCTGTAATGTAGATGACTGTTGTAGCCTTATTTCACACAGTAAGCCAAACATAAAAATACTCACGCAAAATATACGTAGTATTTCACGTAACTTTGACGATTTTGTTGTACTCCTGCATAGATTGAAGTTAGAATGTGACGTTATAATACTCACTGAATGCTGGTTATCGTGTAATCCAATTGTTCCGAATCTGCCTGGGTACAAATATCACACAACACAGAATTACAAAAACCAGAACGATGGAATCACAATCTATTTTAAGGAATCACTTAATGTAAAGATAGTTGAACCAGATTTTTTGGATTGCAACTGTTTATTATTGATAATAAATAATGACATCGCGATAATTGCGATGTACCGATCACCATCGTACAATAATTTATCTAATTTTCTAGCATCTCTCGATTCAACTCTGTCTACCCTAAAAAACATAAAATCAACCGTTATAATTGGAGACATTAATATAGATATTTCAATAAACACGTGCGATACTAAAGCGCCTGAATACCTAAATGCGATAGCTTTTCAGGGATTCCTTCCATCCCATACTTTACCAACTAGGCAAGGTAAAACAAGCTTAGATCATGTCCTACTTAAAACTAAATTTAAATCGCACACCTTTGTTTTAAATTCCGCCATAACCGACCACAACGCTGTACTACTCTGTCTGTACCAAGCAAACACAGTAAAGCACCCTCTATCTTGCGTATCTAAACCTGATATTGATGCTATTTGTAAACAACTCATGAACATGGACTTTAATTATATTGGCGATTTGGATGATCCTAATCAGGCCATGGATAGATTTCTTAAGATGTTGCAGGATGTGATTTATGAAAATACCGTGTTTGTTAAGATTCCCCGCAAAAAAAGGATTATCAAACCCTGGGTTACACCGGGATTACTTAGATGTATTATAAATAGGGATCGCCTCCACAAAGAATCACAAACATCACCCGATAATGAAACATTAAAACTGACATACACCCGGTATAGAAATTATTGTAATGATATATTGAAAAGACTCAAGAGAGAACATGACAGACACGAGTTAAGCAAAAATAGCAAGAATAACAAAAAACTTTGGGAAGTTATCAAAAACATTACCAACCCATGTAAAAGTAAATCAGGCGCTACAGACCTACTTGGTGAGTCTCCTCAAACATCTGTGGATTAGGCTAATTACTACTTTGCCAATGTTGGAACTTCCCTGGCCAATAAACTTCTAAACCATCCAATATCCGTACAAAACCCGATCGACTTTCCGGTTTCAAACCACACCAAAAATAACTCATTTGTGCTATTAGACACAGATGAAGACGAGGTCCTGGCACTCATTAATGGTCTCAAAAGTACTAGCGCGGTCGGGCATGATCAAATATCTAATAGCCTACTAAAGGCCATAAAAGAAAAAATTGCTCCATCCTTAACTCTCCTATTTAATGCCTGCCTCAGTAAGGGTGTTCGTTCTCAAAAAAGCCGTCATCGTCCCTATTTTTAAGGCCGGAGACGGACACTGTGTCCAAAACTATAGACCAATTGCTATACTACCAGCTATCTCCAAGATACTGGAAAAAATTATTAACAATAGACTCATTAAGTATCTCGAAAGTAATAATTTAATATCTTCTGGTCAATTTGCTTTCCGGTCTGGCAAGTCAACAGAGGATGCAGTACATAAACTTACTGACCATGTAATCAAAAATCTTGACCATGGTAACAAAGTACTTGCTGTCTTCCTTGATCTCGCCAAGGCTTTTGACACGGTGTCTGTCCCGCGTCTTCTATCTAAGTTGGAACGCCTGGGAATAAGAGGTTTGCAGCTCAAATTGATCCAGGATTACCTCAGTAGCCGTACACAATGTCTCAAGGTAGATTCGTACATTAGTACCGATCTACCTGTCTCTTTTGGAGTCCCTCAGGGCTCAGTGTTAGGCCCGACACTTTTCTTAGTGTATTTAAATGACCTATGCGAGTTGGAATTGGAGCAAGGCATCATCATTTCGTATGCTGACGATACGGCATTGTTGTTCTCTGCTGATTCATGGGAAAACACTTTCTCATTAGCACAGAAGGGCTTTGACAAGGTATCACTCTGGCTACAAGAAAATATACTTACCCTTAACTCAGAAAAAACTTTGTACATGCCATTTTACTTGAGAAACCCTAACAAACCTCAAACCGCTCAAACGTCGTCGGAATGCTGTAGTTCCGCGACCGCTTCAATTTCAACACTCTTTTACTCACAGGTTTTTCTGCTTTAACGGCCCTTTCCTCTACAATAAACTTAATGACACTCTCAATATATACCCATTAAACAAACAAGAATGCAAAAACAAACTGCTAGGTTTTCTGCTCACATGCGATTATCAGACTACCGAGGAACTTCTAAAAACTTTAAGTTAAGTAACTACTCTAGTAGAAGCATAGTTAACGCACGCGCACATACACCTACACACACGCCTACACATACACTTACACCTATACTCACACTTACACGTACACCTATATTCACACTTACACGTACACCTAAATACACAACACATACACAAGTAACAAATTGTATTAGAATGTGCTAAGTAATTTTACTTTATAGAATGTTTAATTTGAGAAACGTAACACTAATGTCCAACCACTGTTATTATTGTTCAAGCTTTAGGAAGTATGTGCACTGTGACCTGAAATACAGGCTCAGCCTAGCTCAGGCACAGTTGCTCACCTTTTATTACTAATAATTGTTTTAATTCATTTATTCCTGTTCTAACGTTACACTTTTATATGAACAAATAAATATTTTATTATTATTTTATTATTATTAATCACACCACTTATCAGTCTTTGGGTTAAATTGTCCGGGAAACACAATATTCGTTACATTTGCCGTCATTTTCACCGAAATTTAACTTATTATCCGCAGTCGCCAATAAAAGATACAACCAAGTTGAGATCAGAAAGCAAAACTGTTTTATTTCTTTTTACCCTCATTACAAAAATGTTACACTTGACAACTAATGAAAACAATCAACAAGATTCAAACATAACACTAGACTAAATAAAATTATAAAAAAATGTAAACAATTCAAAAATCAACAAAAACACCATTCAAAAAATATTCAACTTAGGAAAGAGTGTGTTGCTCTTATAAATAAATTGAGTAACTATCAAATAAAATTAGAAGATAGTAAGAACATTTATGAAATAGATACTCAGCGCTTACAATCAGAAATACATACTTTGGATGACTCACTAAAGTCACAGCAACACACAGCAAACATATAATATCAGAAAATCAAATAAGGGAACATATTCTAGCTGCAAGTGAGTTGGTGGATTTGTGTAACTTTAACGCAGACAGAGTAGACTCATTGAGTCACAGCAACTCTCAGTGTACTTGTCAGAGGGAGTCCAACCTGCTGACCGTCCAGCCAGAGGCAAAGCAGGACACGTCCCAAGCTGTGAGTACTCAGGGCTGTACCCTCGACCAAGATAACATTGATATTGTACAGGAAGTTCCACACTCAATCTCTAGTACTTGTTCCTTTAATAGTAGTCAACCTAGTGTTTCAGTAATGTTCTCAGATAGTATAGGAAGAGGTATAGGGAAATTAATTAGTAATAACCTCAATTATCACACTGTAAACCATTGTATGCCTGGGTCATCCTACAAACACATAATGTCATCCATAACGAAGTATGAATATAATCCTTCTACCAACATTTCTGTATTTACAGGGAATAGTTTAAAGGTCAAAAAAAGTGATATTACTCACAGTATTAGAGATTTTAAACATTAATTGCAACAAAATATTTTTTTGTGCTTTCCCATATTTTGAACATTTAAGTAACAGACAAAACAATTATATACACATGTTAAATAATCATGTGCATTTTCTAGTAAGTCACCATAGTGACAAGCTTTTGTTTTTTTGACACCAACAGTTTTGTTGAAAAATTAAAATCGACTAGGGATACTGTGGATCTGCCCATTAGGTTTAGACATCAAATAGCGCGGCTATTAGCTTATCATATTAACGTAGTTAGTATGTCGAAGTCTTGTGTAATTGACTCCACATCAATTAGTAATAATACTAATAATATGGTGGTGAACCTGAATGATTGTAGCTCTCATGCTATAAATAATTTTACAAATTGTACGAAGGAGGATCCTTGTGTCATTATGGACAAGTCATCTCTTGATGTTAGTTAGTTTATCAAATGGTAGGAACACACTACCTGATACTATTGAAGTCTGTGGTCAAACTCCGGATAATCATTTAAACTAGTTTGTAAGACAATAGAAGGTAACAATATAGCTATACCTTCAAACAACAAGGTGCGTTCTTGCTCCCAAAAAGTTAAGATGCAAAAACAGCAGGATACCTTATCTATATTTCATCAAAATATACAAGGTATTTCTTCCAAATTACTAGAAATTGAAATATTTTTAGAAAAAACCATGTTTGACATTGTTTGTTTTACTGAACATTGGTTAAAGGATTACCAAATGCTAATTAACTATGAAAACTATACTGTGGGCAGTTGTTTTAATCGTAAAGCTAAGTCACGAGGAGGCTCATTAATCTTAATAAAAAATTGTTTAAAATATAAACAAAGGAATGACATTGTTGGCCTATCGGTTGACCATTGCATTGAACTGTCCTGTGTCGAGCTGGATAAGCATCTTATAGTGTGCGTGTACAGACCCCCCAAGTTACCAAAACTATTCCTTATTTGAGTCGGTAATGGAAGATGTCCTAGCGAAACTCGCACCGTGTAGCAAATCCATAATTATTTGTGGTGATTTTAATATTAATATTTTAGAAAATAATTTGAATAGTAGTCAATTATTAAGCCTTTTTAAGTCATTCAATTTGTCGAATGTTTTTATGGAACCTACTAGAGTAACTCCAACTACTGCGACCTGCATCGATAATATTTTTTGCGATTGTGACTATTTGGATAAAGCTATTGTTAATTATCTGCCATCGGATCATAGCGGCCAAACTGTAACTTTTATATTTAGAATGCCTATGACAAATGTGCAAATACAATTTAGACCATTAACAGCTGGTAAATTAAATAGATTCAATAGTTAAATGATAAGTTAAGTACTCTGGACCATAATAATAACGAAGCAAATAAATTGTACCTATGATGATTTCTTTTCTGTGGTGCAGACTGAATTCAATAATACTTTCGAAAAGAAGGTAAAAAATATTAGCCCTAAGTTTATATTTAGTGACTGGGCAACTAGGGGGCTTAGAAAAAGTAGGGAAAGAGTGTTTGAGCTGTATGGCCTTAAGCCTTATATTAACACAGATAGGTACTTTCAACAAGTATGTTACTACTTATTCTAAAACTTTTAGAAATACTTGCAAGGTAGCTAAAGCCCTATACATTAGCAATAAGATCAAATCGGCAGACGATAAAATAAAAACAGTTTGGAAAGTTATAAATAACGAGACTAACAAGAAAAAGTTCGTAACACTGAATATACATTGGAGATATCACATGGTCCCATAAGCTCTAACCTAGAAGTAGCTCATGAATTTGTAAATTTCTTTACTAGCATACCAGCTAAAACCACGGAAGCTTTAAATTCCTCACCTGAAGTCTCAATTGCGTTATTAAAAGCGAACGTTCCAGGCTGCCCGGTAGAATTTCAATTTAAACATATTTACCCCGTGACTGTCTTAAAAGGTTTTCGGCAAATCAAAATAAAATTAACAGAAGATTTGTGGGGCATGTCTATTAAAGTTTGCACATCTATAATTGAAACAATAGCGCCTTATTTGGCTTTAATATTTAATATGTGCGTAGACCAGGGAGTTTTCCCAGATCTAATGAAATTTAGTAAGGTCATACCACTTTTCAAATCCGGGGACAGTAAAGATACCAATAATTATAGGCCCGTGTCCGTGTTGCCGGTTTTTTCAGCAAGGTATTTGAAAAGATAATGCTAAATCAGATGCTTGTTCATTATAACACAAATTACATTTTACACGAGCAACAGTGTGGTTTCACCAAAGGACGTTGTACGACTGACGCCGGTGTCACTCTATTAAAACATATATTTACGGCGTGGGAAGAGGCATAAGATGCCATAGGAATCTTTTGTGACCTCTCCAAGGCGTTTGATTGCGTAAATCACGACACATTACTTTTAAAACTTGAGCATTACGGACTGGGTAAACTTGCGCTTAGTTTAATAAAATCTTATCTTTATGACAGACAGCAGCAAGTTCAAATAAATGGAGTGAATTCATGTGGTTTAAAAGTAGAAATGGGAGTCCCACAAGGGTCAATATTAGGTCCTTTCCTCTTCTTAGTTTATATTAATGATCTTCCCCGTTTATTTAAAAACAAACCACAAATGGTGTTATTTGCCGATGATATTTCTTTAATTTTTTAGATAAATAGACGGGCTAATAATCTCGACAATGTAAATAACGCCTTACTTCAGGTCCAAAATTGGTTCACAGCTAATAACTTAGTATTCAATGGAAAAAAAAACTAAATGCATCAGATTTGCTTTACCAAATGTCAAAAGTAGTAATCGCGATATAGTATTGAATAAAGAGAAACTGGAATTCGTTGATGAAACTGTTTTTCTGGGAATCACGCTCGACTCAAGGCTACAATGGGGTCCTCATTTAACATCTCTCGCAGGACGGCTAAGTTCGGCGGCATATGCTGTCAAAAAGATCCGGCACTTTATTGATGTGGATACCGCGAGACTGGTCTATTTTAGTTATTTTCATAGTATTATGTCTTACGGTATTTTACTTTGGGGGCGAGCTGCAAACATAGAGTCTATTTTTATTCTGCAGAAAAGAGCAATCAGAGCCATTTACAATCTACGTATGCGCGATTCTCTAAGGGAAATGTTTAAAGAAATTAACAGAATGACGGTACCTTGTCAATACATATATGAAAACATTATGTACGCAAGAAAAAAATCTGCATCTTTTTGGTAAAAGAAGTGACAGACATAACTATAGTACTAGAAATAAGGACCAACTAGTTCAACCAGGATTCAGGCTGGCTAAAGTAGATTCGTCTTTCATGGGGTTCTGTCTAAAGTGTTACAATAAAATACCTCCCCGCATTGTTCAACTTAATGAGACAAAATTTAAGTCCTATATTAAACGCACACTATGCAGCCGAGCATATTACAAATTGGATGATTACATCACTGATAAAAATGCTTGGCTGGATGCTGGTCTAGCTCCACAGCCATAAGGGTTCATAGATTTATTGATTAGCATTGGTGACTATTTTTGGAGCTGCTGAAGATCTAAAACTACATTATCTTTGCATTGTATAAACTCAAACTATTAGTATTATATAATTTTGCATATCACATACATGTGAGCACTATGTACTTTAAAGCTACCATTTACGAGATATGTCTTTCGTTGACTTGAATATGCCCTGGCGGTTGAGAGTTTGTCATGCTCACTTGAATGTCTTGCTGATGGTGGCGCATGTGTTGGATCATTTGGTTCCCTTCAAAATGGTTGAGCTAAATGGTGCCGATCCGTGCGTCATGTTCGTGAACGGGCGCCGTCAGTTGAGACTGGTCATCTCTTAGCTACCTCGGTTATTTTTAATTTATTTTGAATTGTCTAATTTCATTGTCACTAGACCTCTTTTAACGTGCACAACTTGTTACATTGTTCTCACATTGTACCCCTAGATTCAACATGAATGATGTAACCTAAAGGACAATGCCAAGAATTGGCCGCCAGCGGACACCTTTTGAAAGATAATAAAAAAATATAACTTTTTAAAATAGAAATTATCCGATTTATGCTACCTATCCAAATAAGTCTACGTAATCACAACAAATTAATAAGTCATTTAACTTATTATCAACACGACAGCCATTTTAACGTGTAGTTTAGTGTTGCCATTATATGGTCAATTTATGTCAATTCATTTATTTAATAAGTCTAATCGATTACGGATTAATTAATAATAATATAATATTGGTTTAAAACAAAAAATAACAAAAGAAAAAATAGGTTCTTGAAATCTAAGACCCGACAATAAAAAGAAATACAACGGCGTAAAATACACTACTTGAGTATTTTATGACTATATCTTCAGGAAGCGCTTATAATATTGCTAAATACGTTAGAGTTTTTTTAAACTGATTTTATGTATTACTATGGTTAGAAAAAAGTTTTTCTGCTGTCATGGACATTTAAGTTTCTGAACGAAACCTACTCGACTTTACACTTTATTCGACAGAACAATTTATGTTAATAAACACCTCAGACTATCCAATAGTTTACACATACATAAACATAGAATGGTAAAATCACTGTATTCTTTATAGCTTTAACGTAGTTTGATAAAAAAAATAATTAATCGAGACTAAAAATCGATACAACTAATCGATTATTTTTCAAAATATGGCAACATTATCCTTTGACGGATGATGTAATGTTTAATATGTATAATTGTGTATGTCATGTATTTGATTTGACAATCTACTGAATAAGCGCGCTCACTATTATAATTTGAACTTTTCATTTCCATGTTCGTTTTCACTTAGATACTGGTAGAATTTTCGACATCGGAATTGCTTACCATTAAATAAAAATACGATGAATTGTACAGCAAAGCAATGGATTCTTTCACAACAGGTAAGCTTATTCATCTACATTTGTACGGTTTACGTACATACTGTTAGACTGCAAACGCAGCAACCTACTTTTGTATCGTATTTATAATAATGTTCAATACCATTTAAGTTCAGTTGACAAATTACTTACTTATACAAACATCGCGGATTAGCATCCAACTTAACTTACTTTTAGTTGTGATCGGTAATATCTAATAAACTTTAGTGTTACAAATCTGTGTGTGTTTACGTCGACTCACCTCAACCAAACTCAACTTACAACCTCTACCTAAAATACTACAAGTGTAAGGTGCCTACTACTACGGGATCTTACATTTAATGGTCCTTCGAGCGTTCTACAGCTTGGAGTATTACTGTCTCTTGAAACGACGGCGAATCAGCTTGGCAGGTCACTCGCAAACGGGTCGCCTCAGACAAGTTGAGGAAGCGCGCATATTCGTAGAGAGAGTACAAGAGCTCTGAGCAATAAACGGAGAGGAAATATTGCCACTCTTCGTGAAGCAAGCGCACAAACGGCGTATTTCAATAGCGTCAACAGCCAACTGCTACTACTACTACTTACTACTACTACTTACTACTACTACTTACTACTACTACTACTACTACTACTACTACAACTACTACGTCCAGACCAGACAACGTCAACTGAAGGTAACCTAAGGCGTACAAACTAGAAGACACCAAACTGTGTATTCTTGAATACTACTACTCTACTTTTGCTACTACTATAACCACGTTCCAATAACTCAAGATGGGTGAAATTGCTTCACAAAACGAAGTCTTCGAATCAATCAAGCGTCTCTGTACTAACTACAAAAAGGACAGTGCGTCGCGAAAAGGAAAGGAATACTTGACTCAAAGGTTAGTGTCATTGGAAAATCTCTGGCAAGACTTTAACAATAGACACAAAATATTACTTGATCGTGAGGATAAAACAAACGAGTATTTTACTGAAAATATTTATGAAAAAACGAAACATCTATACGAATCTACCAGAATTGATATACTGCAGCGTTTGTTAGCCTGTGAAGGAAAACAGGCTGAAGTTGTCATCCCACATCCACAGGGAACAGACACTAAGACCAAGGAACTACTTGATCGACAAGAATGTCACATGAAAGCGCTTGAACGAGCAATGTCAAAGATAAGTATTGACACCATAACTGAAAAATGGGAGTTAGAAGATCAGCTGAGCATACTGAAGAGCAAGTGGGAGTCTGTAGAAAAATGTCACTGGGAGCTGGAAGCCATTTTGAAAGGGTCAAACGAAGTATACAACGACTTGTTTGCAGATAAAGAAAGACAATACGATGTCATGAAAAGATCTCTCAACTTGAAACTATGGACTAACGCTAACTACCAGAATTCTGCACCTAGGATTCAACTACCGGACTTCACTGGAAATTACAGTCAGTGGATTACTTTCAAGGATATGTTTCTGGAGACAATTCACAACAATGCGAATTTTACGAAGTCACAGAAAATACAGCACTTAAAATCTAAACTGAAAGGAGAACCTGAACGACTAGTGCAACATTTAATCGGCGCGGAAAACTATGAAGCTTGCTGGGACATACTTATTCAGCGATATGACAACAAACGACTTCAATTTACAAACTTGATGAATACGTTGATGCAGTTACCATCCATACAGCAGGCCACTGCTGCTGTTTTGAAAAAAATGCATGACGTAATCAACGAATGTATGAATGGCCTACTTAACATCGGTCTAAGTACATCAAGCTGGGATCCAATCATCGTATATCTGATGGCACAGAAATTGGACTCAACCTCTTATACTGAATATACTAGAGAATTAAAGCACCCAAAGGAAGTTCCAGAGCTGGGTGAATTTCTGGAGTTCTTGGAGACTAAATTTATGGCACTAGAAGCAGCAAAGGGGTACCAAAAAGATGCTTCAAACCAACAGAAACAACCATTTAGCAACAAAATGAAATTCAATGCAACTAAGCCATCATCAGAAGCGAACAGAAGAGAAACATCTAGAATTTATCATACTTCATTCGGAAAATGCCTCTTGTGCAACGGCTTACATGTGATTATGCAATGTCCAAAGTTTATTGAAATGGACATACGGCAAAGAAATGACACAGTCAGGAAATTGCAAATATGCAAAAACTGTTTGTATAAACATAGCGACACAGAATGCACGTCAAACAAATACTGCAAAGAATGCAATAGACCTCATCATACGCTATTACATTACTCGGCGCAAAAACCGACACCGAGGTTTAATACGAGTAATATGGGACAACGACCTCAACAACGGGAGCAACCAACTTCAACTACAGCTGATCAACATAGTTCGAACCATTTATCGAACAATAACATTACGGAAATTTTACTAACAACAGTGGAACTACAGGTAAAAAATGTAACAGGAGACTACATAACATTGCGAGCTTTACTTGACCAAGGCTCACAAGTAAACCTCATCACGGAAAACGCAGCTCAACGACTGAAACTTCCTAGAAAAAAGCTAAACGCCACGATTTCCGGTGTGGGTACTATTTCGGGAGATTGCAAAGGACGACTAGAATTGCAGTGTAAATCACGTTGCACTGACTTTGCCTTCTCAGCTAGCACTTTAGTAATGAAAAAGATTACGAACAACTTACCTAACAAAACGTTTGAGAAAAACAACTGGCCACATCTACAGGGTTTACAACTAGCAGATCCTGAATATAACTTATCAAGAAGCGTGGATTTGCTGCTGGGAGCAGATATCTACTCGCAAGTAATACTAGAGGGGGTCCTGAAGGGAGATACGCAAACGCCAACGGCACAGCAAACCCGTTTAGGATGGATTTTATGCGGGAAGCTAGAAACATTCAACTGCCATGTCGCTCTTGTGGACTTGAACGACTTAAAGAGATTTTGGGAGACTGAAGACATCATACAAACCAATGAAGATACTTCTAAGGACGACTGGTGCGAAACTTACTACAAAATGACTACTGAAAGAGATAGCAGCGGAAAATACGTGGTGAAAATGCCATTGATTCCTGGTTATGAAGAAAAATTGGGAAACTCAAAACCAATAGCAATCTCTCAATTTTTACAACTGGAACGGAAATTTGAGAGAAACCCTAAACTTGCATCAATGTATAAAGATTTCATTCATGAATACATCGATTTAGGTCACATGAAACTTTCGAACACGACGTTCGACAAAGGTTAAAATTACCTGCCGCACCAAGGAGTACTCAGAGAGCACTCAACAACAACTAAACTAAGAGCAGTCTTTAATGCCTCACAGAAGACCATGGGTGGATGCAGCCTTAATGATGTGATGGAAAAAGGTCCTAATATGCAAAAGAACATCCAAACATTGATATTACAATGGCGCGGTTATAAATATGTCTATACTGCAGACATTGAAAAAATGTACCGCTCCATATGGTGTCATCCTGAACAACAACCTCTGCAAAAGATTATATGGCGCAATCAACCAACAGACAAATTACAAGAATATCAACTGCAAACATTAACTTATGGGACGAAGAGTGCACCATGGCTAGCAATGCGAACGCTTAAACAACTCGCATTCGATGACGGCCACAAATACCCAAAGGCTGCTGAAATATTGTTACGTCACTTTTACGTTGATGACCTAATTAGCGGTCATAACTCGACAGAACAAGCAAAAGATATTCAAACATCGATTATTCAACTACTGAAGGGAGGTGGAATGAATCTGCGCAAGTGGTCAAGCAATGATTCTGAACTTTTACAACACTTGAATGAAGATCAAATATCAAAAAATATATTTGATTTTAAAGGCGATGAAGCAATGAAAACGTTGGGACTGAGCTGGAATCCAAAGGAAGACGTTTTCATATTTAACTGGACTATAGATGACCTCAACAAAACACTAATAACTAAAAGGAAATTACTGTCACAGATATCAAGAATATATGACCCCTTGGGTTGGCTGGCACCTATAACTGTGCTAGCTAAACTACTATTCCAAAGGGTGTGGCTGACTAAAGTAAACTGGGATGCTGAACTACCTACTGAGTTCCAAAATGAATGGTGGCAACTAAACAAAGAACTACATCACATTAAAAATATCAAAATAAACAGATGGATTGGCAGTACGCAGAAAACTATACAACTACATGGATTCTGCGACGCAAGCGAAAAGGCATACGCTTGCGTCATATACAGTCGAGTAACTGATGAAACAGGCAACCCTAGGATTACACTATTAGTGTCAAAAACTAAAGTGGTGCCAATTACTCAAAAAATTACACTACCCCGACTAGAGTTATGCGGAGCACTACTACTCTCCCAGCTCATGGCGAAAGCGAAGGAATCACTGACTGAGCATGAGGTATCAGCTTACGGTTGGTGCGACTCCAAAGTGGTCCTAGCTTGGATTCAGGGAGACCCCTCAAGATGGGAAAGATACGTATCCAACAGAGTGGGGAAAATAAAAGACGTAATTCCACCGCAACAATGGTGTTACGTACGATCGGAACTTAATCCCGCTGACTGCGCTTCGAGAGGCTTATTACCAAGCAAAGTAATCGAGTTCAACTTATGGTGGGATGGACCAACATTTCTAAGAAACTTCGGAGAGTCAGAAACTCCACAAAAAGTGAATTGTCATTTTACTACAAGCAAAGCACTCAGAGTTGAACCTAAGGACGTCAGTTCGAAACATTACAACACTGAAAATTTTGTTTACAACTTATTGATGACTCACAGTTCGATGACAACAGTAATAAGAATAACTGCCCGAATATTGCGATATTTTGCGTCACTAAAGCAAAAACTGCAGCCAAGCACTACTTACTTAACGACAACTGAAATAAAAAACTCAGCAGAATATATTATAAAATATGTTCAACAAAGCGAGTTTGCGCAAGAATACAAACAGTTGAAACAAAACAAATCTGTGTCACCTAGAAGCGACATTTACAAGCTCAAACCTTATCTGGATAATCAAGGAATCATTCGCGTGGGCGGAAGACTACAACACTCCGAACTACCTACTAATATGAAGAATCCAGCAATTGTACCCTACTTCAGCCGCTTCACTGAACTACTCATTGACCAAGCACACTTGATGACGCTTCATGGAGGAGCCCGGCTGACCCTGACTTACATACGGCAACGATACTGGATAGTGTCTGGAAATCGGGCTGTAAAGGGAAGAATACGCCGCTGTGTGAAATGTCATCGTTTTAACTCTACCGACAACGCTCAACTAATGGCCGATCTTCCAAAACAAAGAGTAACACCAAGTCGTCCGTTTACTCACACTGGTGTTGACTTAACTGGTCACGTAGACGTGAAATTGAACAGAGGAAGAGGAGTGAAGACCTCAAAAGCTTACATCGCTGTTTTCGTTTGTATGGCTACAAAAGCCGTACATATTGAATTAGTCTCAGAACTTAGCACAGAAGCATTTATTGCAGCGTTTCAAAGAATGTGCGCGAGGCGTGGAACACCCTCACATATGTACTCAGACAACGGCACGAACTTCGTTGGGGCATCCAAAATGCTGAGAGAGGATTTTAGAAACTTTAAAAAGTTACTCTCTCCTGAGTTTTTTGACGAGATTGGAAAACTAGAAGTACAATGGCACTTCAACGCTCCTGCCTGGCCTAGTGCAGGCGGGATATTTGAAGCGGCCGTTAAATCATTAAAACACCACTTACGACGAGTTCTCGGTGATCAGAAACTGACCTGGGAAGAATTTACCACATTACTAGCAAAAATAGAGGCTTGCATGAACTCGAGGCCTCTGTGTCCGCTAACAGAAGATCCGGAGGAATTTTATAACACTCTCACTCCTGGTCACTTTCTAACTGGCAGTGCTACCTTGTCATTACCGCAACCGGAACCTGACGACCGGAAGATGGATCTGAGAAAACGTTGGCAACTAACAGAGCACATGCTGGATCAGTTTTGGAAAGCGTGGTCCAACGACTACTTGAATACTCTACAGTCTAGGAGCAAGTGGAACAAAATAGTACAAAATCTAAAAACAAATGACGTCGTACTAATAAAAGAAACAAACTTACCGCCTGGCAAATGGGCCATGGGACGAGTGATGGAAACTCATCCCGGCAAAGACGGTTTAGTACGAGTGGCCACCCTTAAAACAAAATCTGGAGTTATAAAACGACCCACAATCAAACTGACACCATTACCACTACAAGAAAATCTGCCAGCAACTGCAGATACTACAAGCAACAAGAGAGAGGAAAACGTAGAGATACCTAAAAACCAAAAAAGAAAAAGAAGCGCAAGAATCAGCAAGTACAACTTCCTGACACTCTTTCTTGTGACTTTGATAGGAACGATGGGAATTGCACAATCATCACCAACTACAAATAACTATAAGGTGACCTCTATACTCAACGGTCAACCTATTTATTTTGATGAAGCCGGAAAATTGCAATTAATACATGACGAATGGACACTACTTATCTATTTTAACTTAACATCCTACTGGCAAGCTACAAATAATATTAACATATACATTAACCAAATTGACAACCTGTGCCAAAGCATCGCACACGAGGTCATAACATGCGAAACAGTCGTCAACCATCTACGTCATGAATTGCATCACTTAGAGAATTATAACACTATGTTACTTTCTCAGCATTCACGACAAAAACGAGGCTACTTTGATGGAATCGGAAAATTAGCCAGAACACTATTCGGAGTTTTGGATGAAGACTTTGCACAAAAGTACGAGAACGATATCCAAAATTTGCAAGCCAACGACAATTATCTGTTGCAGTTGATGAAGAATCAAACCTTGATAATTGAAGCAGAAAACAACATAATCAAAAGCAATATGAAATTCATGGATAAACAATTCAACGCAATACGATTCTACATGAATCAGACTTCCAACGCAATCACAAAAATTGAAAACAAAGCACAAATACTATACACAGCAAATGACGTGAATTCTGCTGCCTTATCATCAACTTTAATTTTGAACGACTTGCATCGAATTCAAGAAATGTTAATGAATGCTCTCGCCAACATCTATCGAGGTCATTTGGATACACACTTGTTTCCTGCATCTCAAATAATAGAACAACTCAACATCATCTCGGGAAAACTACCACAAGGGCTAACCCTACCCATACAGGATATACAAAGGAACTTCCGAGATATCTACGAACTGATCCATGTCAAAGCGCGAATCACAAATAACTTTCTACTTTTTGAACTACATATTCCACTTCTGAGCGATGAAGACTACAAAATATACCGGGTAATACCCATACCGTTCCAGAGACAGGGAAAGTTGAAAATTATGCAGCCCATCTCCAATTTCATCGCCATAAACTTCGTGAAAAACTCGTACATTACTATGGAAGAACAAGACATGCGCCAATGTACGTCATACGGAAATGACGAGTACATTTGTATTTCACGCCAGCCAGTATTTAGCTTACACGACAAGGATGCACCTTGCGAGGTCAAGGTGTTTAGTCAGCAGACGTCATTATCATGTGTAATCAATGACATAACCTGTAAAGAAACATGGATCCAATTACATAAACCGAACTGGTGGTTGTTTATATTGTGCGACAGACAGCTGATGCGCGTCATATGTAACGATCAAGTTACGCCGACGGTCATCAATGGCACTGGGGTGATTGCCCTGAAACCAAAATGCATACTACAAAAGAAAGATGCGACAATATTCACATACAATCACTTAGGAAGTAAATATTACATGGAGGCGGATATTCAAGTACCCGTACTTAATACCACAATCAACAATATATTCGACATAAGTTGGAAAAACGCACAGTTGAATATGACGGAACTGGAAACATCTGCAACAAACATCAAATACATCGAGAAGCAAATAACTCAGCAGAAAGAGCGGGAAAAACTACCCCAAGAGTCACATATTTCGAGTCACGACATATACCTTTACTCTGTGACTTCTTTGCTGTTGGGAGGATCTGCTTCGTTTACGTTCTACATTTTTATGAAACGATGGTGTAAGAAAACAAAGAAGCCACAACAACTTAAAGGAATCGACAATCAAGTCGAAATCGAAATGCAAGAAATACGTAAAGCAACACCGCCGGAGCCACTATACAGCGAGGCTAGGCCGAAAAAAACTATTTCACTTGGAGGAGTTGTAAACCTTATGATTTTAATGTTTCATTTTTAATATTTTACTTAATATTTACTTTATACTTTTACTTTTACGTTTTGGGAATTTTTATATTTTTATGTACTGGATGCTCATCTCACCCTTTCCCTCGGGAGCATGTACGGTTTACGTACATACTGTTAGACTGCAAACGCAGCAACCTACTTTTGTATCGTATTTATAATAATGTTCAATACCATTTAAGTTCAGTTGACAAATTACTTCCTTATACAAACATCGCGGATTAGCATCCAACTTAACTTACTTTAGTTGTGATCGGTAATATCTAATAAACTTTAGTGTTACAAATCTGTGTGTGTTTACGTCGACTCACCTCAATCAAACTCAACTTACAACCTCTACCTAAAATACTACAAGTGTAAGGTGCCTACTACTACGGGATCTTACAACATTAATCCTTTAGAAAACCATGATAACATAGGTAACAACATATGCAACCTTGCTCCTAATATGACCCACTGACCCTTTAGTAATTAAAAATAGTAAATTTCACATAAGTATTATGAAACATTTTCATACAAGACTTAGTAAAAATATTTTTTATAAATATTTCGAGAAACTAACAAAATCTGTTGACTTTTATGCTACCCATTTCATTCTTTCTCACCATTTACAGTGAAATTAATATGAAATAATAATCAATTGCATTTTCAGGTGCCTGTCTCAATGACTTTGTCACTTTTTTTTGTTTTGGACTGCAGTATAGAATGAAATAAGACATGCAGCAGAAAGTCTCACCTTCTACTGCTTGACTCATTTATGTTAGCTGTGGTCGCTCACTACATAGACAAAGAAATCACCTGCTGTCTCAAGATTCTCCACAAGAAAATCAAATAAGAAAAAACATATTTTCTAGACAAATTGCTCCATGTCAGGTACTTAAGGTTTCAAATAAATAGTTTTTATATTTCAGTTTATGGTGTGAAATATTTAGATTTATAATATTATTTAATCACAGTGAAGCAAATGAGTCAACACAAAATCCATCTCAACGGCAAGAGATATTTTTACCAAATTATGTAAGCTCAGCGCTGCTGCTTTGTTCCTAGATCTACAAGTTCTGATCACCTTACCGCTCCAGCATCACTAAGAGTAACACTTTTCTGTGAATCTAAATATTATGTACCCGTACAATGCAGAATTTGCAATTATTATCTAACAAGCAACTCATTGGACTTGTTCGGAGACTTTACAGAAAACCCAATACTAATTTTAGTTCATCCCACATCAAAGAGTTTGCTTCTTTGCTACAGCAGAATATGTATGAACATTTAGATATGTATAAAAAATATGTATAGATATATATGTATAAATAAAAAAATAGTTAGAAATATGTATATATATTTAATAAATATTTAGTAAAAATATGTATTTTATTTTATATTTAGTATAAATAGGATGAACATATCAATTAAAACATGCCAGGTCTTAATATGGAGAGCACATTAGATTAAATGGATGTTATCGTATTGAGGTTTCTTATGATAGGAGAACCAGTATTTTGGAAGGTTCACTTTATGACAATGATTGCTCGTTATTAAGGGCCCGAGTCCAAAGCAGGCATATTAGCCGAAAGACATACTTTGTCTATATTTTTACAAGGAATAATGCCACTGGAAGTGCAGCCATTTATCAGTAGGTACTTACTGCTGTAATTTTACTGTAGGCCGCAGAACTGTAGGATGTGTCTGTTGTCTGGTATCTTGGATGGACATGGCACCAAACCAATATAGTCCCTCCAGCACAGTTTTAAGACGGTGTGTTGGTATATGATGATAGTACAGAATAAAGGTAGAGTAGGTAGGTAGGGTAGGTAGGTAGTGTAGGTAGGTAGGGTAGGTAGGTAGGGTAGGTAGGTAGGGTAGGTAGGGTAGGTAGGTAGGGTAGGTAGGTAGGGTAGGTAGGTAGGGTAGGTAGGTAGGGTAGGTAGGTAGGGTAGGTAGGTAGGGTAGGTAGGTAGGGTAGGTAGGTAGGGTAGGTAGGTAGGGTAGGTAGGTAGGGTAGGTAGGTAGGGTAGGTAGGTAGGGTAGGTAGGTAGGGTAGGTAGGTAGGGTAGGTAGGTAGGGTAGGTAGGTAGGGTAGGTAGGTAGGGTAGGTAGGTAGGGTAGGTAGGTAGGGTAGGTAGGTAGGGTAGGTAGGTAGGGTAGGTAGGTAGGGTAGGTAGGGTAGGTAGGTAGGGTAGGTAGGTAGGGTAGGTAGGTAGGGTAGGTAGGTAGGGTAGGTAGGTAGGGTAGGTAGGTAGGGTAGGTATGTAGGGTAGGTAGGTAGGTAGAGTAGGTAGGTAGGTAGGGTAGGTAGGTAGGGTAGGTAGGTAGGGTAGGTAGGTAGGGTAGGTAGGTAGGGTAGGTAGGTAGGGTAGGTAGGTAGGGTAGGTAGGTAGGGTAAGTAGGCAGGGTAGGTAGGTAGGGTAGGTAGGTAGGTAGGGTAGGTAGGTAGGTAGGGTAGGTAGGTAGGGTAGGTAGGTAGGGTAGGTAGGTAGGGTAGGTAGGTAGGGTAGGTAGGTGGGGTAGGTAGGTGGGGTAGGTAGGTGGGGTAGGTAGGTAGGGTAGGTAGGTAGGGTAGGTAGGTAGGGTAGGTAGGTAGGGTAGGTAGGTAGGGTAGGTAGGTAGGGTAGGTAGGTAGGGTAGGTAGGTAGGGTAGGTAGGTGGGGTAGGTAGGTAGGGTAGGTAGGTGGGGTAGGTAGGTAGGGTTGGTAGGTAGGGTAGGTAGGTAGGGTAGGTAGGTAGGGTAGGTAGGTAGGGTAGGTAGGTAGGGTAGGTAGGTAGGGTAGGTAGGTAGGGTAGGTAGGTAGGGTAGGCAGGTAGGGTAGGTAGGGTAGGTAGGTAGGGTAGGTAGGTAGGGCAGGTAGGTAGGGCAGGTAGGTAGGGTAGGTAGGTAGGGTAGGTAGGTAGGGTAGGTAGGTAGGGTAGGTAGGTAGGGTAGGTAGGTAGGATAGGTAGATAGGTAGGTAGGTAGGGCAGGTAGAGTAGGTAGGTAGGTAGAGTAGGTAGGTAGGTCAGGTAGGTAGAGTAGGTAGGTAGGGTAGGTAGGTAGATAAATAATGTGTACAGGACGTCTATTGGGTCAGCTAGTACTACTATAATAATTCCATAAACTATTTATAAGTGGCCACTGTGGGCCAGAATTGTTCTAGGAAATGGGCATTGTCTTTTGTAATATTCTATTGATTTTAAAAGAGTGTTCATGGAGTTTCTTGCTCGTTCTTCTCCATAGAAACCTACTGTTTGGAACGAGCAACTAGCTGCAACTTTTTGACTGACTGACTCCTTGACAATTCAAAAGTGCATGTAAATGGTTTATTTGAAATAAATTATTTGAGTTTGAGTTTGTACGGAACCCTATTTTTTTCTAAAATAAAAGTAGCCTAAGCTACTCCTTATAACATCAGCTATCTGCCAGTCCCATCAAAATCGGTTCAGCCGTTTCAGAGATTAGCCGGAACAAACAGACAGACAGACAGACAAAAATTTTTAAAATTGTTTTTTTGGGATAGGTACCATACTTACTTTCACATGCATTTAGTATAAAGCTGTTATTTGGACATTACAAACAGACACTTCAATTTTATTTATTTGTATAGATATACAAGCTGTTGATTTGCATCCTAGTCAAATTCAAGGACGTATTTATGCTAATGATTCTCGACCCAAATCAACAATAAAATGAGTAGGTATTTTTTTTTATTTTTTTCCTGTTTACTGAAATCCATAATTGTAAACCAGCCGTATTTAAAAGCGGCCCGTCTGTTACTAGCCCTATAACCGCGCTTTCACACACAAACAAACGCAAACAATACATACACAACGCATACACAACGCATACGCAACGATCATTCAATAATTTTGTAAGTACTACTCGCGCACGTGCCTAGCCACGCTCGCGCTCCCGCTCGCGCTCCCGCTCGCGCTCCCGCCTGGCGCCCGCGCGGCCGGTCCCCCCGCGCTCCCGCCGGGAGCAGTTTGTTTGATGTCGCCGCAGTGACCGTACGCTGCGCTTTGCGAGTTCCGCTTCTCGGTACATTGTTGTGACGTGTATTGACGTGATACTAAGTGCAAAATGACGGACAATTACTCCAATGTCGAGTTGGTGGAGATGGTCCGCCTGTATGCCATCAGTGGAGACAGCCTACGTGGAGCCATCCGGATGTTCACGGAAATGTTTCCCGATCGGGAACCCCCATCACAGAGCGTCATGCTGGCTGCTACGCAGAGACTGCGGGATCATCGGCAGTTTGACGTTCCCCGGCATGCTCAAGCTCGCGGCAGCGTAGGCCTGCCTGTCGCCTTGCAGGAAGACATCCTGGAATACTTTCAGCGAGAACCACGGGCAAGCACGCGGGAGGCTGGTCGACGCTTTGGAGTGCACCACACCACAGTGTGGCGCCTACTGAAGCGTGAACTGCAGCACCCGTTCCACTACCGCAAAGCACAAGACATTCACCCAGGTGATAATGCCGTGCGGATTACATTTTGTCGCTGGTTGCTGGAACACCAAGACGCCAACATCCTGTAGACGGACGAGTGTTTATTTACTCGAATTGGCGTCTACAATGTTCATAACGAACATTGGTGTGCTCACCGCGACCATAACCCGCACGTAACCAAACGGCATGCGTTCCAAGTGCGGTTTGGACTGAATGTGTGGGCTGGCATAAAGGGAACACGTGCTTGGACCCTACTTCATCGATGGGTACCTCAACAGTGCAACATACCTGGAGCTGTTGCGTCACGTTGTCGAGGAGATGTTGGAAGATATTCCTCTGGCACTCCATCGCAACCTCTACTACCAGCAGGATGGTGCCCCCCCTCACTATGGTCGGCAAGTACGCGAGTACTTGACCGAAAGGTTTGGTGACCACTGGATCGGTCGCGGAGGACCTGTGGCCTGGCCTCCGCGTTCTCCGGACCTGACGCCTCTAGACTTTTATTTGTGGGGAGACGTTAAAAGGTTAGTTTACACGGAGGAAGTGACAAGTGGAACAGAATTACGTTCAAGGATCATTAGTGCTTTCGACACTTTAAAAACGAATGTGTTAGTTTTACGTAAGCTGAAGGAAAACCAGCTACGTCGTGCTCGATTGTGCCAAGAGTGTGATGGTAACAATTTTGAACAATACCTCCGGGTAACATAAGTAGGTAATTTATTTATTTGTACATTTTGTAAATACGTTGTTAGCTTCAATTTTATTAGTGTAAATAAGTTGATTTAAAATTTTTAACTACGCCAAAAATACCTAAGAGTCGAAAGTATCAACACCTACAAGTAGGTACACTTCACTAGCAAATCTTTAAAAAACATTGTTACACTCGCTAGATCGGTACACCAACTTTAGGTATTATTGCCGGTCCTAAGCCCGTTAAGTAGGAAGGAAAATTTCAAATCAACCTATTTAATCCATTTAAATCCACAAATAAAAACAAAATCATTACGAAAAGTTTATGCTGAACGACAGCAATAAAGCAAAACTAACATTTTATTAATCATCTGATAGCAGGCCAGTGAACTTTTCTTTGGCACACTAGGATTACTGTCATTACTAAGATTTCCGTATTCGAATGATGCTTAAAATGAGTTAATTATGAATCGAAATTTATGACAATAATGTAGGTGATGTTCGAAATAAAATTAGGTAAAATTATTGCTACCCCGGTCGCTACGGTCATTGCTCCGTCCGCACGCGGCACGCACGCTTGAATTTAGTAGGTAAGACGTCGACGCTCACGCACACAGCTGCATTGTAGTCAGTCGGGTTATTCTCATTGAATTTAGATTTAATTCTGAAATACTGTTAAATTTCAACAATAAAAAAAAACCGCGCTTATTAGTTATTGCCCGGTACTGTATTTTCAATTGATTATTTATGTGTTTTAGGACAACCACCTGAAATTTGACGAGGATGCAAAACAACATCTTGTATAGATTACAACTGTATAGTTTTCAGACTTTTCCCTGTATTTATAGTAAAAGACGAAATTAGTTGCCAAATGTCATAGTTTTGGGTCAACGGAAAGTACCCTATAAATTTTGATTCCCTTGAGTGTCGTAATGTACGTTTTTTGCAACATAAACGGCCGTATCTTTTTAATACAAACCATACCGTAATAGTAAAGAAAACTGTTCGTAATCAATTAATAAATTAATTAAGTAAAAAATAACTCTCTTCTAATGGCACCTTAGCATTTTCCGGAACATAATTAAAATTTTCCGTACTACCCATTTTCTGTTTTCCTACACTGTTTAATTGTTTATGTAGAAGCTACAACAGCTTAATTTAGTACTTTCGTACCTAAATGGTTTGAATTATTGTGTATTGTCTAAAAAATCGTTAAATTTGGCGGACTTTTTACAATACACATTTTTTTTTTCAACCGACTTTAAAAAAAGGAGGAGGAGTTTTTTTATGTTTCTTACCTGATTTCTTTGGACTGGGTGAACCGATTTTGATGATTCTTTTTTTATTTGAAAGCTAGCTTCCCGTGTGGTCCCATTTTAATTTGGTCCAGTTTTGACAATGGCATCCATGAGAAAACCGTATAAGTCTTAAATTTGCATTAAGTATGTGCGCGATTTGTTACGCGATTTCTCCGGCAAACGTAAACCGATTTTGAAAATTCTTTTTTTATATGGAAAGGATATGCTTCAGGGGTAGTCCTATATAAATTTTATCGAAATTGATTCAGCACTTTTTGAAAAATCAACAAATAGCCAAAAATTTTACATAGACGACGTTTTAGTTTCATCAATAGTAGTAGTAGTAGTTAACTTTCAATCTCTTCTTAATAGATTTGGATGAGAAGGAGGTGTGCGTTACCCCAGCAAAATAATGTCGAAAATAGTAATTTAAATGTTACAGGCAATTAGTTGTCCAGCTTCTGTAATTGTTGCGCACATTTTGAAATTTGTTGCACATATAGATTTTGAGTTATTCCACAAAAACATTTCCTGCTGGGGTAACGTTACCGCAGCCAGACATTTTCTTTTATAATGGGAATATTGAAATAAATATTAGCCATATAATTAGTAGTCTAGACGAGGTAAATGTTGCAACTTATTTTGTATTTGTTCTTCCTTCGACTGCGATGTTATTCAAGATTTTGCTGGAGTAACGTTTGTGGTTTTGCTGGATCTCTGAAACGGATAAACAGATTCTTATCATCTTTTTTACATGACTTCTTAAGAATTAGTTTTAATTAGTTGGGTAATAAAAAAACAAAATTAATGCACCATTCAAAGGTTATTTAATTAAATATAAAAACACTTCAATAGGTCCTAACACTTTGAATAAGAGTTAGAAAGACTTACTTTAAACGTTATTTTCTAACTTGTATCTATCTTTTGGACGCAAAACTGATGCAGAACGAACGCAGTCTGCGTCCAAAACTTTCAAAATTTAGTCGAAAAAATTAAATAAAAGTAGTATTCTTTCAAAATTAAAAAATGGCGTATACTAAAAGATAGATAATAAAATAGTCTGTAAGATAGTGTAAGTTTCGGATAATTATACCTGGTAGACTTTGTGTGATTGTCAATGTTTTGTCCGCGTCAGACATAACTTCACGAGTTAATTAAACTATTTAATATGAACTTAATCAAAAATATTCACTTTCTATATGATTAAGAGAATGTTCTAGTTTAACATATATTTTTTTCAAATCATTTACACTGCACATTTTGACGTGATTGTCAGTTTAAAATCTGTAAAAGTCGTTTAATAGCCCCTTAATAGAAGTTTATATCTTAGTGTAAGTAAACAATCTGTGATTTATGTGATTTTTAAAGAAATAAAGATATATTATTATGTTTTTGTATCTCTTCGTTTCATTTTAATTCAATTTAGAATCCTTGGGACATGATTTCTATTACAACAGGTGGAAAGGTTTCTGTAAACAACAAGGAATGGTCACCCTATCGAAATATTCAAAACACATTGCAAGGCTTTGTATTATGAATAAAAAATATGTTTTGCATATTATCGGTAGTTCTACATATTAATAGGTGTTGTTTATAAAAAAAAAACTCACTAATACTTACTTTCTTCGATAGATAATCAAAACTTATTTTTAAACGATATCGCACTACTGCTCCTGAAATATAAACCTAGGTATTTTTTGTATATTTTTTACATTTTCGACAAATTCAAATCTAGGTATTACAAAAAACTTCAGACCTCTGCGATGCTTTTTCAGCGAGATATCAGCGATAACGTGTTTTCCACCGTTTCAATGGCGCGGCCATGGGGTTTTTGTCTTGCAGCTCCTAAAATATAAACCTAGGATTTTTTCTGTATTTTTTAATTTTTTTTACAAATTCAATCTGTTATTTACCTGAATTTTAGGTCTCTGCTACGCTTAGTTTTAAAGATCTCCGTGGCCGCGCGGTTCTCCGCGTTTCAATGGCGCGGCCACGTTCAAACCCTTATAACTTTTTAACCATATCTTCGACAAATTTATGGTTTTGGGAATCAACTTTTACAAAATTTTACATAATCTTGGAAAAGTTTGTTTTTCGAAATATCGCCGTGGCCGCGCGGTCGAAACGCACACAATTTTATTTACAGGTAAAATAATCATTTCAATAAAACTTTCAAAATATTGATAAAACTTTAAAACAATCACAGGTAGCAATACTGTTCTTATGGCATTTTCCATTACTTTTTAAATTTTAGTTTACACTTTGTCTTACAAATCTCAAATCAAATCTTTCAAATCTCAATCTTCTTCAAATCTTTGTCAATACAAATCTTCACTTTTAAAATATAAATTAAGATTTATAACCATCGCAGAAAATAACAGATATATAATAAATGTTTTAAGTTCACATTATACCTACCTATGCCTACTAATTCTTACATATATCGTTTAAAAATCACAGAGTGATGGTAAAATAAAATAACATCACAATGTAAGTAGTAAAGTGCTTACAGTAAGCCCCACTGTTTTATAGTCTAATTTAAAATATCACAATATTTTTTCCTAGCTAAATACGGATAGTTGTATTCTAAAAATGACTTAAATTATTTCAAAATCGCGTCGAATATTGAACAGTGTACGCGTCTGTACCGAACTTGTAAGGTGTATTATACTTAACATTTTAGAAGGTAGCATAATGTACTGCGCGGTCGCTTTTTTGTAACCACCTTAATGGTCGGGATATCACGGTGTTGCGCTTCCTAATGGCTTTTTGTTTATTATCTCGTTAATTATTGTATGTACTACGCTGAAATTTTACAGCAATATAACTGAACTAAGTAACGAATTATTGATATATCATTTAGTTTATAAATTCACATACAGGGTTATCGGAGGCCAAATAACTAAGCGCGCATTATGACCGTCAAAGTGGAGAACTGAATTTCCTCATAATTTGTTTATTACTAACAGGAGACTAATGAAACTTCACATACATTTGAAGACAGATACAAGTAACAAAATAACGTTTAAAGTAAGTCTTTCGAGCTCTTATTCAAAGTGTTAGGACCTATTGAAGTGTTTTTATATTTAATTAAATAACCTTTGAATGGTGCATTAATTTTGTTTTTTATTACCCAACTAATTCAAACTAATTCTTAAAAAGTCATGTAAAAAAGATGATAAGAATCTGCTTATCCGTTTCATAGATCCAGCAAAACCACAAACGTTACTGCAGCAAAATCTTGAATAACATCGCAGTAGAAGGAAGAACAAATACAAAATAAGTTGCAACATTTACCTCGTCTAGACTACTAATTATATGGCTAATATTTATTTCAATATTCCCATTATAAAAGAAAATGTCTGGCTGCGGTAACGTTACCCCAGCAGGAAATGTTCTTGTGGAATAATTCAAAATCTATATGTACAACAAATTTAAAAATGTGCGCAACAATTACAGAAGCTGGACAACTAATTGTCTGTAACATTTAAATTACTATTTTCGACATTATTTTGCTGGGGTAACGCACGTGAGTAGGAGGTACTAAAAAGCGGAAAATAAAAAGCTTTTTACAAAAAAGACAACCGCCTTTAAAAACTAAAAAGTGAAAAATAACTTTAGCACAGAACACACATTGACTGTAGTTTCGGAAGTCGGTGGCAATGCAAAACAACAAACAGAACAAAGCTACTGAATTTCGAAACTAAAGTCAATGTGTGTTCTGTGCTAAAGTTATTTTTCACTTTTTAGTTTTTGAAGGCGGTTGTCTTTTTTGTAAAAAGCTTTTTATTAACCATTGTATAAAAATACCAAACTAAGCTATAAGTACACACCTATCTATCAAAATACATACATGAATATAGGTGCGTATAGCTGCCTACAGCGGGTTTTAGCTCGATGAACGACCACCTGGCGGCGCTGCCGTCTTGCTTTTTAACTAATAATGTGAAGTTAGCTCTCTATCTCTTTATATATATTGTACTCTTTGGACGAGTTGGTAAAAAGCACTGGAGGTGACAGCTGTGTCGCTCGCTCCGGCCATTTAACTAAATCATTTTAATAAATACTTCGTGAAATCCCTCTAGGGTAAGTTTTCATATTGTATTTTATTAGAAGTCCTAATTGTAAGGTGTTCCTAGAACCACTTAACTAGTTTTCTGCTGTATTTCCTTCTATCTGGGACACTGTGACATTTGGACCTACGAAACGTGGTTCCGACAGCTTACTCACGCTTCCTTTTCTGTCTGGACTTCCAGGATTTATATGATCTATCACGCTTCCGCCACATCGTGGTTCCGGCGTTGAGGAATACACTTGGCGGAGATTCCCTGCTGCAAGGAAGTTCACACCTACCCTTTGCTAATAATATACTGCTGAAGATTCTAGAACTGGAAACCTGGTGGGGGCTGATGACGGAACCTGCATCACCTTCAGAGACGGTTCAGGCCAGTGTTCCAATCATTTACCTACCCTCGGTAGTCAAGCATGTGATGGCCACGGAATTTAGGCAATAAATAATAGTGTACTAAACTATCAACGCTTTTATTTTCGGGCCCTAGCTATCTACCTACCTGCTGGCAACCCCCTCAGGGCTAGTTGTCACAGTGGCGCCCTTATCGTGTGTTTCTAGTGGCCTAATCATGTCTTGATTCTTTTTTCCAAAAATACAGCTGTTTAGACGATCTACCTACATACATTGTTGCTGTGAACGTGACGGTGACAATCTATAGTAAAGCGAACTGGTATGTAACCTACCTTACTATTCATACAATTACTGTTTCTTTTATCTACTCATTAACTATTAGTATAGAAATCTATTCCTATTAGTGTATTGTTGTTGTCAACTGTTCGTGTTGGTTCTATTAATTGTGAAAAGATAATTATAACTTGTTAATTTAATTATATCCAGTACCAACATAAATAAAAAAAATTAAGGTGAATTCAAAAAATCAACAACTAGTTAACATTATTTTGTAATACGTAACAGTTCGCACAACTAAAAACCTTTACATATTTCATTAGCTTTCTTTTCTTACATTTTCAACTATCAAACAACAACTAAGAAATCTAATAACCACTTACCACCTATCATAAAGGTAGCTAGTACTTTTATTGTAAGGAACACCATAATTATTTCCAGATAATCTACTCTTTCATTGTATTCATCTATCAATTTCTTTCATTTTTCTGGTAAACATGGAAACGTACCCTATCAAATTTTTTGTACTTAACAAACACGAATTAACGTATGAAGTGCTCATTAGAGGCGAAGAACCTGCATCGACCGTACTCGAGCTCCGCAAACAAATAAACAAACTAACACCAATTATACCTACCTCGGATATTTGTGAGTCTGGAATCGAACCTGACGTCGACATTTCTGGCGCTAATGTTTCAATGATCGAACTGACAACTCGAGTTAAATCTTTAGAGGATAAGTTTGATACGAATCTTTTTAAACGAACTAAAGCTTTGTGTAATCATTTGTATCTCCGCATAAAAAGAATTGTGTAACAGACCGTGGAACAAAGAAATACTCAGTATGTTTACGCACCAGTATATTTTCGGGCAGCACTTTCACCTTAATTTGCTAAATCACAAATGTGTCAATTCACACAATCCTTCTACTTTTATACAGCTCAAAAGCCGTTACAATACAATCATAGCTGACAAATAGCAGGTAGGTACATCCGATTATTTTAAAGAATAAAAATGATTTAACTGTTTGTAAAAGCATTAAATAATGGAATTAGAATTATAGTAAGTTAAATAAATTATTAAGTATGATTTTATACAAACTCATTCAATATTAGGCAATCTCTAATGACGTCACTACTGGTAAGTATTTTAAATGCACAAACATTATTATGTTATTGATCTTAATTTACAATTAATTCATAGTTCTGATTATAATTATTATTAATGAGATATTACATGTTCCCGTTAATTATTTCTAATAAATCAAAACATTAATCATGAGGATGTGATGTATGTTGCGAGGTGGTGTCGCTAGGGGCGCTGCTTAGCCGCTAACACTCGGCCATCCTGCTGCGGCCGTGTCCCACGGCTTTCGGGCTGCTCCCTGGTTTCTGGATCATTCGATACCTGAAATAGAAAGAAAATCGGACAGGAACATGTTGTGGCAGTTTTTTATCAACAATGGTAAGTTTGACGCTGGTTGGCATTTCATTGTAGTCACTTAGACATCTGATCTCCGGCAAGTACAACAACTAGGTACTCTCTTTCTGTCCTGGACTATACGCGCTCATCATATTTATACGCGACACAATAATATCCAACATTGGTCAGACAGTAATCAGGTCACATAGACATTACTTAGGTCACACAGACATTACTTAGGTCACATAGACATTACTTAGGTCACACAGACATTACTTAGGTCACATAGACATTACTTAGGTCACACAGACATTACTTGGGTCACACAGACATTACTTAGGTCACACAGACATTACTTAGGTCACACAGACATTACTTAGGTCACACAGACATTACTTGGGTCACACAGACATTACTTGAATAGGTCACATAGACATTGAAATTTAGGATATTAATTACAGTAATAGTTATTTACTCATGTAATGTAGTTATTTTGTTTCAGCTCTCCAGTGTTTCTATGGATAACAATGGGAGTTTTATGGACAGCAAATGGTTTCTACTAGCGGATGAAAATACAAATTGTATTTATTTATGATATATAGTGTACAATTTTATTGTAATAAAGAGCGATGAATTTATAATTGTGTAATTTAGTTTTATAAGTATTGATATTTACTATTAAATTAGAAAAATAACAAGATTAATGGTTTACGTTACGGACAAATTAATGATTAACTCTCGAGCAAATCTATGAGGTCGTCCCTATCTACTTCTCTATCACTACTAGATGAACTATCTGCATCAGACACTACGGGTTTGTATGGTCTCATTACTTCAGCCCGTACAACCGCATTAAATTTCTTATAACCTTTCATACCTTTAACACTACAAATTGTATAGCGATCTATGTTTGGTTCCGCTTTGCATATTTTGTATGGTCCCGTGTAAAGACTCTTAAATTTTTGCGAAACCTTTGTAGACGTATCCCTGTTAGTACCGCCTTTCCATAATACTAATTGACCTACCGAATACTTTGTACATTTTTTACGAGATTTATCGAATTGTTTTTTCATAACTGTCATATTTCTGTCTATATGCAACTTAGCAGTTTCACGCCTATTTTGTAGAGCATGCTCTTGCGGTGCAAAGTCCTGCGGTTGCTCCCGTGGGTAGGCTGGTAGCCGAGAATTTTCATGACAAAACATCAGTTTAAATGGGCAAAATGTTGTAGTCGAATTAGGAGTATTGTTTATTCCCCATACAACATCAGGAAGTTTCTCGTCCCATGTGTTCTCACTATCGGACATAGTATTTAGGCCATCTATGATTGTTCGATTTATACGCTCGACCTGACCGTTAGACCTAGGGCTCGCTATAGCGTTCAAAATGTGCTTAAATTGAGATTCTTCAGCAAACTGTTTAAAATATCGACTAGTGAAAGCTTTACCTCTGTCGGTAATGATTCTAGTTGGGTAACCGAAAAGCGTTATTATTTCTTTTAAGCTTTTAATAGTCTCGACTGAACTACAATTTTTGACAGCTCTAGCAAATACAAACTTAGTAAAAGAATCTATAACAACTAGTACGTACGTGTTGCCTTTCCTAGTTCTAACAAAAGGACCTAAGTGATCGGCATGCAGAGTATGCATAGGTATATTTACTTTTTCGATTGGAAATAGCTCGCCTTGTCTCTTACCATATTCAGACTTTCCATAAGCGCACTGTAAACATGATTTAGTATATTTTCTAATAAAACGAGTCATACCAGGGAACCAAAACTGGGTTTTTATAGTTTTCTCGCATCTTTCGAAACCGGGGTGTCCTATTTGGTCATGGTACTTTTGCAAAAGGCCATATTTTGCTATTTTTGTATAACAATACGGTCACCATGGACTGTTTTATGAAATAAAATATTACCCTTGACAATATAATTATTTAATAAGTCTGGGTTAGTTGTATGTTCATCTAATTGCCGTACTATGTGTTGAATCGTATCATCTTGCAACTGTAGCGTTACTAGCCAGTCAGACTCATTAATTTGAAATACGGGTTCCGCAAGAGGGTTTCTACTTAGCGCGTCTACGTGTTTCATTCGCTCTCCCGGTCTATATTCTATTTGTAAATCAAAGTCTTGAATAGTAAGCCACCATCGAGCTATACGTGGAATTAAATCTTTTTTAACAATAGTAGTGCGTAAAGCGGCGCAATCGGTAATGACTTTTACCGGTATGCCCGTTAAATAAATGCGAAAACGTTTAAGTGACTCTACGACAGCTAAGGTCTCAAGTTCGTAACTGTGATAGAATTGTTCTTCTTTGGATGTGACTCTGCTAAAATATGCAATTGGTCTAACTGAGCCGTCTGACTGATGTTGCATAAGAATGCCACCTAAACCTAACTTGCTCGCGTCGGTGTGTAATTCTGTAACCGCTTTACTGTCATAAATACCAAGAATTGGCCTCTCAGTTAATCTAAGTTTTAAAGTTTGAAATGCTATCTCCTGTTCTTGGTTCCAACACCAATTTACGTCTTTTTTTGTGAGCTTTGTTAATGGTAGGGCAATTTCTGCAAATCCGCGAATGAATTTTCTAAAATAAGAAGTTAGGCCTATAAATTGTCGAATTTCGTGAACATTTCGTGGCCGTGGATACTCTTTAACGCAGTTAATCTTAGCTTGACCGGGCCGTAAAGTACCTGCAGCAATTTCATAACCCAAGTAATCAACACTTGTTTTGAGAAAGGAACATTTCTTTAAATTTAATTTTAAATTAGCCCTTTGTAAAAGTTCCAAAACGCGCCCTAACAACTGTATTCCCGCTTCTACCGTGATTGTTGGCAACATTACATCATCTAGGTAAGTGCTGACGTCATTCATGACGTCATTTAGCGCTAGACGTATTAAGCGAGAAAATACCGCGGGGGCATTGGCCAAACCAAAAGGCATTTTTAAAAATTCGTACTGCCCAGTAGGAGTAACAAAGGCAGTTTTATGAATTGAGTTTTCCGAAATTTTAAGTTGATAGTAACCTTGGGCTAAATCTAACGTTGTAAAATAGCGTTTTCCTGCTAATTTTGAGACTTGATCATCAATATGTGGCAAGGGATAGCGGTCTTTTACCGTTTGTGAATTTAGAGCCCGATAATCTATACATAGCCTATAATCTCCGTCTTTCTTTTTGACTAATATAACTGGACTTGCATATTCTGACATTGACTCACGTACTATTCCAGCTTCAATTAAATCTTTTACTTTTTCCGTGACAATTTCATTTTCTTTATGTGACAACCTATATGGTTTAAAATGAACCGGCTTTTCTGTCGTTGTCTGAATATGCATTTCCATAAGGTCTGTACATCCCAAATCTTTCGAATCTTTAGCAAAAAGGTGACTGTAACTATTCAAGTCCCCTACATCTATTTTACCTATTTTTGACAATTTAGGGCAACTAGTTCGCGGAGTCAAATCGAGAGTCATAATGTTGTGAACTATATCAGAGGTAATGGTAACCAATTCTGCACGCGCTATTAATTTATGAGCCGGAAACGAAACAGGCACGTCACCAATGTTAATAAATTTAAGGCGGCCTTCGATGCAGATAATTCCTCCAGGGATTGCATAACATAACTTACCTAATTGTACATAAACCGAATTAGTAAGGAAATGCGAATTTTCGTTACTTTCATAATCAACAAACACATTAATTAGTCTAACGCTTTGTGCTGGTATACTGACTTCGCTCTTTAGATACACGTTATATTTAGAGTTATAGTCTGAACTTCCTAATGAGACATGTTTAAGGTTATCAGCAATTTCAAAAGTTTTAACAAATTTAGCGGATTTATCAGTAGTAACTAAGCTTATACCGGGTTGATTTATCATAGTCTGCCCGATTATTAGGTCAATATCAAAAAGATTAAAATTAACTATTTCTACGTAACCTTTCAAGCACATATTATCTATATACACATTTATTAGTGACCGTCCGAGTGACTGCGTGTGAGCACCACCAAAACCTCTCATTACAATGGTTGACGGTGTAACTGCAAGATTTAATGCTTTCGCTTTACTTTGAGTTATTATATTTAATTTACTGCCAGTGTCAATATAAACAGCAACTTGTTCAGCACCAATGTATGCGAGGCGTTTGTATATGCTCAGAGAATCTTCGGTTAAAGTAATCATGACGGTACTTACCCGCGGTACATGCGCTTGTTGCCGCGTGGATGCCGTTGCTCCAAACCAGCAGGAGGCGGATGTGTGGCCGCTGCGCTTGCAGGTATCGCAACGCTGTTGAGCTCGACAGTCCTTTACTTCGTGCCCGACTCGCCGGCAGATGTAGCACCGCTTCACTCCGGTATGCTGTGATGCTGCTGTTAAGACTTCATCTGTTGCGCCTCTTCTCCAGGTAGACTTCCGCAATGATGTAGTGGCACCAGTTCTTCTGTAGTTTTCGAGCGAAGACAAATATCCAAAGTAGAGCTGCTCAGGCGCCTGACATTGATAGGCCTTTGCGTTTGCACGTAGCTCCACAGGAAGACCTCGAATGATGCATGAAATCGCATCCTCGCCGGCGATGTTGCATTTCTTGAGAAGCGATACCTTATCGTGATAATACTTCGTCATGGTTTCAGAGTCTTCTTTGGTTCTCGCCAACATCGCGTCCAGCTTGTCCGCAAAGTCAGTGGTACGTGGGAAAGCCGTTTCTAATGCATGTTTCCAACCTTCCTGAAGTATTCGGAAGTCCTCAACCAGGAACGGAGTCAGGAATAAAACGACGTCTCTCGGTTATACGTATATTTGGACTGACACACAAAGGAATTACAAAAAGCAAGTTAAATCCTCCTACCCACATAGCCTATATTCATTACGAAACAATTATTTTGTATGTACCTTCATACACATACATCACACCTCCTCACTTAATCTCTAAGAATTACGTAATACAGACATGCACACACTATACTAGATATATAATATTATTACTTATTATTATTATTTACTTTTAAACTCAGATTATAAAATAGTTTTATAATCTGAGCTTTTAACAATAACTGTACAATTCTGGTGACTTACGGTTTTGTACAGATTTATTAGTCTTGTCACAATTATATATATGCACACTTTTATATAGGTACAATCATTTTAAATACACTTATATGGGTTATCTATAGTCATGGTTGGAATCTAATTACAGGTTTGCGTAGTCTAGGTTGTAGTCGTCCAGCTCGTCATACCATCGTCGCGCGGAACCACGAAGACGAAGTTGCATCACGAACTGCCTCTCAGTCGTGTCCCACCCGTAGATTTCACCTAGCTGGTCTATTTTGTGCAACCAGCTGCTGATGTTGCTGGCGTTATCCTCGGGTCGGAATTTAGGGATAACTTCAGCGTCGGCATGTGTCACACGGCGTCGTTTTCTTGTTAAGGGCGTGGGGCTTGGTATGGAATCTTCGGAAGAAGAAAAAAAATCACTTTCTTCGCCGCTTTGCACCTTCTTCTTCCTTTTCCCAAGACCAGCAGAATAAGGACCTGACATTTTCAATATCCCACTTCTGAAATGTAACAGACCGTGGAACAAAGAAATACTCAGTATGTTTACGCACCAGTATATTTTCGGGCAGCACTTTCACCTTAATTTGCTAAATCACAAATGTGTCAATTCACACAATCCTTCTACTTTTATACAGCTCAAAAGCCGTTACAATACAATCATAGCTGACAAATAGCAGGTAGGTACATCCGATTATTTTAAAGAATAAAAATGATTTAACTGTTTGTAAAAGCATTAAATAATGGAATTAGAATTATAGTAAGTTAAATAAATTATTAAGTATGATTTTATACAAACTCATTCAATATTAGGCAATCTCTAATGACGTCACTACTGGTAAGTATTTTAAATGCACAAACATTATTATGTTATTGATCTTAATTTACAATTAATTCATAGTTCTGATTATAATTATTATTAATGAGATATTACATGTTCCCGTTAATTATTTCTAATAAATCAAAACATTAATCATGAGGATGTGATGTATGTTGCGAGATGGTGTCGCTAGGGGCGCTGCTTAGCCGCTAACAATTGATTGCTCTGACTCTAAACACTCTGAAAAAGTAAAGTCACTTTCTAAACACTTAACATCATTGATGAATAAAATAAATGTCTTTAATAAATCTGCAAACCTAAGCTGTGAGCCTGTGGCTAGTGTTCAAACATCTATGGAGGCCGTACCTAACGTATCGATTTGTGACCGCTCGCATATTAGTGACCTACAAAAAATCAAATTTAACGGTAAATCATGTGTACATGCTTTCGTACAGAGAGTGAACGAATACAGCACTGCGCGTAATATACCTTCAAATAAATTGATAATGTATGCTACGGAAATATTTACTGGCGATGCGTTGCATTGGTATCGTAGTATAAAGGACTCAGTTGCTACCTGGGATGAGTTGATTGTTTTACTAATAGAGGATTTTAGTCATTTTGATTACGACTACCGTTTATTGACAGAGATACGTAACATAACACAAGGTGATACGGAGAATATAACTATTTATTTTGCTAAAATGTCTGAATTGTTTTCCAGATTAAGGGGGTACCGAGCAAAATAATTCAAAACAGTCGTCACTGTTAAAGTGATATAATCAATACTTTTACCATAATTGCCATAAAAATATGTAATGAATACCACAGTGAATGTGTTAAACGATTATCGTTGGCAAAAAATAAGAATACTGTTTAATTTAATAAACAAAAATACGTAAAGTTGTACAAAAATCTTTAAAAAAATCTCGTATTTAGTTGAGTTTTGTTAGTAAACTGTATTTTTTTTTTCACAAACTTGAATTCATATTAATCTTTAACATTCATACTACAATTTGTAGTTTTTACATTTTCGAAATGTCGCTTAGTTATTTTATTATTAATTTTTGTTTTAATTGACGCGCTGTTTTGAATCATACATACATACGTTGCGTATGATTCAAAACAGCGCGAAAAATTAATAATAAAATAACTAAGCGACATTTCGAAAATGTAAAAACTACAAATTGTAGTATGAATGTTAAAGATTAATATGAATTCAAGTTTGTGAAAAAAAAAATACAGTTTACTAACAAAACTCAACTAAATACGAGATTTTTTTAAAGATTTTTGTACAACTTTACGTATTTTTGTTTATTAAATTAAACAGTATTCTTATTTTTTGTCAACGATAATTGGTTAACACATTCACTGTGGTATTCATTACATATTTTTATGGCAATTATGGTAAAAGTATTGATTATATCACTTTAACAGTGACGACTGTTTTGAATTATTTTGCTCGGTACCCCCTTAAGTAAGAATATTTCTGAACAGGACAAATTAGACATCCTAATGCATAACATTAGACCATGTTATTCTAGCGCATTGTCTTCTAATACGTCATCTATCAACACTATGGATAGCTTAAGATCACTATGTAGGAACTATGAAAAAATACAGTCACTGACTTCTCAGTTTAGAGAACCACCTAGTGTGTCGTCTGATACTTTGGCTCCAGACTAAGTATTTAGTAAAACTTCTGAACAAAACTCGAATAAATCAAACTATTACAAACAACATAAGTAGAATAATAATTCTAGACATCATTCTAATTCTTCTTATTTTATTTTATTTTTATTTTTTATTTTATTGAACAGGAACAACAAGCAGCTACATTATGCAACATTACAAAATGAAAAACACAAGTAACTTAGGTAATAATGTAGCCCACAGCGCTGTTCACAGATTACCATTAATAAAAAATCTATAAAGTCACTAGGAGGTGAACTGTTCATGCATGACATACATATTATAAAAACAATTAAAGAAAATAGAAAGGAAAAGTAGAAAACTTAGGTACACATGAAAAAATAAATAACAAAAAAAGAAAGAACAATTAGTCTAATAGCTCAAGTGTCTCATACAAAAGGCTACGAAACTTAAACAAAGAACATGTAAATATGTCAATGTGTTCGAATACTTCATTATAGGTTGCTGCCATTCGCCGAATTGGTGAACGTAGACCAGTTTTAGATCGACAGGTACCTACTGCAAAGAGTTTGCCTGCACGTACCTGCCGTCTATGGACAGTCTGGGGACTGCATAACACAATACATTATTTAACTGTATGCAATCAAAAATACCATTAACAATATTAAACAATGTCATTGCTTCTAATTGCTTACGTCTAGAGCTAAGCGTCACAAGCTTGTATTTACTTAGCAACTGGTTGTACGGTAGATAAGTTTTGTGACATCTGTAGTGCATTGCACGAAGAAATCTACGTTGAACATTTTCTATCATGTCAATGTATTTGCCATTGTACGGGTTCCATATGGATACGGCATATTCGAGCTGGGAACGGACTAGAGTTTTGTACAGGCATAGGTACGAAGAGGTCCACTTAAAGTCATGAGTGGATCTCATTATAAATCCGTACATCTTATACGCCTTGGTCACAATCTGTTCGATATGCAAATCCAAGCAGAGTTTTGAATCAAGCAATATGCCAAGATCACGAATCGAATTTACTTTATTCAATAAGATATTACATAATGAATATGAAAAGCTTATGATGTTTTTATTTTTAGTAAAATTTAGGTAATTACACTTGGGAATGCTCAACTGGAGTTTACTGGCACAACAATAGTCCGTCAGCCGATCCAAATCCTCTTGGAGTCGATGACAATCCTAAATGTTACGTATCGGTCTATATAGGACCTTAAGATCATCAGCATACAGCAAAAATTTAGAATGATGAAAACATTCGCCAATATTATATATAAAGATAATGAATAAAAGAAGGCCGAGAATAGAGCCTTGTGGGACTCCAGATGTAACCCGAGTAGCATGAGAGTGGTATCCGTTAATAACAACCCGTTGACAACGGTTACTAATATACGAAATAAACCATCGCAACATGTTACCCCGAATACCATTGAAGGCTATTCGGTTCAGCAACAGTTCATGATCTACCTTGTCAAAAGCCTTTTGAAAGTCCGTGTACACTGCATCAACCTGTATACGATTGTCGAGTTGTCAAATAGATCACTAGAAAATAGCAATAAATTAGTTGTCGTAGATCGCTTTTTCACAAAACCGTGCTGTTGCTGTATAATAGTGTTATGTAGAATAGGGTACACTTCGTTATGTACCAGTCTTTCAAAAAGCTTCGACAAGGCAGACTCTTGCGTACAGGTGTGATATTAGCCTGCTTCCATACCGTTGGCATGACACCTTCTGAGATACATTTATTATAGATTATAGCTAAGGGTCTACAGATGAAGGTAGCAGTGTTTTTGAGGAAAAACGGAGATAGCTCATCAGGGCCAGGTCCTTTGGAAGGATCGATAGACGTCAATTCACTCAAAACCGATTCTTCTTTAAAGTATAGGTCAGAAATAACAGTATCATTAGATATTATTTCAGAAGGTAGCTCCCATTGAGAAATTGCAGACGAGGCAGGTTCATACACGGAAGAAAAGTCAGAGAACATGTTGCAAATCGATTGAGGATCGTTGGAGACATCGTTTTTGTATTGGACTTTTGCCGGTATACCCGGTTTCTCTTTGCGGTTGGAAACGTAGATCCAGAAATCCTTAATGTTTTTATGTATGTTGTCCTCAATCTACTAAATGTATTTAGAGAAATCGTATGGTATTTTACTGTGGGGTCGGGCTGGCGACATTGAATCCATTTTTATCTTACAAAAAAGAGCTGTTAGAGCCATTTATAATCTACGTCGCCGCGATTCTCTGAGGGAACTATTTAAAAATATTAATATATTGACAGTGCCTTGCCAATTTATCTATGAAAATATTATGTACGTAAGAAAAAACCTACATTTATTTAATAAGGTTAGTGATAGACATAATATTAATACTAGAAACAAAGACAAAATAGCTCAACCATATTTTAGATTGTCTAAAGTTCATAAATCTTTTATGGGGTTCTGTGTTAAGTGTTATAACAAAATTCCTAGTGATATATTGCAACTAAATGAAAGAAAATTTAAAACATATATTAAAAGTACACTCTGTAAACAAGCATATTACAGTTTAGAGGATTATATCCATGATAAGAATGCTTGGAAACATGCTGGTCCGGGCTCCATAGGACAATCTACAGTCTAGACAAAATCAAACGGATTGCTAATTAAAACTACTTAATTTATACTTAGTATATACATTATATTTAATTCTTGCTTTGGGTCACACACTGGTTCATATGTTCATAGTTTGTTGAAATGTATGGAGTGGTTGTCTACTTTTACAATAATTGTAAATAATAATATGTGAACACTATGTATCTATGTATACAACTTAGCTGTCGTTCTTTATCTTGTAAAGCTTTGTACATACTTCAATATAGTGTTTTTATGCAGGGTCCATCGTGTTCACGTATAGTTATATAACTGAAAACTGTAAATGCAAAATGTTGTACACATTTTTTTTTAAAAGAGTGAGTATGGAGTTTCTTGCCCATTCTTCTCCATACGAAGCTACCTTTTGGAATGGGCAACTAGAATCAACTTTATATTTTTTTATTATGACGTTCAAAAGTGCCTTTTTAATGGTCTAATTGAAATAAATGATTTGACTTTGACTTTGACTTAGAAGCATTTACTACAATTATCCTTAAAGTAGGCTCTGCTGCGAAAATTTTTCGTAGTCTGCAATGTTGCCGTACTTCTTCCATTTAACCCACGCCTTTTGCTTTTTATTGAGTGTCCTAATTAATGCCTTAGAAAACCAGACCGGATAACCAACGGTCCTGGATGCGGATAATGGAGTGTGTTGTTTAATGATATCATCAATCTTATTGTAGAAAGTGCTTAGTGCCTCTTCGGAACCCAAAGGGGAAAGAAGGTCCGTCCAGTCAGTATCTTGAATTTTGCGGTTAATGTGCTCATAATCAGACTTGTAAAAGTTGTATTTCTGTAGTGGTCGCTTTTTCATAGGTAATAATAATTATAAATAATAATATGTGGGGACATTTTCACACACGGCCATCTGACCCCAAACTAGGGAGACCCTGTACTATGGGTGTCAGACAGCTGATATACATACACAAATACATTTTTTTTTTTGTAAATACATACATATATAGATAAACAACACCCAGACACAAGGCAAACACAAGTGCTCATCACACAAATATTTACCCTGGGCGGGAATCGAACCCGCAACACGCTGCGCAGCAGTCGAACGCTCAGCCACTGCGCCAACCGTGTCGTCTACATTCAGACTAACGACACAGATAAAAGGTGGGTGATACGTGACGATTGGAAGCAGAGGAAACAACGCAGTCGTTACCTTACATGAGTGGTTAGATATGAGTAGGTCAAGGATTTTACCATTGGTATTTGCCACTGCGTTATATTGTAAAGCATTAAGTAATGACATTAAATTGTTTAAGTGGCTACAAGTTATGGAAGCACTTGTGCCCATCGCGCTGCCTACAAGAGGTCCAGCTGGGCCCAGTGTGTTCCATGTTATTTCTGGGAGATTATAGTCCCCTAATATGTAGAAACAATCAACATTAGGATCACTCAGAACCTGTTGCAGGACTTCGAAATGTTGCTCATATACAGAGGTAGCCATTCTAAGTGGTATATAAGCGGCACTGAAGACATGACGCTTGGAAGGTAATGTACTTGGCACTTCTATGAGGATGTGTTCAATAAGATTGCAACATTGTGAATTTGTAAGAATTACAGAAACATCAAGTGCAGACGATTTAAGTGTCCGCAGAAATGCTACCAATACCCCGCCACCGTCCTGTTTTTTAGTGGCAACACGGTCCCGATCACACCTGTACACAACATAGCGCTGATCAATAAACTCATTATTGCTAATTTCCGGAATCAACCAAGTTTCTGTAAGTACGATGATGTTGTGGTTACCATTCAAAATATTCATGTAAAGTGTGTGCAATTTTGTACGGATGCCTCTACAGTTTTGGTAATATATAGATAGATGCTTGTTACTCATCACGAGATAATAGGTGCACTAACATAAAAATTACCAGCGATATAAATTTTTGCAACAGGTATTTGTACTTATACTGCTCATTACTGAATATAACATGGAAGTAATAAAAAACATGTTTATCAATCAAAAAAAAAATTAAATGTCACCAGGCATACAACAACACTGAGCTCTGACGATACAGCAATACACGCATTTAAGATATAACATATTAAGGGTACACGTTAATAAATACAAATTACACATAAAATTAAATTCATTAAACACATCATTTATCCTATAATGAGCCAAATATATAAAACCGGACAGCCTGCCAGAAGTACGTCCCAATAAAGGTACAATTGAACTGCTTGTAGTGCTTTTATGTCTATGCATTTTTGAGTACAATGCATGACCCGGTATTGATAGTCCAGGAAAAATCTGAATTACTTTATTGTATGTTAATATAATATTATTTAGGGTTTTTACTTTTTGCAACCATTGCCTCAAATGTTTACAATATTCATCACCATTAGACAAACGGACAATCACAATAACAGACAGTCGTACGTACAGTCCAAGCAAACACAAGCAATTCGAAACACCGCATTTACACACAACAGAGCAGTTTACCAAAACAAATGCTACACAGATTAATACATTACAGGCTAAAAAAAAAAGAAAATATATGAAACAAAGGGGATATATGCAGGTATAAGCACACATTGTAGTTATAGTTTATTGGGGTTGGAACCACTGTCGTTATTGGTGATGGGCGGACTGCTTTTAATCTTACGAATATCGTCTGCTGTATGTATCGCAAAAGCAGTGTCGCCGTCCCGCTCGCGCACGAGGATAGTGGCGTTTCGGACCCAGACGTACTTAAATTGTTGCAATGTGGCGACGTCTTTAACCTTCCGAAATAATTGTTTCTTCTTGAGTGTCAGATGCTCGTTCATGTAAATAGTCGCCGGTGCACATGTGAGACCCAGTTGGTCAGACTTTATATTTTTGACCTTGCGGAAAGCAGCGAGTAAGTTGTCACGCATGATACGCGATGATAATTTTACAATTACGTTTTTCGGCCTGTTTGTTTGCTGGTGAGCATGTGAAACTCTGTGGATCGAGGTGATATCTCTTTGGGTAACGGGAAAGTTAATAGCAGTACCAATCGACTCCATTATATAAATTAAGTTTTCACTTCGCGTTTCAGGCATATTTGAGATTTCCACATTGCATTGTCTTGCCTGCTGTTCGAGATTGTCAAGTTTGGTCTCGAGAAGACTAATAGACAGGTTAGATTGCTCGGAACTTTGTTGACTCATTTCGTCCATACGTTTCTTGAGTTCATCCTGTTCCCCCGAATGGAATTCCACAGAAGTTTGTAATTGTGTCACCTCAAGGGATAAGTCAGATACATCCTGTTTCAAAATGTTGTGCTCAGTACGAATGTTGCTGATCTCATCTCTAATTTCACCTAGGGCAGTTCTTAATTCGCTGTTCAGCTTATTTAAACTTGTATGCATTTCGTCGCGCCAGCCGTTTAATATACTCTTCATATCGTCCTTGAAACTTCCAAGCGTATTATTCATGTCACTTTTCCATTCCTGTAACGTAACTTGTAGCTCATTTGTAAATGCCTGGTAAGTATCAGCTGTATTCTGGACGGAATCATTAGCTAGTATCGTCGGCGTTCTGGAGTTGCACGATGAGACAGGACAATGTTCAATGATGTCGCACGACATGTTCATGCTTTCTTCGTGTGTAGGAACTAGTGGGGCCTGTACAGGTGTGAGCAAGTTGGACTGCGTACGGCGCGTAACATTGTTGCATGACGGACATTTCCAGGCTGGCTTATATTGATTTGTGCCTTATAACTCAAAAGATAACTCAGATGTAGCTGCTGTTTCCACTTCCGGTTCTAATGCTAAACAGGTGTATTGTCTTCGCTGCCGGAATTCTGAACATTCTTTGAAACAGTGTAAAGCGGATAGGTTTCTAATTTGTTTTAAGTGTGGAACAAAAAATGTCAAATACCCTAATTGCACTAAGTAATTGTTATTCGAACTCTAAAGAAAAAAACTAGCTAGTGAAGATTGCTGTAATGAAAAACCAATAAAAACTAATATTAATACTATTAAATCAAACAAAAATAAAAATTATGATAAAAACGATTGGAAGGACTGGCTTCTGACAGTCAAGATTTTCTTTTCTAGCTATTTCATTACAACAATCTTCGATAAAAAACCTAAGGATGATTTACAACCGTACGCGACTATCCAAATACGTGACATAAACCTCCGTGGTTTACTTGATTCCGGTTCTACAGTAACTATTTTAGGTAATAATGCCCGACTACATTTTGTCTCATTGGGTCTTGAACTTCATAAGGACACTGCTAAAACCTTTACAGCCGCCGGTGGACAGAATTTAGCATCTATTGGATTCATTAATCTTCCTGTAACATTTGAAAAATAATTCCATATATTAAAAGCTTATGTCGTACCATCTGTAAAATCAAATTTAATACTAGGCATTGACTTTTGGACTAAATTTAATCTATTTCCTAAGTTTTATAATTCTATTTCTATTCATGATGCCACAAACAATATTAGTGAAGTATCTACGGTGTCTGAAACTACTAGTGTAGTACATTCCTATAATGAATTAACTCAAGCGCAGCGTGTAACGGCTGATAACATTATAGAACAATTTAAAAATATTTCATCAGAAAAACGTGGCTTAGGTAGAACTAATTTAGTAACCCATCATATTGATACTGGTGATTCTTTACCTATTAGGCAAAGATACTACAGGGTTTCTCCTGAGAAACAACGGATCCTATCTGAGCAACTCGACGAAATGTTTTCATTGGGTGTAGTTGAAGAGTGTGAGAGTTCATGGTCTTCTCCTGTCCTATTGACGCCTAAAAAGGGCGGTAAACTCAGATTCTGTCTAGACATTCGAAAACTGAATTCCGTTACTGAAAAAGACGCCTATAAGTTGCCTTACACATCTGAGATTTTGGATAATTTAAGTAAGTACCTAAGTAGTATCGATTTATCCAAAACTTTCTGGCAAATACATATATCTGAAAACGATAGAAACAAGACAGCTTTCTATATTCCTCATAGCGGTACTTTCAGATTTGTTACCATGCCCTTCGGGTGGACAAATTCACCTGCTACTCAACAAAGACTCGTCGATGCATTATTCTATGGTCCTGAGTTTGAAAACTCTGTCTTCGTATATGTCTACGATATTGTCATAATTAGTTCTGATTTCGAAAATCATATTTCTCTACTTCTAAAAGTCCACAAGAAATTAACTATGGCTAATCTAACCATAAACTTCGAAAAATCGGTTTTCTTTCGTAATCAACTTAAATATTTAGGTTACGTCATTGACTCTAAAGGTCTTCATGTCGATTCTGATAAAATCGATACTATTTTAAACTATCCCACACCTGCAAACAAAAAAGACGTGAAAAGATTCCTTGGAATCGCGTCCTGGTATCGTAAGTTTGTCCCTAAATTTAGCTCAATTGCTGGTCCGCTAAACAAACTTACTTCCAGTAGTAAAAAATCTATTCCTTTCCTTTGGTCTACTGAAGCTGAAGAATCTTTTACAAAATTAAAGAACTCTTAGTCTCTGCTCCGATTCTTTCATGCCCTAACTTTGACCTACCGTTTGAAGTCCACACTGACGCCAGTGATTATGGTGTTGGAGGGCTATTGACTCAAACTATCGATGGAGTGGAGCATCCTATAGCCTACACTAGTAGAACGTTAACTGGATCAGAGAGGAACTACAGCATCACTGAAAGAGAAGCTCTCGCTGTACTAGTAGCCTTATAACACTGGAGATGCTACCTTGATAATGGCAAAAAGTTTATCGTATTCACTGACCATTCAGCTCTCAAGTGGTTTCTTAATCTAAACAATCCTACTGGACGTCTAGCTCGCTGGGGTGTCCGTTTATCAGCGTTCAATTTCGAAATTAAACACCGACGTGGCGTGGATAATTTCATTCCTGATGCACTGTCTCGCGCATGTCAAATTTCAGCTATAGACACTGATATCAACACTGCATCTACTAATTATCAATGGGGTATTGTCTTGTTTTCCATAAAATCATTTGTAATATTATTGTTTTCCATAATCGTCCCCTGTCATAATATTAACTTGCACTATTATCATTTATACTAATAACATTTGTCATATCAACTTAGTAGTCATAACTTTCAGTTGCCATAAAATTAGTTGCCATAATAACATATGTTATAATCATTAGTTTCTATAAGTAACACATTACATAATCGTTATTTGACATAAGCAACACTTAATGTAATTTAGAAACGTTTATTGTTTTGTACAAAAAAATAATACCACTAACCAAATGATTTATTACAGTAATCAATCTTTAGACAATAAAAAGTTAGTAAAAATCGAAACGGGTAGATTAGGTTAGGTGGTAACCACGCAACGCGCGAAGGCGAGTGAGTGTAGCGAGCGTGCCGTGGCAGCGGCCGCCTAGCGCCAGATGTCCTCAATTGCGTAGCAAATAATATTTAGACATTTGTTTTGGCATAAATTAAATTCGCATAATGTTACTAGGCATAATGTGCAAATCTATTGTGCCACGCTAAAGTATTGTCTTAAAAAAACAATAAGTTGTGCTACAAAAGTTAGTGACAGAAACAAATCACTGCAAAACCGACTCCACGTAGTCTTGTCTGCCCTACCCCTAGAGTGTAATCTAAGCCCGCGTAGGCGCGGAGGGGTGAGGCAGCCCGCGAGCTGAGGAGCAGGTGGTTTTAACGCTCGCCACCGTGGCTGAGGCTGGCCGGCGCAGCCAGCCAGCAAGCCGAAGCTTCGGTGGTAAGCGTAAAACACATCTGCGACGATAAGCTCGCGTGGGACCGCCTGAACACCGCAGCGCCGGAGACGTGACAGAAACCATGCCTGCTGCATGTTGCATGCTGCATGCTTGCTTGCATGCTGCATGCTTGCTTGCATGCTGCATGCTTGCCGCATGCTTGCTTGCTGCATGCATGGTGTATGCTTGTTTACATGTTTGCGTGGTTACTGCATGCATAGTAAAAATATGTTTTAATATCATTTAAATGCGTAAATAAATTTATGCTTTAGAATGGTAAGCCTAATCATTATTATGATTACAAAAATTATACGTAAGCTATTATACGTAAGCTGTTATACGTAAATAATGTTATTGCGAAATATAATTAGGAAGAAACAAATGTATGCTAAGTTATATTAGGTCTTAAAATTTTATGCAAATGGATAGAGAAGGTTTATTTCTAGGTTTCCTTGTGATTAAAAAATCTGTATCTCTTATCATGATCATAACATCAACATTGAAGGCTATTGTACTGAACTAGCATTGTTGTACTAGTATGGACAATGGTGAATAAATGTTATAAAAAACGAAATTATTGAAAATAAAAATTATAGCAAATAAATTTATGGATTAACATTATTATGACACTTGATCGATTATGACCAATGAAATTAGTAAAAATGGTTTTATGTCATTTAACGATTATAGCAACTGAAGCATTATTTGTAATGAAATTATGGCAAATAAAATTATGGCATTTTAAATTATGGCAAACATTAGTAAATCGATCAATAGTATTTAAGGTTGTACGTTGTTTCATAGCTAATAGTTTTATAGAATTTCGGTTCACATCAAATTTTTCTAATAATTTCGTTTCATAGAATAATCAATACGCAGAATACTTACTTTCAAGATTTTCAAATCATTGATTTTTGTTTCACATAAAGTTTATTGTTAGAATTGGTTTACTAATGTTTGCCATAATTTAAAATGCCATAATTTTTTTTTTCATAATCAAGCAACCACGCAGGATGCGAGCAAGCATGCAGCGTAGAAGCAAGTATGCAGCATGCAAGCAAGTATGCAGCGTGCAAGCAAACATGCAGCGTGCAAGCAAGCATGCAGCGTGCAAGCAAGCATGCAACGTGCAAGCAAGCATACAGCATATAAGCAAGCATGCATCATGCAAGCAAGCATGCATCATGCAAGCAAGCATGCATCATGCAAGTAAGCATGCATCATGCAAGTAAGCATGCATCATGCAAGCGAGCATGCAACATGCAGCAATATTCGTATATTGTTAAATTAACAATATTCGTTAAAAAAGAATTCTACTTTTTGATAAGTTTGTTTAACAAAAAAATGTGATTTAAAAATTCATTGAATTGTGTTTCTGTGAAATATTTTTCATTGCAGTAAATAGTCTTTGAAACAATAATAGTCGAAATAAAAATACGAGAACCAAATATTATGTTAAACATTTTCTGGGAAACTAAATTCTATGAAATTTCTGTCTGCGAAACAAAGGGACACCGGTATTTAATCATATTTAACGGTTGTCAAAATTCACCAACATCTTTTCCTAATTACCTAGTTAAAAATAATCGCTTATTCCGATATATGCAAGCCAAACATCCCCTAAATAAAGAGTTTGAGTGGAAGGAAGTGATTCCTGCTGAGTCTAGATCAGAAATCATTTTAAAAAACCACTCAGAACCAACCTCAGGTCATTTTGGCATATTTAAAACCTACAAGCGGCTAAGTCTCAGCTACTACTGGCCTGGAATGCATGCTGATGTCGTAAAAGCGGCGGCTAGTTTGGGGTCAGATGGCCGTGTGTGAAAATGTCCCCAAATATTATTATTATTATTATTATTATTAACTTCATGTGATATCTGTATCGCACATAAGCATCAAACTCATTCTCCCTTAGGTGAAATGGGTAGACCTAAGCAATGTTCGAGACCTTTCCAAATTATTAGTGTAGACCTAGTAGGACCACTACCGACTACTAGGAAACAAAACTCCTATATCCTAGTCGTGACTTGTTGTTTTAGTAAGTACTGCTTATTATTTCCAATAAAGCGCGCGACTGCCGAAATTGTTACTAAGATCCTAGACGAACAAATATTTCTAATACATGGCATACCTTCTACAGTGATACTTGATAATGGTAAACAATTCGTAAGTTCAACATTAAAACGGATGTTTGAAAAGTATATAATAATAATAATAATAATAAAGCCTTTTTATTTTCATATCTTTCCTTATTTTTTTACAATTCAAATGTTGTTAGTAGTATTAGTGAGTTCACTTAGCAAATTTTTGTTAGTACTGTTAGTTATTTTTACGTGATATGAATCTCGTTTTGAGTAAAGGCCTCCTCCAGCTGCTTCCATTGTTCTTTGTTTTCACTTTTACTCATCCAATCTTTTCCTGCAATGTTTATAATATCATCAGCCCATCGTTTATTTGGTCTTCCAACTTTTCTTTGACCGAGTGTTGGTCCTCGCCAGCGAGTAGTCCGTTTAGTCCATCTGTTGTCTGTATAACGTGACACGTGTCCTGCCCATTTCCATTTGAGCTTTAGAGCTTGTGTAAGCGCGTCTGTTATTTTTGTTTTTTGTCTTATAATGACATTTCTGATCTTCTGAGTTTTATGGATCTTTAGGATGCTTCTTTCCATGGCTTTCTGTGTAACATGTATTTTCTGTTTTATTTTGTTTGTGTAAGTCCATGTTTGGCAGCCATATAGTAAACTAGGCAAGAGACAGGTATCCATAACAGTTTTCTTTAAATTCATACTGTATTTTCCTTTTAGAATTTCTTTTAGCGACCAAAACTTCTTCCATGTAATGTTTTTTCTTCTGTCTACTTCATCATCGTTGTTGGTCTTTATAAAAGATATTTGTTTACCCAAGTAAATGTATTTATTCACATATTCAATGTTGTTTCCTTTTATGTTTATAGGTATGTTGTAGCAGTTGGTCATTATCTTAGTCTTGCTTCCGTTCATTTCCAAGCCCACTTTTGAACTTTCTTGGTCAAGTAAGTAGAGCATATTCTTAAGTTCCGCAGCTGTTTCAGCAAATATGACTATGTCATCTGCGAATCTGAGATGGTTTAGACGATGCCCATCGATATTAATGCCATAATTTGTCCATTTTAGATTTTTGAATATATTTTCCAAAACAGCTATGAAAAGTTTCGGTGACAAGGGGTCGCCTTGCCTGACTCCTCTTTCTATTTTAATTGGATCGCCTCTTGTTTCAAGTTTAACGGTGCTTATAGAATTTGAGTATATGTATTTTATGATGTTTATGTATTTATCATCTACTTTCGCAGCTTTCAGTGCTTTCCAGATTGAGCTATGGCTAATACTGTCAAAGGCTTTGCTGTAGTCGACAAAGGCTATATAAAGATGTTTGTTGAACTCGTTGTACTTTTCTATTATTTGTTCTACTGTGTGTATGTGGTCAGTTGTGCTAAATCCTGAGCGAAAGCCTGCCTGTTCTACTGGCTGGAACTTTTCAATATTACCAGCAATTCGGTTTAGTATGATAGACGTAAAAAGTTTATATAAGCTGGCCAGTAGACTGATTGGTCTGTAGTTGCCTATGTCTAACGGGTTCCCTTTTTTATAAAGTAGTATTATATCGGATGTACACCATTGCTTCGGCACCGTTTCGGTGTTTATTACCATATTAAAAAGTTGTGTCAGGTGGTAGACTAAGATGGGGGCACCTAGTTTTATAACTTCGTTCGTTAGTCCATCTGGCCCAGGACATTTTTCGTTTTTAAGTGTCTTTATGTGTGTGTACACTTCTACTTCATGTATTGGTTCGACTGGATTTGCTCTTGGTTGGTCGCAACTTTGTTCGAATAGTTTATTATTATCATCTCTCTTTTTATACAGTTCTTTATAGAATTTAGTGGCATGTCCTATAACACCTTTCCTTGTCTTCGTCTCTTCAGAGTTATTTTCCAGTTTTTGTATCCATTTCTTGTGGTGAGACAATTCCTTAAAGGCTCTTTTAGTGCTTCTAAAGTTATTTAGATTTCGTGATATTACTCGTTCTCGGTGTTTGCTGTAGTCAGATTTGATTGATTTGTTGGTTAGTTTAAAAAGTTTAGCAAGTTCCTTTTTCATTTCTGTGCTTTTATTTTTTGTTTTTATTATTTCTGTTCGTTTTTTTATTAGGTGTTTAGTATGTTCGCTAAGTATTGAGTGCTGCTTTCTATGAATCTCATTGTTATTTTTTAAACTGGATAGTATGTTTTCTTCAACCAAATCATAGTAAATTTGAACACTCTCGGGTGTGGTAGTTATGTTATTTTCAATATTATACTTCAGACAATTGTTGTACTTTATGGCTTCGTCATCTGTTCTTGGAGTTTTTGAAATTGTTTTAAAGTTTTTCCTGCTTTTCTTTGATTGATGTAAGTGGAATGTTGCCCGTAGTAATCTGTGGTCTGAAGCGAATTTGACTTGGTTTAGGACTTCGATATTGTTTACCATGTAAGGTTTATTTGTCATTATATAGTCGATTTCATTTTTTATTTTCTGATTAGGAGATATCCAGGTCCATCTTTTTTTAGCTTTTTTCTTATAAAATGTGTTGATTATTGACAATTTATGTTCGAGAGCATAGTCTATTAGTCTTTCGCCCCTTTTGTTTCGTTCTCCATAACCGTAACTACCCATGCACAAACTTTCTTCAGTTTTAGGCCGCCCTATTTTTGCGTTGAAGTCGCCCATAACTATCAGTTTTTCATCAGCTAGAGAGTGCGCTTTTTCCATATCGTTGTAAAATGTCTGGATTTCGTCTTCTTGCGACGCCTCTGTTGGCGCATATGCTTGGATTATGGATATCTTACATTCTTCGATTTCTAGTTGCAAAAGGGCAACTCTTTCAGAGATCCCTGTGAAATTAGATATTTTGTTTTTGTGTTTTTTCTTTACTAGGAATCCTACCCCATGTAAGCCTTTTCTTTGCCCAATATAACATAGAATGTATTCTTTATATTCTTCGATGTTACAGCCAATTTTCTTTATTTCAGATAGTCCCAATATGTCAAAGTTAATATCTTCTAGTGCATAAGTTAGTTGTAGATATCTTTCAGTTGATGAAAGCGATCTCACATTGAATGTCCCTATTATCATAGAGGAACATTTTTCTTTTTTCTTTTCGTCCTTGATACTAGTATAGTTCTTATTATAATTAGTTTTCAGCGGAGGGTGGTGGTCTAATTTCCCACGGGGACCAGCCGGCTTGGGAAATGAGTTTTTTATATATGTGGTGTGTGTGTTGTATGTGGGGGAGGCCTCGGGTTCTCATGCATCTTCAGTTCTATTTATGTAACTCATCATTGTGTTCTTGTTTGTTTTATATTTTTTGTTAATTTGTGTAGATGGCCTTTGTTGGAGCTGGGTTGTCGTACCTTCAGTGAGATGGGGTTGGTGAGAAACTGCTTGCGGTGGTGTTGCGGAAAGTTGCCTTTTATTTGTGTTTGTTTCTTTGTTGTTTCGTTTTATAACAAGTTTGTCATATTTTATGAAGGCCGTATTGCCCTTTTCCTTTTCCTGTCGCTGTTGTTCTTTTAGTTCCTCTCTCTTTTTCAGAATATTTACCGGGAATTCCTCAGTTATGTAAATATTTGTGCCTTCTAGGTTCTTTTTCTTCTTTAGAATGTTGATTTTTTTTCCTAATGTAGTGAATGCTACCGATATAGGCCTTGATTTGCTCCCCTTTTTGCCAATTCTTCTGATTGACTGAATTTCAAATTCCTGAATTTTTTCTTTAATTTTGTTGTTTATGATTTCTAAAATATTGTTCTGTAAGTCAAAGTACGACTTCTCGCTCTCGTTTTCCTCAACTCCGAAAAATATTACATTTCTCTGTACGCTAGTTTTTTCGAGTATGTAAAGTCTTTTTTCCTGATCTTCTAATTTTGATTTTAAGTCGGTTAATTCCTCGTTTATCTCACCAAATTTTGAGTCTAAATGTGTTGTTATTTTGGTGGTAATTTTCTCTTCAAGTTGCGCAACATTCGAATCTATAGCGGTGAATCTCTGTGTGAACTCGGTTTTCATGTCTATAATTAGTTTTTTTAAGTCCTCCATATTAAGTAAGGCCTTGCTCATTTAACTTATCTCACAGGTAGCGCGCCCTATCGGTGGGCTGTTGTATTATTGTGAGAGTTAGTTCTTTCTAAACGTGATGCTGGTAATCGATTCGCCTCGTATAGGACTTCGTAGTTATAGCTTCGCTCAACAGTAGTTTGAAAAGTATAAGGTACCTAAATTACATTTTACTCCTAAATATTCACCTCATATTAATACAGTCGAGAGTTACAACAAAACTATAATGACCGCTATCTCAACGTTTATCACTACTGATCAACGTGTTCGGCATTTGACAGACGTGGATACCGCTAGGCTAGTATATTTTAGTTATTTTCATAGCATCATGTCCTACGGTATCTTGCTTTGGGGGCGGGCTGCAGATATTGATTCTATTTTTATTCTGCAAAAGCGGGCTGTCAGAGCCATCTATAATTTCAGCAGACGCGAGTCTCTAAGAGAATTGTTTAAACAGATTAACATCATGACGGTACCTTGTCAATACATATATGAAAACATTATGCAAGTTCGAAAACCTTTTAATAAAATAAGTGACAGACATAGTGTTTATACTAGAAATAGGAACAAATTAGATCAGCCAAGATTCAGATTGTCAAAAGTTCATACTTCTTTTATGGGGTACTGTGTAAAATTTTATAATAAAATACCTCTGGATATTCCACAACTAAATGAAAGACAATTTAAAACATGTATTAAACGCACACTGTGTAGACAAGCATATTATAAATTAGAAGACTACATCAATGATAAAAATGCTTGGCTAAATGCTGGTCCTGCTCCACAGGCAGTTTAGGGAATTTCCTAATTGGAGGAATGTTAAAATAATAATAATAATAATATGTGGGGGACATTTTCACACACGGCCATCTGACCCCAAACTAGGGAGACCCTGTACTATGGGTGTCAGACAGCTGATATACATACACAAATACATTTTATTTTTTTTGTAAATACATACATATATAGATAAACAACACCCAGACACAAGGCAAACACAAGTGCTCATCACACAAATGTTTACACTGGGCGGGAATCGAACCCGCAACACGCTGCGCAGCAGTCGATCGCTCAGCCACTGCGTCAACCGTGTCGTCGTCGAATGTTGTTTCCTACCCCTTTTTTTATTGACATGAATAACGAGTATCGTTATTATTATACACAAATATATTTTTATTACTTTTTCGACATTTTTAGAAACATTGAAAACCTCAGTTTTGTATATTTTAGCAGCACTATTTCAATTTTGTAAATGTGAGTACCATGGAGCCATATATTAAGTAAATTATTATATGTTTGACATAAATCAGCATGGCGGTTGAGAGATTTTTCATGCTCACTCAAATGTCTCGCTGATGGTGGCGCGTGTGTTGGATCATTCAACTCCCTCCAAAATGGTTGAGCTGAATGGTGCTGATTTACGCGTCATGTTCGTGAACGGGCGCTGTCAGGAGAGATTGGTCAACTCTTAAAAGTCATTAGGAAGCGCAACACCGTGATAACCCGACTATATTAAGGTGGTTACAAAAAAGCGACCGCGCAGTACATTATGCTACCTTCTAAAAGGTTGTCATGCTCACTCAAATGTCTCGCTGATGGTGGCGCGTGTGTTGGATCATTCAACTCCCTCCAAAATGGTTGAGCTGAATGGTGCTGATTTACGCGTCATGTTCGTGAACGGGCGCTGTCAGTAGAGATTGGTCAACTCTTAAAATTAAAAGCCATTAGGAAGCGCAACACCGTGATAACCCGACTATATTAAGGTGGTTACAAAAAAGCGACCGCGCAGTACATTATGCTACCTTCTAAAATGTTTAGTATAATACACCTTACAAGTTCGGTACAGACGCGTACACTGTTCAATATTCGATGTGATTTTTAAATAATTGAAGTCATTTTTAGAATACAACTATCCGTATTTAGCTAGGAAAAACTATTGTGATGTTTGAAATTAGACTATAAAACAGTGGGGCTTACTGTAAGCACTTTATTACTTACATTGTGATGATAGATTATATTACCATCACTTTGTGATTTTTAAACGATATATGTAAGTATTAGAAATTAAAACATTTATTCTATATCTGTTATTTTCTGCGATGGTTTTAAATCTTAATTTATACTTTAAAAGTGAAGATTTGTATTACTAAAGACAAAGTGTAAAGTAAAATTTAAAAAGTAATGGAAAATGCCATAAGAACAGTATTGCTACCTGTGATTGTTTTAAAGTTTTATCAATATTTTGAAAGTTTTATTGAAATGATTATTTTACCTGTAAATAAAATTTAATAACACAAATTCAAAACACTTGTGTACACATCCGTACTAAACTTGTAAACCTATCCTACATATTTAAGAAGGTAGCATAATGTACTGCGCGGTCGCTTTTTTGTAACCACCTTAATATGGTCGGGTTATCACGGTGTTGCGCTTCCTAACGGCTTTTATTTTATTATCTCGTTAATTATTGTATGTACTGCGCTGAACTTTTACAGGAATATAACTGAACAAAGTAACTAATTATTGATATATCATTTAGTTTATATATTCACATACAGGGTTATCGGAGGCCAAATAACTAAGCGCGCATTATGACCGTCAAAGTGGAGAACTGAATTTCATCATATTTTGTTTATTACTAACAGGATACTAATGAAACTTCACATACATTTGTAGACAGATGCAAACTACAAAACAACGTTTAAAGTAAGTCTTTCGAGCTCTTATTCAAAGTGTTAGGACCTATTGAAGTGTTTTTATATTTCATTAAATAACCTTTGAATGGTGCATTAAGGCGAGGTATTCCGAATATTAGCAATTTTTGTTAATTTTTGAACGTCTGTATTTATTTTTAAGATAAACCTAGAATTATGAAATTGGTATTTTCTCAAAATATAACATATTATTTAGTCTTTCGGAAAGACAGAAACATAATTAATAACAATTTACTCATTAGAAAAAAAATATAAAGATGACCCTAAATTAAAACTTAAAACGTCGATTACTCCGAGATCTCATCACTAAATGATAAACACACAAATAAATAATAACCTACATAAATCCTAAATCTAACGGGCGGTCGCGTTCCCTCTGACGGCCCCGACCGTCGACCAGTACCCGTCGAGACACCGGAGCGGAAGGTTGTATCGCTGTTTTGTACAAAAATAATACATATAATATTTTAGTCAAAGTTCGTCCCCGTGATTAGGTATTTATTAAAATGGGCAATAAAATAAATGGAAGAAGATTTATAAAATTAAAATTAAAGGAACACCGATTTCTGTTACAAAAAAAAATGGTTGGTAGGTAAGTGCCTGCCTACTCGCTTTACTTTTATAATACATAATTAGATTACTAACATTTCCCATAGGTAGGTAGGTATATATAATTATAATAATAGCAATAAATAAATAAATTATAAATAAATAATAAATCAATTATAAATAACCAATAAAAAATTATAAATAAATAAAAATAATAAATAAATAATAAATAGATAATAAACACATAATAAATAAATATTAAATAAATAATAAATGAATAAATAATAAACGAATAAATAATAAATGAATAAATAATAAATAAATAAATAATAAATGAATAAATAATAAATAATAAATAATAAATAACAAATAATAAATAATAAATAACAAATAATAAATAATAAATAAATAAATAATTAATACATAATAAATAAATAATAAATAATAAATAATAAATAAATAATAAATAATAAATAACAAATAATATATAATATATAATAAATAATAAATAACAAATAATAAATAAATAAATAATTAATACATAATAAATAAATTAATAATAAATAAATAATAAATAAGTAATAAATAAATAATAAATAATAAATAAATAACAAATAATAAATAATAAATAACAAATAATAAATAATAAATAATAAATAAATAATTAATACATAATAAATAAATAATAAATAATAAGTAACAAATAATAAATAATAAATAATAAATAATAAATAATAAATAATACATAATAAATAATAAATAATAAATAATAAATAATAAATAATAAATAATAAATAATAAATAATAAATAATAAATAATAAATAACAAATAACAAATAACAAATAACAAATAATAAATAATAAATAACAAATAATACATAATACATAATACATAATACATAATAAATAATAAATAACAAATAATTCATAATAAATAATAAATAATAAACAATAATAATATACCAATCTACCGTAAATGCGTCTACGGATACTGCGTCAGGGTCTTGTTTCCATGAGATGAATCTGGTACACTTCGCATTATCACGCGACGCGAATAAGTCGATGTCAGGTTGACCAAAATATTTTATAATGTCTTAGAACGACTCATCGAAAAGTGACCATTCAGTATCTGGGTTAACTACTCTAGACGCGTCTAGAGTAGTTAACCCAGATACTGAATGGTCACTGCACGGTTTTCTTTGGTATTCACATATGATGCATATACCCAAAGGTTGCGCTGTTCACACCATTTCCAAAGGGATCTAGCCAAGTAGTTTAAGTGAGGGTATTATATACCCCCCATACGATTCACATAACTGATTGCTGTGGTGTTATCCACGCGTATTAATATTGCGCAGTTGGTTGCGTCGCTAGCAAAAGACTTCAAACCCAAAAATCAGCTCTAAGTAATTTATATGATGAAACAGAAGGGCATAAATGAAAAAGGCAGAACTGTCTAGTACACACTGGTTTAATAAAATCAATAGTCAATCAAACAGAGTTTTAGCTTACTCGGATAATTGCAGCAACAAGAGAGAGAAATTCGGCTGTTGGTAGTCGCTACGTCCCCGCCAGGGGGCGCGGCAGGCGGGTTACGGGCATGGCCCTTGTCCCGCGGTATAATTCGGTGCCCGTTAAAACGGGCACGTCCATTGGGTGGCCGTTAAGGCCTGGCCTGGGGCAGGTGCGTTGGTGGCGCAACATGCCAACGTGTGTGGATGCATTGGTAATCAGCAGGAGTGCCACGGTACTTACACGTACCGCGTTCTTCACGTCACCCCGGCGGTCTGTCTCCGCCAGGTGGGACCTCCGGTTCCCCGGAGGAGGCCCAGCGGAAGACGACCAGCGACAGAGGCGACGACTCACGGCGCTCCCCGCTGAAGATGTGGACCCCCGTCTGCGCACGCTTCCAGGTCGAGCCGGTCACGCGAGCTGACTAAGGGGCCGTCATGTGTGTGTGAGCGGCATTGTGTTGTGTTACACCGTTCGTGTTAGCGATAGAATTGCGAGCCCGCGCCGCACATTCAACGCGTGAGTTTATGTGCTTGTGAAGTTGCGTATGTATGGGGTTCAGTGCGCGTCATGCCTTTTTTTTTTTTTTTTTTTTTTACGTGGGGAAATCCTCATGGACTGTCCCCCGTCTGGGGAAGACGGGAGGGTGTGCCGGACTCCTACCGGCTAAAACCACCACGGTGTTCCTCGACTGACCTATGGGCGGGGGTACGGGATTCGCTCGCGCATGCACCGCGCCCCCGCCAGGCTATGATCCGCTTACATGGCGGATCCCGTCGACCTCGGCGGTCTGAGCGCCGCCGAATACTCTAGTGTGGCGCGCGCAGAACACGGCGCGCCGCCTACACGGGCCTGCATCTGGTCGGGTGGTGGACTGCCCCTAAGTCGACCACCCGCAGGCCGGCAACTCATGGAGGCCGGAGGTCATTAAGCGCCCTCCGGCGCCCAGTGCGTCTTCTCCTGGAGGGAAGCGAGGCAGTTGCTTCCCTCACCCTCTCTGCCGCCTCTTTTGCGTGCATGACATGCTCGCAAAAAGAGGCGACAGCCTCCCACGCACTCTCGCTCCGGACCATCGAAAGAACGATGTTCGGGAGCGAGAGGTCACCTACTGCTGCGGAGAGTTCACGGCGCTGCTCTGCCCAAGCTGGGCACTCAGCCAGCGTGTGCTGCGCCGTGTCCTCCAGGCAATCTCCGCAGTGGTGACAACCGGGCGATTGTTCGCGGCCTATGCGACACAGATACTTCCCGAAACAGCCATGTCCGGTCAGTATCTGCGTCAGCCGGAACGTAAGGGCGCCGTGTCGGCGCCCTAACCAATCCTCCATGATGGGCCTTACCGCCGAAGTGCGCGTCATGCCTATATTAACTTAGTACACGACGCACACTGGGTGTATGTGATGTGTGTGGAGTATTATTGTGTGAGTAAGCCGAGTGTAGGTGAAGGCGGCTTACTCAGGCGTCAGTCCGGTGGGTTGGGGTCGTCAGCGTCCGGCAATAGGTCGCGGGGTAGGCCCCTCCTGTCAGGTGGGCGCGCATGCCAGGGCGCTAAATGCTTGACGTGAGGCCAAGCAGATGCGTCGGCACGCGCAAACATGGTTGACGCGAGGCGCCTGCAGTGGTCGTCCAGGCTCTCGATCCTAAGATCCCGCTGGATTACGCTGTTCCTCACGTAGCGAGGGGCAGCGGTAATTTTCCGCAGCGCTTGGTTCTGCTGCGCGCGGAGAAGCTTCTTGTTGGACTCGCTAGGGAGGGCGAGCCAAGCTGGGGCAGCGTACGTGAGAAGCGGGCGAATGTACGTCTTGTATACACCCAGCTTGGCACGCAGCGGGAGCCGCCTCCCGCCTCCCATGAGAGGACCGGGTGGAGCAGAGCGCGGGCTGCTCTGCCCTTTGCGGCGACCTTGCGGACGTGACTTCCCATGGTGAGCCGACGATCGATGGTGACCCCTAGGTACTTGACTCGTCCTGTGCGGGCTAATAAATGCTTTTTCTTTCTTTCTTTCTTTCTTTCTTGCAGCTGTAAGGGTGGTGGGAGGTTGGCGCCTCCAGCGAGCAGCGCCTGTGTCTTACTCACGTTAACCGACAACCGCCACTTCGACAGCCAGTCGGGAAGCAGGTTGAGAGCGCGCTGCATTTTGACGACCGCGTGTCTCGCTTTGATCGAAGTCGAGATGTACGCGGCGTCGTCAGCATACAGCGCGAGCGTGGTATCCTGCGTCGTGGGGATATCGTCGGTATAACATGAGTAGCACAGCGGCGAGACACAACTACCCTGCGGTACCCCTGCCACTATCTGGCGCGCGCCTGACAGCGCACCGTCGACCACCACCCTGAAGGTCCTGTGGGAGAGGAAGGAGGAGACTACCATTACGACGCGACGGGGCGAGTCTGACTTCGATATTTTGAAAAGCAGACCGGCGTGCCAAACGCGATCAAATGCTTTTTCTATGTCGAGGAATACTGCAACTGCGTGTTCTTTCTTATTTAATGACGCCGTAAGTAAGTGCAGTACCCTCGACAGCTGGAGCGTCGTGCTGTGTTCCGAGCGGAACCCGAACTGTTCCGGGCGAGGCGTTAGAAGAGAGAGAAAATGAGCTCGCATGGCATTAAATAGCATCTCCCCCACCGGTGGCGTCCGGTAGTTATGGCGGTAGCTTGGGTTGGCTTGGCTTGGCTAGGATTGGCTGGCTTGAGTGGCGTCCTGTGATTGGCTCAGGCGGTGTGGTGTAACATTCGGCCGTCCTGCAACAATGATTGCTCCCGCAATGGAAGTGAACTTGGTTAACTTTCAAGTAGGTCAATAAGGTTTTCAGTTTCAAGTTGTTCGTCAGAACTACTGGCACTGTCAGATATAGGGACCGTGCTGCGATAAGGTCTTAAGGAATCAACTGCAACCAAGCCTGTGAAGGCTTTGTACCCTCGGAGTCCCTTGATACTTCGGATCCTATATCTATCATTGCCCACCACCTTAGTTACAATATACGGGCCTGAGTAAATGTCATCTAGTTTAGTGTTAACTTTTGTGGCACTGCTTGTCGGTGCTTGCCGCCATAGTACTAAGTCACCTTTTTTGTAGATATGGCTTGTTTTGCGTTTCTTGTCAAAGTTCCGCTTCATCCTATCGCTTGCTACCCTTAACTGAGCACTAGCTTTGTTACGCCTAACCTCCACTGACTCACTTATACTTTCGTCAGTCATAACATCACAACGTGGCCTAGAACTTTTGGCAAACATCAAATCATAAGGCCTGTAGGTTGTACTTTCATTTGTGGTATTGTTGATACCCCAGAGAATGTCTGGTAAGCTGTTGGCCCAATTATTTGCAGCTTCGCTAGGGTCTGTGGCGCGCAACGCATTTAATATGGTCCGGTTCGAGCGTCCTACTTGACCATTGGCTCGCGGGCAAGCAACTGAAGTCAAGATATGTCTAAACTGTCTGTCCGTTGCAAACTTCTTAAAATATCTACTGGTGAAAGCCTTTCCATGATCAGTTACAAGTTTATCCGGGTATCCAAATAAGCTAAATATTTTTTTTAGTGTTCTAATACTTTCTACTGAATTGACCGTTCGAGTGGGCTCAGCAATAACGAATTTTGAAAAAGCATCTGTCATAACTAGCATATACTGATAACCTTTCACTGTTTTGCAAAAAGGGCCTAAATGGTCGACATGCACCATGAGCATAGGCTCTGTAGGTTTGGAAATAGGGAACAATTTTCCTTCTTTCTTTCCATGATCACCTTTACCATAAGCACAATAAAGGCATGCATTAACATATTTTTGAATAAAGCGAGTCATTTTGGGAAACCAATAATCTTTTTTTATTAAATCCATATATCTTTGGATACCTACATGTCCAATATCATCATGGTGCATCTGGACCAGCCTCCATCGAGCTAATGCTGGCACTACAAGGCGATTACCATGCAATGTCTTTCTATATAACCTATCATTTAAGATCACATAATTGTTGGTTATTTCAGTAGCAGCTGAGTCATCTCTAAGCTGGTCAATGATTCGCTTTAATTTGTCATCCTGGTACTGGACGGTATAGAACCAGTCTGACACTTCAAGGCGATTGACATTTCTAATATCGACTGGGTTCCTACTTAACGCGTCTACGTGTTGCATTCTTTCCCCGGGTCTATACTCTACACTCATATCAAAGTCTTGGATTGACAACCACCATCTGGCAATGCGCGGGATAATGTCACGTTTGGTTAGTGTGGCACGAACAGCTGTGCAGTCAGTCACGATCTTAACGTGTTTACCTACAATATACACCCTAAATCTACGCAACGATTCGACAACGGCGAGCGTTTCAAGCTCGTAACTATGGTACATGCTTTCTTTTTTGCTAGTTACCCTACTAAAATACATAACGGGGCGTAGTGAATTATCATTCTGTTTTTGCAATAAAATGCCAGCGATACCTGATTTGCATGCATCTGTGTGAATCTCCGTTGGCAGTGCAGGGTCATATAAAGCAAGTATGGGTTTTGTACACAAACACTGTTTTAGTTTTTCAAAACTATTAGATTGTTCACTGCCCCAATGCCACACAGCGTTTTTCTTTGTTAAATCTGTTATTGGGCGCGCAATTATTGCGAAATTTTGAATAAAACGGAAATAACTACATAACCCAATAAATTGACGTATCTCGTGAATGTTACTAGGAATAGGAAACCGCGACACTGCTGCCAATTTCGATTCACCAGGTTGAATGCCATCCGATGAAATTTCATGTCCTAAATATGTGATTTTATTTTGTAAAAATGAACACTTATTCATATTTAGCTTTAAATTTTCTGAGTTAAATTTTTGAAGAACCTGCTCTAAAATATCTAAACCAGACTGCACATCGACTGAAGGTAGTAACAAGTCGTCTAAAAATGCTAATACCTCGCATTCGTTCGAAAAGTCGTTAGAAGTTTTCATCCTACCGTCTTTAGAAGCGTTATTGGAATTTCGTATAGAATCTACGATTTTGTTTATGAGTCGCATAAAAACAGACGGTGCGTTAGCTAGACCAAACGGAACACGGGTATATTCAAAGTGACCCTGCGGTGTTATAAAAGCTGTTTTGTGTATGTCTTCAGGGACGATTTTAACCTGATGGTAACTTTGTGCTAAATCAAGACTTGTGAAAAAATTCTTGCCTGCTAACTTCGAGACCTGATCATCAATATTGGGTAACGGATACCTATCTTTGACTGTGATGGCGTTAAGCGCCCGATAGTCGACACATAGCCTGCTGTCGCCGATCTTCTGTTTTACAAGGATAACTGGAGAATCAAAACAAGACTCTGACTCTCGGACAATACCAGCGTCTAATAACTCGGAAACTTTGGATCTAACTATATTCTGCTCGCTATGGGACAAACGGTAAGGTTGGCGGTATATAGGCTGTTCACTTGTTAATTTTATTTTCATTTGTAATAAATCTCTACATCCTAAGTCATGTGTTTTACTCGCAAAACAGTTACTGTAATTCGTCAATAAAGTGATTAAACTATCGTGATCAATTTACCCGACCTGATATCATCTATGTTCACTCCCCCAATTGCGCTTACATTGGCTAGACTAGTGTGTAACAGAGACGCAATAGGATGACTGTAGTCATTATTGGCTTTGGCTGCAGAAGTCGAAGGCAAAGTGTAATTTTGTAGGCTAACTTGAACATCCGATAGTGGCGAAGTGATGCAGCTGTCGGCTCTGGTCAGTACTTCGCCAGGCTGCCAGATGATGTTTTGAGCGCCATTGTTGATGATCTTGATATACCCGACGGAGCCTCGTAGCAGGGTGGCTGGAATAGAGTAGGTTAAACCTCGCAGCTCATAATGTTGTGGCGTAGTGACGATATTGTTATCTTCATCGTTGTCTAACACGTTAACTTTGATGATTGAAAGTCCGGGCAGTAGGCACTCTTCTCCTGCAGTGACGACCTTGAAGCGAGAGCGTTCTTCGATTACATCCATGTGTCTTGTAAAGTCGGTCTCTTGTTTGAGGGTGGCTTTTCCTTCGGCGACCACCAAAGTCATGCCGTCGCTGTTGATAATCGGCTGCCCAACCAATAGATTTATATTCCCCATATCCACATTTGATAAATGAGCGTTACAGGGGATAAGTATGTCATCGATTTCCAGCTGGAAAACTACTTCCCCGCAGCTAGGTAAATGTTCTCCAGAGAATCCTTTGAGGACGGTGTTAGACGGGTTGATTTCGAGATTCAGTAGTTTTGACACGTGAGTAGAGAGCACGTTAACTTGACTGCCGGTATCAATGTAAGACTTAACGTATATGCCATTTGTTGTGGTTCTGTAGAAACTTGATTTCTTTGACTTTTTCATCGGCTGGTGTCCCAGGTTTCGGGGTGTTTACGCAGCGCGTAGAAATGTGGCCTTGCTTACCGCACTTGAAGCATGTTCGCGAATCTGGATATGGGCAGTTACGTAGTATGTGGCCCGTTTTTTTACAGCGCGGACACGGGTCTGTGTCAGGGTTAATAGGGTTATATTTTTTATCGTTTCCTTGTCGATTATTGATATCCTTGTTTGGCGCACATATTCCGCTTGATGTTGACGGCGGTTGGTAGTCATCCAGTGCACAAAGAAACCCTTCGTATAATTCTTCAGGTAGGGCGCACTGGTAAGCTCTCGCATTCGCTTGGAGTGATTGTGGTAGACCGCGAATGATGCAGGAAACAGTGGCGTTGTCGGATAACTTACACCGAAAGCACATGGCCACTTTGTCCTGGTAGTATTTCGTCATCGATTGCGTAGCTTGTTTCTTCCTGTTCATCATCTCTTCTTACATGTTCCCGAAATCACGATGTCTGGGAAAGGCGCGCATTAACATCTGCTTCCAAATTTCCCAGGCATAATCGTATTCATCATGACGATTGTACCATCTTCGAGCTTGACCTCTTAATCTATCTTGCAGGTAAAATGACTTCGTAGTTTCACTCCAGCCATGAATTTCGCCGAGTTGATCAATCTTTTTGAGCCATGCTGACACAGTAGTGCATTCTTCACTGTCGGGGTCGAACTCTGGTATCAGTGAGGCCGCGCGGACTTCCATTTGCTATGTACTTGAGCGTTCTTGCAAACGGAACCCCATCCTGACCTCGAGGCATCGGTATAGATTTCAATATCAAAGTTTGGCTGACGCATAAAGTTGTGGGATGTATCAACAGTTGACAGCCACCAGTTTAAATCCTCTAATATAATATTAGGTAGGCTAATTTTTTCTTCGTAATCATTATTATGCTTAAGTAATGCTAGAAACTTCTGTCGCTCTAAAATCTTAGTGTATACCTAAGCATACTTAACGGCTGGGCAAGCGGCGACTAGAATACCGATAAAGCGAGCTAATTCGCGGATAGAATATGTCTGTAATTTCGTAAATTTAGTAACTAACTTGACAATGTTACGTCGCTTATCAGGAGGCAATTCTATACTGAGATTCTTAGTATCGTAACAAAATCCTAAATAGGTACTTGCAGAATTGTCGCGGTCTTAACATAGGTACTTTTATCATAATTGACAACGAATCGTAGAAATTCGAGTAGATTCAAAGTTTCATTTACATTATCAGGACAGCTTTTGTATGTATTTCCAATACATAAGATATCGTCTAAATAACAGACTGACTGATAACCATGATGTCTGAGGTAAGCTTTGACTTCCTTCATAATCTTAGTGAAAACCCGTGGAGCAACAGACAAGCCAAACGGCATGCAATTAAAGCTGTATGTGTGAGTTTTTAGCGAATTGGTGGGTTGAAATTGAAATTTTAAATATTTACGGTCAGTATGCCTAATGGCTAAGAGAAAATACGCATCTTTAAGATCGATAGTGGCCAGGTACCCATTGTGTGATATCAATTTACATGCTGTTCGGTAATCCTCCATTTTAAAATGTTCGTTCCTGATTAATTTATTTAATGTTTTTAGATTTAATATAAAACGTTTGTCGCCATTAGGTTTTAGAGTAAGAAATATTTTAGAAATAAATTGATCTTTAGTCACATTGCACTCTGAGATAGCCCCTAAAGATTTAAGTTTCATAATGGTTTTAGTCATATCTGATTTATCAGAATTTGATAGATTATTTTTAGGTATTATTGATTGTCTTACAGGTACATCGAACGCAATTGGATAACCATTTTTTAACCAATCAAGAACAACATTGTTGTTCGTTATTTTTGACCATCTGTCATAAAAGTGGGTAAGTCTACCCGCGTGTATCTGCGTTATCGGTGACTCTGAGCGGGAGGCCGAAGTTTGTCTTGCGGCGGCTGCGCTGACGTCATGTATGGACGGCGATTCGCCGCCGTATTCACCCCCCCCCCCCCCTGTTCGCCGGGTATCGAGGAGGCGGGTTCCAGTTTCCCTGGTAGGACGGACGGGTACTAGGCTGTTGTGGCGGCTTCGAAACATTCGGAGTCTTTTTGATGGAAAGACCTTGCTTTTTAATGGCCTTGGCGGCTTTTATTTTATCTGATAAAGACGAGTCAAACAGTGATTCATCCCGTTCGGACTCGTTAATAATATTTATAAATGCCTTGTCCAAACTAGGAGTGATTAATTTAACTCGAGTCTGCGTTGCTAAGTAGTGCGAATCACACAGTAAACGGCAACCATTGCTCAAGTGTTTCATAGCTTGAACCTTGTCATAAAAGTTAAAAGTAAATCCATACCTCTGTTGATGGCGGTGATGCCAGTACCTAATTGTTGTTGAGACGCTGTAAGTGTCTTGTCGCGGTTGCGAACCATGTCCGGTACCGCTGCCGCGATCTCAGCGTTCAATTTAGGCGCTTGAAGGAACCTACAGTTGTCTGGTACAAGGTACTCTTTCAATACCTTGTCCTTATTTTCTTTAGGCATTCCTTTCCTTAGCAAAGGAAGCCACAACTGCAATAGATTATTGTGGATGTTATCGCCATAGTCAGGCGAGTCTGACGTGGATTCACTGAGTGCCGACAGTAGGTCTGGGTCTAACTCAGGTTCTATGCTACCAGCGGCTTCCTCTTGAGGGGCATGGCGGGCAACGTTAGTGAAAATTTTAAGTTGTGGAAACAAAAATTTGAGTTCTATTATGAAGCAAGCGGAGCATAAACACCCGAAAAACTATCCGAAGTCCAAAAGAAGTCATTGCTTCTACACTGCTTGGGAGAGGAAGCTCTGGTCATTTACAACAATTTTGATAATAAAGAGGAACTGACATTTGAACAAGTGATGGAAAAGATAGAAGCTTACTGTGTTCCCATGACTAACGAAACTTATTTGCGACATCAGTTCCTTAGCAGAAAAATGAAGGAAGGCGAGACATAATATGATAATTTTATAACCGACCTAAAGAAAATTTCCAAGCAATGCAATTTCAAAGACTTGAGAGATGGACTAATTAGAGATCAAATTATCATGGGCATCAGAGATAAAAGTCTAAAGGAAAGGTTGCTCAAAGAAAGTGAACTCACACTGGATAGATGTATATCATTATGCAAAGCGAATGAGGCAGCTGCAAATCAGGTAAAGGAAATGGTTCAAGAAATTGGTGCCATAGATTTAGAGAAAGAGAATCAAGTACATGTGGTAGAACAAACAAAAAGAAAAGGAAGGCAAGAGTACAACATTAATAGGAAGAAACAAATAGGAAACAAAGATGTGACTTTAAGAAAATGTTATAGATGTGGCGAGCAGCATGGAAAGTTTTGTCCAGCATATGGTAGAAAATGTGCAGGCTGCGGCATCTACGGACATTATGCATCAATGTGCCGCAGAAATAAAAACAAGAAGTGTCAGTTCTAGAGTGTGATGAAGAAGATGAAGATGAGCTTTTTGTGGGGACACTAACAATGACACCAGACAGAGAATGGTAAGTGATACTAAAATTAAACAGAACATTAAATATTAAATTTAAAATAGATACAGGTTCGCAAGCTAACATTTTAACTTTAGCGATTGTAAAAAAGTTACAATTAACTTTACAAAAATGCAAAACAAAATTAAAAAATTTTGATGGTTCAGAAATAAAATATGAAGGTATTTGTGTAGGAAAACTATCAAATAGTGATAAAACTATTAAATGTCAATTTCATGTAGTGAATTTTAAGACATCATGTATCATTGGATTAGAGTCAGCAATAAAACTTGGCTTAATAAACAAAGTCAATGTCATTGAGAAGAAATCAGAAGTAGATTTAATTGTTCAGAAGTATGAACCCTTATTTAGTGGATTAGGAAAAATTGATTATACATATAACATAAAATTAGTAAAAAATGCTATACCTGTTGCAGAAAGACCAAGGAAATTACCATTCAGCCTACAAGACAAAATTAAACAAGAACTAGACCGACTTGAAAGTCTAGGTGTGGTGCGAAGGGTGTGTGAGCCGACTCAATGGGTATCATCTATGGTGGTGGTAAGCCAAAATGAAAATAAAGTACGAGTATGTTTAGGCCCTCAGAATTTGAATAAGGCCATAATTAGAGAAAGACATATGATGCCAACATTTGAGGAGCTAGTTTCTCAATACTCAATACTCAATATCTTTATTGCTTTTCCATAAGTACAAATATGCTTAGGTGGTAGGTGTGTTAGGATCATTATGGACCCTGATCGGGCACAGCAAATGGGTAGAAGAGAGGAAGCTCTGTTTTAGATAAATACTATATTAACGTAGGATGTATAGTTAACTAAAAAATTATCAATTACATTATTGTTATTATTATTATTTATATTTATTTATTTATTGAAAATGCCTAAGGCAAAATATTTTTCTGTTCTAGACGCTCATAAAGGATTTTATTAGATATCTTTATCTCCAGAAAGTCAACTACTCACTACTTTTAATGCAGGTCACCTGGGACGTTACTGTTATTTAAGATTACCTTTTGGTCTTAGTTCAGCACCAGAAGTTTTTGGTAAATGCTTTTCAGACATATTTAAAGAGGTTGAAGGGGTTCAATTATATGTTGATGAGATTATAGTATATGGAGAAAACTTAGATCAACATGATAGTAGATTAGAAACAGTTTTAAAAACAGCACAAAAAGCGGGAGTCAAATTTAATACAGAAAAATGTCATTTTGGAGTACAAGAAGTGAAGTATGTTGGACACATACTAACTAACGAGGGGTTAAAACCAGATCCAGAGAAAATTAGGGCTATTTTAGATATGAGAGAACCAAAAGATAAGAAACAGTTACAAAATATATTAGGAATGATAACTTACATAGCCAAATTTATACCCAATGCTTCTGACATAACACACTCTTTTCGTGACTTGCTTAAAAAAGATTCATCATTTATATGGGGCGATAAACAAAAACAAGATTATCAAAAACTTAAAGAATTTTTGACCTCACCAAAAGTATTGAAATTTTTCAATCCAAACATACCTATAACATTGTCAGTAGATAGTAGCAGTACAGGCCTTGGGGCGGTCCTTTTACAAGAAAATATGCCTGTAGTTTATGCATCAAAGGCATTAACTGAAACTCAGACTAAATGGGCTCAAATTGAAAAAGAAATGTTGGCTATAGTATATGCGTGTGAAAAATTTCATCAATATATTTATGGCAAGAAGATTGTAGTTGAGTCGGATCATAAACCCTTGGAACAAATATTTGAAAAACTAGCTTCTGCCCGCGACTTCGTACGCGGATCCTGTTGCTTATGCCAGCGACAACGGGGTCGGCAAAATCGAAGATCTGAAACGTCTGATGTCGAATTCTAAGAGCCCGGGGACGGGAAAACAACGGGATGCGCGAGATGATTCGAGACGTCCAAAAAGTACAATTTTGAATAATACCTCCGATGGCGGAATATGTGGCGTAGTCAATCATAGGAGTATAGGTACGTAAATGAACTCCGTTCCTTATCAACCCAAGGAAGGTCGCCATGACCTACGGCTATATCTTGAGACACATCCGATTCTTCAGATGATATCGACATTCTGTTCAGAGAATGTCAAAGTCAATCAGAATTCAAACGTTCGTTGCGCTCTTCTTCTGTCGTTTCATGCCGTACTCCAGCAATTCTTTTTCTCTCACTTTCTAACTAATAATGAATATTTTGTTGTGTGCGTGTTCGGGACAATCTATACTATAATATTATAAAGCTGAAGTTTGTTTGTTTGTTTGGTTGAACGCGCTAATCTCAGGATCTACTGGTTCGAAATAAAAAAATCTTTTTGTGTTGGATAGTCCATTTACCGAGGAAGGCTATAAGTAGGCCAATGCGAAGCTGGGTCGGGTCGCTAGTGTGTGATAATCTCGATCAGCAGTTAGTCGTGCATCACGTTCATCATTCGGTTCAAAAGACCTGTTAGTAGATATGCGCATACGCTGAGAACTCAAGCGTGATTCTGTATCGGTAAACGTTTCCGATTTGCGAGACAATGCATGTCGCTCACGATCAGCGGACAGTCGCGCATCACGTTCCGCAACAGATGCGTAGATACGCTGAGAACTCAAGCGCAATTCTCTATCCGTGAACGTCTCCGACTCGCGAGACAATGTATGACTTTCACGATCAGCGGTCAGTCGCGCATCATACTCTTCACTGGTCTCTAGAGACCTGGATGTAGATGCGTAAATACGCTGAGAACGCAGGCGTGCTTCGCGATCAGCTATGTTATTCTGTAAGAACTCACTCCAGTTCTCACTTCTGATTCCGCAGTGAAAACTGTTTTAGGTAGTCTGTAACTCGATGAAAACTACGCTAGCGCTACTAAGTGTTTCGTTACTATTTAAGCGAATACCAAATACTTTTCACTTCAAGTAAGTGAAATCGGAAATGAGATAGGATTCGAATTCGTGAGTGAATTCTTACAGAATTGCACTGCTGAAGAGGTTTCCACGGAGCGAGTTGCAGCCTGATGTTCTCGAACAGCATCAAGTTTCTCCTGACGCTCTTCGGTAGATTATTGGGATCTTATGATCCTCAATCTTTTAGCTCCTTTGGAACATTGGGAAAGATTTGACCTCTTTCTAGGCATGGTTATAGTTTTATTGTAAAGATACCTGATCAATTAAAATCTAAGTGACTGCTCCCCTGCGTTACCGAGTAGGCTACCGTGTCACGAAGATAAATGGAAAAAGAAATTAAACACCCAAATAACATAAGCCCGAAAGCATATTTATTCAATAGAATAAAAAAATAAATGGGAATTTTTGCCAGCAGAGTCAAATTTTTAATGATATACCATCGTCATCAAAAATCAGTCCTAAACTGTTACCGCCTTCACCGCGTGGAGGTACTCCCAGCTTATGTTATTTTATAAAATACAGTGAAATAAGTGATAGCTTTCATTTTGACATCAGATGTTTCTAATCTTCGATTTTTATAAGTCAACAGGAAATGCCCATCAGACCGAACAACTTTTGCTAAGACGTCATTCCTATATGTGTCATGGTGTAGCTGGGCTCTTGGAGTTCCACATCAGGTGTTCCAGATCTTCAAATTTATTCTCTCAGCAGAAAATTCTTATCACGTGGAACAATTTTTGCTATGGTAACATTTTTGTATCTCTTATAGTTTAGCTGGTCTGTTGCGTTCTGCATCTGGTGTTCAAGTTTCCAAGATAAATTATAGCTTATATGTTGCCCAGACTTAATACCTATACAACAAAAGAAAAATCATTCAAATCCGCCCAGTAGTTCCGAAGATTAGCGTGTACAAACAAACAGACAAACAGACAGACAGAATTTTTTTTTTGGATTCGTGATCTATTACTGTTCCTAAACCCCCCTCAATTTTTTTTTTTAATATATTCAATGTACAGACACAGTTTTGTTACTGTTTTATTATATGTATAGATATAGATGTATGAATGAAACTCTTTTAAGGCTGCAAAGGTTAAGATTAAGATTACAATCATATGATCTAGATATAAGGTACAAACCGGGTAAGGAACTATTGGTAGCAGATGCACTATCAAGAACTTATGTTAATGATAGTATATGTAATAGTGAGATTGATAAGAAAATAGACTTACATGTTTGTATGATTATAAACAACATGAATATTAGCAAAGAAATGTTGAGTATCTTTAAGAAAGAAACTGAATGTGACAGTCAACTTAGTTTATTGTTGCAATATATACAAAATGGTTGGCCAACTAGCTCTGAGATACCATTAGATCTAAAATTTTATCATTCCATTAAAGATGATCTCAGTGACGTTTGACGTCTGCATCGGTGTGGCTCTTTGTCCAATTATTTAGTAAATAAAAATAGTAATAAAAGTCAGTGTACAACTTAAACAGTTTAATAGTGATCTTGGTGGTATTCCGCTTAACATCTATTGGAGTGTGCATTAAATAGTGCGTCTAAAGTTCGTAAAACATATAAACATTATAGCCAAAATTACTAAAATTATATGGTTACCCGCCAAAAATAACAAATAATTGGTAACGTCGCCTTGAAAACAGAGCCATCTGTCCAGCTAGCCGCAAACGACTTTATAGATCCGTGACGAGTATCATCGCTGCTGCCATCTAGCGAACATCCCCAATACCTCTTGACTAGAAACTACACAAACTGTTGTCGCAAAGGATGCCGGGCATTAAGTGTGGAGGTTGCGGTCGCTTCGTGTCGGCGTTGGAGGGCGCTAGGTGTGGAAAGTGCCAGGTATCTTATCACAGAGTGTGTGTGGGTGTCCCTGCAAAGGTCAACATAGCAGTTAACTGGCGTTGTCCCGAGTGCAAAAAAAATGTGGCTCGAGACAACAGGACCGAAACCCCTGTCCGAGGTCCCACGCAGAGTCCCCCCACCGAACACACTGGAAAAGCATTGATAACGGGCTCAAGTACACCTAAGAGCCCCGAGGACAGTTCTAGAAGGGAACTCACGCAGACTGCCAGCCCAGTTCACGCTGCCGCCACTGGGGCGCCGCCTGAAATGTCTTGTGATCATGTCACCACCCAGGAATTGTCGCCTGTCGCTGGTAACGACTTGCAGGTGATCATTGTGGAGTTGAGGGCGGTCCGTGCGGAAAATTTCAGGCGTTCAGAAAGGAGATGGAGGTGGAAATGGCTGAGTTAAAAACCACGCTAAATACCTGCAGCGCGCGCATCGACGGTCTGGAGGCAAGGGTGGACGCACTGGAACAGCGTGCTACTTCGGGCTCCTCGAATTCAGCCAGCGTGGACAAGATTGTGGAGGAGCTGAGGCAAGAGATTAATGACAGGGACCAGGATCTTCTAGCTAATGACATAGAGGTGTCAAACATTCCAGAGGTAGAAAGTGAAAATCCAGCTCACATTGTCAAGATCATAGGCCATAAGCTGGGGGTCAGCCTTGACGATCGAGATATTGTTAGTGCAGAACGCGTTGGTGGAAGGCACCTCAACGCGACAAGCTCAGCTGGGCCGACTGAATCTCGTCCGCGGCCGATTGTCGTGCGCCTTGCCCGTCGAGACCTGCGCGACCACCTTCTGGCAAGCGCGCGAGTGCGACCACTGCCGACCTCGACATGTCCGTCCCGGCGCAGAGATTCTTCCTTAACGAGCGGCTGACGAAAGCCAACCGTCAGTTGTTTCGGAGAGCGCGGGACACTGCCAGCCTCCTCGGCTGGAAGTTTGTGTGGACCAAACAGGGCCGCATCCTCGCCAGGAAGATGCCAGGAGACAAGGCGCAGAGGATCCGCACTGAGGGGGACTTATCCCGTGTTTTCGAAACTGAAAAAGCAATTGCCTAATTATTATTTTGTCTATCTATATGTCAATAGCTTATTTTTTTGTGCTTGTGGAAATTGGCGTTTCAACCCATTGTACTGTGAGCTCAGTTATAGGCCGAATAGGTATAGAACCTACATACGTATGTTATATTACTTTACTCTCACACTATATTATTATTTATATTATTTAACTCATATACCATATTTACATAAATTACAAGTCCAAAGTCTATTTACACTTAACCTACTTAATCCTAATTATGTAAAAGAGGTATTCTCAATCATCATATCTTTCACAATTATAACTATATCATACTCCTACTACGACTACAAAACTATAAAAAACAAAATAAAATACATTTATTTCAGATATAAAATTCAGATATCACTCTATCATACAACCTTTTGGCTACTCACAGTTGTAAATAGTGCCCAACCAAACCTCCGCACGACACCCTCATACTCTCATCTATATTGGTACCATATATACACATTTTTATGTCTAATACCTTCACCTACTGACATTGATGGCTCCTAGCAGACATATTAAGTTTGGCCTATTAAACGCGGGCTCGCTGGGAACGAATCAGGATGAGTTCTTGATCGCCATGGGCAACCACTCTGTGGACATCATGGCTATCAACGAGACATGGTTACGCAAGGGTGAGTAAGACCGCGCTCCTAGTGTACCTGGGTACAAATTTAGGCACATACCTCGACCATTGACTACACGAGGTGGGCGTGGCGGAGGAGTTGCTTTCTATATAAAGAACGGTATTAACGCGCGTGTACGAGCTCATCCTGATCACCCTAGTGTGGAGCAGCTCTGGCTGGGCTTGACCATAAACAAGAAAAAGCTTCTTATTGGGACTGCTTACCGTCCGCCTTGGCAGGACTTGGAGCTTTTTCTTGATGCCATAACCGCTAGTATTAGTGCATTAGCCCCATATGATAATCTGGTGTTGTTGGGTGACCTGAATGTTGATCTTTTGGATACTAATAGCTCTAAATCCAAACAGCTTACGGCCTTTTTTGATTACCTGAACCTCGTTCAATTAGTAACTACTGCAACGCACTTTGTGGGTAACAGCAGTACACTCATCGACATCGTATGCACTGATGCTTCAACTCGTAATGTGGGGGTAAACTATACCAGTGAGCTCGGCCATCACTCCTTCATTACATGTGAAACTGTTTTTAGGAGGCCGAAGGTCAAACCTAGGGTGGTTGAGTTTCGGCCACTTTCAGACATCTTGCCGGACCGCTTCCAAGATGACCTGAACATGATACCATGGTCCAGTATTGGAGATATTAGTGATGTTGATACCATGGTATACACTTTCAACTCATACATGATCCAGCTTTTTGATCTCCACGCTCCCATAAAGAAAAAGACCTTCTATAAGCGGCCCACACCTTGGATCACTGAAAACATGCGTCTCATGTTCAGGCTGCGGGATGAAGCTAGGGACAGATATCGCAAAACTAAGGAACCGCATCATAAACAATACTGTCTAGATCTTAAACATGAGGCTGCTGCCGCATTAGTGAGGGAAAAGACAGCATATTTTACTAAAAGTATTAACAATCAAAGTAAGGATCCGAAACTACTGTGGCGCAATTTGAAGTCTGATGTACTTCCGGACCATAAGGAAAAGCTCCTGCCAAGTCATTTTGACAATCCAGACAGAATCAATGCGGCTTTTTTGGATGTTCCGGGAAATTGTAATGATAATGTCTCACAAATGTTCCATTTCAATTCTCACAGGCACAGTCCAGCTGAGTTCTCACTCACTACAACCAACCAGGAGACAGTTTTGAAGATAATCAGGAGTCTAGGATCAAACGCTCAGGGTGTTGACGGTATCAGTTTGGACATGATAACACTCACATTGCCAAATACCCTGCAAGCCATCACTGATATTGTCAACAGATCGATAGAATCGCGCAGATTCCCTGGCCTTTGGCGACGCGCAATTGTGCGCCCTATCCCAAAAATTAGTGATCCAGGCAATTTGAAAGACCTCAGGCCAATTAGTATCCTGCCCTGCCTGTCAAAGATTCTGGAACGTGTAGTGTATCTACAGGTAATTGAATACCTGGCCCCTTATTCACAACCATTCGATACGTTTCCGTGTCGGTAAGGAACCGTATTCGACAATGTCATTTCCGTCTTCAGTCTTCGTATGTTCGTTGAACTGTCAAAATTATTCGGTTTCGGATTTGTGAATTGCGTCTGAAGGACATCTTCGATATCTTTTGACTTTCGATTCGGTACGGAATCGAATCGAATGATTGTGAATAAGGGGCCAGGAGGTTAATAACATTCTCTCTGATCTTCAGTCCGGTTTCCGTAAAGGGAGAGGCACTGCGACGGCTCTGATAGATGTTGTGGGCAATATCCTGGAGGCACGTGATCGGGGGGAGGGGTCGATCCTGGTCCTGCTGGATTTCTCACGGGCTTTCGATGCAATTAATACCAATCTACTGCTGTCCAAGCTAGTGTACTACGGTTTTGACCGTGACGCTGTGGATTGGTTTAATAGTTACTTAACCAATCGGTCACAGTATGTGCAGATCCACAAGGAAGATGGATCCACTGTGTCATCCCCTCCACTCCAAGTGTCCAGGGGCGTCCCGCAAGGATCAATTTTGGGCCCATTGTTGTACATCCTCTACAGTGCGGATGTTATTGGATCTTTTGTTAACTGTAAATATCATATGTATGCTGATGATATCCAGCTGTACATGTCCTTCAAGGGGAGAGACACGGCCGTGGCAGTGCAAAGAATGAATGAGGACCTGCATCGAGTAGTTACCTGGTCTGAAGATAACTCTTTGGTTCTGAACCCACTAAAGTCCAAATTCATGGTGCTGGGTACAAAGAAACAAGTTGCTGCAATATTGTCTGCCAAACCGGAAATTGCGATTAAAGGGGAGAAAATCGAGCGAGTAGAACAGGCATGTAGTCTGGGTCTAATCTTAGATCCAGAGCTGCGATTCGAGGCTCATATAAAAAATGTTCTAATTGTTTTTACAGGCAGAAGGTATTATATTGTAACGAGTAATTTTTACTCGCTACATAGTGTCGACCTCTCTCGTCACTTTTTCGAAGTTTTCGGTAATGCCGTGACCCACTTTAGATATTTTATAGATTGGCTAGGATTTAGTAGAGTAATCGATAAAACCATAGACCATTAGTTTGACAGATGTATTGTTTTTTTCTGCTGTCATTCGATATGAATTTGACGTTTCCGTTTTAGGATAGTTAAGACGCACTTTCTGATCCGTCTTCGCTAAGAGCAATGCTAAATTAATTTCTTCCATTTCAATCACGAGATTGAAATGATTTAAGGGTCCACCTCTGGTTGGAACCATTTTGTAACAATGTTAGCAGCAGTGATCCCCTAGTATTTTGGAAACCGTGAGTATTTTGTTGGTCGATTCCTCATAGCTATATGCTAACAATGTACTTGAGGTCGTGTGTCCTAATCCTCGTCGATTTTCCATTGTTTCAGCACCTATAACGCCATCGCGTTTTGGTTGTGCTCATAGCACGAGCGATTGGCATGCATTATTTTCGATAAGAGCGGTAAGTACTTAAAAATTCCGATTTACCACCTCGTCGCCATTTTGCTCGACGTGTGGGCTTGACTAACAAAAGAAATCGATTTGTTTTCAGCCCCAAAGGCGTTCTTATTAATACTTTGGATTTTCATCCATAAAATTTAAATTCATCATGGAGTGGAGCTGATGCGTTTCGCCTCGGAGTCTCCAATCCACGTCTCAGGTTTATTCTAAATAGTTTTCCCCAAGCCTGTGGTATGTCCCTTTAGTTTTCTTTTCGTAGTTTCAACTTAAAATCGTGCAATACTGACAGCTTTACTTTATAAACTTTAGATTTAAAATTTAATAGTTATATATCAACTTTCCCTTCTAAAGAAAGGGGCTTTCTTGTGTTGTGCTCACCATGCCTGCGATGTTAGAAATAAATGAGCTATTGTTAAAGAATTTGCAGCTTAATTTCAAGATCTCCGACCTTAGATTAAAAGACATATCCTTCCCATCCCGCTATCCAGGATTCCTTTGTTTTTAATTATCTAGTAAGCTCTGGCGCCCGATCCTCATTTCTCTTAGTTACTTTTGTTTAATTCGAGCTCTCTAACTTCTCATCTTTAGAATCACACACATGGTTAGTCAATTATATACATATATATTTTTTTATTTTTTTATTACAATATGGTATACGTAATTTTCTTAGTGTACCTCTCAGAAAACAACTGGTAGACAGCTTGGTCCTATCTAAGTTAAATTACTGTGACACTGTCTATGGACCTTGCCTGCTCGCTAGGACAGATAGGTTAATTCAGCGAATTCAGAATGCCTGTGTTCGCTTTTGCGTGCATGTTCCTCGTAGGCATCATGTGACACCATACATAAACCAGCTCAAGGTGCTAAAAATGGCTGCCAGGCGAAAGCTTCATCTAGCTTCATCTAGCAATTTTAATGTTTGGCATTGTAACAACCCATAAGCCGCACTATTTACATGAAAAACTCACTTGGCGGAAAACTTATTACAAGTATGGGCTTCGTTCTATAGTCGGTCCGCTAAGGGCTACGCGACACAAAACCACAGCTTTCAGGGGCAGTTTCAGGTTTGCGGCCACACGCTGCTGGAATGATCTTCCACCACCAATTCGAGGCCTGAAAACATTACAGTCATTTAAACATCAACACAAGAAGTTTCTATTGCATGCACAACTATCTTTACAATAATTTTACTGAAACATCTTTGTGTTGTTTACCTCATGGGTCATGACCTGCTGTCCTTGGTTCGGATCATCAGCAGCGCTTTGGCATGGCTTTCTGCCTCCTGTCTGCTGGTATTGCTGGCAGGGGTTTCCCTGACTCTGTTCTGTTTTGTAAACCTGTGTAATGGACAATGCATTTTCTTATAAATTTTCAATAATAAATACAATTTTATATTCCTGTTTCTTATAATTATCCATTTCAATATAATCTAAGCAATTTATTGTTTAATTCAATTTGTGTAAGTAACAATATTTGTATCATGTACTTAAATGATTACTACTTCTATAACTTACTGTTTTAAGTTTTTGGAAAGTATTTCACAGATTCTTCAGGTCGGGTCGCCCTATAACTCAGAGGTTTGTCTAGGTTCATCTGATTCCACTTTCACTTTCACTCACAAACAATAAAAACATTGTCGCAGTCATTAATAAAGCACAATAACATCCTCATCACATCACATTACATAATCATTTTGTAATACCCTGACGCCATTTTCTGATTACATAATTTCTGCTGCAAATTCCAATAATAATCGTGCGATATTTTGTCATTTTTGACATTTCTATAATGCTACAGCCATGAAGATATAGGTATAAATGGAGCCAACACTTAGAACAAAATCTTGAAACCAACTGTGGGCTGATGCTCTCTTTCTGAATGCATACATAAGAACGAGACAGTGATATGTGTTTTCTTTATCTTATGTATGCATTCAGAAAGAGAGCGTCTGCCCACAGTTGGCTTCACGTAGGTATTTAGAGTGTTGCCTCCACTTTTATCTATAAGCTTCTTGGCTACAGCTTCATGAGTATGTTACCAGAAGTCACTTGATTGTCTTTGGGAACGCGTGGAAATGTTGCCACTTGTCTTTATATCTGTAATTGTGTTTTTCTGTATGTGTAATATTTTTGTTTTCTGTTTTTTTTTTTTGGACACGCTATTTTTAATAAATTTATCTCTTTTTTATATATGTTAAATATATTTGTATATTTTATGATATTCTTTATGCGCGCCGTGCCGATCAGCGTCTTTTCGTGTGCCTCGGAACTATGAGTAAATGATGTTTATTTATGGTTCCGAGACAACGGCATCCCGGCCGACGCTGAAAATCAGCGCCGTGGTTCGTGCCATGTTGTGCGGGTCAGGCATTATGCTGAGCGTTGGCCGTTTCGCGCGGGGGTGACGCATGTCTTTTTTTTTACAATTTACATATTTAGTTATAAGTTAATACTGTTATATATTAAGTGCATCGCTTTTCGCGTGAATAAATGGCTTTTCTTTCTTTCTTCTTTCTTTATGATCTGTATGTTCAGGACAATTTAATTTTAAAAAATACAGCAATATTAGTTCCAAAGTCGCTCAGAAAACAAATGCTTGATTTAATTCATTACAATTATTTAGGCTATGAAAAATGTAAAAACAGAGTTAAAAGGATTTTATATTGGCCATTTATTTTTAAAGAGTTAAATGATGTGATTTCTAATTGTGAAATATGTCTGAGATTTCAAAAATCACATACACATGAAACTTTGAACCTAAGAGAATTTCCTGATAAACCATGGCAAGTTATTGCAGCTGATATGTTTTTCTTTCAACAAAAGATATTTTTATTGATAGTTGATTATTTTACCAAATATGTAGAAGTTATTGAATTAAAAGATCAGACTGCTGAAAGTCATATACAAGCTCTAAAAACTGTGATGAAGGATCACAATACAACAGTATAAATTTCAAAAACTTTATTAAGTGTTGGAAATTTGAACATGCCACATCAAGTCCATACTATCCGAGATCCAACGGGATGGCAGAAAGATATGTACAAACAATTAAGAAAATGTTTAAAAAATGTTTACATGATAACAAAGATCCATATATAGCATTGTTGGAATATCGCAACACACCAATAGACGATAAAACTCCATCACCTAATCAGTTATTAATAGGTAGACAAGTAAATTCACTAATACCTACATTTGTATCTAATAATGAAACAAACTGTGAAAATGTAAAAGAACATTTATTAGATAAGAGAAATAAGTATAAATTGTATCATGATAGAAAATATAAAGGAAAGGGAGAAGAATACTCGATCAATCAAAATGTATTTGTTAGAGACAGTAAAAATAATAATGTTAAAGGTCAGATTATAAAAAAAGCCGAAAATCCAAGAGCTTACAAAGTTAAATTAGAAAATGGAGAAACGGTGATTCGAAATAGATACAATATTTACAGAGGTTCTCCACATACAAAGTTTGAAGTCAGGAATAATTTAAGAAGTGAGGATAGCATGCAAGCAGAAAATATTGTAAGTACAAATGAAAGTAATGTTATGGACAATAGTTGTGCAGTTAATGATGATGTAAATGACAGGACAGATAACACCAATCAATTGAGTGTATTCGACAATAGTTTTAGAGTTAATAACAATGTAAATGACAGGACAGAGTATACTACTAGGTCAGGTAGGGTGGTGAACAAACCAAAATACCTTGAGGATTTTGAAGTATGTTAGTAATATAAGTTTAAATTTAAGTACAATACTTTTGTTAATAAAGAAAGGGAGATGTAAGAAGTAGTACATCACTACGTGAGGAGCAGCACTATTGTGATTCATTCATTCTGCTGGAGACGTGATGTAGAACAGGTTCGTTAATAAAACATGGTTACATTATTACTGTTTTATTTTACATAAAGCTTTTACACACATCTTGCGGTACATCAGGTGGCACAGGTACTGGCTCCATAATGGCTTCACTATCATTTTCTATCACCATATCGGGATCTTTGTTACCTAAAATTACGATTTGTAATTAAGGTTGTGAAGATAACCATTATTGAGGGTAGCGTAAAAATAAGATCGAGTAATTATGCACGTTAACGTTACATCTGTTTTAGATTGTACGTTTTGTATGTGCTTACCTATTTGTCATCGATAGAGACTCTTAGTCAATCCCGATGCAATATTAAGGTTACTTATAATTTAGTTTTGAACAATGTCAAAGTTATTGACTCGCAGTCAATCCCAGAGCATTTACAAAACCGATATTTTCACTATTCACTTTTATATCACTAACTAGATAAATGTAGGTACTTTGCTTACCTTCATCGTCTGATGATGATTGTAATGGTCTTATTCGTCGTTTTCGTCTTTGTTTTTCTTCTATTTTTCTAATTTTCCTAGCGTAATGATCAATTTTTGATTGCGCGCTTCTTTTTGGCATTTTGCTCAAAGGGCGCGTGCGATAGTTACCGCGCACGAAAAAGGAATGAGCTAAATGTCTAAATGTCAACCGAGGAGTAGCTAGACCGGAATTACGTCACCTGATAGTTTTAAAAATCTTTAAAATATGTGCGAAGTTACCAAGTAAGTAGGGAAACTACGTTGTTATTCTAATCATATCTGAAAAATGAAGCAAGGAATTATAATATATACTAAAACCTACTACTTAAACTCTAATGTATTAAATAATTACTGCTATTTTAATACATGTAAACTGACTAACTGAGTATAGTTATTATTAATTTAGTTATTACTCTGTTGTTACGGTCTCAAGTCTTTCAAAGTCAAATCATTTATTTCAATTAGATCATTAAAAAGGCACTTTTGAACGTCATAATAAAAAAATATAAAGTTGATTCTAGTTGCCCATTCCAAAAGGTAGTTTCGTATGGAGAAGAATGGGCAAGAAACTCCATACTTACTCTTTTAAAAAAAATGTGTACAATATTTTGCATTTACAGTTTACAGTTATATAGGGTGACTGGTAATTAGTGTACGATACTTAAACACGTGATTGTGTTCATGATAACAAACAACTTTCCCGAAGAAAAAAATGTTTTTTGTACTGGTTCACTTTAGGTCACAGGCGTGCGCGCGCGTGAATTTCATACGGCTGTTGTGAACCAGTACAAAAAACATTTTTTCTTAAGGAAAGTTGTTTGTTATCATGAACACAATCACGTGTTTAAGTATCGTACACTAATTACCAGTCACCCTATATAACTATACGTGAATACGATGGACCTTGCATAAAAACACTATATTGAAGTATGTACAAAGTATTACAAGATAAAGAATGACAGCTAAGTTGTATACATAGATACATAGTGTTCACATATTATTATTTACGATTATTGTAAAAGTAGACAACCACTCCATACATTTCAACAAACTATGAACCTATGAACCAGTGTGTGACCCAAAGCAAGAATTAAATATAATGTATATACTAAGTATAAATTAAGTAGTTTTAATTAGCAATCCGTTTGATTTTGTCTAGACTGTAGATTGTCCTATGGAGCCCGGACCAGCATGTTTCCAAGCATTCTTATCATGGATATAATCCTCTAAACTGTAATATGCTTGTTTATAGAGTGTACTTATAATGGTGTCCCCTTGTTTCGCAGACAGAAATTTCATAGAATTTCGTTTCCCAGAAAATGTTTAACATAATATTTGGTTCTCGTATTTTTATTTCGACTATTATTGTTTCAAAGACTATTTACTTCAATGAAAAATATTTCACAGAAACACAATTCAATGAATTTTTAATCACATTTATTTGTTTAACAAACTTATCAAAAAGTGAATTCTTTTTTAACGAATATTGTTTGTTTGTTGTATTTTTCCATGGAATTTATTTCAACGAAAATATCAGCTGCTCTTTCATGAGTATGGTCGTTCTGAATTAGCTTAGCTTCTACTTTTTCTTTGAGTACCCCCATCATTTTAATTATGTTGCCCAACTGGGTTTTGGTTTGAGAAAATTGATTTATTAGAAGCGATATCGCATTTGCCTGGCTGTCCATGCGAGCTATAATGTCAGCGTTAAATACTCTAAATTTTTCGAGTAGTAGGGTATCAGAATCCATAGTTATGGGTGAATACTGAGTCTGACTTCCGCGCAGACTAGTTACATTGTTTACAGGAGTAGTGGCATTAAAGTCAGAGCGGACCGGGGTCTCACTGTTGCTTCGTTTTGGCTTAGCACAGATACATTCCGGACATAACCATTTCTTTTTATATGTCTGGGTGTATGTCTTAAACGCCTCTTCGTTTATTTCGAGACATGCAATATCATACCTTTTCATGCATTTATCATTAGCACATTCCATGTAACAATCCTTTACGAGCGAACCACAAGCGCCGCAATTATTCGGCATTTTTATTGGTTTCGCAATAAAAATTCAAATCCGTCAAGATTTGAAACCGGCAAGCACTTTGCGGTTCACAGCAGAGCGATAGAATTATTTATTTTTCGCAGCCCGTCTCTTTTACTCGAGGTGAGGAGGTGCCTACCTAATATGTGTGGGGTATATATGGCTGTCTTCATGCCGTGTCTTTCTGCGCCGTCGCTGCCTCTTTCGAGGTGGACGGTACAGGGTCGCGCTGCGTTTCCGCTGCTGCGTGTGCTGTCACGGTCGGTGTCGAGGTGGACGGTACAGGGTCGCGCTGCGTTGCCGCTGCTGCGTCTGCCGTCCCCTTCGGTGCCTTTGGTAGTCGAAGGGCCGTCCGTCTCGCGCGCCTGTTGGGGCGACTGCGTTCAGGTTGGCCTTTCAACCCTGGGTTGTCGGGAGCTTTCGCTGCTTTGTCAGCTGCCCTTTTGCAAGGGCGCTTATGAGCAGTCTGGCTCCATTTTGTGACACTGTTCGTGTCAGGTTGTCGCGGTTTCGCTGTTGGTATGGCTTCTGCGAGGCCTGATAGGTCGAGGCTTGATCCTCGCTCTTCGCACACTTTTTTGTACAGTACCCCATAAAAGAAGTATGTACTTTTGACAATCTGAAGCTTGGCTGATCTAATTTGTTCCTATTTCTAGTATAAACATTATGTCTGTCACCTATTTTATTAAAAAGATGAAGATTTTTTCGAACATGCATAATGTTTTCATATATATATTGACAAGGTACCGTCATAATGTTAATCTGTTTAAACAATTCTCTTAGAGATTCGCGTCTGCTGAGATTATAGATGGCTCTGACAGCCCTCTTTTGCAGAATAAAGATAGAATCTATATCTGCAGCCCGTCCCCAAAGCAAAATACCGTAAGACATGATACTATGAAAATAGCTAAAATATACTAGCCTAGCGGTATCCACGTCTGTCAAATGCCGGATCTTTCTGACAGCGTAAGCGGCTGAACTTAACCGCCCTGCAAGAGATGTTATGTGAGGACCCCACTGTAGCTTGGAATCAAGCGTAATCCCTAGGAAAACAGTCCTTTCGACGAATTTAAGTATGTCCTTATTCAATACAACGTTACATTCATTACTCTTAACATTCGGCAAAGCGAATCTTATGCATTTAGTTTTCTTCTCATTTAATACTAAATTATTTACAGTAAACCAATTATGAATCTTAAGCATGGCGTCATTTACGTCGTCAAGGTGCTGTGCCCGTCTATTTACTCTAAAAATCAATGAAGTATCATCAGCAAATAACACCATTTGTGGTTGATTTTTCAGTAAATGAGGTAAATCGTTTATATAAACTAAAAAGAGGAACGGACCCAATATGGAGCCCTGCGGTACCCCCATTTTTACTTTTAAGCCCGATGAATTAACACCATTTATTTGAACTTGCTGCAGTCTATCACTTAAATATGATTTTACTAAGCTAAGCGCTTGTTTACCCAGTCCGTAATGCTCAAACTTTAAGAGCAGTGTTTCGTGATTTACACAATCAAATGCTTTGGAGAGGTCGCAAAAAATGCCAATAGCATCTTGCGAATCCTCCCATGCCTTAAAGATATGCTTAATTAAGGTGACACCAGCGCCAGTAGTACAACGCCCACTGGTGAAACCATACTGTTGGTCATGTAAGATGTTCTTACAATTAAAATGACTGAGCATTTGGTTAAGCATTCATTCAATTATTATTATTATTTAATTCATTTTTGTAACTCTAAGCTACGACGATACTGAAGAATTCCTAAAGAAGTGATTACAACATTCATACATCACACACCACACAGAAATACAGACACACACTACACACTACACTAAATACTCACACTACCACAGACCACACACACTTACTCGTACCCACTACACACCTAGATCTTTGTTTTTTTTTATTTATTAAACACACACCCGACAGGGGGGGGGGGGTTCCAACAGGGGGTCGGAACTGTTTCTTCTAAACACAGGCTACCCTGTAGCCTATCTAGGAGAACAGTAATCCTCCCACTAACTAGATGTAAGGCAATCATTATCCTTTGTTTACCTCACCATGTATCTAGTCTCAGTGAAACAATCAACTTTATTATTATTATTATTATTATAATTGTACGTGAATACCTTGCATAAAAACCACTAGTAAACACAAAGTATTAAAATCTAAAAATGAAAGCTAAGTTATTACATATATGTCGACGCGAGACTCTGCGAATATCAATTAATTAGAACAAATAATTATCTATACCAGGTAGATAATGATTATAAGGTAAACCAATTGTATGTTTAATAAAGGAATTGTCTTTAGAATCTAATTGTAATTTTAGAAGTTTATAAAGATGATCGTTGATTGATGTTGTTTTTATGAAGTAGGTAAATTCTTCTACTTATTTTAAATGCATTCTCATTACTCGTTATGTAACTGTTAATTCTTATATTGGTTTATGATTATCTATCATTGCATTTTGATGAAATGTTTCAGTCATTAGAATTTTAAGTAAACATTGTTTCCTTAGGTTATTCCAATAAACCTGTGTTGGTTGTATTGGTTGAAATAAATGTGATTTAAGTATTTTAAAATAGCAGGTTAATTTTAATAGGAATTATCACAATGTTTAATAGTTATTAATTAGTTCGATTTAATAAAGTGTTTGTATTTGACTAAGTACTCTGAAGCGAGCGCAGTCATGGCGCCAAACACAAATGGCGGGTAGCCGCCATGTTGACCTAAATATATTCAGAGTGCTTGAGTCACATTACTTTTCGAGCGGCCTAGCTGGAAGGACTTATTATAAAAACTGTGTGAGTAACTTGAATATTTTATTTAGTGAATTGTGAATTTAAGAATAATTTTACCATCTATTTTTACTGGTGCTTTATTGGTGTTTTAATTTAATTGTAATTAATAAATAAGTGTGTACCTATAGTTTTCTGGTGTTATTTCGTGACTTGTGATGAGTGAGCTACATTTACTTTTTAAAAACTCGGCTGACAATCCAGCGCCGTTATATACATAGTGTTCACATATTTACAAATATTGAAACAGTAAACAACCACCCCTCATATTTCAACCACAATAAATTAGTTTGTGAGCCAGAGTAATCTAGAAGTACAGTAAAGAATGGAATATACATATATTAAACATAAATGATAATGGGTTTATTCTGTGTCAGTATGTATTTCTATCATACGAGTAAGTCTGAAATGGCTAGTAGCCACCATTAAATTGGAAAGGGTTGGAAAAACCTCCATTAAATTAGAAAGTGGTTGGAATAACCCCCATTAAGTTGAAAACTTTATGATAATTCTGTCATTTCATCATGGTAATTATTGTGGGAGCGTCATGTGTGTGTAGCCTGTATAGAAGATAGAAACAAAACTTCCACTTAACTCACTGTTCATTACAGCAATTTCCTGTAGCAACATACTGTAGTATGTACAATTCTTTTGCACTCGAACGGAAAGAGAAGCTAAGATGAAAGTACAGAGCGAAGGAACGGAAGAAAATAGATGATTGGAAGAGCGATGAAAGAGATAAAAGATTATGCGCGAGTATGAGGCGTAGCGGCATAGTGACACGCCGTTGCCACAAGTGGTAATAAAAAACCTTAATCCAATTGGAAACTCAATAGTGCACTAAATGGGAGGCTACTAACATTTATCAAGAAAAAATACGTGACGCTGATATTCTGCTGAACCCCTGCAGTGACATGCGGACATCAAGTAGATGGATGAATTGGTGTTGACAGACGTTGTAACAAAGTTTTATGCGCGGACTAAAGTTCTGTAAGTATACCCGCAATTACAATTATATATTGATATTAAATGATTTTAATTTCAATATTTAATTGATTTTAATTGATATTAAATATATGCATATTTAATATCAATAATCAAGTGATCAAACACAATTTACACATCAAGAACATTTCTCGTAATTGCGGGTATACTTACAGAACTTTAGTCCGCGCATAAAACTTTGTTACAACGTCTGTCAACACCACGTGTATAATATTTAAAAGCCTTTTATAATTTATTGTAGTGGCGTAAGTGCGAATAAAATAAACGATTTCGCCAGACTTGAAAATGTTTAAAATAAATAATATAGGTTAACATTATAGCCAACAAAAGATCTCAAGGAACCTTCGATTAATGTGTATAATGGTTGTGGACTTTTTCCGAAGTTCCCAGGCCTGCATTATTTTAGGATATTTGAGGTTTTGAGGAATAGACAATAGAGGACAACAGCACAACACAACAAGGGACCCGCAAGGGGCAACAAGGAAACAAGGGGCAGGTACAAGTACTAGCTAACTTTAATATTTTCATTTCAGCAATTTCCAAGGATTTGAGGAAGTTACACTATCCTGATATTGACAACAATCCATTAATGACTGAGACCACCTATGGAAGTGACCGAGATCTATCTAAATAACTGGCGATATTTGTATTCAGCTGCTTTATTTACTTCAAACAATGTTACATGGTTACATATTTGTGTTTCAAATCTGCTTACGTAGATATCTAAGCCGGTTGGTGTTTATTTGAAAAAATAGCATCATGCGGTTTGTGTATGATGTCATGCAGTTGGCGGGTTGGTTCAGTCACGGATCCCAGATGCTCTGCAAGGGATTTGGGTCTCAAAGGTTTCATGGAAATCGGAGTGCTTCGTGACCATGGCTTTTTCAACACCTTCCTCAGCTTTGTATTGTCACAAATGCAAGGAACTTGGTACAAATAATCCGGCTTGGAAGTTATTGGTGCCAATTCAGTTGTACACGAGCTGAACTCATTTTTAAATATTTATATCTTTCTCTCCAATAAAAACAAGAAAGAGACAGATATTAATAAGACCTGTCCATTTAAGTCTATCTGGAGTGTTCATGCAATTACAGCTGTCATGTCGGGGTGTATTGATTGAAAGCACGGCGAGGTTCAAGAAAAAACTGATTAACATCTCTGACTTGGTTCTTATCTGTCGCCCCCTTTTCTTCAACTGCCTGGCGGTAGGAGATGCCATTTGTCTGGGTTGTGAACGAAGGCATTTGTGCTAGTATCATATCAACAGCTCTTCGCAGTTACGGTCAAACCCGATAACCTATTCTATCTCGAGTTTTATCGTACTGGTGATAGATAGGCCTATCTGTCGCTGGTTGAAATGTCCCGAAGATTTGTGAAAGATTATGGAATCATGCTGGCACGCGTTGTTTACCAACGGGGTGTCTATGATGATAACTATTTGTATGAATGAGCCTGACAAAGTCCTCGGGAACGGTCGGTCCGGCTAGGTCTTGCAAATGCCTCAAGAACTGTGATGGCTTCCTGTCACCAAGTTCTTCATGTGTCAGCAACTGCTTGACCTTCTTTTCGTGCGAGGCGGATAAGCGTTTGATGAGCTCGGTTTTAATTTTGTCATACCGGTTCTTTGTTGGCGGATTGACAATAATGTCCTTTACGGCCTTCGCGTATTGTATATCCAAGTTATTGGTCACGTGGGTAAATTTCGTGTAGTCGTCCGTGACGTCATGGCTATCGAATTGACCTTCTATGAGCGCAAACCAAAGTTCTGGATCTTCTGGTGAGAACGGTGGTACTTTTATGTTTATTTTATTTTCGCGTTCAGTGGAAACGCGCACTTTTTTGTTCTACGCGTGGTAATGTTCCCGTCGTTTCTAGAACCGACGGTTTTAACTGAGTCACTGCTGTCACTCATATTAATTACTTGATCCTTATGCACGTGTTCTTATAGGGGTCACCAGTTATGGGGGTGTGGTATGGTGTGGTGTAGATGTACGTACGTGCTAGGGTTGAGTCCAAGAAAATAAGTTAAGTCCAGACAACGTAACACAAATTGTTTATTGACGGAAGAATAGCACAATAGAAGAAATAGTTCCACACACATAACAGCAAAGTCAGAAACCACAGAAATGAAGGAGTAGTATAGGATCACAGGCGATAGAATATAGAAAACAAGCAACATAAAATATTCGCGAATCATACGTAAGTAAGCGTTCTGTTGATAAGCGACACGGGCTTCGCGGACCAGAGCCAGTAAGACGACTGACGGCGCGCGCGCGGTGTGGTATGCGTTTGCGCCGAGTAACGGTACTCTCAGCCGCTCGGTACGTTTCCAATGCACGATATTGTGAACTGTAGTAGTGTAATATTTAAGTATAATAAATATGATGTATATGTAGTGTTGTCATTATTGTAAATAAATAGATAATAACAAATTACTGTTTATGCTTTGTAAATATATTATTTTGTGTTTTTATAGTATAATAATGATTTTTGAATATATGTGAGTAGGCCACATACGTGTCCCAACGGCTATTTGTTTATTTGTTTGATAGAACGGTTACTAAAGACTTGATTTGGTTATCAGCCGAATTGTAGGGATACATTATATTCTAATAAAACATGTCCGACTCAAGTGAAAATAGGTACTGATTTTAGTTAGGTTAGTTATAGTTACAGAGTTATCCCCCTGGGAAAGTGCTTTAGAAGTTTAATCACATAGAACCAATAACAGAATTAAAATCGTATAATATGAGTAAATTACCCTGTTATGAATTTACAAATAAACTTCATTAAAATAAATCAACAATAAGTTATTGACTCAACAAAATTACTTCCTGAGTTTTAAACTGTCAATTATGTTTAATTCCTACACTCCATTGCTACCGCTTTGCTTAGCAAAATGCAGTCAAATCTCTTAAAATGATTTACTACTTTAAACATACACAAGTTTTTATAAAAAAATCATGATTGTTTATAGTGTCGTTGGTTATAACAAAACGCATGGGACGGGGTATCCATTGTCCCCGTCAACGTTATTGATGACTGTGAGACAAACTGTCTATAATCAGTGGCGATCTGTCGGGATGGCGGAGCGCAATGGTGCGGTGCTGTCGCGGAGGGTTGAGGGTGAATCCTGTGGTTGCGTCCAGGAAATCCAGGCGGATACCTTGGGTCTCCGGAGAGTGATTTGATTAGGAAAATAATTACTCAATCAATTTAAAGTAGTCAAAAGACGTCGGGTGGATGAGCAATGTATGTTTTTGGAAAAATACTGGTTGCGTGAATTAATTTGAGGTTGCGTCATTTAAAGGAGGGAGATGTAGTTATATAGGTGGGTACATACGCTGCCCGTGTCTAGTCTAGTGTCACTGAGTCGGTGTCACGAGGGCTGCCGGCGAGAGTGCGTAGTTAGGTGATTGGACAGTTGCAGGTGCTGGTCAAGTGGTAACATACAACTACGTTAAAACAAGGAAGGGATGTAGTGTATGTGGATATCAATGTGTCGCGCTGCAAACCGATAACAGTATTATGACGTTGTCTCGGGCGCATACGTCGCTCGGTTATAAATACCGGTGCGATAGGTGGGGCGGTCAGTCTCGCTCGACGCTCGTAGCGCACGGACGTGTCGCCGCTTCGCTCCACGCTCTGCCGCTACGCTCTCACCTGCTCGCTGCGCCCGCCGCAACGATTCCTGTAGTCAGCCGACTGCAACCAACTGTTCAAAAGTTGCCTTTTTCAAGGCGACGGCTGAAATTCATATTCCTTTAAACAGAGTCAGTCGTGTAGCTTCACTAGGCCCCTTCAGGGCAAAACCACAGTTTCGTGGTACTCGGTGGATACCTTACGGTGCCAACGAAGCCGAGTGGGTGTTGCCCCAATCACACCCGCCAAACCCCTTCAGGGCGAGGCAGTCAATTGGAGTCGGGAGCTAGTGTTTCGGCCTTGGGGGGTCTCCTAGTCGAACCTAGTCTCTGGTTTCCTTCCACAGCTACACACCTAGTGTCGGTTGGGCGTGTCTACACCCTTCGCACTTGACTGGCTAGGGCCTCGTTCGCACAATAAGACTGGCAACGGGTTTACAAGCTTAGGGCTCACCAATAGGTACTCACCTCCCTGTCTACACCCGACAGGGAGGGTTACACATCCCCGGGCCACTCCACCCGGGGAGTTAGAGTTAGGTGTTAGGTTTAATTTAGGCTTCCCTGAGAGTTAAATCTCCCAAAATTCCCTCCCCAACTTAACTTTCCCCCCGACCATGTCGGACGCTGAAATATTAGCGTACGTCAAGGCCCGCTTATGGCCAAGCGCCAAGTTCCATACCGATCTAGAGATATGGCTAGAGAACTCGTCCGCGTCTCGTAAAGCAGCCGAAGCTAGCGTCGCTGACTTCAGTGACTTATTTGATAGCCCCTTTTCCCCCGATAACGCCAACGAAGGCACACCTGTGGCGGCATCCTCTATGCCACCGCAAATCCTGTCCCTATTGTCAATTAAGACAACAAGCCCGTACGCGGAAACACCTATTGTTTCCGAACCCATTGTTTCCAAGCCCATTGTTCCCGCGACCATTGTTCCCACGCAGCTGCGCTCTGCGTCGCCATGTTTCTCAGAAACAATGGATACCTCTGTCCCTGTCTCTGAGCCATCTCACTCCGACTCTGAGGAAGCCCACTCTGCCTCCGCGTCCTCGGACGACGACTACCAAGTTGTCGGTCCGGGAGGCAAGAGAAAGAAGGGTAAGAGTCCCTCTCAGGCCACCAAGGCCAAGAAAGCCGTAGCCGCGCCCACCCCCTCCTCCATCCCCTCGGTTTCGGCCCCCTCCGTCTCAGCTACCTCTCGCCCAGAGGGCAGCCGTCCCGCTAGTCCCATGTCCACTGCTGCCCCCAATCCTTCGGTTTCAAAAAAGAAACTACCCGCCCCGCCTCCCTTGTTCATCCAGGACAAGGCGAAGTGGACCGACGTGTCCAAATTGTGTAATGATCGTAAGATCAAATACACAAACGCGCGCTCGACCTAACAGGGTATCAAAGTCCAAGTTCCCACGGTGAACGACCACAGGGAACTTACCTCCTTGTTAAAAGTGAGGAACATTTCGTTCCACACTTATTCCCTGCCCGATGACAAACCCACCCGTGTGGTAATCCGAGGCGTCCCTAAAGAAATCTCAACGGAAGAGATTCTCGCCGACCTTCAGTCGCAAAATGTCCCAGTATCCGCTGTGCATCGTCTGCACAAAGCTAGGGGTGCGATTGCATATGACTCGGTTCTTGTCGTGTGCGATCACACCGACTGCCACCATCCGATCTTTAAAGTAAAGTCGGTATGTCACTTGTCGGGCATCTCGATCGAGAGGCCTTATAAATCCGATACGGTTGGACAGTGTCACCGCTGCCAACTTTACGGTCACGCCCAACGCAATTGCTACGCGACCCCTAGATGCGTCAAGTGTCTGGGTGAGCACGCAACTGCTGACTGTCCCCGTCCGAAAGACCGCAATCTGTGCACAGAACCTCCCAGCTGTGTGCTATGCGGTCAATCAGGTCACCCCGCCAATTACCGCGGCTGCCCCAAAGCCCCAAAATCCTCTTCTCCCAAATTGACCAAGCGTGCGAACGCTCGTCAACAAAGGGAAAGCCCCTCTGTTAAGATTCCCTCCTCAGAGATGCCCGAGCGTCTCAGCCCTCAGAGGCCCTCCCCATGGAACTCGCTGAATCATCAAAGAGCGTTCCCTGCATTGAGGCCCTCCCAATCTCTGCCCATGCCAGCGCTGATGGATTCGCCAGTCCCCGCGCCGAACCTAGCCTCCGCGACCACGCCCCCCCTACCTAAGGTCGCCCCCGCCGCTCCTAAGCCCGCCGCCGCCGCTCCTAAGGCCGCCCCTGCCCTTTCTAAGGTCGCCCCCGCCGTTTCAACCGCGCCCTCAGCCTCCCGCGTACCTGTATCTCTCCCTACCGAGAGGATAGGCGAAGTCATCAACCTCGCCTACCAAATTTACCGCAACCTCGCTGCTGAAGCTATGGCTAGGGATATACTCGCGTGCAAAGCTAATATTAGCGACATCCTTAAGGTGTTTAAAGCGTATCCGGAGATTACGCAAGCCCTAGATAAACTTTACCCTAACTAATCCAATGGATAAGGAAAGGCCGTGTACTAATAAACCCCGATCCCTTAAGTTAGGATTCTTTAACGCCAATGGCATTATTAACCAACGTGATGAGATCGCCAATTTCCTCCGCGACCATCAACTTGATATCCTCCTCATACAGGAGACCTTTCTTAAGCCCCATCATCGTGACCCAAATATTGCCAACTACCGTATAGTTCGCAATGATAGGTCTCGTTGTCACAAGGGCGGTACCCTAATATACTATAGAAAGGCTCTGTACTGCATTCCTATGGACCCTCCTCCCCTCGCTCGCCTCGAGGTCTCTGTCTGTCGGCTCGGCATGACCGGTCATCAGCCGTTAACTATTATATCAGCATACGTCCCTCCATCACCATCGGAGGATGATCCTATCCTCCTCAAGGATGACCTTTCTGCTCTTCTTGGCCTGGGTGACTCCGTCTTACTGGCGGGCGATCTCAATGCCAAACATCCCTCCTGGAATAGTAACAGGACCTCTTCCAGAGGTAGGATCGTGTTTAACCTCTGTTCCCAACAGAACTTCGACGTCATCGCCCCGATGACTCCCACTCATTTCCCCCACGATCCCAACCATCTTCCCGACATCCTCGATATAGCGCTGCTCAAGAATGTGAACCTCCGTTTGCAATCTATAGAGACGCTACACGAGCTTAATTCCGACCATCGTCCAGTGATATTAGAACTAGCTCCCCGTTCAGGTCCCTCTGACCCTAGCCAGCCCCCTCCGACCCAAATTATTACCGACTGGAGGAAAGTAAGCGAAAGCCTACAATCCACCACGTCGCCTCACTTGGACGCTATCCCCGACCACTTGGTGACAGTCGCAGACACGACGGGCGCGATCGACTCGTTCACAAATCATGTACAATCCGTCTTGAACGATTGTTCAAGGGAGGTTCCGGCGATGAGCGATCATCGCTGGAAACTGCCTGACGATGTGCGTGATCTGTTGACCGAGAAGAACGCGGCCGTCCGTGCGTACAGTGCCTTCCCCTGCGATGCGAACAAGGCTCACATGCGCTCTTTACAGCGTGCTGTAAAGAAACGCATCGAGGAGCTGCGCTCCAGTCGCTGGGACAAGACACTTAGCGAACTCGAGCCCACCCACCTAGCCTTCTGGGAACTCCAGAGGAAGCTCCGTTCTTCTAACGAGGCCTCCATGCCCCCTCTCATTCGTTCCGACAGTAGCGTCGCCTTCGACAACGATGAAAAGGCTGAATGTCTAGCCGACAGCCTAGAGTCTCAATGCACCCCCAGCTCTCAACCAGTAGACGAAGCTCACCTTTCTGAGGTCGATGCCGAAGTTGAACGTAGAGCCTCTCTCCCACCCGTTGAAGACCCTGATTATCCTCTGCCTCCTGTCACTCCCGAAGATGTGCACGATATTATCAAGAGGCTTAAACCCCGGAAAGCCCCCGGCTCTGACGGTATCACCAATAAGATGTTCAAACTCCTCCCCGCACATCTCATAATGCTAATGACCGCCATCTTCAATGGCGCTCTAAGCAACAACATTTTTCCTCAGGCATGGAAAGAGGCCACCGTTATCGGCATTCCGAAACCAGGCAAACCCAAGTCTGATCCCACCAGTTACCGTCCCATTAGTCTACTCAATGTTCTAGGCAAAATCTATGAGAGGCTTATTTATAAGCGGCTCAAAGACTTTGCCGAAGCAAAGAGTCTCATTCCCGACGAGCAGTTTGGCTTTCGAACCGAACACAGCTGCGTCCAACAAGTCCACCGCATCGTCGAGCACATAAGCGCTGGTTTTCAGCGTGGCTTGTTGACGGGTGCGCTCTTCTTTGACATAGCGAAAGCATTCGACAAAGTCTGGCACAACGGCTTACTATACAAGCTTTACCAACTCGGAGTGCCTGATCGTCTCGTGCTCATCTTGCGTGACTTTTTGTCGAATCGCACCTTTCGCTATCGCATCGAGGGTGCGCTCTCTTCACCCCACCCGATACGCGCTGGCATCCCTCAGGGCTCCGTAGTATCCCCCCTCATTTTCACGCTGTTAACCAGCGACATCCCCAAAGATAAAAAGGCCCAGTTGGCTCTATTCGCTGACGACACGGCCATCTATTACTCGGGTCGCAACCCAGACTGCATAGCTCGTACCCTCCAATCCGCACCAAAAGCCTTAGGCGCTTATTTCCGGAAATGGAGAATCGAGGTAAACCCCATCAAGAGTCAGGCAGTACTCTTTTCCAAATCGCGTTCGTCCCCCTCTCTGCCCAGTCAGATAACCATGTTCGGTAAGCCTATCCCTTGGGAGAAGCAAGCCAAATACCTAGGTGTGATTCTGGACCACCATCTTTCTTTCGGAGAGCACATAAAGACGGTGCGTTCGCGCGCCGCTTTCGCTCTCGGTAGGCTCTACTTCATGTTGAATGCACGCAGCAAATTGTCACTCAAGTGCAAATTGCGCATTTACACGGCGTGCATTCGTCCCATCATGACGTACGCCTGTGCTGTTTTCGCACACGCGAAACCATACCGTCTCCATAGGATGCAGACCCTCCAAAACCGTTTCTTGCGAAGAATCACAGGAGCCCCTTTTTACCTTCGCAACGAGAACCTCCATCTCGATCTAAAAATACCTACCATCCAGCAGTTCATGAAACGCTCCGCCAAGCGCTTCTTCGACACTGCTGAGAAGCACTCTAACCCGTTAATCGTATCGGCCGCCCGGTACACTCCCTCCCGTATTAGTAAGACTCGACGACCGAGACATACTCTGACCGACCCTGACGATGCTATTACTCTCCTCCAGGAGAGCAATAAGGCCACCAATACAGTTAAGAAACACAGACACAGACCGCCGTCATTCCGTCTTCGCCGCCGACGCCCGCCGCGACGACCCCGACCCTTGCTCGTGCCAGCCCGTGCCGCTGAGCCTGTAGTTTTAAATTCGTCCCAAAATAATGGAAATCCGATCCAGCCTGTCCCTTTGCTGTCCTCTCCCAGCGACGCCCTAAGCCGAGGCTCGAACCCCACAGGGGATGCCCTTAGCGTGTAGTCGTTTAGTTTGTAAGATATTTTGCCCTGGCTGGAGGCCCTAAAAATAATAATTTTTAAGGCACCACAGGAAAGTCCGGTTAAGCAGCCGACAACCTCCTAGGTTGACCTGCGAGATGCCAATCCGTTACATACATTACATACTGGGGCGCTCAGTCGTTGTCGGACTGCCGGCCTGGGCGGTGGTGCGTTGGCGAGCCAACTAGTGTGTTAGTGAGTGTGCTTATTATACAATTATGATCTTTTTAGTAGGCGTTTGCTAGTTACTTCTCGTAAAAATATTTGAATTGTCATAGCCAGTCTACCGACCACTGTCTCATTGTACACACGATGGGAACACCCAAATATTCCGAAATATTTTATTCCGAATTTCGATATTCCGATTTTCAAAAGTCCGAATTTCATAATACCTAAAAATTATAATCTCTATTATTTAAAATCACGAAAGTTATTTTACCGAATGTAGTAAATCCGATTTGTTTGTTTTCCGATTTTCATATGTTCGAAGAATCAAATGCTCGATGAGTTCTCGGTCCGAAAAACGAAATTCCGAACTTCAATATTTCGAATAAACTGTTAAAATTAGGATTCTGATTCAATTTAGCTACGCATATATATTCAAAATGGTGTCCCCTTGTTTCGCAGACAGAAATTTCATAGAATTTCGTTTCCCAGAAAATGTTTCATATAATATTTGGTTCTTGTATTTTTATTTCTACTATTATTGTTTCAAAGACTATTTTACTTGAATGAAACATATTTCACAGAAACACAATTCAAAGAATATTTAATCAAATTTTTTTGTTTAACTAACTTATCAAACAGTAGAATTACTTTTTAACAAATATTGTTTATTCGGTGTATTTTTCTATGGAATTTATTTCAACAAAAATATATAGGTATAAAAAGAAAGACAATAACAAAAATAATGTTAAAAAGTCAATATGTTGTGCTACAAAAGTTAATGACAGAAACGAATTGCTGTGAAACCGACTCCACGTAGTCTTGTCTGCCCTACCCCTAGAGTGTAATTTAAATTCGCGTAGGCGCGGAGGGGCGAGGCGGCCAGCGAGCTGAGGAGCAGGTGGTTTTAACTGCATGCTTGCTTGCCTGCTGCATGCTTGCTTGCATGCTGCATGCTTGCTTGCACGATAAACGATTGCACGATAACGATACGGAACGAACGATAATCGGAATTTTAATAATCGGAATTTTAATAATCGGAATTCGTATTTTTGATGTTCGGAATTTTCATTATGTCGGACTTTTTGTTATTCGATCTTTTGAAACTCGATATTTTGAGAATAGTAATTATAAACGTTCGGAATTTTGAAATTTTAGTATTATAAAAATAGGATGAATGATAAATCGGAGTTGCCATATTAGAAATTTTGAACTATTCGGAATTATGAAAATCGGTATTTTGAAATTCGTATTTCTGACTTTCGGAGTAAAGTTTCGTCGAGTCGAGGAGCGTGAGCCATTCTTTGTTTGCTTTATTGATTAGTTATTGTTTAGTTTGTGTTAATATTTTTTTCGCCGAACGAATCGTTAGATAAAAGTCGTTTAAAAGATTAATTAACTAAAAGAGCGTCCGCTAAAGGGCAGATAACAAAATTTAAGAATTATTTAAATAACACTAGTAGTGCAACGGAGTTAAATAACATACAATTAACCGAGTTAAGTTTGAAACTTGCAAAGTTCGAAGCATTGTCAGTAAGAGTTGATGACCTGTAAAATGAGATTGAGGTTTTAAACCCAGGTAACTTATCAGCCGAAATTGACGAACGTGACAATATTGAGCGTGACATTATTGTCAATATAACCACTGCAAAAACTTTATTAGACACATTTTCGAAAAGAGAATGTGAACACAGGCGTGCTTCAGTTCATGATAGTTCTTGTTGTTCGGATCCTCAAGCGACAGGTTTAAAGCTTCCTCAAATCCAAATAACTAAATTTGATGGCGCTTATTTTCGGTGGTTGGAATTCCGGGACACGTTTGAGAGTTTGTTACACAACAATGAACGTATAACACCAATCCACAAGTTTCATTACCTTATGTCTTATCTAGAATGCGATGCTGCGAGAATTATTTCAAATCTTGAGGTTTCTTCCGCAAATTACTCTGACGCATGGAACTTGCTTTGTAGTCGTTATAACAACAAACGAGTTTTAATTAATTACCATTTAAATTCAATGTTTAACGTAAAGCAGATTTCACGTGAATCAGAGAGGTCATTAAGATTCTTGGTAGACCATGTCACCAAAAACTTGCGTGCTCTGGCCAGCCTGGGACAGCTCACGGACAAATGGGACGTTCTCATAATTTTTATATTATCTGCCAAGTTAGATGGCAATACTTTAACTAAGTGGGAGGAATGCAGAAATAATTTTGATGGTGATACGCCAACATTAGAGCAGTTCTATAAGTTCATGATAGACCGTGCAGATGTGCTGGAGGCATTAAACCGTAATAATAATAAAAATGACAGCAATCTGCCCAAAAGTCAAGTAGCTAGTTCACGTAATAGTTCTGCCACAAATAATCATAAACAAAGTTCAAATAACAATACAAAATCGTTTGCTGCGTCTAACTCAGTTAACAAATCTAACAATTCTAATGTTTTTTTATGCGTTATTTGTAATGAAAATCATAGGATTTTTGATTGTCCCTCTTTCAAAGCAAAGGGGATAGAGGATAGGTTAAAGGATGTTAATAAATACAAGCTGTGTGTCAACTGCCTTAGGCAGGGACACCACATAGGTTCATGTCGCATGGGACCGTGCCGTGAGTGTAATAAGGGCACCACACGTTGTTGCATGACCCTGCTGCATTATCGAATAGCAATAATCTGGTAATGGTAGAGGAGCCGTGTGATAGTAGTTGCGAAACCATTGCTAGTTTTTCGTAACGAAATTCTTGTCAAATTCTTTTGTCAACGGCTATAATAGAAGTCTTGAATCCATTGACCCTACAAAAGGCGAAGGTTCGAGCGCTGCTAGACTGCGGTAGCCAGTCTTCTTTTATTTCAAAAGCATTACAGGATAGTATTTCATTAAAAACATTCCCAATTGACTCGCTAAAGGTCATAGGAATTGGTAATACAGTTTCTTCTCATATTGCCGAAAGTTGCAATATTACAATTAGCTCGCTTAATAATAGTACAGTGCAAATTTCTCATGTCTTGTTTTAAAATAATTAACCGGTTTAATTCCAAAATACCCGGTTAATATTAATACATTAAATTTACCTAAAGACATAGTGTTAGCTGATCCTACATTTAATCAGCCAGCACCCGTAGACGTCTTAACAAGCGCTGATTTATTTTGGGACATATTGGGAAACGAGAAATTTTCCCTTGGCCCACAAAATACAACACCCCCTCCCTGGAACACAATTTTAAGGCTCGGGCCGGAGTGTGCTTGTACGCCCGGGACGACATCTGTTTTCGCCGCCTCCGTAACCTTGAAGACCGAACGTTTTCTGTACTTTGGGTTCTGGTGGATACTGGTATGGAGAAAATTCTCTATGCCTGTGTCTACCGTTCGCACAGCGGAGACCAGGAGACGACCAGACTCACAGATTATCTCAGTGAGGCGGCCGATGCGGCTCAGCAAAAGTACCCTACTGCCCAATTAGTGTTACTGGGGGATTTCAATGCCCACCACAAGGAGTGGTTGTTCCCAAACCGGGACACTGACCATGCTGGGAGAGAGATGCGAAAGCTTGCCTTAGCGTTAAATCTCACCCAACTGGTCCAAGGGGCTACTAGGGTTCCTGATGTTGAGACGCACACAGCCTATTGCTTGGACCTTCTGCTCACTACTGATCCAGACCTCTACTCTGTGTCGGTTTCTTCACCTCTGGGTAGCTCCGACCACTGTCTGGTGAAATCTGTATCCGTCTACTCTCCGTCCATTCCTAGCCCAAGTGGCTACCGGCGGATGTGGCGGTACAAGTCAGCATACTGGGATGAGATGCGCTGTTTTTTCGCGTCTTACCCTTGGCAGCCTGTCTGTTTTTCTTCTGGTAACCCCTCTACCTGCGCGGATGCCGTGACGGAAGTGTTGCGTCAAGGTATGGAGTTTTTTATACCTTATTCCGACGTATCTCTGTCTGGCAAAGCTTGCCCATGGTTTAGTTCCCAATGCAGACGCGCAGAAGCATGAGGCCTACCTAGCCTGGGTTGATGCTCGTCACCGTAAAGCAAGAGACTTACGCCAGAAGAAGACAGCCTTTAATAGAGCTGCCAAGTCTTGCAAGAAGGTTTTACAGAAGGCTCGACATGACCACATTAGTCGAATAGGAAACAAACTGGCCTCGTACCCTGCGGGTTGCAAAGCGTTTTGGTCCCTAGCTAAATCGGTCGAGTCAAACTTCTGTCGCCCCTCACTACCTCCATTGCTGAAGCCTGATGGTACAGGCTCAGCGGCGCGGGCTGGCACGAGCAAGGGTCGGGGAGGGGATCCAGTGTAGTCGGAATACTCGCTTTTATAAGCGCCGACAAACAAGTAAAAAAAAAAAAAAAAAAATGAAAAAAGTGTTTATTCACATAAATAATTTGTTGCACGCTATATTTACCTCTGCCAAACTGCAAAGCAGTTTGTTGGCAGACGTAGCTCCGTTTTTAAACCTATTATTATTCTATGATGACACTTTTTCACCTTTATTGAGATAAAACTATTCCTACATTCCTCAAATTTAACAACAAACTTTTAAATATTCTCTACAGTGAGGCTTTGGCAAAATATATTAAAGAGGTACTTATGTATTTTATTTGTTGTTGTTGTTGTTGTTTTGTTTGTTGTTGTTGTTGTTGTTGTTGTGTTGTTTGTTGTTTTGTTGTTTTTTTTTTATGTGTTTTTTTGCTTTTTTTTTATTTTGTTTGTTTTTTTTTGTATGTGATTCATACTTATTTGCTATCCAAAGTTTAAACACACTTTATTCTATTTAAAATGATGTTATTTACTATACTTCTACTGCATTTAATCAGAAATTAATTATTACTTTATAATATTACAACACGAATTACGTTGTTATGTATTAATTAAATCGGTATAAATCTAACACACGCAACAGTAAATACTTACAAGAAATAAATTATCAACATCCCAAAACTTCTAGAAGTATTGCTAAATAAACTGATAACATTTTCTAAATTTTTATAATGGTATTAGTAAGTTGTTGAGCCTATTATAAAATTAGTCGAATTTATTATTATAAATTGCTGGTAAATACGTCGTAATGTTTACGGAAATTTAAATTGGAGTCAATAGTGACTTAGATATTTTAAGTGTCAGCGTTAGCTAAAGTGGTGCAGGAGCGTGCAGTGTCAGCGTACTTACGTGCTACAATTATGGTCAGCACCATCATGTTTTCTAACAAAAATCTTACCGCCACGGACCCACACATACTTATAGCCCAAGCTCTTTGCTTTAATCCTGGTCGCGGCATGCAGCGCCTTATTTGCTGGTGATAAATGTTCATCTGTATAGGCATTTCCTTTTGCCGGCAATCCCAAGAAGAGCGGTGTTGAGCTTGTCCTCAGAAGTTTTTTTCTTGTTAAAGTTGATAGAAGCCGCCAAAAAGTGGTCACGAACCCGTGGACTGCTGAATTGCACAACTATAGACTTCGGGCGGTTACTAGTTGGGGTTTGCTTTGCGATTCTGGTAACATGATGGATGTTATTCTCATTTAAATCCCCAGATATCACGATAAGCTGCTCGTTTTCCTTTTCAAGATCGTTAACGACTTTGGTGTTTAAGGAAAACTCAGTCTTCATTTCTTCAAACTTAACGTTCATAAATTCCATTGACGTATTAAGCCCTTCTAATTTTTCCGTGATCGCCTTCATCTGCGTGTTAACATAGTTCGCCAAGTTTGGTTAAGGTGTCGCATAAGTTCGTCAATCTGTTTTTTCATAATACGTGAAACTTCGCTAGACGTAACAGGAGCTTCATCGTTGAGGATAGTTACCGAAAACTCTTTCTTTCCATGAGTTACATTTGGATCACTCGCCTGACTGTTGCGCACTGGGGTATTATCAGCGTTTCGCTTCTTCGGCTTGCAGGTCGGACATATCCAATTATGCAATTCAGTTAGTTGAAAGTCACACCTCAGCTGCATGAGGCAGGTATGGTGGAAAGATTTTTGGCACGATGAGAGATGATTTAACTACTGCGTTTCCTTCAGCTATGTCTTCAGAGCAACAGTCACAATTCATAATGTTAGGACTTGTTTTAGATTAACACAATGCTAAATTATCAATAATTCTGTGCACACTAATAAATTGCACGCTACTAAAGGCCCACGCCTGGCGACAAACCGTCGATGCACAAATCGGCGAGAAGAACATCGTAAGCGCCGTGGATGTCGCGTTACTTACGCGTTGCGTTCGTTAAGTAGGTTCTCACAGATTTATCTGTTAATGACTGTATTTTTATATTCGACACCAATTTTAAAATAAAAAAAATAATATTAGTGCCAAATATTTTAATCAGAACTTAGAACAAAAATAATCGAAAAACACAAATTACACAGAACTCCTTAAAATAAATAAAAATACGTGATGTACGATATTGGAGATGTTGTCGGTAGAGAGCACGCCGTAAAAAGAGGCCGGCGCACGCGCTGCATCGCCTTATATCTGCTCGGTGCGCGGGGACGTTCCCCCTGCCTCAGCTTCGGTCACCACGGAGGGAGATTCCGCTAACACGGCCGTTCCTGATGCGGCAGCGTCCTCGCAGCCTTCCTGGGATGTACTCTGGCATGATGTTTCATCTTCGTTACCTATAATGCCAGAGAAAACTATGAATGAACTCAGAACACGAAAGCACAGTGAGAAAGTAGGTTACAGAGTAAGCCGCTGAATACATTAGCTAGCTATACAAAGAAAGAAAGAAAAAGCATTTATTAGCCCGCACAGGACGAAACACACAAATAACAACAAGGTTTAATATTATTACAAAATAAAAAATAAGAAACGAATCGGTCCTGTACGATGCCAAAAGGCCCCTATCTCAGCATTGTGCTGTAACATTTAAAAATGTCACAGCGCTGATATTCTGATAGGGCCCAAAGTGATGCCACGGTCAGATACGGATATAATAAAAAATAAATAGTGTAAATGAATAAACAAATATAAATACATGTAAAAAAGTAAATTAGAGAAAACAGTAAATAAAAAATAATAATAATAATATAATAGCAGTCTCTTAAGTATCAAATTCCACATTTAATACACAAGTTATCAGAAGTAAGTAGATGTAGCACACAAACTTAATTTAATACGAACGAAATGCTATTTGTTAGTCAGACTTAAGTTTTGATTGTATTTAGTTATACAAAACTACGGGTTGTCGTTCTCATCAATGCCTTAAGCTCAACAGGCCTTACATGAGCGTCTAGTCCCAAGCCTTATGCTATCAGCCTTCCAGGCCTTACAGGGACCCCAACCGCACAGACACGACAACCAGCTGTACCTCAGGCTTTACATGGGTCTGTTCCCGGTCACCCCGATGCCATTTCTCAAAGGCCTTACACGGGTCTGTTCCGAGTCACCCCAAGTCCTATAGGTAGGTAACAGCTCCACAACAAATAAGCACATATGCATACTAACTCACAGTCTGACAACAACATAAACATTAGGGGTACAGTAACATGAAAATAGGTAACAGGTAAATAGGCGCAAAAATAATGCACATAGAACAGTTAAAGAGAAAAAGGTGTTCTTACTCTCGAAGAAAGCGGCGCATGACTCTAGAGTCCACTCGCCGTCCCAGGGTTGTATGTACTCTGCAGCGTCCTGCGTTGTCTTCCCATACGACCCAGTCACAAGCTGTAGCTCGTAGCGGTTGTTAGGTAGGAGCTTGGTAATGGGATACGGGCCTCGCATACCGCTGTCTAATTTTCCTGTACTTTGCGATCGTTTTATTACATAAGCCAAATCATTCAGTGAGTAATTCTTAGGCGGAGCCTATTCTTATATACACGTGAGTCCTGATTTGTTTGATTTGAAGATAGCAGAGTTTCTGCTCTTTAACGTTGGAGGTCACGCAAAGCTTCATGGTTTGGGTTAGCGCCTTTTATAGCAATGCCCTTCACAAGTGCATGTATAGCTGGAGTAGTGGATTCAGACCCAATAAGAAGATTTAGAGCGGAGTTTTGAGTTGTCTTTTGTTTAGTGATATTAAGTATTAGTTGAAGCTTCCACATAACATTTGACCATGATTCGGACTTATGATTTACTTCGACTCGAATCATATTTAGTACCGTGCGACAATACCTCTCGACTTGTCCGTTTGATTGGTGCATTTGAGGTATTATAAAGGGTAGGTCTATTCCAAAATTGGCAACCCAGGTAGTGAAATCAGTACTCTCAAACTACATACGACCTCGATCGCAAACTAAAAGACGTGGCGTTCCGATAATCGAAATAGCGTTCGCTAGTACTCATCTTAATTCATTACAGTCTTGTCTGTATAATGGGTATAGTAGGGTGAACTTCGTAAACGCATCAACCATAATAAGAACTAACTTATAATCCATTGAATCGGGTAACAGCCCTAACACATTACATGCACAGTATCAAAAGGTACTACAGGTTTTTGCCACGACGTAATCGGTTGCAAGAGAGCTCGTGGTAGTTACCTTCTTATATGTAATACAAATAATACAAAGTGCTTTGTATTTTCTCACAAATTGACGCATTCTCGGAAACCAAAAATGTTTTAATATTAAGTCCAATGTCTTATAGATTCCTATTGTGTTCGTGTTCATCACGAAAAGCACGTAAAGGACTCAATCGGTACGCTTTAGGGATATAACATAATAACCGTGACTGACTACCGACCGCATCGTACATGTAATGCAAGAGATAATTCTTCTTAACGTATCTAGAATCACTAACTGACAATCATTTCATTATTTTTTAATAAAGCAGAAGTCTTGACTTACTAGCACTCGGCCGTACCTGACCATTACTTTTTGTTCTTCCGAGATATTCCACATTAGTAGCTAGGAATGTACATTTTCGCATAGCTCGAATTATAAGCTGGCTATCGCTCGTGCAAATATAGACAATCCCGTCGCGATTCAATACATCGATAGGCACCTATAATAACGAGGGTACTTAAACATTTGCGGGGTGCAACATAAAAATCTACTTAAAACGTTAACACTTAAATTCTGTGTGCTACATAATTATTCCATTGAATATTGGTTCCACCTAAACCACGCAATATTTGATAACTCGTATTAAGTTTACATGGAAAATGTTTCAAGAGATCTTTAGAAATAAGTGACACACGAACCAAACACAGCTATAATTACGTCGTAACTTTATTGCGTGTTTCGGAACGTTCCTTGACAAAACATATTTCTTCACTATGCTTCACGCACACTGTGTAGACAAGCATATTATAAATTAGATGACTACATCAATGATAAAAATGCTTGGCTAAATGCTGGTCCTGCTCCACAGGCAGTTTAGGGAATTTCCTAATTGGAGGAATGTTGTTTCCTACCCCTTTTTTTTTTATTGACATGAGTAACGAGTATCGTTATTATTATACACAAATATATATTTTAATTACTTTTTCGACATTTTAGAAACATTGGAAACCTTAGTTTTGTATAATTTAGCAGCATTATTTCAATTTTGTAAATGTGAGTACCATGGAGCCATATTTTAAGTAAATTATTATGTGTTTGACTTAAATGAGCATGGCGGTTGAGAGAATTGTCATGCTCACTCAAATGTCTCGCTGGTGGTGGCGCGTGTGTTGGGTCATTCGGCTCCCTCTAAAATGGTTGAGCTGAATGGTGCTGATTCACGCGTCATGTTCGTGAACGGGCGCTGTCAGTAGAGATTGGTCAACTCTTAACTGCCATGGTTTTTATCTTGATTATTTTTTAAATTTTGTATTTCTAGATTACCTTCATTGTTTTCACATATAGAAGCAACAAGAATAATGTAAGCAGTATTTTGTAAAAACCTGAGTTTAAAAGAGTGTCCGTGGAGTTTCTTGCTCGTTCTTCTCCATAGAGACCTACCTACGTTTTGGAACGAGCAACTAGCTTCAACTTTCTGTCTAACTGACCGACTCCTTGACAATTCAAAAGTGCCTGTAAATGGTTTAATTGAAATAAATGCTTTGACTTTGACTTTGACTTTATGACCGCTCTTTTTGCAAAACGTACATCTAATTTTATCGTCCGAATTAGTTTTAGATTTCTTTAGGCAATTATTACTTTTATGTCCCTGTTGGTCATATGTAAAACAACGAATCGAAGAATTGTTACCGTTATCTTTCGCGTCTGTGGGCCGTTTAGGATGTGAAGTTAAGGGTAGTCGGGAGTTATTACGTGTATTGTGTGTATTATGTTAAATGCTTGTACGATGACTATTTAGCTTAACGTAGATAGATAAAAACTCCACTATGTTATCTGGTGTTAACTTCGCATTGCAAGCTGCTGCTCTAATATGAGGATCTTTGATACCACGCACAATTATAGCACTAACCAACTCGTCGTTTCATACTTAGTATAAATATGTACATATATATATTTGACTCTTTTTTATACACTGCTCAGGCTCACATTCTGATTCATTGTTTGTTAATATAAGGAGTGGTCGTCTACTGTTTCAACATTTGTAATAATATGTGAACACTGTGTATCTATGTACATATAACTTAGTCTGTCATTCCTTAATCTGTAATACTTTGTACACACTTTCAAATACCTAGTGTTTTTATGCAAGGTACATCGTATTCACGTATAATTATATAATTCCTGTAAATGCAAATATTGTTAACATCGTTTTTAAAAAAGTAAGTATGGAGTTTCTTGCCCATTCTTCTCCATACAAAACTACCTTTTGGAATGGGCACCTAGAATCAATTTTTTTTTTCTCATTTGACGTTCAAAAGTGCCTTATAATGGTCTTATTGAAATAAATGATTTGACTTTGACTTTAGAATACAACAAACAGAGTCGGTGCTTGTTATGCATCGTCAAATCTTAGGAGAAGACTTATTGAAAACACTCTGGGAGATAGAACCTTATTCGAAGAGAGCATACACAAAGGAAAACCAATGTGAGAGTTTCTATGAAAATACATACAGGAGAAACAGCAATGGACAATACGTTGTGAGACTCCCATTTCGTACCAATGAGAGCAGCGGATGGGAACACGAGACAAATTGCAATGAGTCGCTTGATTCAACAAGAAAGAAGACTTCAAAAAGAACCTGAACTAAGAGAAGAATACGACAAGGTACTAGAAGAATATTTAACAATGGGACATATGGAGGAAGTTCCAAAAGATGAAATAAACAACCGGTGTGTTTACCTACCACATCACGCCGTAGTTCGAAGAGACAACGAAAATTAGAGTCGTATTTGATGCGTTATGTAAAGGAAGTAATGGCATATCTTTGAACGACAAGCTCATGATTGGCCCCGTACTACAAGAAGATATGCGAAATATAATACTGTGATGGCGTATGCATAAGGTGTGTTTTGCAAGTGACGTCATCAAAATGTACAGGATGGTACTTGTAGATAAGAAAGATACAGATTATCATAGAATACTGTGGCATGGCATCGTCAGACCCAACCTTGAGCCGAACTGCCAAACACCTGAAATCAAGGACTTCAGATTGAAAACAGTTACGTTTGGTACAGCATCTGCGCCTTATCTTGCCATAAAACGTTAATTAAACTAGCAGAAGATGATGGTGAATAATACCCTGAAGCTATCAAAATTATTCGTGGAGACTTCTATGTTGATGATTTGACGTCAGGCTGCGATACAAAAGAAGAAGCAATTCGTGTTAGTAAGCAAATCATTACCATTCTGAAACGAGGAGGCTTGGAACTTCAAAAATGGGCGTCCAATTATCATTGGACGCCCATTTTTGTGTTTCTTTGTTTGTTTGTTTGTTGTTTGTTTGTGTTTTGTTTGTTTGTTTTTTGTGTGAGTTCTCAAATCTATCGATGCCAACAAAGTCACTACAAAGGCTAACCTAGATCTGAAGCTAGACGGCACCATAAAAGCTCTTGGTCTGTCATGGAATCTCGGCAGAGACGAGTTTAATTACCAATTACAACTAGAACCTATGTCATCAGACCATATAACAAAGAGAACTATTCTGTCAGATTTACAGAAGTTGTTTGATCCACTAGGGTGGATAGCACCAGTTATTGTAACAGCAAAAATTCTAGTACAAAGATTGTGACTAGAAGGAGTTGGATGGGACCAAGAAATTAGTAAAGAACTGAAAGAACAATGGACATTCATTAGAAAAGATTTAGAAAATGTCAATAAAATATTAAGAATAAGACGTTGGTTGAACACCACTAGCACTGAAAAGGAACGAATAACATTACATGGGTTCTGCGATGCGTCTGAAAAGGCATATGCAGCTGTGGTTTATTGCCGTGTATAAACGAGCGAAGGTGACATAAAGATAAATCGCATTGCATCAAGTACAAAGGTAGCTCCTGTCAAGACCATTACACTACCACGACTCGACTCGAACTGAGTGGAGCTACACTGCTAGCTAAATTGCTAACCAAAGTGAGTCAAGCTATGAGAATTCCTTAACACAATGTGTTCGCATGGACTGACTCAACTATAGTTGTAGCGTGGCTGTCTGGAGAAACAAACCGATGGAAGCCATTTGTCGCAAACCGAGTAGTAGAGATACTAGAAAACAAAAGCAGTAGCCAATGGTTCCATGTGCAGTCGGCACATAACCCAGCCGATATAGCGTCAAGAGGATTATCTTTATTAGTACTACAACAGAAAACATTATGGTGGAATGGCCCTGCCTGGCTTGTAGAGGAAAATATCGAGTTCACAAGACCGTCAAGGCCAACCACAGACTTAGCAAGAAAGAAACCTATACAATCATTCATAAATGTAACAGAAGAAGAAGAGAAATTCCTGAAATTTGAAGAATATGATTCACTTACCTACTGAGTTATTGAGAGTAATAGTACATTATAAAAGAGTGTTAAATATATTATGTTTCCAAACATTCATTATACCACTGTTTTATTTACCATATTTTCATTTCAGTTCATTTCAATTTGAGTGAAAATAAATATTTCAAAAAACTTTCAAAACTAATGTAATTATTACACAGGCGTTACAGATTAAGACAACAGGATCTAATTTCAGATTAGTTTAACCTAATAGGTATTTTGTTGAATTAATTATTTAAATGTAATGGCACTTAATAAAAAAGCTTTTTATACAAAAAAGACAACCGCCTTCAAGAACCAAAAAGTGAAAAATAACTTTAAAACGGTTACCTATCATAAGGTCGAAAAATATTTGACCGAATTTCATTTCACCTAAAACTTTTCAACTTTCCCCGTTTCGTATTTTTTTACTTCATCAAAGTCACGTCTGCCACTGTATCAGTTGACCAATTATCAATTCGATTTTTTTCGTTGCTCCGACGTTTCATTTGGTCGAAAAACTTTTTACCGAAGATACACTTAGCCGAAATAACATTTGTTCGAACATTCGTTATACCACTGTTTTAATTACCAATTTTCACCAAACGCCTAGAAGTAAATATGTCTGATATTGAGTCAATCGATTTTGGGTCAATAGTTTTCGGTATAACCGGTACTCCACAAGAAAAAAAATACGTCGTTAAAGAAACGAAAAGTCAAAAACTTTTGAAAATTAAAGACAATTTGAGTGAAATTAAATTGTTATGTTCGTGACAATGAAACACCGAGATTCAAAGCAGACTGGTTTATTAAGTATTTCGACATACCCTCACAAGTGAATATAATAATAATAATAATAATAATAATAATAATAATTTATTGAGCAAAATATTTTGAGTACAAAATAACTTATATACTACTACAGGACAAGAATGAAAGAAACATGGCATGTTAGAGTGGAGAGCAGAGCAAGACCCAGTCCCGTGCTAGGAATTAACCTGTATTACAAGATCTAGGCAAATGTTCCGTCCCCGCACCAAAACAAGCTCAAATGTATCATTAGAGTAGCATACAAGAACTTGACTCACTGAATTCCCTAATTAGGTATGCCTGTTGCTAGGGAATCAGTCTTTGACCAAATTAGGTACTAACTATTATAAGGTTATAAAGCATGGGTGTGCCACATTTAATGTTGTGGAACGGCCGCGCCTTCACAAACACAGGGGTCGTGTCGTTTAGGTGAAGTCGTATCTGCGACTTGAATGTACCCAGTCCCTCAGCGAAAACTTCAGGATATTCATCCTTGAGCGTTTTTGGTAACAAATTCTCGGATACATAATGGTGGCTTTTAAGTGCATCGAAACTTGATAATTTTAACTGTTTTATCCACGTTCGCCCCATTAACGGAGGCCCTCCATTAGCGATAACGTATAATTTTAATGAAAGTTGTTTATTATTGTTTGTAATTGTCACCAGTATATAGGGTGACTGGTAATTAGTGTACGATACTTAAACACGTGATTGTGTTCATGATAACAAACAACTTTCCCGAAGAAAAAATGTTTTTTGTACTGGTTCACTTTAGGTCACAGGCGTGCGCGCGCGTGAATTTCATACGGCTGTTGTGTTATTGTGATAAAAGTGAACCAGTACAAAAATCATTTTTTCTTCGGGAAAGTTGTTTGTTAACATGAACACAATCACGTGTTTAAGTATCGTACACTAATTACCAGTCACCTTATATATCCGAGTGTTTGAATAACGTCTCCAGTATAAGATTAAAAAGTTAATATTTTACTAATCATCGGCAACTTAGAGAACATTTTATCATAAAACTTTTTTTAAATAGAGAAAGAAAAAGAAATATCTTACTTCCCGTATCTATTTCGAACTTTAAAAATAATCCTTCGACATTCAACTTAATGTAATAGGGACCGTCATCCTCACACTCATTTATATTATTACTTTGATTGCTATGACCCATGTTATAGAAATTACAATCAGAATCGGAGTCGGTAACAGAATTATCAAGATAAAACTGATCTTTATTTGTCTTCTTGGAATTACCATCCTTCTCACTACGAGTGCACACCGATTTTAAATGTCCTTTTTCACCACACTTATCACACGAATAATGCTTGTAACGACACCTGCCCTCCACGTGACCGGCCTTGCCGCACCGCGCGCACGGCCGCCACTCGGGCACTGCGCGGGCGCGCTGCCCCGACGCGGTGCAGGCCGTCGCTCGCGCCGGCGCTGGAGCCTGCGCTCGCGGCCTCCGCAGCCGGGGCGCTCGCCACGCTTGCGTGCCGCTCCGCCGCTTCGAGAGCCATCGCTAACTCCACACCGCGCTTGTAGTCCACATTCTTTTCGGCGAATAACCTGGATCGCAGGTTTTAGCCAGATGTTTCAAACCTTGTAGGTACGAACGAACGCTTTCACCCTGCTGCTGCTTCCTCTGCCTGAAAATATGCCTTTCGGCTATTTCTGATCTATCGGGTTCCAGGTGGTCTTTTACCAGTTTAACGAGCACATCGAAAGTCTTATCCTATGGCTGATCCGGTGAACATAAGTCGCACATTAAAGTCAAAGTCAAAGTCAAAGCATTTATTTCAATTAAACCATTTGCAGGCACTTTTGAATAGTCAAAAAAAATTAAAGCTAGTTGCTCGTTCCAAAACGTAGGGTAGGTCTCTATGGAGAAGAACGAGCAAGAAACTCCATGGACACTATTTTCAATCAAGCTTTTACAAAATCCAGGCTACATTATTCTTGTTGCTTCTATATGTGAAAACAATGTAAGTGAAGAGAAATCCAAAACATTCTAATTAAAAATAAATTAATATAAAAGCCATGGCAGTTAAGAGATGACCAATCTCAACTGACAGCGCCCGTTCACGAACATGACGCGCGGATCAGCACCACTTAGCTCAACCATTTTGAAGGGAACCGAATGATCTAACCCGCACGCCACCATCAGTGAGACATTTGAGCGAGCATGACAATGCTCTCAACTGCCATGCTCATTTATGTCAAACACATTGAATAAATAAATGGCTCCATAATTCTCACATTTACATAATAATTGAAATAGTGCTATTAATTTATACAAAGCTAAAATTTCCAAAGTATGTAAGTATGTCATTCGACAGATAAAATATAATAAGTAAATAATAATAACGGTACACGTTATTCATGTCAATAATAAGGGGTGAGCAACATAATTTTCTTGCAATTAAGAAATTCCCTAAAGAGGCTGTGGAGCAGGACCAGCATTATGCCAAGCATTTTTATCATTGATATAATCTTCCAACTTATAATATGCTTGCCTACATAGTGTGCGTTTAATGCATGTTTTAAATTGCCTTTCATTTAATTGCAAAATATCGAGCGGTATTTTATTATAACATTTTACACAATACCCCATAAAAGAAGTATGTACTTTTGACAATCTGAAACTTGGTTGATTTAATTTGTTCCTATTTCTAGTATTAAAGTTATGTCTGTCACTTATTTTACTAAACAGATGAAGATTTTTACGAACATGCATGATGTTTTCGTATATATATTGACAAGGTACCGTCATGATATTAATTTGTTTAAACAATTCTCTTAGAGACTCGCGTCTGCTGAGATTATAGATGGCTCTGACAGCCCTCTTTTGCAGAATAAAGATAGAATCTATATCTACAGCCCGTCCCCAAAGCAAAATACCGTAAGACATGATACTATGAAAGTAACTAAAATAGACTAGTCAAGCGGTATCCACGTCTGTCAATTGCCTGATTTTTCTGACAGCGCAAGCGGCCGAACTTAGCCGCCCTGCAAGAGATGTTAAGTGAGGACCCCACTGCAGCTTTGAGTCAAACGTAATCCCTAGGAAAACAGTCTTTTCGACGAATTCAAGTACGTCCTTATTTAATAAAACGTTACATTCACTACTTTTAACATTGGGTAAAGCGAATCTTATGCACTTGGTTTTCTTCTCATTTAACACTAAGTTATTTGCAGTAAACCAATTACGAACTTTAATCATGGCGTCATTTACGTCGTCATAGTGCTGTGCCCGTCTTTACTTTAAAAATCAATGAAGTATCATCAGCAAATAACACCATTTGAGGTTGATTTCTCAGTAAATACGGTAAATCATTAATATAAACTAGAAATAGGAACGGACCCAATATTGAGCCCTGTGGTACACCCATTTTTTACTTTCACCTCATTGTATACCTATATTCTGGCAAATAAACAATTTCAATTTCAATTTCAATTTCAACTTGCTGCAGCCTATCATCTAAATACGATTTTACTAATCTGAACGCTAGTTTACCGAGTCTGTAATGCTCAAGCTTCAAAAGCAGTGTTTCGTGATTTACGCAATCAAATGCTTTGGAGAGGTCACAGAAAATGCCAATGGCATCCTGTGACTCCTCCCATGCGTTAAAGATATGCTTAATCAAAGTAATACCGGCATCAGTAGTGCAACGCCCTCTGGTGAACCCATACTGTTGATCATGTAGGATGTTATTGCAATTAAAATGACTGAGCATTTGATTAAGCATTACTTTTTCAAACACTTTGCTGAATACTGGCAAAACCGAAACGGGTCTATAATTATTCGTGTCCTTGCATTCGCCGGATTTGAAAAGTGGGAAAACTCCTTGGTCTATGCACAAATTAAATATGTAAGCTAAATAGGGTGCTACTGTCTCAATAATCGATTTACAAACATTAGTAGACATTCCCCACAAATCCTCAGTAACTTTGATCTTTAGTTGTTAAAAAGTTTTTATAACAACCTCAGGGTTTATATGTTTAAATTTGAATTCCGAAGGGCAGGCTAAAACATTCGTTTCTAATAAATCAAAAGCAAGTGAGGGCGAGGAAGCTAAATTTTCTGTAGTTTTAATTGAAATATGTATCGGTAAAGAATTTCGCAAATTCCTGAGCAACATCGATATTAGTACTTATTAGACCACAGGGTGTCTCCAGAGTGTAATCAGTTTTATTTCTTTTGTTTCTATTGGTTTCATCATTGATAATTTTCCAAACAGTCTTAATTTTATTTTCTGCTGATTTTACCTTGTTGCTTATGTATAAAGCTTTAGCTGTCTTGCAAGTATTTTTAAAAGTTTTAGAGTAAGTAGCAACATACTTATTAAAAGTTTCAGTGTTTATATAAGGCTTAAGGCCATACAGCTCAGAAAGTATTTCCTTACTTTTCCTGATACCTTTAGTTGCTGGTAGACTTACATCAACAATACCTGGATGTTGTTGATGAACGGGACAAATTAAGGATGGTGACAGATGGTTTTAACAATTGTAGTAATTTGTATGAGGAAGCCTTAGGCAAAATTAGGGACTTAGAGGATGAATTGATCCAGGCAAATGTACAAATTTTAAAATTACATAAGGAAAAGGAACGTACTCAGGTCAAAGAAACAGACCTCTTATATAATGAATTATTGGAAAAAAACTGTAGCCCACATTCATTAATAACAATAGACCTTACAGAGGATTCCTTACTGAATCATAAGTCCAGTTATGAGGTTAGCCAAAATAAATTAAAAAAATATGCTAGATTAAATAAAATTATAAGAAAATGTCATAAGTTTAAAAATCAACAGAAACACAAATCCACAAATATTCAATATAGGAAAGAACGTGTTGCTCTAATCAATAAATTAAAAAACTGTCAAATAAAATTAGAAGATAGTGAGAATATTTATGAAGTAGACACTCAGCGCTTGCAATCAGAAATACAGGCTCTGGATGACTCACTAAAATCTCTTTATAATAAATATGTGATATCTGAAAACCAAATAAAGGAACATATATTAGCTGCAAATGAGTTAGTGGATTTATGTAACTACAATGCAGACAGGGTAGACTCGTTGACTCTCAGCAACACTCAGTGTACCTGTCAGAAGGAGTCCAACCTTGTGGCCCTTCAGCCTGAGGCAACGGAGGACCCGTCCCAGGCTGTAGGTGCTCAAGGCTCTATCCTCAACCATAACATTGATATTGTTGAAGAAGTCCCACATACAATCTCTAGTACTTGTTCCTCTGGTAGCAGTCAAGCAAGTCTTTCAGTAATGTTTTCAGATAGTATAGGAAGAGGTATAGGGAAATTAATTAATAATAACCTTAGATATAACACCCTAAACCATTGTACACCTGGGTTGTCCTACAAACATATAATGTCTACAATAACAAAGTTCGAATATAATCCTTCCACCAATATTTGTGTATTTATAGGTAATAGTTTAACGGTCAAAAAGGAGGATATTACTGACAGTGTTACCGAGATTCAAAATATTAATTGTAATAAAATAATTTTGTGTGCTTTCCCATATTTTAAACATTTAACATCTAGACAGAACAATTATATACACATGTTAAATAATCATGTGCATTTTTTAGTAAGTCACTATAGTGATAAGCTTTTGTTTTTTGACACCAACAGTTTTGTTGAGAAATTAAAATCGACTAGGGATACCGTGTATCTGCCCATTAGGTTTAGACGTCAAATAGCGCGGCTATTAGCTCATAGTTTTAACTCAGACATAAGTAGTATGTCGAAGTCAGGTGTTATTAACTCTTCAACAATTAGTAATAGTACTAATAATAAGGTGAATAATTGTAGCTCTGCTATAAATAGTTTTACAAAGTGTACGAAGGAGGATCCATGTGTCACTATGGACCAGCCATCTATTGATGGGAGTTTCACAAGTGGTAGGAACACACTACCTGTTATTGAAGTCCGTGGTCAAACTCCGGATACTCATTTAAACTAGTCTGTAAGACAATAGAAGGTACCAGTAACAATATAGCTATTTCTACAAACAATAAAGTACCTTCTTGCTCTCAAAAAGTTAAGTTGCAAAAACAGCAGAATACCTTAAAATTATTTCATCAAAATATTCAAGGTATTTCTTCCAAATTATTAGAAATTGAACTGTTTTTAGAAAAAACCATGTTTGACATTGTTTGTTTTACTGAACATTGGTTAAAAGATTACCAGATGCTAATTAATTATGAAAACTATAGTGTAGGCAGTTGTTTTAATCGTAACGCTATGTCCCGTGGAGGGTCATTAATCTTGATAAAAAATTGTTTGAAATATAAACAACGGAATGACATTGTTAGCCTATCGGTTGAACATTGCATGGAACTATCCTGTGTCGAGCTGGATAAGCATATTATAGTGTGCGTGTACAGACCCCCAATTTTCCTAAACTATTCTTTATTTGAGTCGGTAATGGAAGATGTCCTAGCGAAACTTGCAACTTGTAGCAAATCTGCAATTATTTGTGGTGATTTTAATATTAATATCTTAGAAGATAATTTGAATAGTTGTCGATTATTAAACCTATTTAAATCATTTAATTTGTCGAACGTTTTTATGGAACCTACTAGAGTAACTCCGACGACTGCTACCTGTATCGATAATATTTTTTGTGATTGTGATTATTTAGATAAAGCCATTGTTAAGTATCTGCCATCGGATCATAGCGGTCAAACGGTAACTTATATGTTTAAAATGCCTTTAATAAAAGTGCAAATAAAATTTAGACCAATAACAACTGGTAAATTAAATAGATTCAATGTTACCCTAAATGATAAGTTAAGTACTTTAGACCATAATAATAACGATGCAAATAAATTGTATGATGATTTCTTTTTTGTAGTGCAGTCTGAATTCGATAATAATTTTGAAAAAAAGACAAAACATATTAGCCCTAAGTTTGTATTTAGTGACTGGGCAACTAGAGGTATTAGAAAAAGTAGGGAAAGACTGTTTGAGCTTTATGGCCTTAAGCCTTATATTAACACGGATACTTTCAACAAGTATGTTGCTACTTATTCTAAAACTTTTAGAAATATTTGCAGGGTAGCGAAGGCCCTATACATTAGCAACAAAATCAAATCGGCAGACGATAAAATAAAGACAGTTTGGAAAGTTACTAATAACGAGACTGGCAGGAAAAAAGTTCGTAACACTGAGTATACATTAGAGACACCACGTGGTCGCCTAAGCTCTAACATAGAAGTAGCGCATGAATTTGTGAATTTCTTTACCAACATACCAATTAAAACCACGGAAGCTTTAAATTCTTCACCTGGCATTTGAATTGCCCTTTTAAAAGCGAACGTACCAGGCTGCCCGGTAGAATTTCAATTTAAACATATTAACCCCGTGACAGTTTTAAAAGCTTTTCGGCAAATTAAGATAAAATTTACTGAGGATCTGTGGGGTATGTCTATTAAAGTTTGTACGTCTATAATTGAGACAATAGCGCCTTAATTGGCTTTAATATTTAATATGTGCGTAGACCAAGGAGTTTTCCCGGATCTAATAAAGTTTAGTAAGGTTATACCTCTTTTCAAATCCGGTGACAGTAAAGACACTAATAATTATAGACCCGTGTTCGTGCTGCCAGCTTTCAGCAAGGTTTTTGAAAGGATTATGCTTAATCAGATGCTTAATCATTTTAACACTAATGGCATTTTACACGATCAACAGTATGGTTTCACCAAAGGACGTTGTACGACTGACGCTGGTGTCACTTTATTAAAACACATATTTACTGCGTGGGAAGAGGCGCAAGATGCCATATGAATTTTTTGTGACCTCTCCAAGGCATTTGATTGCGTAAATCATGACACACTACTTTTGAAACTTGAGCATTACGGACTAGGTAGACTTGCGCTTAGTTTAGTAAAATCTTATTTGATTAATAGGCAGCAGCAAGTCCAAATAAATGGGGTGAATTCACATGGTTTAAAGGTAGAAATGGGGGTTCCACAAGGCTCAATTTTGGGTCCTTTCCTCTTTTTAGTGTATATTAATGATCTTCTTCATCTGTTGAAAAATCAACCACAAATGGTGTTATTTGCTGATGACACTTCTTTAATATTTAAGATAGACAGACGAGCCCAGAACCTAGACCACGTAAATAGCGCCTTACTGCAAGTCCAAATTTGGTTCACGGCGAATAATTTAGTATTGAATGAAAAAAAAACGAAGTGCATCAGATTTTCTTTACCAAATGTCAAAAGTAATGACTGTGACATAGTATTGAATAATGAGAAGCTGGAATTCGTTGATAAAACTGTTTTCCTGGGGATCACGCTCGACTCAAGGCTACAATGGGGTCCTCATTTAACATCTCTCGCTGGACAGCTAAGCTCGGCAGCATATGCTGTCAGAAAAATCCGGCAATTTACTGATGTGGATACCGCGAGACTGGTCTACTTTAGTTATTTTCATAGTATAATGTCTTACGGTATTTTACTGTGGGGACGAGCTGCAGACATCGAGTCTATTTTTATTCTGCAGAAACGAGCCATCAGAGCCATTTACAATCTCCGTATGCGCGATTCTCTAAGGGAACTGTTTAAGGAAATTAACATAATGACGGTACCTTGTCAATACATCTATGAAAACATAATGTACGCTAGAAAAAATCTGCATCTTTTTAGTAAAAGGGGTGAAAGACATAATTATAACACTAGAAATAGGGACCAACTAGTTCAACCGAGTTTCAGACTGGCTAAAGTAGATACTTCTTTCATGGGGTACTGTTTAAAATGTTACAATAAAATACCTCCCCACATTGTTCAACTAAATGAGACAAAATTTAAGTCTTATATAAAACGCACACTATGCAGCCGAGCATATTATTCATTGGGTGAATACATCACTGATAAAAATGCTTGGCTGGATGCTGGTCTAGCTCCACAGCCATAAGGGTTCATAGATTCATTGATTAGCATTTTTAATTATTTTTGGAGCTGCTGAAGATATAGATCTACATTATCTTTGCATTGTATAAACTCAATGTGTTAGTATTATATAAATTTTTCATAGCACATACATGTGAGCACTATGTTATTTAAAGCTACCATTTACGAGGTATGTCTTTCATTGACTTGAATGTGCCCTGGCGGTTGGGAGTATGTCATGCTCACTGGAATGTCTCGCTGACGGTGGCGCGCGTGTTGGATCATTCGGTTCCCTTCAAAATGGTTGAGTCAAATGATGCCGATCCGTGCGTCATGTTCGTGAACGGGCGCCGTTAGTTGGGACTGGTCATCTCTTAGCTGCCTCGGTTATTCTAATTTTATTTTGAATTGTTTATTATGATTATATTTTTATCTAAACCTCTTTTAACGTACACGACTTGTTACATTGTTCTCACATTGTACCCTAGATTCAATATGAATGATGTAACCGAAATTTGTAACATATTATTGATTTTAAAAGAGTGTTGTTCATGGAGTTTCTTGCTCGTTCTTCTCCATAGAAACCTACTGTTTGGAACGAGCAACTAGCTTCAACTTTCTGACTGACTGACTCTGACAATTCAAAAGTACCTGTAAATGGTTTATTTGAAATAAATGATTTTGAGTTGAGTTTGAGTTTGCCCAGTCACTGAATAAAAACTTAGGGCTAATAGTTCTAGGTATTTTCTTAAAAATATTATTAAATTCTGTTTGCACAACTAAAAAAAATTGTTCATACAAAACATTACCATCACTCATATTAAGGCCTTGAATGTTTAACTTACTCATTAAAGTGCTATTAAATTTAATTAAATTGCCAGATGTTACTGGTCTTGACAGTACCTGCACTTTTTGTATTGGAGCGTTGGATTCAAAAGTAACGGTTTGCCCGCTGTGATCAGACGGGAGATAATTCACTATAGCCTTTTCTAAATAGTCGCAGCAACAAAAAACATTATAAATACATGTAGCAGTAGTCGTAGTTACTCGTGTTGGTTCTAAAAACACATTTGACAAATTAAATGATTTAAAAAGGCTTATTAATCTACTGCTATTTGAACTGTTTTCTAAAATATTAACGTCAAAGTCACCGCAAATTATTACTGATTTATTGCCATTTGTAAGTTTAGTGAAAACATCTTCCATTATTGACTCAAAAATTGAGTAGTTTTGATAATTAGGAGGTCTGTAAACGCACACTATTACATGCCTATCTAGCTCAATACAGGACAGTTCAATAGTATGTTCAACCGATAGTTCCACTATGTCTTTACGAGACTTAAATTTGATATTATTTTTTATTAAGATTAGTGAACCACCACGCATCATAGTTATCCGGTTGAAACAACTGCCAATAGTATAATTATCATAATTTATTAACATTTCATAATCCTTCAGCCAGTGTTCGGTGAAACAAATAATGTCGAGCTTTGTCTTTTCTAAAAACAGCTCAATTTCTAATTGCTTAGAAGAAAAACCTTGAATATTTTGATGAAATAATTTCATGGAATGTTGCTTTGACCCTTTTTTACAATTTACTAAGTGATTGCTAGAAGATACCTTGTTTTTGATAAATTTAACTACATATATTGGTACTGGTAACTTCTGTTGTCTTACTGACTAGTTTAAACTATTATTTGTGCTTACCACCTTATCATTAGTATTATTACTAACTACTGTGGAGTCAATTACAGATGACTTCGACATATTACTTATGTCTGAGTTTATATTAAATTAAAAGCTAATAGCCATGCTATCTGACGCCTAAATCTAATGGGCAGATACACTGTATCTCTAGTCGATTTTAATTTTTCAACAAAACTGTTGGTGTCTAAAAACATAAGGTTGTCACTATAGTGACTAACTAGGAAATGCATATGTTTATCTATACATATAATATAATAAAACAGTAACAAAACTGTGTCTGTACATTGAATATATTAAAAAAATAATAATTGAGGGGGGTTTCGGAACAGTAATAGAGCACGAATCCAAAAAAAAATTCTGTCTGTTTGTCTGTTTGTTTGTACACGCTAATCTTCGGAACTGCTGGGCGGATTTGAATGATTTTTCTTTTGTTGTATAGGTATTAAGTCTGGGCAACATATAGGCTATAATTTATCTTGGAAACTTGAACACCTGATGCAGAACCGCAACAGACCAGCTAAACTATAAGAGATACAAAAATGGTACCATAGCAAAAATTGTTTCACGTGACGAGCATTCTCTGCTGAGAGAATAAATTTGAAGATCTGGAACACCTGATGTGGAACTCCAAGAGCCCAGCTACACCATGACACATATAGGAATGACGTCTTAGCAAAAGTTGTTCGGTCTGATGGGCATTTCCTGTTGACTTATAAAAATCGAAGATCAGAAACATCTGATGTGAAAATCAAAGCTAATAACTAAAATAAAAGCTATCACTAATTTCACTGTATCTTATAAAATAACATAAGCTGGGAGTGCCTCCACGCGGTGAAGGCGGTAACAATTTAGGACTGATTTTTGATGACGATGGTATATCATTGAAAATTTGACTCTACTGGCCAAAATTGAACCGAATTCGACATCAGACGTTTCAGATCTTCGATTTTGCCGACCCCGTTGTCGCTGGCATAAGCAACAGGATCCGCGTACGAAGTCGCGGGCAGAAGCTAGTTAAGAATATGTATCTTAATATTTTCCCTATGTGACAGGTGCTCAAAGTATGGAAATGCGTATATTATTATTTTATGACAATTAACGTTTAAAAGTTCAGTGACACTGTTAGTTATATCATTAATACAAATATTTGAGCCATTACCTACACATACAGTAATAATTGTATTAGAGTTGTATTCTTTTTTAATTACAGAAGATATTATTTCTTTGTATGAATTCCCAGGGGTGCAATAGTTTAATACAGAATGACTCAGATTGTTATTTACTAATTTACCTAACCCTCTCCCTAAACTGTCCGAAAACATAATAGGATAGTAACAAACATTATTCGAAACATTATTGCAAGTGAGTAAACTACTGTCTGCCTGCGCAACAGTAGATGAAGCTTGTACAATATCAGTTGTTACATTTGTTTTGGGCATACACTCACTGGTACATTCAGATTGGGACAGGTCTTCTGGTACCTCCGATTGGAGAACCTCAAAGATTGGTTCCTTCTGGAAAGTACATTGAGAGGTGCTGAGAGGCAGCGGGTAAACTCTGCCTGCATTGGAGTTACACATATCTACTAACTCATTTGTGGCAAGGATATGTTCTTTTATTTGATTTTGAGAATGCACATACTTCCTATATAAAGAATGTAGTGACTCTTCAAGTACCTGAATTTCTGACTGTAACCGTTGAGTGTCAACCTTATAAATGTTTGCACTATCTTCTAACTTTATTTGAAAATTGTCTAATTTATTTATTAGAAACACACGTTCTCGCCTTAGTTGTATGTTATTGCAATAGTGTTTCTGTTGTTTCCTAAATTTATTTCATTTTTTAATAATTTTGTTTAACTTAACATATTTTATATTTTATTGTGACTCATTTTATAATAACTAGTATTTTGTTTCAGTAAAGAATCTTCAGTAAGGTCAATTGTTATTAACGAATTTGGGGTACTATTACTCTTCAACAATTCATTATATAAATGGTTAGTTTCAATAACCCGAGTTCATTCTTTTTCCTTCTCTAATTTTGCATACCGCACATTTGCATGAATTAATTCTTCTTCTAGATCCCTAACTTTACTCAAGGCCTCCTCATATAAGTTGCTACAGCTGTTGAGACGATCTGCGACCACCCGCAATTTATCCCGTTCCTCAACAACATCCAGATAATGTTGATGAAGGTCTACAAGCTCCCGCTTCAACTTGGTGTTTTTGTCAACAATCTTTTTAACTTCCTCTTCACCTTCCTCTCTCTCCAGTAATAATTGTTGACATTGGATGTCAGACGCTTTTAGTTCTTGTAGGGCCGTTCTCAATTTGAGCTCCAAATCCTGAGCAGTAGCCTTACGGGTCATCACAGGCATGGTTTCAGGATTAGTACTGAAATTAGAACTGAAGAAACGGTGAGAACTAATCGAATAAACAAAAAAGGAATGGTAGAAATGAAAGAAAAAGATGGGAAATGTAGTACTTGAGGAGAAAAAAAGAGGTAGGCTGTAATCACATTAACTGCAAAGCTAAACTAATTCAAAATTGTCTTATGATTTTATTTATCCCTCTATGTGGGTAGGATCCTAAGATTGAAGTTGTAGTTTTATTTCAAGACTACAATGCAAATTATGAGAAATACACGTTATTGTTTGTTGTTATGTATTCTACTAAACTATAAGATTAACCCTATTTCGAAATAAGTTATGTCTTTTGTATGAGAACAAAGTGACAAGGCCCTATTGCAAAGTACCACCAAATCTCCCAGAATAAATGATGCTGGGACTCAACAAGAGCGTGTTATACAATAAGTGACGCTTGTTTGTGTGCTAATATCTGGCTACGATGAAATAAAAGTAAAACAATACTCCCTGTTTAAATCTGTAGGTTGACATCAGCTGATCGGTATAGGTTACCGGTAACGGTGAATAACCAAAACACTGTGTTTACTTTGTTACTTTGCAGGAAAAACAATAATCCTGAATTTTTATGCACTTATTTGCTTAAACATATACTGATACACCTTAATAAATACTTAAATAATTAAATCGTAACACTCCGAACCAACCAACGTCACTAATGTAGCCACGTGTAAGTTATCATCGATGTCGTTTAACATTATAAACTGCTTAATTCGACGAACATAAGTGTCCCAATTTTGTGTTCCAACTTGAAAACCTTCTACTTTTCCGATTGGCATATTAAAACTTTAAACACACGCGTTTAAATAGGCAATTATTTTTTTTCTCGTCGCCAATGTTATGTTCGTGACAATGAAACACCGAGATTCAAAGCAGACAGGTTTATTAAGTATTTCGACATACCCTCACAAGTGAATATATGATCTATTAGTTATAATAATACCGTACATAACATAAATATTTGAAAGAACTTTCAAAACTAATGTATTTATTACACTGGTGTTATAGAGAGGTAATTTCAGATTAGTTTCCTACTATTTTGTTTCATTAATTATTTAAATGTAATGGCACTTAATAAAACAGGTGGTCCTAGTAAGAAGCTTGCAAACAAAGATTCTTGCTTCGAGCATGCAAGCAGGCATGCAGCATGCAAGCAAGCATGCAGCATACAAACAAGCATGTAACATGCAAGCAGGCATGCAACATGCAGCAAGCATTCTTTCTGTCACGGCTCCGGCGCTACGGGGCTCGGGCGGCCCCACGCTAGCTCGTCGTCGCAGATGGTTTTAACGCTCGCCGCCGCAGCTGAGGCTGGCCGGCGGAGCGGGCCGCCCCACCCCTCCGCGCCTACGTGTTATTAAATTACACTCTAGGAGTAGGGCAGACAAGACTGCGTGAAGTCGGTTTTGCAGCGATTCGTTTCTGTCACTACATTTTGTAACATATTGGCTTTTTATGACACTATTTTATTTTAATATTGAAAATACTACCAAGTAACCGGCTATATATTTGTGATTAAATAATATTCCGTAAAATGTTGTTTTGACGGGGTGAAAATATGGCAAATAAATCATTTGGCAAATGAAAATAGTTCAAAAGAGGCTTCGGCCAATAGGAAAAAGTTATTTTGTAAATCGGAGAAACATAGTTCGGTAAAATAATACCTATGACACACGATACTTCGATGATCTAAAAATATGTCAAATAAAGCATATAGCAAAAAAGACGTCGGTCTATTGACCGACGTCTTGAAACTATTGTTTTCGGTAAAGTGAAATTCGTACAAAAATAATTCGGAAAAGTGATCGGCACCCCATTAAAACAGAACACACATGACTTTAGTTTCGGAAGTCGGTGGTTTTACTGTTCTATTTATTGTTTTGTATTGCCACCGACTTCCGAAACTAAAGTCATGTGTGTTCTGTTTTAAAGTTATTTTTCACTTTTTGGTTTTTGAAGGTGGTTGTCTTTTTTGACTTTTTATTTTTCGCTTTTAGTACTTCCTTATCATCCAAATCCATTAAGAAATGGCAACACAGTCAAAACAGAGATCGAAAGTACAAGGTGAGAACATTACAACATCATCCATGTCATTTTTTTTTGCTTTCTGTCGATTTTTCCAAAAAGTCCTGAATCAATTTCGATAAAATTTATATGGAACCACCCTTGAGCCCCACCCTATCCATCAAAAGAAGAATTTTCAAAATCGCTTTACATTTGCCGGAGAAATCGCGTAACAAATATACAAAAAAAAAAAAAAAAACATACAGACGAATTGAGAACCTCCTTCTTTTTGAAGTCGGTTGAAAACAGTGGATTATGTACAAAAGTGGTTTTTAAGTGGTCCCAGTAAGAAGCATGCAGACAAGGATGCTTGCTTCAAGTATGCAGCATGCAAGCAGGTATGCAGCGTGCAAGCAGGCATTCAGCGTGTAAGCAGGCATGCAGCATGCACACAAGCATGCAGCATGGAAATAAGCATGCAAGCAGGCATGCAACAGTAAGCATTGTTTCTGTCACGGCTCCGGCGCTGCGGGGTTTGGACGGCCCCCCCACACGAACTTACCGTCGCAGATGGTTTTAACCCGGCGGTACTCGCTAGGTGTTTACATGCACGAATACTCGCTACCGGGTAAAAAATACCACATTGAAATTTATGAAAAAACGGGGGTTATTTTAGGGGTATTTAAATAAAACATTTTTTATATTATATTTTGTTATATTTTAAATGGAACAAGAAAGGAACATACTATTTAACTCTTAGTATACATAATGTATATATATTTTAAATTAAAACAGCCTAAAACTTCTAGGTACCATTTTGCACATGGCACATTATAAACCAAAAAAAAACTCAAATTAAAAAACTAAAAAAATGAAATCGATATTGAAAGATTCACTTTTTTGAAAAAAAAAATAACGTATAAAAATCACAAAAAATTAACCCAAAAACATCCAACATAACAATGTCTTAACTTTTTGAGCACATACTTCACAAGACACTCTTCTTTTTCTCTTTCACGAAGGGGAAAATGAGGCATTTTGAAATTCTAAAACAACGAAATCCAATGCACAATAAAGAAAAGTAATAAAACACAAACAGTCGCTACTGGGTAAAAAGTGCCCGTACGTACTTTAAAAGTCTGCCGTGCCTGAATGCCGTGCGCCTACTGACCGTCTATTCAAAATTGCGGACCGTCGTACATCTGTAAAAATAAATAAATTTGAAAAATAAAAAACCCGACTGCGGAAAAAGTAAACTTTATATAAAAACTGAAAAGAAATAAACAAGTCCTGTAGTCTAGAATTATGTTTAGTAATGTTGAATAACTATACCATTGAAATGAAAACCACGGCAATAGCGGGACCCATTAAAATCTAGACCGGTTCAAATCTTCCCTATATTGGGTCCCGACTGATCAAATCGCTATTGGCGTGGTATTTTTTTATTTGATACTTTTAAGTTATGAATACCGTGCACAGGTAGGGTAATAAAGCGCGAAATTTTAAGAAAACTTATAAAATAAACTAATACTTATATACAATAATACAATACTAAAAATAATAATACTTATATTATTATTATATAAAACTGGCAACCCGCCCCAGCTTCGCACGGTTACCGTGCTGGATTTCTCCTAAAATGTTGATCAATTATCGTTATAATTCAACAAATTAACACAAAACAATATCAAACTATACGTATAAACTTTCTTCTTGGATCGATCTATCTGTTAATAAAACCGCATTAAATTCAAAAGATCAAAGCGACATGACTGAGGGACTTAAGGCGGGAAGCGACTTTGTTTAATACTACCTATGTAGAAATAATAGATTGAGAAACACGAATAAACTCTCTGTGTTGCAACAATACTCATGTTTCGTTTAATGAAAAAATATGTAGAAATTTACTTTATTTGGTGAATGAAAAACACTATCAGTATAATCTATACTTCTATACTAATATTAAAAAGCTGAAGAGTTTGTTTGTTTGGTTGAACGCGCTACTCTCAGGATTTACTGGTTCGAATTGAAAAAATATTTTTGTGTTGGATAGTCCATTTATCGAGGAAGGCTATAGGCCCATGCGAAGCCGAGTCGGGTTGCTAGTTATAAATATAATTATAAGTAGGTTATTTATTACCGACTATACCTTGATTAAATTAAAATAAAGTAATATTAAGTTACATTACGAAATAATTAGATATTGATAAATGTTATAGTTATGTAGGTACTTACCTATTATTATTATTTATTTTTCAATGACGTCAAAGCGACAATCGCATCGGTGGTGTCTAATACGGCACGACAATTTAAAAATATAAAATATGTTGACTGAACATGAACTGCATGGGTAAGCTATGGCAACGACGCCGACGGATGACGGAGCCCTATACATTGCGCGTTTCCAACCACGCATTTGGCCGGTTTTTAACCCCCGACGTAAAAACGACGGGGTGTTATAAGTTTTAAGTTTGACGTGTCTGTGTGTGTGTGTGTGTGTGTGTGTGTCTGTCTGTGGCATCGTAGCTCCCGAACGGATGAACGGATTTTGTTTTTGGTTTTTTATTTGAAAGGTGAATTAGTCGGGAGTGTTCTTAGCTATGTTTGATGAAAATCGGTCCAAGATGGCCGCCGCTACAAAATAGCTAATGACATATTTTTTCACAACTCTATCAATATGGGTACCAAATGAAAGGGCTTCACTAGTAGAATACTTTACACTATGATAAATTTCAAAGCCAAGATGACCGGCACCACAAAATGGCGAATTACATTTTTTTTTTCACGACTCCCTCAGTATGGATATCAAATGAAAGGGCTTGACTAGTACAATAATGCATACTGTATTGAAAGGGAATGAGGAATATTAATTAACTAACGAAATAAAAACTAAAAACTTGAAAATTTATTTTATAAACTCTAAGGGCCAAAGCACCGGTTCCCTGCTATTTAAACATAATGTAGACTGGGTACGATTGTGCCAGAGTACGGTTGTGCCAATTGGACGTAGTTACGCAAAAAGAATCCAATCCACACTTTTTCCAAAACTGAATTATATATACCAAACGCGTTCTCAGGGTGAAATCTTTAATATAAAAAAAGATCCATGTGACGAAATACAACTTTAGACGTATCTACAACTTCTCAAAACCAGACTAAATTACATTTAAAAACTTTCAAATAAAAATTAAATTTAAAATTTAAAAAACCCCCAACGCAAAACATAAAAGCAATTATTTAAAAAGTAAAAAATAATATCTTTTGTTGAGCCATCAAATGTTTGTTCGTTGAAATGGCGCTATAATGTCGCGGCGGGGTACCGCTAAGTCAGCAATAGCTAAAATAACAATAGCAATAGGTAAAATAGCGAACTCAGGGATTTGCAATGAGATTTGACTTACGCGGTACCCCGCCGCGACATTATAGCGCCATTTCAACGAACAAACATTTGATGGCTCAACAAAAGATATTATTTTTTACTTTTTAAATAATTGCTTTTATGTTTTGCGTTGGGGGTTTTTTAAATTTTTAATTTGTATTATTATTAAATCACTAAGGCATTGTAATACCTTTTTGGAATCCTTAAAATGAGCTCTTTATTTTGATACCCACATTGCACATATAGAAGAAAAAAATATTTTTATTACGCGATTTTTATTTTTATTTTTCAATTATTACTGTGATGATTTACATTTTTAGAATCCTTAAAATAAGCCCTTGAATTTGATACCCATATTATAGCTTTAGAAAAAAACCTTTTTTTTAAACTTCAAACAATGGCATTTCCCTGCTGCCACGTTAATTTATATTTTTCGCCACATATCTAAGAACACTTGGACTAATGAGACAAATCTAACGATACCCTAACGAAATATATCCGTCCAGTAGTTTGGAAGATATCAGGTAATAAAGAATATTTTATTTCATTTTACCGGCGCGAAAAACATAACCCTTTCCTTGCAGTCGGGGTATAAAGGTACCTAAAACGGCGCTGCACAAAAATACGCAGAAAAAAAATATTTCCGAACTTATGCACTACCTATGTGGTAAATTTTACCCGGTAGCGCCTCCCGCCGAGTTAACGCTCACCACCGCAGCTTTCTGGCCGGCTTAGCCGGCCAGCCTCAGCCGCGGCGGCGGTCCTTCAAAGCACCTGCTCCTCAGCTTGCGGGCCGTCCCACCCGTTCGTGCCTACGCGGGCTTAAATTACACTCTAGGGATAGGGCAGACAAGACTGCGTGAACTCGGTTTTGCAACGATTCGTTTTTGTCACTAAATTTTCTAGCACAACATATTGACTTTTTATGACACAATTTTAATTTAATATTGAAAATACTACCAAGTAACCGGCTATAAATTTGTGACCAAATAATATTCCGTGACTAACCCAGAACGTGCCCAAAATAAATCTGCCCAACACGGACGCCACTCTGACAGTCATGAATCAGTCCGAGGTGCCGACCCGTGTCCGAGCAGCGCTCTTCGTACCTAGGTACAACGGAGACATAGCGCGGCTCCAGAGTGTTCTGAGCCGTCAGAACACATGGTACAACATCGGGAGATGGACACTCTACAGGGCGACATCGGTCGGTGGTGATAACCATGGGACCTATTTGACCCTGGGTATCCCACCGGACGAAGTCAAAAAGGTCTTGGGGCGGGAGCGACGTGTATCGTACCTACTTGGCTCAATATATGTTCGCTTCTACCCCAACACCCAACCCTCAACCCAGACTGCGACCCCAAGCACGGCACCCACACAACCAGCACCGACGAAGCACGAGGTGACAATGGAGGAACTGGAGGACGAGATGGCCAGAGCGGCGATGGCTGACACGAAGGCAGTGAGTGCGTCACCCACATCACCTGGGTGGACGAAGCAACTGCTCGTTTCGTCGCCCGGCGACGACAGGCATGGGTTGGAGGACGGGGGGGAACTTTCCGATGGATCGTACTCCTCCTAACTTTACCCCATTGCCGTTGTCGACCACGTCCAGTTCCTTCAAAATCATCCAAACCAACCTCCAGCATAGCCAGACTGCCACGGCTTGCTTGCGCAGGGCGCTGGAGGTACAGCCCCGAACCATCGCACTGATCCAAGAGCCGTGGATCAGAAACAACAGAATATGCGGCCTCAGTAACATCGGAGGTAAGCTAATTCTTGACACACAGAGCACAGACAAACCACGAACCTGTGCCTAGGCACAGGTTCGTGGTTTGTCTGTGCTCAATTTAAGTTGATCTAAAATGTTCACACAATAATAATTATAGTTGTCATTTCAGAACGTATTAACTAAAAACACGGTGAAGTTCAAGAAAAAAACTAATTTGACATCTCTAACTTAGTTCTTATCTGTCGCTGTTCTTTTCTTCAGCTGCCTGGCAGTAAGAGATGCCAATTGTTTTATTTTAGTTTAATTGTGAGCAAGGGAATCAGCGCTTATTTAATTTCGTAAACGAAAACGAAATTATGTTAGGGTGTGCATATAATCATATGCAATACCAGATAGATACCATATTGATGAAATGTCTCATATGCCTCTATACAATAATTATACCAGAAACATAAAGCACCAACAACACGCGTCTTGCATACTCTAAGCGAAATCGTGGGAAGGCTCTTCTTATTTATCTGTTCTCTGAATGACTTCACACAAATTACTTTACATGAGATGTTGTTAATATAGTAAAATATTATTTAAGACAATGCAGCCAATTTGGAGTAACCTGTAATGTTAGTTGTGTTGTAAATAAATAATAATAAATAACGAAATAAGTAAAAACCGGAACACAGCCTGGCTGCTTTACGGCAGTTAGAGCTATGGTGGTGATGTAAGGCAAAGGAAATGAGAACTATCTCATATGGGGGGGGGGGGAATCGAAAAAGTGTTTTGCTCTAAAAATAGTGTCCAGACTTGCCAATCGTTTCACACTAGCAGCCTGTGAGTGAGTGTAACTCACTGGGCTGCAAGTGCGCTGTGCATCCAATATAATAATATATTTAGGTTGCTGTTGCGACTGCCTCGTTTTTGTAGCGCGTCTGGCATGTTTGCTGAGGCGCTAGTATCAGGCTTCCATGCAGTCATGCGTAAGAGAGCTGCGTCTCTGCGACAGCGTCTGCGAGGCAGTAGTAATAGCATCCTGCAAATGATTGCCGCTAAACCAGACTGCCCATTCCAAAACAAATAGATGTGTATTTTAATAGGTGTAATGTAGACGTTGACCTGATTTTTAATTAAATTTAATTGAATGATAATTTTTTTAATCATCATTAAATTATTTTTTTGGATTATTTACTAACTACTAACATAGTTTTAGGTAAACATTGTAACAGTTCCAAAACCCGCCAAAATGGCGCTAGAGTGGGTACAGGGTATGGTATGAAATGAATGTAGTCGTTGTTGACGGATCGAAGTATGCCGCCGAGTTCGAAAATTTTTGCCCGGTCGCAATTGTAGCGCCACCCTTATTTAACACATTTTAACGGACTCTTTTTGATACATAAAGACGGTTCTCCTTACCCTCCATAATCGTGGTCTTCCGCGGATGAGCTCCTTAACAAAGTTTTACTACTACTAATTCGAATAATTTGAATGATTACCTTGACTTAGCCCTGTCGTGGAGGACCTTTGGTGGTGGTTTCTGTGCCTTTTTGGCGCGCTCTGCGATGCTGATGTCAGAGCTGGTCTTAGACGGCGCTTTTCCACCCATCACCGAAAGTAACGCCTTCTGGAAGTCTTGCAGCGTTTCTGGGAAATACATAATATTTTAAGAAGCGTTAATGTTTAGTACTATAATCATATTACAGATCCCTATTTTAGAATAAAATACAGCCTTTAGCACTCAGGAATAACGTAGCTTTCTATTAGCGAAATAATTTTCAGAATCGGACCAGTAATTCCGGAGATAAGCACGTTCAAACAAAAAAACATACAAACTCTTTAGCTTTCAGAAATCAGAAACATTTATTTGTTAAACATAGGTAATTACATTAAATAGATCTTTTAAATAGTAGGTACATAGTGCGCTATGTTTTGCCAAATGACATACAAATATGATATTATAAGAAAAGTTACACTGTTGAAAAATTAAAAATAGTTTAAATATGAAATATTTTTCACAAGTATGGTTAATTAAATTTGACATTCAGAAACTACAATTATAACATTAGTATAGATTAGAGAGAGAAAATAATAATATATAGAATGATTTCAAAATATACCTACAATAGAAAGAGCGCACCCAGAAGGCCTAATATCAACTTACCATAAACTTCAATACTGGCCAGAGTCTGAAACACCCTCATCACCTCCTTGAAGGAAGGCTTCCTGGTAGGGAAAGGCAGTTGCCTCAGTCTTGGATCCTCTTTCCTTAGAGGAGAGGGCTTCCCAAAGAGAGCAGCCTGATTGATAGCCCCAACGGCACGGTAGAACACCAGCGAACAACCTTTCAGATCTTCATTCCAACCGACCAGAACATTTTGGACATGCTAGAAGAGGAAATAAGACATAATGTAAGATTGCAATTTTGTAATTTTATATCATCAAAAAGTTGCTGATATTAATAAACACATAGATCTACTCAAATAAAACAACGGAAGCTATAGGTTTTATTTTGTTTATTTCATTATACTATTTTCTTATACTATTAATTATACTTACATACTTTACGTGCAACGTAAGTGCATTACACTTATACGTGCAAACGTGCAAATACAGTGTTATTTTAACACTCATGCATGCAAGGTAGGTTCAAATTAGTATTTTGGATTCGGAGCCATAAAGTTGCTTCTTTAAATTTCCAAATTCAAATCTTCCCAAGTAAAAAAATTTTGAATAATAATTCCAATTCGCCCAAAACAAGTCCCTCATCTGTAAATACATTCTAAGGGCGGGTTGCTTCAACTAACCATTACTGTGGTGATAGCCAAAAATGGCGCTAACTATCGCCAAATCAAAAAATGGGTTGTTTCACAAAATCATACGTCAAAAAGTTACTATTACCATTTAATAACCGTCCAGTCATCGTAATTTTGTGCTGTCAAACAGCTACTTCAAACATCAAAATATTATGGAATCTCTTTTCGAATAACTTTAATTGACGGATTTTTATGTCATGAAACAACCCGTTACATTTAACGTACGTTAAACATCGCACGTCATAGTAACTTTTTAACCGTCCGTATGTAACGTTAACCGACTGTTTGAAGCAACCCGCCCTAAGAAGTTACAAAAAAATATAATAAAGTTGTTGCAGTAAATTAAATAAGTAAAATGGTTTTGTCTTCCTAATTATTTTCTCTTGATAAATCTCAAGGCATCCAATCTAAAAAAGACTTACAAAAAACGTAATAAGATTTACAAAAGCTGCGGCTAATAGTAACAGACATTTCTAACAAAAAGCAGCTTCATCAAACCAGTTCCATGATCACAAGGTAGTAGAAACGACGAGAAAAGTCGAGAATATCTAACACACATAGACGTATCAGGATACCACTGGCTAAAGCCGGACCGCTTGACTGAGGCCGTTCTTGAGGTAGCTGCGCGGTGCGGTAGGTGTGACGGTTGTCACAAGTTGACGTATCAGTGAGCACCAAGAAACAAGGGCGTCGCCAGGGGGGGGGGGGGGCAGGTAGGGGTAGCTGCTCGGTCATTTTTGTAGCTCGATACATGAAACATACAGGTTTTTGATTGAAAATAAAAAAAAAGCCTATTTCAGCTTTTTTTGAAATTCTAGTAAATTATGGATGAATGTTTGTATGGGAAATCCGTTATTTTTAACTAGCACTTTTTCCGCGACTTTGCCTGCGCAGATTTCGTACCTACTTCGGTAAAAATTTAGTATCTGGAAGCCGGGGTTGCCTAAAAGGCAGACAGTCGACGCCTTTTAGGCAACCCCCGAACGCAATGGTTATGAAAAACCGAACCTCGGGGTGCCCTGACACCCCCTCTATAGGGGGCGTCGGGGCACCCCGAGGTTCGGTCGGTTACGTTGCTTTAAAAGACCCAGCGGGGCTCCTATTTCTGTCTCTGTCGACCGTCTTTGTGCCAATTTTCGTAACCGTTGCAGACAGTCAACGCCTTTTAAGCAACCCCTGCTTCCAGATACTAATTTTTTTTACCGAAGTAGGTACGAAAAATGCGCAAAGTATTTTAACAGATTTAGTTGTTAATTGCCCATTTGAACGTTCCGTTTTCGCTTTTTATGTGTTACGGTGTGATTTGAGGTTAGTAACCAATTTTATTAATTTCTCGAAAATTAAGCTATTCCGGTTAATGAGAGTGGTAGCGTTATAATCGGGACCTAACCTAGGGGTTAGGTTGAAGTTGGTAGGCCAACTTCAACACTTTTTACCCCCAACTCCTGCTTTCAGATAGTAGATCCAACCCCCTACTTCTCCTAAAAACACAAAACCCCGATTGGCCCCTTTTGAAGGGTAAGTAAAATAATAACAACGTCAAATTTTATTTTTTATCTATGTTGACATTTGCACCAAATTTAACACCAAAGGGGAGTTGTAAGAAAAATCTTACTTATCAACTTGAAACTAGGCAAAAATGCCAAAATAAGTAAAAAAATAAATTGATGTTAATATTTTTTTTTTACTTATCCCTCAAAGGGAAGCCCCCTTTGAGGGATAAGTGGCCTAGCGGGGCGTTTCGTTTGTGGGAAGTACGAAATCTAAAGTCGCGGGAAATGTGTTAGTCCTCCATATTTCAACTTGCCCCCCCCTGGGCCACCGGCTGGCGACGCCCTTGCCAAGAAACTTATAGACAAAAGTGGAGGCAACACTTTAAATACCTAAGAGAAGACAACTGTGGCCGAACGCTTTCTTTCTGAATGCATACTTAAGATAAACAAAACGCGTATCACTGTCCCGTTCTTATGTAAGTATTTAGAGAGAGAGGGACCGACCACAGGCGTCTTCAATTCGGTATTGAGTGTTGCCTCCACTTTTATCTATATGCTTCTATACCCTGTTCACAATAAGATTAGACATTTACTCAAACCTTTTTTACAGTCCGTTCAACCGATTTTGACTTCTATTGCGTTGGTAGCATGACAAATGGCAACTGCAGTAAACAGTTGTATTGTAACCACTTTTTTTGCCTACGGAATAGAAGTCACAATCGGTTGAAGGGACTGTAAAAAAGGTTTGTGTTTATGTCTAATCTTATTGTGAACAGGGTATAGGTGAGCACTCGCATCACGTTACCACACCCCTCCCGCATCGCGCTACCTAGTTACCCTATGGACGATCTCAGATAAGTAGTCGGGCTATAGTTCTGCCTACTCTATACAATCGGTCTATAAGAATTTAAATCCTTTATGATCAGAGTGTCTAACTTTCAATTCGGCAAAATGCCTAAAATTAATGTCTACACATCAAATTGTCTAAACTGTAAATCGCCTAGAGATCAAAATGTTTAACAAGCAAAATGCCTAAAATGCAATAATTTCTAAGTAGTAAATCGCCTGGAGATCAAAATGCCAAATACAATGCCAAATGCCAAATATATAATACGTGCCTAAAAAAAAATGTGTTTTGAGTAGAATTTTTATTTTAATTTTTCTTAGCTTCGTTATACATTTTATTATGCATGCTGTGGTCTCCTGTAAGTGAAAGAGTACACCTAGACGGTACTCTTGTCGTTGATCATTTATTTCATGTGTTTGTGTATAATCCTTTGTTGGAGTTTCTAAATAAATAAATAAAAAGCTGATTCAATATTTTCAAGCTCAAAGCTGATTAGTTTCCACAGGTCTCATTTTCAAAGATTACGTAAAATACGTAAATAATAATGATAATTTACGTATTCTTTGAAAATGAGACCTGAGGAAACAGGCGTCTATGGATTCATCGTTTAATTTACATCTGAGATGATTACAGATATACTTCGTAGAAGAAAATACCCTTTTTGGTAGTATTCGAATATTCGAATATATACTTATTTACTATTCGAATATAACTTTGGAAATCAAATTCGAATAATTCGAATATTCGATAGCAACCTCTAGCTGTCATCCGTCCGCAGCATCGGGACGGATGACAGGTCACTTTACCTAGGTGTTCACCGAGGGGGATTGTAACAGAATAGTACTGCTGGTCATAAAACTTTAGAAGATTGCTAAACTTTCAAGTATCCACATAAAAGTATTTCTTAACAAAATGGTAGCTTTTCTCATTGCTCTTGGTGGTCGTGGTCTCCTTGTTCAACTTAACAAATCTACCACCATGTATATCTATAGTTTGACAATGTTACCTTCCGATGATGAAGCAAACAGCGGTAGATACAAAACACTTGTCCCTTGGGATTAGTGTAGAAAGCCTTGCAGTGCCGAGTGGCTGCTGCAAATAACTCTGTGGCAGGGGTGTTGGGGTTGTCATCACCTTCTGAGTCACTGGCTGATACATTAGAACTTTCATCTGAAATAAATGGTGACAAACTCCATTAATTTAAAAATAAAATTGTAATAATAAAATAATAATAATAAATTCATTTATTTCAGGTAAATTACACCCATAATTGCCAACAATAAAATAATAAAAAATAAAACACATACAATAAAATAAAATCAGATGAAAACAGATTAAATAGGTAAAAATTAAGTTGAATTAAATAGAATAAAATCAAAATATATCAAATAATTTTAAATCAGTTAAATCAAATTAAATTAAATAAAATCAAATAAAATTAAATCAAATAAAATCAAACAAAATCAAATAAAATGAAATAAAATTTAAAAAAAAAAAAAATAAGGAGAATCGAAACAAAATTAAAATAATATCAAATAAATCAAGCCAAAGCAATAAAAATATAATAAAAATAAATACCAATAAAGTTAATACCTTCTTCCCGGCACTGGTACAGCAACGTGTCTGCTGGAACAATGCCGGATGAAGGGGCAGTCCAGCCTTCCCGCAATCATGGTCACTACAGTGTTGGGGCTAGCCCGTACCCTGCGCACCAAGGACGCGGCGCGCTTGCGCATGGTTGCGTGAAAGCAGTCAGTGCGCGCCTCAGCGAACATACCCGAGGCGCTGCAGTACCGAGGTAGCCCCATCACCGACCTGAACGCGTTATTGTACTGGACGCGGATGGCGCTGTAACTTCTGTTAGAGTAGTGAGCCCACAAACTGCACGAGTACATCGATGTACAATAAGCTCTAAAGAGCGTAGCTTTAACCTCATTCGAGCACCGTGCAAATCTGCGGGCGATCATGTTCGCTCTAACAGACAACGCCCTCCGCTCCCGTTCGATGTCCGCGTGATCTTTGAGATCGACAGTCAAAACATGCCCCAGGTATGTAAGTCTGTTAACCCTTTCCAAAGGAACCCCATTGAGTCTGACCGGAGGTACGCTCTCTGGACATTTTGCACTGGCGGTCTCGAAGATCATATACTGGCTCTTCTTTACATTATATATTAGACCGTGACCACAAGCGTATTCCTCACATATATGTAACAGCCTAATGTGTAATGACCTTTGACTTTCTTATATTAAGAAAATAAGTTGGCAGTTTCTGGGGCACCTTTTTTTTTGTAGACTGTAGATGACACCATTAACAAGTGATGCCAAGACAGAACTTCTTTAAAAATCACTTAATTTGAGCCCTTAAAACCCGAAAATTTTTCAATTTACTGTAAAATTAGATTTTTAGTTTTTTTTTTAATTAATAAGTGGTTAGTCAATTGACTTAAAAATTTACTAGAAGTGACCCCATAACTAAAAATTGGTATACAAAATTGACAGGGGAATTGTGTTTGGACAGCTAATAAAATTATGTCAATCAATTCAATTAAATTTTTTGAGGTTATGGCTCCATCAACGAACATTCGATGATTTTGCCAATGTCAAGGTAGGAGATAGAAATAATGGTCGGTACTCAATAGCTTATGTAACTGTAATGACTATTGATCAGTTTTTGTAGTGATGTCATCCATTATTTGCCATGATAAATTAGGCGTTGTTTTTACTGCCCTTGGGATCAATTTCAAGGTCAGGACTTGCTAATGAAAACTTTTTCACTGACCGTTTTCTAATTTCCTGCGAAGTTCCTGCAATTTTAAGTATATACAGAGTGCTCATGGTCCCGCGTTGTCAAATAATAGGTAATGCTAACAATACCAGCCTTTTAAATAACCCACTACCACTATACTTTGTCGTTTCTTAGACATTTTCAAAAAATATGTTTAAACATGACACACACACACACATGTGCAGATAAAAAGCTACCTTTAATATCCGCGTAAAATACTCGTTACCTATGATGTAGGCCCCTCTAGAGTGCTCACATTGTTTTTGCAAGCAACTATCGTTGGCGGGGGTGTTCAATTATTCCAACCTCCATCGAAGTCCCAATTTGAGCCAAACACAATAGGGCTTACATTTTCATAATAATATTACTCGCGAACCCTGATGCACCAGAACAATGTAGCATTGCGATCCAGACGCAATCTTATTAGCGACATAAGAGAAACCTTCAAATTCTAAGCCCCGATTTATTCAGTTATGGACCGTAGTATTCATATTATTCCAACTTACAATACGCATCTTCGAATAAAAACATGCATATTTCATAAACAGATTAATGCCTAAGGCTTCAATAATATATTATTATTCAATAATATAGTATTTCAATTAGTCCAGAAACAATTCACTTTGTGATCATTCAAGCATAAAACATAAGTCGCTCGCGCCGCTCTAAGCTTCTTAAATAAATAAATCAATCTTCTAACCCGAACCACAATAGAGTCAACTTGTTTTTTCCACGTTAGGAGATTGTCTACTATAACTCCAAGATATTTTACACTGTTAGACCGTTCTATCAGTGTACAGTTACACAAAATGGCATTATCCGCTGGATTAGCGCACACGTGAGTCCTGATCTCAAATGATGTTGGTGGTTGACTACGAATTCCTGGGGAAAAAGGGATGAACTTGGTCTTAGAGATGTTGAGCGTGAGCAGGTTTGAAGTAAACCATTTCATAACCAACCCTAGTACCTCTTTCGCCATTTTACTAGTCTCGGGCCAGTCTTTACCATGGATTATAAGAGCTGTGTCATTCGCATATGTTATTATTTTTGTGTTTGGAAGAGATAGCTGGCATAGCTCATTGACATAGATGAGGAAGAGGGTCGGTCCTAGAACGCTTCCCTGGGGCACGCCAAAAGTCACTTTTTCCGCTCCACTTATGAAGGTTTCTAGTTTGACAACTTGTTTCCGCCCCGTCAAGTAACTGCGGAAGATATCAAGGGCATTGCCACGTATGCTAATTTGCTCCAACTTATCAAGCAGTTTGGGGACAGAAACTGTATCGATCGCCTTCGATAAGTATAGTAAAACACCGACAGATTTTTGCTTATTATTAAAATGTTCGACTACTGTTTTTGACAGTTCCAAGGTAGCGTCCTCTGTGGATTTTCCGAATTGATTGTTGGCCAGGATATTAAATTTCGCAAGGAATTTCACAAGTCTCGCGTTAATAGCCTTTTCGAAGATTTTTGAAAGAGTAGTGAGGACGGATATAGGCCTGTAATTGGAAAGAAGTTCCCTATCACCCATTTTGTGTATGGGATGGACTATAGCAGTCTTGAAGGCATCCGGAAAAGTACCCGAAGATAAGCACAAGTTAAGTATATGAACTAGGAGCGGAATAATAGTATTTCTAGATGCCTTAATTACTGTGGTTGGGATACCGTCATATCCAACAGCACATTTATCCTTAAGATTAAGTATAATGCTTTCAATTTCGGCATCATCCACATCATATAGAACCATTGATTCCAGAGTGGCCGGTGACTTAGAAGACTTCTCTATTTCTGGTTTTGGGATAGTGTCTGTGTAGTTGGTTTGAGGTGAAGGTTGAGGAAATTTAGACGCAAGATTACTGCCCACACTTGCAAAGTAGTGATTTATAATATTAACAGACTGAAGAGGATCGTCACCACACTTTAATAGCTCGGAAGAAGATGTTTTGCCCTTATCCAGGTAAGATATTTTCTTGATAAGGTTCCAGGTAGCCTTTGGACTTTTCCTGGCCTTCTGAAATTCTGACCTTTCATAATCACGCTTGAGTTTTTTTAGTAGATTATTGCAGTGATTTCTATAGCAATAATAAACAAGTTTATGAGTTTCAATCTCTGGGTGTTTCTTGAATGTTTTATACAGCTTATCTCTATGGCGGATACATCTTAGAAGGCCAGGCGTAATCCAAGGCTTGATGATGCGCCTTCTACTAGGAATGACTAAAGAATGCGTGTGTAAGTTAACGGAAGAAGATAAGTGAGATACGAGAGTTTCAGTAGCAAAGTTTGGATCATTTGACTGTAGGATTTGTGAAAAATCAGTTTTTTCGATATCAAATAAAACTTTTGTGATGTCTATTTTTGTGATTAGATGTCTTGGAGCATTAGTTGTCATAGTAGGATAACAGAATAAAATAACCGGTGCATGGTCTGTTATATTGCAGTCAAGGACCAAGGTAGGCAGGTTGTGTTGATTTTAGCAAAATGTGGTCTAGACAATTCGCTAGCCTGGTAGGAAAAGAATGTGCGGGAAGCATTGCGTGTGATGCGGAAATATTTAAATATTCGTCACCACCACGCACGCGGATCCACGCTAGTCGGTGCGATATTAATGTTAATATCTCCGATAAGAGCGATAGTCTTAAATTCTGCTAACTGGTGTAATAAAGTATCAAGACTGCTGAAAAATGGTGTGAGATCTTTAAAAGAGGGAGAACGATATACAGCAATAAGTGCCACCTTATCAGAGAATTTGATAAGTAAGCAATTCGCGTCATTGAACGTGGGAGTTTCGAAAGTGCACTGCAAATCATTTCTAACATAAGCGACAACACCATCATTCTGATTTTTGAAAAAAGAAACCTGACTTTTATAACCTGTTAAGGGGGGAATATTCGGACATTTACTGAGCCAACATTTTGATAGCAAAATAACAACCAGGGTAAAACTCAATCTACTTAATAATATCAATAGGCTATCGAAGTTACAACTGATGCTCCGAATATTGACATGCAAAATTTTAAGGTTACCATCCCGATTTTTTAAATAATTACTACTGCTCTCCGGTGAGCAAACGAAACAGTCAGAAGCAGTAATTTTCTCGATCTCTGTATTAATTATGCCTAAGTCATCCATTTTTAGTTGATTTGACAAAAAGGATAACAATTTTTTGGATCAGGACAAGGGTTGTATTCGAGCGGTGCCTTGATTTAGCCTTATTTTGCACACGCGTAATGGTATGATATTTAGCTACGATAGCAAGTACTTGTCTGTAATAAGAAAAATCAAACGTACGTGTCATGTGGTTTAAGTAACAAAGTGTAATTTGTTGTGTAAGGTTGTATTTTTGTGTATAAGGTAATGTAAAGGTGCATGAGTGGTTTGTTAGTACTATGTAAAGCGTAAGTAATATTAAACAATTTAAACAAAAGTAAATGAGCATGTGAAACAGTAACCAAGTAGATACAAAAATTGGTATATAATATAAATCGATTAGGTAAAGCTGTTTCCGATTTAGTCATGCAGATTTTTACATTGTAGAAAGGTCAGCCTCACTATTAATTTCGAAGTGCTTGCTACCCTCTTTTTCACGCACGTAGATCTTGCCATTTTTAATCCAACAGAATTTGTAATCGTTAGACTGAGCCGCTTCTCGAGCTAGGAAGTATAGTCTCTTTTTCCGAGATACCAAATTTTCAGAGACGAAGATTGGTTTGGCAGGGCCACTAATTTTCAAATGCTCCGTAGTTAACTTGAAACTGTCCCTGTTGTGTTTCCGGAACTTTTCCAAAAAGGCATCTTTGCGTAGGACCGTCGTAAAATCAACTATGATGGTTTTCTTAGCCGGGTCTTTTGTTTGTATACGGAATATATCCTTAATTTCATGAGATTGAACTTGCACGTTTATTAGATTGCCTGTATCTATCACAGTTTTTAACAAGGAAGTCTTTGTTTCTGATTTGACGACTGGAACGTTGCAAATCTCTAAGCAGGTTGCCCTCGAGCTTTGCTCAAAATGTTCAAGTTTTGCTTTCAATTTATGAGTGTAGGACAGTATTTCCTTTCGTTCGGTTTCCAAAATCTCTACTCGTGAGTTTAGTTCGTTGAATTAGGCGGCCATGTGGTCAACCGTGTCGCGTATCTGGTCAACCATAGAACATAATTTTCCATATTTCTCCTCTTGCTGCTGCTTGAGCTCGCGAAACATTTCTTTTATTTCCGACATAAAAGTAGATAGTCTATTTTCCTCATCTTCATCTAAGCGGTTGCGCTTAACATTACGGAAGGTTATTGCGGGAGATACGTTATTCTTCGACGAGTCCATATTTAAATTTAGGCTTGGTTCAGAAGAGCTATGAGGTGTGTGCATACTACCAGGTTGCGGAGTGCTAAAAAGTGGCGTCATCGGCATTTGTGCTTTTGGAGCTGGGGGCGGTGGCGACCGTTGCAGGGGCATTTCAAGTTTGCGTATGGTATATCTTTAAAGTACCAGGCGCCCAACGTTGCTGGGAGGTAATAACGCGCTGAGCTTCTAGTTGGCAGCGCACGGCTCAAGTTAGAGTGGTGGCTATCGACAGATTGGTACAAAATGGCTTTCCGTCCAGTATAACTAGACCTCAGCCAATCTTTCTTTCTGTCTCAGTAATACGTTCGTCTCTGTCAGCGTTTGTCAATATGAGACACACCCAGGGTGGGTGTGTCTATATATAGGGTGACTGGTAATTAGTGTACAATACTTAAACACGTGATTGTGTTCATGATAACAAACAACTTTCCCGAAGAAAAAATGTTTTTTGTACTGGTTCACTTTAGGTCACAGGCGTGCGCGCGCGTGAATTTCATACGGCTGTTGTGTTATTGTGATAAAAGTGAACCAGTACAAAAAACATTTTTTCTTCAGGAAAGTTGTTTGTTATCATGAACACAAATCACGTGTTTAAGTATCGTACACTAATTACCAGTCACCCAGTGTTCATTTTTTACGCAACGGGGCGGGGTCATAAATAGTAATGTCTATGATAGTTGCGACTCACGCGCAGGGTTGGTGTGCGTGCGTAGACAACAGTTAAGCGCGGCGACCTCTTATAGGTTTATGCACTCCTATTTTTGTTCTCTGATTTAATGTTGGTTTTCAATTTAAAAAAATAATTAATAAAATAATGTGGACACTTTAAAACACATCTGAACTGCTCAGAGGTCCGGAGGGAAGGGGATATAGGTAATCACATTAGTTTTCACATGCATCAATTGGTTCAGATATTTAATTAAAATATTCTCATCTTTCTATTTTTTTTTTTCAATATTCATGTTCGGTGCGTAATTACTTTTGAATCTTAAGGGATAATATGATACAAACAAAATAAGGGACTCTCGGGACATTGTTTAAAATAACTCAATACTCGATACTCAATTATTTATTAAAAAAAAAATAAAAAAATATACATATACAGAATGGGGACCACATATATGCAATAAATTATACGACATACTTGTTATCACCTTTTCTGACGATATACAAAAAATGAACGAAATCGGTCCAGTAATTAGGTCAATAAGTAGAGTTTTAATTTAGAAAAAATTTAAACACTCTGTAGAATTGGATCACTAGGTCAATGACTCAATGAACTTGAATCCTCTTAACGCTGAAAAGCGACGTTGCCACGGAGTGCAAAACTAAAACTATCACGACTCTGTTATGTACCGATTCTAGTTACTTGCCTAATTGTAAAATTCGCTCCGAGGTCAAGGCACGTCGTCTTTAAACAGAGTGTTTACTTTAACTGAATTTATTTTCATATTTATTTTGTTTGAAAATTTAACTTTTTTAATTTTCGGTTTTTAATTTAATATTTAATTTTGCTATACTTCTGTGGACTAGTACTACTTGAGGTTTCATTTATTGCATATAAGTGAGTTCCATATTGTATATATAATAAAATAATAATAAATAAATAATAATAATAAATAATTCACTTAAGGTCACAGGCGTGCGCGCGCGTGAATTTCATACGGCTGTTGTGTTATTGTGATAAAAGTGAACTAGTACAAAAATCATTTTTTCAAAGTCAAAGTCAAAGTCAAAGCATTTATTTCAATTAAACCATTTACAGGCACTTTTGAATTGTCAAGGAGTCGGTCAGTTAGTCAGAAAGTTGAAGCTAGTTGCTCGTTCCAAAACGTAGGTAGGTCTCTATGGAGAAGAACGAGCAAGAAACTCCACGGACACTCTTTTAAAATCAGGTTTTTACAAAATACTGCTTACATTATTCTTGTTGCTTCTATATGTGAAAACAATGAAGGTAATCTAGAAATACAAAATATAAAAAATAATCAAGATAAAAACCATGGCAGTTAAGAGTTGACCAATCTCTACTGACAGCGCCCGTTCACGAACATGACGCGTGAATCAGCACCATTCAGCTCAACCATTTTAGAGGAAGCTGAATGATCCAACACACGCGCCACCACCACCAGCGAGACATTTGAGTGAGCATGACAATTCTCTCAACCGCCATGCTCATTTATGTCAAACACATAATAATTTACTTAATATATGGCTCCATGGTACTCACATTTACAAAATTGAAATAATGCTGCTAAATTATACAAAAACGAAGGTTTCCAATGTTTCTAAAATGTCGAAAAAGTAATTAAAATATATTTGTGTATAATAATAACGATACTCGTTACTCATGTCAATAAAAAAAAGGGGTAGGAAACAACATTCCTCCAATTAAGAAATTCCCTAAACTGCCTGTGGAGCAGGACCAGCATTTAGCCAAGCATTTTTATCATTGATGTAGTCTTCTAATTTATAATATGCTTGTCTACACAGTGTGCGTTTAATACATGTTTTAAATTGTCTTTCATTTAGTTGTAGAATATCAAGAGGTATTTTATTATAAAATTTTACACAGTACCCCAAGAAGTATGAACTTTTGACAATCTGAAACTTGGCTGATCTAATTTGTTCCTATTTCTAGTATAAACACTATGTCTGTCACTTATTTTATTAAAAAGATGAAGGTTTTTTCGAACATGCATTATGTTTTTATATTTATGTATTGACAAGGTACCGTCAAGATGTTAATCTGTTTAAACAATTCTCTTAGAGCCTCGCGTCTGCTGAGATTATAGATGGCTCTGACAGCCCGCTTTTGCAGAATAAAAATAGAATCAATATCTGCAGCCCGCCCCCAAAGCAAGATACCGTAGGACATGATGCTGACAGCCCGCTTTTGCAGAATAAAAATAGAATCAATATCTGCAGCCCGCCCCCAAAGCAAGATACCGTAGGACATGATGCTATGAAAATAACTAAAATATACTAGCCTAGCGGTATCCACGTCTGTCAAATGCCGGATTTTTCTGACAGCGTAAGCGGCCGAACTCAACCGCCCTGCAAGAGATGTTAAGTGAGGACCCCATTGCAGCTTTGAGTCAAGCGTAATCCCTAGGAAAACAGTTTTTTCGACGAATTCAATACAACGTTACATTCACTACTTTTAACATTCGGTAAAGCGAATCTTATGCATTTAGTTTTCTTCTCATTTAATACTAAATTATTTACAGTAAACCTTAAGCATAGCGTCATTTACGTCGTCATGGTGCTGTGCCCGTCTCTTAACTCTAAAAATCAAGGAAGTATCATCAGCAAATAACACCATTTGTGGTTGATTTTTCAGTAAATAAGGTAAATCGTTTATATAAACTAAAAAGAGGAACGGACCCAATATTGAGCCCTGCGGTACCCCCATTTTTACTTTTAAGCCCGATGAATTTACACCGTTTACTTGAACTTGTTGCAGTCTATCAGTCAAATATGATTTTACTAAGCTAAGCGCTAGGTAGTCCGTAATGCTCAAACTTTAAGAGTAGTGTTTCGTGATTCACGCAATCAAATGCTTTGGAGAGGTCGCAAAAGATACCAATAGCATCCTGCGAATCCTCCCAAGCCTTAAATATATGCTTGATTAAGGTGACACCGGCGTCAGTAGTGCAACCTACTTTGGTGAAACCATACTGTTGATCATGTAAAATTTTGTGACAGTTAAAATGACTGAGCATTTGATCAAGCATTACTTTTTCAAACACTTTGCTAAAAACCGGCAAAACCGAAACGGGTCTGTAATTATTAGAGTCTTTGCAGTCGCCGGATTTAAAAAGTGGTATAACTTTGCTGTACTTCATTAGATCCGGGAAAACCCCTTGGTCTACACACAAATTAAAAATGAAAGCTAAATAGGGCGCCACTGTCTCAATGATTGATTTACAAACATTAGTAGACATCCCCCATAAATCTTCAGTAGCCTTGATCTTGAGTTGTTTAAAAGCTTTAATAACGATTGCAGGGTTTATATGTTTAAATTTAAATTCCGTGGGACATGCTGAAACTTAGTAAATTTAAAGCAAGTGAGGGCGAAGAATCTAAAGTTTCAGTTGTTTTAATAGGAATATCGGTAAAGAATGATGCAAATTCCTGAGCAACTTCTCTATTAGTACTTAAGAGACCACGGGAAGTCTCCAGAGTGTAATCAGTATTATGTCTTTTGTTCCTGTTTGTTTCATTATTAATAATTTTCCAAACAGTCTTAATTTTATCATCAGCTGATTTAACTTTGTTGCTTATGTATAAGGCTTTAGCTGCTTTACAAACATTTTTAAAAGTTTTAGAATAAGTCGAAATATACTTATTAAACGTTTCAGTGTTAATATAAGGCTTAAGGCCATACAACTCAAAAAGCCTTTCTCTACTTTTCCTGATACCTTTAGTTACCCAGTCACTAAATAAAAACTTAGGGCAAATAGTTATAGTTTTTTTCTTAAAAATATTATCAAACTCTGTTTGCACAACTGAAAAAAAATCTTTATGCAAAATATTACCATTATTCATATTAAGTTCCTGAACGGGTAACTTACTAATTAAAGTCTTATTAAATTTATCTAAATTACCAGATGTTTTGGTCTTGACTGTATCTGTGTTTTTTGCAAGGGTGTGTTGGACTCAAAAGCAACGGTTTGACCGCTGTGATCAGAAGGGAGATAATTTACAATAGCTTTATCTAAATAGTCGCAGCTACAAAAAACATTATCAATACAAGTGGCAGTGGTTGCAGTTATTCGTGTTGGTTCTAAGAACACATTTGACAAATTAAAGGATTTAAAGAGGCTTAATAATCTACTGCTATTTGCGTTATTTTCTAAAATATTAATATTAAAGTCTCCACAAACTATTATTGATTTATTACCAGTTGCAAGTTTAGTCAGAACATCCTCCATTATAGACTCAAATATAGAGTAGGTTTGATAATTCGGGGGTCTGTAAACGCACACTATGACATGCCTATCTAGCTCAACACAGGACAGTTCAATAATAATGTTCAACCGAGAGTTCAACTATGTCTTTGCGAGACTTAGATTTAATATTACTTTTTAATATAATTAGTGAACCACCACGCAGCATCGATTTCCGATTGAAACAACTGCTCACAGTATAATTTTCATAATTAATTAACATTTCATATGATTTCAACAAACGTTCAGTTATACAAATAATGTCGAACATTGTCTTCTCTAAAAACAATTCAATTTCCAATTGCTTGGAAGAAAATCCTTGAATATTTTGATGGAATAATTTTAAAGAATGTTGTTAGCCCTTTTTTTAAACTTGCTGATTGATTGCTAGTAGATACCTTGTTATTGATAAGTTGCATTAAATTGATACGTATACTAAAAGATAGATGGGTGATTCTTTGAAACCGAAGGTTTTTGACTCATTCATATGGCTTAAATTTATTTTTACAATTATATCTACATTAATATATTAGTTGGCCCCAGTCATTAAATGTAATAACATATATCAAACGCACTGATTTGCACCAAGTAGTTTAGGATTTAGAGTGTGCTGATGAATTGATGAGCCAGATTAATGATGATACAAGCAGAAGAATGAGACTTTGCGCGATATTCATTGGAACCATGCAAATAAGTGATAAATACATCTTATTTTCAGTCGACTTTATTTAAAAAAAATAGCTACTATAATATAAATCAACTTTATTATAAAACGACACAAAACTTCGTTTTTAACTAAGCCCTTAAAAACTTAAAATAAAGAAAATACAATATTTTTTATGAGAATCAAACTCAGTCTTAATTTGCATTATAATATTTATAGGTACTACAAGCTTGAGATGTTATAACTAGGTACCAACCTGTGGGGGATGCCTACAGTTGGAGGTCAAATGAAAGCTTGAGAACGTTGAAAGGCACCAAGCCGTATTTATTTTCAAACTAATATGACGATATCACTGTGCGACGACTAAGTTACTAGCGACGTTCTTCGGTTCTTGAGGCTTCCACTAACCCCCTGCTCTTCACGTCCTGTAGGGTCCCGCCTTACTTCAGGGGGCTCAGTTCTTGAGCGTTCAGTTCTTCGGATCTTCAGGTAGTTCTTCTTGTTGTAGGCGCCGCAGTAGGGAATGAGTACGCTTGCCCATCGAAACCGACCTGCTTAGGTAGTTTTCTACTATAGCGCAAGTAGTGGTAGGCCTAAGAGACTTTGCATTTTTCCGATACTTCGATGTGATTTCTTCGCACACCGTATGCAACCGGGCCAATACGTGACCAGATGGGTCACGGATGCTTGCTTGCGTGGGTGTTGATGTTCACGCAGTTTTCAGGTAGGTACTCATTGTCCTAAACAGCCTCCCCCCGGCGTAGCGCTGCGAGCCCCTTTCTCTCGGTCCAGGACGATGAGTCTTCTTACAGGCCGCCTGTAGACACCCCCGCGAGTCCGCACGTCCACGTTCCGCACTACCCCGTCCGGCCCCGGCGCCGCGCGCACGACTTGGCCCCGCGGCCACACGTTACGAGGTAATAAGCCGTCGGCTATAATTACGACGTCGCCCGTTCGTATTTGTTCTACGTTCTTCCTGACGTCACCGCGCGGGGTTAACGTTGGTAGGTTTTCATTCACCCACCTTGCCCAGAAACGGTCTGCCAACGCTTGCGCTGCCCTCCACGCGCGCTTATCGCCTACGTCACAAGTTCCAGTGACCGGTAGCCCTACTGCCGACCCTAGTAAAAAATGATTCGGTGTTAATGCTTCATCATCGTCCGGGCTCACTGATACGTGAGTTAACGGCCTCGAGTTTATCGTGTACTCTACTTCCGTCATAACTGTGTTCAAAACTTCTTCCCGCGGCGCGCGTTCCTTCAGCACGACCGCGAGGGCGCTCTTCACGCTTCTTATTAATCTCTCCCACGCCCCGCCTTGATTAGGCGCTCCGGGCGCAATGAAACGCCACTCCACTCCTTTTGTTAGTGCGTAGTCTTTCAACTCATGCGACCACTCTTCATATGCTTTTCGTATTTCGACGTCAGCGCCGCGGAAGTTCGTGCCGTTGTCGGACATTATTGACTTAGGCCATCCGCGGCGTGCGGCCATTCTACGCATAGCCATTATAGCTGAGTCTGTGCTTAACCCGGCTAATAATTCAACGTGCACCGCTCTGGTGACGAGACAGGTGAACAGCAGTCCCCATCGTTTCTCTCTGCGCCTTCCTATGGCCACCATCATGGGCCCGAAACAATCCACTCCGCATCGTGTAAAGGGCCGCGAGTATGCGTCGAGTCGCTCGCTCGGGAGGTCTCCTTTGACTGGCGTCGGCGGCGCAGTTCTATTAAGTTTACACGTGACGCACTCGCTCAGTATCGCGCGTACCGTGGTTCGTAGTCGTAGTACCCAGTAACGTTGTCGTATGTTGTTCACAACGTGCTCGCGACCTGCGTGTCCGTTCGTGACATGCTCGTGACTTATGATTAGGCGCGCGAGCGGGTGCTTACCGTCTAATATGGGCGGTCTCTTTCTGCAGTCAGGTACGTTCGCGGCGTTAATGCGCCCATTTAAACGTATGATTCGATCGGAATCATATATCGGGTCGAGCTTGATTAGTCGGCTCGATCGTTCCAGGTTCCTTCCCAACGTAAGCCGTTCGACTTCTTGCGGGAAGCTAGCGCGCTGCGCCTCACGAATAAGCGTTAGTTCGGCTTCTTCTATGTGCTTCAACTCTAAGGTAGTGGCGCGTTTCCTACACTTGTCTACAAATAGGTGCACGTAGGCTACGGCGCGCAACATCCTTCTATATGATGAAAAACGCGTCATGTCGATCGCGCTCTCGTTAGCCGTTACGTGGGCTGACACTTCTGTTTCTTCTTCGCTCTGTTGCTGTATCTCTGTCGGCCAAGCTTCCTCTGGCTCTCTGAGGAACGCGGGGCCGCTAAACCATCGATCGTTCTGCGAGAGACGCGTTCTGTTGCCTCTGGTCGCGTCGTCTGCCACGTTGTGTGCGGTCGGCACCCAGCGCCATCGTTCAGCGGGGGTGAGCTCGGCTATCTCGCTCAGCCGATGTGCAACGTAGGGCGTGTATCTGGCAGAGTCGTTACGTATCCAATGTAACGCGGTCTTTGAGTCGCTCCAGTAGGTTACTTCGGCGGTCCATCTATGTTCTTTTATTATGTCCGCAGCGAGTCAACTGCCTATAAGACACGCTTGTAGTTCCATGCGCGATATACTCTGCGCTTTCATTGGTGCAACTTTCGCTTTTCCTGCGACCAATACCACTCTTATCTCTCCGTCGCTCGTTCTACAACGCCAGTATGCAGCGGCGGCGTAAGCTTGTTCACTTGCGTCAGTGAATACATGCAGTGATCTCTCCACATACATGTGATCCGCGTAGTGTCGGGGGACGCGCAGGCCCGCCACGCTCGTCAGACCATTTATCCATTGGAGAAACGCGATAGCTTCGTCGGCGGGTAGCTGTTCGTCCCAACCGACCTGTCTTCGCCATAGCTCCTGCAGAGAGATCTTCGCCGTAATCGTATACGGACTGAGTAAACCCAGCGGGTCAAAGATTGACATTACTGCCCCTAACATTTCACGCTTCGTAGGCGTCCTTTGCCCACAGCGTATGTCGCTCGGTACGCGAGGCATATCCGTGTTGAATGCAAACTCGTCGGTCTCTGGCAACCACACCATCCCTAGCGTCTTGCCGTAGGGGTGTGCATTTGCGCCTAACTCTTTCGGGGTTTTCGACTTGTCCTCTTCCCTAATATGGTCGAGCAAGTGCGCGCGATTCGAATTCCACCCGGCGAGCTCGAAGCCGGCTCGCTTATGCACACACTGTACCTCGTTCATTGTTAACGCGGCGCTCTCCTCTGTATCAAAACTATCCACCCAGTCATCCATGTAATGATTCATCGTGATCGGACAGAGGGCGCTCGGGTAGGTATTCTTGCATTCCTCCGCATTCCTGTTTCTAACGCTGTGTGCTAAAAAGGGGGAACTCCGAGCCCCGAATATCATGGAATTCATCTCGTATCTTCGCGGCGGGTTTCTCCGTTCACTGTCACGCCATAAGAAACGCTGCGCTGCTCGATCCTCGGGTCGAATATTAATCCGTAGAAACATTTCACGTATGTCCGCCGTTATTGCGACTGGTTTCTCTCTGAATCTGAATAATATACCGTAAAGCGTTCTGAGCATAACCGGTCCGGCCAACAGCTCGTCGTTGAGACAGCATCCGTTCGTGACTGCCGCGGCGTCGAACACAAGGCGTACCTTCCCTGGTTTATTCGGGTTTGTGACCGCAAAATGCGGTAGGTACCATTCTATAGTTCTGGGATCATTATCTTCGACGGGGGTTGCGTAACCCTTTTCAAATAGATTGTTCATCTGCGTCGTGTATGCTTGACGAAACTCTGAATCTCGATCCATCTTTCGTTCTATAGATCGTAGCCTCCGTACCGCCATATCGTAGCGGCAAGCGAGTGTCTTCCGTTCGCCAAGGCAAACCTACTTCATAGCGCCCATTTACGAGTCGCGCTGTTTTATTGAATATTTCCTTCGCGCGCTCGTCTTCCTGCACGGGTTTGCAACCCTTTGCTATTCCTAGCGCGTCGATCGCAAAATGCGCCTTTATTATTTCATCTAGTTCGTCATCGCGGTCGGTTCGCGCGCGATATTCCGGCGCTCGTACATGGAGCACAGTGGCGCCATCTTCCGGATTTTCCTTGGCCACTATTGTCCGTGGCACCGTACCGTGCACTACCCATCCCAACTGGGTTAGCGAGGCGGCCGGTTCGTTTCTTTTTCCGATCAGGAGCTTACGCGATACTATTAGGTGCCAATTGTCTGCGCCTATGAGTACGCGCGGTCTTGCATTCGCATAGCAGACCTCGTTCTGTGGCAGTCGCTTCAGGTGTTCATAGTTCAAACAGCTTGCTGCGATTGTTTGACTTGTAATGTTGAGACTTTTGACGGTTCGCGCCTTAATTGAATGGGGGCCCGTTCGTAACCCCCGTATCTCTAGATCTACGCTCTCACTGTCAAGTTCCTCCTGCGTAGCCGTCAGGCCGTTCAATCGCAGTGCGCGCTTCGTTCCATGCGCGTTCACGGCTCTAGCGGTTTCCTCGTCGATCAGAGTAATCGTAGAACCTTCATCAAGTAGAGCGTAAGTGTCAACTTCCAATCCGTTCGGTCCCTGGATCGTGACCGGGCACACTTTCAATAATACCGCGCCTGCTGACGTCACTGTGTGAGCCGACGCGTCGATCGCTTTTTCTTGTTGAGCGCTTTCCTTAGCGGTCCGTTCTAAAGTGTGCAACAGCTTATGATGTGGGTGCCGACACTCGTCAATTCCACATTTCTTTGCTTTACAACTGGCTCGCCGATGACGATTGTTCAGACAGCGAAAGCATACGCGTGCTTCCTTAGCCCATTCCCATCGTTCAGGCACAGTCATCGCTTCCAGTTTCTTACATTCGGTTGTGTTATGTTCGAGCCCGCAACAGAGACATACTTTGTTTTCAGTAGCTGTGTACGTAGCGGCATCTCGCCTCCGCTCGCTTTGGCGGCGCGCCGGCGCATTGCTTGCTTTGGCCGATGTCGTGGCCCGCGCTGGTTCTCTATTCGCGTTGCTATTAGTAGAGTAGGCATATCTCACGGCGCGGTCCGCTTCTCCCATGAGAAAGCGAGACAGAGTCACGATCTCAGGTTCACTCGTACGTCCGTATTGATCGGCGAAGTCGCACCATCTCGCTCTGATGTGCGGACTCAGTTTTTCAATTACTTGACGTGCCAACATAGGGTTCTGTAGGTACCCTCTCTCATCTATGCTTGATAGTACACTAACAATGTTCTGTAGCTTGATTGCGAACGCGTTCAGTTCGCTAGCTGACCCTCCGGGGCGCTGTAGCTTTTTTATATCATCCAATGCTTTGTCGATAATAATCTCGGGGCGACCGTAGCATTGTTCAAGGGTCCGCATAATAATTGCTGGATCCGTAGCGGTATATAGTAGGGAGGAGACCGTTTCACGCGCCTCTCCCTTCAAACATATTCTAAGTCGCGCTAGGTTCTCGGCCGGCGAGAATCCATACAATCTCGTCGAGTCCCGTATTGCTGATCTGAATAGCAGCCATTCGTTCGGTACGCCGCTGAAGTAGGGCAGTTCTTGTGCTTGCCTGGGCGGCGGGCGACGCTGAGCCATTCATTCTATGGCTTCAGCTAGTCTGTCTATTCCTCTATCCTTTGATCGCGTCGGGGTGGGCGACCTAGCTCGTCGTGGAGTTTCTATAGTAACTCCTTTCGGTACCTCCTGCGGCGCATATTGGTAGAAAGAGTGTTGCGACGGCCGTCTTGCTAGTCCCCTCGCAGGCCCGCGGTCGGTACGCTCCCCCCGTGGTTCGCACAGGGCCGATGCGCGGACAGCCGATGACATGTCTTGATCTGTTGTCGTCGGGGGTAGCTCGCCTTCCTTATGCTAGGCGTTCTTTAGCCAATCAGTAACTCGATGTTCCACTTCTGAGGCTTCGCGAGCACTGACTCTTCCGTGGCCAGTCTCTTCCTGAATAGTGGCTATGTCCAATGCTAGTCGCTTCTTCACAAGGTCTGCTTCGATCTGCAGTTCTCTCCTTTGAATCTCGGCTAGACGTTCCTGGGCATCGAGCTCGGCTTGCTTGATTCGGGCTATAACGCTGGCGGCCGATCTATGCGATCGTTCGGACGCCGCTTTTGATCTTCTTTCTTCCCTATTTTGTTCAACATTAGACGCGGTTGCGGCGGTGTTTGCGGTGGCTGGTAACGCCACCTTTGTTCTATCTGTATCCATCGTTGTCTGTGCGGGTAATGTGGGCGCGCGGGCGTTCGGGTCGGGGCGCGCGCGCGGCTTTGTTCCGGCGGGTACGGACGTGGATGCGGACGCGGACGCGGACGGTTGTGCGGACGGAGACGCGGGGGGTTCTTCATAAATCTTCGCTGTCTTCGTGTCGGTGGCTGCTTGGCTTCTAGTCAGCGTCATCTTCGACTTTTGACGTCCCTAACAGCCCTAACGGTCCTAACAGTCCTTTTGGAGGGCCCGTGACCGGGATACGCTCCGCCAGGGATGGATGTGTGCAGGATCGGACAGGTTACAGGCCTACCCAGCAGAGGGCAGTGCAGAGGGCAGTGTGTCCTACGGGGCGCTCGGGAACCGGTGGGAATGTCCGGCTCCTTGGGCAGTGCCTACAGACCGGCCCCCGTACCACACACGACCTTACCGGCGTAGCGTGCAGCTTCGGTTCGCGCCTTGAAAAAGGCACTCTTCGTGAACCGGAGGTATTGCACGAAGATACCTCACCGCCGTGATGGGCGTTAACTCCGACCCCTACCGTTTGACACCGTTAGGTGGTAGGGATACGGAGCCGCGGTCCACCCGCTTAAAGAAACAGGATAGAAATGTGTGTACGACACTTTTCTCTTGAACACAGTTCTTGCGCGCCTGTCTTCAGCACCTGACTTGCGTCTTGAGCGGCTGACTTGCGTCTTGAGCGGCTGACTTGCGTCTTGACCGGCTGACTTGCGTCTTGAGCGGCTGACTTGCGTCTTGAGCGGCTGACTTGCGTCTTGAGCGGCTGACTTGCTTCTTGATCCGGCTGGCGAAGGACCATCCAACTGTGGGGGATGCCTACAGTTGGAGGTCAAATGAAAGCTTGAGAACGTTGAAAGGCACCAAGCCGTATTTATTTTCAAACTAATATGACGATATCACTGTGCGACGACTAAGTTACTAGCGACGTTCTTCGGTTCTTGAGGCTTCCACTGACCCCCTGCTCTTCACGTCCTGTAGGGTCCCGCCTTACTTCAGGGGGCTCAGTTCTTGAGCGTTCAGTTCTTCGGATCTTCAGGTAGTTCTTCTTGTTGTAGGCGCCGCAGTAGGGAATGAGTACGCTTACCCATCGAAACCGACCTGCTTAGGTAGTTTTCTACTATAGCGCAAGTAGTGGTAGGCCTAAGAGACTTTGCATTTTTCCGATACTTCGATGTGATTTCTTCGCACACCGTATGCAACCGGGCCAATACGTGACCAGATGGGTCACGGATGCTTGCTTGCGTGGGTGTCGATGTTCACGCAGTTTTCAGGTAGGTACTCATTGTCCTTAACACAACCTATAACATATCTCAGTTTTTTACATACTAAAAAATATTGAAATCCTCTTCATCATCAGAGTGTATGTATGGACTTTTATTTTCTTTATTATTCGATACTAAACTCCGTATTTCCATCTCTTGAAAAAGTTTTCTCCGAGATATTGTCGAAGTCAACAGATTGTGCCATTTCCACGCTTTGTTCAGTAGCCACGGGTGTTATTAGTATTTGTAGTAACTTCTTTTCGTTTGTAGTACCTTGTTGTTTTCGTTTGTAGTAACAAGAAATTCGTTTGTAGTAACTCCTTTTCGTTTGAAGTGGCAAGATTTTTGTTTGTAGTACCTTCCTTTCGTTTGTAGTAGCTAGATTTTCGTTTGTAGTAACTTCTTTTCGTTTGTAGTAACTCCTTTTCGTTTGTAGTAGAAAGATTTTCGTTTGTAGTACCTTCCTTTCGTTTGTAGTAGTTAGATTTCCGTTTGTAGTACCTTCCTTTCGTTTGTAGTAGCTAGATTTTCATTTGTAGTAACTTCTTTTCGTTTGTAGTACCTTGTTTTCGTTTGTAGTAACAAGAAATTCGTTTGAAGTAACTCCTTTTCGTTTGTAGTGGCATGATTTTTGTTTGTAGTACCTTCTTTTCGTTTGTAGTAACTTCTTTTCGTTTGTAGTACCTTCCTTTCGTTTGTAGTAGCTAGATTTTCGTTTGTAGTAACTTCTTATATACGGAATTTCTGCTTCTTATATACGGAAGTGTGTAATATTATGAGTAATATAATTTCCGTTCCGCTATCCAGCTTCCTTTTTTTCATTAGTGAGCTCTGGCGCCCGAGTATTTCCTTACACGTATCTTGTTATTTGTGAGCTCACTTAATCTCATCTTATAAATTTTTAGAACACTTAGAATCACACACATATAATTAGTTTTTTTTTTTTTTTATGACAGTACAAAGAACGGCGCCTTATACAAACTTCAATTCTCCAGTACCTGCATAATCCAGACAAATATTTTTCAGAAAATGAAGATACTTCCGGATTTCGTTGGCCAACTAAGTAGCCAAGAAATGAAGGAAATGATTGGAGAATTAGTTGAAAGATTTTTAGAAAATAGTACTCAAATTAATTCACCGTCAGGTCTAGCAGAAACTTTGCTCGCTCCTTGCAGATACCTCGAATTTAAGTTCTATTTGATAAGTTTTCCTAATTTGATCTCAAAAAAGCATTTAAATTCGGTTGTGATTGTGTTCTGATGATTATTGTCAATTATAGATTTACGAATAATACATAGTTTTATTAACTACACCAACCCACATTTGTAATAAGTTCATTTTTCAACAGATTTAGATAATTATATGTAGTGTGCACGCAGTCACGCACACGTGCCCTTCATACAATAAATTAATAGCGACATTTGTACGTAAGTACCGAAAGTACCGAATTTCCCGGGTAATCCCGGTTCCAAGTCTAGTACCGAAAATCCAGTCCCGGTTCTTAAGAAGAAACCGGTACTGCATCCACTAGTATACATTCACATAACTCATATATTTTTCCATAAAATTTCAGTGGATGAGGAAAGTGTAATGACCCGTCTCAGTGCCCTTACGTTACGAAGTTCTGATGGTATCAGTTGTTCATGCTGTGGTGTTGGTCCATTCACCAACAGAGCTCAGCAGACTGCCCACTACAAGCACCATTGGCACACACACAACTTAAAGAGGAAACTGTTTGGCAGAAAACCTATTTCACTAGGAGAATAGCCTCCATGTCGAAGCAGATGTTAGCAGCGGGTAAAGAGCTGGTGAAGAATGGATCGTTTAAGTACTGCTGGGCTTCAAGAGGAAATATCTTGCTCCGTAAACAGGAAGGACAGCCTGCCATTGTCATCAAATCACTTAGTCAAATTATGGATCTCACTTCGGAATGACTATTTATCGAGGCAAAACATATGAAGTTATGGTATTTTTTTCTACTTTGCTTTTTTTCTAGTTTGGTTACTTGGTATTATTATTCTCAATTCTCTATTTGTTTTTTTAGTCTTAACTCGTGTAACAACATAACAAGCATGTTGGGTAGCTTTTTATTATATTACAAATGTTATATCTTATATGTATTATATTTGCGTATTATATCATTCTATTATGTTTATTACAAGTCCAATACAGAAGATAAAGTAATACTAATTGCAGAAACTCCAATCATCAACCAAAAACATTCTATTATTATAAATATAAATACTAAAAGTTTTTTGCTATGGATAACATAGATGAGGTAGTCACCGAAGTTGATAAAAATATCAACGTCGGTGACTCGTTTTTGGTTGAAGATCCAGAAGTGTTTTCAGAATACAAACTTGAAACGGAATTTTGTTTGAGAATTATTGTACAAAATATACGAAGCATATACAAAAATTATGAAGACTTTAAGGTATTTCTTGCAAGGAGTAACATAAATTATGACATTATAATACTTACGGAATGTTGGCTACAAGGTTCAAGTATGATACCGAATCTGGACCAATATACAGCATTTCACACCAATAAGCATATAAATCAGAACAGTGGTGTAGTTGTTTATTTAAGAAGCCAGTTAACAGGTGTCACAGTTTATGAGCCAAATTTTGTGGATGCTGATTGTTTGATAGTAAAAATTGACAACAGTCATGCCTTTATCTGCATGTACAGATCGCCGTCTTTTGCATCGCTCACCAATTTTCTCGGTTCTTTGGACGAAATTTTGCTAGATATAAAACACGTGCCTCATGTTTACTTAACTGGAGACATCAATATTGATATCAGTGTTAGTAGTACTGACCAAAGATCTGATGAGTACTTGAATCTTCTAGCAACTCACGGTCTTTTACCGAGTCACCAACTTCCGACGCGTATTAATAAATGTATTGATCATTGCTTTGTCAAGTCAAAGCGCAAAATAATAACTGTTGTCTGTGAATCGTCGGTTACTGATCATAGTAGTATTTACTTTAGTATACCTTTAACTGAGGAATGTAATAATAAACAAAAAAAGACTCTGCAAAAACTAAATTATGAAAAGGTATTTAAAATTATGAAAGAACTGGACTGGGTCAATATAACATCTTTAAAAGATCCCAATAAAGCCGCTGAAGTACTTATTGAAAACGTATCTGAAATCATTCAAAACTGCAGCCACACGATTGCCATGCCCAATAGACGCCAAACTTTCCAACCGTGGGTAACACCGGGTCTATTGCGTTGCATTAGATTTAGGGATACGTTGCATAGAAGATGTCTAAAGTGTCCAAATGATCGCAATCTGCAAGTCACCTACAAACGCTACAGAAATCACTGCAACAACATTCTCCACAATTTAAAAAATGATCACGATAAATCAGATTTAAATAACAACAGAAATGACATAAAAAGAACATGGAATGTTATAAAACGTGTATGTAATTTAAATGTATCAAATAAGTCGCAAGTACCGATTGAGTTATTAAAATTAAAATCAACACCGCAAGAATCTGTGGACTTCATAAATAATTTTTTTGTTAATATGGGCTCTAAATTGTCAAACAATATTCTACAAAAATTAAAGCTTACGGAGAATGATCTTGTGCGCAAAAATGAGTTTGCAAATAGTCAGATTAACTCATTTATGCTATGGGAGACTGATGAAGCAGAGGTACATAAAACTATATTGTCATTAAAAAATACGAAGTCTACTGGATGGGATGGAATATCCGCTGAGTTTATTAAAAAAACTTCTAAATTTGTCATTACACCCTTAACACATTTATTAAATTTATGTTTTTCTTCCGGAAAGTTTCCAGACATACTGAAGGACTCATTAGTCATACCTGTATTTAAATCGGGGGAAAGAGATAGTATCACTAATTATCGTCCGATATCACTTTTGCCTACTTTGGCTAAAATTCTCGAAAAAATTATTAATAACCGGCTAATTAGTTATCTAGATAGATATGATATTCTTTCTAAAAACCAATTTGGATTTAGGAAAAATAAATCGACCATAGATGCAGTTGAAAACTTTGTTACAACTGTAGCTGGCAATCTTGACTGCAAGAAAAAATGCCTTGGTGTCTTTCTAGATTTAGCCAAGGCATTCGATACTGTCTCAATTCCCCTACTCATATGTAAATTGGAGGCCATAGGTATTCGAGGAATACCGCTTAATCTTTTCCAGGACTACCTGACAAACAGGACACAGACTGTAAAAATTGGTAATATCTGTAGCTCTAAGAAACCTGTTAATTTCGGTGTTCCTCAGGGATCAGTCCTTGGACCCACACTGTTTCTGATTTATGTAAATAATCTTTGTAATATCGAAATTGCCGACGCTAAGGTGACTACTTTCGCTGATGATACAGTAATCTTATTCCAACAAGCTACATGGGACGACGTCAAGTTGTCAGCCGAGCACGGGCTTCAAAAGATAATTAAATGGCTTGACTACAACCTACTTACCTTAAATCTTTTAAAAACCAAATATATAACTTTCAGTATAAAAAATAATTTACAACCTTCATCAGATTTCACCTTAAAAGCTCATTATTCTAATTGTGTGAATACTAATAATTGCGATTGTTCATTGTTATCTTCAACTGATAGTACTAAATATCTTGGCATCGAAATCGACAAAAATTTAAATTGGAAACAACAAATTAGTAATTTAAAATCTCGAATACGCAAACTCATACCAATTTTCAAAAAAATAAGATATTTAAAAGATAAAAACACTACCAGAACTGTTTATTTTACACTGTGTCGATCAATACTTTCTTACGGTATTTCTGCTTGGGGTGGTGCTAAGAAAAGTATTATCATTAAAATAGAAAGGGTACACCGATGTATTCTGAAAGTTATTAATTTCAAAGGATTTAGGTATCCAACTACTGCACTATACAAAGATTTTGAAGTCCTAAACGTTCGTCAACTCTTTATACAGAATATAGTTCTAAAACAACATATCCGTGAAAGACCAACTAATAAATCTACCAGAAGATCACATGAGGTGTACGTTGTCCCAGCATGTAAAACAACTTTTGCGCAGAGTTTCTCTTTTTTCCTGGCTCCGTTATTGTACAATCGTATTAGTAAAATAAAACCCCTTAAAGATATGACTAGTTATGTTTGTAGAAAGGCACTGGATGAATTTCTGAGTAAATTAGATTACGAATGGACTGAAACATTCATAAAAATATGTATATAAGATATAATTATGCTATGTTATTTATTTTAACCCCTATATTTTATAATATGAATATTTATCATTTTAATTACTACCATGTTTTAATTAATTATAATATATTTATAAAACATAATACAAATATAAGTTTATTTTAGTATCCAATTAATGCATGACAAAACAAAATATTGATGTATCTATAAACATAAGTATTACAAATATAACATACATACATAAGTACACAAAATGTCGTACGTTCATTACTAAACTATATTTATACTAGCATTCACATTTAAATCTAATATCGTATTTATTTTATTACGCATCATGCTTGTCTAGGTATTTTACGTATACTAGTTGCTTACGTTAAACCTGTAATTCGTCATCGACGTCTATTTCTCATTGTAAGAAAAAAACTTTAAGCAAGACGGTGTTTTATGTCCATTACGATACGATTGAAAATTAATCATCGAACGAGAATCTTACCTTGCCGTAACACAGTTTTAACTAGCGCGGAAGGTAAAGAACTTTATTTATGTATACCGTCAATGGACATTTATCATTCGTTTATGTTAATAAGCAAGTTTATTTACATAGTTGCATTGTTATTTTGTTATACTTAATAATCGTTATCTAAGTTTTGATTTTATTGTGTATTTGTGCAAGTGTAGGTACCATATAAACTTAGTGAGTGTACATTAAAAACTATGTAAGTACTTTAATTATAACTACGTTTTAATGTTTACTACTGGTGTACTGTTTCTAAGATAAATAAATTCTATTCTATTCTATTCTATTCTATAATTCTCGTCAAGGTGAGCTAGTCGTTTTTTTTTATAGTCTGTTGCATTCTACTGCTGGACAAAGGCTTCCACTGAGTCTTTCCAGGGTATTCTTCTCTTGCACTCCAGTAGGATATTATTGGGCATTCTACTCCACCGAGAGTGACGGAGGCGAACGGAGTGAGCCGAAGGAACGGAAGGTGGAGTAGAATGCCCAATAATATAAATGAAATCCACAGGTTCGGCGCCTATTCCACCCGATGAAACGGAAGGTGGAGTATGAATTCCTACATAGTGCAGTAAAATACTGGTTCGGCGCATATTCCACTAGGTTGCAACATTTGTTTGAGTTAACGACAATGAGTTATAAATGTCAATATTGATGGTTGACCTCAAATTCATTTAATTATACTCACCAGCTTAAAACAACTATAAAACTTACTATACATTGATTCAAACATATAACATAGGTACTTTCCGTTAACATAATTAGGTCTGTATCTGAACGAACCAGTAACCTAAAATTCAGGACAGATTGTCTCATGTCTCTCCACATACTTAAGAATGGTGCATTGCCGCTTAGGATTACACACATATCCGTTTTCGTGACCAGATTGGCTCGAGGACATCTGAACTTTAGGATACCGCGTACATTAAACTAAATTTAGGGCAGATTGTCTCATGTCTCTCCACAAAAGTAAAGTAGCGCACACCTTTAGGTCCACACACATTTTTTCTGTGACCAGATTGGCTCGAGGACATCTAAATTTTAATTTAACACATTACAGACGATACATCCTTTACGTCTCGGATTCATTTAATTATACTCACCAGCTTAAAACAACTATGAAACTTACTATACATTGATTTAAACATACAACACACATACTTTCCGTTAACATAATTAGATTTGTATCTGAACGAACCAGTAACCTAAAATTCAGGACAGATTGTCTCATGTCTCTCCACATACTTATTAGGATGGTGCATTGTCGCTTAGGATTACACACATACCCGTTTTCGTGACCAGATTGGCTCGAGGACATCTGAACTTTAGGATACCACGTACATTAAACTAAAATTTAGGACAGATTGTCTCATGTCTCTCCACAAAAGTAAAGTAGTGCACACCTTTAGGCCCACACATTTTTTCTGTGACCAGATTGGCTCGAGGACATCTAAATTTTAATTTAACACATTACAGACGATACATCAACCTTTTACATCAACACGTAACAATCAAGTGGTAAGCGTGGTCACACGGATAGTCGATCCTTGCCTTGCATGCATAAAGCTAAGGTGCAGATACACTTGACAACGACAACCGGATCAGAACCGTATTGCACATTATTCAATCAAGCGTACAAACTGTGTGTGAATCCGCTGCTGTAGACTGTTCCGTTGACGGTAACCGTACCCGGTGGTTACTTCATAGATGTAAATTAGCTTTATGTTTATTTTCGAATCGGCAAAGTTCAATGTCAATGCAATGCTCGCTTCCCACGGTCACATCAATTGCATTCCATATTCTAAGTAACATGATCGACTATCATGTTGTAAACACTGAATTCGTCTTTTATAGAACTTCCTAAATATTATTTTCGTATTTATATTTGAAGTTTGTAATCGCTTCTAATTTATTGTGTTTCATTCTTCTAGGTACTAAGATTATATATTTATATGATATATTTTTATCAAGTACAACATGTATTATTGGATGAACCATTAGCCACTTCGATCGAGTGCGATTTTAACTTACATAAAAAAGAACCCTGTGCACAACAAGATTATTTGGGAGCATTGTAATAGTACCTATACTAAAATTAAACTAAAGTTGTTATCGATAAATTAGACCACTATAAAACCATAACTCAGACACGTGTGTTCGATTTCCACACGATACAGTTTCTTGGATTCTTTAATTGTGGGTTTAAGTGATTATTTAATAATAAGAATAAAAATTTTATTTGTGAGTATTTATAAATGAACTTATTCCACAGTAGTATTTTATGTGAGTATAATTATTTAGTCCCGAGTTTAACAGCAACTTAACATTAACAACCACACGGATTGGTTTGTGCGTATTACAAAATGGTATATTAACAAAATAGTTATGATTATTTTCAACTACCTACTTACTTCTTGAGTTAACTATGCTCACAAAATTTACTTTCAACGACGCGACCTACCTACGAGTTTCACCTCTCACATAAACGTAATTGTGATGATAAAAATTCTTAACAAACATACATCAATTATTCAATTAATTATACATATTAATTTAGTATTGAGTCATAAAGAATAACAGGGATCGGGTTCACTTTGTTGGCTTTATTTTGCGGTTCTCATGAACGAATTGCAATTTAGCGAAATTGGTATGCGATCAATATGGTTCAATATGACGTAAACGACATATTTTTTTTATACAACTGTAAGACATGTACTTAGAGTTTAAAATTGAAACGATCTATTTTATGCTGAAATAGTATTTTTTGTGAATATAAACGAATTAATTAAATCAATAAATTACATTCGCACCAGAATCTCCAAAGTGACAAGTAGTACTAGCAGTACTTTAAAATGAACTTTAAATCATGTAAGTGAGTACTTCTTAATTTTAAATTAGTAGTCATAATGCACAGCTACGGACCTGGTTTTTGCCTGCCGGCTGTTGTAATTATCATGTTCTGTCTATCCATCGTGATTGCTACTCAGCTACGGACCTGGTTTTTGCCTGCCGGCTGTTGTAATTATCATGTTCTGTCTATCCATCGTGACTGTTACTCAGCTACGGACCTGGTTTCTGCCTGCCGGCTGATGTAACTGTTCTCAACCTGTTATAAATTGATTATTGTATCTCAAAAAAGACCATAAACGGTTATTTGTTTTGTTATATAAAATATTAAGTACTTTTTTATCTTGTGTATTAGGTCTGACTCCGACGTTTCCCGTGTGTCCGACTACATAAAGAGCCCGCCGACTGCTTCAAAGGTCGTGCCGAGCAAGAGCCAGCCTACGAAAAAAACAACAAAGCGCAAAGCTTCCTCGGTCGTGGAATTAGGATCAAGGTAGTTTATGACTACTTTTTATTTTCTTAGTTATTACTTTCACATATTCTAATATAAAGTAGATTTCAATAGAGAACTTTGATTTGCAAAAATATTTTTAAGTACATACTTACTTATTTTTCGCTCAACATAAGTTTGTATCTAGAAAAGTGTTTCTTCTAGATTATTAAAATAAAATTATTTTTTTTACAGTAACAAGAGACCAGGGAGCACCGATCTTTTCGGTTTGGAAGACTTAGATGGCATTCCTCCGCAGTCGGAGTTAGGTTCATCCTTGCTGTCCCGCGTCGCCAACGGAAAGGTACGACAGACAGCGGACCTAAGGGGCGCCTTCTTTGTGGAACTGAAGGTGTACCATAAAGAAGACATCATCTCCACTGCTCCTGAGGAGCGTTGGAAGAAGTCCCAAGTTGCATTAAAACTGCAATTGGATAAAGGTAGCTCGCAGTGGAACTCACTACAAAAATTCATGCATAAGGCTCACGAGTTGTTCAATGACTCAGAGCCGGTATATTTTAGTGATAAGATACATTTTAAATAAGTTAAACTTTAAATTTGAGGCATCCAAAATAAGATTAAAACTGCAACTGGATAAAGGTAGCTCGCAGTGAAACTCACTACAAAAATTCATGCATAAGGCTCACGAGTTGTTCGATGACTCAGAGCCCATATTTATAGTGATAAGATACATTTTAAATAAGTTACATTATTCATTTAAAATTTAAAGGACATCAACCACTTTGTATGGCGTTTGGGCCTGAACATGAACATAAAAATATTGTACGTTTTTTGATTCTATTGAGTGGCTTACAGTACATAGAAAACGTATATGTAGGAAGTTTTGTATCAAATTGATTAATATAATACAAAACAAAAAAAAACTTCAACACTTTAAAATAAATGATTTATTAGTTAAACTATTCATTGTCATATATTAACAAAACATGATCTAAAAACTGAGCAGGTGGAGTTACATTTTCATACCTTGCCCAGCTTAAATACCATACTACAGACATGATATGAGCGCAGCAACCTACAGTTCTTCGGCCGACTATGCAGTTGCAGCAATAATGTTTTATAGCTTGGATGCCTGGAGTGTGATTTTCATATAATATATAAACGAAATATATTTTACGGCTTATATGTCTGCTCTGTATTTTTCCTCGTAATAATGTGCAATTCTCGACCGAAGGAAATCCTTGTAAAAGGTCACTGGCTCTATCAATGCACACTTCAATAGTAAAGGAACCATCCATAGGATTCCAAAGTACTGAGCTGTTCTGCTTTGCGTAATTCTTTTGGTTATGGCCCATGCTGCATTGCAATTAGAATCTTCAAGAAAAGCACGCGTTAATAATACCCGCTGCCACGGCGGACAAAACCCAAACGAACCAAGACAAAATACTAATTACGAACGATTCTTACTATTTTTTCTCGAAAGAAGCTAAACTTCTTTCGACGTTTGTTCTACGTTGGTCGCGTGGGCACGCTGATGATTAATATCACTTAAAAATAAATGTTGTTCTACGTAAACTATATTTTTTTATTTGTGTGAGGTTAAAATAATGATGATCATGCTATGATGAATAACGGTAGAGCAAAACTCGGTCTTCCAGGAAAACATTGCAGTGTTTTGAAGATTTCGAATCGAAACATCAAATATCGATATAATTTTTTCTGGGTTTTTATTTTGGCAACCCTAACTCAACGCATCCCGCACGCTGTCACCATACACAAGCAAAATAATCAATTAAAAATCTTTTCTAATCGTTTTTAATATTATTTATTTTGACACTCCCGAATTAAGACCAATGTTTACTAAATATTATTACTAAATTATTTATGAGTTTCTTTTTACCCAATGCGGTTGTTTACCGGTTAGCCCATTACGGTTGATGTCCTTTGAGGCATCCAAAATAAATCTTTATTTTTAAACTTAGCAGGTAATTAATTACGATAGAATGCCTTTCTGCACTGTTTGTAACATATCTGTTGAGCGCAGTCATTAGACAGGTCATCTACGCAGTACCGATCATAAAAATAAAAATATTTCATACGTTTGCGAAGGTGTTGAATTAATTCATTCTGCATTAATTTCTAAATCGTATAGCTTCTTATAGAATTATTGATACTAACGAAAATTATTCTTTAGATTCGTTTTTGAATAACAGTCAAGAAAAAATCAAGACATTAATAAACAAATCTCTTAGGGATCATATCTGTCTAAAAATTAATTTCGAATATTTTGCTTTGTTTTTGATGGTTAAAAATGATAGTCAGGAGATGAAATCATTTGCTACAAAGAATTATGTAGTACATCAGAATTATGATTATGATTCATTAGCATCTCAGGTTAGAAACACGTTGAAAAAAAAGATAGAAGAATAAGAATTTCAAGATCGTGACAGTGGGTGGACATTTTTAAACAGTTCGTATTTGGAAGTTAATGTTAACAAATACCAACCTTTGCGCGGTTCAAGCTTTATCGAGTTGCCGACATCAATTAAATCAAAAAAGCATGTATTAATATTCGCAATAAAGATAATTATTGCTTTTTATGGTCAGTTGTTGCTGCTTTATATCCAGCTAAAACTCATCCTGAAAGAGTATCGTCTTACCCCCATTTTCAAAGCGTGTTAAATATAAAAGACATTCAATTTCCATTGAGTTTCTCAGATATTGCTCGATTCGAATTAAATAACCCTGAAATTTGTATATATATATATGGCTTTAAAAATAATTCCGTGATTGGACCGTTTTATAAACCAAAATCTTTGAAGAGGAAAGTGATTCATTTACTTTACTTAGAAAAAGATGATTTATCACATTACTGTCTCATTAAGGATTTACCTCGTCTTGTTAAAAAACAAATAACAAGACACCACAGTAAATTATACTTTTGTGATGTTTGTTTAATGTTCTTTGTTTATCTATATATGTATGTATTTACAAAAAAAAAAATGTATTTGTGTATGTATATCAGCTGTCTGACACCCATAGTACAGGGTCTCCCTAGTTTGGGGTCAGATGGCCGTGTGTGAAAATGTCCCACATATTAATGTCCCACATATTATTATGTGATGATCTGAATTCACACAGTTGTGGAGGAGTTGCTACTGAACTACCTCCAAAGGGTTTTTTCATTCAGTTTGAAAATTATGGTAGAAAGCAATTTGTTCCATTTGTTATATATACAGATTTTGAAACAATGCTAGAGCGGTACGACTCCTGCAAACCTGACCCAACTCAGGCGAGCACCGTTACGAGACAGCGACATGTGCCCATCGCTTTCGCTTATCATATTACATGCACTCTAGTTAAAACCTATAATCGTTACGTCTCGTATCGTGGTTTGGATTGCGTTTCGAAATTTGTGAAGTCTATCTATAAAGACGCTAAAAAGCTTTATAGAATTTTAAATAATACCATTCCTATGATTTACAATGAGAATGCTCTCGACTTTGAAAACTCTGATACATGTCATATTTGTGAGAATTTCTTGTTTGGTGATAGGGTTCGCGATCATTGTCATTTGACTGGTAAATATCGTAGCGCAGCTCACAGTTACTGTAACCTACAATATAAAATGCCTAAGTTTCTGCCTGTATTTTTTCATAACTTATCGGGTTATGATTGCCATCTTTTCATAAAAGAATTAGGTAAAGCTCCAGGATCTATTAAAGTCATACCTAAAACAAAAGAAAATTATATTTCTTTCACGAAGTATATTCCGATTTCCGATAATGAAATCATACAGGTACGATTTGTAGATTCTTTCAAGTTTTTAGGAACAAGCTTAGAAAAGTTGGTTAGTACAATGAAAAATCAAGAATTTAAACAATTAAAATTTTATTTTCCCGAAAAAACACAATTCGATCTACTTACCCGTAAAGGAGTTTATCCGTACGACTATATGTCTCAATGGAAACTTTACGAAGATACGTGTTTACCCTCTAAAAAATGTTTTTTTAACTCTTTAACTAATGAGTCAATTACTGATGAAGACTATGAACACGCTCAGTCCGTTTGGTCAGTATTTAATATTCGTAACATGGGTATGTATACAGATTTATACCTTAAAACCGACGTTCTTTTGCTTACAGACGTGTTTGAAAGTTTTAGAAAAACATGTAAACGACATTACAATCTGGATCCCGCGTTCTATCTTACGGCACCAAGTCTATCATTCGATGCAATGCTTTTGAAAACTAGAATTAAATTAGAATTGATAAGTGATGTTCAAATTTACAGGATGATACAAACAGGTATTAGAGGAGGTATTTGTATGTGTTCCAGAAGACATGCCCAAGCCAATCATAAATACTTGGATTCTTACGACCCATCCCTTCCGAATTCATTTATTATTTATTTAGATTGTAACAATTTATATGGCTATAGCATGTGTCAATATTTGCCTCATTCGGATTTTAGATTCATGAGTAGACAGGAAATAGATGATTTGCAATTGAACTTAATAGATTTAAGCGATACTGCGGAAAACGGTTATATTCTTGAAGTTGATTTATTATATCCTACAACATTGCACATTGAACATAATGACTTTCCATTTTGCTCAGAAAAATTCGTCCCACCCGGTGGTAAGAATAAAAAATTAATACCGAATTTGTATGACAAATACCACTATATTATTCATAACATACATTTAAGAAAATGCTTGCAGCACGGATTGGTATTACGAAGGATTCATCGTGCAATTGTTTTCAAGCAAAGCTGTTTTTTAAAACAATATATTGATATTAACACCCAGTTACGTCAAAAAGCAGAGTCAACGTTTGAACAAGATTTTTTCAAATTATTGAACAATAGTATTTTTGGAAAGACTCTGGAAAATAATGAGCATCGAATAGATGTTAAGTTAGTAAACAAGTGGTGTGACTTGATCAATAAAACAAAAAAGACTACTTGTGCTGAGAAATTGATCGGCAGTCCATATTTTCATAGCGCCTCAGTATTTTCTGATGATCTAGTGGCAATCCAAATGAAGCCTTCTCGCGTTATTCTTAATAAACCAATATATATAGGATTTACTGTATTGGAATTATCTAAGAGTCACATGTATGACTTCCATTATTCAATCATAAAGCCTTTTTATGGTAACCGAATTGAATTGTGTTATACTGATACGGATAGTTTGGTTTATGATGTAAATACTGATGACATTTATCAAGATATCAATGAACATTTTCTAAAATATTTTGATACCAGCAACTACGACTTAAACAACGAATATAACTTACCAATTATTAATAAGAAGGTTCCAGGGATATTTAAAGATGAAATGGGTGGTAAAATTATCAAAGAATTCGTAGGACTGCGCTCAAAGCTTTATTGTATTAAAACTTTAGACAAAACAATAAAGAAAGCAAAAGGTACAAAAAAATGTGTTACGAAAAATTTAAATATGTTAGATTATAAAAACGTTTTGTACAATTGTAATGTCATTCACAAAAAAAATGTTTTGTTTAAGTCGATAAAACATGAAATATTCACTCAGGATGTAAATAAAGTAGCACTTTCAAGCAATGATGATAAGCGGTTGCTATCGTTTGATAAGGTATCTACTTTAGCTTGGGGTAATGCAACTATATTTAAGTAATGAATTGCCATTATTTTTAATGTAAGTAATTACAGTAGATACATTTTTTACAATGTATTTAGATAACGTTCAAATGTAATGATAATTACCTAAAGTAAGGTCAAATAATGTGTAATGTAATTGTAAAAATTTAAATTTTCTTGGTGCCTCAAATAGATATTATTATTTTAACTGTTACTTATAGCAAATTATGTATAAAACTTTAGAACTTAGTACTTAATTAGTTTACAGCATTTCGTAAAATTCCTAAAATATAATTTACTAACTTTTTGTGACGTATCAAGTTATATTAATTCATATTATTAATTTCCAAAACTTCGGACTTAAGTTTGTATGAAATGCCATGCCGCTATGTGATAAGTTTTCTTATATTGGTAGTAAATAAATAAATAGTATTTAATGGTTATAATTATATCTGTTTTATTTCCATTCCTGATTGATTACAAAGCACACAGGGCTCCCAGCGTGTCGATACAGGTTCCAACTTGATAAACATAAAATGTTCATTTTTGATGACAAAGGACTCGTGCCTCGAAGTTCGCACGCGCGTTGTAGAATTTGACACCGAACAGGTGCTCGGACATGTTGAAACATGAAATTGATTCACAGCGTGTGGCTTTATGGAGTCTAATTACATATTAGCCACGTTCCACAGTAATATTATTGTGTAGAACATCATTCTATCATTACACAGTCGGTCGGAGTGGTCATATCACGTTGAATAAAAACAAAACAAATTGTAAGTATTGCACAAGCTTATACATATTTATAAAATTATTTCTTAAGCTGTTAAACATAATTATTATCAATAATTATAACTTTGTTTATTTCAGATCATCAATAATGTGCGATTCTCCTGATTTTATCTTATCACAATACGGTCAAGGTTGGCCAACTCCAAGTTTAAGCTGGCATACTCCAGAGCAACAAAAACCTGAACCAACCAACAAAAAGCCTAGAGCAAGACGGGAGGGTTTAAAACGGAAGGCACCTGCTGAACATTCTATAAGTCAATCGTCGTTCGTTATAAACAACGAAAAGAAAAAAGGTTTACGACTGATCCAGATACAAGTGTTAGACATCAGTGAGCGACAAGAAGCAAGTGCTGCAAGTTCAAGTGACAATGAGAACGTGGTATTAAGTGCACAATATGTAGTTAGTGAACCGGTGGACAATGTTATGGAACAGACACAATCACTGATACATAAAATTTCAAAGAAACTTTGTGGTGATGATTATTATTAGTAAGTAACTATTGTATCTACCTAGTTTGTATATTCAGTAGAAGTAAATAATTAGTTTAATATTGGTATTATAAATTCATTTGTTAATTTGTTAGTGTAATAAAATGATTCCACATAGATCATCACAATCTGTAAATAAAAATAAAATAATAAGAAAACTTTAAGCCCTTAGTTAGGTTCTTAGTTAAGGTTTTTAGTTAATATGTAAGTTTAATTTAATAAAAATATATATATATATATGTCGGAGATGGTTTTTAATCTAAATTAATATTGTGAGTAGTTAACTAAATTTGTTATGATTTGTTTCTCTTATTATCAATTTAAGTGATTTTAGTATCAATTATTGTCTATTAATTCGAAACATGATTTATTGAGTACTCACTGTATGCACACTGATTTGTGGTTACTTTATTTCGATAATTGTTATCGATGGATTTATTCAAAACAATTGTTGACATGTTACTTTGAATGTAAAACGAATTACTTTATGAAATCACTATTGTTTATTCATGACAATTATTAGTGTGTTATTTGATTACAGATCTTATTAGATTCAGCACATTTTAGTGTTTTGTATCAAGTAAACGCGTGACGCACTTCCGTGCGCATGGGCAGACTTGTATGGAGAGGTTGCAAGGTGGGGGGCATCGCCTTATAAAAGAGCGTGTACTCCGTAAGTATGGCAGTCGATCCTCGGATTCGACTCAGTAAAGAGTTCCTGCTCCGACAATACTGTCGGTTTACCTGGTACAGCGCTGCTGTATATCCACATAGCTGTATAGGCTTGCTGCTAGCGAGCGATACACTTTGTATTTGGGTGGCTTATGCTACTGTACGAACTATAAACCTTAAGGGTTTGTTCGTTTATCATTGGGTGGCTTAGGCTGCTGTACGAACTGTAAACCTTAAGGGTTTGTTCGTTTATCATTGGGTGGCTTAGGCTACTGTACGAACTGTAAACCTTAAGGGTTTGTTCGTTTATCATTGGGTGGCTTGGCCACTGTACGAACTGTGGGACCTTAATGGTCTGTTCGATTAACTGTATTGTTGCTGTACCTTGAACTTACTTTATTCTTGTTACTGATTACCATTTGCATTGTGTTTTCTTTACTAATAGTGTGTAATTGTTTTCACAGGTATGTTGTTTATCCCTAATGGGATAATGGGAACGCCTATAGTCCTGACGATGTACTATACCGCTCGGCACTCCTCCTCGATCGCTCACTGACGATCCTACATCAGAAGTGGGATAGCCTCTTAATGCTTCCGCATGGCTTCCCTAATTATCGTATGTGTTTTCCACTCTTGTTATGACAGCTTCCTCTCTTGGGATTACCTAGCGCAGAGCTAAGGCTGTTTTAATGGCATTTATAAATCACCTACCCACATTAATTTCATTGTTTGATTTTACATACTCCAACAGTTACCGCTACCCTTATTAACCTACCTAAGTGTCAAACAAATTGCTGTTTGTACTGACTGGCCCATGTTTTGAAATTTCATTTCCCGTGCTCATCTACTAGCATTTACTACCGAATTACATGAGGTTTAAACTTCAACAAGAACTGAGAACGGTCTTGTCCCATCTATAGAGAAAGTCTCATTTTTATCTGACCTACACGATTCTTCTCAACCCTCTTAGGTTCATACCAGGTACAATAGTATGTCACTTTAGTGACTACCGGAGAACAGCCAGGAGGTTCGAGTGAAGATACTGTGAGTCAGTTTTCGAGCAACTAATCATCCGTGATAAGTTGAAGTCCGTGATAAGATAAGTGTGATGTACCCGCCACTGATGTGATGTTCTACAACAATCTGGTGAGACGCTTCCATTTTGTTAAGACTCTGGGTTTGAATGTACCTACTTTCATTACTGATACATGTGTGGCAAACTTACTTGTATGGTCAATATAAAGTGAAGTTTCATGTAATACTGAATGCTTATTCAAATCATAGTATCATATTATGCCATGAGAGATTAAATTTAGAATTTGGGGTTATTATAACCGAAAGTATTGTTACCATTACAAAAGTTGAGATTGTAACGGCTATGCTGTATTCCTGAAACTCCGAATAAAATTGATACTGATATTCCATCTGAATATAAATTAGTGATAATACGACTATGTCAAATAGTTGGCTTTTAGCTAAACAAATAGCGTGATTCTGAGGTTTGAGGAATAGTTTATCTGAAAAGTAACTGTGTACCCCCTGATTGTTGACATGTGTTGTGAGGTAAGGTAATGACATGTGTTGTGAGGTAAGGTAATGACATGTGTTGTGAGGTAAGGTAATGACATGTGTTGTGAGGTAAGGTAATGACATGTGTTGTGAGGTAAGGTAATGACATGTGTTGTGAGGTAAGGTAATGACATGTGTTGTGAGGTAAGGTAATGACATGTGTTGTGAGGTACGGTAATGACATGTGTTGTGAGGTAAGGTAATGACATGTGTTGTGAGGTAAGGTAATGACATGTGTTGTGAGGTAAGGTAATGACATGTGTTGTGAGGTAAGGTAATGACATGTGTTGTGAGGTAAGGTAATGACATGTGTTGTGTGGTAAGGTAATTACATGTGTTGTGTGGTAAGGTAATTACATGTGTGGTAAGGTAATTACATGTGTGGTAATAAGGTAATTACATGTGTGGTACATGTGTGGTAATAAGGTAATTACATGTGTGGTAATAAGTTAATTACATGTGTGGTAATAAGGTAATTACATGTGTGGTAATAAGGTAATTACATGTGTAGTAGTAAGGTAATTACATGTGTGGTAATAAGGTAATTACATGTGTGGTAATAAGGTAATTACATGTGTGGTAATAAGGTAATTACATGTGTGGTAATAAGGTAATTACATGTGTGATAAGATACTAAACTTGTTTTGTGATATCAGGTCTGTAGTGTTTGATTTAAATTGATCAGAATGACCGAACGTTACTCGTAAGCTGTTTACTTGAGCTCTTTTCTGATTGTTTACAGATGATGCGATAAACTATTCACCCAAGGACGTGTGAAGATGCAAGACGACCGTAACAGCGCGTGGCGTGATTTAGTAATAAAAAACAGTTAATTTTGAGGGTTATGGTTTATTGTTATTTTTTAAATCATTGGGAATATTCTCACAATGCTGAGACATTTGCTGAAAAGTGGACCGACAAACGTATTCTTGTACGGTTAATAATTGTGATGAACTATGGTTAACTGACTCTTGGACAATACAACAGTGCCTGTAGATGGTTTAATTGAAATGATTGTTTTTACTTTGAGGGGATGATATGTACCGACCAAATTCTAAGTGAGGCAGAGATAGTTGGTTGCTAAGATTTAGAGCTTTCATGTGATACTGGATCAATCATAAGATGCTGTGACATTTTTAGTTTTATTTTTGCAGTTAATATGACCGAAAAAAATGTGCTATCATTACAAGAGATGCAGTATTCCTTTGATAATACAACAATTAATAGTTTAACTATTGTTTCAGCTGTTGACAGTGTGGAGATAGAAGTAAATCTGTCCCGTGCAAGAAAACAAGCAGCCCTGGGTGCGCAAAAGTTTCAAATTGGAGACTTCGTTGGAAACTTTGTACTTCTTGCAGATCCAACATGATATTTGTTGAAATCTTTTAGTGCCAGTAAAATTTAGTCTTGATCATGTATGAAAAATGCCTGAATGTCCATTCAATTTTAATGATGTCAATGTTGACACTGATAATAATCATCTGCTGCTGACATACCATAGCTTAATTGACAAGATGTCTATGTTGACTCTTGTTTGGATGTCTATGTTGACTCCTGGGTTTGTTTGTTGAACTTGACGCCTATGTTGGTTGTCTATTCAGCTACAAACTACTTGTCGATTCCCATGGTGTGAATTCGGCTGGGAGACTATGTCTCTACTTTTGTTTGGATGTCTATGTTGACTCCTGGGTTTGTTTGTTGAACTTGACGCCTATGTTGGTGGTCTATTCGACTTCAAGCTACTTGTCGATTCCCATGGTGTGAATTCGGCTGGGAGACTATGTCTCTACTTTTATTTGGATGTCTATGTTGACTCCTGGGTTTGTTTGTTGAACTTGACGGCTATGTTGGTTGTCTATTCGACTTCAAGCTACTTGTCGATTCCCATGGTGTGAATTCGGCTGGGAGACTATGTCTCTACTTTTATTCGGATGTCTATGTTGACTCCTGGATTTGAATGTTGAACTTGACGCTTATGCGGGTTGTCTATGTTGACGCCTATGCGGGTTGTCTATTCAACTTCAAGTTATTTGTCGAATCCCATGGTGTGATTTCGGCTGATTTATTGAGCTATGTATTGTCTGTAACAGTATGGTTATTTTGACTGGTTATGATGCAAATTTTGCTAATGATTTTACTTCAGGACTAATTCAGGATTTTTCTTTGCAACATACCTTTTGCTAATTAAAGCTTTTTGTCAGAAAGGCCGATCGATATTTACCAAGAACTTTATAACTACACGAGGACGTGTAGAATGTCAGTTCTGGCCGTGTCGGAGATGGTTTTTAATCTAAATTAATATTGTGGGTAGTTAACTAAATTTGTTATGATTTGTTTCTCTTATTATCAATTTAAGTGATTTTAGTATCAATTATTGTCTATTAATTCGAAACATGATTTATTGAGTACTCACTGTATGCACACTGATTTGTGGTTACTTTATTTCGATAATTGTTATCGATGGATTTATTCAAAACAATTGTTGACATGTTACTTTGAATGTAAAACGAATTACTTTATGAAATCACTATTGTTTATTCATGACAATTATTAGTGTGTTATTTGATTACAGATCTTATTAGATTCAGCACATTTTAGTGTTTTGTATCAAGTAAACGCGTGACGCACTTCCGTGCGCATGGGCAGACTTGTATGGAGAGGTTGCAAGGTGGGGGGCATCGCCTTATAAAAGAGCGTGTACTCCGTAAGTATGGCAGTCGATCCTCGGATTCGACTCAGTAAAGAGTTCCTGCTCCGACAATACTGTCGGTTTACCTGGTACAGCGCTGCTGTATATCCACATAGCTGTATAGGCTTGCTGCTAGCGAGCGATACACTTTGCATTTGGGTGGCTTATGCTACTGTACGAACTATAAACCTTAAGGGTTTGTTCGTTTATCATTGGGTGGCTTAGGCTGCTGTACGAACTGTAAACCTTAAGGGTTTGTTCGTTTATCATTGGGTGGCTTAGGCTACTGTACGAACTGTAAACCTTAAGGGTTTGTTCGTTTATCATTGGGTGGCTTGGCCACTGTACGAACTGTGGGACCTTAATGGTCTGTTCGATTAACTGTATTGTTGCTGTACCTTGAACTTACTTTATTCTTGTTACTGATTACCATTTGCATTGTGTTTTCTTTACTAATAGTGTGTAATTGTTTTCACAGGTATGTTGTTTATCCCTAATGGGATAATGGGAACGCCTATAGTCCTGACGATGTACTATACCGCTCGGCACTCCTCCTCGATCGCTCACTGACGATCCTACATATATATAAAAATAAATAAAACAAAAAAATATCAAAGGTGTAAGTTTTATTGTAATTAGAGAGAATAAGTTAGAAGAAATAAAATAATTTATTTGATAATGTAGTAGTGTATTAAAATTCTCAAATACATCATAGTTCATAGTAGATAAGTTTCATGTACATACATAAAATATTAAATAACAAGGGCAAGTGTATTTAGTTTGTAATTGAAGTGAATGTAAATGTTTTGTGATTGTTTTTAACGAGAAAACTAAATAAATAATATATTTATACTTTAAATTATCTTTTATTGACATTATAAACATACTCCCACTTTAAATTGAATTGCTCTAAAGAAATGTTCTCATTATGTTATGTTTTAATTATGGTTGTACGTTGTTTCATAGCTAATAGTTTTATAGAATTTCGTTTTACATAAAATTTTCCTAATAATTTCGTTTCATTGAATAATCAATACGCAGAATACTTACTTTTAAGATTTTTAAATCATTGATTTTTGTTTCACATAAAGTTTATTGTTAGAAAAATCGTATCATAGAATAACAAATCAAATATTCTTTATCCTTATATTTTTTATTTAAAATAAAACTTATTCTCAAGAATGGGAGTCTCAGTTCTAACCAAACCTACTGCGCGTGCGTGCAAACAACCATGCAGCATGCAAGCAAGTATGCAGCGTGCAAGCAAGCATGCAGCGTGCACGCAAGCATGCAGCATGCAAGCAAACATGCAGCGTGCAAGCAACATGCAGCGTGCAAGCAAGCATGCAGCATGTAAGCAAGCATGCATCATGCAAGCAAGCATGCATCATGCAAGCGAGCATGCAACATGCAGCAGGCATAGTTTCTGTCACGGCTCCGGCGTTGCGGGGTTCCAGCGGTCCCACGCGAGCTTATCGTCGCAGATGGTATTCACGCTCACCACCGCAGCTTCGGCTTACTGGCCGGCTTCGCCGGCCAGCCTCAGCCGCGGCGGCGTGCGTTAAAACCACCTGCTCCTCAGCTCGCGGGCCGCCTCGCCCCTCCACGCCTACGCAGATTTAAATTACACTCTAGGGGTAGGGCAGATAAGACTACGTGGAGTCGGTTTCGCAGCGATTCGTTTCTGTCATTAACTTTTGTAGCAAAACATATTGACCTTTTAAGACATCATTTTTGTTATTGTCTATTTATGTACATATTCGTTAAAAAGTAATTCTACTGTTTGATAAGTCAGTTAAACAAAAAAATGTGATTAAAAATTCATTGAATTGTATTTCTGTGAAATATTTTTCATTGAAGTAAATAGTCTTTGAAAAAATAATAGTCGAAACAAAAATACGAGAACCAAATATTATATGAAACATTTTCTGGGAAACGAAATTCTATGAAATTTCTGTCTGCGAAACAAGGGGACACCTTTAATTATGTTTTCAATATTTTAAAATTAATAGAATACTTACTGAATTAAATTCATTTTATTAGAGCTAATTTTAAGTTTGTTATGTAGGTTACCCGGATTATATTAAATAAAACAACCTCATGTACATAATCATTTTTTTATTAACTGAACATTACAAAATAATTTAAAATAGATTAAATATAGACATATTATTATCAAGATACCATTTTCTAATACACACCGCATTATTTAATGCACAATTCACTTTATGGTTCACACAATTAAAATCAGTTTTATTTTTACAGAACTTTATTTTTAATGTCGCAAAATTAGGACACCCTTTCTCACCTATATCATTCACTTCACAGTTTGCACATAACTCTTTAATCCACTTTATCTTTTCCAAACCCTTTTCTAATATTTTTTTTATTTTCTAAATACGGTACGATGACGTGTTGAAACTCTCTGTAGTCTATAAAGCCCTCACTCCAGAAAATTCCACGATTTCTTTCCAACCACCGCACCTGCTTCTTTTCTTCTTGAGTTAAGTAATAAAACGTATGCGGTGGTTTAACCAAGAACGTCTGTGTGTGCTCATTACTTACGATAGCCACTTCTTTGACAATAAAATTATTGTCTAAATATTTAAATCCTTGGAGTTCGACAATGATAATATCCGCGTTCATGATAACTTCTTCACTGTGTTGCTTAATGGTTTGTATTCAACAATGCAATCGTTAAGAATGAGACAGTATGCTGAAGTTTGATCTGGTATTTCTGAATCACTCTCAATTTCTACCCTTACATCCACAACTGGTCCAGTCTTCAGATTATCGGTCTGTCTAGAGCAATCCACAACAAACAACGGTGCTAACTCTTTAAATTGTTTCTCGCTTAACAAAGACTCCGAACAACGTCCGTAATACGGCTGCTGAAATCTGATGTATTGCTCGTATAATAAAGCAATTCTGTTATTAGCGAAGTTCACATTGAGGCTTTCATACGGGAAATATGTTGAATTAAGGTACACTCGAACATCACGAACATAGCAGTGATCAAACTGCGACATGTCAGAACTTGCATTATTTTTTCTACTTGTTTGTAGTCCGATTATTACATATCGCGGTTTTTCTATTTGAGATGAAGTTTTGATAGACCAGGTGTGCTTTGTAGTTCTAGGTAAAGTGGGATATTCATATAGATCCCAGTTTCTAAATATCATCTGGAGCGGTCGATCTTTTTCCAACAGTTTTAATAAACTTATTTTTTCTTTGTCCGATACTTTAACATGGGGTACGCGCCATATGATTTTATTGATTTGAATGTCTTCCACTATTTCTCCGGTATTCAATTTTATAGCGTTCAAATTAGTGTTGCTTCGTAACAATATTAGTTCATGTCTACTATTTATTACAACTTTTTTTAAATCTTCTGCGAAACTGATGATATTCCGAAGTGGTATAGACGCAGAAAAACTTCCCCCATTAATATTTTTATACCATCGATACTCCAACCCCAAGCTCTAGCTACTTTTGATTCATTCTCATTCATTGATATTAACGATTTCATGGTTGTAGTTATACCTGCATTTTTTATTTTATCAATCTCCACTCCGTTTAGTTCGTACCTAATATCTTGGAACAAGAAGAGTAGTCCATTGTTCGTAAAATTGACACTAGTAGCTTTCTCTTTTGAATCTTTTTTGCTAACGATAACGGTTCCTTCCAAATACAGAGTACTGGCTGATGGTAATATGTAAAGATCTTGTTGGTTGATAGGTATGCGTATTTCATCGTTCCTGTTGAAACTTGTTACATAAGGTTTGTACGAATGAAATTCGATTCCTTGTATACTGTTGTCGTAAGTCGGAGTGGATAAAACGTCTAAGATATTCATTTTAACAATCCGATCGCTCTGAGAAATATCTTATTGTCTTTAGTTAATTTTATTTTGCTCTTAGAACGACGTCTTATTTGGTAGGTAGCTTGAGTAGAACTGGTATTTTTAATTTGTTGAGACACATATTTATTGTAGTCAATCATTTTTTCTTCTAAGATGTAAATACAGCTGCACTTCTTCACCATGCAAGTTAATTAAACGATTGTTTATATCTAGTAGTCGGATATGTATGCAGCTTATGTTGTTTTGATTGATTGGAAAATATATTGCGTTCTTCGGGATTTCTATGATTCTGTAACCCGGTGGCACGTTGAGTGCGAATTCGTGAATTATGTGACTTGGTTCACCGTTTATGTAAGAGCCGCTCACAATATCACATTCGATCCTTACCACAGTCGTCGGTAAAATGTTGACTGGATGCTGTGACACATACCATTTATTTGCTTTCAAGACCTGCTTATCAAACCCTAACAGTCTACTGAAAGAGTATTCTTCCTTAAAATTAATGTCTTTTGAACAATATATGGTAGTTTTTAAAGTATTGTTATTGCATTGTATTTTAATTGAGGCATCTTTTATTTCAGATTTTAAATAATCATAAATATCAAACGAAGTTATTGAAATACCGGAAGGCACCTATGAATTCATAGGTGCCTTCCGGTATTTCAATAACTTCGTTTGAACCATAATAGAACTTGTTATTACTTTTATCAATATTTGGTATAGAATTAAATGTTGAAAAATGCAATAAAGCACACTCATATTCTCCATTTAGTTGCAACGTATTAGGATAGTACGTAGATAAAATTGATGAGTTTCCAGTTATTGACAAAGTGAGTGACATCTTGCAAATGATTGAAATAAAATAAAAGCATTTATTTTATACATTTTTATTCCAAAAAGTCCTCAAATATTTTAAACATAAATGACCACAGTTCACAGTGTTAAATTTTTGATATTTTGTGTAGTTATATGAAACTTTACAATTCTTAAAATATCGTATCAGTTCTAATGGAGGTTTTAAATTTCCATAGCTATCAAAATATTCACAATAGTCATATACTTTTACATAAGCTACCCAATGCGTTCCTTCGTTTTTAGAATCGTCTAAGTTAACAATACCACATTCCATACGTTTCGGCTTCCTTGGCAATTGATCTTTCATATATACTCCTCGGAAATACGGGATGTCTCTTGCGTAGTATTGGATGTCTACATTAGTTAGTGCGCGATTTGGTAGCTTCTTGTTCAGTTTTTTGTTGATTTTATAAACAATCCTTTACCGTTTTTATAAGGTTTTATGTATAAACCCTTGCCCACTGCTAAACCCTCCATAGTTCTATTATGTCGTTCCGTCTCTCGCAAGTTTTGTTGAGCTGATTTATAATCATTCACCGTTTTTGCAATTCCAGCTGCACCACCAGCTAAAGCTCCTAAAGCTGATAAGCCAGCAAAAATTGGAATTAAAGGTAAAACTCCACCAGTCTTCGGTATGGGGATCACTCTCGGTACTCTGATTTGGTGTAATTTGGGGCATAACTTTTTTGCAGCTAAGTAAGCGAAGTTTATTAAAGACTTACTATCCTTGGGTTTTAACTTTTTTATTTTAGATTTTATATTTGATACTAAACTTTTAAATGTTTTGGCACCAGAACCAGATTTCAATTTGGCTTTCATGACTTTGCTTACTAACCATGAGCTTAATTTTTCACCTTTTCCTGCATCATTTGATTTTAGTCTCTGTTTAGCCATGTTCAAACGCTGTAAGTCGGCTTTGTGACGATTAGGTAAATCTCTATAATTTTCATATGCTATATCGTGGTGCATACAAGCTTCGTCTAGTTTATTCACACCTCGATCGCCTCGCAACAAACGTTTTTGAAGTTTAGTTCCTGGTCCGCAATAATTGTATCCAGGCAAATGAGCTTCGAACGGTAGGTTATTAATTATACTGTTAACTAGTCCGCCACCTTGCATTACTTGAATTATAATGATACAAGTTTCATAAAGTATTTCTTTTATATCTTAATTTATTAATGCGGATTTATCAATCCAACTGTTTTCATCATTATTGAGACCCAACCATTTAACAAATAGTTTCTTTCCTTTCTTTTTAAGTATTTTTTCTACTAAATAAACACCAGGATAGTTAGATTTTTGAAGTTCTTGCTCGTAAAAAGTTCCTAATTGCTTTCGTTGATCTTCTATGTGGTATGTTACTGGTATAGTTTTATTAATCTTTTTTGTCGTGAAGAGTTCAGTTGACCAATTAGGAGTATAACCTTTCTCGAAATTGTGTTTGTATTTACTGATACAATCAACACAGTCACCTTTTTTGAACTTAGGCTTCCGCTGGATGGATACATGATTACATATGTTTTTAATATTCTCTTTTACGATGGGTTCATTCGATTTATTAACATCAATCGGTTTAATTTTAATAGTACGATGTTTTGTGTTATTATATGTATTAAATATATCTTCTAAAGGTGATCCTAACCACTTATAATTTCCAATGAGACTAAAATATTTATACAAAATATTTTTAACAGTTTTAATTAGTCGCTCTACAATTGAAGCTTTTTTAGTAGAGAAAGATGAGTAATGGTTTATGTTGTACTTCTTCATTAGCGTTTGGAATGTGTTGTTATAAAACTCTGTGCCCATATCAGTTTGTAAATTAACAGGATTTTTATTGCTGCTTAGTAGTATTCGTTCAAAAGCTCGAGTTACTTCAGATTTATTTATAGATTTTAACGGTTCTGCCCAGGCATACTTTGAGAAGCAGTCAATCACCACTAAAATGAAATTGTAACCTTTGTTGTACTTTCTTAGGTTTTGCATGTCCATTAGATCTGCTTGCCATAAATCATCGATCCCTTTGAGAATAACAGAACGTCGAAGGAAGTTTCTTCGTGCCGCTTTGTGTATTTCATTTATTATTTGTTGTTTTGCCATTATTGAGATTTTTAAGTAATTTATCTATATCTGTTTTGGAGTAAAACTTCTCTTCCAAATGAATCAAAACCTCAGGTTCCTTTGCTTTTAAAGTAGTCTGAATAGACTTTTGTGCATCTAATATGATTTGAGCACGCAATGACCCAATCAGCTTATTAAATTGTTTTATCGTATCAGCACACATTCGATCTACATAATCCTTGTTCACAGCATCGTCTGTTTCTAATGGAGGTCTAATTCCTCTCAATCTAGAGGACTTTAAATCAAAATCTCCACTTTCTGATTTTAACAATGCGTTATCATTGAAATTAATCAGTTCTGACAAACGCATTCTTTTATGAATAAAATGTCCAAATTTATCTATATTCATGTTTAAGGTGTTACTATATGTAAAGGCTGATGATGAACTAAACAATGGTTAATTTGACACCTATTTATTTATAAGTTTACTTTCACGTAATTCTTCAATAATGGATATTATTTCATTATCTAATCCTGTGTTGCCAGCATCTCGAGATGCTATTAATAACTTTAACCTTTCCACCAATTCATTAGGATCATCCCAATACACAAAATCTACGTTATTTTTCCAGATTTTTGTTAATGGTATTCCTTTACCTTTCGAATGATGACCCTGAACCGTACTTTGCAGTTTAAAAAGGGGTTTAATAACTTGTAAATATTTTTGTCCCTTATTACTTTTTATTGGTTTATTTGGGTCATTATCACGACGATGTGCATTTGTATCAAGTAACATTTTCTTATAATATTGCAAGTCATTTTCAGTAACCAAACTTAAATCAATATCTTTCTTAAGCAGTAGTTGTTTTAAACCAGGCGTATGTTTGTATTTATAACAACAAAAATAAGAGGTTTTGTTACAGGTTTAAAAACTGTTTCCAAGGCTTGCTTACTCTCATTCTCAACATTTCGCACCTTCTTCTGTACAGCTGCTGCAGCATCAACAATTTGTCTCTTTAAAGATTTTTCCATAATTGTTAAATGTATTGTAACCGGTTAAGCTCTGTTTGAAGAGTAATGTAATTACAACGGTGACGTCTTATTATATACTCGTGCTCTTAATCAAAAATTACAAACGTGTCAAATTTATTTCTATAACATCCTTTATTTTTTGCACAATCTTTATTAATTACAACATAACTGAAGGGCTCACTCCATATTTTTGAACACATTTCACGAAATTCAATCCATGTCATGTCAGTGTTGACGTGTTCTTCGTAAACATGTCTCATATTTCTTTCATCTTGTTTAAAAAGTACGATTAGGTTTGCGTTGTCTCTTACTAACTGCTTAGGGATTTTACTATACGTCTGATTTAGATAAAAACAATCGATGAACTTGTGTCTCCCCATAGCAAAATAATCACGCATACCACTTTGATTTTCACAAGCAACATCGTCAAATATAATTACAGAATTCGGTTTTGCGGTCTGAACACTTAGTACTTGCTCATTTTCATGATATTTCTGAAATGAAATGCCTGGTACCCGTTGCAAGACTTTTTCTAAAAAAACGTACTTGGGCTGTTGCAAGGTTTTCGAATAAACATAAACATTTTGAAATCTTAAACCATTCTCGTGTATAAGAAGACCAATTAATAAATTAGTTTTTCCACAATTTGACGGTCCGCAAATGATGCATCGTACCGATTTAGGTAATAATTCTCCATGGCGAAAACCAGTCTCCTGAGACTGAATACAAAGTGTGTTTACATGTAACGATTGCGGTTGTTTTACAAAGGACATGTTATGAAATGGGCTTAAAATATTTTTTTTTTCGAACAGCTATCATGTGTGGTTTTTCTGATAGAGAAAATTATTCAAGCTGGTCTAACAAAAACAAAAAAAAATTAAAAGCACCATTATTTAAGAAATAAATATTTTTAATCCAGATATTTTTTTGTATCGTAGTATTATTTTTGTACATTGAAACAAAGAAAAAAGGGTTAAATATCATTTTTGAAGTACATTAAACACCTTATTGTTATTTAAAATATTTTTAAACATTATTAGATGGCTATGAAACCGACGAATTATCTCCATGATTTGTATGCATGGCATTGATTCCGGAATCTATGAAAACATTAACTGTGTTGTGTCAGTAAGGTTGTCAGTGTCACACCACACATGTCAGTTGTCATGTCGATCGCTTGTCAAGCCCTTGTCTCATTGTTAGAATCGCTATTTTTCCGTTTGCTTATGAATATTTAGGTTTAATATTTGTAATTTCTACTTGATATTAGTAAAATCATCATCTGAGGTGTGTAATCCCTGCACCAGGCCAGCGAGGTGGACTAAGGCCTAACCCTTCTCACTCTAAGAGGCCCGTGCCCAGCAAGGGGCCAGTAATGGATTGAATTTATTTTTTAATAGCGAAGTTGTATTAACGCAGAAATGCTATTATTTTCAATAACAGTAAATGGTTTATGATAAGGATAGGTAATGAATTTATATAAACTTATATTGTCACATAGGGGATATCTTCCGTGATTGTTCATTGTTTTGAGCTCCCGATATTTCAACGCTGGCAAGCGCCATGATCGCGTATCACGGAAGATATCCCGTGTGACAATATAAGTTTAGTTTTAAACCGTGAAAGCTTAAAACAGTGTATGAATTTATTTGTATCAAACATCCTTATTTTCTCCTACAATTTGGGACTTTATGACTTTATCATCATGAATTCAGTAAATTGCAAAATGATTACTGATGGTTTTACGTCTCCTCCAAGGCAGGCCAGTAAACCAAACAGTCCAGATACAGACAGACTTAAATGGATTGGACCTGTTCACCTTTTGTAAATAGTCGCTCCAGCAGGTCAGAATAGGTGAACATTTTTGTGTATTAGGTAGAGAAATAAAAGTAATGCATTTATTTATATTTGACTGTATTTTATTCTACCTCTTAATTTTCAACATCATCCCTTATAATTATATTATCAAGAAATTGTGCAGGAAAGAATCCAAATTAAAAGCCAGGTCAAATAAAGATAACTTAAAGATTACAAGAAACTTGAACATCAATAACACAACAAAAACAAAAAAAAAAACAAATCACTTGTGTCCGTTCCGTTGTTGTAACGCAAACCACAGACGCATTCGCAGAGTATATTAATAATAGGGCGCGCATAGGTACGCAATTATAATTGAATTTGACACTTGATTGACGTTTACACTTTTCATAATGACAATAATGACATCCAACCGAGAAGTGTTGCCAAAATCAATAAATACCGAGGGTTGCAATTTACTTTTAAATTACAATTAATTAAAAATATAATAATTTAGGAAGGGTGCTTTTAAAAAAAAATTAAAAATATACAAAAAGTAGTCTTAATTTATGTACTTTCATAAAAAAAAATCTCTTCCCTGTTCACAGCAGCTCCGAATTAAAGCCCAGCCTCCATACAAAAACCTAACATGTCCTTTCATGACGACTCCTTGAAACGGTTATATTAATAATGAGTCAATTAATGTATTACATTGACATTTATAACTCATTGTCGCTAACTCAAACAAATGTTTCAACCTAGTGGAATAGGCGCCGAACCAGTATTTTACTACACTATGTAGGAATTCATACTCCACCTTCCGTTTCATCGGGTGGAATAGGCGCCGAACCAGTATTAGACATTTTACTGCATCAAGAGTGACGGCGATGATCATTCCATCGGGTGGAATAGGCGCCGAACCAGTATTAGACATTTTACTGCATCGAGAGTGACGGCGATGACCATTCCATCGGGTGGAATAGGCGCCGAACCTGTGGATTTCATTTATATTATTGGGCATTCTACTCCACCGAGAGTGACGGAGGCGAACGGAGTGAGCCGAAGGAACGGAAGGTGGAGTAGAATGCCCAATAATATCCTACTCACTCCTGCCCAGCCCTCGCAGAGCTAGTACTAATATTAATAAATATTTATACAAAATATATAATAATATCTTATATTAAATCTAATCAATTGATTGGTGTTGTCTATCTGCCCTAAGATAGGGTAGATGACCACCAATCAATAAATTAAATTCTATATAAATTTATTAATATAAATAAAATCTACTTATAATTTATACATAGGTAGCTACTTATATACTTATTTAATATTAAATTATATATATGTAGGATCGTCAGTGGGCGATCGAGGAGGAGCGCCGAGTGGTATAGTACATCGTCAGGAGTATGGGCGTTCCCATTATCCCATTATCGATAAACAAGACCTGTAAAAACAATTACACACTATTAGTAAAGAAAACACAATGCAAATGGTAATCAGTAACAAGAATAAAGTAAGTTCAAGGTACAGCAACAATACAGTTAATCGAACAGACCATTAAGGTCCCACAGTTCGTACAGTGGCCAAGCCACCCAATGATAAACGAACAAACCCTTAAGGTTTACAGTTCGTACAGCAGCCTAAGCCACCCAATGATAAACGAACAAACCCTTAAGGTCTATAGTTCGTACAGTAGCATAAGCCACCCAAATACAAAGTGTATCGCTCGCTAGCAGCAAGCCTATACAGCTATGTGAATATACAGCAGCGCTGTACCAGGTAAACCGACAGTATTGTCGGGAGCAGGAACTCTTTACTGAGTCGAATCCGAGGATCGACTGCCATACGTTACGGAGTGCACGCTCTTTTATAAGGCGATGCCCCCCACCTTACAACCTCTCCATACAAGTCTATCCATTGGCGCACGGAAGTGCGTCACGCGTTTACTTGATACAAAACACTACAATGTACTAAATCTAATAAGATTTAATTATAAAGCAATCAAATACCACAATAATAATTGTCATGAATAAACAATAGTGATTTCATAAAGTAATTCGTTTTACATTCAAAGTAACGTGTCAACAATTGTTTTGAATAAAACCATCGATAACAATTATCGAAATAAAGTAACCACAAATCAGTGTGCACACACAATAAATCATGTTTCGACATAATAGACAATAATTGATAGTAAAATCACATAAATTAACAATAAGAAACAAATCATAACAAATTTAGTTAACACCTACAATTGTAATTAATAAACCATCTCCGACATATATATATATCTCGACCTGAGACGCATAAGGTCGAATTTCGAGATCAGAGCAAAATAACTTTAATAGTCAGCTGAAACCAGTATCTCGCGCTCTTTCTAAGCATATAAGAATCATAATTCTATCTCTTTTTGTTCTGATATTATACAAATGCATAAGGTCGAATCTGTCGATTTTTTTAATTTATATCGTGGAATAAGGCTTGATAGCAACTACAGTATGTATGCTTAAAATTTTGGTTAATTTAGATGGTCGAACATTGACTTCAGCTTTTATGCTTTTAAATTATTTTACGCTTAAGGAAGGGACTATTTTGTCATTCGACTTTATCCTACAAGGATTATTGGTAAAAATAATACGTATTGTCAGATACAACTTTATGCCTCTTGAAATTAAATAATCAGATGTCGTACCTTGAGATATAATGTTATGCCTCGAAAACTATATTTCTTTGGTTAAGGTTTACAAACATAATAGCCCTTATGCCTTTAAAAAGTGCTACTTTATCGTTGTACAGAAATGCCTATGCGCAGAAGAAACACTATTCCATTAACTTTGTGACCGCAAACCGACGCGATAGAATGACATCTGACATTATCGCCGGTCACTCGGCCGTTTACGGCACCACGGTGGCTTGACCTATCAGCACGCGAGTCGTTATCTGAGCCAAATTATTAATGAATTTAATTACTTCAGATTTATTTAATTGCTTATGGGTGAACTAGTGGTGATTATTGAAGGATTTTTTAAGTACTTTTTTTTTCTTTTTATATTCAAATAGGCTTGCGTTTGACCGCAATTCACCTGATCTTAAGTGACGATGCGGCCTAATTGGAACACGCTTGCCTAGGATGAACCGGTTCACTCGTGCCTTGAAGATACCCAGATTATACTTGTCAGGGAACAGAGAGGCGGGCAGTGAATTCCACAGTCTGGCAGTTCGCACAATAAATGTGGAATAAAAGCGCTTGGTTCGAGGAACTTCAACCATATTATTATAGCGGTGATGTTTGGCCGTATCTCTTCTGCTCGTCCGATGATGGAATGGGCATGATGGAATTAAATTGTGCAATTCCAAAGCACACTCTCCGAAATGTACCCATTTCGGAAAGATAGATAGATAGATAGATAAAAGACCGGTAGGCTAGGCCAGGGAGTCGCCAATACCTTCAGTTGGTATTTAGCTGATCCATCCCAAAGGTGCGAACAGTACTCCATGTACGATCGAACTTGTGCTTGGTATTAGTTGAGCAGTTGTTCCGACGTGAAGTACTTTCGCAACTTTGCGAGGTGTCCCAGCTTTTTGGCAGCTAGTTGGGCTTTGGATTAATTGAATGACTCAAAGTTAAGATTCGACGTCAGAGTAACGCCAAGAAGCTCAAGATGGTCAGTGATCGGTCTGGATGGTCGGAAAGAAGGGGCCAGATGGAAAGGCCTCTTTTAGGCAGAGAAAAGACGCCTGGGTTTTAGCTGTATTGAACCTGACCAGATTGGCATCGCCCCGATCGGAGACTGCATTGAAGAACAAGTTCAAGCGCTCGACCATGGACTCTCTGAAAGACTGGACTTCAGCCGCACTGGCATGTGCGCTGGATGTGGCACTCTCTACAACCGTGCTGTCATCTGCGTACCCAAAGGTACCGGGTTTTAGCAGATTGTTGATATGCAGCAAAAAAAGGGTTGCAGTGAGTACTGAGGTCTGAGGGACCCCGGCACTTATAGCCATTCGATCAGACGAGCAGCCATCGATGACTACTCGAATTGACCCTCGAAATCACTCAGGAAATCCGATATCCATGCACAGAAACCAGCGGGCAAGCCATATGATGGCAGCTTACTAATTAGGTCATCATGCCATACCCTATCAAAGGCCTTCGAAATGCCCAGGGAGACGGCAAGTGCTTCCTCATACTGCTCGATGGCCTCACTCCAGATGTGAGAGGCATACGGGAGAAGATCCCCAGTGGACCGATTATCGCGAAAGCCGTATTGACTATAACTGAGGAGGTCATTAGCTTCAAGGTACGCCAGGAGCCTGTTATTTGTTAAGTTCGGCATGACTTTTTTGGTTGGCGTTGGCGAGCTTCCATGACTTTGGAACTAATCCAGTCTCGAGAAAGAGCTGAAAGAGGCGTGTCAATACAGGAGACAATTTAGGTGCACAGGTCCTAAGAACTATAGCTGGAATACAATCTGGTTCATTGGTCTTGTTTACATCAAGATTACGTAACTCTTCACGAATCTCCTTTTGGCGAATGCGAGTATCAGACATTGATGTCGTGCTGCCAGGTAAAGTTAAGGGAGTCGCGTCTACTGCATCAGGATGCGAAGATTCCACAAATAGAGAAGCGAATAGGTTTGCTTTCTCTTCTGCAGTGTGATCCGGAGAACCGAAAAGAAGTCGTTACTCCGTTATACAAGAAAAATGGTCCTTTTGTTTCCAGAAAGAAGAATAAAGATAGTAAAGATTTTAAAATATTAGAATGTGTTTGGCTTCACATTAAACAAGATCCGCCCGGAAAATTGTTCTAATGTATCAGCCAGTGACTCAGAAGGTGATGACAACCCCAACACCCCTGCCACAGAGTTATTTGCAGCAGCCACTCGGCATTGCAAGGCTTTCTACACTAATCCCAAGGGACAAGTGTTTTGTATCTACCGCTGTTTGCTTCATCATCGGAAGGTAACATTGTCAAACTATAGATATACATGGTGGTAGATTTGTTAAGTTGAACAAGGAGACCACGACCACCAAGAGCAATGAGAAAAGCTACCATTTTGTTAAGAAATACTTTTATGTGGATACTTGAAAGTTTTGCAATCTTCTAAAGTTTTATGACCAGCAGTACTATTCTGTTACAATCCCCCTCGGTGAACACCTAGGTAAAGTGACCTGTCATCCGTCCCGATGCTGCGGACGGATGACAGCTAGAGGTTGCTATCGAATATTCGAATTATTCGAATTTGATTTCCAAAGTTATATTCGAATAGTAAATAAGTATATATTCGAATATTCAAATACTACCAAAAAGGGTATTTTCTTCTACGAAGTATATCTGTAATCATCTCAGATGTAAATTAAACGATGATTCCATAGACGCCTGTTTCCTCAGGTCTCATTTTCAAAGAATACGTAAATTATCATTATTATTTACGTATTTTACGTATTCTTTGAAAATGAGACCAGAGGAAACTAATCAGCTTTGAGCTTGAAAATATTGAATCAGCTTTTTATTTATTTATTTAGAATCTCCAACAAAGGATTATACACAAACACATGAAATAAATTATCAACGACAAGAGTACCGTCTAGGTGTACTCTTTCACTTACAGGAGACCACAGCATGCATAATAAAATGTATAACGAAGCTAAGAAAAATTAAAATAAAAATTCTACTCAAAACACATTTTTTTAGGCACGTATTATGTATTTGGCATTTGGCATTGTATTTGGCATTTTGATCTCCAGGCGATTTACTACTTAGAAATTATTGCATTTTAGGCATTTTTGCTTGTTAAACATTTTGATCTCTAGGCGATTTACAGTTTAGACAATTTGATGTGTAGACATTAATTTTAGGCATTTTGCCGAATTGAAAGTTAGACACTCTGATCATAAAGGATTTAAATTCTTATAGACCGATTGTATAGAGTAGGTAGAACTATAGCCCGACTACTTATCTGAGATCGTCCCTAGGGTAACTAGGTAGCGCGATGCGGGAGGGGTGTGGTAACGTGATGCGAGTGCTCACCTATACCCTGTTCACAATAAGATTAGACATAAACACAAACCTTTTTTACAGTCCCTTCAACCGATTTTGACTTCTATTCCGTAGGCTTAAGGATGACATTAGAGGCAAAAAAAGTGGTTACAATACAACTGTTTACTGCAGTTGCCATTTGTCATGCTACCAACGCAATAGAAGTCAAAATCGGTTGAACGGACTGTAAAAAAGGTTTGAGTAAATGTCTAATCTTATTGTGAACAGTATTTAAAGTGTTGCCTCCACTTTTGTCTATAAGTTTCTTGGCAAGGGCGTCGCCAGCCGGTGGCCCAGGGGGGGGCAAGTTGAAATATGGAGGACTAACACATTTCCCGCGACTTTAGATTTCGTACTTCCCACAAACGAAACGCCCCGCTAGGCCACTTATCCCTCAAAGGGGGCTTCCCTTTGAGGGATAAGTAAAAAAAAAAATTTACCTCAATTTATTTTTTTACTTATTTTGGTATTTTTGCATAGTTTCAAGTTGATAAGTAAGATTTTTCTTACAACTCCCCTTTGGTGTTGAATTTGGTGCAAATGTCAACATAGATAAAAAATAAAATTTTGACGTTATTATTATTTTACTTACCCTTCAAAAGGGGCCAATCGGGGTTTTGTGTTTTTAGGAGAAGTAGGGGGTTGGATCTACTATCTGAAAGCAGAAGTTGGGGGTAAAAAGTGTTGAAGTTGGCCTACCAACTTCAACCTAACCCCTAGGTTAGGTCCCGATTATAACGCTACCACTCTCATTAACCGGAATAGCTTAATTTTCGAGAAATTAATAAAATTGGTTACTAACCTCAAATCACACCGTAACACATAAAAAGCGAAAACGGAACGTTCAAACGGGCAATTAACAACTAAATCTGTTAAAATACTTTGCCTGCGCATTTTTCGTACCTACTTCGGTAAAAAAATTTAGTATCTGGAAGCAGGGGTTGCCTAAAAGGCGTTGACTGTCTGCAACCGTTACGAAAATTGGCACAAAGACGGTCGACAGAGACAGAAATAGGAGCCCCGCTGGGTCTTTCAAAGCAACGTAACCGACCGAACCTCGGGGTGCCCCGACGCCCCCTATAGAGGGGGTGTCAGGGCACCCCGAGGTTCGGTTTTTCATAACCACTGCGTTCGGGGGTTGCCTAAAAGGCATCGACTGTCTGCCTTTTAGGCAACCCCGGCTTCCAGATACTAAATTTTTACCGAAGTAGGTACGAAATCTGCGCAGGCAAAGTCGCGGAAAAAGTGCTAGTTAAAAATAACGGATTTCCCATACAAACATTCATCCATAATTTACTAGAATTTCAAAAAAAGCTGAAATAGGCTTTTTTTTATTTTCAATCAAAAACCTGTATGTTTCATGTATCGAGCTACAAAAATGACCGAGTTTCATACAAATTTCATTTTCAATAATACACCCTTAGAAGTTGAATCCCGAAATCCCTTCTTAGTGCTCGCCTACATGATAAAAAGAACGCGTTCACATACCCAGTTCCAGAAGGTCGGTTGTGCGCCGATACATCAGTCAGACAGTCAGTCAGTTTCTCCTTTTATTTATATAGATGGGAAGAGTATGATCTATACATATAATAAAACAGTAAAAAAACCGTGTCTGTACATTGAATATATTAAAAAAGTAATAATTGAGGGGGGTTTAGAAACAGTAATAGAGCACGAATCCAAAAAAAAAATTCTGTCTGTTTGTCTGTTTGTTTGTACACGCTAATCTTCGGAACTGCTGGACGGATTTGAATGATTTTTTTGTTGTATAGGTATTAAGTCTGGGCAACATATAGGCTATAATTTATCTTGGAACTCCTGATGCAGAACCGCAACAGACCAGCTAAACTATAAGAGATACAAAAATGGTACCATAGCAAAAATTGTTCCACGTGATGAGCATTTTCTGCTAAGAGAATAAATTTTAAGATCTGGAACACCTGATGTGGAACTCCAAGAGCCCAGCTACACCATAACACATAAATAGGAATGACGTCTTAGCAAAAGTTGTTCGGTCTGATGAGCATTTCCTGTTGACTTATAAAAATCGAAGATCAGAAACATCTGATGTGGAAATCAAAGCTATCACTAATTTTACTGTAAAGCTGTCACTAATTTCACTGTATATTATAAAATAAAATAAGCTGGGAGTACCTCCACGCGGTGAAGGCGGTAACAGTTTAGGACTGATTTTTGATGACGCTGGTATATCATTGAAAATTTGACTACTGGCCAAAACTCCTTTTTTTTTTATTGCTTAAATATGACTTCCTGCTTATGTTATTTGAGTATTTAATTTCCTTTACACGGTAGCCTACCCGGTAACGCAGGGGAGCAGTCACTTAGTTTTTAATTGATCAGGTATCTCTTTACAATACAATAACCATGCCTAGAAAGAGGTCAAATCTTTCTCAATGTTCCAAAGGAGCTAAAAGATTGAGGATCATAAGATCCCAAGAATCTACCGAAGAGCGTCAGGAGAGACTTGATGCTGTTCGAGAACATCAGGCTGCAAATCGCTCCGTGGAAACCTCTTCAGATCGCGAAGCACGTCTGCGTTCGTCGTTCGTTCGTGTGAACGTCACGCATTGTCTCGCGAGTCGGAGACGTTCACGGATAGAGAATTGCGCTTAAGTTTCAAGCGTATCTACGCATCGACTTCTAGGTCTCTAGAGACAAGTGGGGAACGTGATGCGCGACTGACCGCTGATCATGAACGTCACGCATCGTCTCGCGAGTCGGAGACGTTCACGGATAGAGAATGACGCTTGAGTTCTCAGCGTATTCGCACATCTTTTAACAGGTCTTTTGAAACGAGTGATGAACGTGATGCACGACTAACTGCTGATCGAGATTATCATACATTGTCCCGAACACGCACACAACAAAATATTCATAATCAGTTAGAAAGTGAGAGCGAAAGAATAAGAAGTACGGCATGAAGAGACAGAAGAAGAGCGCAACGAACGATTAAATTCTGATCGACTTCGACATTCTCTGAACAGAATGTCGATAACATCTGAAGAATCGGATGTGTCTCAGATATAGCCGTAGGGCTAAGCGACCTTCCTTGGGTTGATAAGGAACGGAGTGCATTTACGTATACTCTTAAGATTGACTACGCCACATATTCCGCCATCGGAGGTATGATTCAAAATTGTAGTTTTTGAACGTCTCGAATCGTTTCGCGCATCCCGTTGGTTTCCCGTTCCCGGGCTCTTAGAATTCGGCATCAGACGTTTCAGATCTTCGATTTTGCCGACCCCGTTGTCGCTGGCATAAGCAACAGGATCCGCGTACGAAGTCGCGGGCAGAAGCTAGTTTTAAATAAGTACAGTTAAAAGCATACGAAGCTTTACACTGGTAGTGCAAGTATTTTATTAATTGTGTGGTCAGGAGCTCTTAATCAAAAACCTTCTTTTCTTTTTTGAAGTCTATTAAAAAAAAAAACATTTTCTCGGATCTCTAGGGGGGGGGGGGGAAGGGCAGCTGCCCCTACCTGCCCCCCCCCCCCCCCCTGGCGACGCCCTTGTTTCTTGGTGCTCACTGATACATCAAGTGCTTTTTGTTAGAAATGTCTGTTACTATTAGCCGCAGCTTTTGTAAATCTTATTACGTTTTTTGTAAGTCTTTTTTAGATTGGATGCCTTGAGATTTATCAAGAGAAAATAATTAGGAAGACAAAATCATTTTACTTATTTAATTTACTGCAACAACTTTATTATATTTTTTTGTAACTTCTTAGGCGGGTTGTTTCAAACAGTCGGTTAACGTTACATACGGACGGTTAAAAAGTTACTATGACGTGTGATGTTTAACGTACTGTTATACCTTATCCATGCTAGCAGACTGGCTGACCAGCACTTCAATCTTGACGATCAGCATTTAAGCAACTTAGACGTTTCTTTCACTGGCTGGCAGCCTCAGTTCGGTTTGAATCTCGGTACGGGTCGGAAGTCTCATAATTACTTAGTCTACTATATCCTATTTCTAACACTAATTCTGTATTAATCAATAATACAAAATTCAAAATTCAAAATCATTTATTTCAACCACTTCCAGGTCATAAAATACAAATTCAAATAAAATTTCACTTTCAACAAAAATAATAAATAAAATAACATAAATAAAATTTAAAATTATTATCATCATTAAAATTAAACCATTAAAATCAAATTCAAATCATAAATACTAAATTAAAATCATAAAATTAAATTAAAATCATAAAATCAAATCAAAATCAAATTAAAATCAAATTAAAATCATAAAATTAAAATAAAACACAAACACACACAAACACAAATAAACTCTGTTTCCAGACGTAAAAATAGTTTTTTTTAAAAAGCTAATTCCGAACTCTCTTAAAATATTTGGTGGCAGCGGTGGGATACGAAAATCCCCTACCCGAATACGTCTCCAGAAGTGCTAAAATCATAAAAGTTAAAAGTTATAAAAGTGCCAAAAGTGCAAAAAGTGCATATTGTGAATGTGAATGAAAGTGCTTGCTCCTGTCTCGTAGTTGCAAACCGAGACCAGCTACTCCAGTGGACCTGCTGTTCCACTACATCCACATCCATCGCTGATAAAGCGGTCACAATGACGCTGAGCATCCTGATAATCACGGCGTTCCTGTGAGTAAATACTACTATAAACGAATACCAGAATTAACTCAGAGCCGCATTCCATTCCTACTTATCGTTATCCTGTACATACATTGTAATATTGTTTAGACTACGCGCTCCGGACGCGAGAACAATAAGTGATTGTCGCCGTTTCTTATCTAAGCCTGTGTTGTAGTACTAGTTTAATTTCGGTATAGTTTTATTTTAACTATAAATTGTATTTAAATATTAATCATTGTTGTAAAAGTTCATCATGACTTCCAAGGCAGATACTAAGGTCGAAATCGAAGAAAAAATAGAACTCGGTGTTCTATTTAAATTCATCAAACCAGTCGACGGCTCTAGGGATAAATTAAATCCCTTTATCACTCATTGTCAAAATGCTTACAATCTAGCTTCCAAAAGTCAAAAACCTACTCTTTTTCATTATATTCAAAGCCAATTAACTGATAGAGCTGAAACTACATGTAACGTCAAAGAGTTCGAATCCTTTGAACAATTTATCGATTTCCTTAAGCAACAGTTTGGTGAAAGGAAACATTACGCTCACCTACTCACTGAACTCCAAGACTGTAAGCAGGGCTTCTCTGAAACAGTTGACCAATTTTCATTAAGAATTGAAACATGTTTAGCGAAATTATTTATAGAAATAAATATTTCAATCCCGACGAAAAAGAAAATGGAACTTACAGGACGTGTTGCTGCAATGCAAGACCTTGCCTTTATTATAGGATTACAGCCGCGAATATCGCAAGTCGTCAGATGTCGCAATCCAGATTCGTTAAATTCTGCTATAAGCTTTGCAGTCGAAGAACAAAAAAATATTTCCAGCATCAATAGGAAATCCACACCTAATACTAATGATAGGTCCAAGAATTTGAACTATCGTCGCGAATCCCAAACAAGTCCGCGAAACTATCGCTTCGATCATCCTAACGCAGTACATACCAACGATATGGTATGCCGATACTGCAAAAACATCGGTCATACCATTGAAAATTGTCGCAAAAGGCAATACAACAACAATAGAAACCAATATAACGCTTCTACTTCATATGGACGTCAACCATACCCTACACAAACACCTACAACTAATCCAGCCCGGAAGGTTTTTACCATAAACCAGGATAAGGAAGGACTCGATGAAGTCGATCATAACGATTTAAATGAGTAAAATTTCCCGATCGGCGTCGCCCGGGAAATTATCCCTACTATATCAAAGCCGATGCCTCTGTCCCCACTGTTTCCCCTGAATCACGTAATAAAAATACTATATCTACTAAATCAAACACTAAATCTACTAAATCAAATACTATATCTACTAAATCAAATACTATATCTACTAAATCAAATACTAATTCTACAAAATTACATGCTAAACCCTGTGAATTTAAGGGAATCGACCCTGGAAACGAAACAACATCAACTCATCCAAACCAAATGAACCCCATAAACACGAATTCCATGTTGTCAAAAACAATATCAGTCTTAGTTTCGACGGTATATTAGGCAATGACTTTCTCAAAAAATTTAACTGTCGAATTGACTATGAGCAAGACGTTTTGCTTATGGGTAAAGATCGTATCAACTTAGAATTCCCTGAACCATTATATAATATTCCGCCTCGCCCCGAAACCGTTATTGAATGCACGGTTAACAATCCTAATATTAAAGAAGGAATAATACTAGATCAACGCATCTCTCCTGCATTACTAGTCGCTAATTGCATCGTAACTGTAAAACAAAATAATCGTATCAATATTACAGTTGTCAATATCTCTGAAGAGTCCGTCATACTTCAATCTAATCCCTCTTGCGCGTCCTTACGGACGGTTGTCCGTCTTTAGAGAAAATGCTCCAAGTGTCGCGTGGACGAGTGTCCGCCCATAAGGATCGTTCCGTATTGGTTGCCCATTTTCATAAGCAATATCGCATTTAACAACAGATTATATCTATATTTTCAATAACCGATAACTATTTAACCGTTTTTAGTAACATTTTTGGTGTCACACCCTAGTTCCGTGCCATAAAGAAAAAATAAAAATGATCTGCCATTTTGCGCTGTGACTCGCCGCAATAGGCTGTTGACCGCTGTTGACGTGTAAAGTGAGAAAAATGTTTAATCGAAGAAAACGGTGAGTATTGTTATAATAAATTATGTAGAATTACTGTGAAATAAGTGTAGATTCCGTATTGAGTTGTAGTTTTTCGAAAAGTGATAGATATATCAGTGAAAAAGTGACGAAACTTTTGGAATGTACTAATTTCATGCATGATGGCGGCCGGCTTACGCAATAATTTTACAATAATTTTACAATAATTTTTGTTTATATAGTCTTGAATACACATAAGTTGCTAGTTTATTTATCTATGAACATATAAAGGCCTCGAGATCATAATATTGTTGCGTATTGACATCGTAATCGTTTTTCAAAGTGAATAAGTCCGTGAATAAAACCGCCATTATGCAAAGTACAGTACAAAGTACCGTCAGCCAAAACGATTTATGCACTTTTGTCATTTGTAATATTTATTGGTATGAAATAAAATGAAATCACTTTCTCATCAGTCATATCTATGAGTGTTTTTGACTTTTTGACTAATTTGAATTTTTTTTAAGTTTTACAAAAAAAAAAATTTTTTTTTTATAGGTATGTAATAAAATGAAATCACTTTCTCCTCAGTCATATCTATGAGTGTTTTTGACTTTTTGACTAATTTGAATTTTTTTTAACTTTTACAAAAAAAAAAAATTTTTTTTTATAGGTATGTAATAAAATGAAATCACTTTCGCATCAGTCATATCTATGAATGTTTTTGACTTTTTGACTAATTTGAATTTTTTTTAACTTAGCAATTCACAAATAAAAATATACGCAATACAGTCCCTTCGTCTGATTACCGGGCATGGTACAAATAGTGAAGTTTTATAATCTTTTTAGCCTCGCGAAAGACGCTGCCGCGAGGGCGTCCAGGTCCCGCTCGCGATCGATTACCCCCAGCCCAGGGGGGGATCGGTCGCAGTCACTGCGGAGCAGTGCTGCCCGGCGGGCGTTATATATGAACCTGCTGCACGAGCTCCCCGTCTCCGATCCTCCTCTGCCCCCGTCCCCGCCGCGGTGAGTCTTTTTCATAGCGTAAATAACGTATTATTTTTGTTACAGTGAAGTAATTTTTTGTATTTCTTATCTTTGTAGCCGCTACGCTTTTCCCGTCCAGGCGACCCCTGGTGGTTCTCTCAACGTGCAAGGAGACCCCTTGCCCGTGGAGCAGACCCCAGGTGGTCGCGTTCGCATTGGGCAAGATGCGCCGGCCTTGCCGTTGTGGTAAGTTGCATTTCTTCAGAGTATCTCCACGCTACGTTTTCAAATTTGGTTATATTTTTTACGATATTATATTTGCTCACAGGTCTAGCGTAGTGGAGCGGGTGGAGCGGCTGGACATGTCCGAAGAGGAGACGGAGGAGATGATGGCCAACCATCCATGGCACGTGCAGCGGTGGATGAAGGACCTGCCGGGCGTCACCAACCTGCCGGGCGTCACCGACCTGCCGGGCGTCACCGACCTGCCGGGCGTCACCGACGTAGCTCGTTCTACTCCTCTCATGCCTAGCACCACATCTGAGGTGGCTGCCACCTCCGTAGTTGATGCTGTCCCATCAACTTCGGGAGTGACAGCACCTTCCAAGAGGGTACCTAGGTGTGATGGCAGTGACCTCGATAGCGAATTCGATGACGAATTCGATATCGAGGTCATGCCAAGTGCCAGGGACTTTCCTGACACTGAGGAGTTGGACGACCGGGAACAGCGTACTTTAGCCGAGATCGAAACGGGGATGGACGACGCTGCCGATCGCTTATTGGGTACCTCGGCTAGTTTCGAATGGGTATCAGACTTTGACTCGTTCAGGGCTGTTCGTGAAGAGTTTTCAGGTCCTACCCCAGGGCCAGTCAAAGACTACGATTCGCCTTATGATGCCTTTATCGACATTTGGGATAAAGACATCATACAGTTGATCGTCCGCGAAACTAACCGGTATGCCCAGCAGACGATCGAGACTATGCGTTCGCGAGGAACATTGACACCATCATCTCGCCTTCATTTGTGGACTGACACAAATGAAGACGAAATAATGATTTTTTTCGGAATGTTCATGTACATGGCTATCGACCCGCGGACGTCGCTATCTGAATATTGGTCATCAAACGCTGTTCTCCAAATGCCGGGGTTCAGACGTTTGATGTCCTATAATCGGTATGTCTTGCTGAATAAGTTCCTTCATTTTGTTGACAATGACGAGAGTCAAGTGTCGCAAACTGAAGCAACTCCTTCATCAAGACAGTCGGCTAGGCTGAGTAAGTTGGCACCTGTTATTGAACATCTCGGAAAAAAGTTCTATTCCTTGTATCACCTCGGGACTGACATCAGCATCGATGAGTCTTTGACCTTATTCAAGGGCCGTTTGTCCTGGGTCCAGACAATAAGGTCAAAGTCTGCACGATTTGGAATCAAGTCATATGAACTTTGTGAGGCCAGGACGGGTTATATGGCTAGATTCCAAATCTACACGGGCAAGGATGACAGTTCCGACGGTGAGCCATCGTCGCTTGGCATCAACTTGGGTGGCAAGAGCACGAAAGTAGTCCTTGATCTATTGCAAGGTCTTGAACGTCGGGGGCATTGTGTTGTGATGGATAATTATTACAATTGTCCATCATTAGCACGATACCTCAAGAGTTTGGGCTTTGATTGCTTAGGGACTCTTCGTGCAAACCGTCGAAACGTCCCTAGTGACATTGCTAAGGTGCCGAAGAGAGTGAGTAAGGGGACTATAATAGCTCGCCATTGTGGAGATGTTTCCATCGTTGCATGGAAAGACTCCAAAATGGTGAATATTATATCCACCTATCACAACTCCGACACCTACATTGGGACTAGGGCGGGTAAAAGAGTTGTGAAACCTGTGTGTATAAGGGATTACAACAGGACCATGGGGGGCGTTGATCTGAAAGATCAAAAGCTCTCCATGTACCTGTTGGAGCGAAAGAGAGGTGTGAAATGGTACATTAAAATGTTTAAAAGGTTGTTGAATGTGAGCATCCACAATGCTCTTGTTATGTATGTGGGATCGCTGGAGCGACGCGGTCAACTGCCCATAACGCATCGTGAGTTTCGCTATGAGCTTGCAGATTCTCTAACTAGTCGGCATCGCCCCCCTATAGTTGAGATTAGCAAGCCAGTAGCTGACCTCATGAGGCTCAGGCAAAACATCGTGCACGCGCCAGAGTATTCGATAGGTGGCCATAAAAGATCTAGATGTGTGTTGTGTTATCGAAAGAAAGTGAACAAAAAGGTTCAATCGCGGTGCGTCACTTGTGACGTATATCTTTGTTTCGCGGAATGCTGGACAGTTTGGCACTCTGAAGCAGATCTCCCAGGCGAAGATATACGTGGGCGGAAAAGGAAGCGCCGAGAGTGAACATGTTTTGTTGTGTGGATGTGGAGTATGACTTTGCTTGAATGGGATGACTACCTGGGCCCTCGCACGAGGGTCCAGGTAGTTACGTTTCGACGGTTTTGATGCCTAACCGTAGATCTCGCCAAAGTACGCTGCTGCCGGAGTGCTGCTACAGTACTTTCTCAGTTATTATGTCCTGTGACCAGTCACAGGACATAATAACTGACAAAGTACTGTAGCAGCACGCAAAAAAGCAGATTTATGGTGCTACAGTCCTCCAGGACTGTAGCACCATAATTCTTCTTTTTTTTTTACCTGGCCACGGGGTTTTGGGGGTTGTCTCATGTAACTTGTTTTAACTTTTTTTATTTCTTATTTTTATATAAATGGTTTTTGAATTTAAATTTGCCTTCTGCGATACTATAATCCAAGCCTAGACTGACACAGGACATCAGTCTAGTTTTTTTTATACTTGTAAAAAATAGTTAAAAATTTTTATACTTGTAAAAGATATCACGTGTGTACATTTTACTGAATATTTTTCTTGTTCCCATAATGTGGTGATCTATGCCAATTTTGTTTGTTTACCTTGAATTATGTAACATAATAAAGAGCGAACTATATTACAATTTTTGTGTACAATAAAATATATTCTATTGTTTCGCAATATACATTTGCATGTCTGTGTGAAAATTTTGTTCTGATAGAATTTAGCAAATATATTTTTATTTTATATACGTTTATTTTTTTTTTGTTTTGTGTTTTTGTTTTGTTGTTTTTTTATTGTGTTTTTGTTGTTTTATTAATTTTTTTAAATAAATTTTATTTACATCATTTCGTAGCACTCTTTTATTTGTCATAATCCCTATTTCTTTCAAAAACTCATCATAATACTCCCTTCTTTCATATCATTCTTTACACACTCCAAACTAGTCACCAATCCCGATAGTCCGTAGTTGCAGTTCAGGTAGTCAATATCTATGATCAAGGGAACATTTATTTAGTTATTTAGGTATTTATTACAACTAGTATCACAGGCTTACCAGTGTAGTTATACATTACATTACACCACCACATCACCATTACATTATGATTATGCCTGTTGAACCATCACGGGAGAACATCCTTTCGAATAAAAAATAACATTTAGTTATTTAGGTATTTTAGGTATTTATTACAACTAGTATCACAGGCTTACCAGTGTAGTTATACATTACATTACACCACCACATCACCATTACATTATGATTATGCCTGTTGAACCATCACGGGAGAACATCCTTTCGAATAAAAAATAACATTTAGTTATTTAGGTATTTTAGGTATTTATTACAACTAGTATCACAGGCTTACCAGTGTAGTTATACATTACATTACACCACCACATCACCATTACATTATGATTATGCCTGTTGAACCATCACGGGAGAACATCCTTTCGGATAAAAAATAACATTTATTTAGTTATTTAGGTATTTATTACAACTATTATCACAGGCTTACCTAATACAATAGTGTAGTTATAGTTATACACATAGCATACAAAGATATACAACGATAGTGGCATACAACTTGACGGAGATAAATGAACATACGTAATTCATCTTATTTGAAGTCAGTAAATAAATATTGTTTTTAGAATAAACTAACATTACAAACAAAACAAAATCACTAAAATAATAATAAAGAACAACATTACAAATAAAACAAAATCACTAAAATAATAATAAATAACTAATAAATACTAAACAAAAAACATACTTGAAAATTATAGCATTGAAATTTATTGTACGTAATATGTCTATGCTGACTGTACTACGGCACTTGACGACGCAGTTGAGAAAAATGGCGCGCCGCGCGAGCGTTGCGCGTCTTCGTATTATTACCGTTTTTTGTGCAAATAGTATGTTTGGAAGTGAACTACGGTGTTATATGAGTGCCTAAACATATGTGTTGTCGTGATATAGTGTTATTTAGGTGAATCTGTTTGTGAATTCGGTGTATTGTGATCAAGTTTGAAGGTCATGTGAAGAAAAAATAACAAAATGAAAATATTTCACGCCGCTTTTGAGTTTGAATTTCTTAGATACATATACCAATAGATAGGTAAACTCATAACGAATCCACGAAGGTATATATTATATTGTGTAATTATCTGTATAATAGCGAAATCTTGATTTTTCTGAAGGTCTACCTAAAATAATTTTATACCTACAAAATGCTCCGACGTTTGAGGCATTTTTACGCAATGTTCGCGGACGCGTGACGGGTTAACCTTACTATAGAACCTCTAGATAATGAAGCTTATCTGAATTCTCATGAAACACTGTATCCTTCCACTGCCTCGATGAGAACTAATAAAGTCCTTAAGCAACTTAGAATCTCTCACCTTAACGACGAGGAATCAAGTGCCCTATTACAAGTCTGTACAGACTTTTCCGATATCTTCTATCTCCCAGATGACCAACTTTCTTATACTACAGCCGCTGAACATAACATTAGAACAAATACAGATGTCCCTATCCAAACTAAGTCTTATAGATTCCCCGAATGCCACAAAAAGGAAGTCGAGGATCAAGTTAACAAAATGTTACAACAAAAAATAGTGGTCCCTTCAAATTCACCCTGGTCCTTACCCATTTGGGTTGTCCCTAAAAAACAAGACGCTTCAGGACAACGAAAATGGAGAATTGTCATCGACTACAGAAAACTAAATGACGTCACTATTGGGGAAACTTACCCTATTCCCCAAATAACAGAAATTCTAGACCAACTAGGGAAAAGCCAGTACTTTACCACGTTAGACCTAGCCTCAGGTTTTCATCAGATTCAAGTTTCTAAAGAAGACGCCGCTAAAACCGCGTTTTCCGTACCCCAAGGTCACTTCCAATTCACAAGAATGCCGTTTGGGCTAAAAAACGCCCCTTCCACCTTTCAAAAACTAATGAACACATGTTTGTGTGGCCTACAAGGATCGCGCTGTTTCGTTTATTTAGATGACATAGTAGTATACTCTCCAGATCTATCTAGCCATATGCAAAACCTATCTGCTGTATTTGACAGACTCAGAGAATACAACCTAAAACTCCAACCTGACAAATGTGAATTTCTATGCAAAGAAGTCGCCTATCTTGATCACCTTATCAATAAGGACGGCGTACAACCAAATCCTAATAAAGTAAAATGCGTAGTTGACTTCCCAATACCAAAATGCCCAAAGGATGTAAAATCTTTCCTTGGACTCGTATCCTATTACAGGCGTTTTATTCCCGACTTTTCAAAATTAGCAAAGCCATTAACTTCCCTCCTAAAAAAGGACACCCCATTCAACTGGAAAAACGAACAACAACTTGCCTTCGAAAACCTAAAAGGAAAATTAATAACTTCACCAGTTCTGGCATATCCTGATTTCACAAAACCCTTCATCCTTACCTGTGACGCTTCTAACTTCGCCATCTCTGCTATTCTCTCTCAAGGTTCGATAGGAAAGGACCGTCCAATTGCATATGCATCTCGCACGCTTAATAAAGCTGAATGCAATTATAGTGTTACCGAAAAGGAATGCTTAGCCATTATTTTCGGAACCAAAGCATTTCGTCCCTATCTTTACGGGAATCAATTTACCATAGTCACAGACCATAAACCCTTACAATGGCTATTTAACTGCAAAGATCCTGGATCTAGACTAGTTCGATGGCGACTCAAACTAGAAGAATTCGATTATAAAATCACACACAAAAAAGGCAAAACAAACACTAACGCCGATGCACTGTCCCGATTTCCAGTCAACCCTATTCAAGACGAACCTCCAATAACACCTGACTCTTTCCTACCAAATCTCGACAACGAACTTGATAACCCCTAAGAAGACCCTCTATTAAACTTACCGCCACACATTCCATTCTCGTTTGATAACGACGACTTACTAAACCCGGATATTAACACCGACTCTAATACAACGCCCAATCCTATACCTCAAGCCGAATCAACATCGCCCCCAGATCTCATAGATCTACAGGTAGACACACCTTATCTCGATATAAGTCCTGATAGCGCAAACCTTAACCTTGACTTCGATTCGTTACAAACTCCTTCGCCTCACACGCAAACTCCAAATCCAAATAACGACACTTATCCTCAATTTTTAAAAAAAAATCCAAATAAAGAAACTGTTAGCAATACTATAATCAGACAACATAACGAAAACCTCCTAAAAACTACCTGTAAGACAATATTAATTCCGACATCCATAGACCTAGACGAGTCAAATCCCTACGTGTCTGAAATACTATCAAACGCTGAAAATCAAGACGTAATTTTAAACTCTGAAAAAGAACTTCACCGTTTCCTGAAAACTAAACACGAAGATAAAACTGTTTACTTCATTTTCACTAAAGTCCATCACTTTGATGAATCATCCTATCCCGCTATCTATGATACCCTGAAACAAATAAGAAATGAAATCCTAAAATCCGAACAAATAACAGACATTGCTATTTCCGACTTTAAAAATCCGTTTGACCAATACTCCCATACGAAAATCTATAATATTCTAACCTACATTTTCAATCACACTAAAATTGAAATCCACGTGTATTTAAATAAAACAATCTACCCTACCTTAAGTGAAAGACCTAAGATAATGCGTGAAAACCACGACATCCCTACAGCTGGACACTTAGGTTCGTCACGAATGTACACTAGAATCAGAGAGCAGTTTTACTGGAAAGGCATGAGAAGTGATATAGAAGAAATCAGAAATCAGTAATGTTAAATCGGAAACAATAATTATAAATAAATCAATCCCACAAGGTAGCGTACTCGGATGCATATTATTTCTCATCTATATTAACGATCTCCCTAAAATAATAGGGGCTGTAAGCGTTTTATTCGCAGATGACATCTCAGTTGTATTTCCATGCTCAAATAATGCGACCCTTAACAATGACATTCATCGAATTCTATCTGACATATATACCTGGGTAAATGAACACAACCTTGAATTAAATTTCGCTAAAACAAAAATAATGCAATTTAGACCTTACCAAAAACGACCTCTTGACATAAACTTTAGCTTTAAGAAAACTAAATTAGACTGCGTCGATAATTTTAATTTGCTGGGCCTTAATATTGACACAAACCTAAATTGGAAATCACATATAACACAAACCTAAATTGGAAATTTTATTACTTATCTGTAGTAATAAAATTTCTAGGTTCTCATATGCTCTATCGGAATTGAAAAAATCTACGGACTTCAAATCTGCTAAAGCAGCCTATAACGCATACGCGCACTCTTGGCTCCGTTACGGCATTATACTTTGGGGTAATAGTACGAACGCCGATAAACTGTTCAAGCTACAAAAAAGATGCATACGAATCCTAACGAATATAGGAGGCATGGACAGCTGTCGACCACATTTTATAGAACAAAATATACTTACACTCACGTCCCTGTATATCTTTGAAATATGTCTGTTTGTCAGGAAAAATATATCACTTTTCCCTTTAAATAAAGATCATTATACCCAGCCACTAAACTTGCGACACCAAAATGATCTAGCATTACCGGTTTCAAAACTCCCTATTTTCCATTCAGGCCCGTATGTAATGTGTATAAAGATTTATAATAAAATTCCAAAATTCTTGAAAGAAATTAAAGGAAACAATTTATTTAAAACAAAATTGTTCAGTTATTTGAACCAGAAGTGCTACTACACTTTGCAAGAATTTTTTGAAGGAAATACATAAACAAACAGTTCGCCATTACTTGAAGACAAATGTAGGTCTATATTTAATTTAATTTATTTTCATTAATTCATTAATATATTTTCATTAATTCATTAATTTAATTGATTTTAATTAATTATTTTTTTATTTTGATTGGACATAATATTCTAATTTTTCAATAATAATAATTTTGTAAATCTGACATGATAATTATAATGATGAAAATGTATTGACATTACTACCTACACTTTGCAAGAGTTTTTTTGAAGGTCATGCATAATTATATACACCAATTTTTTATTATGTACATTCACCATTACTTGGAAACAAATGTAGGTATATATAAGTTATTTTCATTTGACATAATATCTGGAATTCTTCAATAATATTAATTTTATTTTGATTTGACATAATATCTGGAATTTTTCAATAATAATAATTGTGTAAATCTGACATGATAATTATGAAAATATTTTGAAATGTAAAGTAATTAATTTGTCTATTTAATTTGTTTTGCAGTGCCCTTACAGGGTGCATGTTTGATACTAAAACCATATATCCAACCCCTGTACAACATGTTTGCAATAAACTGATTTGATTTGATTTCATTTGATTTGATACGTTAAGAAATGTAAACTATGCCAGGAAAATAAAGCTCTTAGAAAATTAAATAAAGCCCCTATGGAAATCACCACCACGTCTACGGCACCATTTCAAAGAGTGGCATTAGATATAGTAGGACCCTTACCTGAATCTGGTTCTAGCAAACTAAAATATATTCTTACCTTACAAGATGACCTAACAAAATATTCCATTGCATACCCTATACGTAGTACAACCGCTGAAGAAACTAGCGATTGTCTAATCCACTTCATATCTCTGTTTGGAATCCCAAAATCTATCCTTACTGATCAAGGAACTAATTTCACTTCAGACCTCTTCAAAACTACTTGCCAATTCCTTAAAGTCAAACAATTATGGTCCTCACCTTACCATCCACAGACACAAGGCGCTTTAGAACGTAGCCATTTAACTCTTAAGGAATACCTAAAATCATTTGTTAACGAAAATCAAGATAATTGGCCTACTTATGTATGTACAGCTATGCTTACATACATATAACACAACTACACACTCCACTACAAAATTCACTCCTTACGAATTAATATTCGGACACAAACCCTTTATTCCTAACTCGATATATGAAAGAGAATCTAGTACTACTTATTCCGACTATATTAAAATGCTACAACACAAATTCAAATATACCAGAGAGAAAGCCTTAGAAAATATACTAAGATCCAAGGAATCTTCCAAATCTTACTATGATTCGCATACTAAATCACCACATAAATACAAAGTAAATGATTACGTCTACCTAAAAGCACACCATAGGCTCAAAAAGGCACTATCGCCCATCTGGAGGGGGCCATATAAAATAATTAAGGTCCACGATAACCATACTGCTACGCTTCTTATTAACAGACGTCATGTGGCCTATCATTTTGACCAAATGAAACACGCCGAAGTCAGCAATCGTCAATCATAAAATCGTTATAGGTTAAGTATTTACTAATAAGCCACTAGCATAGTCTAATTAATTTTATTCATTTTATTTCAGCGCTTCAACCAATGCGCATCAAGACTTTACCAAGCCACTTCCTTCTAGTTCCGGCATATACTTCGATAGCTTAGGAAAACTTAAAATAATCAAAGGACAATTAAATATTGTCAGTCACGTAGACATTTCCTTTGTAAACCCTCATCTTGTTAACATTGATGAAATATTAAATATCACAAAGATAACATGCCAAAAAGCAAGCAACCTTCAATGCGAAAACATACTATCCCCACTTACGGTTCGTTATAACGATATCAAACGCGAGTATGATTCAATCTCACACTTATTATTAAAACGTAGTAAACGTTCAGCATGGTTCGGTGGAATTGGCACTGTTTTTAAACATGTCTTCGGTACCTTAGACGAAGACGATGCATCCAAATACGATTCTGCAATAGAAGCCATTCAAAATAACGAGAAAAAGCTCGCGGAATTAGTGAATATTTTAATCACGACTTCTACTCTAGAATCATACAAACAAACAATTTACAAACTAAAGAACTACGAAGACTCGCTTAAAGGTGCATTAAGTCAACTTGTATTACAAATAAATAATATCACGCAAACTTCCGCAATTTTAATATCTGAAACGGAAATACATTCACTTCTAGCCAGCCTCGAAGGCTCTTTGCTTACATTGTCGTTTCAGCTCGAAGACTTAACCAATGCTATTATAATAAGTAGCCAAAACATTCTACATCCAAACATCCTGAGCCCAAGCCAGCTATATAAAGAGCTCGTTGACAATGACCGGTACTTACCTGGAAACACTGAAATTCCTGTAACGCTAAGCCTTGATAATATACATTTAATTTTAAGTATTTCTAAAGTTGCTTGTTACTATTACAAAAATAAACTTGTATTTGTTCTACAAATTCCTTTAGCTTCTAATGACGATTTCAATTTATATCTAACGGCTAATTACAATTAGATTCTAAAGACAATTCCTTTATTAAACATACAATTGGTTTACCTTATAATCATTATCTACCTGGTATAGATAATTATTTGTTCTAATTAATTGATATACGCAGAGTCTCGCGTCGACACGGCCATTCTGCGAGGCGGTGCGCGCTCTGCACCTGCCGCGGTTTCTGAAATACAAAGTTATGATTTGAACTAGGCATCCGTACACCGGTGCGCTAGCTGATAGCTTAGTTTTATGATCGCTTATTGTGCGAATATAATTTAATTATATTGAGTTCACAAATACTCAAGACTCAATTGGTCAGTTTTTATTAGTGATAAGGTAGTAACAAAGTTATCAGCTAACTTAGTACCGTATGACATTTTTGCAAAAGCAATGTTTTTATAAGGCGATTAACACATGTAATCAAAGTATTCATGCTTATATTAAGCAATAGATAAGATTAATGGCAGTGCTGTACAGAGGAATGAGCAAAGTTGATTATTTGTTTGGTGCGAATGCTCCACGCATTTTGCACAAGTAGTTTTGTCTTTATGATATTAACACAAATGCTCCACGCATAATTACATTATTTTATATAGGTACTCGTAGACAAAGATGATGCTGTGGTCTGGGCGGTCTCGTACGCCGTGGTCCACAGAGGCTCTAAAGGAAATAGGAAAAGGTCGATGCTGTGGTCTGGGCCTTATTGTTATGACCGTGGTCCACAGAGGCTCTAAAAATAATGTTAGTGTTGTTTTATGACAGATGCTGTGGTCTGGGCGGTCTCGTACGCCGTGGTCCACAGAGGCTCTAAAGGAAATGGGACTAGGTCGATGCTGTGGTCTGGGCCTTATTGTTATGACCGTGGTCCACAGAGGCTCTAAAAATAATGTTAGTGATTGACAGAGTTATTTGATGATAGCTCACTGGGAATTGATGCTGTGGTCTGGGCGGTCTCGTACGCCGTGGTCCACAGAGGCTCTAAAGGAAGTGGGACTAGGTCGATGCTGTGGTCTGGGCCTTATTATTATGACCGTGGTCCACAGAGGCTCTAAAAATAATGTTAGTGTTGTTTTATGACAGATGCTGTGGTCTGGGCGGTCTCGTACGCCGTGGTCCACAGAGGCTCTAAAGGAAATGGGACTAGGTCGATGAAGAAGAAGAAGAAGAAGAAAAAGCATTTATTAGCCCGCACAGGACGAAATACACAAATAACAACAAGGTTTAAAATTATTACAAAATAAAAAATAAGAAACGAATCGGTCCTGTACGATGCCAAAAGGCCCCTATCTCAGCATTGTGCTGTAACATTTAAAAATGTCACAGCGCTGATATTCTGATAGGGCCCAAAGTGATGCCACGGTCAGATACGGATATAATAAAAAATAAATAGTGTAAATGAATAAACAAATATAAATACATGTAAAAAAGTAAATTAGAGAAAACAGTAAATAAAAAATAATTATTATTATTATATCTACACCCAACTTAACCATACCCTTCGTCAATCTGCGCGATGGGATGGCCGATAACTTTCATTTTCATTCACTGGCAAAGTGGCAAGTGGCAACACTGACGAACAGAGACGGACGCGGGCGCAGACATATTTGTTTATTGTTAAGGAACGTAGCATTAATTATTATTATAACATCAATTATCAAAGCGAATTCAAAATCATAATCCATACTCTTTGCGTAATACCAGATAGCGTGCAGTGATTGCTGTGGCGATGCTGTGGTCTGGGCCTTATTATTATGACCGTGGTCCACAGAGGCTCTAAAAATGGCAGAAATAGGGAAGAATTCTAGGAAAGTCTCATAAACAACGACTCCCTGGTTAGGGCTAAGCTCCAGAGCCTTGAACATCGCCGCACCGTTGCTAGCCTTTCGGTCTTTAATCGGGTACATTTCGGAGAGTGTGCTTTGGAATTGCACAATTTAATTCCCCCATCCCCGTTCCATCATCGGACGAGCAGAGATACGGCGAAGCGTCACCGCTATATGGTTGAAGTTCCACGGTCTCGAACCAAGCGCTTTGACTCCACATTTATTGTGCGAACTGCCAGACTGTGGAATTCCCTGCCCGCCTCTCTGTTCCCTGATAAGTATATTCTGGGTATCTTTAAGGCACGAGTGAACCGGTTTATCTTAGGCAAGCGTGTTCCAACTTAGGCCGCATTATCACTTACGATCAGGTGAATTGCGGTCAAACGCAAGCCTATTTAATAGTAAAAAAAAAAAAAAAAAAAGTAAATGGTTTGTACAGTCTTACCAGCCAAGTAAAGTCCTTCAGCAAAGTTCAGTCCTTCCTCAACGGAAGGTAAACAAAATAATGTTCAACATTATTGGAATGAACTAACCGTTTCATTTAGGCATCCAACGCTGGGGCGTCTTGAGATGTGGAAGGCAGCGGCTCACTTGGTGAGTCAGGAGTCTGCTGCAGCTGTGGTCGCGACTCTTGTGTTGTGGTCAGCTGGGATGTCGCGCTGTGTTGCTCTTCGCTGTCGTTGAATCCCGTCGACACGGTCGCCTGGTCGCCTGGTTGTGGTGCTCGGCGTAATTGATCGTGGGCGACCTTGCGTGGTCGTCCTCTGCCAGTCACTCGTTTAACCATGTAGCGGTCGTTGTCTAGTACTCTATGGATCTCATAGGGCTCGCTGTATTTGAGGTCGAGAGACGTTTGATTTCGTGGATTATTTTTTATCATTACGTAGTCACCTCTTTGAAACGGCCGTATCTTCGCTTTGTTTTTATCAAAACGCTGTTTGTCATATTGAGCCGCCTCGGTCATTTTCCGGTGTACATGTTGCTCGAGCGCATCAAAGTCGATAGATTCATTATCAATATTGACTAACCTCAGGAGCTCTGGCGGAACGCAGTGTGGTCGACGTGTCAGAAGAGTCAGTGGTGCAACGCCAGTCACCCTATGTGGAGTGCAGTTGAATGCCAATTGTAAGGCTTCCAGCGCTGCTTGCCAGTTTTCAGTGTTGTAGTTTTTAATCATAGTGAGAGCATTTTTTAATGTACTCATCACTCGTTCGACCTGTCCATTCGCTCGGCTTACTCCTGGGGCTATGGCATGAACATTGATACCGAAACGATCACAGTAAACTTTAAATTCACCTAGGAATTCTCGACCTCCGTCTACTACTGTATTGGCGTTGCGAACAAGTGTACGAGGCGCTTCAGTGCTGCGAGGCTACTGCTCTGGCTCTTGTCTGTAGAGTAGCTGAGTAGTATGTACTTCGTGTATGCGTCTATCGTTACGATGACGTATTCATCGCGGCCTTCAGGATTCCTAGTACCAAGCTTACCAGTGATATTGTGTTCATGTTGTTGAACCAATAAGATTCTTTTAGCTTTTGAAGAGTTTTTTCCCAACCTGGGTGCTGTAGAGATGTATGGTAGGAATTAACCAAACTCCACTGGAACGATTTGGGTACTAGAATTACCTTACGTGAACCGAGTATAGGGTCTGTGAGGGTCTTTTTGAGTACCCCATCTTCCAGTTCGTATTCTGCAGCTGGGTTATCGCTGCTCATGCTGTCTATCAGGGGCCGCAAAGTTTCATCGCGTCGCTGTTCTATTTGCAACCAGTCCGTGTCTCTCGCCATAATATTTACCGCGTTTTCTGTCAATGGGTTTCTACTAAAGAAATCTGCGTGCTGCAGTCGCTCACCTTTTCTGTATTCGACTTCGAAGTCATAATTCTGAAGAAACGCCCACCATCGATGAATTCGGGGTAACAGATCCTTCTTGTTCTTGGATGCCTTGAGAGCGTTACAGTCTGTGATTACCTTAAATTTTCGCCCGTAGAGGTAATGGCGAAAATGCTTTATGGCTCTCACCACCGCCAGAGTCTCGAGCTCGTAGGAGTGGTAGCGGCTCTCCGCGTCGGTGGTGCGCTGACTCATGTACGCGACAGGATGCTGCCGCTCTCCGATGATCTGGACCAGGACGGCTCCGTAGCCAAGACTGCTTGCGTCGGTGTATAGCTGGATCGGCGCGTCCTCATGAAATAGAGCAAGGGTAGGCGCAGTAGACAAGTGTTGGATAATACAATTTCGGGCCTTGTCGTGCCTTTCATTCCATTCCCATTTGGCGTCCTTTTTAGTTAATTCATAGAGCGGTACCATGGTACGCGAGAAATTGGGAATGAATCGTCTAAAGTACCCGGCAAGGCCATTGAACTGCCTGACTTGTTTCACAGTCGTCGGGATGGGTGCCTTCGTTAAAGCCTCTACTTTTCTTGGGCTTGGACCAACTTGTCCGTCTGATATCAGATTGCCCAAGTACTCGATAGAGCGTTTAAAGAAGGCAGTTTTCTCTACGTTAATGGAGAACCCAGATTTTTGTAGAGCAATAAGTATTCGCTCTATGTGAGCAAGGCCTTCAGAAAAGTCTCTACATTCTGATAGAACGTCATCGACATACACTTGACACACCTGCTCAGGTGCACTCAGCAGATGCATCAAAGCTCTGTTGATGCACCGTTGATAAACGGAACAAGCGTTACTCAGACCAAATGGCATGGCAAGGTATTCATAGAGCCCATCGGGTGTTACAAAGGCGGTTTTTTCAATAGAACCTTCAGAAATTGGAATTTGATGAAAACCCGCTGCCATGTCAAATGTAGAATAGAAAACACCTCCAGCCAGTTGGTCTATTTGATCAGAAATGATCGGTAACGGATAGTGATCTCTCAGGGTATTTCTGTTCAACTCGCGGTAGTCAACGCACATGCGATCTTTACCATTTTTCTTTTTGACTAAAATTATTGGACTTGAAAACGAAGATTTACTTTCGCGAATGATATTTTGTTCCAGCAATTCGTTAACCATGTCGCGTACTTTTTCCCGTTCAGTAGGGCTAAGTCGGTACGGCCGACGTTCTACAAACTTGGTGGGGTCTTTTAGCCGTATCTCAAGTTCGCCCGTGTTAACACGTGTTCTGGGATAGCCACGGATAAATAAGTGTTCATACTTATTCAACAGTGTCTTTAAATCGTTGATTTGATTAACATCCGTTAAGTCACAATCCAGGTTATCGAATTTTTCGCTTTGAGATCGCACGTGGTTGACCGACGCGACGGTTGATGGTACAATGTAGCACCCCGAGAAGTTACGAGTACACCGAGGTTTGTGCACTTCATAATCAGGTACCACATGAAACTGAAGTTCCACTCGCAGATTGTCGATAACACAAACCACTGTGAGCATTGTTAGTGACACGACTGTAAATTGACCAATACCCTTTAAATAATTAACTTTGTTAGTTCTCTTTCCCGGTAATTTAGCCGCCACTGACTCACGTATTAATGAGCATTCAGCTCCGCTATCAAAAATTGCATGCAGTTTTAAATCACCAACAATTATTTGCATCGGAGTTAATTTGGGCATACCCACACAATTTACGTTTGAGACAACCGCACGCTCACGCTTGTAACATGTGTCATAAGTGTGACCAGTTTTCGAGCAGAATGTACATGTAGGTCTTTCCACATTTTTAGGTACGGTTTTATTCTCAGGATGACGTGGTTGAGAGTTTTCAATTTTGTTACCATATCTACAATCCCGGCTATCATGACCAGGCTTTTTACACGTTTGGCAATAAAGAGAATTTTTATCCGTAAATCGAGGTTTTTTACTAGGGCCTTGTTGAACGTTTGGTAGACCGGGGTTTGGTCGTTTAACCCGCCGTATAGAAGACGCGACTGAAATTAGTTCGGGGACAGACGAGGCTCGTACATTTAGTAATTCTATTCTCAACCTCTCATCGCCAATGCAACCGATTACAGCCTCAACCGCGTCATCGTTAGGTATTTTGTCTTTGGTGATACGTCGCCACAACACCCAAGCTTGTGACAAGAATTGCGCAATATCTTTCGTGTTATCATAATTATGTTCTCGAAAACGAACGATATCACGGGAATATCTATTCTCGGGTTCAAATGTTGTAATCAAAACATCACGCAATTCCTGCCACGTGGTGGTAGACACCAGCCAATTGTCAACCCACAACCTTGCACGACCTTTGAGCAAGCTACCCGCTTTCATTCTAACCTCATAGTCGCTTAGGTTATAAGTTTCCATGGCCTTAGTAACATGTTGGCACCACTCACGTATTCCAATATTAGCGTCCGGATCGTATGACGGCAAAAATATGTCATTGATTTTGACCTTAGGCTCAGATTGCGTCGTGATACGATCAGACATGTTCTTCATGACTTGTAACATTTGTGAGAAAAACTCGGTTGGCACGCCGCTAACAGAAGCGTTAGCATTTTCAGTAGTTAAGCCAGAATTGCCGGAAGTGGGTGGTAATCCCACTTCTGATAACGGCGCTGGATTGTCAGCCGAGCTTTTAAAAATAGTGACGTCAGCAGAGCTGACGTCACCATTCCCATCATGTAGCTCACTCATCACAAGTCACGAAATAACACCAGAAAACTATAGGTACACACTTATTTATTAATCACAATTAAATTAAAACACCAATAAAGCACCAGTAAAAATAGATGGTAAAAATTATTCTTAAATTCACAATTTACTAAATAAAATATTCAAGTTACTCACACAGTTTTTATAATATATAAATATTCATATTTTTATAAATATTCCAGCTAGGCCGCTCGAAAAGTAATGTGACTCAAGCACTCTGAATATATTTAGGTCAACATGGCGGCTACCCGCCATTTGTGTTTGGCGCCATGACTGCGCTCGCTTCAGAGTACTTAGTCAAATACAAACACTTTATTAAATCGAACTAATTAATAACCATTAAACATTGTGATAATTCCTATTAAAATTAACCTGCTATTTTAAAATACTTAAATCACATTTATTTCAAACAATACAACCAACACAGGTTTATTGGAATAACCTAAGGAAACAATGTTTACTTAAAATTCTAATGACTGAAACATTTCATCAAAATGCAATGCTAAACAATCATAAATCAATATAAGAATTAACAGTTACATAACGAGTAATGAGAATGCATTTAAAATAATTAGAAGAATTTACCTACTTCATAAACAACATCAATCAACGATCATCTTTTTAAACTTCTAAAATTACAATTAGATTCTAAAGACAATTCCTTTATTAAACATACAATTGGTTTACCTTATAATCATTATCTACCTGGTATAGATAATTATTTGTTCTAATTAATTGATATACGCAGAGTCTCGCGTCGACATATCATAATCTAGCATTCCTCACGGATCAAGTAATCCGAATATGTTTAGCTTAATTTTACCCTCTAATTCGTATATTGCTATTTCTAAGGATAAGTTAAGTTTCTGTAAACTAGATAATTTAGATAAGTGTAAGACGATAAGCTCTGAGTTCTTTCTGTGTGAGATACCTATGGTATTGTTGACGAACGGAAACCCTACGTGTGAAAGTGAATTATTAACTAAAACAATCAGTGCTATCCCCGCGCAGTGCGATACTAAAACCTTTGTTGGCGAGTTAGACATTTGGAAACCACTTGTGAATAACCAATGGATTTTCGTGCAATCCCATTCAAGCAAAATGTCGATTGATTGTGAAAACTCTGAATTACGCGAAATAATAGTTTCCGGGACTGGTATCTTACAAACTCCTAAACGGTGTACTGTTTATACTAAAAGTGCGAGACTTATATCATCCAAGGATGAAATCAATATAGACATTCCTAGCCCTAATTTAGATTTTAGCATCATTAATGATTCGTGTTGTAATATAGCTACTAAGACTATTTTAGATAATAATATACCTCCTATTTTACTGCAAAACATCGATCTAGATGATTTAGCTTTAAGTAAACGTAATGATAAGATGCTTTCAGACCTAAACCAAATTGTTAGCGAAAAACCGTTTATAGTAAAATATGCGACACATTACTCTGTATTAACTTTACGTATCTTAATAGTCATAGGTTCTTTTATAGTGTTTAAGTTATGTAAACTAATCTATAAACATAAGTATAAACTCTGTATCAGTAAAACGACGACCCATACCGATGACGCGATTGATGACGTCAATAACGACGAACCCGATAACATTTCAATGTCTCCACCTAGACTATGGGAAATCGTGTAACTCACTGAAAATTCGCCCTTTTTTCCCCGAATTTCAGTCTTCTGTGGGGGGCTGTTATACCTTATCCATGCTAGCAGAATGGCTGACCAGCACTTCAATCTTGACGATCAGCATTTAAGCAACTTAGACGTTTCTTTCACTGGCTGGCAGCCTCAGTTCGGTTTGAATCTCGGTACGGGTCGGAAGTCTCATAATTACTAAGTCTACTATATTCTATTTCTAACACTAATTCTGTATTAATCAATAATACAAATAAACTCTGTTTCCAGCCGTAAAAATAGTTTTTTTTAAAAAGCTAATTCTGTCCAAAATGTTCTGGTTGGTTGGAATGAAGATCTGAAAGGTTGTTCGCTGGTGTTCTACCGTGCCGTTGGGGCTATCAATCAGGCTGCTCTCTTTGGGAAGCCCTCTCCTCTAAGGAAAGAGGATCCAAGACTCAGGCAACTGCCTTTCCCTACCAGGAAGCCTTCCTTCAAGGAGGTGAAGAGGGTGTTTCAGACTCTGGCCAGTATTGAAGTTTATGGTAAGTTGATATTAGGCCTTCTGGGTGCGCTCTTTCTATTGTAGGTATATTTTGAAATCATTCTATATATTATTATTTTCTCTCTCTAATCTATACTAATGTTATAATTGTAGTTTCTGAATGTCAAATTTAATTAACCATACTTGTGAAAAATATTTCATATTTAAACTATTTTTAATTTTTCAACAGTGTAACTTTTCTTATAATATCATATTTGTATGTCATTTGGCAAAACATAGCGCACTATGTACCTACTATTTAAAAGATCTATTTAATGTAATTACCTATGTTTAACAAATAAATGTTTCTGATTTCTGAAAGCTAAAGAGTTTGTATGTTTTTTTGTTTGAACGTGCTTATCTCCGGAATTACTGGTCCGATTCTGAAAATTATTTCGCTAATAGAAAGCTACGTTATTCCTGAGTGCTAAAGGCTGTATTTTATTCTCAAATAGGGATCTGTAATATGATTATAGTACTAAACATTAACGCTTCTTAAAATATTATGTAATTCCCAGAAACGCTGCAAGACTTCCAGAAGGCGTTACTTTCGGTGACGGGTGGAAAAGCGCCGTCTAAGACCAGCTCTGACATCAGCATCGCAGAGCGCGCCAAAAAGGCACAGAAACCACCACCAAAGGTCCTCCACGACAGGGCTAAGTCAAGGTAATCATTCAAATTGTTCGAATTAGTAGTAGTAAAACTGTTAAGGAGCTCATCCGCGGAAGACCACGATTATGGAGGGTAAGGAGAACCGTCTTTATGTATCAAAAAGAGTCCGTTAAAATGTGTTAAATAAGGGTGGCGCTACAATTGCGACCGGGCAAAAATTTTCGAACTCGGCGGCATACTTCGATCCGTCAACAACTACTACATTAATTTCATACCATACCCTGTACCCACTCTAGCGCCATTTTGGCGGGTTTTGGAACTGTTACAATGTGTGACTGATATACACTAGCGCCCCCTGTTATCGCGTGGCGGAAGCAGAGGAGGTATATTTGTGATATTCACCACTAGAGGGCGCCAGCTTCAATGAACGGCTTACGCATAAGTATCGATTAACTGCTCGCTTCTCGACACAGGAGGCGCTGTTTTATCAATGAGTTATTGTAATATCATGAATGAATGTCGTAGTAGTCGCCTCTCGACACTAGAGGCAGCACTGTACAAACTGTTCGAATATTCTAGTAAGTTCTGGAACCGGATGTTGATTGTAAACTTCCGGCCACATTTCAATTGTAGCTGTCTGTTCACTTCCAGATACGAAAGAGTGCACTAGTCCTGTATGTCTTAACCGCGTTTTTAGATATAATTGTTGAACTGCAGCCATCCTTGCCCGAAATCAGTGAATGTAATAGTTTTAAAACCTGTGGATTTACCGACAATAAATCGTGTAGTAGTGTTTGCGTGTTTTTCATTCATTGCTACTAGATTAGTCCTCTGTCCTCAACAGTGGTCCTTCGAGCCGGATTGCATCAGTGGTCCTCGCGAGCCGTATTCGGGCAGGTATAGCTTGGTTTAATCTTACGCGAAGTGGTAGTGTGGTTATACAATACCGTCGACATGGTGAAAACACGCGATAGGCATGAACCCGCCACAGCGGCCACGGAAGGGGACGACTCCGCCTCCATGGAATTGGCGACAGCGGTGGGACCGACAGACCCGCCCAACTATTCCATCACAGAGTCGGACCAGACCCAACCTCACAGCCCTGGGGCGACGACACCGCCACACGGACAACCACGAGGCGAGACGAAAACCGATAGGAAGGTGTTGGCGCGAGCGAGATTGGAACTCGCCGCCGCTAGGTTAGCACTCTTGGAAGCAGAATCAGCAGACGAAGAATTATTGGAAGGAAGCTCGACTGCGACATCGAAACGTCAGACGGACGTCGCAGACACGCTCAGTGAACACCGCGACCACATCCGCCCGCCGCAGTCACAACCCAAGACGTCAAACGACGCACCGCCGCCCTCGCCGCAACGTAGCGACGAGAGGAGCCTGCTGCAAGGACTGACTCAGGCATTGTTAGAGGTAGCGCGGGGCAAACCCGCCGCCGGTAGGTATGAATTTGATTTACCTATCTATAGTGGCCACCCCGGCGAATGGCTGCATTTTAAAGCAGCGTATAAGGAGTCTGCGTCAGCTCACACAGAGGCAGGGCTTGGCCCGTCTTAGAAAATCCCTGAGAGGGACAGCGTTAGAGGCAGTTAAATGCCTATTTCTAGGATCTTCAGCCGATCAAATTATGCAAAGGTTAGAATCTCGATTTGGACGACCCAACGCATTAATAACCTACGAATTAAATAAATTACGTCAGTTACCTAAAGTATCAGACAACCCTACAGATATGTGTGTTTGCGTCGAAGGTCACAAACGCAATTGCCGCGGTGCAAGCTCTAAATAAAACAGAATATTTATATAGCCCGGAGATGAATTCCGCAATTTCAGAAAAGTTGTCAGTTACGCTAAGGAGCCGGTGGTACGATTATGAGATGGCTGCGGGTGACGCAGAGCCCGGCCTAGTGGTGTTGGGACGATTTCTCGACAGAGAGGCCGATCTCAATGCGCGTCACGCCTCAGCTGAGGGGGAACATAGACGAGACCGTTCACAACGACCGGCTCACAAAACATTTAAAATAGCAGAGACCGATAAAACACCGTGTGTGATATGCAACGGCAATTGTAGTAGCGTGGCTATATGTTCTAATTTTAGGAAAATGTTGATAACTGACAGATGGGAAACCGCACGTAAAAATAAATTATGTTTCAGGTGCCTAAACCGACGGACGTGGAAGCATAGATGCAGAACCAAGCAGTGTGAAGTGCAAGACTGCGAGTATTATCATCACAGGCTACTGCACAGTGACAGTAGACGGGGAATGTGTACCGCAAACGACCCAGAAGAGCGTCCTCGTGTCACAGTGACCGGGCACGTAGCGTCGCGGGACGACTCAGCGCCAGGAGGTGACATCGCGCTGCACACGGTCGTCAATAATACGAGCACGCCGCGCACGTACAACCAAGTTTTGCTGAAAGTAGTGCCAGTGACACTATCGGGACCAAACGGTAAAGTAGACACATTTGCTTTGTTGGATGATGGATCGACAATAACTCTACTTACTAGTGACGTCGCGCAGCAGATAGGCGCAGAAGGTTCAAACGAGCCATTTTACATCGAGGCCGTAGCAGGAGCGCGCATTGACGCTACGAACTCGCAACGAGTCAAGGTAAATATACGGGGAAAATACACAAACAAAGGTATTGACATCGAAGCCAGAACCATCGACAGACTTGAATTATCAGGCCAGTCGATACGCGCAAATGACCTGGCAGGCTACGAGCACCTGACACCTATAGTCGAGCAGCTAGCATATGAGGCTGGCGTACCAACTATCTTGATAGGCCAAGACAACTGGGCACTCCTGCTCGCCTCTGAAGCTCGAGTAGGTACAAAGGATCAACCAGTAGCGTCACGCACACCGCTCGGCTGGATTTTACATGGTAAAACCTGCAGCCTGAAAAAAGTACATGTATTACCACAGATTGGAGAACGCTGCGGTCATGTAAGTACAGACGAATCTATAGATAGGCTCATACAAGAACATTTTAGCCTGGAATCATTAGGCGTGCAGCCACGTCGCCCGCAAGCAGACCCAGAGGTGAGAGCATTAAAAATACTAGAGGAAACTACACGCGCTCTGCCTGAAGGCGGTTACGAGACTAGCTTATTATGGAAGAATGAAGGTAGGTGTTTTCCAGACAACTACGCTTCCGCGCTCAGTCGACTACAAAGCACTGAATCCCGTTTACGCAAAGACCAAACTCTGAAACAGAAATATTCAGAGCAGATGAAGGCGCTGATATCAAATGGGTATGCAGAACTAGCACCGCCAACGCCATCTAGCGGGTACAAGTGGTACTTACCACATTTTCCAGTAATGAATCCATCTAAACAGGGTAAGGTCAGAATTGTGTATGACGCAGCAGCACGCACGCATGGAGTGTGCCTCAATGATTATCTTCTGACTGGTCCTGATCTCCTACAATCACTCCTTGGCGTGTTAATGCGATTCAGACAAAAACCTGTCGCCGTTTCAGCAGATATAAAAGATATGTTTCTACGCATAATGGTGAGAGTGGAAGACAGAGATGCACTTCGTTTTCTATGGCGCGATGATACGACCTTAACGCCCATCGAATATAGAATGAAAACGGTATTGTTTGGCGCGACCTCTTCCCCGTGCACTGCGATTTACGTAAAAATCCATAATGCACATGTTCATAAAGCTGACTACCCCGAGGCAGTGAACTCTATAGTACGGAATCATTATATGGATGATTTTTTACAGAGCTTCGACAACGCAGAAGAAGCGAACCGAGTGTCTAAAGCAGTCGACGCGGTACATCGGCGAGGTAACTTCGTGTTGCGGAAGTGGGCGTCCAACGAGCCAACCACTGTCGCTGGTCTCGCGACCGAGCTCGTGGTGAAGGACACTGTGCTCAACAAGGAGGAGAAGATTCTCGGTCTTATCTGGCGACACCAGAATGACACTTTAGGATTCAACTTCAGGAAAGTAGACCCTTCTTATTTGAGCAAGCAGGTAACGAAACGTCAGTTATTAAAAACGACAATGTCTTTATATGACCCGCTGGGACTAGCCGCGCCTTTCACAACACAAGCAAAGTGCATATTGCAAGACGCTTGGCGTTTAAAAATCGGTTGGGATGAGCGCCTACCTAAAAGTCTAGAACGTAAATGGCACGACTGGTTGTTTGCTCTACAGATATTGAAAGGCGTTCGTATTCCACGTTGTCACCAGGGTTATAACGACGCGATTAGAGTAGAATTGCACGTATTCGTGGACGCGAGCGAACGAGCCTATGCCGCGGCAGCATATTGGCGTTCAGTGAACGGCATAGGGCAAGTAAATGTGTCGCTCGCGGCAGCGAAAGGGCGCGTTGCGCCTCTTAAAGTCACATCTATACCTAGACTTGAATTACAGGCTGCTGTGCTTGGCGGGCGACTAGCACGCTGCGTGGAAGAAGAGCACGATCGTCGCGCCGACCGTCGAGTCTTCTGGACCGACTCGCGCACTGTGCTAGCGTGGCTGCGCGCTGGCGCGCGCGCTTTCAAACCGTTCGTCGCGCACCGAGTAGCAGAATTAGAAGAAACCACCGAGCGAAGTGAATGGCGCTGGGTCCCCACCGCTCACAATGTCGCCGACGACTCGACTCGCGATACACCGGCTCACTTCACTGCAAGCCACCGCTGGTACGTCGGTCCTCCGTTTCTTTATGACAACGAAAACGCCTGGCCGCAGGAAACAGACTCACATCCCTACATCGACACGGGTGAGGAGCGTGTCATCATTGCTGCTGCGCTCAAACGGTCGACCTTGATAGAGGCGCTACCTAACGTCACACGTTTCTCTTCATGGCTACGACTCACCCGGGCCACGGCCCGCGTTCTTCAATTCATCAACCGACTTCGAGTTCACACCACAGCAGCTACCTGCAGACGCAATAAAGGCGCAAAGGTAGACGACCCGAACTGGACGGTGAAGCAACGGGAAGGTACGAGAAAGCGATCCGGAGCGCAGAGCCGCCTCAGCGTTACACCAACGGTCTACATACCCCTTGGCACACAGTACACACGTCAGGCCAAGCTCCTGTGGACACGTGCTATACAGGAAGAAAGTTTCACAAATGAATTGAGTCTTCTCACCGGCGGGAGAACGGTACCAGCTGACAGCCGTTTGAAGCGGTTATCTCTGACAGTCGACGAACACAAGATAATGAGAATACGCTCGCGCATCGCAGCAGCAGCTGAAATATCACAAGAAACACAGTCACCAGCAGTACTAGACGGCGATCATCGTTACTGCCGCTTGTACATAGACTGGATTCATCAAAAGTTACACCATAGTGGCGTGGAATGCATCGTGAACGAAATACGACAACGCTATTGGATTCTACGTTTAAGGCCGTCCGTCCGTGCAGTAATAAGGCTCTGCCAACCTTGTAGACTACGTCGAGCCGTGCCGCCAGAGCCACTAACCGGCGACTTACCACCCTGTCGACTGGCACACCATCAACGTCCGTTCACACACACAGGACTGGATTACTTCGGGCCACTATCCGTCACAGTAGCGAGACATCACGTCAGAAGCGCTATGTGGCATTGTTCACATGCCTAACTACGCGTGCTGTCCATTTAGAAGTTGCCGCCTCGCTATCAACAGATGCCGCTATACTCGCTTTGAGGCGTATGATGGCACGTCGTGGATGTCCTGAAGTTATTTGGAGTGATAACGGCACCAATTTCCACGGGGCAGACGCTGAGCTCCGTAAGGCCGCCCTAGAATCACTTCAACACGAAGCAGAGGTACGTCACATCAACTGGCGCTACATTCCACCAGGAGCGCCGTTCATGGGCGGAGCATGAGAAAGGCTGGTACGCACGGTAAAGGCCGCATTAAATGCTACACTTATCGATCGGCATCCGTATGAAGACGTGCTTCACACACTTCTGACAGAGGTAGAACACACGGTCAATTCCCGACCCTTAACCCATGTATCGGTTAACCCAGAAGACGAAGAAGCCTTGACGCCTAACCACTTTCTGCTCGGCGCGCCCTCTAAAGTCCCGTTGCCAGGGGTTTTCACAAGGCCGGATGAACTACGCCATTCACATTGGAGAGCGTCACAACGACTAGCGGACTTGTTTTGGCAACGATGGGTACGCGAAGTACTGCCTACGCTTCAAAACCGGCGGGAGCCGCATGGACGCGGCGACACGGTCAAGGTGGGCGATTTGGTTGTCGTAGTAGACCCAAACTTACCAAGAAACATATGGCCAAAGGGGAGAGTCGAACGCATGTACCCAGGTGCGGATGGTGTCGTAAGAGTCGTCGACGTCAAAACCAAGAGTGGTGTAATGCGCCGTCCTGTTAAACGTCTCGTCGTTAAACCAGTAGAAACTTAGTTGTCATCATGTATTGTATTGTAGACACTGATTTAGAGTAGAATAAGTTCTCATATTATGTGTCTCCTTTCTTGGCGTCACTTCAGGATTCTGCTATGAGAAGGAGTTTTTTTTTATTTCAAATTTGACTTAATATATAGCAGAGCAAGGATTCTGGAGTGACTACCCTTAACTTTATAATTATGTATTAATTGTTATAATTATGTATAAATGTGCGATATTGTTATCTTGTAATTCACTGAATTGTTAATTGCATTCTATTGTCAATATTGAGAAGTGTATACCAGTCACTAGTTGTATAAATTATGTACATTTTTGTATGTACACGGCGGGAGAAATGTGACTGATATACACTAGCGCCCCCTGTTATCGCGTGGCGGAAGCAGAGGAGGTTTATTTGTGATATTCACCACTAGAGGGCGCCAGCTTCAATGAACGGCTTACGCATAAGTATCGATTAACTGCTCGCTTCTCGACACAGGAGGCGCTGTTTTATCAATGAGTTATTGTAATATCATGAATGAATGTCGTAGTAGTCGCCTCTCGACACTAGAGGCAGCACTGTACAAACTGTTCGAATATTCTAGTAAGTTCTGGAACCGGATGTTGATTATAAACTTCCGCCCACATTTCAATTGTAGCTGTCTGTTCACTTCCAGATACGAAAGAGTGCACTAGTCCTGTAAGTCTTAACCGCGTTTTTAGATATAATTGTTGAACTGCAGCCATCCTTGCCCGAAATCAGTGAATGTAATAGTTTTAAAACCTGTGGATTTACCGACAATAAATCGTGTAGTAGTGTTTGCGTGTTTTTCATTCATTGCTACTAGATTAGTCCTCTGTCCTCAACACAATGTTTACCTAAAACTATGTTAGTAGTTAGTAAATAATCCAAAAATTTAATTTAATGATGATTAACTTAGACGATTCTAAAAATGAAGGAACGCATTGGGTAGCTTATGTAAAAGTATATGACTATTGTGAATATTTTGATAGCTATGGAAATTTAAAACCTCCATTAGAACTGGTACGATATTTTAAGAATTGTAAAGTTTCATATAACTACACAAGATATCAAAAATTTAATACTGTAAACTGTGGTCATTTATGTTTAAAATATCTAAGAACTTTTTGGAATAAAAATATATAAAATGAATGCTTTTATTTTATTTCATTCATTTGCAAGATGTCACTCACTTTGTCAATAACTGGAAACTCATCAATTTTATCTACATACTATCCTAATACGTTGCAACTCAATGGAGAATATGAGTGTGCTTTATTGCATTTTTCAACATTTAATTCTATACCAAATATTGATAAAAGTAATAACAAGTATTATTATGGCTCAAACGATGTTATTGAAATACCGGAAGGCACCTACGAATTGCAAGATATTTACGATTATTTAAAATCCGAAATAAAAGATGCCTCAATCAAATTACAATGTAATAACAATACTTTAAAAACTGTCATATACTGTTCAAAAGACATTAATTTTAAGAAAGAAAACTCTTTCAGTAGACTGTTAGGATTTGATAAGCAGGTTCTGAAAGCAAATAAATGGCATGTGTCACAGCATCCTGTCAACATTTTACCTACGACAGTGGTAAGGATCGAATGTGACATTGTGAGCGGCTCTTACATAAACGGTGAACCAAGTCACATAATTCACGAATTCGCACTCAACGTACCACCTGGATACAGAATCGTAGAAATCCCGAAGAACGCAATATATTTTCCAATCAATCGAAACAGCATAAGCTGCATACATATCCGACTACTAGATATAAACAATCGTTTAATTAATTTGCGTGGTGAAGAAGTGCAGCTGTATTTACATCTTAGAAGAAAAAATGATTGACTACAATAAATATGTGTCTCATCAAATTAAAAATACCAGTTCTACTCAAGCTGCCTACCAAATAAGACGTCGTTCTAAGAGCAAAATAAAATTAACTAAAGACAATAAGATATTTCTCAGAGCGATCGGATTGTTAAAATGAATATCTTAGACGTTTTATCCACTCCGACTTACGACAACAGTATAGAAGGAATCGAATTTCATTCGTACAAACCTTATGTAACGAGTTTCAACAGGAACGATGAAATACGCATACCTATCAACCAACAAGACTTGTACATACTACCATCAGCGAGCACTCTATATTTGGAAGGAACTATTATCGTTAGCAAAAAAGACACGAAGGACAAGGTTACTAGTGTCAATTTTACTAACAATGCCCTAATGTACTTGTTCCAAGATATTAGGTATGAGCTAAACGGAGTGGAGATTGATAAAATTGAAAATGCTGGAATAACTACAACTATGAAATCGCTCATATCAATGAATGAGAGTGAATCAAAGATGTCTAATGCCTGGGGTTGGAATATTGATGGTATAAAAAATATTAATGGGGGAAGATTTTCTGCCTCTATACCACTCCATAATATTTTAGGTTTCGCTGAAGATTTTAAAAAAGTCGTAATAAATAGTAGACACGAATTGGTATTGTTGCGAAGTAACACTAATTTGAATGCTGTAAAACTTAACACAGGAGAAATAGTGGATGACGTTCAGATCAACAAAATCATATGGCGTGTACCACATGTTAAAGTATCAGACAAAGAAAAAATTAGTTTGTTAAAACTATTAGAAAAAGATCGACCACTTCAAATCATACACAGGAACTGGGACCTCTACGAATATCCAGCTTTGCCTAAAACTACAAAGCATACCTGGTCTATCAAAACTTCATCCCAAATAGAAAAACCAAGATATATTATTATTGGTCTTCAGACAAATAGAAAGAGCAATGCAAGTTCTGACATGTCTCAGTTCGATCACTGCTATGTTCGTGACATTAAAGTGTACCTCAATTCAGTTTACTTCCCGTATGAAAACCTAAATGCGAGTTTTGCTAATAACAGAATCGCTTTATTATACGAGCAATATACCAGATTTCAACAGTCGTATTACGGACGTCGACCAGAGCCATTATTAAGCGAGAAACAATTTAAAGATTTGGCTCCGCTGTTCATCATTGATTGCTCTAGACAAGCTGATAACTTGAAGACCGGTCCAGTTGTAGATGTGAGAGTAGAAATCGAGACTGATTCGGAAATACCAGATCAAACCACAGCATACTGTCTCATTCTCAACGATTGCATTGTTGAATACAAACCTTTAAGTAACATCGTGAAGAAGATATCATGAAGCTGGATACCATCATCGTAGAAATCCAAGGATTTAAAGATTACAAAAATAATTTTATCGTGAAAGAAGTGGCGGTTGTAAATCAAGTCAAAGTCAAAGTCAAAGTCAAATCATTTATTTCAATTAGACCATTAAAAAGGCACTTTTGAACGTCATAATAAAAAAATATAAAGTTGATTCTAGTTGCCCATTCCAAAAGGTAGCTTCGTATGGAGAAGAATGGGCAAGAAACTCCATACTCACTCTTTTAAAAAAAAATGTGTACAATATTTTGCATTTACAGTTTTCAGTTATATAACTATACGTGAATACGGTGGACCTTGCATAAAAACACTATATTGAAGTATGTACAAAGTATTACAAGATAAAGAATGACAGCTAAGTTGTATACATAGATACATAGTGTTCACATATTATTATTTACAATTATTGTAAAAGTAGACAACCACATTTCAACAAACTATGAACCAGTGTGTGACCTAAAGCAAGAATTAAATATAATTTATATACTAAGTATAAATTAAGTAGTTTTAATTAGCAATCCGTTTGATTTCAAGAACATACACAGACGTTCCTGGTAAAACCGCCGCATTCATTCCATTCCCTTACTAAAGAAGAAAAGAAGCAAGTGAGGTGGTTAGAAAGAAATAGAGGAATTTACTGGAGTGAGGGCTACGTAGACTATAAAGAATTTCATCGCATCATTTTACCATATTTAGAAAATAAAAAAATTATTACGAAGGGTTTAGAAAAAATTCAGTGGATCAAAGACTTATGTGTTAACTGTGAAGTGATAGATATAGGTGAAAAAGGGTGCCCTAATTTTGCAACATTAAAAAAGAAATATTGTAAAAATGATACTGAATTTAACTGTGTAAATCATAGACTAAACTGTGCTTTGAATAATGCTATATGTATTAAGAAATGGTATTTTGATAATAATATGTCTATATTTAATCTATTTAAAATTAATGTTCATTAATCTATTTAAAATTATTTTGTAATGTTCAGTTAATAAAAAAATGATTATGTATATGAGGTTGTTTTATTTAATATAATCCGGGTAAACTACATAACAAACTTAAAATTAGCTCTAATAAAATGAATTTAATTGAGTAAGTATTCTATTAATTTTAAAATATTGAAAGCATAATTAAAACATAACATAATGAGAACACTTCTTTAGAGCTAATTTAAAGTGGGAGTATGTTTATAATGTTAATAAAAGATAATTTAAATTATAAATATATTATTTATTTAGTTTTCTCGTTAAAAACAATCACAAAACATTTACATTCACTTCAATTACAAACTAAATACACTTGGCCTTGTTATTTAATATTTTATGTATGTACATGAAACTTATTTACTATGAACTATGAGGTATTTGAGAATTTTAATACACTACTACATTATCAAATAAATTATTTTATTTCTTCTAACTTATTCTCTCTAATTACAATAAAACTTACACCTTCGATATTTTTTGTTTATATATATATTTTTTTTTTATTACATTAAACTTACATATTAACTAAAAACCTTAACTAAGAACCTAACTAAGGGCTTAAAGTTTTCTTATTATTTTATTTTTATTTACAGATTGTGATGATCTATGTGGAATCATTTTATTACACTAACAAATTAACAAATGAATTTATAATACCAATATTAAACTAATTATTTATTTCTACTGAATATACAACTAGGTAGATACATTTGTTACTTACTAATAATAATCATCACCACAAAGTTTCTTTGAAATTTTATGTATCAATGATTGTGTCTCTTCCATAACATTGTCCACCGGTTCACTCATACTACATATTGTGCACTTAATAACACGTTCTCATTGTCACTTGAACTTGCAGCACTTGCTTCTTGACGCTCACTGATGTCTAACACTTGTATCTGGATCAGTCGTAAACCTTTTTTCTTTTCGTTGTTTATAACGAACGACGATTGACTTATAGAATGTTCAGCAGGTGCCTTCCGTTTTAAACCCTCCCGTCTTGTTCTAGGCTTTTTGTTGGTTGGTTCAGGTCTTTGTTGCTCTGGGATATGCCAGCTTAAACTCGGAGTCGGAAAACCTTGACCGTATTGTGAGAAGTCAATAATATCTGGAGAATCGCACATTATTGATGATCTGAAACAAAGAAAATTATAATTATTAATAATTATATCAAACACATAAATAAGACATAATTTTATAAGTACATATACGCTTGTGCAATACTTACAATTTGTTTCGTTTTTAAGTGACGTGATGTGACCAGTCCGGCTGACTGCCTTGTGATGTATGTACTAATCATATTATTATGAAATGCAAACTCCATAAAACCTTGCGATGTGAATCAATTTCATGTTTCAACAAGTTCAATCTGATGAGCACCTGATCGGTGTTAAATTCTACACCGCGCGTGTGAACCTCGACTCATGAGTGCTTTGTCATCAAAACTGGACATTAGGTACATATTTAATCAAGTTGGAACCTGTATCGACACGCGGCGAGCGCTGTGTGCTTTGTCATCAGGTACAGAAATGAAACAGATGTATGTAATGAATATACACAATTTAATTTATTCAACTTTATACTTTGTAGGCACATAATAGATATATACCTACACTGTTTAGCTCTAACTAGTAAAAGGGATACCAAGAACACACACAATTTAGAATTGTATACATAATAAAACCAGGTTCAAAAGAAACTTCTATCGATACTATTTGAATTAAATTACACAGCAATACTACTTATTTCACATTTTAAAAGAGTAACAAACATCCATCCACCCACCCTTACAGACTTTTTATAATAGTAAGTAAGACAGTAGGTAGGTTGAAAAATTATCTAACTTTCCATTTAGGACGTCATAAGTTTTACCATTCACAATCAATAAAAAACATATTAAAATATGTATTACTTAAATATACTTGCGTTACCCCAGGCTAAAGTAGAAACTTTATCAAACGATAGCAATCGTTTATCATCATTGCTTGAAAGTGCTACTTTATTTAAGTCCTGAGTAAATATTTCGTGTTTTATTGATTTAAACAATACATTTTTTTTACGAATAACATTGCAATCATATAAAACATTTTTATAATCTAACATATTAAAATTTTTGGTAATACATTTTTTTGTACCTTTTGCCTTTTTAATTGTTTTGTTTAACGTTTTAATACAATAAAGCTTTGAGCGCAGTCCTACGAATTCTTTGATAATGTCACCACCCATTTCATCCTTAAACAGTCCTGGAACCTTCTTATTAATAATTGGTAAGTTATAGTCATTGTTACAGTCATAATTGCTGGTATCAAAATATTTTAGAAAATGGAGCTTAAAGTCTTTATAAACATCATTACTCTGTACATCATATACTAGACTATCTGTGTCAGTATAGCATAATTCTATTCGGTTACCATAAAAAGGTTTAATGATGGAGTAGTGAAAGTTGTACATGTGAGCCTTAGATAATTCTAATACTGCAAACCCTATGTAAATTGGTTTATCAAGTATAATACGCACAGGTTTCATTTGGATGGCTACTAGATCATCAGAAAATACAGAGACGCTATGAAAATATGGGCTGGCTATCAATTTTTCAGCACAAGTAGTCTTTTTTGTTTTATTGTTCGAGTCACACCACTTGTTTACTAACTTAACGTCTATTCGGTGTTCATTATTTTCTAGAGTCTTTCCAAAAATACTATTATTCAATAATTTGAAAAAGTCTTGTTCAAACGTTGACTCTGCTTTTTGACGTAACTGGGTGTTAATATCAATATATTGCTTTAAAAAACTACTTTGTTTAAATATAATAGCGCGATGGATTCTTCTCAATACTAAACCGTGCTGTAAACATTTTTTTAAATGTACGTAATGAATAACATAGTAATATTTATCATACAAATTTGGTATTAGCTTTTTATTCTTACCACCCGGTGGTAAGCATTTTTCTGGACAAAAGGGAAAGTCATTGTGTTCCATGTGCAAATTCTCCGGATATATTAAATCAACTTCAAGGATGTAACCGTTTTCTGCAGTATCACTAATTTCTGCTAAGTTCAATTGTAAAAAATCTATTTCTTGTCTATTCATAAATCTAAAATCCGAATAGGGTAAGGATTGACACATGCTATAACCGTATAAATTGTTACAATCTAAATAAATGATAAATGAATTAGGACGGGCTGGATCATAAGTATCTAAATATTTATGATTGGCTTTGACATGTCTTTTGGAACACATACAAACACCTCCTCGAATACCTTTTTGTATCATTCTAAAAATTTCAACATCACTAATCAATTCTAATTGAACTCCTGTTTTTAAAAGCATTGCATCAAAAGATAGACTTGGTGCTGTAAGATAAAACGCGGGATCGAGATTGTAATGTAGTTTACAAGTTTTTCGAAAATTTTCAAATACATCTGTTAACAACAAAACATCTGTTTTGAGATACAAATCTGTGTACATACCCATGTTTTGAATATTAAATACTGACCAAACAGACCGAGCGTGTTCATAGTCTTCGTCGGTAATTGCCTCATTTGTTAAATAGTTAAAAAAATATTTTTTTGAGGGTAAACACGTTTCTTCATAACGTTCCCATTGAGACATATAGTCATATGGATACACTCCTTTACGAGTGAGTAGGATAAATTGTTTTTTATTAGGGAAATAAGATTTTAATTGTTTAAAGTCTTGTTTTTTCATTGTACTAACCAACTTTTCTAAGCTAGTTCCTAAAAACTTGAAAGAATCTACAAACCGAACTTGGATGCTTTCCCCGGTAGCAATCGGAATAAACTTAGTGAACGAAATATAGTTTTCTTTTGTTTTAGGTATCACTTTTATAGATCCAGGAGCTTCACCTAATTCTTTTATGAAAAGATGGCAATCGTATCCAGACAAATTATGAAAAACTGGCAAAAATGATGGTAGTTTGTATTGTATGTTACAATAACTATGAGCTGCGCCGCGATACTTACCAGTCAAGTGACAATGATCGCGAACCCTATCGCCGAACAAGAAGTGTTCACAAATATGACAGGTCAACGCGTTTTCAAAGTCGCGAGCATTTTCATTTGAATAAATCATAGGAACATTATTTTTTACAATATCGTAAATTTTTTGTGTATCTTTATAGATAGACTTCACAAAATTTGATACACAATCCGAACCGCGATAAGAAACGTAACGATTGTGGTTTTCGTCTAGCGTACACGTAATATGATAAGCGAAAGCTATAGGCACATGTCGCTGTCGCGTTACAGTACTCGCCTTAACGGGGTCAGGGTCACAAGATTCATACCGTTCTAGCATTGTTTCAAAATCTGCGTATATAACAAATGGAACAATTTGCTTTCTATTATAATTTTTAAACTGTATGAAAGAACCCTTTGGAGGTAGTTCAGTGACAACACCTCCACAACTATGTGAACTAAGATCATCGCATGAATTAAAAAACATTAAACAAGCATCACAAAAGTACAGTTTACTGTGGTGTTTTGTTATTTGATTTTTAACAAGTCGCGGCAAGTCTTTAATGAGACAGTAATGTGACAAATTATCTCTTTCTAAATAAAGTAAATGAATCACCTTTCCGTTCAAGGCTTTTGGTTTGTAAAACGGTCCTACGACGGTATTATTTTTTAAACCATAAATGTAAATGCAAATTTCGGGGTTATTCACTTCGAACCGCGCAATATCTGAGAAATTCACTGGAAATGACATATCCTTTACATTTAACACGTTACGAAAATCAGGGTAAGAAGATACTCTTTCAGGATGACTTTTAGCTGGATATAAAGCAGCAACAACAGACCACAAAAAACAATACTCGTCATTATTGTGGATATTAACACATGCTCTTTTCGATTTTATTGCAGAAGGCAATTCGATAAAGCCTGAACCATGCAACGGTTGATATTTGTTAACATTGACTTCCAAATGAGGACTGCTCAAGAACGTCCATCCACTGTCTCGGTCCTGAAATTCTTCTATCTTTTTTGATAAAATGTTTTTTACTTGAGTTAATAATGAATCAATTTCATAATTCTGATGCAGAGTAAAGTTTTTTGTGGCAAATGATTTCATCTCCTGAGAATCATTTTTAAACATTAAAAATAAAGCAAAAAATTCGAAATTAACTTTTAGACAAGTATGTTCTTTAAGAGAAATATTAATTAACGTTTTAATTTTGTCCCAAATATTAATAAGAAATGGTTGTAGAGAACTATTCTCAGACGGAGCGACAATTCTATAAGAAGCTATACGATTACGAAATGCAAAATGTATTATTTCAACACCTTCGCAAAAATGCGAAATAGTTTTGTTTTTATGATTAGTACTACGTAGGTGACCTGTCCAGTGACTGCGCTCAACAGATGTGTTACAAACAGTACAGAACGGCATTTTAAAATATAATAGTTTTAAACTTACTATTAGATGTTGCAATGTATTATTTTTACGATTATGATTTACGATCGCAGAAATACAAAAACATCTGGTGCCCCAACAACTTAAATATTTATTTTAAACTAATATTATCGCTATAAAAGACAGGCTCAGAGTTATCAAAAAACTCATAAGTCCGTCTCATAAAAACTTGTAACCCGTCCCACTGCGGCGTGTTCCGGTTAAGCTGCACTTTTAGTGCCACCGAGGCTTTCTTCCACCGCTCCTCTTTTGGGGTGGAGGCAACTTCAGCCTTGTTGTAGACTTTAACCTCCACGTAGAAGTCCCCGGATACGTCTGCCGTTCGCCGCACTTTACCGTTGGCAACACGGCTGATGAGTGACGAACCGAAGTCCGCAACTGAGGTTTTGGTGGGGACATAGTCCTCCAAACCAAAGAGGTCCGAGCTCAAGCTGCGCCTTTTACTGTAAACAATTTAACACATTATTTATTACATTTATTTTTTAATATTGACAAATTGATGGTGTATTACTCCTCTGTTGAGCCCTACGGGGATAGAAAGCATGATGTTCTGTTATAATAATTTAAATATCTCATGAACTAACTGTAAACATTCCTACAAGGAATATAATTGGAAATTGATTTCAGAGCTCTCTTCGTTGCAGTTCTAAATCCACTAACCAACGTTTATCGGTGTATAACATTTTAATTGACATAACATACACAACAAGCACCTAAAGGTAAAAGCAGTAACACAAAATTACCTTGACTTCGGTACGGACGGTGTGGTGCTCTCGGAAGCTTTGCGCTTCGACACCTTCTTCTTTGGTTGCGGCTTCGGCTCGGCTACAGTTGCGGACTGTGACCGGTATTCTGAATCGGAGTCAGACCTGAAATGGAACACATAAAGATTAATTTTGTAACTAATAACTATGACTTAAGTTTCGGTAATTGACAATAACGCACCGCGGCAACAAATAAGGTTCATAATAGCGATACGTTTGATGTTAGTTGAATCGGATAACCACAAAATAACATTAATTTCGAAGTTTTCTTTACATTGTGAGAAAAACACATGGCTCAGTGGAATAATTTATAGACATGTCTTTAGTTCATGAAATTACATAAAATTATATGGTTTACGCTCAAAATTCTAACATCTATGCGATGAAATTAAGGCTAACCAATACACCAGCCGGCAGGCAGGAACCAGGTCCGTAGCTGGGTAGCGATTAGTACATTAGTAAATTCAGTAAAATTAGTAGTACTTACTTACTTACATTTTATATAGTTGAAGGTAACCGGTGGTTATCACTGGAAGATACTGGAGCGAATGTAATATTATGATCAAAATTGATTGATTTTATACATAAAAAATACCATTTCAGCAATATTTATCCCATTACAAAATTAAACCTTAACTACATATATTGACAGTTGTATGACTAATTTATGTTACTTACGTCTAATTAAACCGTAGTGATTGAAAATCACTTCCGTCTAATTGCAATTTTATCGTGAGAAATGAAATATAAAACCAGCTTTTTTCGCTCGCCGACAAAGATGACACATGACGCTTATGATTAATACATTAATATATAATAAAGTATGTATGTTTGTTGTATAAAATGTGATGTAAAACTTCGCCTGATATCACACATGTGAACTAAAAAATAAAAATCACTTTTTTGACGGAAGAGAGCTGAAAGAAAATCATCCTGAAAACATTTTTTGTGTAGAATAATCCATGTAAACAAACTTGCGGCAAAAAGTTAACCACTTATATGCTACAGTAAAACTTGACATTATCGTAAATAAGTAATATCATCTAACGACTAAAACGAACTTTTTATTATCGATTCATGCATAAGTTCAGTAGGTAGGTACTAGTATTAAGATTCATCTTTCAAACAAATCCTAGATTGTTAAAGAACTATCAATGTATTTTGAAACATTTTATGTTTTCTTATATGTTTTTATGCTTGTTCAGTATGTATTAACCAAAAACTTGTATGTCTGGTGTAAACTGTAAGTATAGGTTGGTTATTTATAAATAAATATAGCAAATAAACAATATAAAATAATTAGCAAAGTTTTCAAAGGAACATCCTCTATTTGAATGAATTGCATTGATTATGAAGTTCTATAAAATACCAATTTTAATCAGAGACTGCAACATGCACAGCGATCATCTTACAGCTAAATTGTTGAATACATGGGAATGACTCAAACATATACCTGGTACAACAAAGTTCGAACACTACAAATTTACATAATGCAATTTTGCAGTCTTTGCGATTGTAAAGAATCACGTACACTTATACTGTGAAGCTTAACACGGTCGCCGATCCGACGCCGTCGTCCGGCGGTTTAAAAGGAGTATGGTACAATAGATGATCACGGGACGGCACACGAACCGTTTCGATGGCAATTGTATAAGTGTGCGATGATCTTAATCAAGCGCAACGCAGAGTCGCAGAGTAACAACAGAACATTTCAGAGCTACCAGTAGTTGTTTGTTAACGTGTGAGGTAGCGTTAGCTGTATGAATTAATTAAATTAAAATTCAGATGTCCTTGGTGCCCAATCTGGGGTCATAGAAATAGAATGTACGTGTGTCTGAAGATGCATAATATTTCTTGCTCTGTGAAGAGACATGAGACAATCTGTCCCAAATTTTAGTTTATTTGTTAACATGTAAGCTAGTGTCAACTGTATGAGTTAATTAAATTAAAATTTGGATGTCCTTGGTGCCCAATCTGGGGTCATAGAAATAGAATGTACGTGTGTCTGAAGATGCATAATATTTCTTGCTCTGTGAAGAGACATGAGACAATCTGTCCCAAATTTTAGTTTATTTGTTAACATGTAAGCTAGTGTCAACTGTATGAGTTAATTAAATTAAAATTTGGATGTCCTTGGTGCCCAATCTGGGTCATAGAAAAAGAATGTGTGTGTACCTGTAGGTGCATGCTATTTTTTACTCTGTGAAGAGACATGAGACAATCTGTCCCAAAATTTTAGTTTACTATATTCGTAAAGTTCCATTAGTAAACGAAATATGTGTCAAACTGACTGACTTTTTTCTCGTGTGGAATAGGCGCCAAACCAGTATTAACGCAAACGCAAATTCAGTCGAAGTGAGACGTAGGAACGGTATGTAATAAAACGGAATTGTTGAAAGGCGCCCACTCCGTAGGATATTATTGGGCATCTCACCACACCGTGAGTGACTGAGACGAACGGAGTGAGTCGATGGAACGGAAGGTGGGGTGAGTTGCCCAATAATATACTACTGTCGCTTTCCCCTGTTCTTAACTTGATTAAATATGCCGCTATGGCAAACCTTCCTTTACGCTTGTTTGACAAGCTGGGGACTTCAGCAAGTAATTGGTTAAATTGTACTTTTGTTATCCCAAGATAATAATGCACTATATGTTCTGGGATTTCATCTATATTTTGAAAATCTAAATGTTTATACATATTCTGCTGCAGCAAAAAAGCAAACTCTTCGATGTGGGATGAACTAAAAGTTTGTATTGGGTTTGCTGTAAAGTCTCCTAACAAGTCCCATGAGTTGCTTGTTAAATGGTAATTGCAAATTCTGCATTGTGCGGGTACATAATATTTAAAATCACAGAAAAGTCTTACTCTGAGTGATGCTGGAACGGCAAGGCGATCAGTATTTGTACATCCAGGGAAAAAGCAGCAGCGCTGAGAGTCAGGTGCTCTTACATAATTTGGTAAAAATATCTCTTGCCCTTGAGATGAATTTTGTGTTGACTCAGTTGCTTCAGTACGTGTAGTGTCAAGGTCTACAGTCTCTCCATCTAAATCCACTGACTGGTTACTAGAACTGATAGAACGTGAACGTGAAATTGCTCTACCACTTCTTTACCAGCAAGGGTGGCAGATGCGAGATGAGCTCAGCAACTGAAACAAAGTAATTAATATATTATCTTCTGTCTTTTAGGTGCAGCTACCAGTCAGCTTAAGATGTGTACTTTTATTTATTTATTTTTTAATAATGTTTGTCGAGGGAGGGAATGAAGCTATATATCTTATGGCCAAATACTCAAACGCTATTCAATGTTAAGATGCCGTTAAGTCTCGTACTGCCACAGTCAATTTGTTGAGTATTTAGACATAAATCTAGTAAATAAGAGCACTGCAGGCAAGACCATTGAATGATTAAATGAAGTTATAAATCTAAATATTTCACACCATAAACTGAAATATAAAAACGATTTATTTGAAACCTTACCTGACGTGGAGCAATTTGTCTAGAAATGTTTTCCCTTATTTGATTTCCTCGTGGAGAATCCTGAGACAGCAGGTGATTTCGTAGTCTATGTAATGAGCGACCACAGCCAACACAAATGAGTCGAGCAGTAGAAGGTGAGACACTTTCTGATGAACGTCTTATTTCATTCCATGCTTCTGTCCAACATGAATGGCAAACAAAGTCATTGCTAGAAATATGCACCTGAAAATGAAATTGATTATTTCATATTAATTTCACAGTAAATGGTGAGAAAGAATGAAATGGGTAGCATAAAAAGAATATAATTATTTATGTCGTAAGATTTTGTTAGTTTCTCGAAGTATTTACCTATTAAAAAATATTTTTTACGAAGCATGAAGCATGAAGCATTTCATAATAAATGAAATGACTATTATTAATTACTAAAAGTTTGCATATGTATGTATTTAAAATGTATTTGTGTATGTATATAAGCTGTCTGACACCCATAGTACAGGGTCTCCCTAGTTTGGGGTAGTTTGGGGGGGTAAAAATAAAAACATTTAAAAATATAAAAATTAGTAGCCCACCGATATCGGGAACAGGGTCCAAGCTACCGGTGGTCAGGGCTCATGAGAGAGAAATCTCCTGACTATACTATTATTATTATTATAGATACTGGCTGTTGTTATGTTATCATGGTTTTCTAAAGGATTAATGTAGATAAGTAATGTAGTAGTCTAAGCTTACCTGTTGTGGAAGAACCCATCGCTGTATAATAGATCGAACTTCAACAATTTCTAATTGATGAGATCGCAAGCACCTCATATCCACTCTACAAATCGCACAGCGATCGTTACTAGCGCCTGTAAATCCCTGCGACGACGTACTGGGGACAGCATAGCTGCTCGAGCGAGAGTCCGTATGCGGGTGAGGTTGATCCGAGTCCATTGTCGTAAAAAAGGTCACCAAAGCACAAACCACGGCAAAAGAAAACTACAATACACCACAATATTCTATTCTCTTTAAGTAAAATAGAAATCAAAGTGTAAAATAGTGAGCGCGCTTATTGAGTAGATCGTCAAATCAAATACAAGAAGAATACGTCATCACCCGTCAAAGGATAATGTTGCCATATTTTGAAAAATAATCGATTAGTTGTATCGATTTTTGGTCTCGTTTAATTTATTTTTTATCAAACCACGGTAAAGCCATAAAGAATACAGTGATTTTACCATTCTATGTTTATATATGTGTAAACTATTGGATCTGTAGTCTGAGGTGTAATTGGTGCATAATTGATCTGTTATTTAAAGTGTAAAGTCGAGTATGTTTCGTTCAGAAACTCAAAATGTCCGTGACAGCAGAAAAACTTTTTGCTAACCATAGTAATACATAAAATCAGTTCAAAAAACTCCAACATATGTTTTGCAACTTTATAAGCGCTTCCTAAAGTTATAGGCATAAAATAGGTACTCAAGTAGTGTATTTAATGCCATTCTATTGTATGTAATTTAGATTTCAAGTTTTTTTTTTTGTTATTTTTGTTTTAAACCAATAAATTATATATGAGCTTAACTGCCTAATTAACAGACACAATAGTTTAACAATTGACGCGAATCTCCTGGAGATTTCGTTACAGATAAGAGGATTATCATTAATAGGGAATATTACGCGAAACTCGGCGCAGAGGGCGCCACTAGCACATCCCGTAAATCATAACCTCGTATTCTTGTAATATTATGTTATTAATTGTAATATCTAGGTATTTTGTGAAAATATTATCAAAGTTTTAATTAATCTTACTTACCTAACTGTACTTTAACCATATTAAGGCGTTCTACGACCATTTGAAAGTGGATTCTAGGTTATGCTTAGAATAAAATAATATTTGGTTGTCTTACATGATAAATGTGAACGTTATTCTGTAAATGCGACTATCTCACCTGAATACTTAACCTGAACATATTTTAGAGTGATTTTTAGCTGCTTCCCAAAGTTTTCGAACATTTTCTTCTTTTTAAAATGAATAATTCCCTTCATTTCTTCATCAAAATACACAGCACTGATACATTATTGTATAATATAACACACTTACCAATGTTGTACTCAATTAAAGGCAGAATTTCACGTTTTGAACGACTCGTCGATAAACTGTTTACGGACTATGCTAGTGCTGCACTCTGGTTCCAGAACATTGCAGTAATGTCCCCTATTAATCCGTAATCCATTAGATTTATTAAATAAATGAATTGACATAAATTGACCATACAATGGCAACCCTAAACTACACGTTAAAATGGCTGTCGTGTTGATAATAAGTTAAATTACTTATTAATTTGTCGTGATTACGTAGACTTATTTGGATAGGTAGCATTAATCGGATAATTCCTATTTAAAAAGTTATATTTTTTTATTATCTTTCAAAAGGTGGCTGGTGGCGGCCGATTCTTGGCATTGTCCTTTGTTGAGATGGCATTTTTCTTTACTTAAATTCGATTAATTTACATGAAAAATCACATTCGCTCCAGAGATTTCAAGTGACAAGTTCCGCTTAAGTTCATTACGAATATTTCCATAAAATGTACGTAAGTATTTTAAAAATAATTATTTTAATATTCAGTGTCCTTGTATTTTATAAGTCCAGTGTCAAATTGTTCTGATCTTTTATACAGCATTTTTTTTATTTGAATTGTTGTGTGCTCGATTACAGGTCTGACTCCGAATCTGAGTACCGTCGCGCACCTGAGGCTGCAAAAGTGCAGGCAAAAAAGAAATCATCGAAGCGTAAAGCTTCTGACAGTACCTCTACCTCGCAATCAGAATCGAAATCAAGGTAATTTCTATTATTGCTTGTCTTTAGGAGTGTTATACGTTAGTAGCGGATTCATTTTATATGTAAAACCAGGAACACTAAAATCCTTTTATGATTCATAATCCTTATTCCATTGGTTCTTTTTTGTTAGTACGTCTTCAAGGTGCTGTTATTGTAATGATAAGATACTTATATTATTTTATTTTTTTACAGTAAAAAACAACAACATACCTCGGACCTCTTCGGCCTAGAAGATACCGAGCATCGCGCACCGGCAACCTCCAGCGAGGACCTCACGTCGTCACTCGTGAGTCGAGTTGCTGACGGGAAGTTGCGGCGGACGGCGAACGTAGAGGGTGACTTTTACGTGGAGGTAAAAGTTTATAATAAAACCGATGCGGCGTCCACGTCTCCACTTGAGCGGTGGAAAAAATCTTTAGTAGCACTCAAAGTGCAATTAAATAAAGAATTTCCGCAGTGGGACGCACTGCAGACATTTATGAGACGGGCTCATGTAATTTTCCGAGATTCGGAGCCCGTGTTTTACAGTGATAATATAAATATAAAATAATATAATTATTATTTTATATTTTGGTTATCAGTTACTGTTTATCCCTAAGGCTGGGACCTTTAACTTTTTTATTAATATTTAGGGTAACTTTGGGACTTTGGGACACCATGACTTCATTACAATTATAAGTGTTTACCTTATTATAAGAAAACTTTGATCATTTGTACAATGAATTGAATTCAATTGTATCTTTTTGTTTGTGTCGTTAATCTAAAACTTGTTCTATTTTACGTTGACATTAGGTCTAATAATACACAAAAATGCCTTTCTGTACTGTTTGCAATACATCCGTTGAGCGCAGTCAGTGGATAGGTCACCTACGCAGTACTAATCATAAAAACAGAAATATTTCGCACTTTTGCGTAGGTGTTGAAATAATACATGCTGCATTTCGTAATCGTATAGCTTCGTATAGAATTGCCGATCCGTCTGATAATTACTCTCCAAAATCATTTTTAAATATTGCTCAAGACAAAATTAAAACGTTAATTGATATGTCCCTCGAAGAACACACTAGTCTAAAAGTTAATTTCGAATATTTTGCTATGTTTTTGATGGTTAAAAATGATTGTCAAGAAATGAAATCATTTTCCACAAAAAATTTTACTTTGCATCAGAATTATGAATTTACATCATTATTGTCTCAAGTTAAAAATACTTTAGCAAAAAAGATAGAAGAATTTCAAGACCGTGACAGTGGATGGACGTTCTTGTATTGTTCTTATTTGGAAGTCAATGTCAACAAATATCAACCTTTGCGTGGCTCGGGCTTTATCGAATTGCCTGCTGCTATAAAATCGAAAAAAGCATGCGTTAATATACGCAATAACGATGAATATTGTTTTTTATGGTCAGTAGTTGCTGCTTTATATCCAGCTATAAGCCATCCTGAAAGAGTATCATCTTACCCTGATTTTCGAAACGTGTTAAATGTAAACGACATATCATTTCCATTAAGTTTCTCGGATGTTGCGCGGTTTGAATTAAATAACCCTAATTTTTGTATTTACATTTATGGTTTAAAAAATAATATCGTCACGGGACCGCTGTACAAACCAAAAACCTTGAAAGGAAAGGTAATTCATTTACTTTACTTAGAAAAGGACGATTTGTCACATTACTGTTTCATTAAGGACTTGCCGCGACTTGTTAAGAGTCAAATATCAAAACACCACGGGAAACTTTACTTTTGTGATGATTGTTTATTGTTTTTTAATTCAAATGATGATCTTAGTTCGCACAGTTGTGGAGGCGTTGCCACTGAACTACCACCAAAAGGTTCCTTTATACAGTTTAAAAATTATAATAGAAAGCAAATTGTGCCATTTGTTATATATTCAAATTTTGAAACAATGCTTGAACGGTACGAATCTTGTGACCCTGATCCAACTAAAGCGAGCACTGTAACACGACAGCGACACGTGCCAGTAGCTTACGCTTGTCATATTACGTGTGCGATAGACGAACGCTACAATCGTTACGTTTCATATCGCGGTGCGGATTGTGTACCAAATTTTGTAAAGTCTATCTATAAAGATGCGAAAAAAAAAAAAATTTTAAAAAATAATGTTCCTATGATTTACACCGACGATAATGCTCGCGACTTTGAAAAGGCGCTAACATGTCACATTTGCGAGCACTTCTTATTCGATGATAGAGTTCGTGATCATTGCCATTTAACGGGTAAATATCGCGGTGCAGCTCACAGCTATTGTAACTTACAATTTAAATTACCTAAATTTTTGCCCGTATTTTTTCATAATTTATCTGGTTATGATTGCCACCTTGTCATAAAAGAATTAGGTGAAGCTCCTGGATCTATTAAAGTAATACCTAAAACAAAAGAAAACTATATTTCATTTACAAAGTTCATTCCGATTTCCTCCGAGGAAAGCATACAGGTCCGGTTTGTAGATTCTTTTAAGTTTTTAGGAACCAGCTCAGAAAAGTTGGTCAGTACAATGAAAAAACATGAGTTTCAACAATTAAAATCTTATTTTCCTGACAGAAACGAATTTGACCTACTTACCCGTAAAGGAGTATATCCGTATGACTATATGTGTCAATGGGAACGTTATGAAGATACGTGTTTGCCTTCTAAAAAATGCTTTTATAACTCTTTAAGTGATAACCCCATTTCCGACGAAGATTATGCACATGCTTGGTCCGTTTGGTCTGTATTTAATATCCAAAATATGGGTATGTATACAAATTTATATCTTAAAACCGACGTTCTATTGTTAACAGATATATTTGAAAATTTTCGTAAAACTTGTAAACGACACTATAATCTGGATCCCGCATTTTATCTCACAGCACCAAGTTTATCTTTTGATGCAAAGCTTTTAAAAACAGGAGTTCAATTAGAATTGATAAGTGATGTTGAAATTTTTAGAATGATACAAAAAGGTATTCGTGGAGGTGTTTGTATGTGTTCCAAAAGGCATGTTAAAGCCAATAATAAATATTTGGACACTTACGATCCATCCCATCCAGATTCATTTATCATTTATTTAGACTGTAACAATTTATACGGTTATAGTATGTGTCAATCTCTACCTTATTCCGACTTTAGATTAATGAATAGACAAGAAATAGAACTTTTAAAATTAAACTTGACTGACATCAGTGATACTGCGGAAAATGGTTACATTCTTGAAGTAGATCTAATATATCCAAAGAATTTGCACATTGAACACAATGACTTTCCATTTTGCCCAGAAAAATGTTTACCACCTGGTGGTAAGAATAGAAAACTAATACCCAATTTGTATGTTAAATATCACTATGTTATTCATTACGTACATTTAAAAAAATGCTTACAGCATGGCTTAGTATTGAGAAAAATCCATCGTGCTATTACAATTAAGCAAAGTGGTTTTTTAAAGCAATATATTGATATTAATACTCAGTTACGACAAAAAGCAGAGTCAACGTTTGAACAAGATTTTTTTAAATTATTAAACAATAGTATTTTTGGAAAGACGTTAGAAAATAATGAAAATCGAATAGATGTGAAATTAGTAAACAAGTGGTGTGACTTAAGCAATAAAACAAAAAAGGTTACGTGTGCTGAAAAATTAATAGCCAACCCATATTTTCATAGCGCCTCTGTATTTTCTGATGATCTAGTGGCAATTCAAATGAAGCCTTCGCGTGTTATTCTTAATAAACCGATATACATAGGGTTTACAGTATTAGAATTATCTAAGGCTCACATGTATGATTTCCACTATTCGATTATAAAACCTTTTTATGGTAACCGAATTGAATTGTGCTATACTGACACAGATAGTCTTGTTTATGATGTACAGAGTAATGACGTGTATAAAGATTTCAAGGTCCGTTTTCTAAATTATTTAGATACAAGCAACTACGATATAAACAACGAATTTAACCTGCCAATTATCAATAAGAAGATTCCAGGTCTGTTTAAGGACGAAATGGGTGGTAAAATTATCCAAGAGTTCGTAGGACTGCGCTCAAAATTGTATTGTATTAAAACTTTAAATAAAACAATAAAAAAAGCAAAAGGCACAAGAAAAAATGTTACAGCAAATTTAAATATGATAGATTATAAAAATGTTTTGTACAACTGCGATGTCATTCGCAAAAAAAATATACTATTTAAGTCTATAAAACATGAAATATTCACCCAGGATGTAAATAAAGTAGCACTTTCAAGTAATGACGATAAACGGTTGCTATGCGCTGATAAGGTATCTACTTTAGCCTGGGGTAATACCACTATATTAATGTAATCCATTACTATAATTTAACTAAAACAGATAAGTACACTATATCATGTATTTTATTGATTGTAAAAATGTAACTGTCTGTAATGTAAGTATGTTAAGAAATATTAGATAATATGTACAGACGCCAGCACATCAAGCTGCCCCAATCTGTCAAATTTCTTTAATAGATTTTCAACTTTATTACAAAGCATAAGATATCATTTAGATTATGAAACTTTGACAGTTTGGGATAGCTTGATTTGCTGGCGTCTGTACAACAAAGCAAATAGTATGTACCTATGTAGGTATATTCCGTTTGTTTCTACTTAACATAAGTTGTAATCAATCTTGACTATTCTTGACACATCTCATAATCGAAAAATGAATTATAAAAAAATACAACTGAGTTTGTCAAAATCAATTGATAGCATGGTGTATTCTAAATGTCTCAAATAGGTAGGTAATTACTTATAGAAAATAATGTTAGTTTAACTGTTAAACTTAACCACTTACCTACAGTAGGTATATTAGGTGACTGGTAATTAATGACCGGTAGCAAAAAGGGAGATTCTACTCAGCAAATACAATAACTATTTCTATGGGATCTCTGTCGAAATCTCAAATAAATATTTCGCGTTCCCAAGAATCTCCCCTTTTTCTATCGGTCCCTAATTACCAGTCACCCTATGTAAGTTTAAATGAGGTTTGTAGTTTCAAGTGCGGAGAAGTCCAAAATTTTAAATGGTACTAGGTTCTTGTAATTTAGGGCTTTCCACATTTGTAATTACACCCTCATACTTATTACTTAGTAATATTTAGTAATTATTCAATTATAAATTAGGATAATTGTATCCTTAATAATTAGGTATAAGTTTTCTTTTCTTTTGTTTATACTCAATATATATTTTTTGTTCATATTAAGTAAATAAATAAACCTATTCTATGTAAATTTAGGTCTTTAATTTCTATACCCATTGACAACCCGATAAGACATTCCAAGCCCTGGCGCGAACGTGGCGGTGTGAAATATAATAGGTAGGTAATTATTATTGTTGGTACTCCAAATATAATGTAATGTTTAGATATTATCGACGATAAACCAACTTAACATTCCAAGACCCTGTAATAGGTATAATGCCTGTCCAATATATCTATGTGATGCACATTGTATACATTCTTTGCTGCACGAACAGGTTAAGTACAAGCTTCAACTTGTTGAAACGTGAAATTGATTTATTTAAAAAAGTAATGTAATAGGTTTTATACCTATGCATACCTACATTACCTACATACTTTCAATACCATTTCTGATGACAAAACGCGCGCCCGGGCGGCGCCGCGGCGCGGCGGCGCGCCTCATTGAGATATATGATACTTATCAGGTGTTCACGCTGTCCACCACAAGGATACAGGTTCAAACTTGTCGAATTTAATATGAAATTGATTCGCAATATATTGTACAGGTTCTGGTTACACTATAACATTCCTCCATCATAAATAATATTACTACTCTGTCGACTCATTACATTACGCAGTCACTTGTTGGAGTGGTCACATCAGTTCAAAGCAAATAATTCGTAAGTATTATTCTGTTCTGTGTATCTTCAAAATTTTCCTTTTTTGTTATAAAATTAAATAATAAATATTAATGTTTATTTGTTTCAGATCATCAATAATGTCGGATTCGCCGGATATTGTCTTCTCCCAATACGGTCAAGGTTTCCCGACTCCGAGTTTAAGTTGGCATATCCCAGAAGCACAACACGGGTCTGCCAACAAGAAGTCTAGAGCAAGACGGGAGTGCCAAAAACGGAAATCATCTGAGCAGTCAGCGTATCAATCGTACGTCGTAAACAATGAAAAGAAAAAAGGTTTACGACTTATACAAGTGAAAGTTTTGGATATCAGTGAAAATCAAGAGCCTGCAAGTGACAATGACGAGGTGATCGTGTTAAGTGCGCAGTATGTAGTCAGTGAACCAGTGGACAATGTTATGGACGAAACACTATCGTTAATTAACAAAATATCCAAAAAACTATGTGATGAAGGTTATTAGTGATTATTAATAAGTACCTACCTAAGTGTTTTAGCATAAGTAGTGATGTAATGTAAGTTAAGTTAATGGCAAGTTATTTTTTTTTTTCTTATTTTCTGTAAGTATTTAAAAATAGTTCCTAAGTTATTGTGTTAGTTTTATATACTTAAGTAATAAAATATCAAATAGTTATAAGTTTTATTGTAGGAATTCATGTTGAAATAAATAATACATAAAGTAGGTATAGGTTAGAAAGATAAAATACTTAATTTAATGTTATAATTAATTGTAAATTGGCAAATATGTTAAATGTAATTAAATAATTTTCTTTCTTATTGTAGAATAAAAATTAGACATCACAAAATATTTGTAAATAGATAAATAAATGTTTTATGTGTAAGAATAAAAATAACTAAATAAAAATAACTATAAGTATGTTTAAAATTGTAATTCAAGTAGAAATAAATATTTCCTTTCTATTCTAGATAAATTTAATATCACAATTTTGTAGATAGGTAGGTAAATGATGTATGTATAAATAAAATAATCATCAAACTAAGTATTATAAGTTTGTTGTTGTAATTAATGTTGATGTATTATAAAGAGTAAATAAAATTTTTTTGTCATTTAAACTACATATGTTTTATTTTACATTACATTGCTTGAACTTTAAATTATCTGTAGTAAAATTTTATTATGCTTAGCTTACTATTAGTTCCCAGTTCTTATTAATTGTTATCAGAACATTGTATAAAATTATTAAATTTACTTACATTACTTATTTTGCTATGGCTAATTTAGAGCTTCATATAATAATTATATGAATCATTGTTAGTTAGTAGTAGTGGTATGTTTAAATAAACAAGCACAAGTAGGTAAATAGAATTTTTATTAACAAAATAAATTAAATACAGACATGTTATTATCAAAATACCATTTCTTAATACATATAGCATTATTCAAAGCACAGTTTAGTCTATGATTTACACAGTTAAATTCAGTATAATTTTTACAATATTTCTTTTTCAACCTTGAAAAATTAGGACATCCTTTTTCACCTATATCTGTCACTTCACAGTTAACACATAAGTCTTTGATCCACTGAATTTTTTCTAAACCCTTCGTAATAATTTTTTTATTTTCTAAATATGGTAAAATGACGCGATGAAATTCTTTATAGTCTACGTAGCCCTCACTCCAGTAAATTCCTCTATTTCTTTCTAACCATCTCACTTGCTTCTTTTCTTCTTTAGTAAGGGAATGGAATAAATGCGGCGGTTTTACCAGGAACGTCTGTGTATGCTCTTGATTTACAACCGCCACTTCTTTCACGATAAAATTATTTTTGTAATCTTTAAATCCTTGGATTTCTACGATGATGGTATCCGGCTTCATGATATCTTCTTCACGATGTTACTTAAAGGTTTGTATTCAACAATGCAATCGTTGAGAATGAGACAGTATGCTGTGGTTTGATCTGGTATTTCCGAATCAGTCTCGATTTCTACTCTCACATCTACAACTGGACCGGTCTTCAAGTTATCAGCTTGTCTAGAGCAATCAATGATGAACAGCGGAGCCAAATCTTTAAATTGTTTCTCGCTTAATAATGGCTCTGGTCGACGTCCGTAATACGACTGTTGAAATCTGGTATATTGCTCGTATAATAAAGCGATTCTGTTATTAGCAAAACTCGCATTTAGGTTTTCATACGGGAAGTAAACTGAATTGAGGTACACTTTAATGTCACGAACATAGCAGTGATCGAACTGAGACATGTCAGAACTTGCATTGTTCTTTCTATTTGTCTGAAGACCAATAATAACATATCTTGGTTTTTCTATTTGGGATGAAGTTTTGATAGACCAGGTATGCTTTGTAGTTTTAGGCAAAGCTGGATATTCGTAGAGGTCCCAGTTCCTGTGTATGATTTGAAGTGGTCGATGTTTTTCTAATAGTTTTAACAAACTAATTATTTCTTTGTCTGATACTTTAACATGTGGTACACGCCATATGATTTTGTTGATCTGAACGTCATCCACTATTTCTCCAGTGTTAAGTTTTACAGCATTCAAATTAGTGTTACTTCGCAACAATACCAATTCGTGTCTACTATTTATTACGACTTTTTTAAAATCTTCAGCGAAACCTAGAATATTACGGAGTGGTATAGAGGCAGAAAATCTTCCCCCATTAATATTTTTTATACCATCAATATTCCAGCCCCAGGCATTAGACATATTTGATTCACTCTCATTCATTGATATGAGCGATTTTATAGTTGTAGTTATTCCAGCATTTTTAATTTTATCAATCTCCACTCCGTTTAGCTCATACCTAATATCTTGGAACAAGTACATTAGAGCATTGTTAGTGAAATTGACACTAGTAACCTTGTCCTTCGTGTCTTTTTTGCTAACGATAATAGTTCCTTCCAAATATAGGGTGCTCGCTGATGGTAGTATGTACAGTCAACAGCAAAAGTAGATGATCAAAATCAGAAATTCAATACTAAATTTACTAACACTAATTTATATGATTTATTACTTGTTTATTTATTGAAAGTATGTGATTGTCACACACATACTTTTGAATCACTTCGACGCCACACAGTTCTGACGCGAACTCCGTTCATTAGTGTTGAATTTCTGATTTTGCTTTTGACTGTACAAGTCTTGTTGGTTGATAGGTATACGGATTTCATCGTTCCTGTTGAAACTTGTTACGTAGGGCTTGTAGGAATGAAATTCGATTATCGTAAGTCGGAGCGATAAAACGTCTAAGATATTCATTTTAGCAATCCGATCGCTCTAAGGAATGCTTTATTGTTTTTTGATAATTTAATTTTTTTCTTAAAGCGAGGTCTTATTTGACGGGTGGTCCGAGTAGAACTGATATTTTTAATTTGTTGAGACACATTTTTATTGTAGTCAATCATTTTTTCTTCTAAGATGCAAATATAGTTGCACTTCTTCACCGCGCAGGTTGATTAATCGAGTGTTTATATCTAATAGCCTGATATGTATGCAGCTTATGTTGTTTTTATTGATCGGAAAGTATATTGCGTTCTTCGGGATTTCTATGATCCTGTATCCAGGTGGCACATTTAGTGCAAATTCGTGGATAATGTGACTTGGTTCACCGTTTATGTATGAACCGCTTATAATATCACATTCAATCCTGACTACGGTCGTAGGTAAAATGTTAACTGGAGACTGTGACACATGCCATTTATTAGCTTTCCAAGGTTTGCTTATTAAACCCTAACAGGCTTCTAAAAGAGTCTTCTTTAGTAAAATTTATGTCTTTTGTACAGTATAGAGCAGTTTTCAAAGTATTGTTATTGCACTGTAGTTTGATTGACGCATTTTTTATTTCAGACTTTAAATAATCATTGATATCTTGCAACTCATAAGTGCCTTCCGGTATTTCTATAACTTCATCGATACCATAATAGAACTTATTATTACTTTTATCAATATTTGGAATAGAATTAAAAGTTGAAAAATGCAATAAGGCACACTCATATTCTCCATCTAGTTGTAACGTATTAGGATAGTACGTAGATAAAGTTGAAGAATTTCCAGTTATCGACAAAGTGAGTGACATCTTGCAAATGATTGAAATAAAATAAACACATATATTTTATACAAATTTATTTCAAAAAGTCCGCAGATATTTTAAACATAAATGACCACAATTTACCGTGTTGAATTTTTGATATCTCGTGTAGTTATAAGAAACTTTACAGTTCTTAAAATATCCCATCAGCTCCAATGGAGGTTTTAAATTTCCATAGCTATCGAAATATTCACAATAGTCATATACTTTAACATACGCTACCCAATGCGTTCCTTCGTTCTTAGAATCGTTTAAGTTAACGATACCACATTTAATCCGTTTCGGCTTCCTAGGTATCCGATCCTTCATGTAGACCCCACGGAAATATGGGATGTCTCTTGAATAGTTTTGGATATTTATATTAGTTAAAGGACGATTAGGTAGCTTCTTGTTTAGTTTTTTGATGATTTTATGAACAATCCTCTGCCGTTTTTATAGGGCTTAATGTATAAACCCTTGCCCAACATTAAAGCTTCCATAGCTTTATTGTGTCGTTCTGTTTCTTGTAAATTTCGTTTGCTTGCTTTGTAATCATTAACGGTTTTTGCAATGCCAGCTGCACCACCAGCTAGAGCTCTTAAAGCTGATAAACGATAAATTTCGAAAATTTGGATTAAAAGTAGAACTCCTCCAGTCTTTGGTACGGGTATTACTCGTGGTACCCGAATTCGATGATGGTTGTTTGGCAATAACTTTTTTGCAACTAAGTAGGCCGCTTTTATTAAAGACTTACTATCTTTGTGTTTGAGTTTCTTAACTTTTGATTTTATTTTGGAAACTAAGCTTTTAAATGTTTTAACGCCGGATCCTAACTTTAGTTTGGCTTTCATGACTTTGTTCACTAGCCATGAGCTTAGTTTTTCACATCTCCCTGCATCTTTTGATTTAAGTCTTTGTTTAGCCATGTTAAGTAGTAGTAAATCAGCTTTGTAACGATTTGATAAGTCTGTATGGTTTGCGTACGCAATGTCGTGTTGCATACAAGCTTCGTCTAGCTTATTTACACCTCGGTCGCCTCGCGCTAACCGTTCGTGAAGTTTGGTTCCTGGTCCGCAATAATTGTATCCGGGCAAATGAACTTTGAATGGTAGATTATTAATAATGTTATTAACTAGTCCTCCACCCCGCATTACTTAAAGTATAATGGCAGAATTTAAAAAAATAATGGTTATATAACATCTTAACCCATAAGTGCTGTTTTGTCAATCCAACTGTTTTCTGCACTGCTTAAACCTAACCATTTGACATATAATTTATTTCCTTTCTTCTTCAACACTATGTCTATCAAATAAACGTCAGGATAGTTCGATTTTTGAAGTTCTTGTTAATAAAAAGCTCCTAATATGTTCTGCTTTCGTTTATCTTCTGTATAATATGTCACTGGTAAGGTTTTATTAATCTTTTTTACAATAAATAATTCAGTTGACCAATTAGGAGTATAACCTTTCTCAAAATCATGTTTGTATTTACTTATACGAACACAATCGCCAACTTTGAATTTAGGCTTCCACTGAACTAAATTATGTTTCTTGATTTTTTTAATATTTTCTTTTATTACTGGTTCATTCAATTTATTCACATCAATGGGTTTAAATTGGATAGTGCGATGTTTTGTGTTGTTATAGGTCTTCAATATATTATCCAATGGCAGACCTAACCACTTATAGTTCCCACGGAGACTAAAATATTTATACAATTTATTTTTTACTGTTCTTATCAGTCTCTCTACAATAGATGCTTTTTTAGTAGAAAACGATGAATAATGGTTAATGTTGTGCTTCTTCATTAACGTTTGAAAATTGTTGTTATAAAACTCTATGCCCATATCAGTTTGTAAATTAACAGGATTTTTATTGCTGCTAAGCAGGATATGTTGAAATGCACGAGCAACATCAAATTTATTCTTTGATTTTAACGGTTCTGCCCAGGCGTACTTTGAAAAGCAGTCAATCACCACTAAAATATCGATACCTCCTAAGTATACTGAGTCAACTAACAAATTTAGGTATTTTTATATAAACGTACATGATAAATCGTGATCTTAACGTTTGTGTTAAAAAAAAATAAAAAAGAACAATAATTACCGAGATAATTTCACGTATACTAAATCAATTTCAACATCAGTTAAAATCGTACATTGTAAACTGATCTAAATAACATCGTACCAGTGTACGCGGGGCGTGAGGGGGGACTCATCGGTACAAGTTTATTGCGGCTCAGTATACGACGAATGGCGGCGAGTGCGCACCCAATTTTAGGTAATAATTCTATTTCGTAAAGTTACTATTATTCGTATATATATCGTGGATGTATGTGTCTGATATAGTTGTACATGTTAAATTAATATTAGTAACAGCCTAAAAGCCAGCAAACCTAAAGCTACACGAAATCGAAGAGAGTTAAATATTGATATAGATAATATTTCTTTAGCTTATCAGACACCCATTCCTATTGACTAAAATAAGCACAAAGACTTGATGGATCTTTGTAAGACACTGGTAAATCCTAAGGAGTATCATTTATTTTTTAATAATTTGATTTCAACGAACTCTAATGCAGCTAACGACAGCGATTCTGACTGATCTCTAATTTGTTAAACCTTATATTTTTTGAGCATTAGAAATGCCTAGACTGTTGTGTTATTAATTTCTATTATTTTTATTATTGTTTAACGTAAGTTACCATATTTAGTTCTTATTATTTTTATTGACGTACTAGAGAAGTACCTGTTTTAGTTTTTTATTTTGATTGATTGATTATTGTTTTTTTATGAAACATTGATGATGGTACATTGATAATTTGTTAAATGTTGATTTATTTTTACTTGTAGCTTTTAGTAAGGCTACTATGTTAAAAAGAAATTCGTACTTAATTATAGCGAAAAATAGGAATTTCATTTATTTTTTAATAAATTAATTGATTTCAACTAATTCCAATGGATCAAACGACAGCGATTCTGACAGATTTCTAATTTGTTAAACCTTATAACTATTTTTTGAGCATTAGAAATGCCTAGACTGTTACGTTATTAATTTCTATAATTTTTATTATTGTTTAACGTAACTTACCATTTTTAGTTCTTATTATTTTTATTGACCTACTAAAGTCAAAGTCAAAGTCAAAGTCAAAGTCAAATCATTTATTTCAATTAGACCATTAAAAGGCACTTTTGAACGTCATAATGTAAAATTTGAATCTAGTTGCCCATTCCAAATGGTAGTTTCGTATGGAGAAGAATGGGCAAGAAACTCCATACATACTCTTTTAAAAAAGGGTGTTTACAATATTTTCATTTACAAGAATGATTATGTTATGTGAATACGATGTATCTTGTATAAAAATCACTATATTATGGTATGTACAAAGTATCACAAGTTAAGAAATGACAGCTAAGTTATGCATAGACACACAGTGTTCACATATTTACAATTAATAATACAGTAGACGACTACTTCTTCTATTCCAACAAACAATGAATAGTGTGTGAGCCAGAGTAATCTATTAAGTACAATGAAGAATAGTATGTATATTATATGTAGTATTAGATTTAGTCATTTGAATTAGCAATCAATTGATTTTGTCTATACTAAATTATGTCCTATGGAGCCGGACCAGCATGTTCCCAAGCATTCTTATCTTGGATATAATCCTCTAACTTATAGTATGCCTGTTTACAAAGTCTACCTTTAATGTATCTTTTAAATTTTGTTTCATTTAGTTTTAATATATCACAAGGTATTTTATTGTAACATTTAACAGAGTACCCCATAAAAGAAGTGTGTACTTTAGATAATCTAAAAGATGGTTGAGCTATTTTATCTTTATTTCTAGTATTAAAATTATGTCGATCACTTAATTTATTAAAAAGATGTATGTTTTTTCTTACATACATAATATTTTTATAAATAAATTGACAGGGCACTGTCATAATATTAAATTTTTTAAACAGTTCTCTAAGAGATTCGCAGCGACGTAGATTATAAACGGCTCTAACAGCTCTCTTTTGTAAAATAAAAATGGATTCAATGTCAGCAGCCCGACCCCACAGTAAAATGCCATACGACATAATACTGTGGAAGTAGCTAAAATAGACCAAACGAGCGGTTTCGACGTCTGTTAACTGTCTTATCTAGAAAGATAAGACAGTGCGGACAGCGGGACAGCGTAAGCGGCTGAGCTTAGCCGTCCCGCAAGAGATGTTATATGTGGTCCCTATTGTAACTTCTCGTCTAGCGTGATCCCCAGGAAAACCGTGTGATTAACAAATTCCAGTTTTTCTCCATTCAATATAAGATCACATTTGCTACTTCTAACATTTGGTTTTATTTTCATTTAGTATCAAATTATTTACCATGAACCAATTATGGACCTGAGGTATAGAGTTATTCACTTCGTCAAGATTTTGAGAACACCTGTCTATTTTAAAAATTAATGATGTATCATCTGCAAATAACACCATCTTCTTTTGGTTTTGAAGTAATTGGGGTAAATCATTTATATAAACTAAAAATAGAAATGGACCTAATATCGAGCCTTGAGGAACGCCCATAGTCATTTCAGACCCCAATGAGTTTACGCCGTTAACCTGAACTTTAACCTGTCTGTCCTTCAGATATGATCTAAGCAAATCAAGGGATGTTTTAGTAATTCCGTAGTGCTCCAGTTTCAGCAAAAGTGTCTCATGGTCAACGCAATCGAAAGCCTTTGAGAGGTCGCAAAAGATTCCAATGGCATCTCGTGCTTCCTCCCAGGCGTTAAAAATGTTCTTTATTAGGGTGACACCGGCGTCAGTTGTACAACGTCCTTTGGTGAAACCGTACTGATGTTCGTGAAAGATGGAATTTTTATTGAAGTGACGTAACATTTGATTGAGCATCAACCTTTCAAACACCTTACTGAGAACTGGCAGAATCGACACAGGCCTATAATTGTTGGGTTCTTTACTATCACCGGCTTTGTGTAATGGTACGACTTTACTGTGTTTCATCAAATCCGGAAAGACTCCTTGATCCACACTGGTGTTAAATATGAGAGCTAAATAGGGCGCAATAGTTTCAATAGTAGACCTACAAACTTTTACAGACATTCCCCAAAGATCTTCTGTTGATTTAATTTTAAGATCTTTAAAGGGTTTTATAACAGCCCGGGGATTTGTATGTTGAAACTTAAACTCCAAAGGGCATTTCTTAACATTTTTCCTAAGTAAAGCAGCAGAGAGCGCGGGAGAGGAATTTACGGCCTCAGTAGTTTTAATAGGAATATTGGCAAAAAAAGTTTCAAATTCCTGAGCTACTTCTTTGTCTGAATTTATAAGACCAATAAATAAAAAATAAATAAATAAGACCATGTGAAGTTTCTAAATTAAATTCATTTCTACGTTGTTTTTTCCTACCTGTTTCATTGTTTATTATTTGCCAAGTAGTTTTTATTTTATCATCAGCCAATTTTATTTTATTACTAATATAAAGAGCTTTGGCTATTTTGCAAACACTTTTAAAAAGCTTTGAATATTTGGCAACATACTGGTGAAAGCTTGTATTAATTATGTGTTGCTTTAGGCCATAAAGTTCAAATATCTTTTCCCTGCTTTTACGAATACCTGGAGTTGCCCAATCACTAAATAAGAACTTTGCGGAAACGCTTTTAGTTTTTAGTGGAAAACTGTCACTAAATTGCTTGTGTAAAAGTGATAAAAACTCGCCGTAGGTATCATTCGGGTCACTTATATTATTAAAGTTATGAGCACTCAATTATTATATGAAAGAAGTACCTGTTTTAGTTTTTATTTTGATTGATTGTTTTTTTTTTATGAAACTTTAATGATGGAACATTGATATTTTTTTTAATAGTGATTTGTTTACGTTGTAGCTTTTAGTAAAGTTATTATGTTAAAAAGATATTCCTACTTAATTATGGCGAAAAATACATTGTGATTCTTCAAAATGAGTTGTTTTTGGTTTATGATTCTTGTTCTTCTTCCCAGCTTCTATTAATCCCACATATCGTAAGGTATTACAAAAAAAAATACTAATAAAAAACCTCGGTAAATTACATTGGTCCAGTATACGTTGAGGTTTCAAATGTTAACATTGCTAAGTACTTTCCTAGTATAATGAGTCAAGTGATATAATTTCAACATTTTATTATTAAGTGAGACAGAAAACCCCGAAAACAAACAAAAGTAAAATGACAATCATATTTCATATGATTTCGGTGTAAACGATGGATTTTGATGGACAACGTACATGAATATAACTGGTAGTTAAACCATTTCACTATTGAGTCCAGCCGGCGTATACCCAGTCATGTACATAAAATGTCATTTTAAAACAAAAATCAGCAAAATCATTTTATACCAAAGGTAGAGCTTACAATTTTTATTAAAAAAACATTTACTTTATTTCGAATTAATTTGATTTCATTAAAATATAAACGATTTGCCTTCAAATCACTCTCCTATAAAATAACTATAATGTCAGTTGACTTATTATACTTAGGAGGTATCGATATAATTATAACCCTTGTTATACTTTTTCAGGTTTTGCATGTCCACCAAATCAGCTTGCCACAAGTCGTGGATTCCTTTCAGAATAACAGAACGGCGAAGGAAGTTTCTTCGAGCCGCTTTGTGTATTTCATTTACAATTTGCTGTTTTGCCATTACGAAGTTTTTAGAAGTAATTTATCTACATCTGCTTTGGTATAAAACTTATCTTGCAAATGAGTTAAAACCTCAGGCATTTTTGCTTTTAAAGTAACCTGAATTGTATTCTGTGTCTCTTTTATAATTTGAGAACGCAATGAACCAATCAGTTTATTGAATTCTTTTATCGTATTAGCATTCAACTGATCTACATAAGACTTATTCACTGCATCGTCTGCTTCTATGGGAGATGTAATTCCTCTCAATCTGGTTGCTTTTAAATCAAAATCTCCTTTTTCCGACTTTATCAATGCGTTTTCATTAAACTCAAGCAGTTCTGATAAACGCATTCTTTTATGAATATAGTGACCGAATTTATCTACATTCATATTGAAGGTGTACTATATTGAAAGTCTGATAATAAAATGAACACTGGAAAGTTTACAACATTTATTTATTTATAACTTTACTTTCACGCAATTCTTCAATAATAGATATAATTTCATTGTCTAATCCTGTGTTACCAGCATCTCTAGACGCAATTAATAATTTCAATCTTTCCACTAGTTCATTGGGGTCATCCCAATACACTAAATCTACATTTTTTCTCCACTTTTTTGTTAATGGCAAACCCTTTCCCTGACCTGCAGTGTTCAGTTTAAAAAGAGGCTTAATAACTTGCAAATATTTTTGCCCTTTTTTACTTTTTATCGGCTTATTTGGCTCGAAGTCTCGACGATGTGCATTTGTATCAAGTAGCATCGACTTATAATGTTTCATAATAATATCGCTTTCTGTAACCACGCTTACGTCTTTCTTAAGCAGCAACTGTTTTAAACCAGGTGTATTTCGGTATTTACGTCCAGCCACGGCAATGTACTGATCGTTGATCAATATACAAGCAGAACCTAACATCAATTTCCCGCGTTCTGCTCTAACACCGAATGGAATGTCTGCCAACGCTTCTGAAGATACTGACCAAGATGACGTATCACAACCTTGTTTGCATTCAACTATTGATTGATAAGAAGAGTCACTGCTGATATCGGATTCATCTTCATTGTCATTATTGCTACCTACGCTACCAGTACTTTCTTTCTGTGAAGTTTCGTCAGTAAACGGAACTTCAACAAAATCTTCATTAGTACGCAAGGAAGGAGGTTGCTTATTGGCGTTAGCAATTAGGTTAAGGGGTTCTATGACAGGCTTGAAAACAGATTCCAGTGCTTGTTTGTTGTCAATGTCCGCATCTCTCATTTTCCTTACTTTTTTCTTTACAGCTTCTGCCGCATCAACAATTTGTCTTTTCAATGATTTTTCCATATTGGCAAAATAGATCGTAATTGGTTTAGCGTCACCAGAAGAATAATAATGTTGCACAGGTAAAGCTCTTATATATGTGTTCGTGTTCTTAGTCAAAAACTACAAACGTATCAAATTTACTTCTATAACATCCTTTGTTTTTGGAACAATCTTTATTAATTACGACATAATTGAAAGGTACACTCCATATTTTTGAACACATTTCACGGAATTCAATCCAAGTCATGTCAGTGTTGACATGTTCATCGTAAACATGTCTCATATTTCATTCATCTTGCTTAAAAAGTACGATTAGGTTCGCGTTGTCTCTTACTAACTGCTTAGGAATTTTACTATATGTCTGATTTAGGTAAAAACAATCGATGAACTTGTGTCTTCCCATTGCAAAATAATCCCGCATGCTACTTTGATTTTCACAAGCAACATCGTCAAATACAATCACAGAATTCGGTTTTGCGTCCTGAACGCTTAGTACTTGCTCATTTTCATGATATTTCTGAAATGACATGCCTGGTACCCGTTGCAAAACTTTTTCTAAAAATACGTACTTGGGTTGTTGCAAGGTTTTTGAATAAACATAAACATTTTGAAACCTTAAACCATTCTCGTGTATAAGAAGACCAATTAATAAATTAGTTTTTCCACAGTTTGACGGTCCGCAAATGATGCATCGTACCGTTTTAGGTAATAACTTTCCATGGCGAAAACCAGTCTCCTGAGAGTGAACACAAAGTTCGTTTACATGTAACGATTGTGGTTGTTTTACAAATTTCATGACGACTGTTAAAGCGGCTTTATTATTATTATATTTCAGGAAATGGGAAAGGAAAAAGCTGCAGATCCAAGAAGATGGACGGAAAAAATATGATAAAAGCAATAGAAGATGTCACAAGCAAGAAAATGGGATCGAATGAAGCTAGCCGGACGTATGAAATACCTTCACGAACCTTACGTAGACACATAATAAATGGCTGGACAAGTAAGCAGAACATAGGTAGACCTTCTGAATTAGGTTATGAAAATGAATTGAGACTCGTAGCTCAGCTTAATAGGGCACATATGACTGATGTATCCGTGAAATGTGCCCCACCCTAGACTTTAAATAAATGTTGATCTCAGCTGATTTAATTACATTTAAGAAGATTTTTTTAGTTTTTGTTATGCAAATTGAGTCAGAGGATAAGACTAATTACTTTAATAAAGATGTTTTCAATTATACCGTTTGTTATTTGAATTCTTCGAATGGTGGGGCACGATTGCCAGGTTTACCCTATTACATTGACATTTATAACTCATTGTCGCTAACTCGAGCAAATGTACGACTCTCACCATAGCTGTCCTTCAATATAAGATAGTGATTGTTTGATTTTAACCAATCAAGCATCTGCTGGTAGAACAAATCTTCGGTTTGGGCTGTATACGAGTCCTGGTATTTTGATGAACCGTTATCTGTATTATTCTGACCAGTTTGCAAATCTTGAATAAATATAATCTCGCCGCTAGAATTCCTCATAATAAGTTTACAAATATCTTTAATATCAGATTTCTCTGAGCTATGCATTGTAGTTAACTTGGTTGAAATGTATTTAAATCTGTGATATGAAATACAACCTTCTTACTACAATAGTAAGAATCGAATGTGGTGTTAAATTACGGCGAACAATTATTTATAAAAGTTGTTTTCTTTCACTGCGTCTACTCCGTAGGATATTATTGGGCATTCTACCTCACCAAAAGCGACGAAGGCGAACGAAGGTGAGCCGAGGGAAGCGGCAGGTGGGGTAGAATGCCCAATAATATCCTACTGGCAGATCATTCAGAAAATGACTGAAGACTTCTGGCATAAATGGCGTACAGAGTATCTCAACACGCTCCAACAAAGATACAAGTGGCAAGTGAAGGTTCCAGAGCCTGCTATTAGAGATGTCGTGATTATTAAGGAAGATAATCTGCCCCCCACGAAATGGTTGTTGGGACGGGTGAAACACATACATCCTGGAAGAGACAACCTCGTAAGTGGTAACAGTCCAGACTATGGGAAACAAGGAGTTAAAAAGGCCTCTATATAAATTGATACCGCTTCCTAAAGAACCAATAAATCAGTGAGCTATGGTGGGCGGTAATTAAATGATTAAGGTTGTGAAGTGTTATTGAAGTGTAATGATAAAATCAAATGTAAAACATAAATTAAGGTAAAATATTTACAGTCCATTTATTGTTCGATTTGTATGACATGTATTAGTATAGCAATATGTATAGATTAAAAACTAACGTTTTGGTGGACGGTATGTCCAGTTTATATATTAATTTTAGACGACACGGTTGGCGCAGTGGCTGAGCGATCGACTGCTGCGCAGCGTGTTGCGGGTTCGATTCCCGCCCAGGGTAAATATTTGTGTGATGAGCACTTGTGTTTGCCTTGTGTCTGGGTGTTGTTTATCTATATATGTATGTATTTAAAATATATTTGTGTAGGTATATCAGCTGTCTGACACCCATAGTACAGGGTCTCCCTAGTTTGGGGTCAGATGGCCGTGTGTGAAATGTCCCCACATATTATTATTATTATTATTAAAATGCATGCAGTGAGATGAAAAAATAGTAGCGAATAAATCAGCATTGAGTAAAGACGTTTGTTATTTTTCTAAAACACCGTTCCATTATTGCAAAGAAAGTGAACCTTAACTACATAAACCGTTATATGAAATATAACACTCGATCACATGAAATTAGGATATTTGTTTTTATAGCATCTGAAAATTATATCATGTGAACCTTATTTCAAGTGATATTATACTATCTGTTATTATGCCATATATTACACACCCCGCTGAAATACCCGTGTAACCAAACTCGCCGTGAATCGTACCTAAGTACGGTATTTCCTCAGGAAGTAGCCAGGTTTCCTGTAATGCTACCAAATCACAGGAACGACAGAGCTCCTTAATGCTATCTACGGAGCGTTTTACATTTTTGCAATTGAAGCTAGCATAACGATAAGGTCTACTGTCCATTATTGTTTTTAACCGACTTCAAAAAGGAGGAGGTTATCAATTCGAATGTTTATATTTTTATTTTATTTTTTTTATTTTTTTATGTATGTTCGGGCATAACTTTGTCATATATAGACGGATTTGCAAAATTCAAAATTCTTTTTTTGTTCGAAAGGGGTTTATTCCGAGAAGGTACCATATAAATTTTATCAAAATTGATACAGCCCTTTTTGAGAAAATCAACAAATTCCCAAAAAAACTTGCTTATACGACGTTTTTAACCCCCGACGAAAAAGAGGGGTGTTATAAGTTTGACGTGTCTGTGTGTCTGTGTGTCTGTGTGTCTGTCTGTGGCACTGTAGCTCTTTAACAGGTGAACCGATTTGAATGCGGTTTTTTTTATTTGAAAGTAGATTTTCTAGCGATGGTTCTTAGACATGTTTCATTTCAGCAGTTTTAATGTTATCAGCTCTTTTGTTTGCTGCGGTAGGGATCTTAGACGCATACCGGATGTTTACTTCGCTTTCAAACATATTATTATAGGTGACCACACTGACCACCCATTGAAACACCCATGTTTGCTATAAAACTATGCAAGATTATACACAAAACCAAACTAAATTACATTTAAAAAATTAAAAATAAAAATTAAATTAAAAATTTAAAAAAACCCCCAACGCAAAACATATAAGCGATTAGTGTTGAGTAGGACATACAAGAGGCGGTACATTTGTCCCGTACATGACGTCAAAATGTAAGAGCGGTACAACATTTAAAATTGTACTACTTCATATTTTATGTCGTGGTAGTCGCTGTACTCGTTACTCTAGGTACGTAAACTATAGCGTAAGAGGGAGAGGGAGCGAGACATATGCTACAATAGCACGTCAGTCTAAAATGGATGTAACGTAACCGCGACTCGAGACATTTTTGGCGTATTTGCACGAATGTTCACATTATTTGGTTAATGCAAAACGACATTTAGCACAGTAAACATAAAGTTTATTTTCTATTACCAAATTACCAAAGATTAAATAACAACATGACTATTTTGACAAAAACACCAAGTGTAGTACAAAAGTCACTTGCACATCAAATCACGTCCTATGTCATATTTGTACAGAGTACTTCAAACTAAAGACTATGCTTCAAACCTTCAAATGTATCACTAAGCCTCAGTACTCCTCGCCTCATTTGAAGTAGGACATTGTACCGGCTCAGAGCAAAAAGAGGCTACTCTTACAAAACTCTTTTTTAAGTCGTGTCCTACCCAACACTAAAAAATAATACTTTTGTTGAGCCATCAAATGTTTGTTCGTTGAAATGGCGCTATAATGTCGCGGCGGGGTACCGCTAAGTTTAAAGCAATAACTAAATAGCTAAAATAGCGAACTGATGGTAACTAGATTTGCAACAAGATTAACAACTAGATTAGCAACAAAATTTGATAATATCGAAGCAAATTGGTCGGATATGCTGGTAAATTAATAGACAGTGAATGAAATTAAGGGACTGACTTACTTAAGCGGTACCCCGCCGCGACATTATAGCGCCATTTCAACGAACAAACATTTGATGGCTCAACAAAAGTATTATTTTTTACTTTTTACATAATCGCTTATATGTTTTGCGTTGGGGGTTTTTTTAAATTTTTAATTTAATTTTTTAGTTTCTTCAATCACTGGAGGACTTACAATCTCTTTTAAGTGTGTTGCCGTTTCTTAATGGATTTGGATGTTAAGGCAACACTAAAAAGCGAAAAATAAAAAGATTTTTCAAAAAAAAGAAAACCGCCTTCAAAAACTAAAAAGTGATAAATAACTAGCACAGAACACACATTACTTTACTTTCGGAAGTCGGTGGCAATACAAAACAACAAACACGAAGCCACCGCCACCGACTTCCGAAAGTAAAGTAATGTGTGTTCTGTGCTAGTTATTTATCACTTTTTAGTTTTTGAAGGCGGTTTTCTTTTTTTTGAAAAATCTTTTTTTATTGAAACCGTCAGCAGATAAAAAACTGTTCGACTCTCGGCGCTTAAAATTGACAAAACGTCTACTATGCCGTGACTATGCCTCGAGGCCATAAATTCACGTCCAGATAAGATGGTAACTTGGACTCGGAAACCCTGAATTTGTAGGCAATATAATAATAATAATCTTTATTGCTTATCCAAGAGACAACCATACTACAATTAAATTTAAAATTAACAATCTTTACAATATATTTTACAATTAAGTTACATTTTGTTACGAGATGCAATGTAGGCATCGGCTGTCATTAGACTAATTCGCCCTAACCCCTCGTACTAGTAAAAACTGTATCACGAGCGGTTAGTGTTTCTCGTCGTCAGATCAGCACAATACTTACAAGTCCTCATAAAATTATAAATGGTTCGTATAAAATAAATTCTCTGACTTTATAGCTTTTTTTTTTTTAAACAATATTAAACAAATCTATGGCGGTTGTTGTTCTGTTATTATAATTATGTATTTGATTGAGCAGGTGGCTATACGTTTCTGTGTGTGTAACGAGTGTGTTTTTGGTAGTTATTTTATGTGCCAACTAACAGAAGGTCTTCAGTAATATTGTAGTCCAACGATTTAAGAAATGTATCTATAGCTAACTTGCATTTATGGATAGTGAGATCTATTAGCTTTAACTTTCTACTTACTTTGTTGTATAAACTAGGCCCGAGATAATTGCGAAATCTTTGTGCAAAAGACGTTCTATATTTAGGTACTTTATATACTATATCTACGCGTCGCCTTGATGTAAAGTGTGGCTTGACCCTATGTTGAGAGATAATCTGTAGTTTTATGAATAGTTTCCGTACTGTAAGAACATCTAGTTCTGAATATAGTAAATGTGTCGGATAGGTATATTTTTTACGTGACAATACTTTAAGGATCATGCGTTGAGCTCTTTCCACTAGTAACATACTATTTTTAGAAGTACCACCCCAAATATTCAATCCGTATGTTAGTGTAGATTGACCTAGGGCAAAATATACATTCAGTAGTGTCTTAATATCACATGAGTTCCTAAGGGTCTTAAATATATAAATTAGTTTTCTGGCACGATTACTTATGTTAGCAATGTGTTTTTAACCCCCGACGAAAAAGAGGGGTGTCTGTGTGTCTGTGTGTCTGTCTGTGGCACTGTAGCTCTTTAACGGGTGAACCAATTTGAATGTGGTTTTTTGTATTTGAAAGTAGATTCTCTAGCGATGGTTCTTAGACATGTTTGATCAAAATCGGTTCAGCAGTTTTAAAGTTATCAGCTCTTTTGTTTGCTGCGGTAGGGATCTTAGACGCATACCGGATGTTTACTTTGCTTTCAAACATATTATTATAGGTGACCACACTGACCACACAAAACCAAACTAAATTACATTTAAAAAATTTAAAATAAAAATTAAATTTAAAATTTAAAAAAACCCCCAACGCAAAACATAAAAGCGATTATGTAAAAAGTAAAAAATAATACTTTTGTTGAGCCATCAAATGTTTGTTCGTTGAAATGGCGCTATAATGTCGCGGCGGGGTACCGCTAAGTTTAAAGCAATAACTAAATATCTAAAATAGCGAACTGATGGTGACTAGATTTGCAACAAGATTAACAACTAGATTAGCAACAAAAATTTGATAATATCGAAGCAAATTGGTCGGAAATGCTGGTAAATTAATAGACAGTGAATGAAATTGAGGGACTGACTTACTTAAGCGGTACCCCGCCGCGACAATATAGCGCCATTTCAACGAACAAACATTTGATGGCTCAACAAAAGTATTATTTTTTACTTTTTACATAATCGCTTTTATGTTTTGCGTTGGGGGTTTTTTTTTATTTTTAATTTAATTTTTATTTCCAGTTTAAGTTTTGGTCCACCATCACACCAAGGTACTTGATGGCGCTTACTCTGGTGATTGAACTGCAATGGCATGTATTCGTCTTGTCATAAGTGTGTGTTTGAATTGTAATGGAATCTGGGGTTGGTTGGGTTTTGGCGTTTATAGTAAATGTGATGAATTTAGTTTTGTCTGTATTGAGCGTTAGTAAGTGATTGTCTAGCCACGAAGTTACCAAAGCAAAACCTTAATTTGCTGCTTCACTTACGTCATTCCAGGTGTCAGAGTTAAAAAGTAGAACCGTGTCATCAGCAAATGTTATTACTTGTCCTTTCGGTAGATGCAAATTGCAAAGGCCATTAATGTAAATTAAGAACAGAGTAGGCCCCATCACACTGCCCTGGGGTACACCGAAGGAAACATTTTCCTCGCTGCTTAGGTTGTCATTAATTTTTACAACTTGTTTTCGAGTGGACAAGTAATCCCGAAAGAGTTGCAGTGGAATTCCTCGAATTCCTAGTTTTTCGAGTTTGCGTAAGAGGATGGGAATAGAGACGGTGTCGAAGGCCTTCGCTAGATCTAGGAATATTCCTAGACTTTTTTGGCCTTTATCCAGGTTTTCGACAATATATGTAGTTAACTTATGTAATGCATCAGTGGTGGAAATGTTTTCCCTAAACCCAAACTGATTAACGGACAGAAGTTTGTGAGTTTCCAAGTAGTGCTTCAGTTGTTTATTTACTAACTTCTCCAGAATTTTTGAAAAGGTCGGGAGAAGTGAAATAGGTCTGTAATTTGACACCGCCTCTTTGTCCCCTGTTTTATAGATGGGAACTGTAACAGCCTTTTTAAACGCTTCAGGAAATACTCTATTCGATAAGCAGCTATTAAATATAAGTGCTAGAGGCTGTGAAAGGGTACCCACTGCTTTTTTAGTGAACTAAGTAGAGATCCCGTCCCATCCCGAGGAGTTCTTAGATTTCAAACCAGTTATGACTTCTATTATCTCTGACTCGTCAGTAGCGAGAAGCATGAAGGAATTTAGGGGTCCAATATTTGGTTTAGTTTCACACCACTTACTCAAATCTACCTCATCTGAGTGAGTTCTAGATAAAATAGTGTTTGCCAAACTACAACCAACATTCACGAAATACTTATTAATGCTGTCTAGAGAGTCTTGAGCAGTTGGTTTGGTACACAATAATTCTGATGGCATTTTGGGGTGGGTATTCAGATTACACATCTGTTTAACTAATCCCCATTGACTTTTTATATTATTTTTAGTCCTAGCAAACTCTGCTTTGTAATAAGTATTCTTGAGAGACTTTAACAAATTATTACATGTGTTGCGGTAACGCTTATATGTCATCATTAGAATAGAGTTGTCCGGGTCTTTTCGCAATTTTTGGTGAAGGTGATCACGATTTCTTATACATCTACATAAACCTGGCGTTATCCAAGGCTTAATAGTAATCTGACGCCTAGACTTCTTGTAAGTTGATGTGTGCAGCGTTAAGATATCTCTGATGGTACTCAAGAACATGTTTGTCATGGCATTTGGATCGTTCTCCCTACTAAACATTTCGTCCCAATTAATTTGTTTAAGGTCATTGATTGCGGCATCATAGTCGATTTTTGTGTGAGTGGCGGTTTTTTTATCTCTGTTAATTATACCTAGTGGCAGCGATATCATTACACATGAATGATCAGTTAGTGTAGAATCACAAACTATAGTTAAGGTTTTAAGTTTTGTCTTAGCGAAACAGTGAACAAGACAGTTCGATTCTCTGGTGGGTAATGTATGTGTGGTAAGAAGACCGTTGGACGCAAGTATGTTCATATATTCTGAGGCTTTGGGGTTTGGATGTTCCATTTGTATGTTTATGTTTAAGTCACCCATCATGATAAAATTTTGTATTGCTTGAGGCTACATAGAATTTCATCAAGCGAATGTAAGAAAGGATCTAAGTTTCTGAAAGACGGAGGTCTGTACAATGATATAATAGCTAAGTCTTTACTTATTGTCATCACTAGGCAATTAACTTCACAACAGTAACACGGTTCATAAACATTTGCATGTATACCATCTTTTAGATATAACACGATACCGTCATTCAAAGTCAAAGTCAAAGTCAAAGTCAAATCATTTATTTCAATTAGACCATTATAAGGCACTTTTGAACGTCAAATGAGAAAAAAAAATCGATTCTAGGTGCCCATTCCAAAAGGTAGTTTTGTATGGAGAAGAATGGGCAAGAAACTCCATACTTACTCTTTTAAAAACGATGTTAACAATATTTGCATTTACAGGAATTATATAATTATACGTGAATACGATGTACCTTGCATAAAAACACTAGGCATTTGAAAGTGTGTACAAAGTATCACAGATTAAGGAATGACAGACTAAGTTATATGTAATAGATACACAGTGTTCACATATTATTACAAATGTTGAAACAGTAGACGACCACTCCTTATATTTTAACAAACAATGAATCAGTATGTGAGCCTGAGCAGTGTATAAAAAGAGTCAAATATATATATGTACATATTTATACTAAGTATGAAATTAGGTATTTTAACTTAGCAATCGGCTCGATTTTGTCTAGACTGTCGATCGTCCTATGGAGCTAGGCCAGCATGTTTCCAGGCATTCTTATCTTGAATATAGTCCTCTAGATTATAATAAGCTTTTTTACACAGTGTACTTTTAATATATGATTTAAATTTTGTTTCACTTAGTTGTAATATATCACTAGGAATTTTGTTGTAGCACTTAACACAGTACCCCATAAAAAATGTATGTACTTTAGACAATCTAAAATATGGTTGAGCTATTTTGTCCTTGTTTCTAGTATTAAAGTCATGTCTATCACTTACTTTATTACATTACATTTTGATTTTGATTTAAGTGGGTTTTAGTAGAATACGATGTGTAGTTTTCCATTTCTGGAATGGTCAAATTGTCAGATAGCCAGGATTCAGTTAGCATGATAAGATCGTACGTTATGTCTAGTCTCTTAAGTAAAACAGTAACGACACGGTTGGCGCAGTGGCTGAGCGATCGACTGCTGCGCAGCGTGTTGCGGGTTCGATTCCCGCCCAGGGTAAACATTTGTGTGATGAGCACTTGTGTTTGCCTTGTGTCTGGGTGTTGTTTATCTATATATGTATGTATTTACAAAAAAAAAATGTATTTGTGTATGTATATCAGCTGTCTGACACCCATAGTACAGAGAGGGTCTCCCTAGTTTGGGGTCAGATGGCCGTGTGTGAAAATGTCCCCACATATTATTATATTATTATATTAGTAAGTTCTTCGTAGTTGCGATTTATGCTTCTAATGTTTTGGTGTAATACTGAAAAACTATTTCCATCTGAGTTGAAGGCAGCCCTACAGTGTTCCGGCATGTCAATATCTATAGCATCGCCGACATTGACGTGTTCGTCAATGTCAATTAAGATACTAGTTAACTTAGCCATTTTCTTTATAGGTGCTTACAGAAATGCATTTAGCAGCAATGCTATAGTAGAGACAAGACATCGGAACTTCGCAAGTTAAAAAAGAGAGGAGATCGTATGCACACAGTGAAACGTTTGCAAGTATTTTGTGAGTCAGTAGAGAGAATGTGTGAATGTGTGTAAAGAAAATGTGTGCGATTGTAGTGTAATGTGAATAATGCCACCAGTCTGTATGCATTTAAGCGGAAATTGCGAATTTATTTTCAGCACAAATGAGCAGAGTCGTCTCATAAACCTCTTTTATATATATATATTATGAGTATGTATTGTGTATTTCGGGGTACATATATTCCATAATATTATTATGTATGTGTAGTTTTTATATATATATAAATATATCTTTTTTCACTTTTTAAATATTACTTTTTGTAATGCACCTGCCTTGTTATCTCTTCACCACCCTTGGTTGACTGGTAGAGAATGCCTAAGGCATTAAGTCCGCCTTTGTACGTTTGTGCGTAAAGTATAAATAAATAAATAATAAATAAATAATAACAGAAATGATTATCCCTTAATTTTATGAACATACAACACAATAGAGATATAAAAAGTAGCATGCAGAACTTTGATAAAACAAAACATGCATGTGAACTTGAGAAATTATAGATAAAAACACTGCGTAAGAGCACATCTAGTCATTTTGCTAGAGATAAGAGGTCTATGTCTGCCTCATGTTTAATTAAAATCTGTTTATCTCCTTCAATTTTCCTCAAAAAAACTTTACCGAAAGAGGTCCAGCAGAACTTGTAACCATTATCTTTAGCTAATTTTCTAGCAAGATAAAATAAGTGATGAGCTTTTGGTGTTAGGCTCTCGGACAAGAATATTGGCTTAGAAGGACCATCTATCTTAATATGGGATGTATTCAGCTTATTCTCCCTATTTGCTTTGTTGAAGTTTCGGACTCCTTTAAGAATATCTTCTTTAGTGTTTACGTTTGTAAACTCTACTATTATTGGAGACACGCCTTCTTTTTTATGAAGGCGGAATATGTCTTTGATTTCCTGCTGCTGGACAGTAGTACCTAGTACAGTAGCCGTTTCTGAGACGATGTTGCGTAAGTCTTCTTTAGTTTCGCTCTGTGTCTTCGGTATGTTTCGTATTTCCATTCTCGGCAGGTGTATCATTCTTTCTAGGTTTTCGACTCGGTCTTCTAACTGGATAATATAGGTGTGGTCTAACTTCCTCTCAGCTTCCAAGTTTTCCACTCTAACTACCATGTCACCGTACTGCTTAGACATACAGTTCATCTTTTCCTTTATTTCACCATTCTGTGCAATAATTTCCGCCATAGCTTTATGCAAGGACTCCAACTTGCTGTCCGTGTGTGCAGTATGTGACTTTAGCAATTCACGAATCTCGTCCATAAAAGTAGGGATATCTTCTTCGCGTAGCTTGCGCTTGCGGGTAGTTATGTTTCCGATGTCAGGAATTGCTAGGTTGGGAACAGATTCAGTATCTGAAGTGGTTTGCACAATTGCGCATGGCTCGTCTTCTGGTGCAAAGGTGTTTGTTTTTGGCGGTGTTCGCCTGAGGGGCATATTGTTATCTTCTTTGAAACAGTAAAAAAATAGCAATAATAATAAGGTTGCGATTATTGACGAATGTGTTAGCAAAAAAAAAAAAAACTAGAATCAAAGCAAAACCATTTGGAAAAAGTTCACAAAAATAAAAACTTTTCTCCAGTATCGAACTCACACCGTACTGCACGCCAGTTCGACCCCTATCTTAACGCGCTGTGGTTACTGTATCGATGTTGACGAAAATAGCTGGTATATTCCGTGTTGTTTGGAATGTAGGCCCAGTAGTCGTGTCCGTGACCATATAAGGAGACGTTTTCTGTCGCTGCGCTTGCCTGACTCACCATCAACCGACGAATAGCGGCGAAGCTGACGTGTGACTCACTGGTTGTTGACTTGCGATGTGATTTCTGGTATTGTTATTGGTTTATTTCCACTTCAATAATTTACTTTGTGTATTATTAACACTGTACAGTAACTTAATAAGCACTATTTAAAATATTTCTTAAGTGTACCGTTATAATATCTGCTTGATTTTAAGTATGAATTAGTTTTGCATTTACTGAGGAACTTTGTGCACGTTAGCTTCAAGCGGGCGCGGACGAGTGAATGACCTCTTAATATGACCACTTAATATGACCCCTTTCTTTCTTCATCAGTATTTTCTAGATATAGATATGTTTGCTAGCCGTATAAATAGAAAATGTGTTAAATACATTTCATGGCACAGAGACCCTGAAGCATATAATATTAACGCTTTTTCAATATTTTGGTCTGATTGGTATTTTTATGGGTTTCCTCCATTCTCAATAATTCTCAAAACAATGAGAAAGATTATTAATGACAAGGCAAGAGGAATACTTGTTGTCCCGGCCTGGCCATCGCAGCCATGGTATCCATTGTTTAACAAGCTTTTAGAAAGGAAGCCTTTGAGATTTCATTCAAATAAAGAATTAAGAATTTCTCATTCCAGCAACCGTCAAATACACAAGCGGATTACCCTGGTTGCAGGAATATTGTGCGGGAATCTCTACTGAGAATAAGTGTTCCTCCTGCATCTATTCACATTATGTTAGCGTCCCTATCGGATAACTCCATCAAACAATATGATACTTGTTTGAAGAAATGGTATATTTTTTGTAAGAATAATAATGTTGATGTTTTCGAGGCCTCCATACCAAAAATCATTTATTTTTTTACTGAATGATTTGAATCCGTACTCAATTTGGTTCGATAAACAGTTGCAGATCGGTATTGTCTTCAATTTTAGGTAATCAAATCAGTAAAGATGATCGGATACAACGATTATTTAAAGGAATATATAGACTTCGCCCATCCTTGCCTAAATACGACTCGACCTGGGATACTTCAATGGTTATAGAAACATTGGCTAATTGGGTACCTCACGATGATTTATTATTAGATAAAATTTCAAGAAAATTAGTAACCTTACTTGCTCTTGTCACAGCCCATAGGGTTCAAACCCTATCCAAAATTAAAATTGAAAATATTCGGTCTTCACCTAGTGAAATATCGATTAAAATCCCCGATTTAATAAAAACTTCTAGTATTCAATCGAAACAGCCAATATTTGTACTGCCCTATTTTCGGGAAAGATATGCCCAGCTAAATTATTGAAAGATTATTTACGTATAACCGTAGCATTACGTAATAATCACACTTTTCTTTTTATTAGCACCAAAAAGCCACATAATAAGGTTTGTGCTCAAACATTAAGCAGATGGATAAAAAGTACCTTAGAGGTCAGTGGAATTGACGTTACTGAATTTTCTGCTCACAGTACTAGGCACGCAAGTACTTCTCGTGCTCATAAAATGGGAGTTAATTTAGATCTTATAAGTAAAACTGCCGGGTGGTCTGGCACATCCACTATCTTTGCTAAGTTTTATAACAGGGCCATATCAACTAATTCTAGAGCTCTATTTGCTAGGAGTATTTTAACTGAAAATAATATGTAATGATAAATCAGATTGTTTTATATGCTATGATAAGTAAAATAATTTAAATTGTGATAAATTGTCATTTGTCTAAGTTCCTACGTGAAAATTCACATTCCTGATTATTGTGAATAAAATTCATGTTATTTATTTATTTATTTTTCTCCAATGAATCCTTTTTCTTCGATCTCGAGAACTCAAACTCGAATCTCGAGAACAAAACACAGAAGCATAATTAATGATTAAACGAACTTACCTGTAAGTGAAGTTCGATCATAATTATGCGAGGAGTTTCGTTCGAAGAGATTAGTATCCCGCCCTCCCTAATTCTGCCCCCAGAGTTGTGAAATAAGTATTGTATAGTCTCTGAACTAAATGACGAATTGAACAGAACGCGGGAAGCCTATAGAGAAGTGTCAAACAATTTTTTTTTGTCTCTTTGAACTGAGTGCATTTATGGCGACATTGTATGTGTGACTACAAGTGTATATATCTAATCTCTTCGAACGAAACACCTCGCATAATTATGATCGAACTTCACTAACAGGTAAGTTCGTTTAATCATTAAGTATTTTATATCTTTAAATTTATCTTAATACTTTACTTTAAAATAATTCTTGCGTGATTTATAAAATCAAAGAATAAAATTAAAAATTATGCTTAGATACAAAGCAGCTAAACCCCATAACTAAGCTAAAAGGCAGTTTGTCGACTCTCGCGCTTCGTTCACTCCGGGGGTGAGCGGGGCGGCCAGTACCCAATCATTAAACATTATTACAATAAATTATTGTAGTACCAAATTATAACCATTATGATTAGTTTAAACAGTCTCTAATTAGTACCTATAAATTTTGTTTGATCTGTTTGTTCACATAGTTCTTCTATTCCAAGCATTGGGTTTGACTGTAATTCAGAGAATGCCTTCGAAAGACATTATATTATCGTATATCTTACGACAGACATACTTACTTGTGTGTGGAGGGTCGCTAGTAACGTATCAGTAGGTATAATATTATACATAAGTAGTTGCGAAAAGACTAGGCAGATGATGAAGATAAAGATTACTAAGTAGGTATTAAAAAGGGGGTTTTATTGAAACTAAAGATTCTATAATTTAAAGTAAAACGATCAAAAACATAAAATGTCTAGCAAATTTGGAAAAACTCTTAACCAGCAATCAAATCAAAAGCCAACCTGTCGAACCGATATTCTAAATAACTCACATTCCGTATTTTTTGCTCTTCATCCACAGGCATAGTAAAATTACGAATAAAAATGACCCCCGTTCTTTTGTTAACAGTCTCAACGCCATAGATTATTCTTTGACGTCCGATTTTACTGTCCCACTGCTAGGCAAAGGCCTCCCTCAAATCCTTCCAGGAACTTTTGTCCAGCGCCTACTCGAACCAGCCCTCGTGGTACGCGTCCAGGTCATCTCGCCATGTCTGTCTGGGCAGTCCTCGGCAACGCCACATAACAATAGGTTTACACAATAGGCCTGTTCGGGCGCCTCCGACCACTCGGCAATCTTCGGCTGCTGTCGTGAGACAGCGGAAGGCGGCGGGCGGCGGCGGGTAGCGGCGAGAGGTGCGGCGTGCGGGACGCGGGCCGCCGGGCCTTCACTTCACTAGCGAGAACCACCGACGACATACGCGCGCCTTATTGGTTTCGAATACTGTACATTTATATTTGGATATACGTTGTCAGTTATACAGTCCACTGCTTTTAATTTCATAGTCCAAGTCAAGACCCTAACATATGGTCCTTCAAGCCTCTTCTACGTCGCGTTTTAAAGCATACAAAACGGTCGACGACTGGCTGTACAGTTGAAGAATATCGCCGTTACATCGTCGGTTCAAAAATCGTCGTGTCATTGTCCATAGTGACAATTTTTTGAAGTCAACGGTCAATCGGAACAAAGAAAAGAACTTTGAAAATTTTCCTGAGGTCTTTACATACGACGGAGGTGCAAGATCGACCGCCCTGGTCGAATTACGCTGAGTCGCCGCTTCGTGGGAACCAAATAAGTTCATCTTGTGGATAAGGATAAGGATATTTGTGAGTTTGTTCCAATTATTTCCCTTCTATTTCCTATCCCAACGTTATTAACGATTACCGTGTTAAATTCATAAGTAGATTATTTGTTTCTTTGTCTTTTTCTTCGCCTCGTTAGTGTTATTGCCATAGCCATCATATGTCTTACTCTTCTTTTGCATTCACGCGTACACTTTCTGTTGCATTCACGCATTGCTTATCTATCGCTTGCCGTTAAGCGTTATAATTTGTAACGGTCGCATCAGCTGACCGTGCGCTGTCAGTGAGTCAAGGTCACGCGTCTATTCATACATAACGATTTTTTTTTCAATGTTACAAAACATTCCTCGCTAATTATTTATCGCTTCGCTCAGTTTAAACATCTACATTATTATCATTATACTTTGCTCATAATGGCCGAAGATTTACTTATTAGGAAACGTAGTGCTATGAAAGCGAAGCTAACGAACTTTAGCAATTATATAACAGTGTTGCTTAGTTGTGAGGCTATTTCTGAGTTACAGCGTATCGAGTTAGAGGGACGCTTAAGTAAATTTGATGCTATATACGATGATTTTGACGAATTACAGTTGCAAATCGAGGTGCAATCGGACAAGCCAGACGAGGCATATGCAGAGCGATCCAAGTTTGAAGAGCGGTACCACGCACTAGCAGCGCAGGCGCGTAGTCTGTTGGCCGGCGTCGCCGCTGGCGTCGTTGGTGACAATGGGTCTGTAGCGGGCTTGGCAGGCAAACAATCAGGTGAATCGTTTCAACGTAACTTTATACGCTTACCCAAGATTAATTTGCCTAGTTTTGATGGTGGTTATCAGTACTGGCTTGAGTATAGAGATACTTTCTTGTCATTAATTTATAACAGTAATTGCATAGATGAAATTAGCAAGTTCCACTACCTTCGTGCATCGCTTAAAGGTGATGCAGTGGAAGTCATTAAGAATATTGATTTTAAAAGTGAGCATTATGATATGGCGTGGAAGTTGCTATGTAGCCGCTATGATAATAGTAGACTTTTAGTTAATAATCACGTGCAGGTATTGTTCAATGTTGAGCACATTCCGAGGGAGTCGTGTACCTCTTTGCGGCGTTTAGTTGACGTCATAAATAAAAACATTAGAGCCCTAAAAACATTTTCAAACATTAGCCATTTTATAACTAAGACGCTTTTTGATCAATTGGGGTTACCTAGACGCAGCGCGAGCTCCACGATCACAGGTATAAACAGTCAGACTACAATTAGTACACAGTCTTGTAATTTAACTATCCAGTCTCGCAACGGTGGTTATGAAACAAATATCAGCTGTTTTGTATTGCCTCAAATCACAAAAATATTACCGTCTACTTTGATAGACAGACATAATATTTCAGTACCTTCAAATGTACAGTTGGCTGACCCTACTTTTCACATTCCGTCAGTAATTGACATTTTAGTAGGAGCCGAAATATTTTGGAATGTCCTAGGTTCTGCATCAATTAGCCTAGGTAGAAACCAACCCACATTACGTGATACAAAGTTCGGATGGATAGTATCAGACTCTGTGCCGCTACCATTACATTCATCCACAAAAATTCAGTCGCATTTGTGTAACGCTACTTTAAGTGAAATCAATCACAATTTAAGTAAGTTTTGGGAACTTGATTCTGTTTCTTCAAAACACTCCTTATCTCAGGAAGAACGGGCTTGCGAAGAAAGTTTCCGTTTGCATACAACCCGTGATAGCATAGGTCGGTTTGTGGTTACCATGCCTCTGAAAGAGGATCCTAGTGTACTAGGTGGATCTTACGAAATGGCTAAACGCCGTTTTTTGTCGTTAGAGCGTCGGTTCCAGCGTGATCCTGTCTTCAAGCAGAGGTACATCGATTTCCTGCAGGAATACGAGAGTCTGGGGCACATGACAGAGGATCGCTCGCTGAGGAAACCTCATTCAGATGGTAACTCAGAGTATTACCTTCCGCACCATGGGGTCGTTAGAGAGTCAAGAGTCACTACGAAACTCCGGGTAGTCTTCGATGCATCAGCTGCAACCACATCTGGATTGTCGCTCAACGATATCCAGATGGTGGGACCTACCGTTCAAGATAATCTCTTCTCAATATTGTTACGTTTTCGCCAACACAAATACGTAATTTCTGGAGACATCGAAAAGATGTATAGGGCGATTGTGATGACACCTGAACAACGTTCCCTGCTTAAAATAATTTTTCGGACTGATCCAAAGCTTCCTTTAAAAACATATAGCCTTAACACCGTTACTTATGGTACGGCCTCTGCCCCTTATTTAGCCACGAAATGCTTAGTTAGCCTGGCGGCGGCTGCCACTAATGAACACGCAAAGTTGGCGATGGCGCGTGATCACTACGTTGACGATTTTCTTAGCGGTGGTAACTCCATTTCAGAGGTAATAGCAATGGGTAAGGAAGTCACTTCTGTTTTAGCTTCAGCAAACTTTCATCTGCGAAAATGGCAGTCGAACAAAGAAGAAATTATAGCTGAAATAACAGGTGTTTCAGGTACTTCGAAAAGTTTAGATTTGTCCGCAAATAGGAACGGGTCTTCAAAAACACTAGGTTTACATTGGTTTTGTGAGTCAGATATACTAGCATTTTCAATTAGTATCGACAATAACGAACATGTCACTAAACGACATATTTTGTCTGTGATAAGTCAGATTTTCGACCCACTGGGTCTTGTTGGTCCTTGTGTTGTCGAGGCAAAAATAATAATGCAGCTGTTATGGATGGCTAAATGTGACTGGGATGAACCAGTATCAGATGACATCAATAATCGTTGGCTTTCCTTTAAAAATACGCTTCCACACCTGAATGAATTAAAAATACCACGGTGGGTGTTAAACCATGCAGCATGCAAGCAAGCATGCAGCGTGCAAGCAAGTATGCAGCATGCAAGCAAACATGCAGCGTGCAAGCAAGCATGCAGCGTGCAAGCAAGCATGCAGCATGTAAGCAAGCATGCATCATGTAAGCAAGCATGCATCATACAAGCGAGCATGCAACATGCAGCAGGCATAGTTTCTGTCACGGCTCCGGCGTTGCGAGGCTCCGGCGGTCCCACGCGAGCTTATCGTCGCAGATGGTATTCACGCTCACCACCGCATCTTCGGCTTACTGGCCAGCCTCAGCCGCGGCGGCGGGCGTTAAAACCACCTGCTCCTCAGCTCGCGGGCCGCCTCGCCCCTCCACGCCTACGCAGATTTAAATTACACTCTAGGGGTGGGGCAGACAAGACTACGTGGGGTCGGTTTCGTAGCAATTCGTTTCTGTCATTAGCTTTGGTAGCACAACATATTGACTTGTTAAGACAACATTTTTGTTATTGTCTATTTACATCATACATTTTCGTTGAAATAAATTCCATGGAAAAATACAACAAACAAACAATATTCGTTAAAAATTATTCTACTGTTTGATAAGTTTGTTAAACAAAAAAATGTGATTAAAAATTCATTGAATTGTGTTACTGTGAAATATTTTTCATTGAAGTAAATAGTCTTTGAAACAATAATAGTCGAAATAAAAATACGAGAACCAAAAATAATGTGAAACATTTTCTGGGAAACGAAATTCTATGATATTTCTGTCTGCGAAACAAGGGGACACCCTGAAAAGGCGTATGGAGCTTGGAGATTGGAGCTATGGTAGATGAGAACGGGTCAGTTAATGTACAATTGTTGGTCTCAAAAAGCCGGGTGGCGCCAATCAAACCAACGACCATTCCCCGACTGGAGCTATGTAGCGCGCTGTTGGGAACAAGACTGTGTACTGATGTACTGAAATCTCTTACCTTGTCTTTCAATAGATATCGGTTTTGGTGCGATTCAACAATAGTGTTGAGTTGGCTGTCAATGTCACCAAGTTTATTGAAATCATTTGTTCGAAACCGCGTTAATGAAATTCAAGAGAACACTACTGGGTATACGTGGAGCTACGTGCCGTCAAAGGATAATCCGGCAGATCTTGTTTCGCGCGGGCTGAAGGCTGACCTTATCAGAGAGTGTCCCTTGTGGTGGTCAGGTCCAAAATTTTTGTCTAATAATGAAAAGGACTGGCCAGAAATGTCCAATGAAAACGTGAGACAGGATTTACCTGAAGTTGTGTCATCTCACTTCATTACTCATCCTCAATCATGTTCTAATAATAATAATTTAATTTCACATCATCAGTCTCATAATAATCAAGCATTCATTAATGTATTAATTCATACATTTTCTAATTTTAATCATTTACAGAGAGTAGTTGCCTATTTATTAAGATATATTCATAATTTAAAAAGTAAACGTAACAAATTACTAGGTTCCCTATCTCATCAAGAACTTAAAAATTCCTTACATTTCATTTTACGTCACGCTCAAATTGAAATGTTTCCTGTTGAGTGTGCCTTATTGCAATCAGGTAAATCATTGCCTCGTAAAAATAGACTTATTTCGTTGAGTCCTTTTACAGATTCGAATGGTCTCATACGCGTAGGAGGGAGACTTGACAACTCACCTTACGACTATAATGTCAAGCATCCCATACTATTACGTGGTAAGCACCACATAACAAAAATATTATTTCATAAATATCATCTCGACTACTTACACGCTGGCCCTCAGCTGCTCTTGGCAAACATACGCCAAATGTATTGGCCTCTTGGTGGCAGAAATCTTTCTAAATATACCGTAAAAAAATGCATCAAATGTTTTAAATATAACTGTCAAACTGTGCAACCTACAATGGGTCAGTTGCCCTCTTCAAGGACACATTTAGAACACCCATTTTTAAATTGTAGTGTGGATTATGCTGGGCCAGTGCTGATAGCTGATCGCAAAGGGCGAGGGTGCAGGCTAATAAAGGCGTACCTGTGCATTTTTGTTTGCCTTGCCGTTAAGGCTGTTCACATCGAGCTTGTTACAGACCTCACAAAAGAAGGCTACATGGCTGCTTTGAACCGTTTCGTGGCTCGTCGTGGCAAACCCAAAAGCATCCTGTCCGACAATGGGACAAACTTTATAGGTACATGCAATGAGCTACGTAAGTTCTTACAAGACTCGAATCTCGTGTCTGAAGTTGCTCAACAAGGTATCAAATTTTCCTTTGCGCCTCCATACTCCCCCCACTTCAACGGCATTGCTGAAGCCGCGGTCAAATCGACAAAGCATCACTTAAAGAGACTTTTAGGCTTAACGCACTTCACTTACGAGGAGATGGCCACATGCCTGACTCAAATAGAAGCCGTCTTAAATTCCCGTCCTCTTACCCCTCTTTCCACTGATCCTCTAGATTTTTCCGTCCTTACTCCCGGTCATTTCATAATTGGGCGACCACTAATATCTGTTCCGCACCCACAGGTTACTGATCTCAACATCGGGCGACTAGAGCGATACCAACGAGTGGAGCACATTAAACAACATTTTTGGAATCGCTTTCAATTGGAATATGTTTCTCTGCTTCAGCTAAAAACCAAATGGACAGCGTCAACAGGTCAACTTTCAGTGGGAGCCCTGGTTCTCATCAAAGAGAAAGGCCAACCACCCTTGGTGTGGCCACTGGGACGTGTCATCGATCTCAATGCCAAACATCCCTCCTGGAATAGTAACAGGACCTCTTCCAGAGGTAGGATCGTGTTTAACCTCTGTTCCCAACTGAACTTCGATGTCATCGCCCCGATGACTCCTACTCATTTCCCCCACGATCCCAACCATCTTCCCGACATCCTCGATATAGCGCTGCTCAAGAATGTGAACCTCCGTTTGCAATCTATAGAGACGCTACACGAGCTTAATTCCGACCATCGTCCAGTGATATTAGAACTAGCTCCCCGTTCAGGTCCCTCTGACCCTAGCCAGCCCCCTCCGACCCAAATTATTACCGACTGGAGGAAAGTAAGCGAAAGCCTACAATCCACCACGTCACCTCACTTGGACGCTATTCCCGACCACTTGGTGACAGTCGCAGACACGACGGGCGCGATCGACTCGTTCACAAATCATGTACAATCCGTCTTGAACGATTGTTCAAGGGAGGTTCCGGCGATGAGCGATCATCGCTGGAAACTGCCTGACGATGTGCGTGATCTGTTGACCGAGAAGAACGCGGCCGTCCGTGCGTACAGTGCCTTCCCCTGCGATGCGAACAAGGCTCACATGCGCTCCATCGAGGAGCTGCGCTCCAGCCGCTGGGACAAGACACTTAGCGAACTCGAGCCCACCCACCTAGCCTTCTGGGAACTCCAGAGGAAGCTCCGTTCTTCTAACGAGGCCTCCATGCCCCCTCTCATTCGTCCCGACAGTAGCGTCGCCTTCGACAACGATGAAAAGGCTGAATGTCTAGCCGACAGCCTAGAGTCTCAATGCACCCCCAGCTCTCAACCAGTAGACGAAGCTCACCTTTCTGAGGTCGACGCCGAAGTCGAACGTAGAGCCTCTCTCCCACCCGTTGAAGACCCTGATTATCCTCTGCCTCCTGTCACTCCCGACGAAGTGCACGATATTATCAAGAGGCTCAAACCCCGGAAAGCCCCCGGCTCTGACGGTATCACCAATAAGGTGTTCAAACTCCTCCCCGCCCATCTCATAATGCTAATGACCGCCATCTTCAATGGCGCTCTAAACAACAACATTTTTCCTCAGGCATGGAAAGAGGCCACCGTTATAGGCATTCCGAAACCAGGCAAACCCAAGTCTGATCCCACCAGTTACCGTCCCATTAGTCTACTCAATGTTCTAGGCAAAATCTACGAGAGGCTTATTTATAAGCGGCTCAAAGACTTTGCCGAAGCAAAGAGTCTCATTCCCGACGAGCAGTTTGGCTTTCGAACCGAACACAGCTGCGTCCAACAAGTCCACCGCATCGTCGAGCACATAAGCGCTGGTTTTCAGCGTGGCTTGATGACGGGTGCGCTCTTCTTTGACATAGCGAAAGCATTCGACAAAGTCTGGCACAACGGCTTACTATACAAGCTTTACCAACTCGGAGTGCCAGATCGTCTCGTGCTCATCTTGCGTGACTTTTTGTCGAATCGCACCTTTCGCTATCTCATCGAGGGTGCGCTCTCTTCACCCCACCCGATACGCGCTGGCGTCCCTCAGGGCTCCGTAGTATCCCCCCTCATTTTCACGCTGTTCACCAGCGACATCCCCAAAGATAAAAAGGCCCAGTTGGCTCTATTCGCTGACGACACGGCCATCTATTACTCGGGTCGCAACCCAGACTGCATAGCTCGTACCCTCCAATCCGCGGCAAAAGCCTTAGGCGCTTATTTCCGGAAATGGAGAATCGAGGTAAACCCCATCAAGAGTCAGGCAGTACTCTTTTCCAAACCGCGTTCGTCCCCCTCTCTGCCCAGTCCGATAACCATGTTCGGTAAGCCTATCCCTTGGGAGAAGCAAGCCAAATACCTAGGTGTGATTCTGGACCACCATCTTACTTTCGGAGAGCACATAAAGACGGTGCGTTCGCGGGCCGCCTTCGCTCTCGGTAGGCTCTACATCATGTTGAATGCACGCAGCAAATTGTCACTCAAGTGAAATTGCGCATTTACACGGCGTGCATTCGTCCCATCATGACGTACGCCTGTGCTGTATTCGTACACGCGAAACCATACCGTCTCCATAGGATGCAGACCCTCCAAAACCGTTTCTTGCGAAGAATCACAGGAGCCCCCTTTTACCTTCGCAACGAGAACCTCCATCTCGATCTAAAAATACCTACCATCCAGCAGTTCATGAAACGCTCCGCCAAGCGCTTCTTCGACACTGCTGAGAAGCACTCTAACCCGTTAATCGTATCGGCCGCCCGGTACACTCCCTCCCGTATTAGTAAGACTCGACGACCGAGACATACTCTGACCGACCCTGATGATGCTATTACTCTCCTCCAGGAGAGCAATAAGGCCACCAGTACAGTTAAGAAACACAGACACAGACCGCCGTCATTCCCCGCCCGCCGCGACGACCCCGTACGTCCACTCCCCGACCCTTGCTCGTGCCAGCCCGCGCCGCTGAGCCTGTAGTTTTAAATTCGTCCCTAAATAATGGAAATCCGATCCAGCCTGTACCTTTGCTGTCCTCTCCCAGCGACGCCCTAAGCCGAGGCTCGTACCCCACAGGGGGTGCCCTTAGCGTGTAGTCGCTTAGTTTGTAAGCTATTTTGCTCTGGCTGGAGGCCCTAAAAATAATAATTTTTAAGGCACCACAGGAAAGTCCGGTTAAGCAGCCGACAACCTCCTAGGTTGACCTGCGAGATGCCAATCCGAAAAAAAAAAAAAAAAAGGACCAGCTCAGTTCGACTCTGCGTGGGCATTGTATCCGACGACTCGGAACTACTCTCAAGCAAGTTGAGCGCTCTGCGTACAATACGTCACGGTCGGTGGTATTTTCGTAATACGGAATATCACCTAAGTGCCGTGTTGTTCGCGGAGTTTACTTATTTTGTTTTAGCGCTTCACGCATTTAGTTATAGGTAGACTTATAGTTGTTAGGTAGTACCTTTTGCAAGTCACTGTTAGTAAACCTGTTTACTCGCTTTCTGTTTGATTATATTTCATTTTGTTTTGTATAAGTGCATATAATTTCTTTGCGTTAACGCGTAGATTGTACTCGCCTATTAGCTTGTTACTTTAATTACCATAGTAGTGTATGTTAGGCCTAGCTATTATTTTTTTTCCTTCCTGCTACCCTCATATATTTTTTTTTTGTGTTAACTTTCTTGTGTAACGTGTGTTACTTTAAATATAGGTCTTAAACATTATCTGGAATATTATTTGCACTGAAACCCGCATTACAACTGGCGCCCAACGTGGGGCCTCCAGCGAAAAACCTAAGACCTAGACCAACAGCACGAACACAGAGGTTTACAATACAGGACAACCCGCAGAAAGGGAAGAAGAAAGACACAATGGATGGTAATAAGAGTGGTCCCGCTTTAGCTTCATCATCAGTAGCTTTGTCGTCTGAACAGTTTCAACAACTGCTGACAGCAGTTGCTTCAGGATCAAAGCACAAAAGTTCTGTGGTAAGATGTCCGGTGAAATTTAGTGTCAATAAGAGCGCTTCTGAGGTCGAGTCTTTCTTAGCAGCGGTGTGTGTGTTCAAGAAAGTGGAGCTGATAGAAGACGAAGACGCATTAACAGGGTTGCCATTAATTTTAACAAATGATGCTGCAACTTGGTGGCAAGGCATCAAGAACCAGGTAAAAACTTGGAGCCAGTTCGAGGAACGCTTGCGGCACGCATTTGCGCCCAAGAAGTTACCACACCAGGCACACCAGGCGCACCAGGTCATAATGAACAACAGGAGATTGATTTAGTATTCGGGCAAATTCGTTTTGAGATTCGGGAAAAAATATCTAGAGAAGCTTTAGGAAATTTTGATGATTTATTAGAGAAAGCTAGAGAGATTGAGCGTAATTTGGGAGAGAAAGCTGAAGAAAAACAGATGGATAAAACAACAATAAGCATTCCTAAGGTCAAAACTAGATGCGATTACTGCAGACTTCCAGGACACACTGGGGATGTCTGTAGAAAACGTCAGAAAGCTGAGCAGCAGAAACCTATAGGGAAGCCAGCAGAAACTAAACCTGATGAAACAGTGAAGCCTAAGTTTTCATGTTACGGATGCGGCGAACCAGGTGTCGTACGAAGTCGCTGTCCGAAGTGCAATGTTCAGCACGTGGGAACGGAAGACATTAATTTCTGTTCCATAAACACCGCTAGCACCAAACGCCTCAGGCCAATAGTACCGATTAGTATTGGTGATATAAAAGGTACTGGATTTGTAGACACATGTGCTAAATCAAGTGTAGCCTCATATCAGCTTTTCGTTTGTTTGAAGCGAAACGGATATAAGTTCAGAACGGAGACTATGAACATAACATTGACCGATGGTATACCCAAAATGCAGACTGTATTGAATGTTTTTACTTTTGTAGCTATCATCGTTTCTATTGTAAAGATTGTGTAATTCTGATTTGTTCCAAATAAACGTTTTTTCATTTTTTTCAATGTTATAGCGCCTGTTACTATTTATGGAAGAGTAATCAATACTTCATTCATTGTTTTGCCTTATGCAAAAAGTAACAAGACATTACTGGGAGTTGGTTTTATCTAAGATGCCATGATGGTTATTAATTTACCTCAGCTAACATGTCGATTTCTTGATGATCCTGCGAAAGTTTATGACTTGAAACAAGAAGATGTCTGCGAGACAATGATCGCCGATCTGATTTGCATCGCCAGTCTACCAGATATCATTTCTCCAATGTCAAGTTCATCAGAAAATGCTGCTACTCCAAAAACCTTAATAACAGTCATATCGAACGAAATTTGATCCGACCGTATGGTCCCGTGGTGAGTGTGTGTTCTCCTGATGTATCACAAAATGCAACTACACAATCTCAAAGTGAGTCGTTAGTTGGCATTGACGCACTTACAAATACGGAGATCTGTCGAGCTAGTGCAGTACGTCCACAGACACCTACGAATGGTCCACTAGCGAACGTTGAATTCACTACTCCACCAAGTAAGCGTCAACGGCTGTTTGATGGTTACTCTCCAATAATAGATGCATTGTATCGAGATGCTAGAAGGTCAATCGAAGAAAGCACCACAGAATTGTCACCAAATTCCAGATCCTTGTTTAATCCGCCTAGCACGGATATATCAGCGATAGATGCCGAAGAGTCTGACTGTGTTCTAAGCGACAAGGAGATTATACGTATACAAAATCTTTTAGAGAGGAACGCAGACGCATTTGTCCCCAACGGTAAACCTACAACCCAAACAGAGCATTTCATAGACACTGGAGATAACAGACCAATTTCCGTCCCGCCATATCGCTTGTCGCTTGCAAAAAGTCAAATCCTGAAGGTGGAAGTAAGCAAAATGCTTGCAGAAGGAATAATAGAGCCATGCACCTCTCCATGGTCTGCGCCTGTAGTTATGGTACCTAAAAAAGATGGTGGAACACGAGTATGCATCGACTATCGACAACTCAATGCAGTTACTACACCGGATGTGTATCCACTACCCCGCATAGATGATTTGCTGCACGATGCTAAACCTACGCCATATATGTCTACAATAGACCTCCGTGCTGGCTACTGGCAAATCAGAGTAAAGAAAGAGGACCAATGCAAAACTGCTTTTGTAACACCATTTGGTATGTACCAGTTTTTAAGGATGCCCTTTGGTTTGCGCAACGCGCCAGCCACCTTTCAACGATTGATGGATGGGTTCCGCGTCTCACTGAGCCATGTTAAATTATGCATATACATCGACGATTTAATTGTCCTGTCTCCAACATTTGAGCAACACCTGAGCGATCTTCAGGATGTCTTCTCTCGACTTCAAGAATATAACTTGACAGCCAATAAGGAGAAATGCAATTTCTGTTGTTCAAGGGTTAAGTACCTCGGACATTATATTACCCCAAAAGGACTACAGATAGATCCTAACAAAATTAGTGCCATTGTAAATATGGCTGCACCCACTAATTTAAAACATTTACTTTCGTTCTTGCAAATGTGTTCTTGGTACAGAAGATTTATTCCCGGATTTGCTAAAGTAGCTGAACCCTTAACCCGGCTAACCAAGAAACAGGCTAAATGGCTATGGGAGGAGGAACAGAAAACTGCCTATGATAAACTCAAAGAACTTCTTACGACTAGTCCCATATTGACTCAAGCAGATGACTCAAAACCCTATATTATTAAAACTGATGCCAGCAACTATGCTATCGGTGCAGTTCTTGTGCAGGGGGAGGGTGAACAGGAACACCCCGTAGAATATGCTAGTCGATTGCTAAATCAAGCCGAGAGGAATTACTCAACGACTGAACGCGAAGCACTCGCAGTTGTATGGGCACTTAACAAGTTTAGAGGATATATAGAAGGGACGCCTATTACAATCCTGACGGATCATCAGGCTCTCAAATGGCTAATGTCATTAAAATCTCCGACTGGAAGGTTAGCAAGATGGGCTCTCCAGCTACAGCCGTATGATATCACCATAAAATACATCACTGGGAAAACGAACGTTGTAGCAGACGCGCTGTCTCGTCCTAATTGTGATTCTGAAATTAAAGAAAGCTGTGGAATATGTAGTATTGTGGTAGATACGCCAAGGAAGAATCCTAAAGAAATAAGAGAAGCACAAATGAAAGACAAAGACATAGAAAAGATAGTGAAGGCATTCGAGAGTAACAATGAAGAAGAAGCACGCTACTGGTGTCAAAAGGGTTACGTCATGAATAACGGTTTACTATACCGCTACAACCCTGATGGCGATAATGATAACAGTCAGCTTCTTGTACCTCAGCAAGAACAAACCCATGTAATATCGGCGTATCATGATGAACCTACTGCCGGTCATTATGGTACAGATAAAACATTTGGTAGAATAGCTCAACGTTATTATTGGAAAGGCATGAGGAAGGACATAGCCAACTACATTCGTAACTGTTTGTCGTGCCAAAGATACAAACCTTCGAATATGAAACCGGTTGGACTTCTTCAAACAACTGCGCTGAACAAAAGGTTTGAAGTAATCGCTTTTGACCTGTTTGGCCCATTACCGGCATCATCCAATGGAATGTCCTAGATACTCATCGTTGAAGATCTTGCCTCTAGATGGGTAGAATTATTCCCGCTAGAACATGCAACTGCAACGTATTGCGCGATGACTCTCATTAATGAGGTATTTTTAAGATACGGCATGCCACGACGAATAATCAGTGACAACGGCACTCAGTTTGTTAGCGCTGTTATGCAGCAAGTAGCCTATTGTTTTGACATTAAGCATGCATTTACGCCCGTTTACCATCCTGAAACTAATCCGGTAGAACGGCGCAATCGGGATCTTAAAACTCAGCTCGCCATTCTTGTAGGAGATGATCATCGTACCTGGTCAGAGAAACTATCAAGCATTCGATTCGCAATGAACACTGCAGTTTGTTCCTCGACAGAGTATAGTCCAGTATACCTTACATTCGGTCGAGAATTACGAACGCCCGATGATAATGAACATGATCTCCGTGAATTAATCTCTTCTGAAAACTTTATTCCTGAAATCACACCAAAACTGTTAGTATTAGCTGAAACATTGAAAAGAGTTAGAGAAGTACAAGAAGGAAAAGAAGAAAAGCGAAAAGAAAATGTAGATAAAAGCAGAAGACCAAGCCCTAAATACAAACCTGGAGACCAAGTTCTCGTTGATTCACACACCCTCAGTAAGACCGCCCAAGGATTCAGCTCAAAACTTGCCCCACGCCGAGATGGCCCTTATATAATTTTGAGGAATCACGGACCAAGCTCTTACCATGTCGCAGACCCTAAAACACCAAACCAGAGTGTAGGGTCCGACAGGTGGCGCTGTGATGTAAACAAAGTGTTTGATTGTGCTCTCGTAAATTATATTCCTAAAAATATTAAAAGTGCTCAAAAGACCATAAACTGTGCATACAAGTGAAAAAGGACACTAAAATCAACTACTTATAGCAGTGTTATCAATGACGTATGTGGAGCGTAAATCTACAAAAGTGATTACTAAAACGACCAAACAAAAGAGTTGACAAACAGTGATAAATGCTAATAAACAGTGATCAGAGATGTGTGAAGACTTCAAACCAGTGTAATATAAAAAATATAAAGTGAACTAAAAGTGAACAAATGATTTATCCTAAAACTCCATCACAAAATCAAATTGTAACATAATATGAATCCGTTTTTTATTTGAAATTTAGTTAAAAACACACCATCTCGTGGCTAACTTGCGAACTGACGTGTCATCAATCGATACCAAAAACAAAGTGTTGCAACTGTCACTAATAATAAATTCATCACATACGCCTCAAGTAGCGACATCTATTGATTAAGAAATTAGAACACTCAATCAACAGAGTATGACCTGTTTGTTTCGACGTAAAACATACTGAACAGGTAGCCGGTAGGCCTACACATAAGACTTTAGCGCATGGAGTTCTGGTTCGAATCTCGCCACACGAGATTATTTTGGTAAAGTAAAATCATGAACTTTCTGGAGAATATTACGTTCCGTCGCACACGCACCCGCTCAGAGCCAGAAGACGAAAATAATACGTCTCAAAATGCAACAATTAACAGCATGCCTGACATGTCTGAGGACGAAGATGACTCACAACTCAAAACATTAAAAACCACAATCGAACGACTGACGTCGCAATTAAACAGTGCGCATATTGAAATAGAGTCATTGGCATTGGAGAATAACAATTTGAAAAAACAAAACGACGATTTAACTAAAAGAAACGAACTGCTTAAAAAAATTAATAGCCCCGCCAAACCAAGATCTACGCCAAAGAAAATTACAAACAGACGTACAAATAGTAAAGAGACTCAAACAGACAACTTAATCAACGTATCTGAAAATACAAATGATGGGACCAATACAAGAGAGATAACGCAAAAACGATCTAATACTACTCGACTATCACCGCCACGCAAAACCCACAGTAAACAGACTATTGCTATTAATAAACCAAAAATATATTTATTGAGTAGCGAAACTTCAAATATATTATACTCCGCTACAGAAGAAACTAACCTGCGAAACTACGAGATTTGCCACTATCGCAAACCAAAATGTGGAATGAAGCAAATATTGGAGAATATTGACGTAAAAGTTCAAAACTTAACAAGTAAGGACTACTGTATTATTTACATCGGCGAAGAGGACTTCCGAAAAACGCAAAACTATGTTGAACTAGTCATGTTTATTCGAGAAAAATTAACACGTTGAACGCCATGTAGGTCACCGGTGACCGACCTTAGTGGAGGTTTTACCTTCAACATTTTTGGCCCGGCATCGAATGACTTAATTGCATTAACCCATACTAATATCATTATATGTCTACCGACTTATAAATATAAATTTAATAATAATAACTATTATATAGAACAGCAAAATTATGGCAATACTCTGTACAATAGTAGAATAGAAACTTTTAATAATCTTTTATATATGGATAATAATAATAATAATAATAATAAATGTTTATTTCATCTCCACAAATTACATCAAGTTATAAGTACATACATTATAGGTACAGTTGACAGGAACAATTTTACAAGATATTTGTAATTTGTGGGAGATCTGGAGTCTAAACTAAGCCGAGGCCTGTACTATAGATCTCCAGGCCCCCCATGTAATAATATTGTACAGATTGTCAACATGAAGAAGCGAACGTGAGCGTAGTGAATGAGTAAAGTAGAACAAGTGTTCGGGTCAATTTTGATATTTTTGCTTGTGGAAGTGATTTGGAGTGTGTTAGTGTGTGTGTGTGTGTGTGTGTGTAGTTCAAGGATATATAATTTTGTCAAATATCAATTTTGCATGTTGTAACATTTTTTGTTAAGTTATAGGGTTTTTAAGTAAGTATTGTGAGTAATATGTAGATAAATGCATAATAATAATAATTAAATGTATAATATGATAATTCTGATAAATAATATAATACCTAATGTGATATATAAAATGTAATATTATAGATGTATGTATATAAAGTACACGTCAATTTATATTGCTACCTCTAGGATTTTTTCTGTTTCGGAGTAACTAAGTGTCTGTAACCATTTATAAATTATATTTTTGCATTCTTTTTTACAATAGTTGGAGAAGGGTACTATCTTATTTATTTTGTTAAGAAGCATACCTCCTCGGTATGGAAAAAATCTTCGTGCAAATGAGGTGTTTACGGCAATCGACTCACATACCGCGTACTTTCTTCTAGTCTAAGCTATGCGCTTTCTTCTGTCCTCTGGTAAGTCACTCAGCTTGTGAAGTATAGAAAGCATTATATAAAGCTGGCGCACGGTGAGGACTTGCGCTTCTTCATAGAGTTTAGTAGTGGGAAATAGCCGAGGTTTTGATAGGCTTACTTTTAGTATCAGTCTTTGAGCTCTTTCAAGGGTTATCAATTTTGTTTTACAAGCTCCTCCCCAGGTAGTGATGCAATAGGATAGGATTGATTGCGCCAAGGCCTCGGTTTGTCTGCTACGTCACGTAGTGATTTAAAAATGTATGTTAATTTTCGCATTCTATTGGATAAAGTTTGTATATGATTCCCAAAATTTAAATTAGCGTCGATTTCGATTCCAAGATATTTAATTAGTGGGGGTAATTTTGGGACATGTGCAGCTTGGCGTTGGAGGAAAGTTACATTTATGCGCATATATGTTATTTGTAAGATTAGCTATTTCTGTTTTGTTATGGATAGAGAACACAATGAATTTTGTCTTATCGTCGTTTAAAGTGAGAGAGTGTGATGTTAACCAATGACAAATTTTGTTAAATCCCTCCTGCGCAAGATTAAAAAGTTCAATCCACGATTCAGCATAAAAAGTTAGAGCTGTATCATCTGCATAAGCTGAGATGCGGCAGTTTTTATTACTAAGAGTGCAGAGCTCATTTATATAACAGAGAAAGAGTGTTGGGCCGAGTATACTGCCTTGTGGCACCCCGAATGTTATTGGCAATTCGTCACTGACGTTGTCACCGACTTTTACACATTGGGTTCTATTGTGCAGATAATCGGATAACAATGCCAGTGGAATGCCTCTTATACCAAGTTCTTCCAGTGTCTCTACAAGGCAGGGGACAGAAACAGTGTCAAAGGCCTTAGCAAGGTCTAAAAATATAGTTAAGCATTTCTTTTTACTATCTAATTGATTAACCAGAAAGTTAACAAGGTCAAGCACAGCATTATTAGTTGAACGGCCAGATCTAAAACCATATTGCGAGTTAGAAAGTAGATTGCCGTCTTCTAGGTATTTAGTAAGTCTGGTATTAATTATGCGCTCAAATAATTTCGATAATGAAGTTAATATTGCAATCGGCCTATGGTTACTGACACTACCCCTATCACCTGCCTTGTAAATCGGGTGTACTACAGCTTTTTTTAATGAATCTGGAAAAACCCCAGCCTCAAAACAGCGATTTATCAAATCAGTAAGCACGGGTGTTACTGACTTGGAAGTAATCTTGAGTATCTCGGCACCAATCTGATCCCAACCTGCAGCGCAGTCACTTTTTAGAAACTGTATTGTTCTCGCAACTTCTTCATTGTCTGTTGGTAAGAGGACAAAAGATTTCACGGGAGGCTCAATAACTTTCTGGAACTTAGGAAAGCGAGTGGGCAAAATCATGCCAGATAGTCGTTTACCGATATTAGCGAAATATTCATTTGTTTTGTTGACTGCCTCTTTGGGATTGTCAGCAATTTTTAAAAGTTGTAGTGGTTGTTGGTTTTTGTTCTTGTCGTTAGTTATAGTTTTAATGGTAGACCAAAGCCTTTTTGAATTATTTTTAGACATTATTAATTGATCTCTCTCATACTGTTTCTTAAGTTTTTTTAATAAATTATTGCAATAATTTCGATATCTTAAGTACGACATGTTTAATATTTCATTAGTTGTACTTGAATTTAATTTTTGGTGCATCCTATCCCTAGTACGTATGCAACGTAACATACCAACAGTTATCCATGGTTTTATTATAAATTTATTTCTAGGAATTAATCGTCTTATCGAGTTATTTGCAATTAATTGCTGCATTATATAAATGAACTTGCTCATTGCAGCATTTAAGTTAACTTCCTGATAAACTTCCACAAAATCATAATTGTCACAATCGGATTTCAGTTTTTCTTTATCAATTTTACAGATAACTTTTAGTTTTGTTGATTTTATAGACGCGCTAGTTTTTAAGCTAAATAAGACTGATTCATGATCTGTGATACTGGTTCCTAGCGAAAATGTAAACGCACTTAAATTCGATTTAAGTAACACGTGATCTAAGCACGATTTCCCTCTAGTTGCAGTATTGATGGCAGGAAGAAGTCCATGGAAGGTAATTGTGTCCATGTACGCTGTATTAATAGGGCTCGTTATGATAAGACCAATATTTATATCGCCGACTATTATAATATTTTTGAAAGATGAAAAACCTTGTAATAATTTATTTATTTATTTATTTTACTATTTATGTACACACAGTAGACAACACAGGAAAAGAACATTATAAAATATGAGTACATAGGTACTGCTTATTTCTTAAGAAATTTGGGAATTTGAAATCTGTGTAAGGAATCAATAAAAATATCAGGTGTTCTGAAACTGGGTGGCCTATAAATCGCAATTAATATTGTATGATTTTGTATTTTAATTGTCAGGCAGTTGGCTTCAGATAAGGAGGGTTCCTCTACAATACATTCCAGGTTACTGTTTGTATAGACTACAAGGCCATCATTTTGATTGTAGTTATCACTGGTTTTAAACGAGTTATACCCTTCAAGCAATGGTAAGTTCACGACATGGGATAGCCAGCATTCTGATAGCACTATAATGTCACAGGACAAATTCAATCGTTTAAGGAGAACGTGTAACTCCTGGATGTTGCAGTTTAGGCTACGGATATTTTGCTGTAGAATATTTAAATATCTAATAGGATGTTGAAGGTATGAAATGCATTCTTCCGGCTTACAAGAAATAGGGACAGATATATTAAACTGGTCAATGTTTTGTATTAAACTATGAGTGGTATCGAATGTTGCATATAATTATTACTAGTGAAAAGTAAGTACAAATAATATTTTTTGTTTTAATTAGAGGGTACGATGAGAGCCGCATTTGTTGTAAGTGTACAGTAAAAAAGACGAAAGCTGAAACTGGTACACTCCATTGCTCGTGATGGGAAAAAAATAAGTAGCGTAGGTAAATAAAGAAATATTGAGGTTTTGTTTTAGTATTTGTGTATTTGATGATACTATGTGTTGACAGATTTGATATATTATAAATATATTTTACATTATATGAGATAATATTGATATATGCTGTAGTGTAGATTGTGTATGTGTTCATTGTGTAGTTTTGCAAATATACGCGTAGACTGAAGTGTGTTTGTATTATGAGTGTGTAGACAGTCACATGCAAGTATTTTAGAAAAAAGGCATAAATGTGGTATATGTAACCACATTTAAAGCTTACATCGAAAATAACATGATATTTAGTATTTAAAATTATACAATTTAACGTTATAAAATAGTGCAAGAATATTAGTCATTGTATCTTTAGTGCAGTCAAATCTGCTTCGCAAGAGATCAATTTGGATGGGTCTCCTTCATTCTGACGAATATATACCCTTCCATACGAAGTCCAGCACCCTGCGTATTGGTTGTTTTTGACAGATTGACGTGCCAAAAAATATAAGCGCCTACCATTTGAAGAGAGAGATTCCGATATGAAAATAGGTTTAGATTCGCCAGTTAATTTCAAATGTCCCGAATTCAGTTTCTCTTTGTTCACCTTATTGAAAGTTTTCGAGGCTTTCATTATATTTTCTTTAAGAGTGGTCGCTGAGAATTCCACTATTACCGGAGCTGTTTTGTTTTGTGACATTTTCGGCCTAAATATGTTTCGTATATCGGATTCTTGCACCTCAACCTTCAGAACGTCACCAACATTTTTTACTAAACTGACTAATGTTGACTTACTTTCAGATTGTTGTTCTGGTACATTTCTGAGCTCTAAAGTTAACGCTTTAGCATTCCGCTCAAGTAGTTCAACCTTTTGTTCAAGTAGTTTGATTTGCTTTTTGAACGCAGTATTTTCGGACTTCGTTTGCTTAAGTTCTTGCAAAATTTCGTCGTATTTAGCTGACATGGTCTCAATAGAAGTTTTAATATCCGTATTTTGCTTAATCATAATACTCATTTCTGTAGCAAACTTTAAAGCCTGCGCTTGTTGTTGTTGCTGTACATTTGCTAACATCTCTTTTATGTCAGCTAATGTGGAGTCATCAAACTTACGTTTAAATCGACGTGTATTTGTTTGTCCTCTGCAGTCGGGATCAGAGCCGACACAGTGGGATGCCGAATCAGACTCCTGTGTTAAAATACTCGGTATCGATAATTATTTTTCAGGTGGAGTTCGCCGAGTTGCCATATTGATTACAAAGAGGTTTACGAAAGAAATTACTTCCTAGTACCAGGATAGCAGCAAAAAATAGGAGTATCGCGGTGTACACAGCTCAGCGTGTGCATGTACCCCGTCCTTATCACTGCAGACAGGCGCTCGCAAAAACGTTGCTCACACAATGGGTCCAGCGTTTTGGTTACCGATCGACGTTTTAGTACAAATTTGTCGTCCGTCCAGTGTATGGAGACCTCTCAATTTTAACTAAAGAAACGATTACTCACACTATGACAGTTTATCGCAGTAAGTTCTAGCGCTGCACGCTGGAGTGTTTGTGGCGAACTCTTGATGGTTTCTTGCGCCCTGGTACCTCGCAGATTTATTATCGTGGTTATTTTACGTAAAAATCGATATTAAAATAATTACAACACCGTGGACACGTCTTGACGCTTCCGCGATCCAAACGGAAGGGGATAAGAGGATAAGGGGATACACAGACATTTAATTACGCATACCTACTGGACTCTAATCTAAATCTTTCCTATAACTATGACATGTATAAACAGCACACGGGTGCGCTGAATAATAATGGCACGCGAGTTGTGGTATCAGACCTTCAGGATCTTGTTATAACAATAAGCAATCTAAACAATGAAGGTTTTGACGTAGAGTATTCACAGTCGAATAAAACAGAAATATCTACGGACTCACAACCACAAACCAGCCCTAGGTTTTTTCTTTAACAAGAACACATCAAAACACAGTACACAGACACACTCAAGCATTAATATAAACATCCTATATCAAAACATACAAAGCCTAAAAAATAAACGTTACCTATTAGAAGCAATCACGAACGAACATAAAATAGACGCGCTTTGTTTCACGGAAACATGGATTACAGAATTAAAAAAAGACCTACTAAGTTTGGAAGGGTATACTGTAGCCGCCAAATACTGCCGCCCAAACTATGCGGGAGGTGGTGTGTGCATATTCTTAAAAGACGATATTGAATTCAAAGAAAGGCAAGATTTAACGGAAATGACAACTGAATTTATATTCGAAACGTGTGCCGTAGAAATTCCAAAAATTAACCTTTTGTTAATAATTATCTATTGGCCACAGAAAAATAGGGAAACCGAAATATTCTACACATCTTTGGAAAAACTACTACTTAGAATCAATATAAAGGACAAACATAAACACATAATTATAGACGGGGATTTTAACGTAAATATCCTTGAGAAAAATCGCAATTCATTTAATCTTCTGAATACTATGATCAGGTACAACTTTCGACAATTAGTGACGGAACCTACCAGAGTAACAACCTCAAGCACCACATGTATTGACTTAATATTTACAAACGCACGCGATAAAATCCATCTAGAGGTAGTGGAACTTGGACTCTCAGACCACAGAGGAATAACAATCACTATACCTACCCACGATCTAATAATTATTAAAAGACAAATATTAACTCTAAAGAGGATCTTTAATACATAGACTTGTTTAAGAAAGAACTGAAAAAACTAGACTGGAGTAAAATATTAAACGAAAATCAAAATAAAAATACTAACTATGTGTCATTTCATAACACCATACAAAACATATTAAATCAGTGTATACCAAAGAAAACCGTAAAAATTAAAAAGAAATCATCTAAATCATGGCTAACGACTGGGTTAAGAGTAGCATGCAAACATAAAAGACAGCTTAAAGCATTCATGACTACAACTAATAACAATATATTAGGAAAGTATTATAAGCGTTACGAAAAATTACTTAAGAGAACAGTAGCCCACTCTAAAAAACTAAACTACATAAGAATAATGAGTAAATCTGAAAATAAAACTAAAACAATGTGGCAAATAATAAAAGAGCGTACAAATAAGAATAAAAAAACAACAATAAATAACATAAAATTGCGTGTACAGAATACTGTGACTGAAAACGCGACCGCCGTTGCCAACGCTTTCAATAATTATTTTGTATCAGTGGGGAAAACGGATACCTCAAACCTTTGTCCAACTGGCCGTCCTACCTCCACCCAAAACGAAAACTCTATTTACCTAAGACCTGTTGACCCTAACGAAATCAAGTTTATTATAAAAAAATTGAAAAACAAGCGTAGTTATGGCCATGACGAGCTACCGCCTATACTTATAAAAGCATGCGCTGAAGAATTAACGTTACCGCTAACTTATTTAATAAATCAGTCTTTGGATGAAGGCTCAGTCCCTGACCTGCTGAAAGTATCTATAGTGAAACCAATTTACAAAAAAGGAGACCAGACTGACACTAGTAATTATCGGCCGATAGCATTGCTACCGACCTTCTCAAAAATACTAGAGACAGCGATGTCTAAACGACTTTATTCTTATTGCGAAAGATATAAAATATTCGACGATAGCCAGAATGGGTTCAGGAAAAATAGATCCACGACATTAGCAATATTTAAGTATATCCAGGAAGCTTTAAATATAATCAATAACAAAAGCTACGCTGTAGGAATTTTACTGGATATGAGCAAAGCCTACGACAGAGTTTCATACGAAATTTTACTTAATAAATTATATGCAATAGGAGTTAGAGGTACAGCACACAAATGGTTCTGCTCGTACCTAGAAAATAGGGAACAATTCGTAGAGGTGGAATATAGCGACCCACACACTGGCCAAATAACACGCGTAAGGTCTAACAAAGCTAAAATAACAATGTCAGTACCACAAGGCAGCGTTTTGGGATGCTTATTATTTCTAATTTACATTAATGACCTCCCTAAAGAAATTGACGCTCAAAGTATTTTATTTGCTGACGATATATCTATTATTTTTCCTTACACCAATGAAGATAACCTAAACTTAAGTATAGACGAAAAGCTCTCCAAAATAATAGCATGGTTAAAAGATCATAACTTAGAATTCAATTTTGACAAAACAAAACTAATGCAATATAGACCACATCAAAAAAGCAAACTGGATATAAATTACACATACAACAACATAAAGCTGCAATGCATTAACGAGTTCGAACTGTTAGGTCTGACTATAGATACCAATATAAACTGGAAAGCCCAAATTGGGCTTTCCAGTTTATTATATATATATTTACCAAACGACATGTTGACAACTTTACAGTAGAGCATTTTAAAGTTTTTATTTTTGGAAAAAAAATCGTAATAAATCGCCTATTTGTCATAACTACTTTATTCCAACGAATTTGAAATGCAGTTTAAAGGCTGAATAAACTGGCATTTAAAGATTATGAACTTTCTCAATATGTTATGAAATAGTGTCGGTTGGTAATAATTTCATCAAAATCACAAACAGTTAAAAGTTACTTACCGACATCAAAATTTGATTATAAAACAAGTAAAATTAATTAAACTCCATTATTTTATTATTGTGTTTGAAGAAAAATGACGCATTCAGGAGTGGTGCATGCTTGACATATAGGTAAAATGATATAAATAGAAAACAAAAACACTTTTCTGCCAACCAATTTTAGTCATAGTATAGAAAATCCTACACTCACCTTATTTAAATAAGGTGAGTGTAGGATTTTTTTGAATAAGTAACAATGAATTTAAGTTTTAATACACAAAATCAAAAACTTAAACGTAAACATTGGTTTACGTCATCATCATGACAGACCTTGTCCTATTTGTAAAGGTAAACTAAAATAAATAAGGCATTTTAATTTTAAAAGGAAAGGGGGTAGGTTTATTAGTAATTTCAAAATCAGTACACGTAGATAAATCACAATTTCAACAAAGAAGAAAATTGCAATCGAGTTTTTAAACATTACTGTCACACAAAATGCAAAATTGGAATTCGATTTGTTAAATTATGTAATGTTATGTATTATATTATGTTGGGGTTCCCAAGAGGTGGTTTCAAAGGAAACAACCACATTTGTTAAGTACTATTTATTGACTAAACGCACCCTTCGTCTGTCCAGAAGTCAAATATTGGTCGCTTGTCATTGTTTAACTATTGTCTCCTAATTGACAGTTGAGCTCATAAAATAAGCGCGTATGAGGTATAGTGCGAACTCAGCATATGTGAGCTATTATAAAGGAGTGTACTTACTAAAGTAAAGGAGCGTACATAATATTCTTACACTTCACCTCCCAGGGACAGAGAGATAGTAATTTAGCAAAATAGAAAAAAAAAAGTTATCCATTTTTTTTTCTATTTTGCTAAATTACTATTAGTTATTTATTTTAAAATTATAATATATTTCTAGTTATTAGCGTGTTATTTATAGATGTATAGTTACTTATTACATATATGGGTACCTATGTTTCCTTATCACAAGACATTGCAATGTTATCTAAAATGAAATCTTACATTACATTAAATCTATTGACAAAAAGGCCTAGTTCTATACTTATGTACTAATTCAATCTTATTATTTTTAATTATTTTTACATTACAACCTAAATCTTCCACAACTGTATAGGGACCTTCAAATAGCGCATCTAATTTGCTACGTGATTCATTTTTTAGTAGAACCAAATCATCTTTCTCATATATTGTAGAATTGTCCTTGAACCTTTTCATTTCTTAATTTAAGTTTCAGATCAGTCTTTATCAGCAGTTTTACCTTGTTATATTACTCAGGAATTCAGAACAGAACTACAATACTAATAAAAATGTTTTCAGAAACTCTTTTCACTTCTTTAACGTTTATTATTTTGTTTCTCAAGCCTTTTTCTCCAACTATCCCTTCATTAATGACATCCAAACTATGTAGTATTTTGCTTTTAGATTTTGTCTTACTAGACGTTTTAGATTTATTTGTTTTTGCTGTTATTGAAACTACTTCATCTTGATTAGAAGAAAAAGTAAATCCTAACCATTTTTCTGAAATTTCAGCTTCTTCATAATAATCAATGTACAGTCCACCAAAAGAGATAAGTATTTATGTCGTCGGAAATAGTTGAAGTTTACTTGGAAACCGATGGATGTTTTCGAATGATATTAAATTAAATCATTGAGCTGTATATTCTCTATTACCTTAATTTTATTTTATTCAAAAACAGCTACCGATTTCTAAATAAACTTCATCTATTTCCGACGACATGGATACATATCTCTTTTGGTGACTGTACATTTTACCAGTTTTACACTTACGTGTACGGCCTTTTTGATGCTTTATAGTTTTTGATCCGCCAGATTAAGAGCATCCTACAATGGTAGAATTTGTAGAACCTACTTGGAAATTGCTAATTTAAAGTCGTACAGATCGATCGGTCAAAGATTAAGCTACGCTAGCCGCGGTCGGTCTGTGAATGGTGACCATCCCCGTCATACCGAGTTCCCTCTGTGCCTCAGAAAGCACGTAAAGTCGCTGGCCCCGGCTGTTATTTGCAGATCTTTGGCAGTCGTTATGGGTAGTCAGAAGCCAGACAGTCTGACAACCAGTCTTACCAAGTGGTATCGTGCTACCCAATAACGATGTTGTGGAGGTCCGATAGGCAGTCGCTCCATGTAAAACACTGGTATTCAGCTGGATCTGTTTAAGCTGGAAGCCGACCCCAATACAGTTGGGAAAAACTCTAGGCAGATGATGACTTGGAAATTGCTTGCAGTATACATTTCTGGTGTAGTCAATGCACCTTTAATGTTTTTAACTGTTTGTTCTTGAGCGTTGCTTGCAGTGCAGACGGACGTTTCCGGTATATTTAATTCAATCTCAATGTTTGTAGGTTCTTTATCTGGTTCTTTTTCTGGTATGCCAATTTGAACTACAGAATAGTCAGAAGAATAATTTACTGGGACTGTACTCTGTTCTTTAGATAGATGTGCAGTTACGAATTCTAATGTCGGGTCTGATGGGCCACTGAAAATTTGATCCATCAATGCTTCACTATAATTTTGCTGTTGTTGATCGTCATTTTAGTGGGCCAGTCATCTCCATGTTATTTCCAGCTGTAACAGTCTCAGAAGTACTTTGAAAGGATGTCCTTGCAGGGCCTTCATATGAAAGTGGGTCATCCTGAAAATAGCAAAGCTCGTAACGTGATATACCTACTACAGAGTGAAGAATCTATTCACTTATTACGATTCGTTATGTTACTAAAACAATAAATATTGTAAAATGCGTGTTAAATAAGTTGCTAAGAACACTCATACAATCTTTATAATGAAAACTATTACCGAATAGGTACTATCTAGCTACGCGACGTACCTACTTTGTGCAGTCCGCGCGAGTACGTAGGTCGCCTAAGCGACGGTTCAGTGAAGACTAGTCGATATTTTTTTACCAACAGCCATTCGAATTCTGCTTTACAACGCGTTTATACGACAAAACAAAAAAGGTGCAACAGGGATAAACTCATTTGTATACAAATTTCATATCTGAAATAGATATCTAAGTAACAAAAACAGTAAAAAAAACTGCAGGTAAAATATTACCAAACGACAAAATATATCCTTTTTAGGCAGGAAAAATACTACTATATTACGTTTTAAAGTACATGGTATTTAGGAAGAAAATACTAAATGAAAATGAGTTCATAATTAAGGTGTGTTAAAAAGTCTTAAATAAAGAAATAAATAAAATATAAATAAGGTAAAATTTCTTAAGCAATGCTCATACCCTAGATACCGTAAGGAAAAAAATACTTTATGTTTAAACGCATTAATTCGAGTCAAGGCAAAAATTACTTAGCGTAAAAAGTTAAAATGTAATACCTACCAAGTGAAAGTTTTTCATAAATCGGTAAAATTTTAGTCGTTTAGTCGCCGAAAACGGTGAAAATGAGTTTTTTTTTAAGTTACCAAGCGACAACAAAATCCTTTCTAGCGGTGCGAGAGTATGATCAATCGACGCAGAATTTTTTGCTGATTTCAATGATGTATACAACTCAATATCGCCCAACATGTCGCTTGGTAATTTTTGCCTTTCAAGCGTCGCCATATAGATACACTGGCAAACAAACTAGCCAGCTTTATATATGCCTTGGAGGAGCTTAAAAGAGCTACCGATTTTAAAACTGCCCTAACAGCATACTATGCCTATGCATTCTCCTGGCTAAATTATGGAATCGTTGTGTGGGGAAACAGTGTAGACAAAGATAGACTTTTTATTCTACAAAAGAAATGTATACGCATTCTTGCCAATATAGAAAACACAATAAGCTGCAAGCCATTCTTTGTAAAATACAAAATCCTTACACTAACTGGTATCTACATTTTAGAAGTAAGCAAATTTGTAAGAAAACACCAGTTACTGTTTCCACTAACCAAGGACCTTCGCCCACAACATCGCATTGTTAGACGCCAAAACAAAAATGAATTAGCCTTACCAAGCTCAAAATTAAGTATGTTCCATTCAGGACCTCTATCCATGTGCGTAAAAATATATAATAAACTTCCAAATTCAATCAAAGATATAGAGTACGAAAATAAATTTAAAAACAGTCTTCAAAAATTTCTTATATTAAAATCGTATTACACTCTAAAGGAATTCTTTGACGACAAGTTTTGACATTGAAACTCATCTAGTACACAACACACACAACAACTGCAATTTTGACTGACTATCTACCTAAGTTATGTTATTTTATGATTAATATTGTTATGACTATTTATTTTACTTAAATTTATCATTATAATTAAATTTACTATTTTAATTTGTGATTGAAAATGTTGACGTAACTTATTTAAATAGCAAATGATGGATGCACTAGATGAATTGTTATATTATTATTACCTATCTTAAATTAGTTATTCGTTAAAGCACAGTGGTTTGTTTATTGTGACACTGTTGCACTTCAAACTTTTTATATTGCTGTGCCCTAGCAGGGTTCATGTATGAAACCTATGTATAAATTTGTAACAACTTGTAAACTACATGAATGCAATAAATGATGATTATGATTATGATTATGATTAGGGCTATACCATTCATCGGCATTACGCCCTTACCAAAGTGACACTGGAAGTCCACTGCCAACACCAGCTCTGCCAATTCGAAAGCGTGGACGACCACCTAAAACAGCTGACCTACTTACCTCTGTTAAAGTCACCACTACTCAACGTCCGAAACCAGCTCGAGGGAAACCACAAAAGGAAGCTTCGAGCCTGCCTACCTCGTCGAGACGTCTTCGGAGCCAGAGGGGGAGACTGTAACGAAGTAAACAAGCGCGCACGGTTAACTCGGCGCCCACTTGTATACACTCATAAGTACCCGTTACACGCACGCACATATACGCGCCGTCGCGGGTATATAAGGCGTTCTCCGCCGGACCAGCTCAGTTCTCTGACCGACCCTGACGATGCTATTACTCTCCTCCAGGAGAGCAATAAGGCCACCAGTACAGTTAAGAAACACAGACACAGACCGCCGTCATTCCGTCCTCGCCGCCGAGGCCCGCCGTGACGACCCCGTACGTCCCCTCCCCGACCCTTGCTCGTGCCAGCCCGTGCCGCTGAGCCTGTAGTTTTAAATTCGTCCCAAAATAATGGAAATCCGATCCAGCCTGTCCCTTTGCTGTCCTCTCCCAGCGACGCCCTAAGCCGAGGATCGTACCCCACAGGGGGTGCCCTTAGCGTGTAGTCGCTTAGTTTGTAAGCTTTTTTGCCCTGGCTGGAGGCCCTCCTAGGTTGACCTGCGAGATGCCAATCCGAAAAAAAAAAAAAAAAAAAAAAAACCAGCTCAGTTCGACTCTGCGCGGGCATTGTATCCGACGACTCGGAACTACTCCCAAGCAAGATGAGCGCTCTGCGTACAATACGTCACGGTCGGTGGTACTTTCGTAATACGGAATATCACCTAAGTGCCGTGTTGTTCGCGGAGTTTACTTATTTTGTTTTAGCGCTTCACGCATTTAGTTATAGGTAGACTTATAGTTGTTAGGTAGTACCTTTTGCAAGTCACTGTTAGTAAACCTGTTTACTCGCTTTCTGTTTGATTATATTTCATTTTGTTTTGTATAAGTGCATATAATTTCTTTGCGTTAACGCGTAGATTGTACTCGCCTATTAGCTTGTTACTTTAATTACCATAGTAGTGTATGATAGGCCTAGCTATTATTTTTTTTCCTTCCTGCTACCCTCATATTTTTTTTTTTATGTTAACTTTCTTGTGTAACGTGTGTTACTTTAAATATAGGTCTTAAACATTATCTGGAATATTATTTGCACTGAAACCCGCATTACAATTTATTATTAACATAGACAGAAGCTGCCTCCAGCCTAAACAATACTGCCAGTATCTAGGGTTTATATTAAATTCTGATCAGTTCTCCATAACACTTCCACAGAAAAAGATAATATCTATTTGAGAAACTTTAAGAAGAGTCAAGTCTAAACAAAGATGCAAAATAATTGAATTCTCTCAACTCTTAGGTACCCTTGTAGCTGCTTGTCCAGCTGTAGAATATGGCTGGCTTTATACTAAAGTTATGGAAAGCCATAAAACAATGGCATTAAGATATAATAATGAAAATTATGAGGCATACCTTTCTGTATCCAATGAAATCAGATTAGATCTGGAATGGTGGTTATCCCATATCCGGACAAATCATTATAAAATAAAACAATTTAATTTTTCTTTGGAAATATTCTCAGATGCTTCTGAAACAGGCTGGGGTTTAGTCTGTAACGGTGTTACAACTCATGGTCATTGGACAGATGCAGATAAATGTTTTCATTTAAATTACCTAGAACTGCTAGCAGCATTTAAAGGATTAAAAACATATGCATCTGAATTAAGGTGTTGTGAAATTCTTCTTAGAATAGACAACACCACTGCTATAGCCTATGTCAATAGAATGGGGGGCACCCGTTATCAACATTTAAATACACTAACACGAGAGTTATGGCAGTGGTGTGAAGAAAGGCAACTATGGGTGTATGCATCCTACATTAGCTCAAAAGACAACTCCATTGCAGATAGAGAATCAAGACGTCCTCATTCTGAAATTGAATGGGCTCTATGTGACATGGCATATGAAACAATTACTACTAAATTGGGAGAACCCCAAATTGATCTGTTTGCAAACAGATATAACAATAAGTGTAGAAAATATGTATCTTGGCTACCTGACCCCAATGCATACTCCATAGATGCTTTTACCATTAAATGGAACAGAATATTTTTCTATGCATTTCCACCATTTAACCTAAGTAAAATGTTGCAGAAAATAATGACTGATAAGGCAACAGGCATTGTGGTAGTTCCATGGTGGCCTGGGCAGCCATGGTATCCAATGTTCAGCTCCATGGTTATATCAGAGATGATTGTATTAGAACCCCGTTATAATTTATTACTGTCTCCTTCCAGGGATCCGCATCCTTTACACAAGAGCCTCAAACTGATTTCCGCCACATTATCAGGAGCGCGTTCCTGAAGAGAGGAATACCTCCTTCCTCAATGGACATAATGTTAGCTTCCTTGTCTAACAAAACCAGAAAACAGTACGAATCGGCACTGAATCAGTGGACAATCTTCTGCAGGAGTCAAGATGCGCATCCCTTGTCGGACTCAGTACCAATGGTAATTTCGATCTTAACATCTAAGTTTGAGCAAGGACTTTCATATAGCTCACTGAACACTATAAGGTCGGCAATTTCCTTAATCTTAGGCTCTCACTTGGGAACAGATGATAGAGTGACTAGGTTTTTTAGAGGTATCTACAGACTAAGGCCCAAGAAACCTAAATACGACATTGTATGGGATCCCAACATTGTCTTAAGTTATCTTTCAAACCTATTCCCTAATCAAGACCTTACTTTGGAATTGCTTACTAGAAAACTTGTAACATTGCTAGCTCTTGTAACTGCACACAGGATCCAGACTTTATCACTTATTAACATAAATAATATCACTGTTAATGATGATAATATTGACATTAAAATCCCAGAAACAATTAAAACATGTGGACCAAACAAACTTCAACCTAATTTAATATTGCCATTCTTCAGAGAAAATATGAGCATCTGCGCAGCGAGCGGGACCCCTCCCGCTTTCTCGCGCTTCACCAATCGCCAGTCCGCTACATGCCGGGTAACTAACCGCACGCTGCCGCTAAGTACCGTATGCTCCTCGCGCGCTTGTTAACCTAAGCTGTTTCAACTCTGCTTACCTATCTTCTACTACTTGTGCTTACGTGACTATCTACCTTTTTTTTTTTTTTTTTTTTTTTTTTTTTTTTTTTTTTTTTTTTTTTTTTTTTTTTTTGGTACGGGGTGGAAAATCCTCATGGATGTGTCAGGGGTCTGTCAGACTCTTACTGACTAAAAACCACCCCGGTGTTCCATCTCGCACCTACGTCGGGGGTCGCGGGAACTGGAGATACTTCCGCAACCCCCGGCTGGTGCCGGCCCGCTGCAGCGGGCCACTTCTCGGGTCAGGGGGGGGAGTGACGTGTTAGACTCCCCCCCGGACGTCTTAGAGGGGCGCGCGTGGAACACTACGCGCCGCCACCTCGGGTCCTGGTGTATGTGGGGGGCGACAGACGTCCCCGAGTCTGCCACCCCTGGACCCATTTAGGGGGGCCGGAAGAGGGCGTTATCCGCCCTTCGCCGACGCCCGGTGCGCCTGCTGCGGGCAGGGTGGGAGGTTGAGATCTCCCTCTCCCTTTCCGCAGCCTCCTTCTGCGACATGACACTTTCGCAGAAGGAAACCACCGCGTCCCAGGACTCTGCGCTGTCGACCATCGACTCGACCACGGCCGACAGCGACAGGTCACTGCCTACTTCTGAGACGAGAGCACGGCGCGGCTCCTCCCAAGCGGCACACTCTGCCAGCGTATGCCGCGCCGTGTCCTCCCGGCAGTCGACGCAGTGGTGACACCGGGCGTCCGGCTCCCTGTTTATGCGACACAGGTACTTCCCGAAGCAACCATGCCCCGAGAGCACCTGCGTCACCCGAAACGACAGGGAGCCGTGCCTTCTCCCGAGCCAGCGCTCGAGCACTGGCCGGACCGCCTCGATGATGGCGAGGCCGGCGGTAGGGCGTGAAAGCCTGTCCCGCCATTCCGCCACCAGGACCACCAGTACACCTGGCGCCCTGCTGACTGTGCGTGGACCCGGGGCATGGACGCGTCGCAAATTTGCGTCATCGCCCCGCGGAACCACAGCGCCTCCAGTTCGACGTCGACGGGTCCGTTTGTCTCCGACTCCCGGAACCAGGCCTGGACAATGGCGGCCTCCTCGAGAAGTTCCCTGTTCATGCGCTTACGAGCCCAGCGCGGACCGTTCGTTCGTGGGGCCGATGGACTGCGGCCGCCCGCGGTCTGGGCGGAGACGTCGAAACGGATGTAACGATGATCCGACAACGTCTCCACCTCCACGGCGACACGCCAGTCGCGGACACGGCTCGCGACAGCAGGGCTAGCGAACGAGACGTCCACTATTGACCCGCCCCGCACGCACGTGTGGACCGAGCCCCGATTCAGAACGGCCAAGCCAGTCGCGACCGCCCACTCCTCCAGCACCTCACCCCGAGCATCGGTCACCGGAGATCCCCACGCCGCAGACTTGGCGTTGAGATCCCCCAGTAACAGCACCGGGCGAGGGTGAAGACGGCCTAGGACGGCACCCTTTTTTTTTTTTTTTTTTTTTGGTACGGGGTGGAAAATCCTCATGGATGTCCTCTGCCCTGGGGCGGGCGGAGGGGTCTGTCAGACTCTTACTGACTAAAAACCACCCCGGTGTTCCATCTCACACCTACGTCGGGGGTCGCGGGAACTGGAGATACTTCCGCAACCCCCGGCTGGTGCCGGCCCGCTGCAGCGGGCCACTTCTCGGGTCAGGGGGGGGAGTGAGGTGTTAGACTCCCCCCCGGACGTCTTAGAGGGGCGCGCGTGGAACACTACGCGCCGCCACCTCGGGTCCTGGTGTATGTGGGGGGCGACAGACGTCCCCGAGTCTGCCGCCCCTGGACCCATTTAGGGGGGCCGGAAGAGGGCGTTGTCCGCCCTCCGCCGACGCCCGGTGCGCCTGCTGCGGGCAGGGTGGGAGGTTGAGATCTCCCTCTCCCTTTCCGCAGCCTCCTTCTGCGACATGACACTTTCGCAGAAGGAAACCACCGCGTCCCAGGACTCTGCGCTGTCGACCATCGACTCGACCACGGCCGACAGCGACAGGTCACTGCCTACTTCTGAGACGAGGGCACGACGCGGCCCCTCCCAAGCGGCACATTCCGCCAGCGTATGCCGCGCCGTGTCCTCCCGGCAGTCGACGCAGTGGTGACACCGGGCGTCCGGCTCCCTGTTTATGCGACACAGGTACTTCCCGAAGCAACCATGCCCCGAGAGCACCTGCGCCACCCGAAACGACAGAGAGCCGTGCCTTCTCCCGAGCCAGCGCTCGAGCACTGGCCGGACCGCCTCGATGATGGCGAGGCCGGCGGTAGGGCGTGAAAGCCTGTCCCGCCATTCCGCCACCAGGACCTCGCGAAGCTGAGACCGACGCAGCTCCATGTGTCGCTGCATCGGTCGCTCGCCCCGCGCCCGCGCTTCCTCGCGCCACCGGTACAGTGACGCGAGCACCTTCGCCTCCAGGTCCCAGGGCGGGGATCCGGCCAGTGCACAAGCCGCCTCGTAGGAGATCGTGCGATACCCCCTGATGACTCTGACGGCCATCGCTCGTTGCGGCTTTCGCAGCACGGCGATGCTTCCGGCCGTCAGGTCTGCCGCCCAGATCGGGGCCCCATAAAGGGCCATCGATCGCACGATCCCCACGTAAAGCCGCCTGCAGACGGCGCTCGGGCCCCCCAGATTGGGAAGCAGCGTTGAAAGCGCCCCGGCCGCGCCCAACAACTTGGGCGCCAGCCGCCGGAAATGAGGGCCAAAATCCCATCGGCTGTCGAGCACCAATCCAAGGTACTTCATGGTGGACTCGACAGCTATTCTGGCCCCCCCGACCACGATGTGTGATCCCGGCGGCGGCGCCCGCCGAGGACCGTGAAAGATCACGGCCTCCGACTTGTTGAGGGCCACCTCCAGGCCGAGGTGCCGGATGCGACTCACCACCTGCGAGACCGCAGCCGTCGCCAGCAACGCTGCCTCCCTGTACGAGCTCCCCCGGGCCGTGACCAGCGTGTCGTCAGCGTAACACGTCAGGTCCACGCCCGGCTGGAGCTCGCCCCTCAGCACCCAGTCGTACCCGATGTTCCACAGGGGCGGTCCTAAGACGGAACCCTGCGGAACACCGCACGACATGCGGCGCTGGTGTTCGCCATCACGTCCCACGTAGGTGACACACCTCTCGGACAGATAAGCCCCAACTATGCGGCGGAGGTAGGAAGGCACACGATGATACCGGAGTGCCTCCCGTACACAACTCCAGGGCAGGGCGTTGAAGGCGTTGGAGATGTCCAAGGACACCGCCAACATCACCCCGCCCCGGGACACCGCTTCCTCCGCCAGGACTCTAACCCGCGATACAGCGTGTATGGTGGAGCGCCCATGCCGAAAGCCATACTGGCTCTCGTCCAGGTCCGGCCCCTCTTCGCACAAGTGGCCGACGAGGCGGGCTGCGATTATCCGCTCAAACAGCTTTCCCACCTCGTCCAGCAGCACTATGGGCCGGTACGCGGACGGAGAGTCCGCAGGGCGCCCCGCCTTCTTGAGCAGGACCAGACGACCAGATTTCCACAATGTAGGAAACTGGCCCCGCTCAAGGCACGCTGTAAACAGTCCTCTAAGTTGGGGCTCTAGCTCCTTCAGAGCGAGGGCCAACGCTAGGCCGTGAATCCCGTCGGGCCCCGGAGCCACGTTCTTGGCCCGGAGCCGCAGCACGGCCGCCCCCATCTCTGCCTGTGTCACCTCTGGGACGCTGATGGCGTTCTCCTCTGTGGACTCTGTGTCTGTGGGCAAAGCCATCGGCGGTGGATTATGCTCCGCTCGTGCCGGGAAGAGGGCTGAGACAACCTCCTCCAGCAGCTCTGGTTGGAGACTCCCCGTGAGTGGGGGCGCCGCAGACCGAAGTTTCTCTCGAACCGCTTGATATGGGCGCCCCCACGGATCCCGGTTTAGGGTCTCCAACATTTCCTCCCTGGCTTGCGTCTTCGCATCGCCGATGGCCAGACACAGAGTCCTCTTAGCCGCGCGGTACACCTCATACAGCGCGGCTTCTTCGTCCGGGACCCGACGACGTCTCCTCCGGTATCGGGTGTACTGGCGTCTGACCGCTACGCACTCAACGCGTAAACGTGCGATCTCTGCCGACCACCAGTACACCTGGCGCCCTGCTGACTGTGCGTGGACTCGGGGCATGGACGCGTCGCAAATTTGCGTCATCGCCCCGCGGAACCACAGCGCCTCCAGTTCGACGTCGATGGGTCCGTTCGTCTCCGACTCCCGGAACCAGGCCTGGACAATGGCGGCCTCCTCGAGAAGTTCCCTGTTCATGCGCTTACGAGCCCAGCGCGGACCGTTCGTTCGTGGGGCCGATGGACTGCGGCCGCCCGCGGTCTGGGCGGAGACGTCGAAACGGATGTAACGATGATCCGACAACGTCTCCACCTCCACGGCGACACGCCAGTCACGGACACGGCTCGCGACAGCAGGGCTAGCGAACGAGACGTCCACTATTGACCCGCCCCGCTGCCGCACGCACGTGTGGACCGAGCCCCGATTCAGAACGGCCAAGCCAGTCGCGACCGCCCACTCCTCCAGCACCTCACCCCGAGCATCGGTCACCGGAGATCCCCACGCCGCAGACTTGGCGTTGAGATCCCCCAGCAACAGCACCGGGCGAGGGTGAAGACGGCCTACGACGGCACCCAACTCAACAAGGAACCTCTCGAAGTCGGCGAGGCTCTTGTTGGGCGAAAAATATGCACCAACTATGCCAATGCCGTCCGCGAGTGCGGCTACCCAGCCGTGTCCTCGGGACGGGTTGACAAGAGCCCCGCCAATGATGGCCACCAAGCCGTCCAAGTCTCCCACCCAGTTATCCCTGGGGGGGACGAAGTACGGCTCGGCGACCACAGCCACGTCAATCGACCACTCTGCCATGCTCTGGAGGAAGAGGTCCTGAGCTCTGGCACAGTGGTTGATGTTGCCCTGGAGGAAATGGTACAGCGCCATTTATGCGCAGTCCATTCCCTCCGGGTTCGCACTATTCCTAGGCCGGGAGTCAGCCGATGAGGCGCCAGCCTGCGAGGGGGGTAAAGGGCCCCCAGCAGCCTTGGCGCCCCGTCTCTTCCTGGGGGGCGCACAGGCCTTTCCACCCGCTGTGTGCCCAGCGGGCCTCCCTACAGCTGTACAGAGGCTGCAGTTTGGCGCCGCGGAGCACTGGGCCGCCTTGTGGCCGGGCTGACCGCAGCGATAACACTGATCGCTGCGATCGACTTGGCCGGTGCACCGAGCCTTGACATGCCCAATGTCAAGGCAGCGGAAGCACCGCATAACCCTGGGTTGCAGCAGCTTTGCCCTCGCTGCAACCCACCCCACCAACAGACGCCCAGCATCAGCGACTTTGTTGGCCGCCGCGACGGGACACCGCACCCAGATCGCGCCGAGCCCGGAAGCGTCGACGCGAATCTCTCCCGTCCGCACGTCTGCAGGCGGACATCCACCGACACGGGCGACGGCCGCCACGACCTCATCCGGAGTAGTCGAGTCGTCCAGACCGTCAACACGCAGCTCAGCGGTCTTCGTCGGCCTGGACACCCGGACGTCCTCCGGGTTGAGGACTTCCCTCAACTTGGCGGCCAGGATGTCCGCCTTTTCTGCGCTAGAGGCGCCCGACACCTCCAGCAGCCGCGCCCCCGTGATCGCCGGCCTCATTTTGAAGCCGGACGGTGTGCCAAGGTCAGGGGACGCGACTTTGGCCTTCGCCTCCATTAAGACCGCCTTGTAGGAAAGGCCCCTTTCGACGGCTCCGGGCTGCAGCGTAATCACTACAGCCGCGGAGCGTGGGGCTCTGACCTTACGCGGTCGTTGGGCCTTCTTAGTTGCCGGTGCTGGTGGTACCGGTGCCGGCGGTGCCGCCTTCTTCTTCTTCCTTCGGCGACGGCGGCCGTTCTTACCGGCCTCCGTCCAGCCCTCCGCCTCCTCGGCAGGCGCAGGCGCGGTCGTAGAGGCCGCGGTCGACGTGGAAGTAGGCGCAGACGTACCCGCCGTGGACGCGGCGGGCTTGCCGGTTCCTTCAGCGGGCTTTTTGGCCGCTTTCTCGGGTTTTTTTTCGGCCCAGCCGCCACCGCGGCCGCAGTCGTGGGCACAGGGCCCGGCTTAGCGGGCACCGAGCTCGGCTTAGCGGGCGTCTCCTTCCTCCGTTTGTCCGCATTGAGCGGTGGACGGAGGGTTTCGGGAGGGAGCAGCCTGGCCTCTATGGCCTCCAGGCGCGCCCCTACCATCTTCCCACACTGCATCATGCATATGCGGGCAATTTTCTCCACCTCCGCATCCGCTAGTGCATGGGTCGACGATGGGGCCGGTGATGAAGCCAACGCTGAGGCCGCGATGGTAGAAGCGCCGTCGGCCGCGGGAACTGCCCTCTGGGCGGCAAATTGCCGTTTGAGGTCCTCCAACTCGGAGCGGAGACGGCGGTTCTCCTCCCACAGCTTCGCCGTCTCATCTGTGCTCGTGCGATTGACGAGGACCTCAACTGCCTCCCTGATGTCGTCAGCCGCCTCCTTAAGGGCGCGCGTGAACGTGCCCTTCAGGTTACCCGACTTGGTGGCAACCTTCAGGACGACATCCACGCCGTCCAGAACTTGGCGACTGAGCGCCACCGCCGAAACACCCTCGCCGGCCGCCAGCCGAACTTCGCGCCGCTCTCGTGCCTGGCGGGACAACTCAGCGACTTCGCCTTCCGCGACAGCCTTTCGTTGCGCCCGTTTCGCAGCATTTGCCTCCGCCCTGTTCGACCCCAACCCCAAGGAGCCGTCACTTAGGTCCGCGATGGAGGGCCCGGAGTCGCTCGCCATGCTCTCCACGTTGTCTGACGGAGCCGGCGTATCGGGCCGGGACACCGGCACGAACCGGCCCCGCCCATCGCGCTCCGATAAACGAGCGGGGGCTCCACTCGCCACCGCGCGACCTCTCCCTCTCCGTGCCGCTGGCACCTTCGGGGCCGGCAGATTCTCCTCACTAGAGGAGAGGTCCACCGACCTCGAGCCCTCGCCGCGGGGGCGCTTTCTAAAAGCGCTCGCCGCCGCCGCCCTCTTGGCAGAGGCTACCTCCCCATCGCGCAGGCGCTCCAGGCTAACCGGAAGCTCCTTTTCTCGCGTTCCCCCTTTATTCTCCGCGCTTCGCACGCTCGTCACCGATGCGACATCAGACTCTGATGCCACATCCACCTCTTCCTCTTTTGATGTTTTATTAAAGTTTTTATCCATATTTGATCCCACGAGTATGGGGGATATAAAAAGTCCACCTGGTTAACCCCCTGTCCCCAGGTAAGTGGTGTCATTTATTTCCCAACCCCGAGGTCCCACTGGCCCCTGGCTGGGGGTGCGCTAACGACTGATGTGCCACCTACAACTACAAAGTTACAAGTGACACTACTCCTCAGCCATCCATACCCTCGCCACGCACCAAAACTTGGTATTAGAGGAATTTATTATAGAGGTTCTCTTCCTCGCGGCCCAGGCGGTTAAGCCAAGACCCTCGTCCCGTTCCAAGTCACAAGATGTGAGCTCTTCACGGATTACGATTTCGACGGGTGCAGTCGGGAGAAAGGTTCTCCCGCTGCCAGCCCGTAGGCAGGGTAAGTGCACTACGAGCGCCGCCCATGCTTTACCACCGTGTCCTCTGCTTAAATCAGAGGGACACGTGAAGAAACGCCCCTTTTCGGCCCAGATTGGGCCCCACCTCCACGAGCCTGAAGCTCCCCCCCCCCACGCAGAAATTCGCCACAGCCAATATTCTCGAGAATATTGACTGTACCCAGGGTGCACCGGCCCGATCACTGCTCTTTCCCCCGAACGTATTTGAAAGGAACCAGCAGCAATCAGGCACACGAGGAGGTTTTCTGCACGCACCCCACGTGACTATCTACCTGTGCTATCTGTGCTTCTTCTTGTGTTGACTTTCTCCTTTTATTCTTGAACTTTGTACGTGTACATGTGTGGGGTGTAAAAGTAAATAAGGCAAGTGAGTCCACGACTTTTATTCATCTCCCGTATTACCTACTTCACTGGTGACCCCGGAAGAACACCGTCAGCAACGAAGCGACGATAAATTGGCAAGTCATGATGCCGCGGGCTATGACGTATTTCGTGTCGATGTGCGGGTACCGCCATTTTACCCCGAAAAACCTGCGTTGTGGTTTGCGCAGCTGGAGAGCCAGTTCGTGCTGGCGAACATCACTGCTGATGCCACGAAATTTCACCACGCAATAGGAAGCTTAGACCCAATATACGCATCGGAAGTCGAGGACATAATCACGGCTCCTGCAGCTCCAAACAAGTACGAGAGGTTGAAGACGGAACTTGTGAAGAAGTTGTCCGCGTCGAGGGAAAAAAAGGTACAGCAGGTTTTAACACACGAGGAGCTTGGTGACCGCAAGCCCTCGCAATTCTTGCGACACCTGCGCAACCTGGTGGGTCCGAGCGTACCGGAAGAGTTTTTACGTACGATCTGGACTAGCCGCCTGCCGAGCAGTACACAAAGCATCATCGCCTCGCAGGCCAAAGCAAGCTTAGAAGAAGTGGCCGAGTTGCAGCGACATCTGCACCGACAGCGACACCAGGAAGCAGCGTGGAACAGATGAGAGGTCAGATTGCTGAACTCACCAGACAGGTGCAAGCTCTGACCTCGCAGGTTGACAGACTGTCCCGGTCGAAGCATAGATCCGGCGGAGGTACTAGTCGGAGAAGATCAGGGTCCAGAAGATCAAGCTCTAATTACCGGAAATGGCCAACCTGCTGGTACCATTATAAGTTCGGAGACAAGGCAACCAGGTGCATAAAACCCTGCGACCATGCGGGAAAAGCCACGGGCAGTCGATAATGGCGACCGGCGACTGTCACAGCACTGGTCGCTTATTCGTGACGGACCACAGTACGAAGATGCAGTTCCTCGTCGCCACCGGCAGTGACGTCTGCGTCTTCCCTAGGTCGGCCATGAAAAAGCGCCGTACCAAAACAAACTATGAACTATGTGCGGCTAACGGTAGTGCGATTAAAACTTACGGGTACGCGTATTTAAAGTTAAGTATAGGCTTGCGCCGTGACTTTGCCTGGCGATTTATAGTGGCGGACGTAACAAAACCAATTATAGGTGTCGATTTTTTGTCACATTATAACTTGATTGTGGACGTTAGAATGCAGCGCCTAATCGACGCTAACACTACGCTCGCGACCCCATGCTTTGCCTACTCGCCCTTCTGATGTTGTTTCTTCGGTGAAAGTAAGAATTGCTGACACTACATATCACGACATACTCCGGGAGTTTCCTGACATAACCCGGCCGTCGGGTATACACCGTGCACCTACACATAACACCTTACACTACATACGTACAACACCTGGGCCACCTGTATCAGGTACACCGCGGCGACTGGCTCCAGACAAATTAAAAATCGCTAAGGAGGAGTTTGAATCCATGCTAGCTAATGGCACAGCCAGACCCTCCGACTCACCTTGGGCATCACCCTTGCACCTGGCACCTAAAAAAGATAGTGGGTGGCGGCCATGCGGTGATTATAGGATGCTAAACGCGAGTACGATCCCCGATAGATACCCTATCCGCCACATCCATGACTTCGCCCACAACCTTTCTGGATGCCAAGTATTCTCAACAAACGATTTAGTTAAGGCCTATAATCAGATACGCGTTAACCCAGAAGACATACCAAAGACAGCTATCACTACACCGTCCGGGCTTTACGAGTTTCCTTACATGACGTTTGGTTTACGCAACGCAGGGCAAACTTTCCAACGTTTTGTTGATGAAATGCTACGTGGACTGGATTTCTGCTACGGGTATCTAGACGATTTTTTAGTCTACTCAAAAGACCAGGCGGAACATGAAGACCACCTGCGGCAGCTGTTCTCCAGATTGAGAAATTACGGAATGGTGATAAACACATCGAAATGCGTTTTTGGAGCCTCACAGGTAACTTTTTTAGGCTACTTAATCACCTCAAGCGGCACTAAACCATTGCCAGAAAAGGTCGAGGCAATAAACAGCTTTCCAACGCCGAAGACTGTCAAAGAGTTGAGAAGGTTTCTAGGGATGGTCAATTTTTATAGGCGGTTCATCCCAGAGGCGGCACAACATCAGGCCCCACTGAACAAGCTTCTAGAAGGATCGGTGAAAGGCTCGCACCCAGTAAGCTTCACAGTAGTAGAGGACGAAGCGTTTATAGCCTGCAAAAGAGGTCTCTGTCAAGCAGCAATGCTAGCACACCCTGATTGTGGAGCTAAACTAGCTATAGTGACAGATGCCTCCGACACCGCCATGGGAGCAGTCTTGCAACAATTAAAGGACGAGGAATGGCAACCCCTAGCTTTCTTTTCGCGTAAGCTAAGCTCAAGCCAGCGGAAGTACTCACCATACGACCGTGAATTGCTCGCAATATATGAAGCTATTAAATATTTCAGACATATGGTTGAGGCCAGAGAGTTCGTGATCTATACAGATCACAAGCCCATCTGTTACGCGTTTCATACACGTAAGGAGAATTGCTCACCAAGACAGTTCAGACACCTAGATTTTATCTCGCAATTTTCAACGGATATCAGGCACATTTCAGGCAAAGACAACGTAGTCGCCGACACCCTGTCACGAATAGAGGCAATCACCCAGCCTATTGACTTGAACGTTCTAGCTAAGTCTCAATCTTCGGATCCAGAGCTCAAACAGCTGCTGGAAGGGGAAACATCATTACGCCTGAAGAAGATCACGCTGCCAGGAACACTGTCTGAACTGTACTGCGATGAGAGTAGCAAGACACCAAGACCATATCTCACGAAAGAACTTCGCCGCCAAGTCTTTGACAACCTGCACTCCTTGAGTCACCCCGGAGTCAACGCCAGTGCCAAGTTGGTATCAGAGCGTTATGTGTGGCCCGAAATGAAGAAAGACTGTAGGGAATGGACGCGAACTTGCTTGCCATGCCAGCGAGCGAAAATCGATATGATTGGGCCACTGCCAATCCCTCACGGATTCCGGTATTGCCTCACCGCTGTAGATCACTTCACGCGATGGCCTGAGGCAATACCAATCAAGAAGACAATTTGAGTCGGCCCTCTTCAAACACCTGTCGGACATAGCTGGTTTCGAACATAGGAAGACAACCGCTTATCACCCTGCCTGCAATGGTATGGTTGAGCGGTTCCACAGACAGCTAAAAACAGCTATAACCTGCTACGGGAATCAAAACTGGGTAGAATCACTACCACTTGTGCTTTTAGGCATCAGAAGTGCACACAAGGATGACGTACAGGCAACCCCGGCTGAGTTGGTGTACGGGGAAACATTACGTCTGCCAGGTGACTTCTTCGAACCAGAAGCGGTCAACAACACTGATGTGACCGACTACGTGTCTAGGCTACGCATGTTCGCAAGAAACATACAGCCGTCATCAGCATCGTGACATACTAACAGTCGGACCATATTTGTTTTTAAAGACCTTCCAACCGCGTCGCACGTATTCCTAAGGGATAACGCGTCATCTGGTTCATTCAAGCCAGCATACACCGGACCACACGAAGTACTTGAAAGAGGTGACAAAGTGTTCAAACTCCTTCTTAACGGTAAAATAGTCACAGTATCGGTAGACCGACTAAAACCGGCCTACATACTTCAAGACTCACGCACCACAGTAACACAAAACAACACACACACCAATAACGAACATGAACAAGAACAGACTTCACAGGACACACCAGTCACAATTCCGACACCGGCGACCGAAGACGACAACATCAAAAGGACAAGGTCAGGCCGCAGGGTGCGTTTACCTGACTACTATCGCCCTTGACGGTCTCAAGAGGGGGGTGGTGTAGCGTTACTTGTAAATGTACGTGTCACAAAATCACAACACATAACTATGTACTTACATATAAATATATTTTATACAAATATAAATGTAGGTATAAATAATAATCAATGTTAGTATTGTTAGTGTCCTAGATATATATATATATAGTGTTATTAACATACATAAATAAATACTTTGTATTAAGTAAAATAATTATTATGTGTAAAACAACAGACAACTGATTTTATTGTATGTATGTAAAAATGTAACAAACAAGCGCGTGAGTCACTGACCGGTTGCATCGGCCGGCGGCCGTGCAGCGAGCGGGACCCCTCCCGCTTCCTCGCGCTTCACCAATCGGCAGTCCGCTACATGCCGGGTAACTAACCGCACGCTGCCGCTAAGTACCGTATGCTCCTCGCGCGCTTGTTAACCTAAGCTGTTTCAACTCTGCTTACCTATCTTCTACTACTTGTGCTTACGTGACTATCTACCTGTGCTATCTGTGCTTCTTCTTGTGTTGACTTTCTTCTTCCATTCTTGAACTTTGTACGTGTACATGTGTGGGGTGTAAAAGTAAATAAGGCAAGTGAGTCTACGACTTTTATTCATCTCCCGTATTACCTACTTCATTAGTAAGACTGGACGACCGAGACATACTCTGACCGACCCTGACGATGCTATTACTCTCCTCCAGGAGAGAAATAAGGCCACCAGTACAGTAAACAAACACAGACACAGACCGCCGTCATTCCGTCCTCGCCGCCGAGGCCCGCCGCGACGACCCCGTACGTCCCCTCCCCGTCCTTTGCTTGTGCCAGCCCGCGCCGCTGAGCCAGTAGCTTTAAATTCATCCCTAAATAATGGAAATCCGATCCAGCCTGTCCCTTTGCTTGTCCTCTCCCAGCGACGCCCTAAGCGGAGGCTCGTACCCCACAGGGGGGGAATAATTTTTAAGGCACCACAGGAAAGTCCGGTTAAGCAGCCGACAACCTCCTAGGTTGACCTGCGAGATGCCAATCCGAAAAAAAAAAAAAAAAAGCAAAAGGACATTCTGTCTTCAGGCGTGGCCCGGTACACAGGTTGTATTGCTCTTAATTATTGTTACCCTGCTTCTCTGTACATTATCTCTCCTTTTCTGAACTAAGGTGTTACTGTATTATTGGAACTAATGTGTTACTGTTTTATTGGGTGTCATTGCTATTATTATAAGGTGTCATGTTAATTATCTCTTAAAAACATGAAGAACTGATTGACCGTAATTTCCTGTCGAATTAATTAAATAAGCTCTGTAAATAATAAATTCTAATTTCTTTAAAGAACCTCTTTTATTTTCAATATGTCTGATCCCGTGCCTTCACATTCATACAAACAATATATATATATAAAAATATAAAAGATTAGAGGGAGCTGAAAATACCTGATGGAGAAACACAACGAATCAATTGTGGGACGAGTCTGCCAACTTCTTATGCAAGTGCTCGCGAACCTTTACCTTGAATGTAAACCGACTGGTGGCCGTCCTGATATTTTGAGGAAGCGCATTCCAAAGGAAAACCGCCTGGACAGGAAAAGAAGATTTGAGAAAACCAGAGCGGTGAGAAGGACATCTTAAGAGACGATTATTGGAGGAACGAAGATTTTTGCTGTGCGCAGAGCATAAATATTGAAAGTGAGAAGTCAGGTAAGAAGGAGAACTGGGTTTGTCTAGAAGAGAAAACAAGGTTGTCAAAGCCCTTAACGCTCTGCGCTGTCTGATGGGTAACCATTTTAAGAGCAACCGATGTGCGGACTCATGATCATACTTACGGAGATTAAATATGAATCGAATGCAGTTATTAAGAAGTCGGTCAAGCTTATTGAGGAGATCTGCATTCAGGTCATAGTAACACACATCACCATAATCAAGTATGGGGAGGATAAGGGACTGGACCAGCACCAGGACCTGCCTTTATATGTGAAGGGAGAATATTTTTCAATCGATAAAGCGACCGCAACGTCCCAGTGACTTTTTTGCTCACAATCGCGACCTGCTTACGCCAGTCCAGGCAAGTGTCAATGTACAAACCCAGGTCCTTGACGTCGGAGCTAAACGGAATAACAGTGCCATCAAAGGTAACATGGGTGCTCCCTATAACAATAGCCTAACACTTGGTTGGGTTAACCGCTACGCCGGAACGATCAGACCAATCTTTCACAACTGCTAAATTCCGGTTTAGCTCCTCAGTCGCATCGGAAAAGTTATCAACACCTGCCTGACTGTAGAGCTGTAGGTCATCAGCGTAAAGATGATACGCACACTGAAGCTCGGCAGTTATAAGATCTATAAAAATAGAGAACAGAAGTGGGGATAAAATACCGCCTTGAGGGACGCCAGCATCAAGATCACACCAGCTGGAAGTAGAGTCTCCTGCAAGAACTGACTGCTGACACCAGCTGATAGGCTGATAGGAAGAAAACCAATCCAAAACCTTGGGAGACACCATTAGATAGGAGAGGATGGCTAAAAGGACTTCGTGACTGACGGTATTGAAGGCATTGGAAAAATCGATCAACACTAAAACGGAAACTTTTGTGTCTTCCATTCCCCGCCTTATATCGTCAGTCACCTTAAGAAGAGCTGAAACAGTACTGTGGCCGGGCCTGAAACCGGTTTGAAAGGGACTAATGAGGGAGTTTTGGTGAATGAAGTGGGAGAATTGTTTATGGACACAGGCCTCGAGTACTTTAGATAAAAAAGGAAGGATGGTAATTGATCGAAAGTGACTAGGAAGAGTGGGATTAGAAATTTTAGGAAGTGATCGAACATGGGCTTTCCGCAATAGCGAAGGGAAATCACCGGAATAAAGGGAGAAGTTAATGACATGGGAGATAGCCGGAAGGAGCTGGTCAAGAGCCGTCACGATCATGTGGCGACTAATGTAGTCACAGCCCACGGCATTGGACCTAATGGATAGGATAATCTTCTTGATCTCTCCCGGATCGACTGGAATGAAGGCAAAGGGGGTAATATTGGGTCGCGTCAGACCAGTAAGGTAGTCAATGGTTTGACATTTGGTTAGACTATCAAGGGTGGAGACAGTGGTGAAATGGCAATTTAGATCGTCCAAACCAAATGCAATAGGAAGATCTGAATGCCGCGATCTGCCGATACTTAAAGCTCCAAGGAACTTCCAAATATCAGCAGGAGAAGAAGAAATGATGTTATCAAGAATGTGGCGGCGTTTAGCGTTGCGTATCATCTGTTTACAACGATTGCGAGCAGTTTTGAAGAGGGTCCAATTTTCCTCCGACCGATCCTTCTTAAACTTCCGGAACGCGCGGTCTCTTCGACACATTGCCATCCGAACTCCCCGATTCATCCATGGCGCAGGCGGACGCTTCAACTTGATTTTTCTGATGGGAGCGTGGGTGTCATACAACTTAACCACAGCTGAATTCAAGATGTTAACTTTATCATCAACCGAGGTGGCTTCCTCCAGTGGTGTCCAGTCGATATTGGAAGAATCCTTTATAAGTTTTCCAATATTCATTCGCGCAAAGGCACGCCTGTACTGGAATGTGGGCTTGGGTTTAGGAGGTTTAAGGACATAAGACAGGAAAATAAGGTCGTGATGGGAAAAGCCAGGAGCGACATGTTGACCATGTGAGGAGACTAGGGAAGGATTAAAGATAAGGATTAGATCGAGCCAGGATCATCACCGACAGTGTTATGATGCGTTGGTTGGAGAGGTAACACGTGCAAGCTAGCTGACTCGACCAGATGAAGGAGTTTACACGATCGAGACGAATTATGGGCAAGGAGGTTGGTGTTGAAATCCCCCATGACAATGTGATGTGCATACTCCGAACCCAAAGACTCTAGGACCGATTCGAATTCGATGAAGTAATCAAGGAAAGGGGGACAATACACAACTCCTATAACGGTTTTAGCACCTTTAACACAAACCTCAAGAAAAAGAAACTCGGCCGAGCTATTAAAGGAAGAAGTAGCGAGAATTTTTAAAGGAAAATCAGCACGAAGGTATATTGCTACACCGCCCCCTCTCTTACCAATTCGATCAATCCGAAGAGGAACGAATCCCGGGAGAGAGTAAGCGGTAGATAGGAGTTCAGGCTTTAGCTAGGTCTCAGAAATCAGGACAGCATGGACGTTGGTGTTAGTAAAAGTGTCATACAGTTCATTGTAGTGGCTCGGAACACTCTGGGCATTGATGTAACAAACATTAAACAGCCGGTCTAGGTTTTGATTAAAACTTTGACGTAAAACATCGCCAAGGGTGTCTGAAACTGAACAAAAACTATCATCGTCAGAAGTGGCAGCAGATTCGTTGGCAGAGAAGAAAGATTCATTATCAAACAAAGTTGTCATGGATATAAAATACCTATTATTTATAAATACAATAAAATAAAATACCTACAATAAATATACTACAAATATACACGAAAATCTAGTACGGCGATTGCATCTCTGCACCACCGGCCAGCTAACATCATCATATAAAAAAAACAGAGTAACAAGTCATAACACCACACTATGAAATAAAAAAAAACGAACGCACAATCAATATAACAGTAGTCAAAATATAAGGACATACAAAGATAATTATGCTATTCTGAACGCACCCTACAAGTTTTTAACACATTTTTCGTAATACAGGAACGTATCCGATCACAAAAAACTTCACATTATTACGATACGATACGTCAGATGTGACAATCGTGACAATTTGACATTAGAAACAAACATTAAACATAACGAAATTAAAAAGAAAAAGAAAAAAAGACGGCTTATGAGGGTAAACAAACTAAATAGTAAGTGCGAAATTTGTAAGATGTAATTACTTAGATATGTCGAAAGATAATCAAAGATAACATCAATGGTTACAAGCCAAAAGTCTAAACTATAACCATATGAGTTTGAGTGTGCCCGATGGTTACGTGCAGCGCCGACGACAGCCCAACTTGCTCGCGGTGCCGCGCAGTCGAACTTAACTGTTGGACAATGTTCCTCTCACGCGAGCAATGCGCACACTTAATTTGGTGGCCGATAGGTTAGACCTTTTTACGTGTTCACGGGGCGAGTTCGCAAGAGTGACGTTGCACGTATTGTGTAATGAGGTGTAACATTCTTTTAGGAATAAACTTAGTACTTAATACCTATATTAGTAGTAATAGACTTAGTATAAATATAAGGAAATTAGAATTGTTAAGGATAACTGCACTACCGCATTGGGAAACTGTAATGGTAGATGTAAGGATGGAAAAAAAAATATTAATGACAATAATAAACCGTGAAAGTCTGAAAGATGTCAATTACAAAGGTAAGTAAATCCTACGTATTATAATTTTTATTTTTGAATTACTATGAGTTTATTACCATAATTAACGCGTCTTGTTTTTCAGGCTCTCTCCAGAAGTTTGTACCTTGGGATACTTCATCAGCAGTGGGCTCAGTTCTTCAAGTGATGTGATCTTGTGTTTGCTTCCATCGGGTGCTTTAATAACAATGAAACCGTCTTGTGTCCAACACGACCGCATACTAAAGCGCCTTCCCAAAGACGGATTGTCGGGTCTTTGTCAAGAACTCCTTGACAGAGATAGAAGAGCCCTTAAGCCCAGTCTTCGCTCTACAGACAGCAGACCTGTCATCATTGCTTGAGAACTTGACAAGGATGGGCCTGTGGTGATCCTTATTTTTTATACCAAGTCTGTGGCAGATTTTATGGAGGATGCAGCTATGGTTTTAAGAGCTAGCTTCTGTTTCATTACATCCAAGATAACTGCACTGCTGTCCTCCCCAGTTTTGATGCGCGGACTAAAGTTCTGTAAGTATACCCGCAATCATTACAGTCATATTCTACAATAAAGTTTTGTATTGGGAAATGTTCTTGTTCGTTGATGTGTAAATTGTATTTTGAAAGTAGGTATATGTGTATATAATATATAGATATAGAAGTAAACCTATTATAATCATAGTGGCTTAAGTGTAAATAAAATAGATGATTTGGCTAGAATTGAAAATGTTTCAATAAATAAATATAGATAATTAACAATAATAAATAGTAATGAAAGATTCACAAACTATTCAACAATTCTGATTACAGTCTAACACAGCAGCTATTTGAAGCGTTAGACGCCGAGGGAGGTCCTAAAGCGTTAACTATCTCAAGGAACCTGTGATTTATGTAGGTAATGGTTGTGGACTGAGATTTCAGAGTTCCCAGGCCTGCATCATTTTGGCATGTCTGAAGTTTTGAGGAATAGGTAATAATAATAATAATAATATGTGGGGACATTTTCACACACGGCCATCTGACCCCAAACTAGGGAGACCTTGTACTATGGGTGTCAGACAGCTGATATACATACACAAATACATTTTTTTTTTTGTAAATACATACATATATAGATAAACAACACCCAGACACAAGCCAAACACAAGTGCTCATCACACAAATGTTTACCCTGGGCGGGAATCGAACCCGCAACACGCTGCGCAGCAGTCGATCGCACAGCCACTGCGCCAACCGTGTCGTCAAATAGAGGAGTAAGTCTTTTAGAAGGTATGAGTACTTGCTCACATTAATATTTTTATTTCAGCAATTGACAAGGTTTTGAGCAAGTTACACTATCAATGATGTTTACAACATTGCATTAATGCCTGAGCCACCAATGAAAGTGACAGAGATGAGCAAACATAACTTAACTAAATTAGGGGCGATATTTGTACTCAACTGCTTTATTTACTTCTGTAACAATGTTACATGGTTACATGTTTGTATTTCAGATCTGCTTACGTAGATACCTACGTACACATTAAACGGTTAGTGTTTATTTGAAAGTTCAGCGACCGTATTACGGTCGATTTAAAAAGTCCCTGTCTGTCCAGCGACCGTATTACGGTCGCGTATTTTGGTTGTCAGTGGCAGTCCAGTTTTCCGTATATCTATGATTTTAGGGTATCGGTACTGCTCTTACTTGCACAAACTGTAGAATGAAATGACAAGGATGGCATACTTAACGCTGGAAGGACACTACAATACGTCAAATATTTTAAATCCATTTTCAAAAAATGACGTATTTCCAGTCTGTCGGAAAACGCGGAACGGTGCCGTTGTCAGTTATTTTGTAAATAGTGTTTGTGTTTGTGCGTGTTTAAATATGGATTCCCACCAAGAAGAGTAAGTAATAAACAGTTTCTAATGCATAGATTGTGTATTTGGTAAAGATTTTAGTCCCAAATAGTAATTTCAACAAACATCGTTAGCCGTTTTGTACGCCATGCGTGATACGTGTGTATTTGCCCGCGTATTTACGAATAATAATTATCAAACCGTTGATTACGTGTGTTATTAGTCATAGTTTTGTTACTAATAATTGAATTATAACGTGTAATGTGAAAAGTTTGCAAAATTGAAATTTAAAAATTCGCAGGTCAAGGTCAAGGTCATTGACCTTCTATATTTTATTTTTGTTTCTTGATTTCTGGAATGTTTTTGTTTAGGCAGCATGCCTTTTATTATGTTTTCGATTAGTAAATCTATTCAAATTGTAGAATGTTCATGTATATTGGCAATTTTTTTATTTATAGCGACCTAAGTACAAAAAACCCGGGAAAAATTTCCTCACTCTGATTTCAAACAATATAAAGAATTTATTTCAAGGCAAAAATGGCCTAATCTACTTTAATGTGTGATAGCTCATGTAATAACGATTCCAATGACATTACTTTTACGCAGCTCCCATGTATAACTTAAGTCGATTTTAAAAACCGGGACGTACGTACGGTTTTTAAAATCGTCGAGTCGTTGGAATCGTTATTACATGAGCTATCACACATTAAAGTAGATTAGGCCAGTTTTGCCTTGAAATAAATGCTTTATATTGTTTGAAATTAGAGTGAGGAAATTTTTCCTGGGTTTTTTGTACTTAGGTCGCTATAAATAAAAAAAATTGCCAATATACATGAACATTCTACAATTTGAATAGATTTACTAATCGAAAACATAATAAAAGGCATGCTGCCTAAACAAAAACATTCCAGAAATCAAGAAACAAAAATAAAATATAGAAGGTCAATGACCTTGACCTTGACCTGCGAATTTTTAAATTTCAATTTTGCAAACTTTTCACATTACATGTTATAATTTAATTATTACGTACGTAGTACTATGACAGATCCGCCATTTTGAAAAAAATGGCTGGACATATGAAGGGATATGGGATTTGAATATATATCAGGTCATTCAGTTGGCTAGTTAGTTCAGTCATGGATTCCAGATGCTCTCCGAGGGATTTAGGTTGCAATGATTTGATGGAAGTCGAAATACTTCGTAACCATTGCTTTCATCAGCTTACTCAACTTCGTATTGTCACAAATAATATTATAATAAATTATATTATAGTGGCAGATTTCAGATAAACTTTTAACCATGCAAGTGTGATAAAAAAATAAAAAAACTATCTATATGTGTGTGTGATTCTAAGGGTTCTAAAACTTTATAAGATGAGATTAAGTGAGCTCACAAATAACAAGATAAGTGTAAGGAAATACTCGGGCGCCAGAGCTCACTAATGAAAAACAAAGGAATCCGGGAAGCGGGGCAGGTAAAGATGGAACTTTTAATCTTAGGGTGAGGGGTTGAAAATAACTTATAAGCTCTTAAACAATGGCTCATTTATTCCGCAGCTGCATGGTGTACACAAATGTAAAAGAAAATCCCTTTCAGTTACTTATAAAATTAGAATTTAAAAAACTATGTCAATATTGCACTTTGTTAAAAATAAGATTCTAAGAATTAATGGTAAGTCACCCTACCAGCTCCGGAAGAAGGTACAAAAAAGAATTGAAAACCTGGCACCAGCGTGCTCACGCGACGTGTTCCTCCTGTTGCCATCCCAGCAACGTGGTAGTTGACGCAAAGATAAATTCGAGGAAGATTGAATTTAAGTAAGAAAACCAATAAAAGGAAAAACGCCTTAATGGGCTGACAACAAACAATTGCTTTCATTAGTATTGTCTTCAAATAATGTGGTCAAGATAGCGACACCCTATCAATAGGAAATCATGAGATTACTCACCGCTTTTCCTGTAATATTTCAACGGGGTTTCTGCTGACCGTAGCACGACCATTCGACCCTGGCATTGGAAGCTGTAACAATGGGCAAATCGAAGCGGTTTACAACACCAGGCCTATGAGGACATACCACGGCAGGATTCGAAGAAATTACCAATGAAATACTCACGAATTATGGAAATTTGAATGCAGCTAATACGTTCCCATATTGTTCAGGCGACTCACACCATTGATAGGTTTATTTCTCGCCCAACATAGAAGATGCTGACGGAATTAAAATTTAGAGCTTCATCTCTTATTAGAGTTTGGTCGGAAAGTGTCTTCAAAACGGAAAACGTCGAATTCGAATCTGACACTAGACAGCCGGGGAAATAAAATCCACCTGTCAAACTGATGGTCTATGGTTTTATCGTTTACTCCACAAAAATCATAGCCAATAATCTATAAAATGCCCACAGTATGGCCGCGCCACCGTGAAAACTTCGAAAAAGCGACGAGAGAGGTCGACACCATGTAGCGAGAAGGAAATACTCGTTACATTACATCCCTCCCCGAAAATAAAAGAAAGGTACTTTCTTTTATTAGAAAGAAACACAACGAAAAACGAAGTGAACAAAAATTCAAAAACAAAAAAACTATCATAGTGCAGTTAGGCGTCATGACCACTGACTAAAACGTCGGTACTACACCGATCAACAAAGCCAAACAACAAACAAATCCAAATTCAGTTAAGCACGAGAGCCGCTGACTAAAACTTTAACAAAACTACTAAACATTAAACACTAACTTTGAGTACGGTTAAGCGCTATGGCTACTGACTAACTTTGCACAAACTTACTAAACTAACCTACACTACTTAAGTTCAGTTAAGCACTATCGCCACTGACTAACATTACACAAATTTACTAAACTAACCTACTAAACTAAACCACACCACTTAAGTTCAGTTAAGCACTATCGCCACTGACTAACTCTACACATCTCTACGAAACAATCTGGAGTGCAGTGAGGCACTATCGCCGCTGACTATCCTCAACTAACCAACAGTTCTGCTTTGAGTACAGTTAGGCACCATAGCCTCTGTCTATCTCAGCAACAACCAATTAAAAATAACAATACCTAAACAAAAATTCTAGATAGAGTTGAAGGACTCTATCTAAAAGTATAGATTTCTAACCAATAAAGTCAGACAGAGTTGAAGGGCTCTATCTAAAGGTATTGTTACAGCAATAACCTGTAAACAAGCCAAAAAAACACATTGTGACCGGCCCTACTCCACCGAACTTCCGAGCACAATGGTAAAAAGGTATGACAAAAGTCAAAATTCCACATTGTGACTGGTACAACAATGACCAACACAATGGTAAAAGGGCAAATGAATGCTGTGATTGGCTCTACTCTACCAACCGTCCAAGCACAGACATACAAAAAATATATTGGATTTCCGAAGGGGAAAATCACAATACCTAAAGGCGAAAGCCAAAGTTTCATATTGTGTTCGGCACAACACTACCGAGCGCAATAGAAAAAGAAAAGGATGAAATCGAGGTCAAAAATTACACCAAGATCCAAAAACAAAGTACATTGGGAAAAACAAGGTAGGACGTTCTATAACAAAAGTTACAGAATGACCTCAAAAACAAAATCCGGTATGAACGCGTTACTAACAAAGTCAAATCCAAGTCTAGTATCGAAGAAACATATAGACAAAAAACCACACTGTCAACGAACAGTAAAAATTCATACCCTCATGGACGACTTAAAGTGTACTATTACTGTTAAAGCGCTCCGTATTTATAAATAGTTTTTATACAGTTTTTACAAACTTTCGGTTCAGTGTTGGTGATAAGTTTGTTTTTGGACATACATACTATTTGTGAGTTGAAGAAATTAGACATAAACATTACAAATAAGACTTATCTTTAAAATAATAAGTGAACTTTTTGTTAAAATACCCAACTGCACTGAGCTTTGACGCGAGCGCGTAAGCGACGCCGTTTTCCGCACACGTAAGACCTTTTGGTCGCGAACTCCGAGTCACTTGCTCGTTGCGGGCATTTATTAGTGTGCGCTTTCAACAGCTAGCGACATAATTTTTAGTAGTGGGCCTTTGTTCGTGTGCACTTTTTTTGGAAGTCATTATATTAGTCGTGCGTTAGCGACAGCAATACTATCAATATTAGGTTGCATTCTGACACTCAGTACAGGTCGCTGCTAATTAGCTAATTAGTAGATTGTTTATTTGCTCCACTTTGGCATACGCTTTTTGAATATCTTCTGTTATTAATTCATCTACGACTGTTAAGAAGTATGGCAAGCGTACTTCGATCACCACCCAGAAGTCATGCTTCTAATCCAGACATATCATCACTTGCTGACGCCGAGAGCAACGTTTCTATTAGGAAACGTAAGAAGCCGGAGTGCGAACATAGTGATTTGCTTGCCTCTATTCAAAGGGACCTAAAGAAAACGCTCGATGAGTGGAAAACAAGCTTAGATTCCAAGCTGGTTAACATAAATGATAGTATAAAATCCATCAAAACAGACTTAGAAACATATGTTACTGAAACTAAAAAAGAATTGGATTTTCTTCGAAAGGAAAACACATCACTTAAGCAACGTGTCGCCGAATTGTCAGTGGAGGTCAGTGAAGCGACTACTTCAACCGATTTTATTTCCAAATAGTATGATGACTTCGTGAAAAAAATTGATAATTTAAAAGACCGCACAGTGAGTCAGAATGCTATATTGGCCCTTGAAGCGAAAGTTGATGGTTTAGAACAACAAGCCCATTGTAACCTGGAAATCTCCAACATTCCGGAAAAGCGTGGAGAAAATCTTATTAATATACTGAACGATATTGGCAAGCACATTGACTGCTCAATCCCACGAGAGGATGTGATCTCAGTGCATCGTGTTCCACATGCTTTGTCCAGCACAAGACCTAAAAATATAATTGCAAAATTAAAAACACGTATCTTGCGAGACAACCTTACAGAAGATTCCTTAATAAATCAAAAGTCTAGCTATAATGTTAGTAAAAAATAAATTAAAAAAGTATGCTAAACTGAATAAAATTATTAAAAACTGTCGTAAATTCAAAAAACAACAAAAACACAATTCCAAAAATATTCAACTTAGGAAAGAACGTGTTGCTCTTATTAATAAATTGAATAATTATCAAATAAAATTAGAAGATAGTAAGAACATTTATGAAATAGACACTCAGCGCTTACAATCAGAAATAAAGGTTCTGGATGACTCACTAAAGTCTCTTTATAGTAAATATGTAATATCTGAAAACCAAATAAAGAAACACATTCTGGCCGCTAATGAGTTGGTGGATTTGTGTAACTATAATGCAGACAGAATAGACTCGCTGACTCTCAGCAACAGCCAGTGTTCTTGTCAGAGGGAGGACCCATCTCAAGCTGTGAGTACACAGGGCTGTATCCCCAACCAAGAAGGCCTAAATAGTGTAAATGAAGTGCCACACCCAGTATCTAGTACTTGTTCCCTTAATAGTAGTCAAGCTAGTATTTCAGTGATGTTTTCAGATAGCATAGGAAGAGGTATAGGGAAATTGATTAGTAATAACCTCACCTATTACACTTTAAACCACTGTACACCTGGGTCATCGTACAAACATATAATGTCATCAATAAATAAATATGAATATAATCCTTCTACCAATATTTCTGTATTTATAGGTAACAGTTTAAGGGTCAAAAAGGAGGATATTACTGACAGTGTTACAGAGATTTTGAATATTAATTGTAATAAAATAATTTTATGTGCATTCCCATATTTTGAACATTTAAGTAACAGACAAAACAATTATATACACATGTTAAATAAGCATGTGCATTTTTTAGTAAGTCAACATAGTGACAAACTTTTGTTTTTTGACACCAACATTTTTGTTGAAAAATTAAAATCGACTAGGGATACTGTCTATATACCCATTAGGTTTAGACATCAAATAGCGCGGCTATTAGCTTATAATATTAACTCAGACATAAGTAGTATGTCGAAGTCTTGTATTATTAACTCCACAACAATTAGTAATGATACTAATAATGAGGTGGTGACCCTAAATAATTGTAGCTCTCATGCTATAAATAATTATACAAACTGTACGAAAGAGGGTCCATGTGTCATTATGGACCAGCCATCTATTGATGTGACTTTCACTCCGGATAATCATTTAAACTAGTTTGTAAGACAATAGAAGGTAGTAATATAGCTATACCTACACCAAGGTCCCTTCTTGCTCTCAAAAAGTTAAGATGCAAAAACAGCAGAATACCTTGAAATTATTTCATCAAAATATTCAAGGTATTTCATCCAAATTATTAGAAATTGAATTGTTTTTAGAAAAAACCATGTTTGACATTGTTTGTTTTACTGAACATTGGTTGAAGGATTACCAAATGCTAATTAACTATGAAAACTATACTGTGGGCAGTTGTTTTAATCGTAAAGCTAAGTCACGTGGAGGCTCATTAATCTTAATAAAAAAATGTTTAAAATATAAACAAAGGAATGACATTGTTGGCCTATCGGTTGAACATTGCATTGAACTATCCTGTGTCGAGCTGGATAAGCATATTATAGTGTGCGTGTACAGACCCCCAAGTTACCAAAACTATTCCTTATTTGAGTCGGTAATGGAAGATGTCCTAGCGAAACTCGCACCGTGTAGCAAATCCATAATTATTTGTGGTGATTTTAATATTAATATTTTAGAAAATAATTTGAATAGTAGTCAATTATTAAGCCTTTCAATTTGTCAAATGTATTTATGGAACCTACTAGAGTAACTTCAACTACTGCTACCTGCATCATATTGATAATATTTATATATATTATATATATATACCTGATAATATTTTTTGCGATTGTGACTATTTGGATAAAGCTATTGTTAATTATCTGCCATCGGATCATAGCGGACAAACGGTAACTTTCATGTTTAAAATGTCTATGACAAAAGTGCAAATACAATTTAGACCATTTACAACTGGTAAATTAAATAGATTCAATAGTTCCCTAAATGATAAGATAAGTGCTCTGGACCATAATAATAACAATGCAAATAAATTATATTATGATTTCTTTTCTGTGGTGTAGACTGAATTTAATAATACTTTCGAAAAAAAGGTAAAACATATTAGCCCTAAGTTTATATTTAGTGACTGGGCAACTAGGGGGATTAGAAAAAGTAGGGAAAGATTGTTTGAGCTGTATGACCTTAAGCCTTACATTAATACAGATACTTTCAACAAGTATGTTACTACTTATTCTAAAACTTTTAGAAATACTTGCAAGGTAGCTAAAGCCCTATACATTAGCAATAAGATTAAATCGGCAGACGATAAAATAAAGACAGTTTGGAAAGTTATAAATAACTAGACTAACAAGAAAAAAGTTCGTAACACTGAATATACATTGGAGACATCACATGGTCCCATAAGCTCTAACCAAGAAGTAGCTCATGAATTTGTTAATTTCTTTACTAGCATACCAGCTAAAACCACGGAAGCTTTAAATTCCTCACCTGACGTCTCAATTGCGTTATTAAAAGCGAACGTTCGAGGCTGCCCAGTAGAATTTCAATTTAAACATATAAACCCCGTAACAGTCTTAAAAGCATTTCGGCAAATCAAAATAAAATTAACTGAAGATTTGTGGGGCATGTCTATTAAAGTTTGCACATCTATAATTGAAACAATAGCGCCTTATTTGGCTATAATATTTAATATGTGCGTAGACCAGGGAGTTTTCCCAGATCTAATGAAATTTAGTAAGGTCATACCACTTTTCAAATCCGGGGACAGTAAAGATACCAATAATTATAGACCCGTGTCCGTGTTGCCGGTTTTCAGCAAGGTATTTGAAAAGATAATGCTAAATCAGATGCTTGTTCATTTTAACACAAATGACATTTTACACGAGCATCAGTATGGTTTCACCAAAGGACGTTGTACGACTGACGCCGGCATCACTATATTAAAACATATATTTACCGCGTGGGAAGAGGCGCAAGATGCCATAGGAATTTTTTGTGACCTCTCCAAGGCATTTGATTGCGTAAATCACGACACGTTACTTTTGAAACTTGAGCATTACGGACTGGGTAAACTTGCGCTTAGTTTAATAAAATCTTATCTGTATGACAGACAGCAGCAAGTTCAAATAAATGGGGTGAATTCATATGGTTTAAAAGTAGAAATAGGAGTCCCACAAGGGTCAATATTAGGTCCTTTCCTCTTTTTAGTTTATATTAATGATCTTCCCCGTATATTTAAAAACCAACCACAAATGGTGTTATTTGCCGATGACACCTCTTTAATTTTTAAGATAAATAGACGGGCTAATAATCTCGACAATGTAAATAACACCTTACTTCAGGTCGAAAATTGGTTCACAGCCAATAACTTAGTATTAAATGGAAAAAAAAAACGAAATGCATCAGATTTGCTTTACCTAATGTCAAAAGCAGTGATTGCGATATAGTATTGAATAAAGAGAAACTGGAATTCGTTGATGAAACTGTTTTCCTGGGAATCACGCTCGACTCAAGGCTACAATGGGGTCCTCATTTAACATCTCTCGCAGGACGACTAAGTTCGGCAGCATATGCTGTCAGAAAGATCCGGCAATTTACTGATGTGGATACCGCGAGACTGGTCTATTTTAGTTACTTTCATAGTATTATGTCTTACGGTATTTTACTTTGGGGGCGAGCTGCAGACATCGAGTCTATCTTTATTCTGCAGAAAAGAGCAATCAGAGCCATTTACAATCTACGTATGCGCGATTCTCTAAGGGAACTGTTTAAGGAAATTAACATAATGACGGTACCTTGTCAATACATTTATGAAAACATTATGTACGCTAGAAAAAATCTGCATCTTTTTGGTAAAAGAAGTGACAGACATAACTATAGTACTAGAAACAGGGACCAACTAGTTCAACCAGGTTTCAGGCTGGCTAAAGTAGATTCGTCTTTCATGGGGTTCTGTCTAAAGTGTTACAATAAAATACCTCCCCACATTGTTCAACTTAATGAGACAAAATTTAAGTCCTATTTTAAACGCACACTATGCAGCCGAGCATATTATAAATTGGATGATTACATCACTGATAAAAATGCTTGGCTGGATGCTGGTCTAGCTCCACAGCCATAAGGGTTCATAGATTTATTGATTAGCATTGGTGACTATTTTTTGGAGCTGCTGAAGATGTAGAACTACATTATCTTTGCATTGTATAAACTCAAACTATTAGTATTATATAATTTTGCATAGCACATACATGTGAGCACTATGTACTTTAAAGCCACCATTTACGAGATGTCTTTCGTTGACTTGAATATGCCCTGGCGGTTGAGTGTTTGTCATGCTCACTTGAATGTCTCGCTGATGGTGGCGCATGTGTTGGATCATTTGGTTCCCTTCAAAATGGTTGAACTAAATGGTGCCGATCCGTGCGTCATGTTCGTGAACGGGCGCCGTCAGTTGAGACTGGTCATCTCTTAGCTGCCTCGGTTATTTTAAATTTATTTTGAATTGTCTAATTTCATTGCCACTAGACCTCTTTTAACGTGCACAACTTGTTACATTGTTCTCACATTGTACCTCTAGATTCAACATGAATGATGTAACCTAAATTTGTATATTCTATTGATTTTAAAAGAGTGTTCATGGAGTTTTTTGCTCGTTCTTCTCCATAGAAACCTACTGTTTGGAACGAGCAACTAGCTGCAACTTTTTGACTGACTGACTCCTTGACAATTCAAAAGTGCCTGTAAATGGTTTATTTGAAATAAATGATTTGAGTTTGAGTTTGACAACGTCATATGTGCGTGTCGACTGAAAAAAGGACTTAGCTCTACTCAACTGGGCATTCCAGGCGTATCTCATTCTATCTTCATCAATGAACACCTGGCTCTCAAAAATAAGCAACTTCTGAGAGAAACACGCGAAGCGGCTAAGAAACACGGGTATAGGTTTGTGTGGGTCAAACACTCCACAATTCTCGTTAAGCATTCAGAAAATTCTGCAACATTATCTATTAAATGTACCAACGATTTGGATAAGATCAAAAGTGTTAGTACTAACCCTCAATAATTTTTTACACTACTCGGTAGTTTAACCTTACTTACTTACTCGTAATATCTACCATGGCTAATAATTGTATGAATAAGAACGATATAAGTATTTACTACCAGAATTGTAGAGGTATACGTACAAAACTCAATACTCTATACATGAACATCCTATCAAATTGTTATGACGTGATCGTATTAACCGAGACCTGGCTTACTCCTTCGATATTCGACAGCGAGTTTTTAGACAATCTTTACGTGGTTTTTAGATGTGACCGTAACCGTGCTGCCACTGATAAATCTGACGGAGGGAGTGTACTTATCGCAGTATTACGTGAGTTGAGCCCCGTTTGTGTCTCATTGTCCCAATTTAATACCTTAGACCTAAGTAAATTTTATGAACATATAATAGTCACCATTCCTAGCTCTAATAATACGAAACAAAACCTGATTAGTGCCGCCTATATACCTAGCAGTTCACCGAGAGCTGCATACAAAGTTCACTTTGAAACACTAAATAATATGATCAATTCATTAAGTATTGACAACTTACTACTACTAGGTGATTACAATATACCGGATGCTAACTGGTTAAATCTAAACTCTTCTGATAGTTATCTGACTTGCTCAGGTCAGACAACTACTTGTAACCTACTACGGGACTTTATGACCATAGACGATGTCAAGCAATTTAACCACCTCAATAATATTAACAATCGCATACTTGACCTCCTTATTTCCAACACTATCTGCTATGTTTACCAACCTCATCAGAACTTACTACAAGTGGACACCCACCACCCTCCATTTTACACTATCGTGTCAATTTCGATAAGATTCACCCAAATGAGATCTCTTGACACACCTAGATATAGTTATTATAAAGCGGATTACAATTTAATTAATAAAGACATTAAAGAGGTTGAATGGAAGTTAACGTTGGATAATGAACCGACTGAAACCTCTATTGAAATATTCTACAATATCATATATGGCATAATAAAAAACCGTATCCCACTGTCAAAACCTAAGAACGCAAAATTCCCTATCTGGTTTTCACCTGCCCTTATTCACATATTTAAATATAAAAAAAAAATCTGGACCAAATGGAAAAAATATGGAAACATTTCAGATTACGAGGTATTTTCTTTATATCGCACCCGTTTTAGTGTTGAGTGTTGCAAATGCTACTGTAAGTATATAAATACTGTCGAAGACAGCATCCCCAAAAATATTAAATATTTTTGGACTTACATAGCTAACCGACAAAGCAAGTCTGGAATTCCATCCCAAATGTATTACAGTAGTCAGTCGTCGAACGATCCACTAACAATATGCAATTTTTTCTCATCATTTTTTCAATCAGTGTACGAAACCTCGACACTCAATAATAGCTGGCGTCCTGCACTTGATCAAATTTATGACAATAATGTTGCTTTAGATAGTATATACTTCAGCCTCTCATTAGTCCTCAACCAATTAAAGTTATTGGATACTACTAAAGGACAGGGCCCAGACGGTATACCTCCTAGTTTTCTTAAAAATACAGCTGAGACAATTTGCGTGCCACTTCACTTAATCTTCAACAAGAGTATTAGCACTGATATATTTCCCACAATCTGGAAAAAAGCTAACTTAATACCAGTTTATAAGAACGGCTCCAGGCAGAAAGTTGAGAATTATCGGCCTATCTCAATATTATCTGCAATTGCTAAACTCTTTGAAAAACTTATTCACCTCAAACTCTATCCTTTCATTCAACAAAACTTAATATCAGAACAACACGGTTTCGTTAAACAAAAATCAACCATTACGAATTTAGTGATTTTTACTAACTTTTTATTTAATAACATGGATAAACAGACACAAACGGATGCAATTTATACAGACTTTAAAAAGGCGTTTGATAGGGTGGACCATGAAATATTATTAAATAAAATAGCTTTCAACGGGATTAGAGGTAATTTATTGCGCTGGTTCCATTCTTATATAAACAACCGTATTCAAACAGTAGTAACCCATGGATATCACTCGGATACATTTATCGCTACCTCTGGCGTACCACAAGGATCGATTCTTGGGCCTTTGTTATTTATTATCTACATTAACGATATTGGCAACTGTTTCCATAATAGTAATTTCTTATTATATGCTGATGGAGTGGTCGATCGACTTCTAGTGAGAACGGTCGCGTCACACACGCTCATGCACAAGTCCGCACTCGTGCAAAAGTGTTGACGCAGCAGCCTATTCCGACGCGTTTTGACGACACGGTCGTCGCGATGACCTACATTCCACCGTAAGTGAATCATGTATAATTGTGCAAATAAATGGTAAGTTATAGTTTTTAAAATTATAACTTGTACTCTATTATGACCTCACCAAACAAAGTAGTCCTCGTAACTGAGCTCGAGCATCAGTTGTTCAAAGAGGAACAGAATGAGCGCATACAACTGCAACAGCTAGTAAAAGACCTCAGTAGTCAGATAGAAGCGCTACAACACCAACTGAAAGTCATTCAGGAGCAAAACAATGTTACCTCAGAGAGGGAACATTCAACGATCGATAAACCTCAGAAGGCAGTCGAATATGGAACTGACGAAGAGGAACTTGCCAGAGAAACAGAGTGGGTACGGCAAAAAAGTAGGAAAAAAAGGAAGTTAAACGCTTCACTGTCTCCTCTTTCTCAGGGAGGAATCTTGAATGAATCTCAGGCCAGTACAAAGCCCGAGAAAACCAAAGAAAAAAGAGTACCGCAACCTCCACCAGTCATAGTCGAAAATATTAAGAACTACCAGCAGTTCTACGACCTTCTTTTGGCTAGCTTAAATAGAGATTCATTCATGGTAAAAATGATGAACGGAGATACCGTCAAAATAAACGCCAAGGAGGAAGACTCATATAGAGGGATAACCAAATTATTGTTGCAAAACAACTGTCTCTGGCACTCGTATGAGAATAAGCAAAACAGACCGATAAGGGTAATGACCAAAAATCTGCATTCGTCATGTTTGCCGAACAGAATAGTCGAAGACCTAAATGCTAAAGGCTATAAAATCCAGGAAGCGGTAAACAAATTAAGTTGGAGGACTAAGGAACCTCTAAACATGTTTATGTTATCATTCCAAAAAGATGAAGACATAAACCATATCTATGATATTAAGACTATACTAGGTTGTAAGGTAGATGTACAGCCTTTAAAAACATCTAAATTAATCCCACAGTGCAAAAGATGTCAAGCATATGGCCATACCCAAAAATATTGCTCAAAGGAACCTAGGTGTGTGAAGTGCACTGGTAAACACCTCACAAAGGACTGCACAAAGTCGTTAGCTTAAAAACCTAAATGTGTTCACTGTGGCGAACCCCACCCGGCTAATTATAGAGGGTGTATAGTAGCTAAAGAACTGCAAAATTTAAAAAATAAAGCTTCCAAAAAAAAGGTAACCACACCTAACATCCTGGCCTCTGGTGCTAAGAGACAACAACCGTTACGTTCTACTCACCAAAAGGTAACAAATAGTGTGTCTTACGCGCAAATAACAAAAGCATCGCAGCCACAGTCACAGCCTCCGGTGCCCATCAAGTCTGGAAACACAACTACAGATGAAAATATCAGTAAGATTTTGGACATGTTAACCTCCTTTGACAGATGTAGAAACTGCGCGTATGGTCTACTTTAGCTACTTTCACAGCATTATGTCGTATGGTATTTTACTGTGGGGTCGGGCTGCCGACATTGAATCCATTTTTATCTTACAAAAAAGAGCTGTTAGAGCCATTTATAATCTACGTCGCCGCGATTCTCTTAGGGAACTATTTAAAAATATTAATATAATGACAGTGCCTTGCCAATTTATCTATGAACATATTATGTACGTAAGAAAAAACCTACATTTATTTAATAAGGTTAGTGATAGACATAATATTAATACTAGAAACAAAGACAAAATAGCTCAACCATATTTTAGATTGTCTAAAGTTCATAAATCTTTTATGGGGTTCTGTGTTAAGTGTTATAACAAAATTCCTAGTGATATATTGCAACTAAATGAAAGAAAATTTAAAACATATATTAAAAGTACACTCTGTAAACAAGCATATTACAGTTTAGAGGATTATATCCATGATAAGAATGCTTGGAAACATGCTGGTCCGGGCTCCATAGGACAATCTACAGTCTAGACAAAATCAAACGGATTGCTAATTAAACTACTTAATTTATACTTAGTATATACATTATATTTAATTCTTGCTTTGGGTCACACACTGGTTCATAGGTTCATAGTTTGTTGAAATGTATGGAGTGGTTGTCTACTTTTACAATAATTGTAAATAATAATATGTGAACACTATGTATCTATGTAGGTATACAACTTAGCTGTCATTCTTTATCTTGTAATACTTTGTACATACTTCAATATAGTGTTTTTATGCAAGGTCCATCGTATTCACGTATAGTTATATAACTGAAAACTGTAAATGCAAAATATTGTACACATTTTTTTTAAAAGAGTGAGTATGGAGTTTCTTGCCCATTCTTCTCCATACGAAGCTACCTTTTGGAATGGGCAACTAGAATCAACTTTATATTTTTTTATTATGACGTTCAAAAGTGCCTTTTTAATGGTCTAATTGAAATAAATGATTTGACTTTGACTTTGACTTTGACTTTGACCTTTGATCAAAGGTTGAGGAACATAGAAAATACACAACCATCTATTTATTCTAAACAAAAATGACTAACACACTAAAAATTATGACGTGGAATGCAAACGGACTAAAGCACCGAAACGAGTTGCAGGCAGTCTTATCAACAGAGCAAATTGATGTGTGTCTCATATCAGAATCCCACTTTACGAGAGAAACCTTTACTCATATAAAAGGCTATAAAATATATCATGCACTGCATCCCAACAACACTGCGAGTGGAGGAAGTGCCATCATTATTAAAGAGAATATCTACCATTATTTAGAACACAAATGCGAAGAACAATCTGTACAAACTGTAGCCGTTGTGGTCAGAACCAAACTTCATGATATTACCATAGCAGCTATATACATTCCACCTAAGTATGCGCTAAAAACAGAGCAGTACAAAAATATATTGAAAGTTCTTGGTAACACATTCATATTAGGAGGTGATTTTAATGCTAAGAATACACATTGGGGGTCCAGACTAACTAACACCAAGGGCAAAGAATTGCTATGTGCTATCAGAGAAATCAAGTGCAATGTGATTTCAACAGGGAAACCCACTTACTGGCCTACCGATATTCGAAGAAAACCAGATCTGATTGACTTCTTCATTTTCAAGAATCTGTCAGCTCCATACCTTAATATAGAAGAAGGATATGATATGCATTCCGATCATTCACCTATTATATTAACTCTAAGCGAGAAAATAATACAAAAAGAGAGCAATCCAAGTCTAGTAAACAAAAACACGGACTGGGAGAGCTTTCAATTTGATTTAAACAATAGTATAAACCTGAAAGTACCACTCAAAAACAAACAGCAGGTAGATGAAGAAGTAGCAAAATTCATTACCGACACACAAAGCTGCGCCTGGCGAAGTACACCTGACATGAAAAGAAAAGTTGCAACGCACAGATATCCTGTAGAAGTAAGAAATCTTATAGCCATAAAGCGAGTCCAGAGACAAAGGTGGCAACAATTTAGATATCCGCCTGATAAAACATTGCTAAATAAACTCACAAAAAGATTAAGTAGAGCAATTCAGGAATTTCATGATGATACCACAAATGCTTACCTTAGTCAACTTTCAAGTAATGGTACATCAGATTACTCGCTATGGAAAGCCACTGAAAGCCTAAATAAGCCCATTACTCACATTCCCCCTATTCAAAAAATAGATGGCAAATGGGCCACAAGTAATGAACAGAAAGCCACTGTATTTGCAGACCATTTGGAACAAATTTTTCAAACGAACAATGAGGAAAGCTCCGAAAACATAGCATTGGATACGACTCACTATGATGACTTGGAAATAAAACTCGTCACCCCAAAAGAAGTTAACAGCATGATCAAAAATTTAACCAAAAAGAAATCGCCTGGATACGACCTGATTACTGGCGAACTGCTCCAAAATCTCCCACGTAAAGCCATAGTAAAACTAACAACCCTCATCAATGCCACATTTCGACTAAAACATGTGCCTAATATGTGGAAAGTTGCTGAAGTTATCATGATCCCTAAGCCAGGAAAACCACCTCGTGAAGTAACATCATATAGACCCATATCACTCTTACCAATCATAGCGAAATTATTTGAAAAACTGCTACTCAGGCGTTTAAAACCTATTATAGAAGACAGAGAACTGATTCCTAATTACCAATTCGGTTTTAGAGAAAAACATTCTACAATAGACCAAATTCACAGAATTACCAATGTTATTGAAAAAGCATTAGAAGAAAAGAAAGTTTGTTCAACAGTATTTCTAGATGTAGCGCAGGCGTTTGATAAGGTGTGGCATAGAGGCCTTATATATAAACTAGGTAAAATGCTCCCAAAACAATTTGTGGACATTTTAGAATCCTATTTAACAGAGAGGACATTTAGAGTGAGACATGAGGATGCCTATTCAGATATCAAACAAATAATCATCATCATCATTGCTACCTTTGCAGATGACACGGCTATCATGGCTACAGGTGTCACTCATAAGGAAGCAGTGGAGAAGGTACAAATTGCCATCAATGCCATCACCGATTGGACGAAAAAATGGCGAATCAAATTAAATGAGTCAAAATCCACTCATATAGATTTCACAAACCAAAGACCTAATCATACAGCGGTATACATTAACAGTCGTGTTATACCATTTGAAAATACGGCAAAATACTTGGGCATGACGCTAGATGCAAAACTTCGCTGGAAGGCTCACGTCAAAAAGAAACGTCAAGCGTTAGACCTACGCTACAAAAATATGTACTGGCTACTTGGCAGACATTCTACTTTGTCAGTGTACAACAAAGTGCTTTTATACAAGCAAGTACAGTAGAATCCGTTTATAATGACATCGAAGGGAAGTGACAAACACGTCATGCTAAACGGTCGTCATGCAAAGCATATAGTCTCTTTTTTTTTCTAGGTAAATTCTTTACGACGCGGCGACGTTGCAAAGGCATTTTGTTCACAAATCACTAACAATACAAGTCACTGCGAATCAAAACAACACAATAAGCCACGCGCCACGCACGCACTAAACGTCGATGCAGGAATAGAGATGGGGAGCGTCAAAAAAACAAGCTCGGTCACTATTACCGGACATAATTTATTAAAAATGGGTCATAATAAGCGACATGTCACTGTAAGGGAAGTCATTATATCCGACTATTTATAAAGAATTTCATATGAAAACCAAACTTCGTAGTATAGTTACGTCATAATAACCGGTTGGTCAATATAGGCGGAGTCATAATAAACGGATTCTACTGTACTCATGCCTGTATGGACATACGGCATTCAACTTTGGGGCTGTACAAAACGAACTAACGTTGAAATCATTCAAAGATTCCAAAATAAGGTACTTCGGAGTATAGTAAATGCTCCTTGGTACGTTAGAAATGATGACATCCACCGAGATCTAGGAGTGGACCTAGTTACTGTACTCAAAAAAAACTCAAAACTCAAAATCATTTATTTCAATTAAACCATTTACAGGTACTTTTGAATTGTCAGAGTCAGTCAGTCACAAAGTTGAAGCTAGTTGCTCGTTCCAAACAGTAGGTTTCTATGGAGAAGAACGAGCAAGAAACTCCATGAACACTCTTTTAAAATCAGATAAATTTTACAAATTTAGGTTACATCATTCATGTTGAATCTAAGGGTACAATGTGAGAACAATGTAACACGTCTTGCATGTTAAAAGAGGTCTAGAGAAAAATATAGTTATAATAACAATTCAAACCAAAATTTAAAATAACCGAGGCAGCTAAGAGATGACCAGTCCCAACCGACGGCGTCCGTTCACGAACATGACGCATGGATCGGCACCATTTAGCTCAACCATTTTGGAGGGAACCGAATGATCCAACACATGCGCCACCGGCAGCGAGACATTCAAGTGAGCATGACTCTCCCAACCGCCAGGGCATATTCAAGTCAATGAGAGGTATACCTCGTAAATGGTAGCTTTAAAGAACATAGTGCTCACATGTATGTGCTACGAAAAATTATATAATACTAACACATTGAGTTTATACAATGCAAAGATAATATAGATCTACATCTTCAGCAGCTCCAAAAATTGTTACAAATGCTAATCAATTAATCTATGAACCCATGTAGTTATAATATACTATAATAGTTATAATATATGAATCTATGTAGTTATAAAAAAACTCGCAGAAGCACATGAACGAAGGCTTCTCCAACATGTGAATGTCGAAGCTATCCAGCTCCTTGACACCACGGACATAGTAAGATGACTCAAGAGAACTAAGCCCTTTGAGTTAGTTTAGTGAAGTGAGTGTTACGTAGTGCAGTGAGTGCTACTCTTAAAGAACACAAGAACAAAGTGTCTTTCCATCATAATAAGACAATAAGAAAAGTGCCAATGGACACATTCTTAACCATGTAAGATTTTAGCAAATTAAGTTAAATTTAAGTTACTTATTAGCCTCAAGGTCTAGATTGTAATTGTTATGAGTAACCGTTTAATTACGAGTACATCATAAATGAAAAAAAAAAAAAAAAATATGCTGATGACCTAAAAATTTTTAAATCTGTTAAGTCTCAAGACGATTGTGCCTTACTCCAAGAAGATTTGAATAGATTAACAGAATATTGTGATAATAATAAACTTGCATTAAATATATCTAAATGTAAATATTTAAACTTTACGAAAAATAAAAAAGCAATTCGATTTAATTATACTCTATGTACAGAAAATCTTACAAAAGAAATTCAAATATGTGACTTAGGAATACTTTTGGATTGTAAGCTACATTTTAACCTTCATATAGATAAGATTATATCAAAAGCATACCAAATGTACAGCCTTGTCATGAGAGCTTCTACCGATTTTAAACGCCCGGCCACGTACTTGCAACTGTTAAAGTCCTTGGTTCGCCCGCAGCTGGAATACGGTTGTATAATATGGGACCCCTATTACGATAAATATGTTAAAGCGATTGAAAGCGTTCAACGTAAATATATACGAGTTATGCAATACAAATGTCATCTCATGTGCCTGACTTACGTGGAGTCACTAAAAAAGTTTAAATTGCTCACTTTGCAATCAAGACGCCTACTACTACAAATCATGATGCTTCACGGATTGGTTCATAATAAGTTTAACTGTATAGATCTAATTAATAATTTATCTTATGTTGTGCCTAGAACTGTAATAAGACGGGAGGTGCGTGCTTACCCGCTTTTTGCCACGACTACTAGCCGAACAAATGCTGGTGAGCGAGCTCCACTCCGTCGTCTAGTAAAAAATTATAATAACCACTTTTGTCATTTGGATATATTCTTTCTGTCTCAAAGCAGTTTCAAGAAAAAAAATATTGATAGTTTGCGCGACGAGTAAAAACTAAATAAATTTGATTAGTACCTAAACTAATATTTAAGATAGTATTTAAGTGTAATTGTACTTACTTACCTAATTAATAATGTACACAAGTAATCTGTGGAAACGTCGTGGATTGTACATTTACCCATATGTCATACCATATTGTATTCTAACACATATTGTACAATTGTTTGTTTTTCCCAAATAAAAAAATAAAAAAAAAGAATTAAAATCAATACCTATTTAAAACTATGAGCGAAATAGAATGATTTTAATCTACAAAAAGGAAGATTACAAAAAAAAACTTGAAATGAAATGTAAACAAGTAAAGGATTACCTTTAAAAAATAAAGAAAGAAAAGATGTAAGATCCCATACAATCTCAACAAACAAACAAAACAAATAAGATAAGATCCTTTGATGTGTAAAATGTATAGTGTAAAGAGTAGGTATTTTTAAATTAACCAAAATGACCTAAGTTTATTTTAGTAAGAATTGAATTGGAATCTAATAAATTGTAGTGAAGTTACCTAACATAATAATAACCTTCAGACTGTCATTACCTTTCATTCATCATTCTAACAGAGACAGACCCTCACACAAAAATACTCAATACCAATACCAAATCTATGATTTCCCCAAAATTTAAAATTTAATAATATCTTTTACATGATAACGTCCCACGGAACCCTTATTTAAATCTTTCAAAACATAAACGTTATCAGAAACTTTTTCTGTTATTTCACACTTTAAGAACTTAGGTGCAAGCTTAGCCGAAAAATAAGCAGGTGCATGAGATTGAACAAAACTTCTTCTCCACACAACATCACCCACATCAAAAGAAATGACTTTCCGACCCTTCGCTTATACCCCTTCAACAAATAAGCTTGAACTTTAACAAAAATATCACTAAGTGAATTAAGAGAAACTGCATTAGAGTTCCTATTTGAAACCTCTAGTTGAGATAAATTATCAACAGAGTTACTAAAATGATGTAAGGAAGCATCTAAAACAAGTTCCCTACCAAACATAAGAAAATTAGATGTAAATTCTGTAGCAAGATTTACACTATTATTTAAAAGCTAATTGAACATTGGGCAAAAAACTTGACCAAGTCCTATGATCATCTTTAACAAAACATGATATGCAAGTTTCGACTGTTTTATTATATCTCTCAACAGGATTATTTTGAGGCGTATACAACGTTTTATAAAATATTTTAGTTATATTAAAACCTTTTAAGAATTCTACAAAATGTTTTGAAGTAAATTGAGTTCCATTGTCACAAACTACTATTTTTGGACAACCAAATTTAAGAAATGTTTCCTTTTCAAAATGTTTACAAATTACTCTAGTAGTGGCATTAATCATTGGAAAAAACCAGCAATATTTAGTAAAAACATTTACAACTGAAAGTATGTATTTATGACCAGAATAAGTTTTAGGTAAAATTCCTATAATATCTACTGATAGCATAAGCATGGGGCGATCAACCTTTTTAGGATTAATCATCGTACCAAAAGGAGGAGAAGTAGTATGTTTGTAAGCTTTACAAGTATCACAAGACAAAATGTTTTGGTGAACATCATTAAACATACCTTTCCAAAAATAATGTTGTTTTAATTTCTTTAAAGTTTTATGAATACCTAAATGACCTGAATTTACATCATCATGATTTGACCTAATAGTATCTAAGATATTCTCTTTAGGAATAACTATCTTCCAGTCTAAAAAACTGTGAGGGTTAAATTTATTTTAACAATATTTATACAAAGTGTTATTTTCGACTCTAAAATTCTTATACTTTCTAGGAGATTTCTGACATTGAATAAATATTTTTCTATACCAAGCATCAGTAATTTCATCATCAGGGGAGACTAAATTATCCTGAGTGGTGATAGCGGTGACTTCTATACGAGATAAAGCATCTGGAACTAAATGTAATGAACCTTTTTTATGAATAATATCAAAAGTAAATTGAGAAATTCTAGCAGCCCAACGAGCTAAACGTCCACTAGGATTATTGAGACCTAGGAGCCATTTCAAACAAGCGTGGTCAGTAATGACAGTAAACTTCATTCCCTCAATATAAGGTCTAAAATGTTCTATGGAATCTAAAATAGCTAATAACCCACGTTCTGTGGTACTGTAATTTCTTTCACATTTATTAAGTGATCTAGAATAAAAAGCAATGGGATGTTGATCACCATTATCATCTTCTTGACTAAAAACACTACCTATGCCCACAGAGCTGGCATCACAATGCAAAAAGAAAGGTTTTTCAAAATTAGGACATTGCAAAACAGGAGAAGTTATTAAAGAATGTTTTAATCCTTGAAATGCATTTTCAGCTTCGTCATTCCAAGTAAGAGACTTTTTAGAATTTTTACTACCTGCTGTCAATTTAGTTAAAGGAGAAGCAATATCAGCAAATTTACAAATGAATCTACGATAATAAGAACATAAACCAAGGAAACTTCGAAGTTGTTTTACCGTTTCTGGGCGTGGGAAATTTTCTATTGTCTCTAATTTAGAAGGATCAGTATGTAAACCATTACTGTCAACAATGAAACCAAGATAGCGAAGTCTGTCCTTGCAAAAATAACACTTCTATAAATTTACAGTTAAACCTGCCTCTTTTAATATACTATGAATTTTATGCAACTGTGCTATATGGCTATTAAAATCAAAATTAATACAAATTAAGTCATCTAAATAACAGAATACAGAATTATCATACTCTGGACCAAAAAGTTTATCGACTAGTCTCTGCAACTCAGCCGGTGCATTGGTGAGACCGAATGGCATGCGAACAAATTCGTACAGACCTTTTCCAGGTACTACAAAAGCAGTTTTCTCACGGGAGAATTTTTCAAGTGCAATTTGCAAAAATGCTTTAGAAAGATCTATAGTACTAATATATCTAGCACCTCTAAGGTTATCTAATATTCTAGAAGTATAAGGAAGGGGATAAGAATCTTTAATAGTAACAGAATTTAAACGTCTTGAATCTAAACACAATCTAGTACCTCCATCTTTCTTTTCTACCGCCAATACGGGTGAACACCAAGGAGACTTAGAGGGTTGAATAATACCTTCTCTTAATAAAACTTCTACTTCATCAAAAAGTTCCTTTTGTTTAGCAGGACTCAGAGGCCAATATCTCTGTTTAAAAGGTTCACTAGTAACGTTAATTTTATGTTCAATTAAATGAGTAAGACCTAAACCTCTTTTCTCATAAGAAATATCTTTAAACAAAGCAATAATATTATCTAATTTTTGTTTCTCAGAAGGAGAAAGTTCAGAAATAGAAGTAATTGAACAAACTTGTTTATTATTTTCGGGAACAAGTATAATGTTCTTCCACAAATCTTCAGCTAAATTAAATTTAATCCAAAAGTCAAAACCTAAAATAATTAGTGGATCAAAAGAAGGAATAATTAAAAACTTTACGAATTTAGTTATATTATCACAAGTTACTGGCAAATCCATGGCACCAATAATTCTCCGGGCGGAGCCATTCGCAGTGCAAGCAGCGCCACTTATAGGTCTAATTTTATAACCTGACTGTAAAAATCGTTCATGTATATTTGAGCCTAAAATGCATTTATCGGAACCACTGTCCAACAAACCTGAAAAAATTTGATTACCAACAGTAAAAGTTAAAAATGGTCTAGCATCATTTTGTTTTGTAAATAGAATAGGAGCCGAACGATAAATATTAAAAAAGGTTTTTAAATAATCTAACCAGTTGGAAAATTCCTTGTCACGGGCAACATCGTCAGGCTTGTGACTTCTAACAATTTTTTCACACATCGAGGCGCTCGAAGTTTATCAAAAACGTGGGCTCGATGCTGCCTAATCAGTTTTTTGACTCTTGCGAGTTTTTAGTAGCCGAATTACAAACGTCACAAGTCTTAGAAGTGACCCTAGCTTTATGACACTTAAAACAAACAACACCTGGAATAGACTTGCAATTTTTATATAAATGTCCAGGTTTTTTGCATTTCAAACAAATTAAATCGTTAGAAACGGCATTAGATTTAACAGAAGGTTTAATTGATTCTTTAAAAGGTTTTCTGTTTGCAACAACTTCTAATTCTTTTGCAAGTTCTAGAAATTGCCCAATTGAATCTATTTGTCTAATAAACAAAAAGGGTGTGTAAATTGGTAACATATTTTGTTTTATCACGTTAATTAAAGTGTAGTCAAATAAAGGTACTGAAAGACGACTAGCCATATCATATATCATATATTATTATTATTATTATAAATTTCTGTAATGAAATCAGGAAGCGACTCTGACTGTTTCTGTTTCCTGGTGCGGAGTTAATTTTTTAAAAAGTGATTAAAATTAGGTTTATCAAAGCGCTTTAAAAGTGCAAGCTTAAGTTCATGCCAAGAAGGAATACGAATTCGTATGGATCTAAACCATTTGAGTGCAATACCATCAAGCAAATATGTAAAAGAACCAACCAGCAAATTTTCGTTGTAATTTTTATAAAGAAAATATTCTTCAACTTGTGTAATAAAATCACGAACACAAGTTCTACCATCGTAAATTATTCTTCTCTTTTTCAAATCAGGCAGTTTAGTAAGAGAAGGAAAGTTTTTTCGAATGTTTTCATTAACAAGCGCATTCAAGGAATTAAACGAAGGCCAAGCTCGAGCTGTGAAATCCGAAGACGAATGTGCGATTCCAGATTCAAAAGGATTGCCAACATCGGTGGCATTAACCATCTCGTGACCTTTCTCAACAGCATTACCATCAGCAGCAGTACAAGCTTCAACCTCAACCGAATCCTGAGGCGGTGGAAATTGAACTTCCTTGTCCTCCATGACTAACGAGTAACAAGGCAAATAGCAACGAAAAGCAAGGACTGAACTTCAAAGAATTTCAAAATAAATCAAAGTTTGAAAAATAAAATTTAAGTTTGAGGTTAAGTATCAAAGTCAATGTGGGATTTCTATGAAAAATTGCTAAGTTATTTAACTTTAAAAAGTGCAATAATAACTCACAAAACGGCTTATAATTAGATAAACTAGGTGCACAATAATGTACTTAATGTTTAAATTAAATTATTAACTTAAAAAGTTAAACTTAGATATGAATTATATCACTGTATGAGATTAACAATAACACGGTATACACTTAAACAATTGTTGGTTTTGCTAAGGAAAAAACATGTTAAAAACAAGAAAATAAACAAATTATCCAATGTAACACACCATACAAACCTGCTTCATGTCCCTGTTCTAGTGCGACAATTGTGATAAAAAAATAAAAAAAACTATCTATATATGTGTGTGATTCTAAGGGTTCTAAAACTTTATAAGATGAGATTAAGTGAGCTCACAAATAACAAGATAAGTGTAAGGAAATACTCGGGCGCCAGAGCTCACTAATGAAAAACAAAGGAATCCGGGAAGCGGGGCAGGTAAAGATGGAACTTTTAATCTTAGGGTGAGGGGTTGAAAATAACTTATAAGCTCTTAAACAATGGCTCATTTATTCCGCAGCTGCATGGTATAAACAAATGTAAAAGAAAATCCCTTTCAGTTACTTATAAAATTAGAATTTAAAAAACTATGTCAATATTGCACTTTGTTAAAAATAAGATTCTAAGAATTAATGGTAAGTCACCCTACCAGCTCCGGAAGAAGGTACAAAAAAGAATGGGAAACCTGGCACCAGCGTGCTCACGCGACGTGTTCCTCCTGTTGCCATCCCAGCAACGTGGTAGTTGACGCAAAGATAAATTCGAGGAAGATTGAATTTAAGTAAGAAAACCAATAAAAGGAAAAACGCCTTAATGGGCTGACAACAAACAATTGCTTTCATTAGTATTGTCTTCAAATAATGTGGTCAAGATAGCGACACCCTATCAATAGGAAATCATGAGATTACTCACCGCTTTTCCTGTAATATTTCAACGGGGTTTCTGCTGACCGTAGCACGACCATTCGACCCTGGCATTGGAAGCTGTAACAATGGGCAAATCGAAGCGGTTTACAACACCAGGCCTATGAGGACATACCACGGCAGGATTCGAAGAAATTACCAATGAAATACTCACGAATTATGGAAATTTGAATGCAGCTAATACGTTCCCATATTGTTCAGGCGACTCACACCATTGATAGGTTTATTTCTCGCCCAACATAGAAGATGCTGACGGAATTAAAATTTAGAGCTTCATCTCTTATTAGAGTTTGGTCGGAAAGTGTCTTCAAAACGGAAAACGTCGAATTCGAATCTGACACTAGACAGCCGGGGAAATAAAATCCACCTGTCAAACTGATGGTCTATGGTTTTATTGTTTACTCCACAAAAATCATAGCCAATAATCTATAAAATGCCCACAGTATGGCCGCGCCACCGTAAAAACTTCGAAAAAGCGACGAGAGAGGTCGACACCATGTAGCGAGTAGAAAATACTCGTTACACAAGGAACTTGGTACAATTTAATCCGGATTGAAAGAAGAATAAACTTGAGAACAAAAGGATGAAGAGGAAAAGAACAGTAAATCGGCGTGTTATATGAAACTACTCCCACTGGTGTTTCTGTTGATGTATCCGGCGTTGGTAAAGTACCTTTAATATTATTAGCCTCGATTTTTATGTTATGTAGCGTTCGGGTTGATACACCCATTTTCTGACTAGCGCGATAGAATGCGCATAAACAGTTATCATGGACTTTTCAAATCGTTTCTCTTTTCCAGAAAGTGTTTTTAATATTTATTTATTTATTTATCTATGCATGGAAGACTTACAGCTACAAAAAACAATAAAACTCAATATTAATATCAATCAATATTATGCTACTTTCCTTTACCCATTGTAATAATAAAATTAACAAAACCAATTAATGCGATTATAACACGGCCGCACGATTTCGTTGCTATCGCCGGGATTGCAATTGCAGCAGGCAAAGCAATCAAGGGAAGGGAGAGGGAAGCTCATCGGCAAAGTCTCCGCGCATGGCATTTCGTAGTTCCAAGGCATAGGCATGTCGTTGAGTGTTTTATAGACAACAAAACACAACAATGCGATACTATCACAGCAGGTTAAAGGGAAGGGTAAATCGTATAATTACGTCTAATTGAGAAATGAAACTACTAGTTCTTTTATAACCCATGCGGCTAAGAAGTCCAGACAAGAGACCTTAAGAGTTCAGAAATTGAAGATTAGATTAAGAAAATGATTACACAAATAATTTGTAATAGAGTCATTCTGAAGGTAACAATGCCAATTAGAATATGTCAGATAGATGAACAATATACATATAATATTATGTTCTTAAACATTCTGATAGTCTAAAGTCTGTTTTTTAATCTCAGAGACTAAACTGACATTACTTGGGTTGCCAGTTTTTTGCAATTCTTAAATAGTGACGTGCCACTATCGAAAATTAACGTTAATAAAATCAATTATCGTTTTTTTATAAAAAAAATTACTTAAACATTTAAGTTTTAATCTTACATAGATATAAACTATACATACACAATTATATATCTGGTACATCATAGGCTGTTGGGGCGTAACTCCCAACAGTGAAAATGTTATGTTGATGTTGTGTATCGGAATACTATGTTAAGTGTTATGTTGAATGAGTAAACAACCAATTGGTATGAAGGTTTTATTGCTACTAAAAATAACATGTTTTAAAGTAATAATGTACAATTAATGTTGTATAAACAAACAGCAATGTTTCACTGTAAGTAGGACAAGTTAGTTAGGGTCAATGTACAGCGTAGCTCGTACATATTGCCCCCTCACAAAAGGTACAGTAATGTTTGGAAAACTGTTAAAATAATAAAAATATAGTTAAAGTATAAAATGTAAAGAGAAATACAATAAAAGCCTTATAACTGTAAATCACAACGCGTAATAGGCGACGTTGCTTTATTAAGTGTGCGTGCACTCGATAAGTGCACTACACTGCTGTCGTTTGTGACGTCAAATGTAGCGTTGTCCACGATGCTAGCTGTAGATCTCCTCCGAGGCGCTGGTTCTGGAACAGGTGGAGCCTCGGGATTCTGTTGACTCGTACAATACTTGTGAAGTCGATGGTAAACGTATATTGCACCTGCTATCACTACTGCTGCGGCCAATAAATATATGACAACGTATTGATGGACATCGTGGTATGTTGCGTGATCTGACAGGATGTCTCCTGATGTTGCGGCTTTCATTTGCTCTACTTGTTTGCCAAGCTGTTCCAGTAATGTTCTCTGTCCTGTTAGTGTCTCATTCTCGTGAAGATGTTTTAAAACCGGTAACGGTAGATTTATGATATTGTTGATTGAAGGAATTTCGGCAGGACCTGCGTCGACCTGGGCATGGATTTTGGTCATTTGTTGTCTTTGAGGATAAACAGCAAAAGTTTCACTACTAATTATGCAATCGTCATTGAGTGTTATGACACCGGCCTTGTGTAGTAGCTGCGTTGAAACTTGATGCCCACAAATTATACGTAGCTTTCATTGTCGACAGCAAAAATATAGGTAATTATTTACATTGTTTAATTCCAACCACTTGTCTTGGCAGATTTCATGTTTGGTTTCGCAGTGAAGAGATTCCTTGTTCTTCATACAGAGGCTCTCGTCAGACTTCATGCGGTATACAGGTTTTTGTAGGGGACACAATCGAGTTGTCGCGTCATGTTGTACGCATTGATGTATTTCGGATTCCGTCATTGGTATGTACAAATCCTTTTGAATGTTTATTGCTAACATCTCAGCAATAGGCATTAGGGTAGTCATGTCCCCGTCCTTGTTTTTCGGTATTGGTATTGTTCGGTAGATCTCGAAGTTATCCCTGCTGATTAAGGGTACCTTGACTTCAATTATAAGGTATCGTTCAGTAATTTTTGCCTTTACTTGTAGAAGATGATACAGGCGAAATAACTCTGTTTGAATGTTGGTGATAGGTAAGACTAAGTCCTTGGACAATTGACCCGAGATTATGTTCAATTCATCTCGAAGCTGTTCCGGTGCGATGAGATGTAAATTCATCTTGCCGTTATAGACGTTCGTTACAGTATCGATAAGGGTCTCCTGGACGTTTCTGAGATGCTCAATCAGGCTATTTGCCGTAATAGCGGACATCACAAATTCGATGGACAGTTCTTGAGAATCCAGTTCCTTCTTGATGTTGTTCGTAAACTGCTCAAGGTTTAGCAGATGTTGGTTAAACATTTTATACTGTTTTTCAACTGCATCTTCCGACCTCTTCAGTAAATTGTATTCTGCTTCGATCACAGATGTCTGATTTTTTAACAACAGTGCCAGGTGTTTCTCGTTTGCCTTGACCAGGTCAATGTCTTCTTGATATTGTTTTGCGAATTCGTCATCTAATACGCCGAACAGGGAGCGCGCGATGGAACCGACACCGTTGATAAGCCCACGTTTGCTTCTCGTATTCACTCGACCTTGCGGATTCAGCAACATATGATTGTAGTGTCCTATTTCGTCGGTCGAGTGCTGTAGTTGTGTTAAAATTACGTTACATTGTGTTGTTTGTTTTATTTTCTCGCAGATGTTTTCTAAATGTTGGGTGAATTTACTGGATACTGCTATACCGTTCCAGTAGGGCTTGATAATCTTCCACTCGCCGCGTATTACTTGCATGTTGGTCACTTTATCAAAGTATAGACCTTGTTGAAGCTCGACAATGTTTGTTGTGTTAGCGGCCGCGATTGGATTTAGCAAATTAATACAGCATTGCCATGACCAGTCCAATAAAGTTTATTTTCTGTTTGTTGTTTTGCATCGTCGTGAACTTTGCGACTCGCTGTTTGGCTGTAGGTATGTCTGATTTTCGTTTGTAGTATTTTGCTGTTTGGCAGTTTCGTGACTGTTGATAGGTAAGACAGATAGTTTTGTAACGGGTCGTTTCATATGTCCATTTCTTGTTTTTAGGTTTTTAGGCCGAACATATCCATCGTTCCCAGGGTGAAGCTCTGTGATTCTCCCCATGAGCCATTTTCTGGCTGGTGTGTGGTCATCATGAATCATCACCAGATCGCCAATCATCAGATTTTTCTGTGGTTCTTGCCACTTTGATCTGGCTACTAGTTGGCACAAGTATTCATTCTTCCATCTCTTCCAGATTTCTACGAAGATCTTTCTTGTTAGTTCCCATCTTGTTCTTGCATCTTCAGTTGTTTCGATGACTGTCAGCCCCGGTCTGCCTGATAAAAAGTGAGCCGGCGCCAGACAGTCTAGATCGTCTGTATTTTCACTTAATGGGCACAGAGGTCTGGTATTCAAACAGGCCTCCAGTTTTGTTAGGATTGTGGTAAACTCCTCAAATGTTAATTTTTGTTCACCCACTACTCGTTTCAAGTGGTGTTTTAGACTTCTAACTGCTCGTTCCCACAATCCTCCCGCTGATGGCCACGCGGGGGCATTAAAATGCCACTCTATCTTCATCTCCGCGATTTCCTTTTGTAGTAAGTCGCTTTTGTATGAGTGTTCGATTTCCTCGTATTGTTCCACAAGTTGACGGTTTGCGCCGACGAAGTTTGTCCCGTTATCACTGTATAAATGACGAGGGGCGCCTCTTCTTACTGCCATCCTGTTTAAGGCTGCCAGAAATGCTGAACTGGTGAGATCTGATACCAGTTCAATATGCACAGCTTTGGTCACCATGCATATAAAGACGGCTATGTAGCCCTTCGTTGTTCTGGCTCCTCTGCCTTTGTTCATTTTGACGTCCACAAATCCAGTGTAATCCATCCTTGTATGGTAAAAGGGTGGCCCTTGATTTGCTCTTGCGCTCGGTAGGTTGCCCATCAGCTGTTATTCTTTTCGACGGCCCCCACGTAAAGTATTGAAACTGCAAAACCTCTACTTTACAGTAGAGCGATTTTAAGTTTAGATTTAGATTTTTGTTAAACATAAAATTCCAAAATTTTATATTACCGATGTATCTTAAGTGGAAAATTTGACTGTTTTATACTGTCTACTATAGTTTTTGATAATTATTATACTTTTTCTAATATTACACATTCGATACTTTACTTGGTTACTGCTGGTTACTTTTTTATCGAATATGCCAATTTCGATAGTTATCAATGACAAAATATTCTAGTCTAATATCGAATGTGCCCGTTTCGATACTTTTCCGCGGCAACAATTTCTAGTAAACTATTGAATGTGGTAGATTCGATTGTTTTCTTTGTTAAATTGCTCAAGCCAAGGTAACATAACACTAGATTCGATTTAAGATACCTTCCTACTACTTATTTATGTCAAGCTTTTTCTGGGAAATGAAGAAAAACACGATCAGACATTTAATCAAACAATTTGTATTAAAAATAAAGAATTAAAAAACACAAATACTTAGTTACAAAGCGGCTTTTACCTTGTAGATGACATTTCAATGTTTTATCTATTAGAATTTTTACAAGATAATTCGTTTTCTAAGAGTAAAAAGATAAAATTATGTTTATGGCACAATGCTTTTATAAAGCAATTATAGTACAGAACATAGTACTAACTCTACACTAAGAATATGAGTCTATGTAAGTCTTATGCTCTTGAAATTACAATCTACATAATCGTTTGTAACAAAAAAAGAAAGAAAACTTAACACACTTATCAATCATATCATATTAATTATAAAAGAGATCATCACGAGATGATTATCACAACATTTGCTTTATGTACTATTAAACTTTCTTAAGTTAGGTACTCAACATGCTTTAGTATTAATCAACAATCAATGTAAATAGATAATAATTATTATTTAGGTACTGAGCTTGTTTAAGCTTACACTAGAAAGTGAGTATTAAATGAGATCGTCATTTTTTTTAGTAATTAGATTATTATATAAATAATAGCAAATAAAATCACAATCTGTTTTTTTTTAAACTCTAGGTAATAACAAATTAAACATGAAGTTGCTTAACAAGGCTATTAGTTTTTTTAACATTCTTCTAAATCTCAGTCACAATCAGTTCCAATGTTCTTAAAATTCTACAAATAATGGTAAAAATAAACTATTCAGTCCTCTTCGTTAAATTCTTCATCATTGCTTTGAGAAATTTGGAGTGTTTTGTAAAAATTATGGTATTGCTTTGGAATGTGTCCAGCATTACAAAGTGACAATAAATCTTTATATTTTGCTTCCGATATCGGCAAGCTGCTAGAATATAATGGCGACAATTCACTTTCTTGATTTCTAACCAAGGTTTTTTTATTTCGACGGGTTCGAACTAAAGTATTTAGTGTCATGTAGTCTGAGTCCAGGTCATATTTGTAAAGAATAGTATTAGGGTCATTTTTTTTTACATGAATTTCCTTCATATTATTCCACCTCACATCTTGATTTTCAGTGTTTTTCTTCCAATTTCTGTTGTCTAACAAGGTTTTAAAATCAAATAACATATCTTGCGTCACTTCAGTAACTTTTTGAACTGTTTGTTTTCGCCCAACGAACTAACGCGTACCATTGGTCAGGGGTATAAATTATTTTGCCTTTGGAAGATCTCTCAACAAGAGCATGCACACTGTCTGCTTCTTGTTGAGTGTGACCAGACTCTAAAAATCGGTGTGTGATGTCGATGTTGAATTTTCTGCTAGCGTACATATAGAGGCTGTAGACAACTCTATTACGGTTTTGTCCGGCGCAGTTATCCGACCAAAATCTGAAGTCTTGTGCTCCATCTGTTACTTTAAGTTGAATAAAATCTAACAAGCAACTAGCAACCTCGTTAGCCCCACGTTTAGCGATATTTTCAGGCCACATGTAGCATGATGCTTCCTTCTTTCCAGCATCGAATACTGTCAAATGCATAAGTGACAACTTCCTTTTATAATAAAACAAAGAAACCTCTCCACTAGGGCAGTTAAGTACCTTCTGAAAGTCATAAGTTGCACATACTATTTGACTAGGATTTTGAATAGCTAGTTCTTTATCCTCAGCTTTGTATTTTCGTGCAGTTTGCTTGTTCGAAAGATGCTTGGCGTGAGATTCTTTTTCTTCTTCGGTAGGATTTTCTATGTTATCAAACGCATGACACTTGTCACATAAATCTTTTTTCGGCATATAAAATGCAACGTTCATGTTGTCGTTTACAATAGTGCGATATTGCCTTTCCGTTTGTGCTGTATTGTTGTAGTTTTGCAATTGATTCCATTCTTTGTATAACGCAAACATCTTAGCAAAACTTAGATTGTTATCCAAGTACAATTTACTGCTGCTTTTCCTGGTATAATGGGACTCAACAGGCTGAAATGACTTCACGTGATCACAAACACTACGGATCATCTCGGTGTCAATTTTTTTAGGGTGATTAAGATGTTTTTCCCTGTTATCAGTTCCAGTTACACCACTTATGTCTAGCTTTTCTTGCGCTGTACGTATGAATTGGTCTGTAATAGCCAGAGTGGCACAAAACATTTTTAAGCACACTTTTATTGGTTCAAAGATATTGGAATCTGCGTTCGGAACAGGTAAGTAATAATTAGTAGTGAACTTCCTTCTCGATGGTCCTTCCTTAGTTTGCCTCTTTTTTTCAATTTTCTTAGTAAATTTGATAATATACTCCCATTGCTTAGAGTGGTCTGAAAGTTTCCAAAACTTATCGAAAATAAGTTGTCTTATTTCTTCCCTAATATTAATGGAGCATTTCAGCTTGCAAGTCAATGGACATGAACTTTTCAATATTTTGGCTGGCATTTCCTTACCTTTTTTGCTTATGTGTTTTTGTCCAGAATTTTTCAGCAATTTCCTACGAACATCAGTCCATTGGTTTACATGCCTCTTTCTTTTCTTACCCGGATCTTGCTTGAGGGTCCTTTTTCTGCTGACAGTGTAGGTATTGGGTGTTCCTGGTTCAGATGCTGATGTTGATATCAAAGAATTTACACTTGGAATGTCACAAGGTTCTTGAACATCGTTGGTACAAGATTGTTCGGTTGGGTTTATTGGGCAATCAAAATCTTGAATAGGATTTACACTTGAAATGTCACAAGGTTCTTGAACATCGTTGGTACAAGATTGTTCGGTTTGGCTTATTGGGCAATCAAAATCTTGAATAGAGTTAGGAGATGGAACCGGAGTACATTCATTGTTATCAAAAATAACGATATCAGAATCATTATGAACAATATTCCCATCAACCGCATCATTTTCATCATAAATGTGATTTAAATATCTCCACTCCTCGTCGGTGAATTGACACCGCATAGGAGATACTGAAAATACAAAAAAAAAATCAAATTAATACAACATAATATCGAAAATGCAGGGCAATCTATTACTTTGTCGTAGTAAAGTATCGAAAGTGGTACATTCGATGTGTTCATAGCAGAAAAAAGTATCGGATGTACCACTTTCGATAAATTTGCTAATACAAATACCAGGGAAAACTATCGAAAGTGGTACATTCGATGGAACAAATTTACTCTTTGTACCAGTATAGTATCGAATCTACCACTTTCAATTGTTTAAAATCAATTATTCCAAAACAACAAAAAATTGACTAATTTTTGTCATAAATAGACCGTCACTACACAGGTTCTAATAACAAATTTATAATTTTTTTTACATTTTAGATTTTAAACAAACAAAAACGCGTAAAAGAATGAAAAACTTTAAAACTTACCGGGTTGATTATCATTTGTTTCGGAAGTAATATGTTCTGGTGCACCTTCACTGCGTTGTTTTATCATATTTATCATTTGTAAACCTCTTCTATTCATTTTGAACTGAAACTTATAAAAACTAACCTAAACCTAACCTCAAAATCCACGCGTGCGTTCCGCTCACATATTCGGGTAACACTGACGAAACAGGTAGTTTCGTGTCGCGCCCGCGCACCGCTGACCACGTATAATATCGAAAGTGGCAAGTTCGATGTTTTAGTATGTTAATTTTATGTATTTTCGATTGAAAAATAGTTGAGGATATAAAAATTGGTACATAATTTTTATATAGAATTATACATCTTAATCTCTACTTGCAATTAGTGCAATAAAACGAAAATGGCTTTTTTGCAATTTCGATAGTATACGTGGGGGCCGTCGATTGTTGGGTTGATCTTGCGGCACGTCACACATTTTCTGATTTGCATCTTAGTTGTTCGGTTTCCGCTGACGATCCAATATTTCTCACGTAAGCGTGATAAGGTGAGTCTCGGGCCGCCGTGAAACGTCATTCGATGGGCTTGGTCGATGAGAAGATGTGTTAATCGACTGTCGTGTGGAATAATCATCGGATGTTTCATGTTTTCGGTTAGCATGGCGATTTCAATCTTCCTCCTACTCGTAGGATATTTTGATGGTCGATGAACGGAGTGAGCGCTTTTATTTTACTGTTAGATTGCACCGTGTTATGTTTTTGTAAATAGCAAATATCTGTGTCAAATGATTTTTGTTGAGTTTGTTTTACGAGCACTTTTGTTGCGTTATCCAATTCATGCAATGTCAGGTATCTCGGTAATTGTCGCCGTTTCGGGTTCAATGGTCTGAGTATCCATGTGACAATGCGAATAATATGTTCGATAGAGCTGTGATTTTGCTATAATTGTTCCACAATGCTCGGATTTTCTAGGTTGTGTTGGGATACGTTGGCTTGTTTTTGAACTGTTTTTTCTTCTTGGTCTGTGCTATAATTATGTTTTTCTATGTTCTTTGTTTTAAGCGATGGTAGCCATGCAGGCCCTTGCCACCACAGTTGATTTTCTTTCAGCTGACTAGCGTATTGACCTCTGCTTGCGGCGTCAGCGGGATTTTCCTTTGTTTTGACGTAGTTCCACGACGATCGTGGTATGACGTCAGTAATACTTCGTACTCTGTTTTCCACGTAAGTTTTCCAACGTGATGGGTCTCCTTGTAACCAACCCAGGACCACCATGGAATCAGTCCAGCCATAGACGTGTACTTCATATTGATTCAATGACTGTTTGACTTTGCGCATTAGTTGCGATAGAAGGTGCGCTCCATTCAATTCCAGTCGAGGCAATGTTGTTGTTTTTCGGTGTGGAACAATCTTTGACTTCGCGGCTACAAATATTGTTGATGAGTGGACTCTTGCGTATATAACACAGGCGTAGGCATCCAGGGAGGCGTCACTGAACCCATGTAGCTCCATTGTCTGCTTCTCGCCACACTTAAGCCATCTAGGTATTTCGCAAGAGTTTATCGCTCTTACGTCCGCTTGTATCTTGCACCACTCCGTATTTATGTTGTCGGACACTTCGTCGTCCCATTGTAAGTTTCCATCCCACAGTTTTTGAAATAGTAATTTAAGTTTTGTTGACACAGGAGCCAGCCAGCCGAGTAGGTCAAATAGTTTAGATATTTCGGCTAGTAGGCTGCGTTTGGTCTGTTTCTGTTTCACGTCCGAAATTGTGCATTGAAAGGTGAATTTATCGTCACTTGAGTTCCAGCACAACCCTAACGTTTTGTGTGTGTTTTCCGTTTTAAAGTTGAAGACGATCTTGTCGTTGTTGTGTTGTTCGGAGATATCTTCCAAAAGTTCTTGATTGTTGGCTGACCATTTTCGAAGATTAAATCCTCCATTTTTTAATAATTGTTTCAGATCACTGATCAATTTATTTCCTTGTTCGATTGTGTGTGTCCCATGAACGAGGTCATCCATGTAGAATGATTCTTCCAGCACTTTTGAAGCCTCCGGGAACTGTTCACGTTCATCTGTTGCCAATCTCCTGAGTGTCATCATGGCTAGGAACGGCGCTGCCTTGGTACCGTATGTTACGGTTGTTAATTGATATGAGCGGATGGGTTGTTCCTGTGATTCCCGCCATACAATTTGTTGCAGGTGTTGGTCTGCAGGGGCTACGCAAATAGCACGAAACATCTTCTCAATGTCCGCTGTAAACGCATATTTGTATTGCCTCCATTTCATCAATAATGTTTGTAGGTCCTGTTGAAGATTGGGACCTTTGTACATAAGGTCGTTCAAACAGCATCCTGTAGATGTTTTTGCTGACGCATTGAACACCACTCTGTACTTTGTTGTTGTTGATTCAGCGCGTTGTACGCCGTGGTGAGGTAAGTAACACTCGAGTGTTTCGTTACTCACTGTTGATTGCTTCATATGACCTAGATCAATGTATTCAGCCATGAAGTCTTTATAGGCCTTTGCCAAATGTGTTTGTTTTTCCAACTTTCTTTCTAAAGTCTTGAATTGGGCGATAGCCATTGGCTTGGATGACCCCAGTCTGCTCTCAAGTTCATTCTTCATTGGCAGTCTGACTTCATATTTCCCACTCTCCAAGCGTTGCGTAGTGTTGGTGTAGTATGCAATGCATGTTTCATTTTCTGCCGATAGGTTGAATTGATTCGAGATGTCTTCGGTTTCCCAGAACTATATCTATATCTTCCAGATTGTTTATGACCACATTGCAGTGAAAGGTTTTGACATTGCCGCATAAAAGTCAACCTAGGTAGGTTTGTTGTGCGATCGGTTGGGTGACGTCATCGCCTTCTATTATTCCTCCTAGCATGATTTGCGAATAAATGTCCGCTCCAAATAGTAAATCTACCTGACGGCTGTTATGAAAGTCTGGATCTGCTAGATGGATGTTCTGTATGTGGGACCAAGATGGTTTTGCAAAGGTCTTATTTGGCAGGTTCTTAATCAAGTTGTTCATAATTAAGACAGACGTTTGAAACTTGAAGTCGTTGTAGAGAGAACTGCAAGTAATTGTTGTCATTCCTTTGCAGTGGTTTTCTTTCTGTCCAACTCCAAAGATGACACCTTTACATCTCTCGCGCTTGACACCGAGAAGTTGAGCTGCATGTTCCGTGATCAAAGATATCTGAGACCCTTGATCTATTAGGGCTCGCAACTTGATTTGGATCCCATCAGCTGTTGATATGTTTACTACAGCGGTCGCTAGCAGTATCTCCGAAGTATCATCATCTTTTGACACATGGGAAGAATTTGTTTGTTTTTCTGTTTTGTTCTTCATACATGCATCGTGTATCAATGTTATATGTTGACCCGTGCACTTGCGACATCGGTAAATTGACGTACATTTCATTCCGTTGTGGCTGAACAGGCAATTTACACAAAGGTTTTTTTCATTTATGTGAAGATAAGTTTTTCATTGTTATATCGGTGATTGAGAATTTCCCAACACACGAAGTAGTTATTTGAACTTATCTGTAGGTGTTGAATCAAGCGTTCCGGTTCCCCTTGCACCTTACTCTTCAGAAACGGCATCTTCTGAGCAGATGAAAAGGAATTGTTGTTGTGTATTGCTTCCGTTAAAAAGTCTTTAAATGGGATCCACTGGTTGTAGTTACCGTGGAAGACTGGTATCTCCAATTTGGGTGTTGTTTTCTCACGATGAGCGCTGGACCACATTTTGGTATTCAAAGCCTTTTTCAGATCCTGGAACTGGTTTTCATATCTGGTGTAGCGTTCTTCGTACACTATCATCTTCTCTCCGTTGGTTTCACACTCTATCTCCCAGTAAAGGTTGTCAATTGCTGACCAGCGGGTTTGAAGTGTTTGCAGAGCGTCTCGAAATTCCCATTTTTCGCATAGAAACTCCACGTGTATGTTTGCAACTGCTCTCATGAAGGCCTTGAAGTTTGCCGTCTGTTTGCGCATCATGTCGTCCAGCTTGCTATTGGATCCCGTATCCTTTTTCGCAGTGTTTTGTTGATCTTGCCGAGTGGGAGGAGGTGATGGTTCTCTGTTCCGATTATCTCGAATGTCATCGCTAGCTTGTTCTGTCTCCTCACTCTTCAAAGCTTCTTGTTCCTGTTTTGTTTGATATGAGGTACCTTCCCCTGTTTGTTGGTTGGCACCTCCTAATGTTCCTGTTTGTACCGATTGCTCCCTTGGAGAACGAGCAAGAGTCGCGAGTTGTTGATGTTGTTGAAGAATAAGCTCCTTTACTTCTTGGTAGCACTGCAGCGTTATGTTATAGCAGTCATTTGTAAAGTAAGGATGACTTACACTTTGTTCCGTAGAGAGGCGGTCATGATTGAATTGAAATTCTGACCACAAGTTTTCCAGCATTGCCTTACGGCGTTTGAAGTAGTCAGGGTTTTTTCTGTCCCAACCATCTTTCTTGATATTTATTCCTCATTTCTTTATGTTGTCGTAGAGTTCGTTCTGATTCTGGTATAAATCAGCTGACAACATGTTGTTTATGTTGATTTTCTTGTTGACTTCAAGATGAACTCTTCTGTTCCGAGCGTCGACTGTTGTTCCACACTCTTGGTTCCTTGTGTTGTGCACCTTTCCCCTCTATGATATGCGCCTTCTCAATTGGTTACTGGGGCGACTCGCTTGTGAGAGACAAGTCCAACCGATTCGCGACCGTAAAAGTTATAAAACACACGACACTAAGTTGCTCGAAGGACCATATGTTGGGGCGTAACTCCCAACAGTGAAAATGTTATGTTGATGTTGTGTATCGGAATACTATGTTAAATGTTATGTTGAATGAGTAAACAACCAATTGGTATGAAGGTTTTATTGCTACTAAAAATAACATGTTTCAAAGTAATAATATACAGCGTAGCTCGTACGTACCTATATATTGATTGTATTCTCTAACCGAACCTCACATAACCAAATTAAATATATACAAAGCTTTAAAAAAATGTATAATGTAAATGTGTTTTATATGTTTTCAATTTGTTTAGTAATGTACGGAGTAAGTCTGAAATAAATAAATTAATAATGCTTATAATAAGTTACCCTGAAATAATGGTTAAGTTCTTATTTAAAACATAATAACACAAAATTAATAATGTAAAACATGTATTTTTAATGACTAAGGAATATTCTCAATCATCAGAATCGCCACCTACTTCTATGATAAATCTATCAGTAGTGTCGTCGACTATATATGGCCCAGATGACACATTTCATCTTCAATTTTAATTATATGGCCTACACAGTCTTTGCACCGCTACATACGACACACGACACACGACACGACACGGTTGGCTCAGTGGCTGAACGATCGACTGCTGCGCAGCGTGTTGCGGGTTCGATTCCTGCCCAGGGTAAACATTTGTGTGATGAGCACTTGTGTTTGCCTTGTGTCTGGGTGTTGTTTATCTATAATATGTATGTATTTACAAAAAAAAATGTATTTGTGTATGTATATCAGCTGTCTGACACCCATAGTACAGGGTCTCCCTAGTTTGGGGTCGGATGACCGTGTGTGAAAATGTCCCCACATATTATTATTATTACATGGTCACTTAATCGTCGAAACCATCTTCGGTCTTCTTTGAAGCGAATCGTCTAATAAAGATAAAAAGTTACGATTCAACAAACCGGTGTCGTAGGTACATCACTGTACAAAAGAGCTGGCAACATTATTTATAAATTTGACATTTGAATGTGTCAATTTAGTCTCTGAGATTAAAAAACAGACTTTAAATTAATTTAACAAAGGAGGGATGTAGTGTATGTGGGTAGGTACATACACTGCCTCGTATGTCCTGCCTAATGTCACTGGGTCAGTGCACGAGAGCCGCCGGCGAGAGTGGACGTAGCTAGACGATTAGACAGGTGCATTGCCGAGCGAGTGAAGTACTAGACGAGTAGTAGGTACTACATATCCTATTTTTATAATTCTAAAATTTCAAAATTCCGAACGTTTATAATTACTACTAGCTGATGCCCGCGACTTCGTCCGCGTGATTTTCGGTTATCAGCGGGGGTTTAATTATGTTTTAACTACTTACTTTTATATGCATTTAGTAAAAAGCTAATATTTTGACATTAAAAACAGACACTTCAATTATATTTATTTGTATTTATAGATAGATGCATAAAGATTATTATTTGCTGGGCTTTCATTTTCTTCTGTACGGAACTCTATTTTGTTTTCTAAAATAAAAGTCTAAGCCTATGTTACTCCTTATAACATCAGCTATCTGAGAGTGAAAATCCCGTCAAAATCGGTCCAGCCGTTTCAGAGATTAGACGGAACAAACAGACAGACAGACAAAAAACGTACTTACTTCATATGTGTCGGAGATGGTTTTTAATCTCAATTATTATTGTGGGTAGTCAACTAAATTTGGTATGATTTGTTTCTCTTATTATCAATTTAAGTGATTTTATTATCAATTATTGTCTATTAATTCGAAACATGATTTATTGAGTACTCACTGTATGTACACTGATTTGTGGTTACTTTATTTCGATAATTGTTATCGATGATTTTATTCAAAACAATTATTGACACGTTACTTTAAATGTAAAACGAATTACTTTATGAAATCACTGTTGTTTATTCATGACAATTATTATTATGTTATTTGATTACTTTGTAATGAAATCTTATTAGATTTAGCACATTTTAGTGTTTTGTATCAAGTAAACGCGTGACGCACTTCTGTGCGCCATGGACAGACTTGTATGGAGAGGTTACAGGGTGGGAGGCATCGCCTTATAAAAGAGCGTGCACTCTGTAAGTATGGCAGTCGGTCCTCGGATTCGACTCAGTAAAGAGTTCCTGCTCCCGACAATACTGTCGGTTTACCTGGTACAGCGCTGCTGTATATTCACATAGCTGTATAGGCTTGCTGCTAGCGAGCGATACACTTTGTATTTGGGTGGCTTATGCTACTGTACGAACTATAAACCTTAAGGGTTTGTTCGTTTATCATTGGGTGGCTTAGGCTGCTGTACGAACTGTAAAGCTTAAGGGTTTGTTCGTTTATCATTGGGTGGCTTGGCCACTGTACGAATTGTGGGACCTTAATGGTCTGTTCGATTAACTGTATTGTTGCTGTACCTTTAACTTACTTTGTTCCTGTTACTGATTACCATTTGTATTGTGTTTTCTTTACTAACAGTGTGTAATTGTTTTTACAGGTCTTGTTTATCCCTAATGGGATAATGGGAACGCCTATAGTCCTGACGATGTACTATACCGCTCGGCACTCCTCCTCGATCGCACCTGACGATCCGACATATGCAATTTGTAAAAAGCTGTTATTTTGGGGAACCGATGGGGACCACTTTTCCGAAATTGTTTTGTTCGAATTTCATTTTATCCAAAAACACGAAACGGTCAATACGAAGTCTTTTTTGCTATACCTATGCATTATTTGACATATTTTTTGAACATCGAAGTATCATGTGTCATAGGTATTATTTTACTGAACTATATTTCACCGAGTTACAAAATGACTTGCTTGCATGCTGCATGCTTGAAGCAAGTATCCTTCTTTGCATGCTTCTTTCTGAGACCACTTAATTTCATAATCGGCCGTTTTAGAAGTGCCATTACATATAAATAATTAAACAAAATAGTAGGTTTAAATATAGTAGGTTTCGGAGCTAAGGCGATACGATTACTACTCTAACATTGGTTACAGATTCGGAGAAAATGTAGCTCTAAATGAAATAATCGTGAGACGATTAGATATTCTTTGCCGCAATTTACAAACCACTTACATTTGAATAATTAAACAAAATAGTAGGTTTAACTAATCTGAAATTAGTTCCTGTTGCCTTAATCTATGACGCCAGTGTAAAAATTACATTAGTTTTGAAAGCTCTTTTAAATATTTAACAGAGTTATAATGAACGTTCGGAAACATAATGCTTCGAATAAATGTTATTTCGGCTAAGTGTTACTTTGGTAAAAAGTTTTTCGACCAAATGAAACGTCGGAGTAACGAAAAAAATCGAATTGATAATAAGTCAACTGATACAGTGGTAAACAAGACTTCAATGAAGTAAGAAAAAACGAAACGATAATAGTTGAAAAGTTTTAGGTGAAATGTAATTCGGTCAAATATTTTTCGAACTTATGATAGGTAACGGTAACGGGAACCGATCACTTTTCCGAAATTGTTCGAATTTCATTTTACCGAGAACTATTGGCCGACGTCTTTTTTGCTATATGCATTATTTGACATATTTTCAGATCATCGAAGTATCATGTGTCGTAGATATTATTATACCGAACTATATTTCGACGATTTACAAAATAACTCTTTTTGCTATTGTTCGAAGCCTCTTTTGAACTTTTTTCATTTGACAAATTATTTATTTGCCAATATATTCACCATACTGAAACAACGTTTTACGGAATATTATTTGGTCACAAATGTATAGCCGGTTACTTGGTAGCATTTCTAATATTCAATTAAAATAGTGTCAAAATTTAGTGACAAAAACGAACCGTTGCAAAACCGACTTCACGCAGTCTTGTCTGCCCTACACCTAGAGTGTAATTTAAGCCCGCGTAGACGCGAACGGGTGGGGCGGCCCGCAAGCTGAGGAGCAGGAGCTTTGAAGGCCCGCCACCGCAGCTGAGGCTGGCCGGCTAAGCCGGCCAGAAAGCTGCGGTGGTGAGCATTAAAACCATCTGCGACGGTAAGTTCGTGTGGGGCCGTCCAAACCCCGCAGCGCCGGAGCCGTGACAGAAACAATGCTTACTGTTGCATGCCTGCTTGCAGGTTGCATGCCTGCTTGCACGCTGCATGCCTGCTTGCACGCTGCATGCCTGCTTACACGCTGATTGCCTGCTTGCACGCTGCATGCCTGCTTGCATGCTGCATACTTGAAGCAAGCATCCTTGTCTGCATGCTTCTTACTGGGACCACTTAAAACTACCACTGTTTTATTAAGTGCCATTACATTTAAATAATTAATTAAACAAAATATTAGGTTAAACTAATCTGAAATTAGATCCTGTTGTCTTAATCTGTAACGCCTGTGTAATAATTACATTAGTTTTGAAAGTTTTTTGAAATATTTATTTTCACTCAAATTGAAATGAACTGAAATGAAAATATGGAAAATAAAACAGTGGTATAATGAATGTTTGGAAACATAATACTTCGAACAAATGTTATTTTGGCTAAGTGTAACTTCGGTAAAAAGTTAATAGACCAAATGAAACGTTGGAGTAACGAAAAAAAATCGAATTGATAATAATAGGTCGACTGAAACAGTGGCAGAAGTGACTTCGGTAAAGTAAAAAAAAACGAAACGATAATAGTTGAAAAGTTTAAGGTTTTTTTCTTTTTTTTTTTTTTTTAAATTTATTGTGATTTAGGGTTTTTTACAATAGCATATCAAACCCATTGTTCCTTATTACTATGGGTCTACTTCTACTTATACTATTAATCTTAATGAAGGCTCAGGCGGTCGGTGCTAGGTTGGCGGTATTATCAAATATAGTGCTTGTGCTAATTCTGATGCAGGGTCACTCAAAGCACTCTGTATGGTTCCTACGTCCATCCTTGCAATACCATACTTTCTTAGCACCGACTCCCTCTCCACCTCATTCCTGACACACTCCATCAGCAAATGTTGCACGTCCTCAATCTTTCCGCAAGTTGAACAATTCGGTGTGTTAGCTTTTCTCATTAGGTGTGCAAACTTTGCCGATGGATAGTATCCTGAACGAAGTCTAAACGCCAACTTTAACATAGATCTACTTAATATAACGTTTGCAAACCAAGGCACTCGGGGGGGCTCACTCTGTATACTTTTGTACCATATTCCTTTTTCCTTGCTACGTTTATCAAAGTATTCTTTCCAGAGGTCGTAGGAAACTGACTTATATTTTGGTAACATCTCAGAATTGTATGGTTTTACATTTTTAAGTATGCCTTCCGTTGTTGCTAACTTCGCAAGCCGGTCAACCTCCTCGTTACCTGCCAAACCAATATGGGACGGTACCCATTGCAATTTCAGAATTCTCCCATTTAGATTAAGTTTGTGTAAATAATCAAGAATTTTGTAGGCTACCGAAACACCTCTGAAGCCAGAGGCGCATCGAGCCAAATGTTGGAGGGCACTTTTGCTGTCAGTTAAGATAACCACCTTGCCTAAATTTAATTTAAAACAATAGTCAATGGCTTCTGAAATTGCAACTAGCTCCGCCGACATAATTATTATGGCATATTTTGTAACATGCAGATTTATTGAAAGTAGGGTCATAGAAAGCAGCTTCTGTAGTCATGGAGTTCTTTAAAAAAAAAAAAAAAAACAAAAAAAAAAAAAAAAAAAAAAATGTTTATTGCATCGACTTATTTGACTTATTCTAGTTACAATGGGGAGCATCCTTTTAAGCAAAGAGTATGCTTGTATTAGGACACTCCGCCCTTCCCCAGGTTACCTATATAATTTTAAACTACATTACTTAACCTGTTTATTCAAGTCATGTTAACATTTTACAAATAAAAATAAAAACAGAAGAATGAAAACAAAAGAATGCGTTATAAACTGTAAACAGTGTTTTATAGATGGTAAGTAACAAAATACCTATTAAAAACTAATAACTAATAAATAAACTAAACGCGCTGGGATGTGTGTTATGCATGTGTTGGTGTGAAGGTGAGGTGTGTATGTGTGTGTGGGTGAGTGTGGATGTGAGGGTAGTAGTTGTAGATTATTTGTCTATTGGTTTGAGATAACTAGTAGATTGGTTTTGCTAGCTAACCCTACGACAAGTCTTGGGATCGGAAGATACTGTGGGACAGTATCTTCCATTAGCAACAAAGGTATATCATCACTTAATACTTTTATTTTGTGGTCATTAAAGTTTCATAGATTGCACCATGTTTTCCAACTGGTCATAGGTCTTTGACTTTAGCCATTTTGACAAAACGTTTTTGCATTCGCGGTAGGTTAGTGGGTATATGTCAAGCTCTTTATTTAGGAGATTGTATAAATGTGGTGATTGCCAAGGATATTGCCTTTTTGCGAATGTAGACTTTACCGAGACTGTGGGAGCAACCGTGTTCTTTCTTCTGCCTTTAGTCTTCTGTGGATTGAAAGATAGTGTTTTATGTTTGGCTAGTGTTATATTAAGTACGTAAAGCTTTCTGACGGTCAGGAGATCTGAAGTCAGGTAAAGGTTCTCAGTTGAGAATCTGAAGGGTTTAAATAACATAACTTTCAGGAGGGACCTCTGGGCCCTTTCGAGATCTAGAAATTTAATTTTAGTGGCACCACCCCAGACGGGTATACAATATGTAAGTACAGACTGAGCAAGTGAGATGTATATCTGTACCAGGAGTTTCTTTGAGGTTACATGACGTAGTGTCTTGAAAGTCCAGATTAATTTCCTTATTCGCTTCATTATCAATTCCGTGTGATTGTGCCAAGATAATCGTTGATCCACCATGATTCCTAGGTATTTGGTAGATTCCAGTCTCGTAATTTCTGTGCAAGAACAATTTGAGTTTACAGGATAATGACATTTATGGATCTTAACTTTGAATACTGGGGGGGGTTGAGAGCTGTTGTACTTTGTAAAGCAGATGAAGTTGGTTTTGGTAGTATTTAAGGTAAGTAAATTAAGGTCAAGCCAGGCTGCTATTCTTGCCAATCCCCGCTCGGCAGTTTTCCGGACTTCGTCCCAAGTAGCGGCACTGAACACTATAGCAGTGTCATCTGCATATGAAAAAAGGAGTCCACCCTCAATTTTCATGCTACATAAGGTGTTTATATATATAAGGAACAGTGTCGGTCCGAGCACACTACCTTGACCGACTCCGAACTGAACGGTCTCTTCAGAACTAATGGTATTGCCTATCTTAATCTTTTGTTTCCGTTCGCTTAGATAGTCTTTGAGCAAGGCGTGGGGAACACCTCTTATTCCTATTGCAGCCAGCCTATCCAGGAGAGTGGAGACAGGGACTGTGTCGAATGCCTTTTGAAGATCCAGGAAGACAGCAAGACACTTGCCTCCGCTGTCCACTTGACTGGTTACAGCGGAGGCAAGCGCCAGAACTGCGTCTTCCGTGGACATTTTTTGTCTAAAACCGTACTGCGAGGGCGATAGAAGGTTATTTTTGTTTAGGTAGGATAGGAGACGTGAATTTATTAGTCTTTCCATTATTTTGGATATTGATGGCAGTAAGGAAATAGGCCTATAGTTCGACGGATTAGCTCTGTCTCCACTCTTGTGCACAGGTGTTATAAAAGCTAGTTTTAAGGCATTCGGGTAGATAGCATGCTCGAAACACTGGTTCACTAAGTGGGTTATGATTGGGACTACTAGGGCATGGGCGGTCTTTAGGAAGTTGACGGTTATGCCATCCCAGCCTGGGGCACTATCCGATTTCAGAGACATTAAGACACTGACCAGGATGAAGTTCACCGCACTTCATCCTGGTCAGTGTTTAAAAGTACAAAAGATGAGAGAGGTTGGACATTAGGTGAGTCAAAGTTATAGTTTTGGCCATACGCTGTAGTGGTGCTGACAATTATCTCGTTCGCGAGGATTTTACCTATGTTGGAAAAGTATTTATTTACAGTGTCAGCTGACTCTTTTGGAGTTGCCTTAATCTCTAATAAATCCGTATTGGGGGTTTTGCTAGGCTTTCGATGGGTAATGTTATTTATGGTTTCCCATATTTGCTATTGCGGTTATGCTATTGCGGTTATGTATGCACCGCAGTAACCCAACCGTCGTTGGGTTACTGCGGTGCATACATAACCGCAATAGCATGCAACTAAAATTAAAGTCCGAGCCTCATAACGAAATACTAAAAATCACCTTTAAAAGATACAGAAACTATTGCAACTGTATTATTAAAAAGCAAAAGCGGAAACACGATCGAGAACTATTCTATAAAGCGCATAAAAATCCCAAAAAAATATGGGAAACCATAAATAACATTACCCATCGAAAGCCTAGCAAAACCCCCAATACGGATTTATTAGAGATTAAGGCAACTCCAAAAGAGTCAGCTCCATGGTTTTATTAGTCTACTCTTGTGCGGAATAATTGTTGTAATGGTGTTATTTATAAGGCAAGTTTGTATTATATTTATTAATTGGTTACAGATTGTATTTGGATCGGCTAAGTTTATCAGATTTTGTAGATTACTATTACCTAGGTTTTCTATTGCTTTATCAAAATTAATCGTAGTTTTAGTTTTAGCGATCTTACGTATTGGTTTTTTGTTTGACATTTTTAAAAAGATCATGGAATGATCTGTTATGGTTGTGCTCAAAATTGCTACGGTCACAGAAGCGTTTGTGGGGTCAAGTTTTACCATGAAGTGGTCCAAACAGTTTTTGCCTCTAGTGGGTAGGGAATGACCGGGAAGTAGTCCGTGCATCGCCAACATGTTAAGGTAGGTTAACCTATTTAAGCGATCATAAGAGTGTTCAGTCTCATTATAAATTAAGTTTATGTTTATGTCTCCTGTGACTATTATGTTTTTGCATGACGCAATAGTATTTAAGTGATTGTTAAGTGAATTTGTAAATTCGTCAGATTTTGGTTTTGAAGGCGACCGATAGATAGCCAGCACAGTTAGTTCATTTGGAGAGTGAAAGGTAATTTGAAGACATGATGCATGTGTCAATGTTACTTCTTCAACTGAGGTTTTGTGAGTGTTCTTAACATAAACAACAACTCCATCGGCCTTGTTTAAGTGATTGAAAGTTTGGTAGGGTAGGTAGTTGTGAATTTGGGGTATGGGTTTGGAGGTGTCGAGTCTGCATTCAGTTAATGTTATTAGGTCTATATCTGTTTTTAAACTATGTAAATTTAGTAGTAAGTCGTTGTGGTTGGAGTAAATGGATCGTATGTTTTGGGTCACTATGGTAATATCCGCGGGATTTTGTTTTATTAATCGATTAAGATCATCAGGGGAACAGTTAATAGTCTGCGCAGTTTCTATGCTGTCTATATTGTTTATTGCTTGCAGTGTGTTATTCATGATTATGTAAGATGAGTGGTATGTGGTCGTTAACTTTATTAGTCTTATTTTTGTAGATGTGTGTTGATGGGTAGAGGTGGGTAAATGGTGTGAGTGTGTATAGCGTGGTGTATGTAATTTGATTGAGCGTAAGTTTGAAGAAAAGTGACGGTGAATGTATGTGTATTAATGGTGAGCGCGATTGATTTAAACCTTTAGCCTTACAGCATAAAAAGTTAAAATTATAATGAATCTTAGAACTATATGATTTTGAGTAGTAAACAAAAACAACATTAGGTAACCATAACAGAAAAATACATACGGCTAGTCATGTTTGTTGCATTAAGTTATTCACTTGTGATTCGCTAGTGATGAATATGGTCTGCGCATTTTCGTCCTTCTTTACGTATACTTTCCCGTAGGAAGTCCAGCAGAATTTATAGTCTCGTGACTTAGCTAGGTCGCGGGCTAGATAAAAGAGCCTGGCTCCTTTTGTGGTTAATTGTTCAGAGATGTAAATTGGTGTATATTCACTTGTCTTGAATCCCAGATGCTTCGCGCAGAGTTTTTCTTTACTATTTCGTTCTTTGAACCATCAGTATAAATTTTATGGTATCCTTGGTACTTTTCACTTAATTCATTAATAATATTGTACTTAATTACATTAATGTTGCATAGTCTCTTAGGAACAGTAAAACTATCTAAATGAGAACTAATAATATAAGCCACATCTATAAAGGATACCCAAACATTGAGATTAAACATTTCAAGAATATCACTTTTTTATTTATTTATTTATTTATTTATTTATTTGTACCAACTTAAACTATCATTACAGGGTTTACCCTAATGCGACAGTTAAGACCATATAAATACTAATTAAACTATACACTTAAAATAACAACAATTAAAAAAAATACTAAAAACAAAAACAATTACATTATTACCGTATTATTACACTATAACTTGGCACAATATAACATTACAACCACTACTATAATAGTAGTAGTTATAATGTTACACTATGCCAAGTAAATAGTTACTTACATGAACTAAGTCCATTTCTAATTTTATATTTTACTTTTATAATAATCTATACATATATATTTAAGTAATATTTTGCTTGTAGCATAAAATAAATAACAACACCCTTGCGAATTCACTCCGACTACACGTAAACACATCAATTTGAGTTTGGAGGTCGTTGATCGTACGGAAAGCTCTGGTAAGGGGTGCCTTGGCGAGCAGGTTTGTCCTGGCTGTAGGTACCAGTAGCAGTGGCGGGCGGCGCCGCCTCCACACGTACCGATCCGGCACACACAGACTCAAGCGCTGCAATACTCCCGGGTTAGTCTCCACTCCACGAAGCACCTTCACCAAGTAGGCGACCAGCGTAAACTCCCGTCTTACATGCAGTTGATTATAGCCCACCATGCCCAGGACAAACAGAGTGGGATACATCAGTGGGTAGAACGGATAGACCCCATATAACTTCCTGTACAAATGGCGCGTGAATTTGTTCTGAACGCGCTCTAACATTACACAGTACTTAGCTTCATGTGGAGCCCATATGACCGCACTATGTTCCAGATGACTCCTGACTAGTGCGTCATACAGGACCCTCACTGTTGAAATGTTTGTGAAGCTTTGTGTCTGTCTCAGAACAAATCCTAAGTTTCTGTACGCCTTCTTACAGATCTTGGTTACATGCTCACGGAATAATAGATCGGGAGTCATGCAAACGCCCAAGTCTCGCACCTCTGTGACACGTTGCATTGGTGCCGCGTCCATCACGTACTCGTAGAGCAGAGGCGCACGAGCACGGGTGTAACTCATCAACGAGCACTTGGATACGTTGAAGTATAGTTTGTTTTCACGACTCCATTGTACTATTCGATCTATGTCTTCCTGTAAGCGCCTGCAATCTGATTCTGACCTAATCTCAAGCAGCAACTTGAGGTCATCTGCAAATAATAAACAACAGCCATGCCTTACGACATCCGGCAAGTTGTTTATCATTATTATGAATTCTAAAGGCCCCACGTTGCTGCCCTGACTTACACCACCACCACCACCACCACCACCACCACCACTTGTATGTATACTATCAAGTTTGATATCGTCGTAGGCCGTGATAAGCAAAGGTTTTGTTTTATTCCTCCAATACAGCGTACCACAAAGACCACTAAGTTTATTCAACAACTTAACGGATAGGTTGTCAGACCATGAAACTGCCTTTAAGCAATACTTGTATGCAAAAAATTGCCTCCTAATGTGTAGAGGCTGGATACATAATTCAGCCTCCATAACATGGATAGGTGAACTCCTGATAAATCCTCCAATTACCCTTAAAGCAATATTTTGTAGTTTATCAAGTTTGTATAAGTTAGTCCTAGCACAATTTCCGTATAAAAAACAACCGTAATCCATTCGACTCCTAACTAATGCAATTTAGATTACGTATAAATTTAGGATGAACCCCCCATGATGGACCTGCCAACGTTTTTAATAAATTCAAATACCTAGCACATTTTTCGTTGGTTTCATTGACATGCTTTCTCCATAATAAGGATCGATCTAACCACATCCCCAGATATTTCATGGTTTCCGCTGATTCTAGTGGTGTGTCATTAATTTTAATTTCGTTTATTTGTATTGGCCGTCCTCTATTGAATAGACACACTTTAGATTTTCTTTCAGAAATATTAAGACCAAGTTTGCCACACACACATATAATAGTTTTTAATGCTCTGTCGATGTTATCTTGGCAGTAATTTAAATTTCTATTACTAAGAAAAATAACAAAATCGTCTGCATATTGTAGTGCATTGACATTCTGCAACAAATTACATATTTTATATGTGACTATATTAAAGAGAAGAGGTGAAATCGGATCGCCTTGTGCCAAGCCTCTATCAGTCCATCTGACGATATTTGTAGTGCCGTCTTCACTTTTAATTTTAAGGTATCTTTCACTTAAGAATGACCAAAGATATTGACCTTACTTCCTATACCAAGACTGTCCAGAGTACTCACCACTGCCTCTACGAGAACATTATTATTATATACAATGACATTCTAAAAATCACATATAAAAGATATCGTAACTTCTGTAATGGTATAATCAAAAAACAAAAACGGAAATACGACCGAGACTAGCTACAAAAGGCCGAAAAAAACCCTAAAAAGCTATGGCACACCATCAACAAAATTACTTTGCGAAAACCAGCAACAGCGCAAAACTCGGAGTTACTAAATTTAACCCCCACTCCAGGTGATTCGGTAAATAGTGTAAACCAATACTTTTGCACTATAGGTCAACTTCTTGCTGACGACATCTTAAACAACCCCAAGAGGGTATTAATAATCGACCCTAAAATATTACCTCCCGCAAACCCGCCGGTCTCATCTTTTATGTTATTGGACACAGACCCTGATGAAGTGAGAACCATAATTAGGAGTCTGAAATCTGATAGTACTACCGGCTGGGACAAAATTCCTATCAGCTTTTTAAAAATTTCCGAGACCATCGTTGCCCCTATTGTTTCCCATCTTGCAAACCTCTGTTTTTACCAGGGTACATTCCCTACTGCACTAAAACAAGCTGTAATTATACCAGTGCCAAGGGTGGGGACAAGGCTGACCCCTCGAACTACCGGCCAATCTCTGTCCTACCGTCCCTGTCTAAAATCATCGAGAGATTATTAAACCAACGTTTAATTCGTTATCTAAATAAGAATAATATTCTCTCACCCTCGCAGTTCGGTTTTAGGCAGGGAATGAGCACCGAGGATGCAGTCCTGGCGCTTGCCTCCACCGTCACCACTAAGGTAGACGGTGGGGGCAAGTGCCTGGCTGTTTTCCTCGACCTAAAAAAAATATAAAGTTTAAAAACTAAAACCCGACCACAACAAAAAGTGATCTAAAAAGTACAAAACAAGAAGATATTTCACACAGAAATCAAGACATAGGTACAAAATGGCCAAGGTAAGCCGTGGTTGCATGCCTGTATCCCATATGAGTGCGATGAACATGAATATAATGGCATGCAACCACGGCTTACCTTGGCCATTTTGTACCTATGTCTTGATTTCTGTGTGAAATATCTTCTTGTTTTGTACTTTTTAGATCACTTTTTGTTGTGGTCGGGTTTTAGTTTTTAAACTTTATATTTTTATTTAAACCATTTTGGAGTCACAGCTAAGTATTATATATCTAATAGGTACTAGTGAACCCTTTTCCAATGATACTAAACACGGTATGCGTATCTTACTTAATTTGGTAATCTTTCCTTTTTTTACAATAATTTGTGACAAATCACCACTAAATATTATATAAATTTGAAATGTACTAGTGAACCCCTTTCCAATGATACCAAACACGGTATGCTTGTCTTCATTTTTTTTTTAAATATTGGTTTTTTGTCCGCCAGAGGGTGCCACATTGGATTCGGTGATACGTCATATAGCCTATAACCAGCGGACGATCAAGACGCTTCTAACGATACCTCATTTGTTCAGTTCTGATAAGTAGTTTAGGAGCTATGAGCGTACAGATGAACATACATACATACATACATACATACATACATACATACATAGCCTGTCAAACTCATAACCCTCCTTTGGCTTTGCCGTAGTCGGGTAAAAAGCCTTCGACACAGTCTCCGTCCCCACGCTTCTGCACAGACTAGAAGCAATCGGTGTCAGAGGAACCCCCCTCAAACTATTCAAAAATTATCTGAGTGAGCGCAAGTATGTGGTGAAGATAGGGGAAGCCATCAGTTCTGAGGTATCTGTCACATACGGGGTCGGGCAGGGTAGTGTGCTCGGGCCAACGCTGTTCCTCATTTACATTAATAACCTCTGCAGTATGAAGATCGACGGTGCTCAATTTTTCTCATACGCTGACGATACTGCTATTGTCTTCTCAGGTGACACCTGGGACAGCGTTGCCCGAACCGCTGAGCATGCCTTGACTTTGATTGCTGCCTTGCTAGATCATCATCTTCTAACATTGAACATTTCAAAGACAAATTTCATTTGCTTTACCATGTCCAGTCGTACCCAGCCGCTACAGGATTTCCGGATCAAAATCCATAACTGCCTCAACCCTTCTCGCCCTGATTGCTCTTGTCTAACAATAAATAAAGTAACTCACACCAAATACTTGGGAGTAATGTTGGACCAAAGACTATCATGGCACCTCCACGTAGAGCTTATAATGAATAGAGTTCGGAAATTGATCTGGACTTTTAAAACACTGCGGCACGTTGCGACAAAAAGACTGATCGACCAAATTTACCTCTCTCTGGGTCAATCTATCCTAATGTATTGCTTACCAGTCTGGGGTGGAGCCACCAAGACCAAATTTCTAGAACTTGAAAGAGCACAAAGGGCCCTTCTTAAAGTCATGTTCTTCAAGCCACTCAGATACCCCACAGAAAGTCTCTATTTAAACTCAAACCTCCTATCAGTCAGGAAATTATACATCCTTCAGATAGCCCTGAAAAAGCACAAGTCACTTTCCTTCGTCCCTTCCAAGACAGTGGCTAGGAGGAAGAACAGAGTAGCTCCACGCACACCGGTTAACACCAAATTCGCTGCTAGACAATATAATAGACAGTCGACCCACATTTATAACTTTCTAAACAAAGAATTAGGTATTTACCCAATGAATTACCGTGACTGTCGAAATACCCTCACACAGTGGTTAGCAATCAAAAGCTACGCAGAAGTCGAGTCAATATTACAAACTGCTACGTGACGTGACCGATCACTAGGGTCTTCTACAGTCAGTGGAAGACACTGATTACAGTGTCTTCCGACCCCAAGACATAGTCGTAGGGCTGACCCCAAAACAGACAAAGCACTAATGACTCACACACACCCCTGACATCCTCACATACCAACTCACACACACTCACACACACACACGCTGACACACCTCACACTTATTACACCGCGCGCGTTGTTATTTCACCCATCATCCACTGCATGCTTATTTTAGATTACCTTTGTTTACAGTTATTGCAAACTGGAAGAGCGGAACCACCTAACACAAGCATATTGTTGCTTAAAAGGTGGTTCCACACACATTTTATGTAAAATGTATACTTAAGTTGATGAAATAAACATTTTTATTTTTTTTATTTTTAGTATCCATAAAATTTTTAAGATTATTTGAAATGGGCTCTTTTTGGCCCCGACGCTATTATTTTTTAGTTATTTTAATTATGTCCTATTTACTTAATTTTTTTACGTAACACATTATACTTCCATGCAATAATCTGTGGGGTCTTGACATTCCGCTCACTGTGGTTTAAGACAATACTAGACGAGAATATCAGGAACATTTATTTATCTGTATCCTTTTTCTGTCAATCAATCATGTCGTGCATTTGTTATTGTTGGCCGTGTGAGTGCATAAATTTAAGGAAATATTAGCAAATATCGAAAGAAACCAGGTAAAAAACTATTTGTGTGTGATGACAATAATATAAGGAATATGAATTAGTATAGGATTCAAGTGGGTGAGTCAAATAAATACGTAATTTCTATATTTTTCCTCTACCGGCTTGGTTCGTACAATTCCAACAATGCTTGTTGAAAATGTTTTATGTTGTTTTGGTATAATTACGTTGATTTGTTCTATGATTCCTTCACATCATCAGGCAAATATTATCTAAATGATTATTCAATCCATTGAATAATAAAAAAAATAAAAAAAATAAAAAAATAACAAAAATAAGAATAAAAATATTTAGTCATGGCGCAAAACTTCTGTTCCGTCAACCATTTTTTTCTAAACTTGGGATGCTTGTAAATAAAAACATTGTGGTAAACATATGTGCTTTTATTTATTTGTTATGTTAAGAATAATCATACCATGCATTTTAAACCTAAACATATACGGGTTGTTGCATTCATTTATTTACTATAGCCATTTATTTATCAAATATATGATACAAATTCTCATTGTCTACATTTACAACCTATTTATAAATAAACTAATTAATGCCAGTCGAACGAAACGTACATCCACTTAAAGCCCAGTCCATTAAAATAAACATTTAAAGTCTATACACCACTCAACAAACGAAGGCGTAAATCAGCTTTGTTTATAATCATCTGGCCCGGCTGGCGGCCGGCGGCGATGACGTAGTTGGCGGGTGCAGATAGTGCCGATTCGCTATCTCGCTCTAATGCAAATAAGCGGCTATTATACGCGTTTTGTATATCTATAAAGCATGTCAATGTAGGAGTTTTATTTGTAAATCCTATTTGAATGTGTGATACTAAGCGAACCAAGCAATCCGTACAAGATTGACCTCTCCAGAAACCACTGGTACTATTGGATAAGATCTTATGTTTCTCAATAAACCATTTCATCCTTTTAGTTAACATATTGTGAAAGGTTTTACAGACACAAGATATGAGAGATATAGGCCTCAACTTCGAATCGGAACCTTTAGGTAATGGAACGATTAGTATACTTCGCCATTGGGTGGGCACATGACCAGTTGTTAATATAAGGTTATACAAAGCAAGCAAGTATTGTTTAGCGACATTTGGAAGGTTATACAACATGGAATATGTAATACCATCTATACCTGGGGCTGTATCTTTCTTTTTAAAGCAACATTGTAATTCGGAAATCTTAAAATTGGTCTCTAGAAGCTGATTGACTGACGAAAATATGGGACTACAATTAACTGAATCAGGAGCCAGGTCACATAGAAGCTGTTCTATATCGCTCACCTAGTAATATATTGGCACATCTACGTTTTTCACATTTTACAGAAACGAGGATCAAAGATTTTATAAATTGTAAAAATGGATTTATGGGTTTATTTTACATTTTTTTACTGATTTTATGGGTTTTATTAACGTCAATTTATATTCAAGGATGGAAATTTCCACTTCAGGTATTCAGGATATTTTAATAAAGATCAACGTAGTGAAAGAGTCATGCAATTGTGCCGTTGTCACATTAAACAACTTCCAAAAATGTCATTTATGCACCCGGAAGCTTACAAAACCCTGTGTGAAAGTCAAGAAATAAAAGAACTGTTTGATGGAAAATAAACGTTTTATTTTGTAAGAAACATGAAATATATTTTTTAATGTTACGACATCAAAATATAAGTATCCTTTTGTCTTAATTAGGTCACTTAGAAATAATCAACATCAAATTATTATAAAAACAGAAATAAAAATGTAATAGTATTATCACTTTTATCAAAAAAAGTAAAAAGTAAATCTCCTTTAAAAAAAAACAAGAACTTAATGGCACTTTTAGCTTCGTAGGTATATAAAGTTAAGATAATAATTATCAAAATCCTAATTCTAATCAGGTTTTACTTAATCGACCCAATAGTTATTGGCTGTTTATCTTATGTTTATTCATATCTTAATTAAGTGAACACTATAATAATACGCATAGGTAATAGGAACTTTGTTGGATTACCAGTAGTACCAGTAGTTAAATCACCCAGTAGACGTGCAATAGTTATGAAATTTTAATCACGTATTCCCATTCATTAAATAAAAAGAATCAGACTTAATTTACTTATAATTATCAGTCTCAATGTATTTAAAGACTATTATAGAAGCCTTCATAATAGCTGGGCACTATGTTAGACTCAACTAATTGTATCAAATCTCTTTTCTTCGCATCAGAAATATTCATTTTTGAATGATACGCTGCTTTTAAATTACTTTCTATTGGTCGAGTTCTGTTTCGCCCCCGTACCAATTTACAATTAGCTTGGATCCAGTCTCCTTTAAAAGATGTTTTAAATTCATAAAAATCACAATTTTTAGTGAATTTAATCATTGTGAGCTCGGAAACTTTTATCTTGTCTGCATTATTGTCTTTATGAAAATTAATTGCTTGCTCATCAGCTAGTGCTTTTAAATCGTAAAAGTTGCTAAAATGCATCTCGTAGACAAGGAAGGGGTTACCTTTTATTTTAGCATTTCGTATCAAATTTATGTATTGATCTGGCACGTAGATGGGTCCAGACTTTTTGGCTCTTTTTATCGATTTCTCAATTAAAGAATGCGCGTTATCACCTTCATTCTGACTGTGACCACTGATTAAAAACTTATGGCACACAGAATTTATAGCTAATTTTTGGACAGCATAGTAGTACATGCTGAACACGAATCTAAAAGAAAATGATCATCATCAGAAATGAAATAAAACGCTTTATTCGACATCTCAACAATTATATAGGTACGTACCGGTTCTTTTGTTGACCACAACAATTATCACTATAGAAAATCACATCAGAATCTGGATGCTCTTCAGCAACGCGCTCTAGAATCTTGTACACGCAAGTTCCTATTTCTGTAGAACCTTTAGAGCCCAAGCCCTCATGCCAAAAGTAACAAGAAGTTGAATCGTTCTTGATATTTGTTATCTGAAAGAAAATGCAAAAATATAGTAGTACATTAAAGAGTTACGTACTTATTATTTAGTTATATAGGTTAAAATCTCACCGTGAAGTTGTAACAATTTAATTTAGACTTATAGTAAAACGCTGACGAGTTGCCAATGGGCACAGGCAACTGCGCTTGTAAGTCATATATCGCTACTATAACTTTGCTCTCTGATTCTCGGGAAAGTGCAATGTCTACCGCTTTTTCCGTCCGACTTAACTTCTTTTCTCTTTGGTGTTTTATATACTGTTGTTCTAGTTCTGTTTTCTTATCACCTTCTGCATTTTTGTAAGATTCGCAAAAATTGCATTGGTCTTTTTTAGGTATAAAGAATGAAATATTAAATTCCGTGTTAAAAATCTGGCTGTACATGTACAATGTAGCAGCTTGTTTACCTGCACTTCTGCGCTGGCATTCATAGTCACGATGTAAGGCTGCCAAGGTAAGACCACCATCAATATACTCACGAGAGGTATGAGCACGTAAATAGTGGCTTTCAATTCTCGGGACTGTATTTATATGCTGGCGAACTGATTCTAGTACTTCTGGATCTGATTTCGGTTGTTTACCGTGTCTACCTCTTTCGTCAGTCGGCGCAATTCCGTATTCAGAGGGTCTTGCTTCAATTACTGTACGTAATGTCCGATGTGCTATTCCAAGGGTATTTAACAAAAACGTCTTGCATATTCTTATGGTCTGGCCATTCTTCACAAAAGAAAACAAACTATTAGGCGTTCTTGGTTTTGCTGGATTTTTAACACGGCGACATACTATGTTTGGTATGCTAATGCAAGCGCTGAGAAAATCTCTTTGACGTTGCAAAGATCCTAAAGCCCAGTAACGATCAAATATTTGTTGGCGTTCATCTCTTGTAAAGTTATCGCAACAGGAAAATTTGCAATTACGGCACGGGGGTCTCATTGTTTTGGCTTCTACTTTTTTGCCTGTTTTAGATAAATACTCTTTTCCTGAATTTTTCAAAGTTTTTCTAACATTTTGTTTCCACTTATTTTGGCATCTCACTTTTTTTTTTCCTCTTTTGATATTAGTAGAAAGTGTAGAAACCATAGATGAACTCGTAGATGACGATCTGTCACGCCTAGGTGGATGATACTCGTCACCACTATCTGCAGAAAAGTCCAAGTCTTCATCTAAGCAGATAGAACTTGGCGCTTGATTTTCTTTACCTAGAATTATGATTAAATAAAATCGAGAGCTCATATTTACGAAGTAGTGAACAATTACGATCATTACATCACATACCTATTTACGAAGTAGTGTATAATAATCGTAATTGTTGTGTAATGTGGTATTCAGATCAGGTTGTATTACCTGTCGCATCAGAATCGTCTTGGAAATTAGTTTTGCTACCGGTCGCTTCACAATCGTCTTGAAAATGTGACGCGATTTGTATGTCCATTTGTTGGTTCAGCACATTTTCTGTATTATTTGTTTGAAGTATCGTAGGAGACGATAATTTACTTCCCGAAATACCTATTCAACAAGAAATAATAAAAAAGAGCACTTTTACTTCAAGCAGTTAAATAATATTAATGCAGTTATAATAATAAATATACCTTCATGAATATCTTCAAATTCTACAATATGTTCACCAGTGAAGTTTTCATGCATACTAAGTGCTTCATAATCGCCAATATTTGCGTGTCTTAACGGTTCTACACGAGTATCAACCAGTGAAGAATCTGCAAAGGAACATTTTCACAACTGACTTGAAAAGCAGCAAATACACTGTAAGTCCGACCGATATAAGTATACCGATTTAGTCTCAAGTAATTTTAAGGAATTGTAAAACCAAAAGTATATTTCAAAAACAAATATACGAAACAAATAATATATTGTATGAACTGAATAATATTATTATTACTTATATTAAAACATAAAGATACCTACATACCTTGATTAAGTGTTCGCGTGTCAGATGATGAGGAAGATGAACTACTGGATGAAGTACTTGAAGAGCTACTAGAACTCGATGATGAGTTACTGCTCGATGAGGATAAAGATCGTTTGCGCTTTTTTGGCTCCATTGACTGATCTTCTTTTCTGGCACTACCTAAAATATTTTATTTTAATTAAATAAAATCATCTAATAAATAATTTTAATTAGGTATAATAAAAATTCACTTACCGTCGCAAATACTATCGATTTCTTGAACATTTATTTTCTCTGCAGGATTGCTATTTAAAGGAGATATTAAAACTGTTTCCAAATCGTTAGTGGTTGATGCTGTAGGGCCAATTATATTATCAACCGCCTTCAACGATGACGTTTCCCCTACAAAAATGCTTTATTATAACTTGATTCGTATTTATCGCTTTACATAAATTTAATAATATCAAAACAAAATAATTATGCATGTGTTTGTTACAAAAAGTATGTAATTCATCAATATAATGTTTAATATTTTGTCCAAAAACCTAGACCAGATACGTACCGCTTACATTTGAATTAGGATTGGGTATAGAAAAAGGTGGTGGAATTAAACCCTGTTTTCCTAGTTCTACCAATCGCTGCATTCGGTTCGCCATTATTTCAATAAGTATTATTTATCGGACGTCTTATTTGTTTTTCTAAAATACCATCTGAAATTGCAACTTACATGTTGATAAACAGAAAGAGATACAGAGAGACTGGAAGAGATGTTGTTAGTTAGAAGACAGGTCGAACCACCAACACAAGTACCCCAACCACCCATTTTGAACATTATTTTATAACAGGTAATTAGTTGGATCTCGTTTTAGAGTGGGCTGGCCTTCCTTTTAACTCAAATAAATATAGTTCAGTATCAATTAAACTTATGACATAAGTAGCAATAAGCTTAATTTATTGTAACTAAAACGGCACATCAGTCAAATAAGTAGCAATAAGTATCCGTCAAAATAATTGAAACGGCACATCTGTCAAATAAGTAGCAATAAGTTTACGTCAAAATAATTGAAACGGCACATCTGTCAAATAAGTCGTTGTTTTAATATGATTAGAGCATTAAGTATAATCGATGAATACGGAAACTAGCGTTGTGCCGTTTTTCCACTGTGTAAATTATGCACTTTTGAACACTTATACGGTAAAAACTCAATTTCACATTTTTTGTAGATGTGCCGATATATTACTAGGTGAGCGATATTTTCTTGTGACGGATAAACTCGGCTTTTATTATAACCTTTCATCCATCTCATGTGTTGCCAAACTTCTGTAACTGTCGTTTTTTCATCTAGTTAATTACAAAATTTGTGCCATTGTTGTGATTTGCCTTGTTGAATGAGATGTTTCACATTAGCAACTTTTTGTTCTAACATGTCGAGATTGGATGGAGTTGGGTTACTTCGAAAATTCTTTAATGCCAGCCTGCGTTGTGCTACCGCCATGGAAAGCGACTGATTCCAGTAACGTTTCGGTTTAAAATTTTTATTAGGATTGGTGCATATTTTCAAATAGGGAATACTAATATCCGCGGATTTATTAATATTATTAATAAAAAAGTCGTAACTCTCCTGCACACCCCGAGGCAAGGAAATATACGTGAAGGGCTGTGTGAGTGAATCGTGGTAGGTTTGCCAATTTGCTAGTTTAAAATTACGTTTCTTAGTTAAAGTTAAATAATCTTGATAGTTAAATAATATCTTTATGATAAGATGGTCACTATTAAGATTTTCGTTGCAAACTTGCCATTTAAAATCTATTGCTATGTCTGTGGAAACACAAGTAATATCTGGGGCTTTCTTGCAAATTATTATTAACTAATTTCACTCTTGTATGGTCTCCGTTATTAAGAAAAACAAAATTGTTATTTAGCATCGCATCAAAAATATGAGTCCCTCTGGTGTCAGTTTTATACGACCAACCAGTGCGATGGGCATTAAAGTCACCTGCGATAAGAGTATTCTTAGAGAATTTCGAAAATAACGTGTCCCAATCAGAATAAGACGTAGTTACCGAAGATGGGCAGTATATTGAGATTACGTGTTTCAATTGACCACAGTTAATTAATTTTACATAGACGACCTCTATTCCCGAGTTTAAATCTATGGAACATGCTATTGCTTGTATGGACTTGTGGACTAAGATAGCTACACCCCCATAAGAATCAAAGCGATCCTTTCTAAACACATTGTATTCATGAATATTTAATGTCTCTTCAGAGTCCAGCCAGGTCTCACTTACTAAGGCAATATGATTTTTTTCTCTGTTTAATAATAAGTCAAAACTTGTTAGTTTTGGACGAAGGCTTTGTGCATTCACGACACGGTTGGCGCAGTGGCTGAGCGATCGACTGCTGCGCAGCGTGTTGCGGGTTCGATTCCCGCCCAGGGTAAACATTTGTGTGATGAGCATTTGTATTGGCCTTGTGTCTGGGTGTTGTTTATCTATATATGTATGTATTTACAAAAAAAATAATGTATTTGTGTATCAGCTGTCTGACACCCATAGTACAGGGTCTCCCTAGTTTGGGGTCAGATGGCCGTACATATTATTATTATTATTCCATTGATAAATATTGACTGCGAATTTTTTTTACGATGTGACCTATCCATCAAAATAACCAAATAAACTAGATATAACCTCACCACTAGCAAAATAATTAATTAATAATGACTTTACTTCTTGTACACAAAGATTAATAAACTCTATGCATTTGGCTTTAAAATTATAGTTAGACAAAATTATTTTTTCAGTTTTGTTTATAAACGCTTTGAAATCAAACCCTTTTTTTTTTTGTTTTCTGCAGTAGGTTGCGTGTCTCTTGCCTGACCATTATTTTCTTTCACGATTTCCATGGGCTCCTGTGAATTCACTTTATCTTTTGAGTTCTTCTTCTTCTTTTTTTTAGGCAAAGACTGTTGAATCTTTGGCTTGCTGATGATAAAACTCGATTCCGAGCAGTTACTAGTCGTGTCTTTATCTTCTGCATGTACTGCTGCCACCCTTGTTACAAGTTGTATGTGTGAGTCGTGATTTTCTATTCTTGTAGGGTCTGTTTTCTGTATAATAATATCTTCTTTTTCCATAGATCTAGGTAATGTTTCTTGTGTGCTAACTGATATTTTTCCTACTGATCTTTCCTTTAGGTAACTTGTCAAAGCTTCTCGATAGGACATATTTTCTGATGTCATTAGATCTCTGATAGCTCTCTCTTTAAGGTATATAGGACATTCTTTATCTTAGGCCATGCCTTACAATTAATACATTTGTATTTTGTAGTCAAACAGTAAACGTGGTCTTCACCGCATTTTGGGCACAATGTCTTTTTTGTAGGGCAAAATTTAATGAAATGGCCGAATTTCCAGCAGGCAGAGCACTGTGTAACGGGAAATGAATAAGGTTCTACTTTGAATCTTACTTCATAAGCATATACATGGTCTGGTAGAGTAGCACTCTTGAATTTTATTCTAACTGTTTCACAGTCTACCCACTGTCCTTCAGAGTTTGTTCTCCTTAATCTTCTCACCTCTAAAATTTCGATAGAACTTTCTAAAATTTCCATAATCTCTTTTTCTTTCATTTCCAAATCTACTCCTCTAACTATTCCGAAACAAATATTTTTCATGCTTGTTTTCTCGCACCGGTAGCCTAGTTCACGAAACTTAGAACAGTTGCTCAGTTTTTCTGCGTCTTCTGATTTCTCAAACTGTACCAAAACTTTAAATGGACTCATATATTTTATTCTTAAAATATTGCGATGATTATGAAGTCGTAATAATTTTGCCATAGCCATCTGTTTTGGAAGACTTTGTAAGGACGTTATACATAATTATCTCATAATTTTCTGCTTCTACCTCCTTATTACGCGTATTTTTTGCGGTTGTGGGTATTTCAACCGAATCACTTCTCATACGTACTTTTGTCTTCCTTCTAGTAACCGTTATGAAGTCATTTTCACTGATCGACTCTTCACTTTGTTCTCTAGTTTTTCTCTTCTCCTTTCTGCTTTCACCAATATTAGTTGGGTTGGTCAAATTCATCATATTGCTCGAATCCCCTTCCTTCAAACTAAGTATCACTTTTATGGGTAAATATCAACTCATTATCTTCCTCACTATTATCGTCCTCCATACTCACAAAAGAGAGGGTAAGAGAGAAAATAAAATAGTACGTGGGAACCGAATACGTGCGTTCTCAACGCCGACCCGAGCGTAACTCAAGTTTTAGTTGTTCATAATCTAGCTTGGCTAGCCAGTCGTGAATACTTTTCCTAAAGTCGCGATTATTTAGGTGTTGAGCGTCTTTTATTTTGAGTTTGTTGTAAATACGAGGTGCGGTGGAGTTATAGTGTCGTTTTGCAAAAGTAGAATTTACACGCGGGGTAGGGCAAATGAAGCGCCTTTTGTTGGTCGGCAATAATTGCGGAATTGAAAGGCGGTGATATCTACTAAGTACCTGACTTACGTAAAGTTTCCGAACAGACAGAACACCACTGCGATTATTACCGTCTGTTGTGGGGTGACGGTATGGTAGAAACAAGAGAACTTTAATAATTGAGCGCTGTGCACGTTCCAGTTGAATCATTGTTGTTTTCGCTGCAGCACCCCAGGAACAGATGCCATAGTTGAGTATACACTCGCATAGTGACTTGTACGTTGCTATCAAAAGTTGAGTAGGAGCGATGGTTCTTAGTTGCTTGAAAATGTATATCAACTTACGAAGTCGAGAACTAAGACTTGAGACATGCTGGTTCCAATTTAAATTCTCATCAACTATAATGCCCAAGTATTTTATACATTTTGTAAGAACATCTAAGTACATTGAGAACATCTTTCTGGTTATAGGTTACATGGGAATGTATGTATTTTAATAATAAGCTCATTATCTTCAGGACGAGAAGTACTAGTTTTTGTGGAGCATAAGTATTTTGTCTTGGATGTGTTCAACGTTAGCAGGTTGTCCTCAAGCCATCGCGCAACTATTGCAAGACCGTTTTCAGCTATTGAGCGTACTTGCTCCCATGTACGGCCGTTGAATAAGATGACAGTGTCATCGGCGAACATGATCGTTTCGGCATTGTTGATAGGAAGCTCTGCAAGACTATTTATATAGGTCAAAAAGAGAGCCGGACCAGTCGTACTTCCTTGCGGAATACCGAACGAGCAAGTCATAGCGTCACTTAGGTAATTTTCTACCCTCACTCGCTGCTCCCTGCCTGCCAGATAGTCCTGGAACCATTGAAGAACATGTCCTCTGACACCAAGGCCGTAAAGCTTCGATAAAAGTATAGGAATTGATACAGTATCGAATGCTTTTTTTAGGTCGAGGAAGACACCGATTACTTTCTCTCCTGCGTCAACGTGCTTGGTAATTGTCAAAGTTAACTTTAGCAAGGCGTCCTGAGTCGATATTCCTCTTCGAAAACCAAATTGGCACTCAGTTAATAACTTGTTCTTCTCCAGATAGTTGACGAGTTTCTTGGTCACCAATTTTTCAAGAACTTTCGACAAACAAGAGAGCAGCGAGATGGGTCTATAGTTCGACGGCTTTTTCTTGTCATCAGCCTTGTGTATCGGAGAAACTATCGCCGTTTTGAATATACTTGGAAAAGTACCGTTTCCCAGGCTTAGATTGCAAAGGTGACCGATTGGTTCTGCCAGTTCGGTTTTAGCTAACTTAATTAGTCTACTGGAAATTGCATCAAACCCCGGTGCACTACTAGTTTTCAGAGATCAAATGATGTCATCTATTTCCATAGGATCTGTAGGTGTAAAAGACATGGAGGTAGCTGTTTTGTTGGTTGTTTGTAAGGAAGCTAATTCGACTTCGGTTTTGTTTAATTTACGAAGAGTGGTTGTAAAGTACGTATTCACTTTGTTCAACGACTTTGTTGGATTGCTGTCCATACGTAAAAGTTCTTTTGGCTTGTCATTATTTCTTTTTATGTCACAAAAATCCTTAATAATATTCCAAGTTTGTTTGAGATTTTTATTGTTCTTTTGAAGCTCTGATTGGTAGTATTCTCTTTTTAATGTTTTGATTATTTTATTACAAGAGTTTCTGTAATTGATATATGTTTGGCGTAATAGCAGATTGCCCGGTTGTCTTCTTGACTTTTTATGAAGTTTATCTCTTTTACGGATGGATCGAACAACGCCTATGGTAATCCATGGTTTTAACGGGGCCTTTCTTTTAGGTATCGTTGTAGTTTTTGTGCAGTCAGTCATGATAGATCTTATCGTATTAACTAAATATTCCGCGGCGGGGTTAACCTCATTTATCTTATAAAAGTCAGACCAGTCCACTTCGCTAAGCCTCTGGTGCGCGGCAACATAGTCCAAAATTAAGTTTACATTTGTAGGTTTATTCTTATACACTCCTGCATGCTTAACACACAGAAGAATGGGACTATGATCTGTTAGCTCTGGAAATACTATTGTCCGCCAACACTCCCTTATTCTTACCATAAAATGATCTATACAGTTATTCACCCTAGTTGGAAATGTAATGCCTTGTTGTAAGCCATGCGACGCCACAAGACATAAATAGTCATTCGCGTTACTATTGTTTCCATCACATAACAACGTATTGATATTAATATCTCCTGTAAAGATAATATCCTTGTTGCGAATCTTTTTAAGTATCTCATCCAATGATGACAGATAAGGTTGAATATTTTTGTAGCAAGGTGGACGGTAGAAACAAATAATACTGTGGCGGACAGTATCTAATCGCAAACAATTGCCCTCCGCCATATCCGGTTCGTAGGCATCAACACTTATTTCTGTTCGAACATATGCCACTACACCGTCGTTCTGGTTTAGGTTATTCTTAGTATAGTACATACTAGCTTCTGCCCGCGACTTCGTACGCGGATCCTGTTGCTTATGCCAGCGACAACGGGGTCGGCAAAATCGAAGATCTGAAACGTCTGATGTCGAATTCTAAGAGCCCGGGAACGGGAAAACAACGGGATGCGCAAGACGATTCGAGACGTTCAAAAAGTACAATTTTGAATCACACCTCCGATGGCGGAATATGTGGCGTAGTCAATCATAGGAGTACACGTAAATGCACTCCGTTCCTTATCAACCCAAGAAAGGTCGCCATACCCTACGGCTATATCTTGAGACACATTCGATTCTTCAGATGACATCGACATTCTGTTCAGAGAATGTCGAAGTCGATCAGAATTCAAACGTTCGTTGCGCTCTTCTTCTGTCTCTTCATGCCGTACTCCAGCAATTCTTTCTCTTTCACTTTCTAACTGATTATGAATATTTTGTTGTGTGCGTGTTCGGGACAATGTATGATAATCTCGATCAGCAGTTAGTCGCGCATCACGTTCATCACTCGTTTCAAAAGACCTGTTAGTAGATGTGCGAATACGCTGAGAACTCAAGCGTGATTCTGTATCGGTAAATGCATGTCGCTCACGATCAGCGGACAGTCGCGTGATAGATTATTCCAATAATTTCAGTTTGAATATTACACTAACTCACGTCTGTTTCTATAATTGTACACAAATTAAAACATCCCTATGATAATTATAACCTTGATTATATGTGATACACAACATTCAACAGTTTCTCATCAAAACCTTATCAATTCTATTACGAAATACTGTTATTTCTTTGTTGTTTTGTGTAATTTCATATTTAACTGTTATAATGTGACTTATTTACTAATTATGCCATTGTAAGACCAATTATGTGATTGGACGAATTAATTTTAACATATTTATTGTATTCTGATATAATTGAATCATAGTTTCATGATAAAATACCAATATTAACAAATCTGTAACGGAATCATACGATGTGACGTCATTTGTTTACCACCGGTTATAAAAGCCGACGCTCCGCCGTTACTGGACACCTCCCCGACCCTTGCTCGTGCCAGCCCGCGCCGCTGAGCCTGTAGTTTTAAATTCGTCCCTAAATAATGGAAATCCGATCCAGCCTGTCCCTTTGCTGTCCTCTCCCAGCGACGCCCTAAGCCGAGGCTCGTACCCCACAGGGGGTGCCCTTAGCGTGTAGTCGCTTAGTTTGTAAGCTTTTATGCCCTGGCTGGAGGCCCTAAAAATAATAATTTTTAAGGCACCACAGGAAAGTCCGGTTAAGCAGCCGACAACCTCCTAGGTTGACCTGCGAGATGCCAATCCGAAAAAAAAAAAAAAAAAAAAAAAGTTACTGGACACATTCGCTCCGGAGCAGTCACACCGAACAGACCTAAGTAACCTTATTTTGTGGTAACGTTTTATTTTTATATTTAATTTAATTAATGTAAAACATTTCATATAAATGTTCTCTATTTATCTAATATATTTTTGATGTATGATTTATGTGTATGTGTATACTTTAAGATGTTGATGTATAATGCAAGTGTATTTATTTCTATGTCTATAAAATAAATTATTAGACTAAACTGCTTACTAAAATTTGTACTTTCTTTACAAATAAATACCTATTAAATAGTTGATTCCAAATCTCTGTATTTTAAATAAATAAATACTTTGTCCCCATGTTAAGTCTATTATTTTTAGCACTTTTAAATACAAATATCTCACATCAGAAGTGGGATCAGAACCTGTCTGTTTTAATACATTTTTTTTTTCGAAAAACTTTTTCAGATGGATCCTGCCGTGTTGAACCTTCTGAAAGCCATCCGTGACGCGGTAGCTGGTAACCGCAATGAAGATGATGTGGTGTTGCCGCCGTTTGATCCGGAAAAGAATGACAATGGTGCGGAAAGCTGGTGCAACAACATCGACACCGTGGCCAAGGACCGTGTATGGAGCGGCATCACAACTGTCAGCAAAGCAGGTAAAGCCCTTAAGGGCTCTGCTCTTTTATGGTTTGAAACCTGGGACCCAGATGAAGGTAGAACATGAGAAAACTTTAAGACGTGTATCAAAGATTTGTACCCCGAGAAAAAGAACCTGTCAGAAAAACTTTCAAAAGCCGTACTTTACACCTCGGACTTAGCAGAAACCTATTGTGAATATGCTAGGGAAAAACTAAGGCTATTACGTAATACTAAAGTAACATTTTCTGAGGGACAGCTGGTCGAGCTTGTTTGTGGAGGTATATCGGACATTAACATTAGAATGGCATCTTTTAACAGTCGTGTTAACAGTACATCGGAACTCATTTCTCTTTTTACAACCTATGTTAAAAACCCTAGAAAACGCCCATCCGAAACGAGTAACGTACCTTCAACTACTAAGCGTCTTAAGCCTGAGATCTCAAACTCTTCTAAGCCACCACCTACTTGTTTTTTGTGTAATAAAACTGGTCATGTTAGATCTCAGTGTTTCAAAAATAAAAATCAAGATACCCCAAATTCTGAAACGCCTAAGATTCAATGTTCTTACTGCAAAAAGGTAGGTCATAAGGAATCAATTTGCTTCTTTAAGAAAAGAGATGCGGCAAAGAATAATAACTCTAATAACGTCAATTGTTCCACAAATGGTAACTTATAGCTTACTGATGTAGTAATTTGTGACAGACCAATTAAAGCCCTAATAGATTCGGGTGCTAGTTGCAGTATTTTGAAAGAATCAATTGCAAATAGTTTGGTCACAGTTTTGAACCCTGTTCGACATCATTAAAAGGAATAGGAAATGGAATGATTAGCATCTCCTCAAAGATAAGTTTACCTGTCACATTTAACAACGACAATTTAGAAATCGATATATAATCGGAAATAGCTTGTTTCTTTATAAGGATGAGGATGGGGATCCACCTAAATTGTATATACCGAAAGGTTATAGACCCAGTTTATTGCGGTTGTTTCATGACGAAAATTGTCACGTTGGTTATAACAAAACTCTTAACAAAATATCCGAAAACTTTGGTTTCCTAGTCTTGCTGCTTTTACAAAAAAATATATAAAGCATTGTTTAGTGTGTGTAGAAGTTAAAGGTCACTCGGGGCCAAAACAAGGTCTCCTTCACCCTATAGAAAAAACTATACCATTTCACACGTTACATTTAGACTGTACAGGACCTTTTAGTGTATCTTCCGAAGGTTATAAACATATTTTAATAATAGTAGATGGCTTTACCAAATATTGTATACTTAAACCACTTAGGACGCTTAACGGTCAAGAATTAGTCTCAATCTTGCGAGAAAACTTAACTTTGTTCGGTACACCTACCATGATAGTAACTGATAGAGGCACAAATTTTACTTCTGAGCACGTACGATCATTACTTAGAGGTATGCAAATAAATCACCATATGATAGCCACGGGTACTCCAAGAAGCAACGGCCAAGTTGAAAAATATGTTGGTACAATAATTAATATGTTAACCACTACTGCTAACGAATCTTCAGAATGGCCAAGCGTGTTGTGGAAAATACAACTGTCTCTAAATACTACGATACAAAAATCAATAGGTTTTGCACCAAGTAGGTTATTTATTGGTTGCAACGGAAATATACCTCCAATACAGGCTCGCCTTGACGAAATACAGGATAATGATTCCGTTCAAGACATTGATGCTGAAGCTGATAGGGACTTAGCTAGGCGACGTCTTAAAGAGGCTGCAGAAAAGTATAAAAAACGATTCGATAGTACTCGTAGAAATAATGATTTTCAATATAGGTGATATAGTCTATGTAAATCAAGACCACAGAAGACATGACAAATTAAGTCCTAAATTCAAAGGGCCATATGAAATAATTGGTATTTTAGAGCATGATAGAATTTCTTTGAAGGGGCTTAACACATTAAGGCTGTGGCAAAGGAAAAATTAAGGCTTCGGCGGGGGAATGGGTTGAACAAAATTCTTCTTTTGAGGAGTCCCCATAGCTCCAGCATCATTAGCCATGATAGATTATTATTTCTTTATTATATTATTGTTTATGTTGCAAAATTTTATTTTATCCGATTATTTAATAATGTTGAACTTTAATGATTATTTTGATTGATGTCTCTTTTGAAAAAGGAGTAAATAATGTGATGTATTCTTAGGAATAATTTTATTTTTGTTATATTATTGTTGATATTCTTAAATTTTATTTTACACGATTATTTAATTATGTTGAACTTTTAATGATTGTTTTGATTGTCTTGTGTGATGTCTTTTTGTGAAAAAGAAGTAATATGATGTATTCTTAGGAATAATTGTAAATTGATAACGAATGTTCATTATAATTTGTGTTTAATTAACATTGGATGTTTGAAATTATTAAATGATATAAGATTATAACAAAACAGTTTTTATATTACTGCTGGTCGGTCACTGCCCTGATACCAGTCTGAAATTCATTCGCAGCAGGTGATAGGACTGGTATGTCAAGGCCAGAGGCTATTGTATGAATTGCTGGTCGGTCACTGCCCTGATATTAGTTTGAAATTCATGTGCAGCAAATGATAGAACTAATATGCCAAGGCCAGAGACTTCTTCAAAATAAATATAATTAGTTGGGTACTTCGAGAGCGAAGTACAGGTCAGTCTGGCCGTGATAGATTATTCCAATAATTTCAGTTTGAATATTACACTAACTCACGTCTGTTTCTATAATTGTACACAAATTAAAACATCCCTATGATAATTATAACCTTGATTATATGTGATACACAACATTCAACAGTTTCTCATCAAAACCTTATCAATTCTATTACGAAATACTGTTATTTCTTTGTTGTTTTGTGTAATTTCATATTTAACTGTTATAATGTGACTTATTTACTAATTATGCCATTGTAAGACCAATTATGTGATTGGACGAATTAATTTTAACATATTTATTGTATTCTGATATAATTGAATCATAGTTTCATGATTAAATACCAATATTAACAAATCTGTAACGGAATCATACGATGTGACGTCACTTGTTTACCACCGGTTATAAAAGCCGACGCTCCGCCGTTACTGGACACGCCAACTTTACGGTCACGCCCAACGCAATTGCTACGCGACCCCTAGATGCGTCAAGTGTCTGGGTGAGCACGCAACTGCTGACTGTCCCCGTCCGAAAGACCGCAATCTGTGCACAGAACCTCCCAGCTGTGTGCTATGCGGACAATCAGGTCACCCCGCCAATTACCGCGGCTGCCCCAAAGCCCCAAAATCCTCTTCTCCCAAGTTGACCAAGCGTGCGAACGCTCGTCAACAAAGGGAAAGCCCCTCTGTTAAGATTCCCTCCTCAGAGATGCCCGAGCGTCTCAGCCCTCAGAGGCCCTCCCCATGGAACTCGCTGAATCATCAGAGAGCGTTCCCTGCATTGAGGCCCTCCCAATCTCTGCCCATGCCAGCGCTGATGGATTCGCCAGTCCCCGCGCCGAACCTAGCCTCCGCGACCACGCCCCCCCTACCTAAGGTCGCCCCCGCCGCTCCTAAAGCCGCCACCGCCGCTCCTAAGGCCGCCCTCGCCCCATCTAAGGCCGCCCCCGCCGTTTCAACCGCGCCCTCAGCCTCCCGCGTACCTGCATCTCTACCTACCGAGAGGATAGGCGAAGTCATCAACCTCGCCTACCAAATTTACCGCAACCCCGCTGCTGAAGCTATGGCTAGGGATATACTCGCGTGTAAAGCAAATATTAGCGACATCCTTAAGGTGTTCAAAGCGTATCCGGAGATTACGCAAGCCCTAGATAAACTTTACCCTTGCTAATCCAATGGATAAGGAAAGGCCGTGTACTAATAAACCCCGATCCCTTAAGTTAGGATTCTTTAACGCCAATGGCATTACTAACCAACGTGATGAGATCGCCAATTTCCTCCGCGACCATCAACTTGATATCCTTCTCATACAGGAGACCTTTCTTAAGCCCCATCATCGTGACCCGAATATTGCCAACTACCGTATAGTTCGCAATGATAGGTCTCGTTGTCACAAGGGCGGTACCCTAATATACTATAGAAAGGCTCTGTACTGCATTCCTATGGACCCTCCTCCCCTCGCTCGCCTCGAGGTCTCTGTCTGTCGGCTCGGCATGACCGGTCATCAGCCGTTAACTATTATATCAGCATACGTCCCTCCATCACCATCGGAGGATGATCCTATCCTCCTCAAGGATGACCTTTCTGCTCTTCTTGGCCTGGGTGACTCCGTCTTACTGGCGGGCGATCTCAATGCCAAACATCCCTCCTGGAATAGTAACAGGACCTCTTCCAGAGGTAGGATCGTGTTTAACCTCTGTTCTCAACTGAACTTCGACGTCATCGCCCCGATGACTCCCACTCATTTCCCCCACGATCCCAACCATCTTCCCGACATCCTCGATATAGCGCTGCTCAAGAATGTGAACCTCCGTTTGCAATCTATAGAGACGCTACACGAGCTTAATTCCGACCATCGTCCAGTGATATTAGAACTAGCTCCCCGTTCAGGTCCCTCTGACCCTAGCCAGCCCCCTCCGACCCAAATTATTACCGACTGGAGGAAAGTAAGCGAAAGCCTACAATCCACCACGTCGCCTCACTTGGACGCTATCCCCGACCACTTGGTGACAGTCGCGGACACGACGGGCGCGATCGACTCGTTCACAAATCATGTACAATCCGTCTTGAACGATTGTTCAAGGGAGGTTCCGGCGATGAGCGATCATCGCTGGAAACTGCCTGACGATGTGCGTGATCTGTTGACCGAGAAGAACGCGGCCGTCCGTGCGTACAGTGCCTTTCCCTGCGATGCGAACAAGGCTCACATGCGCTCTTTACAGCGTGCTGTAAAGAAACGCATCGAGGAGCTGCGCTCCAGCCGCTGGGACAAGACACTTAGCGAACTCGAGCCCACCCACCTAGCCTTCTGGGAACTCCAGAGGAAGCTCCGTTCTTCTAACGAGGCCTCCATGCCCCCTCTCATTCGTTCCGACAGTAGCGTCGCCTTCGACAACGATGAAAAGGCTGAATGTCTAGCCGACAGCCTAGAGTCTCAATGCACCCCCAGCTCTCAACCAGTAGACGAAGCTCACCTTTCTGAGGTCGACGCCGAAGTCGAACGTAGTGCCTCTCTCCCACCCGTTGAAGACCCTGATTATCCTCTGCCTCCTGTCACTCCAGACGAAGTTCACGATATTATCAAGAGGCTCAAACCCCGGAAAGCCCCCGGCTCTGACGGTATCACCAATAAGGTGTTCAAACTCCTCCCCGCCCATCTCATAATGCTAATGACCGCCATCTTCAATGGCGCTCTAAGCAACAACATTTTTCCTCAGGCATGGAAAGAGGCCACCGTTATCGGCATTCCGAAACCAGGCAAACCCAAGTCTGATCCCACCAGTTACCGTCCCATTAGTCTACTCAATGTTCTAGGCAAAATCTACGAGAGGCTTATTTATAAGCGACTCAAAGACTTTGCCGAAGCAAAGAGTCTCATTCCCGACGAGCAGTTTGGCTTTCGAACCGAACACAGCTGCGTCCAACAAGTCCACCGCATCGTCGAGCACATAAGCGCTGGTTTTCAGCGTGGCTTGATGACGGGTGCACTCTTCTTTGACATAGCGAAAGCATTCGACAAAGTCTGGCACAACGGCTTACTATACAAGCTTTACCAACTCGGAGTGCCAGATCGTCTCGTGCTCATCTTGCGTGACTTTTTGTCGAATCGCACCTTTCGCTATCGCATCGAGGGTGCGCTCTCTTCACCCCACCCGATACGCGCTGGCGTCCCTCAGGGCTCCGTAGTATCCCCCCTCATTTTCACGCTGTTCACCAGCGACATCCCCAAAGATAAAAAGGCTCAGTTGGCTCTATTCGCTGACGACACGGCCATCTATTACTCGGGTCGTAACCCCGACTGCATAGCTCGTACCCTCCAATCCGCGGCAAAAGCCTTAGGCGCTTATTTCCGGAAATGGAGAATCGAGGTAAACCCCATCAAGAGTCAGGCAGTACTCTTTTCCAAACCGCGTTCGTCCCCCTCTCTGCCCAGTCCGATAACCATGTTCGGTAAGCCTATCCCTTGGGAGAAGCAAGCCAAATACCTAGGTGTGATTCTGGACCACCATCTTACTTTCGGAGAGCACATAAAGACGGTGCGTTCGCGCGCCGCTTTCGCTCTCGGTAGGCTCTACTTCATGTTGAATGCACGCAGCAAATTGTCACTCAAGTGCAAATTGCGCATTTACACGGCGTGCATTCGTCCCATCATGACGTACGCCTGTGCTGTTTTCGCACACGCGAAACCATACCGTCTCCATAGGATGCAGACCCTCCAAAACCGTTTCTTGCGAAGAATCACAGGAGCCCCTTTTTACCTTCGCAACGAGAACCTCCATCTCGATCTAAAAATACCTACCATCCAGCAGTTCATGAAACGCTCCGCCAAGCGCTTCTTCGACACTGCTGAGAAGCACTCTAACCCGTTAATCGTATCGGCCGCCCGGTACACTCCCTCCCGTATTAGTAAGACTCGACGACCGAGACATACTCTGACCGACCCTGACGATGCTATTACTCTCCTCCAGGAGAGCAATAAGGCCACCAGTACAGTTAAGAAACACAGACACAGACCGCCGTCATTCCGTCCTCGCCGCCGAGGCCCGCCGCGACGACCCCGTACGTCCCCTCCCCGACCCTTGCTCTTGCCAGCCCGCGCCGCTGAGCCTGTAGTTTTAAATTCGTCCCTAAATAATGGAAATCCGATCCAGCCTGTCCCTTTGCTGTCCTCTCCCAGCGACGCCCTAAGCCGAGGCTCGTACCCCACAGGGGGTGCCCTTAGCATGTAGTCGCTTAGTTTGTAAGCTTTTATGCCCTGGCTGGAGGCCCTAAAAATAATAATTTTTAAGGCACCACAGGAAAGTCCGGTTAAGCAGCCGACAACCTCCTAGGTTGACCTGCGAGATGCCAATCCGAAAAAAAAAAAAAAAAAAAAAAAAAGTTACTGGACACATTCGCTCCGGAGCAGTCACACCGAACAGACCTAAGTAACCTTATTTTGTGGTAACGTTTTATTTTTATATTTAATTTAATTAATGTAAAACATTTCATATAAATGTTCTCTATTTATCTAATATATTTTTGATGTATGATTTATGTGTATGTGTATACTTTAAGATGTTGATGTATAATGCAAGTGTATTTATTTCTATGTCTATAAAATAAATTATTAGACTAAACTGCTTACTAAAATTTGTACTTTCTTTACAAATAAATACCTATTAAATAGTTGATTCCAAATCTCTGTATTTTAAATAAATAAATACTTTGTCCCCATGTTAAGTCTATTATTTTTAGCACTTTTAAATACAAATATCTCACACGCGCATCACATTCCGCACTTGTCTCCAGAGACCTAGAAGCAGATGCGTAGATACGCTGAGAACTCAAGCGCAATTCTTTATCCGTGCAGTCGTGCATCATATTCTTCACTGGTCTCTAGAGACCTGGATGTAGATGCTTAAATACGCTGAGAACGCAGGCGTTCTTCGCGATTTGAAGAGGTTTCCACGGAGCGAGTTGCAGTCTGATCTTCACGAACAACATCAAGTCTCTCCTGACTCTCTTCGTTAGATTCTTGGAAACATATGATCCTCAATCTTTTAGCTCCTTTGGAACATTGGGAAAGATTTGACCTCTTTCTAGGCATGGTTATAGTTTTATTGTGAACATAAGCCCAAAGGCATATTTATTCAATAAAATAAAAAAAGAAATGGGAGTTTTGGCCAGTAGAGTCTTTTCAATGATATACCATCGTCATCAAAAATTAGTCCTAAACTGTTACCGCCTTCACCGCGTGGAGGTACTCCCACCTTATTATAATATACAGTGAAATTAGTGATAGCTTTACAGTGAAATTTGAAAAATATTCATTATTATATATTTTTACTACGGTACCATTTTTGTATCTCTTATAGTTTAGCTGGTCTGTTGCGGTTCTGCATCAGGTGTTCAAGTTTCCAACATAAATTATCCTATATGTTGCCCAGACTTAATACCTAACAATAAAATCATTCAAATCCGTCCAGCAGTTCCGAAGATTAGCGTGTACAAACAAACAGACAAACAGACAGACTTTTTTTTTTGGATTCGTGCTCTATTACTGTTTCTAAACCCCCCTCAATTATTTTTTTTTTAATATATTAAATGTACAGACACAGTTTTTTTACTGTTTTATTATATGTATAGATTATATTCCTTTAAGTTGGGAGGTGTGACCCCTTTTTTCGTCCAACACTCAGTAAGGACTATAATATCTAGCTTTATGTTAAGGGATGTTATAAAGGAAAGCAGCAAATCAAAGTTGCAGTATATATTTATTTTTATTTTATTTTATTTTGGCAACAAACAGTCATATACAAACAATATAGTTATTGAGACAATTGGTTCCCTACAAAAGACCTATAGTGCCGACAATGTGATATAATTAAAAATGGTACAATAAACTCCTAACAAGGAAAAACGCGCAAGAAATACATATTAATTTTTGTATCAGAACATAAGTTAAGTAAACTGATGAGTGATAATATATTATATCATCACTCATCAGTTTACAAAGTAAGTGAAGGTAGACAAAGTAAAAAAGGTAAGTTTTAATTAGTTGATATATCTACTTTTAAGTTTTAGTTTAAGGCTATTAAGAGAAATGTTAAAAAGGTCTATGTCTGTAAATTCTCTATTATAATTGCTAGTGGAACGATATATAAATGAGTTACGAGTGTATGTTTTATTTAGTCGAGGAGGAACAAAAAGTGGTGTTGTACGTGAGGGGCGTACGTGTAGGCGAGCGTGTGCTTTCAGTGATATTTTCCAAGTAATGATGGTGAATCAGTCAATGAGTTTAATATTTTGAACAATTGAATAATGTCGAACATATTACGCATTGCATCTTCGTATGCCGTGTCGTGAATATTATTGCGATAGTTAAGTGATTTTAAAAACTTTTTTTGTATTCTTTCTATCCTATTTATATGTATGTTAAAACATGGGCTCCATACAGTACTGCAAAAGTCTAGAATAGAGCGGACAAATGAAAAGTAAAGAATTTTTAGAGTTATAACATTTTTAAAAGGTTTACTAATCCGCAAAATAAAGCCTAGGCTGCGAAATGCTGAGCTAACTATGTGGTCTATATGATGGGTAAATGTTAATTTGGAGTCCATAATGAGACCTAGGTCTCTAATGGTGGAAACTCTTAAGAATTAAACCATTTATGGCGTAGTTGAAATTTAATGGGTTAGTTTTCCGCGTATATGACATAATGAAACATTTATCTATATTAAGATAGAGTTGATTTGTTGTACAGTAGTTATGCAAATTTATTAAATCACTTTGTAATTTAGAGCAATCGCTAACGGATTTAACCACTCGAAATATTTTCGTATCATCTGCGTAAAGTAAGTGATTACTGTGGTTAAATATGGTTCCTATGTCATTAATGTAGAGGCTAAAGAGCAATGGTCCCATATGGGAACCTTGGGGGACTCCGGAGGGAACAGGGAGGAATTGAGATGAGTAACCTTTAACACAGACCGCCTGACTTCGGTTTTTTATATAGGATTGGATCCATCTTAGTAAGTTGCCGTGCACACCGGCCCTCGCTAGTTTTTCAATAAGCATAAATCATGATTAATTTTGTCGAACGCCTTCGAAAAATCGGTGTACACGACATCTACCTGTAGATTCTTATCCATAGAATTCACTAGAAATTCTGAGAAATTTAACATATTACTATCTACACTGCGATGTTTAAAGAAACCATGCTGCTGCTGAGAGATGTGATTACGAAAAGCGAATGAGATTTGAGATGTTACTATTTTTTCTAGTATTTTTCCTAGAACACACAATTTAGATATCGGTCTGTATTCAGTTACAATATCTTTTCTATTGTTTTTGGGTATAGGGGTTATAATTGACTTTTTCCATTTACTAGGAAACACTCCAGTTTCAATAGACGTGCGAAATATTAAGGTTATTGGTCTTGCAAGTACCTCAGCGCACCTGGATACGAAAACTGGATGAAGGTCATCGGATCCAGCACCTTTTTTAATATCAACCTTTTTTAATTCATTGAGTACTAGTTCAAAAGTAACATTTATTGTGCCTATGTCTACGGTAGATGATGTGTTGTAGCTGGAAGGGTAGGTTTGAGATGTGGACGAAACAAAAACTGAGTTGAAGTACTTATTAAAAGCATCACAAATCTCCTCGCCAGTAGAGAGTATTTTACCGTTGTACAACATCCTTTCAGGGATGATATTAGATGCACTTTTTGATTTGACGAATGACCAAAAAGAATTAGGATCTTTTTTTATATTATCTTCAGAATACTTAAGAAAATTTTGATAACAGTCTTCAGACATTTTTTTAAATCTGCTCCGTAATAACGAGAACGTGTGGTAGTCATGAAGGTTACCATATGTTTTCCATTTATGGTGAAACTTGCATTTTTCTTTGGATAACTTAATGAGCGGTTTTGTGTACCAAGGTGGATATTTTTGTCTAGAATTTAGTCTACAGGTTGGCACAAATTCGTCCAAAATATTTTGGAGAACACTATAGAAGTAATCAATCATGGAATCTACATGGTTTATACTAGAAAAAATATTCTCCCAATCCACGGACGCAAGGGCATTTTTAATTGAGTCATAGTTTGCTTTATAATATTGCCTTTTCAATGTTGATGGGAGCTTGAGCGCGGGACAAAAGCTTAATTTTAAGTCAATTTCTAATGGGTTGTGATGCAAATCTTGTGGTACAAATGGGTGTTTGCACAGTGAGATAAGGCACAGTTTATTACTAAAAATTAAATCTAATATTCTATTATTATGGTTAAATTGATTATTGTATTGCAATAAGGAAGAAAAATTCATGAAATCGGCGGTGAGGCTAGCTAGTTTGTCATTATTAGTGCATATTCCATAGAATTTGAGTCATAGTTGCAAGATCAATAAGCGTGAGATACATTAAAGTCTCCTAGTACAAGAAATGCATCATTATGGTTACGTAAAATAAATTCACTCACTCTGTCATAAAAGGATGCTAGCAATGATTCATGGCTAGTACCGTGCGGTATATATGTAGCTATAATGTGTAAGTAATTAGAAGAACCGTTATTGTCTTGGCCCGCCGACGAGTGCGTGTGCAGAGGCAGAGACACCCATACCTCGTCCGACAGCGGTGACGCGTGTGTTAAAATAAAGGGTATAATTGGCAACATTATAAAAGCAATTAAATAGCTCTATATGAAATACACATACTTATATACTCAAAGAATATTATTATTTTAGAACAGAATAGTGAAATGAAAATACTTTGTTTAGGAAACATATATTATAATGTAATATTTCAGACTCAAAATCATTTATTTCAATTCAACCTTTTACAGGTACTTTTGAATTGTCAGAGTCAGTCAGAAAGTTGAATCTAGTTGCTCGTTCCAAAGAGTAGATTTCTATGGAGAAGAACGAGCAAGAAACTCCATGAACACTCTTTTAAAATCAGTAATATTTTACAATTTTAGGTTACATCATTCATGTCATAACAACTAGGTACATATAATCTAATATTGAAATTATACATATACATAGCCTTTCATAGTTATCATCATAGTTATACTTATCTTATTATTTTCTTCGAGAGCTCCGTACCGATCAACGTTTCGATCAAAAGTGTCCTCCAATGAAGTCGGAACACTCGCTTTTATAAGCGGCGATAAACAAGTATGATTCATGGGAGAAGAATGATGACAAGCAAATGTGATTCATACTTATTTGCTATCCAAAGTTTAAACACACTTTATTCTATTTAAAATGATGTTATTTACTATACTTCTACTGCATTTAATCAGAAATTAATTATTACTTTATATTACAACACGAATTACGTTGTTATATATTAATTACATCGGTATAAATCTAACACGGCCATACTGACAAGTACTTCGCTCTCGAAGTACAAACACAATATTCTTATTACATAAAGGTACATTTTGTTTACATAATATCAGTAATCGTTTTCATAATCATCATGGTATAATCAATAATCAGACCTTACTGGGTAGACCAAACACCCGCAGTCAGTGAAGCTTAATCACCCGCGACCAGTGAATGTCATAATAAACCACAGTTAAGGTTTTAATCCATCCATAATAATACAATCATGTCTTAAACTAATATTAATACAATATATACTAATATAATTACAATATCAGTAATCGTCTCATAATCGTCATTGTATAATCAATAATCAGACCTTACTGGGTAGACCAAACACCCCGCAGTCAGTGAAGCTTAATCACCCGCAGCCAGTGAATGTCATAATATACCACAGTTAAGGTTTTAATCCATCCATAATAATACAATCATGTCTTAAACGAATATTAATACAATATATACTAATATAATTACAATATCAGTAATCGTCTCATAATCGTCATTGTATAATCAATAATCAGACCCTACTGGGTAGACCAAACACCCCGCAGTCAGTGAAGCTTAATCACCCGCAGCCAGTGAATGTCATAATATACCACAGTTAAGGTTTTAATCCATCCATAATAATACAATCATGTCTTAAACGAATATTAATACAATATATACTAATATAATTACAATATCAGTAATCGTCTCATAATCGTCATTGTATAATCAATAATCAGACCTTACTGGGTAGACCAAACACCCCGCAGTCAGTGAAGCTTAATCACCCGCAGCCAGTGAATGTCATAATATACCACAGTTAAGGTTTTAATCCATCCATAATACAATCATATCTTAAATAATATTATAATAAATGTACTACAGCGTTTTGTTCAGTCCACTATCCAGGCCATAGGCGATTTTTTTTTCTTTTGCAACTATTATATTTCTCTGATTTCCAATACCCCTTAATGAGAACCTGTTATTATCTAATATGTTCATAATTTCGTAGGGTCCGTAAAATTTTGCTGTTAGTTTGTTATGTCGCCTATGGTCTTGATTTACATAAACAGTATCACCTACGCTATAATTTATGTTATCTCTACGCGTTTGGTCAAAGCGGTCTTTGAATGTATCGGCAACAATTTTAAGACGTTGATGTGCTAACTGACGATCGGTCGTTACGTCAATATTTATATTACTATCTTGTATTACCTCATCTAATCGAGCTTGTATACACGGGATGTTCGAGTTTCTGCTAACAAGCAGCCTAATAGGTGAAAAACCAGTTGATTGCTGTACAGTAATGTATGGACAATTGGACTTTCCACAAAACGCTCGGCCAGTCTGACACATTACCACACCTAGCAGCTAACATATTGATTACGGTTAAGACGTAACTTTTGGCATGTGATGCTCTAAATAACGAATAAACTAAATTCAGTGCCAACAGGAAAAATATTTTTCCATGCTAGCCCTTCAGAATCTACAGTGATTTGAATGTCAGGATAATTAACCACATTCCTACCAATAAGATCATATGAAAATCTTGGTCACGGGCCACATGTAAATATAGTTATAAACAAATATCTTCAACTTTAACTGTCACTGTGATAGTTGCAAAAAATATGTATTTTACCGTTACCTATTCCAATAACGTACTTATATTGAGTATGGAAAAATATATAATTTAGTCATTTGGCAATAGATTCCCGTATAATGCTACAACTTACTCCTGTGTCGACAATAGAGTCAATAGACATGTTGCGAATGGTAACGTTAGTGAGTTTAAAGTTTGAAACATTGCATAAAGTATTGACTCGAACATCTAGTCATTGATCTTTGAGAGTTTAATTGCTAGTCGGTCGAATTTACACGTTCAAAAATACAAGTTGTTACATCATGTCCTACCTTTTTATAAACTGTAACCACACGTACCTAGTATAATATTTTTCTTTTTTTTTTCTGATATGTCTCATCCAATTTTGGGATTGGCATAAAACGTTTCTCAGGTGATTGATCTACTGGTCGCTTTTTAGTCTCTACGTAAGCAGAAAACGAAACTAAAATTCTGATGTTGACGAGTCTGAACAATAAATTACAGCTTTATACAATCAAACCGAGATTTTTAAATTTTTTTTTTTTTGTGTGGGTACATTCAAGTTAATTCAGCACAGAAATTTTCCTATTATCGACCTTGCAAAGCCCTTGGGGGCCTTACCTGCCTTTTGCGACTTTAATTAAGTCGCTCCAACCAAACTTTTGTCATTGTCTGCACACCACGCCACTGCGCCGCTGTCAGTGGTGGCGGGATCGAATATCGGGAGAGCCACGTCATCCTGCCGATTCTTACTGGACAACGCTTCTTTGATAGTAGTAAGCAGCTTTAGGTGAATCTCTGGTTCCAGTTCGGTAGCAACAATAACCCTGAAAATATAGTAAGATTAGTTTAGCACATGGTACGTCCCACTTCTGATGTTAAAATAAAGGGTATAATTGGCAACATTATAAAAGCAATTAAATAGCTCTATATGAAATACACATACTTATATACTCAAAGAATATTATTATTTTAGAACAGAATAGTGAAATGAAAATACTTTGTTTAGGAAACATATATTATAATGTAATATTTCAGACTCAAAATCATTTATTTCAATTCAACCTTTTACAGGTACTTTTGAATTGTCAGAGTCAGTCAGAAAGTTGAATCTAGTTGCTCGTTCCAAAGAGTAGATTTCTATGGAGAAGAACGAGCAAGAAACTCCATGAACACTCTTTTAAAATCAGTAATATTTTACAATTTTAGGTTACATCATTCATGTCATAACAACTAGGTACATATAATCTAATATTGAAATTATACATATACATAGCCTTTCATAGTTATCATCATAGTTATACTTATCTTATTATTTTCTTCGAGAGCTCCGTACCGATCAACGTTTCGATCAAAAGTGTCCTCCAATGAAGTCGGAACACTCGCTTTTATAAGCGGCGATAAACAAGTATGATTCATGGGAGAAGAATGATGACAAGCAAATGTGATTCATACTTATTTGCTATCCAAAGTTTAAACACACTTTATTCTATTTAAAATGATGTTATTTACTATACTTCTACTGCATTTAATCAGAAATTAATTATTACTTTATATTACAACACGAATTACGTTGTTATATATTAATTACATCGGTATAAATCTAACACGTGCATATCGCTGTCGCTGCCCTGCCAAGGACAGAGCTCGCGACGCACGGCAATCATAACACCTCCGCCGCGATCGCTGCCGGTCGCTTGGTAATTACGGTCACAGCGGTATAATTCGTATCGGCTATCAACATACTCACTACTGTTAAAGTTATCATTAAGCCAGGTCTCTGTGATACATATGACATCATAATTGTTCCGCAGAACTTCGGAAAGAAATATGTGTGATTTAGTGCGTAATCCCCTCACGTTTTGATAATAAATGCACAAGTTATTGTTATCGAACATTGATAATTATTATGACCACTATGAGTAAACAAGTTCCACTAACATTACATTTGAGCATTTTAAATGTTAATAATGAACGGCAATGAGTTTTATTAATGAATGTACATTCCTTCTTAATAACAAAACAACAAAGTATTTTACAGTAAAGTACTAGACGTAATATCATAGTAGGTAATAAAGTAAGCATGCAGATATGATGACTATGAGTGGATAGTCATTTTATTTTAGCTAAGTCAGTATCACTAGACACACACATGATTTTGGACGTATCATTTTTACGTAGTAAGATTTTACACTCTGACAACCATACATACTTATAGTCTTTTTCTTTTACAAGAAGACGGGCTTGCTTATATAATTGTTTATTTAGTGGAGTTAAGTGATCGTCGGAAGCTGACTCACCGGTATCTACACTAGAATTATTTGCTTTAAAGCGTCGAACTCGGTGAATATAATCGATGTCCGTCATTGAAATGGAGAAATTAATCTTTTTAGCTATGTTATGTACGACATTGATCAAATTTTCACCTTTTGTGACGGGAATTCCAGCTATTTCAAGGTTATTGATTCTTCCCTGCTGTTCTTTGACACGCAGCTGATCTGATAAGCTTGCAACGGTCGCCTGAAGTGCCACCAGATCATGTGATATAGTCTGTATTTTGCTATTGTTGACAGTATTTGCTGAATTCAAATCGCTCACATCCTTTTTAATGCATGTTTGTTCTTCAGATAACGTAGCAATTTTGCCATTTACCGTCTCCAAATCGTGTCTAAACCCATTCACGTCCTGACGCAATGCTTCCAAAGTGGCCATTATGTTTTGATTTTGTGTTTCAAGAGTGGATGTAATCGTCTGCATAATTTTATTTTGAAATGCAAGCAATACTTCCGAGTTATCACAGTTGCATTCGGTATGTTTTCTCTTTCTAAACGTAACACCAATGGATTCATCACGCAGTTTGGAAAGGTCTGGTTGTGATCCCGCGCTTACCATGGGAGGAGATCTTTGGACATTCATTATGCCGCTGCAGACAATATTTAAGAAGTAGGTAGATCTTGAGAAAATTTGGAGGTATTAGTGGCGAAGTGACTGCGGTGTCGCCAAGCAGCGAGCAGGACGAAACGATGTATGTCCCGCTCTCACGTATTACGAACGTTTACGTTCACCGCACGAGTCGCCGCGAGCGTTTACGGCGCACGTGGTGACAGAGATAAACAATTAGACTTCTCACTTGTAATATGAATGTTTTGACAGTGTATTAACAACCGTATAGCACATTAACACAGTTCCGATTGCGAAAACAATCAATTGATAAAAAAATATAAAATCGAACACGCGTCTGCCCAGAAAAGAGCTTTGAGCTGTACTGTATACTGCGTACGTTCACACATAAAATACATAGGGAATCCGAATCAGCGTAGTTGCGCATAACAAGTGAACATTGGGAGGAATCAATCAGTTTAGTACAGTCTGCATTGCCCGTATTATCAAGTTCATCAATTACAGTAGAGTTAAGGTTATTGAATTTTAATGTTACTGTACCAGGAGAGCCAGCTCTTTGACCATAAATAGTAATTAAGTTGCTCCAAAAAATAAACTAAAATAGAGAATGCAATGTCTAATTCGCTATAGTGACTGTGATATAACATAATATGTTGTAACCTAATATTATATGTGGTTGAGATCGTTTTAGTATGTGTTTGTGTTAGTTGTGTACATGTTAGGGTGTGTTTATGAATGTAGTATTGGTGTTGTTTGGTGCATATGTGATATTTAATTATAATAATTGACAGTGGCGCACTATTTACAAACATTACATTAAATCAAAAGAATAATAAAGTTAAAAAAAACAGAAATAACATACGACAGGCAGTATATCGTTACTAGTCATTCTAAATTCAGATTTTTGAAGTCATTCTCATTATCAATTCTTATCTGTTTGCTTCCTTCCGCTTTGCGTAAGAAGACTTGACCATGTGACGTCCAGCAGAAGGCGTAGTCATTGTCTTTAGCAAAGTTACGACTTAGGTAGTACAGTCTTCTCGCATGTGCTGTAAGTGTTTCAGAGATATACACTGGCACTGTCGCTCCGTCAATTGCTAGATGAGACGTGTGCAGTTTGCTGTCCTTGTGGTCCTTGTTGAATTTTTTTAACGAGTCCATTATATTGTCCTTTGTCAGACAGCTAGTGAATTCCACAATAATGGGTTTGTAAGAGTCTGACTTAGTGCTGACGCGAAAAACATCACGGATGTCTCCTTTCTGGACGTTACAATTAAGGACATTGCTTACTTTCTCCACCATTTTGACAAGATCTGTCTTGGTTTCTTTAACATTTACTTTAGGGATGTTGCGCAACTCAATACTAGCCGACTTCTGACCTCGCTCAATATTCTCTATCTTGTCTTCCAGAGCCTGTATATATTTGAGTTGGTCTTTCCTTTCGTCCTCTAATTTTCCTAGTTTGGCCATTATGTCATCGTACTTTGATGAAACAAATTTGACGCTGTTGCTCAGTTCTTTATTTTCTTCTCGCAGCTCATTTAATGTAGTAAGTATTTGATCGTATTTACTGGCCTGAGTATCCGTTGATTTTTTTAAAAGATTCAAAATTTCCGTTTTGAATGACCTTAATTCATCTTTGTACTCTTGATCATGCTTGCGCTTCGGGCCACGAGTACTTACGTTACAGGAGAAGTCCTCAGCCTGTTCACCATCGCGTACACATGAAGCGATGTTAGGTTCAGAATCACAGTGGTGTAGATTCTTTGATTTCGGAGAAGACGCAGCAGGAAGGGGAGAACGATTGATAGGCATGTTAGTCTAATAAGTTAAAAACTGCCCACTTCAACAATATTACAAGGTAATTTCAACAGCGCAAACCGCGTACTGTCCTCCTGGTATTGTTGTGATAGCACGGTTCCCACGGGTCGTTGACTCCACCCCTCTTTCACGCGCACAAGTTCATTGACCCCGCCCTCGTCGCACGCGCAGGTGTGGCCAAAGGAGGTGTTAGAGATGACGCGCTGGTGGGTGTGGTGATAGATTCTCCTTATTCGCTAATTACTCACGCAGCCCGCACTGGTGTTCACAGCTACTCGCAACTCCGCTGTTATTATGCGCACCTGGTAACCGCACTGAATTTATTTGCAATTATTTTTTATTTTTATGTGAATTATTTAATTTAAATGAGCAAGGATTCCACTTAAACACGTCTGTACTGTACAGAGGTCCGGGGGGAAGGGAAGAATTAGGGAGAAATTAATGAATTATAGTTAATATTATGACTACGTTCGAGGTTGGAACCGAAGTGACCGTTTTGGATGCCCTGGGAGTGGTTGCGTGATGGTTGTCACGTTGCGCACCACGAGATGCGAAGTCAGCGTCTCGTGGTTGGTCCTCGTGATGTGTATGTCCGTGGCTGATGCAATATATTGTTAGGGGTAAATGGGGTTAACACATCGTCAGCGATCGCTCTGTGGTACCGTGGTATAACAAGTATATAAATATTTATCTAAGACTTAGTACCACCACTATTGAACGAACAAATTTAATAAATCTTTCTGAAAAAGATAATTCATTAAATTTTTTTCGTGAGTAGTTCATATAATAAACAAATTGTATTTTCTCAGGAAAACGGTGCAAGTAATAACAATAAATATAAAACATTAACTATCTACCATCAAAATATATAGTGGAGTAAACAGCAAGAAGGATGATCTTGAAATATATTTGTGCGAATTGAACAAAAAAATTGATTTTATCTGTATTAGTGAACATTTTTTAAATCAATCATTAGCAGCCCAGTTTAGCTTAATTAATTATAATTTGAGTTCCTATAACACTAGATTAAATAGAAAACGTGGAGGTACTTTGATCTTAACATTAAATGACAAGAAAGTTGAAGACCTACAAAGGACAATGCCAAGAATCGGCCGCCAGCGAACACCTTTTGAAAGATAATCAAAAAATATAACTTTTTAAAATAGGAATTATCCGATTTATGCTACCTATCCAAATAAGTCTACGTAATCACAACAAATAAATAAGTCATTTAACTTAATATCAACACGACAGCCATTTTACCGTGTAGTTTAGTGTTGCCATTATATGGTCAATCTATGTCAATTCATTTATTTAATAAGTCTAATCGATTACGGATTAATTATTAATAATATAATATTGGTTTAAAATAAAAAATAACAAAAAAAATAGGTCCTTGAAATGTAAAACCAGACAGTAAAAAGAAATATAACGGCATAAAATACACTACTTGCGTATTTTATGACTATAACTTCAGGAAGCGCTTATAATATTGCTAAATACGTTAAGAGTTTTTTTAAACTGATTTTATGTATTACTATGGTTAGCAATAAGTTTTTCTGCCGTCATGGACATTTAAGTTTCTGAACGAAACCTATTCGACTTTACACTTTATTCGACAGAACAATTATGTTAATAAACACCTCAGACTATCCAATAGTTTACACATACATAAACATAAAATGGCAAAATCACTGTATTCTTTATAGCTTTATCGTAGTTTGATAAAAAATAAATTAATCGAGACTAAAAATCGATACAACTAATCGATTATTTTTCAAAATATGGCAACATTATCCTTTGACGGATGATGTAATGTTTAATATGTATAATTGTGTATGTATTTGATTTGACAATCTACTCAATAAGCGCGCTCACTATTATAATAGTATTAAAGTCCAGGGAAATTAAAACAATTTGTCAGAATATCACTCACAATATTTATTAAGTTTTCTACAAAATCACTTTACACTTGTGTACACTTCAACTGTTCAGCGTCGACTGTCTAATGATCGTGCGCACTACTTCCCACCACATGTTAGCTTTTACCGGAAACAGCCTAGGTTGACATTTATAATAAAACGTGATGGTACAACCGGAAGTAGTGCGTGCGTAGTTTTGTTTTTAATGCAAACGGTATTTAAATATTGCCATTAAATTTAAATACAGATAATAATTTAACAAAGAATGTCTATGATTGATCCAATTAAATATCTAAAATTTATTGATCGATTCCGGAAATTCGACTATCTAAGAAAGCGTTTCTAACAGTCGGCCTTTCCTGATACATTTCCCGTCCCGGGAAAATTAATTCTCGCACAAAACAAACAAAAAATAAAATTTTACGTAAATAAAATAGTAAAATATACTCGTAACTTATTTGTGTATTTTCTTAAATCTACACCTAAACTTTAGATTACAATTGAGATATTAAGAGCGCATCATATTCTTAATACCTAAGTATCTTAGCTGAGTCCTGATACTTATTCTTAGATAAGTCCCTTAACTTAAGATGTTAAGGCCTCAAACACATCCTTAACACCTGTCTTAGCTGAGACCTCAGACATATTCTCAGATAGGCCACTTAACTTAAGGTGTTAAGGCCTCAGACATATCCTTAACACCTGTCTTAGCTGAGACCTCAGACATATTCTCAGATAAGCCACTTAACTTAAGATGTTAAGGCCTCAGTCATATCCTTAACACCTGTCTTAGCTGAGACCTCAGACATATTCTCAGATAAGCCACTTAACTTAAGATGTTAAGGCCTCAGTCATATCCTTAACACCTGTCTTAGCTGAGACCTCAGACATATTCTCAGATAAACCACTTAACTTAAGATGTTAAGGCCTCAGTCATATCCTTAACACCTGTCTTAGCTGAGACCTCAGACATATTCTCAGATAAGCCACTTAACTTAAGATGTTAAGGCCTCAGTCATATCCTTAACACCTGTCTTAGCTGAGACCTCAGACATATTCTCAGATAAGTCACTTAACTTAAGATGTTAAGGCCTCAGACATATCCTTAACACCACCTGTCTTAGCCGAGACCTTAGACATATTCTCAGCGAAGGTATTAGACTTAACTTTAATATAATAGGATCATACCAATCAATCTTAAATTTTATTACTCTGTGTTGTAATTTTCCGCCACCTCAGACTCTAAATCCAATCTATTAAAAACTACCCAGGGGTGAATTTTATCTACTGAAAAGATACCGCCTAATTTTCTATTTCCCTTTTTAGATAGTGGTGTATCTTCAATTACGTATCGGTCGTTATCAAGAACTTCTGCAATGCGACACGGACCTCTTAAGTTTAGGAACTAATTTCCTATCTACTTTTTCCTATTGATGGGACATCTCTTTCTATCCTTACAAGTTCTCCTATCTTATAATTGACTTCTTTCCTAGCTTTATCGAATCGTTCTCTTTGTTTGTCTTGATTGTAATAACGCATTTGAGGACTCACTAAATTAAGATCAAACAGTGCCTGAGCAGTTCTTTTCCCGGTACCATTGTTTAGTGTGTTAAGTCCCCACTGAATTTCTAAAATATGTTCATCCCATTTATTTTCGGATTTGCCATAATTAGTAGCTGTCAATGTTGTTAAAACAGTTCGATTGTATCGCTCGACTTGGCCATTGGCTCGCGGAGTCGCTACAGCGTTCATTACATGTTTAATACCTAATGAACTTAAGTAATCTTGAAAACTTTTAGAAGTGAATGACGTACCTCTATCGGAAATAACACGTTTTGGAACACTAAATGTATGAAAGTAGTTTTTATTATTAGCCCTGTTGGAATGGGCAGACTTAGTATTTTTAACGGGAACAATTATCACAAACAATTAATAAAAACAATTAATAATAGTATGCATTTTTGTGCTTACTTTGAACAAAAGGACCTAAATGATCAATATATACAGTTTGGAATGGTTGTTCAACCTTCTCATTGGTATTTTGAATGTGCACATTCTAAACGACTGAACATACTTTTTAGTGAATCGTCTTATCTTAGCAAACCAGTAATTATTTTTATTTATTTCTTATGTTTTGTCAAAACCTAAATGTCCAATTTCATAATGGTTTGACCTTAACATTCTTCATCGAACGCCTTTGTACCTTTGTGCATGTAGTATAAATAAAAAAATAAAATATAAATAATAACTAACCCAAATGGTATAATTCATAATGGCCATCTCGGGTCACAAAAGCTGTTAAATGCTTTGCCGATTCTGCCATTGATTGGAATCTGATAATACCCGGATCGAGGGAAGTAAAATATTTACGACCTGACAGATTCTCTAACTGGTCATCTATACGGGGTAAAGAATAGTGTTCTTTGACTGTCTTTTTGTTTTAATGCCCTAAAGTTAATGCAAAGACGATAATCAGCGGTCTTTTTGCATGTTAATACGATTAGGGATGCGTAATTTGCTGACGACTGTCTAATTATTCCCTAGTGAACCAAGTCTTTTATCATTTTGCGAACTACGTGCCTTTCTGAATGGGATAATCGATAAGGTCTGTACACCGCAGGCGTGGTGGTATCACTAAGGTTTATGTTAATTTCTGTACCACTTAAACACCTAACTCTTTAACTGAAAACACGAAACAGTCCCTAAACTCATTTAGCAACTCAGTTAATTTGGTTTTATGATCAGATCTAATATCTTCATCCACCTGTATCATGCAAGCTTTAATTTGTGTGTGTTACTGTATTATATGGACAGTGTTCTATTCTGCCAATATTTAGTGTCTGTACTTCACTTAAAGGAAGGGCCTAGAGCAGTAAAGTGTTTTTCAGCAATTCGAACCCAGAATTTATGCCCTTAACAACAATCGTTCCCTGTCCGTTACTCACTTGTACTAACTACACTTTGAATAATCTCATATTGTTTGTGAATATCCTGACAAAAACTTAGTTCAACATATAAGTCGCCTGAATATCTTGGTTTAGAATAAAATCATACAGACTGGGGTATACCCATGTATAATAAGTGAGTTATCAACATACACCAATACGTTTTTAGTTAATATTCGTGGTTCTCTTAAGCTGGTTATTAGTTTTTAGAACCACAATATGTTCTTGTTCTGTGAATGTCTGTCCTAATAGTAAAGGAACTTGAAATAATTTATCAGGAACGATAAGAGTTTCTACAGTAGCAGAATCTACTGTTATCTCCACACTGTATTTACCTAAGCAATTGACAAGGCTGTCCCCGAAGCCTCTCAATACCGGTAGTTCTGATACCGACCACGAGTCAACTAATTTTTTTGCCGCAGATTCTTGCAGCATACAACATTGACTTCCGAAGTCTATGAAACAATTAAAACTCAGACCATTCACGACGGCGGTTCTAAAATATTTTGAATCACTTTTTTGTTTTAGTAGATTCTTTAGTCCTGGGCAGCTATCAGCTAAATGCCCTACTTGAAGACATTCATCACAGCGCTTTTTTTAATTGAAATATGGGTGCCTTCACCACAATTATACCATTTTGTACCCTATAGTTCCTATTGTTCCTATTATCATGATCATTTTGAGCTTCTTTTAATGTCTTAGATTGTTTGCTATCAGCGTTGCCCGCCTGCAGGAATGAATTTGGCGTGTTAAACCTTTGTAATTCTTTTATTTCTGAGATAAACTAATAATTTATCACGTTCCGCGAACTGTGTGACTTCTGCACTTGTTCTGACAGACTTGTCCTCAATTCCAAACAGGATACAATCTATTGCATTTTTACCATGTATACATCGATTCAATAAAACAACCTTTTGATAAAAAATATTTTTCTAAAGACTCACCAAAATCAGCCCTACAAGCAAGCCCTAATAGTCAAAGTCAAAGTCAAATCATTTATTTCAATTAGACCATTAAAAAGGCACTTTTGAACGTCATAATAAAAAAATATAAAGTTGATTCTAGTTGCCCATTCCAAAAGGTAGTTTCGTATGGAGAAGAATGGGAAAGAAACTCCATACTTACTCCTTTAAAAAAAAATGTGTACAATATTTTGCATTTACAGTTTACAGTTATATAACTATACGTGAATACGATGGACCTTGCATAAAATCACTATATTGAAGTATGTACAAAGTATTACAAGATAAAGAATGACAGCTAAGTTGTATACATAGGTACATAGTGTTCACATATTATTATTTACCATTATTGTAAAAGTAGACAACCACTCCATACATTTCAACAAACTATGAACCTATGAACCAGTGTGTGAACCAAAGCAAGAATTAAATATAATGTAAATACTAAGTATAAATTAAGTAGTTTTAATTAGCAATCAGTTTGATTTTGTCTAGACTGTAGATTGTCCTATGGAATAGCTGACCATAGTTCTGGTCAGTTGGAAATGCCAATTTTAATTTGCTCTGCCATTCAGTCCATGAAAACAGAAGGCTAGGTAGGCCCTGACACCATTTCTGAGCCAATCCCGCTAATTTAGGAAGAGCATAGTGGACAGTCTGCTTTTCGGTCCAATTATAAATCTAAGCACATTCGTTAACTTTACTTATCTATTAATTCTTGATATAACATTCAAAACTGGAAAACGTTCACTACCCCCGTCTGCTTTCATGGTCTGCATAAACTCTTTAAAAACCGAAACTAAAATGTTAGTGTTAGTATCTACGTCTTTGATAGAGTTACAAGGACTTACCACTGTTGCTGGTGTAATGTCTAAACGCAATGCTCCCGCTATATCTTGACTATGTCTTCGCGGCATGTCACGATTGCACGATGCGTCGCAATCATGAGCCACTTCCCGACCCGGTGATGCATCGTACAACCACGGCGCAATACGCATCTGTGGAGCATCACGCGATCGCGACGCGTCACGCGTCCCAACACGCGACGCATCATGCGCCGCATCACGCATCCGCGAAGCATGACGCGATCACGATGCAGTACGCACCCGCGACGCATCACGCGATCGCGACGCGCCATGCGCCCCAGCACGCGCCCCATCACGCGTCGCATCACGCACCCGCGACGTATCACGTGTCCCATCACGTGACGCATCACGCGTCCCATCACGCGACGCATCACGCGACGCATCACGCATCTGCGAAGCATGGCGCGATCGCGACGTATCGCACACCCACGACGTACCACGCAATCGCGACGCACCATGCGCCTCACACGCGATACAACACGCATCCGCAAAGCATGGTGCGATCGCGACGCATCACTTACTTGTAACGCATCACGCGTCGCACCACGCATCCGTGAAACATGACTGGATCGCGACGCATCACGAGATCGCAATGCATCACGCGTTTCATGCGTAGCTTTAAGCGTTGCATGACGCGTAGCATCTCGCGTCGCACCACGGCGCCTAAAACCAAGACTGCTGCGAGGTGCATTGCGATCTCTCGACTCACTCGTCGATTCAGACACTTCACGGCTGCAGCGAGTTTTGCGACGTCTCCGCACAGCAATCTCAGAGCCACTTGGTGAAGAGTCGTATGACTCCCTTGTATGTTGTCGAGACTTTCTTTTGCGAGTCATGATCGCTAGAAATATATAAATTTACAAAAAGTTAATGTTCTTTAATTATATATTTATAATTTAATATGTACCCATGAATTTACCCAAAATAATCACACCAATATTTCAAAAATTTTAATAATCTTTAAATATTAGACAAAAGCGGAGATAGAGAAAAATATATATAAATCACCAGTTCAGCTAGAATGCTATTAATCACTCATTAACCAGCGATCAAATGTTCTTCTTTAGAGTCATTGTTAAGTAAAAAAAAAAAACATTTACATTACTTTTATGGGCGTTCAGTCCTTCATCGAGGGCGAATACTGATCGCTATCCCGATTATATCCAACTTCTGAACTATTAAAGTCCAGGGAAATTAAAACAATTTGTCAGAATATCACTCACAATATTTATTAAGTTTTCTACAAAATCACTTTACACTTGTGTACACTTCAACTGTTCAGCGTCGACTGTCTAATGATCGTGCGCACTACTTCCCACCACATGTTAGCTTTTACCGGAAACAGCCTAGGTTGACATTTATAATAAAACGTGATGGTACAACCGGAAGTAGTGCGTGCGTAGTTTTGTTTTTAATGCAAACGGTATTTAAATATTGCCATTAAATTTAAATACAGATAATAATTTAACAAAGAATGTCTATGATTGATCCAATTAAATATCTAAAATTTATTGATCGATTCCGGAAATTCGACTATCTAAGAAAGCGTTTCTAACAATAGACATCGGCATTGCTTACCATTAAATAAAAATACGATGAATTGTAGAGCAAAGCAATGGGTTCTTTCACAACAGGTAAGCTTACTCATCTACATTAATCCTTTAGAAAACCATGATAACATAGGTAACAACATATGCAACCTTGCCCCTAATATGACCCACTGACCCTTTAGTACTTAAAAATAGTAATTTCACCTAAGTATTATGAAACATTTTCATACAAGACTTAGTAAAAATATTTTTTATAAATATTTCGAGATACTAACAAAATCTGTTGACTTTTATGCTACCCATTTCATTCTTTCTCACCATTTACAGTGAAATTAATATAAAATAATAATCAATAGCATTTTCAGGTGCCTGTCTCAATGACTTGTCACTTTTTTTTGTTTTGGACTGCAGTATATAATGAAATAAGACATGCAGCAGAAAGTCTCACCTTCTACTGCTTGACTCATTTGTGTTAGCTGTGGTCGCTCACTACATAGACAATAAAATCACCTGCTGTCTCAAGATTCTCCACAAAAAAATCAAATAAGAAAAAACATTTCTAGACAAATTGCTCCATGTCAGGTACTTAAGGTTTCAAATAAATAATTTTTATATTTTAGTTTATGGTGTGAAATATTTAGATTTATAATATTATTTAATCAAACTGAAGCAAATGAGTCAACACAAAATCCATCTCAAGGGCAAGAGATATTTTTACCAAATTATGTAAGCTCAGCGCTGCTGCTTTGTTCCTAGATCTACAAGTGCTGATCACCTTACCGCTCCAGCATCACTAAGAGTAACACTTTTCTGTGAATCTAAATATTATGTACCCGTACAATGCAGAATTTGCAATTATCATCTAACAAGCAACTCATTGGACTTGTTCGGAGATTTTACAGAAAACCTAATACTAATTTTAGTTTATCCCACATCAAAGAGTTTGCTTCTTTGCTGCAGCAGAATATGTATAAACATTAAGATTTATGTATAAAAAATATGTATATGTATAAATAAAAAATAGTTAGATATGTATAAATATTTAATAAATATTTAGTATAAATATGTATTTTATTTTATATTTAGTATAAATAGGATAAACATATCAATTAAAACATTCCAGGTCTTAATATGGAGAGCACATTAGACTAAATGGATGTTATCGTATTGAGGTTTCTTATGATAGGAGAACCAGTATTTTGGAAGGTTCACTTTTTGAAAATGATTGCTCGTTATTAAGGGCCCGAGACCAAAGCAGGCATATTAGCCGAAAGACATACTTTGTCTATATTTTTACAAGGAATAATGCCACTGGAAGTGCAGCCATTTATCCGTAGGTACTGCTGTAATTGTATTGTAGGCCGCAGAACTGTAGGATGTGTCTGTTGTCTGGTATCTTGGATGGGCATGCCACCAAACCAATATAGTCCCTCCAGCACAGTTTTAAGACGGTGTGTTGGTATATGTGATGATAGTACAGAATAAAGGTAGAGTAGGTAGGTAGAGTAGGTAGGTAGGTAGGTAGGGTAGGTAGGTAGGTAGGGTAGGGTAGGTAGGTAGGGTAGGTAGGTAGGTAGGGTAGGTAGGTAGGGTAGGTAGGTAGGGTAGGTAGGTAGGGTAGGTAGGTAGGGTAGGTAGGTAGGGTAGGTAGGTAGGGTAGGTAGGTAGGGTAGGTAGGTAGGGTAGGTAGGTAGGGTAGGTAGGTAGGGTAGGTTGGTAGGGTAGGTAGGTAGGGTAGGTAGGTAGGGTAGGTAGGTAGGGTAGGTAGGTAGGGTAGGTAGGTAGGGTAGGTAGGTAGGGTAGGTAGGTAGGGTAGGTAGGTAGGGTAGGTCGGTAGGGTAGGTTGGTAGGGTAGGTAGGTAGGGTAGGTTGGTAGGGCAGGTAGGTAGGGTAGGTAGGTAGGGTAGGTAGGTAGGGTAGGTAGGTAGGGTAGGTAGGTTGGGTAGGTAGGTAGGGTAGGTAGGTAGGGTACGAGGGTAGGGTAGGTAGGTAGGTTGGGTAGGTAGGTAGGTAGGGTAGGTCGGTAGGGTAGGGGTAGATAAATAATGTTACAGGACGTCTATTAGGTCAGCTAGTACTACTATAATAATAACTCAACTGCACCTATAACCCGGTCAGATTAGTCATTCAAGGTTACATTTATTTTTATTGTATATACCGTGATGCACCTACAATAAAATTAGTAAATTCTACGTCTTGAGACTGTGCAGCCACCACTTGTAAGAAAAAACTAGAGCCCTTTTAAAACTATCATACGAAGACACAAAAACTCTTGTATTTCCAAATGGAGACTTATTTTCTAAACTGACAAGTTCTAGGAAGTGTTCATAACAATGTATACTATAATTCCATAAACTATTTATATGTGGCCACTGTGGGCCAGGATTGTTATAGGAAATGGGCATTGTCTTTTGTACACAACTTTATAAAATTAATTGTTTTGAGGTTTGTGGCGTAAAGGATTTGGAGACAAATACTTATATTATTTGTTGCTACAGAATTCCTGATAATAGTAATATGGATAGTTTTATGCAGAGACTGTTTTTTTTTTTTTTTTTTTTTCAATCTTTATTTATGCTAAGAAAAGGAACTTTTGAACACACGTTCACGCCAGTTCCATCATACCTTAATCTAAATAAAATACATCTATTAATGCTACTTATTCACTAGCAACATGCTTAAGTACCAACTTATTCACCAGCAAATTATACACCATCATGGCCTCTCTTGAGGTGGGTTTAGATAATAGACTTAGAAAAATACCTACATCTAACTTATTAATTTTAAGTGTTTCAACTATAATTTTTCTCTGAGATTCGTTCCTGATGCACTCAACCAAAAGGTGCTGCACATCTTCTTTTTTCTGGCATGTGTCGCAATTAGGAGAATCTACTTTCCTCATTAAATATGCAAAACCCTTTAGTGGCATGTGTCCAGAACGAATTCTATGAGCTACAACTAATAGTTTACGGCTAATTGTTTGGTTAGCAAACCACGGTATACGAGGAGGTTCATTTTGCAATACTTTGTACCATATGCTTTTTGATTTAGACTTATCATTGAAATATTCAGTCCAATCATCGTGGCAGCGATTCCTATAATGCATTATAACTTCAGAGAATATAGGAAGAATATACATTTCTGTTCCATTGACTGACCCTAATTTAGCCAACTTGTCTGCCTCCTCGTTGCCCTTCAGACCAATGTGTGACGGTATCCACTGTAGGATCAGATCTTTGCCATTCCTATTTAAGTCATACAGTTTCCTCAAAACAACATAGGCTAGCGGTACACCTCTGCAACCAGAAGCGCATCGAGCCAAATGCTGGAGGGCACTTTTACTATCCGTAAAAATAACCACCTTTGATGACTGCAAGTCAACGACGTATGATAATGCTTCAGAGATCGCAAGCAGCTCTGCTGTCATTATCGATACCTTCGAAACAATTTTAAAACAGTCTCCATATTTTAAGACGGGATCGTAAAATGCTGCACCTATCCCAGCGCTCTTTGAACCATCGGTAAATAATGTATACCATCCAACATAAGAAGTACCAATTTCTTGTAAAGTGTTATTCCTTAAAATATTTGCATCGTAACAGTGTTTTGGTTCATTTATACAGTTTAATGAAGTTTTTATAATGTGTTTAAGATTTATTATAGAACACCAAAAATTTGATTTGTATAAGTCTAACGGATTTGATGAATAAATATGTTCGTCTTTAATAATGTTAAAAGCAATAATTAAACTCGGCTTCTTTTTAGTCGCCCAGTACCTGTTGGCACAAAGAGCACCGAGTTCAGACAACAGCTTAACCGTCACACCATTGGTCCATGACTTAGCCTTGAGACAGTATTTTATAGCTAAATATTTTCTTCTAAGGTTTAGAGGAGGCAGACACAGTTCGCTCTCCATTACATGTATGGGAGTTGTTTTTATGAAGCTGCCTATTATTCTTAACATTTTATTTTGAATTTTGTCTAACTTAGATAAATGAATGTTTGCACTATTATCAAAAAGAAAACTACCATAATCGAATCGACTTCTAATGACGGAGATATACAAACGCCTTAAATGTATTGGATGTATGCCCCAACCAGGGCCCGCTAATACCCGCATTAAATTAACAAATTTTTGTGTTTTTTCACAGACTTCATTTGTGTGCTTGCCCCATCGAAGTGATTGGTCTAACCATAAACCTAAATATTTTATATTGTTTGCAGATTTCAAAGGAACCCCATCTACGTTTAGTTCTAGTTGCTGTCTTCTACGTCCTCTGCTAAATAGACAAAATTGAGATTTTTGTGCTGACACATCTAGACCAATCTTGGATAGAATCGAAGTTACTAAGTTTAACGCAGTCTGCATGTTATGAATGCTATTAGACAGATTATTGCAACTAATAAACATAGCAAAGTCATCCGCATATTGACATATTCGTATAAAATTGATTTTACATATTTCGAGTGTTACTATATTAAAAAGAAAAGGCGCGATCGGATCTCCCTGTGCAAGTCCTCTGTTTGTCCATCTTATAATATCACCTTCATTCTCTACATCACCCTTTATTATTAAGTGTCTTTCTGTTAAAAATTCCCAAAAATAGTTACATATTTTATTGTCAACATTTAAATTATCAAGTGATTCAACAACCTTATCAATTAAAACATTGTTGTAAGCGTTTGAAATATCAATAAAACAAGCCAAAGTAGGGACATTTTTAGTGAACCCAATTTGTATGGCAGTGATCAGTTGAGTAAGTGAGTCCAGGCAGGACTGTCCCCTTCTAAATCCTGTTGTACTAGAAGACAGAACCTTATTATGCTCAATAAACCACTCTAAACGTTTTCCTAACATTAAGTGAAATAACTTACACAGACAGGATATTAATGATATGGGTCTTAATTTAGTATCAGAAATACTTCCTGCTTTTGGAATAGGGATTATTTTTATATTACGCCATTGATAGGGAATGTAACTTGAATTGAGTATATTGTTGTAAATTTTAAGTAAATACTGTTTGCCTATCTCAGGAAGATTAAGAATCATGGTATAGGTTACGTCATCATCTCCAGGTGCTGTATCCTTTTTCTTCAGACATGCTTCTAGTTCCTGAATCGTAAATTCTATTTCTAATAAAGAATTATCTGACGTAAGAACAGGTTTAGGTGGTTGAACTGAATCGGGGGCGAGGGTGCTCAATAATTCCTCCTTTTTTCGAGAAGAAGCGTAGTGTTTGTTCTGTTTATAACCTTTTACCCATCTCATCTTTCGCCACATCTCTGAGAGTGATGTGGTTTCGTCTATAGAGCCACAAAACTCTTGCCAATTTCTCAGCTTAACACATTTTATTTCACTTTGAGCTTTTATAGTCCTGTTTTCCAGCACAGTAAGGTTATCGGGAGTTGGATTACGCCTAAAACGCGACAATGCCAATCTTCTTTCCGCTACAAGTTTTGAAAGATTGGTGCACCAATAGGGTTTAGGTATGAAATTTCGTTGTTGGTCAGTACAGATTTTTATAGATGGAATATTTGCTTCTGCGGATTTGTTAATAATAGAGATAAAATGATCATACATGTCTTGAACATTATAATATGAAGTATTTAAGTTTTTTAAAGATTGTTCTATGTATTTACTGTAACTAATCCAATTAGCTTTCCTATAATTACGTCTCTTGACATAGTGGACCGTATCCTGATAGTTTAATTTAATTTTGATCATTAAATGGTCGCTGCCCAAACTTTCACTTAATACTGACCACACAAAATTAATAGCGATGTCTGAAGAAGTAAAGGTAATATCTGGAGAGGTTTGTTGTAGATAATTGTTAACATATCTAACTCTAGTGACGTCACCATTATTAATTGGCACAAATCCATAATCTAAGGCTGCGTCCATAATTTGATTTCCCCTAGTGTCCGTTTTACAGGACCAATTAGGGTGATGCCCATTAAAATCGCCAGCAATTAAGGTTTCGTTTGAGAATTTTGAAAATAGTTCATCCCAATCAGACTGTGTAGACCTAATTGAAGAAGGACAGTAGACAGACAAAATATTTTTAAGGTTTTTACAGTTAAGAATTTTGACACACACAACTTCTATACCCGTATTTTGTAAACTAATGTTATATAACTCAGTTTTTATCGATTTATGCGTAATAATTGAAACACCCCCATATGCATCCATTCTGTCCTTTCTATAGATATTGTATCCTGGTATTCTAAAGTTACAATCTTCTTCTAACCAAGTTTCACTAAGAATAGCTATATGAATTTGCTCTTTGGATAATATGGTTTCGAATTCAATTAATTTAGGTCGAATGCTTTGTGACTTCCACTGAAGTACGTTAACTGTAAAATCTTTTAGTGTTCTATCCATTACTTAAGCTCGATATTACATTTGTTATAAAATCCACATTTTTTATCATTGACATCACGTACTTACAGATCTTTTTAAATAACATTTCACATATTACCTTAATTTTATCCTCAAAACCTGTATCAGACAAAACTATTTCCTTAAATTCCTGTAAGATTCTATAAAAGCTAGATTGCCGTTCACTTTTTCTTTTTCTTCTCTCCTGACTGTTTCCTTCTACGTGCTGATTCTTCTGTTGGTTTTCTTCTAGTTGTGAACATTCTTGTTCTAACCAACTATCATCGTTATTTACATTTGACTTCTTTCGCTACTTACGTCTTTTGTTCTTTGTTTTCTGCGAATTATTAATGTCATTGTTTAGTGTCTCACTGCTTGATTCCTCAGATATGACTTCTATGTCTTGGTGATTTTGACAAGTAGGTATATCCGCTAATACATCTCTATAACTTCTTGTTTGAGACTGAGAATTTTGCCACTCTTGTTGTATAGTTTCATCGCAAATACTTTGTTCTTTTCCTTTATATAACTCGTTGTACATTAGTGAAGCTTTTCTATAAGTATAATTAAACTCATTAAATTACGAATCTCTTTTTCTTTTTTATACGCAGGGCACATCTTATCTAAAGACATATGAGGGCCTTTACAGTTCAAACATCTATAATGTTCTGTCTCACAATTTATATGGTTATTACCACATTTAGGACATAATATTTTATTAGTTGGACAGAACTTCTTGTTATGCCCAAACTTCCAACATCCTGAGCACTGAGTTACTGGGAAATTGTAGGGTTCGACCTTAAACCTCGTACCGTATCCAAAAACATACGGTGGTAAGGTGTCACTCTTAAAACAGAGCCTGACTGTCTCACTTTCAACCCATATTCCTTGGTCACTTAATCGTTTTAGACGTTTGACAGATAAGATCGGACTGTCACTTTTAATATTCTCTTCTAATTCTTCTATATCAATTTCCAAGTCCATTTGTTTAACTATTCCATAAGCTAAGTTTGATTCAAAAGTCATTTGACATCTTAGTCCCAAATCTGTTATTTGCTTACAATTTATTAATTGATCAGCATTTTCTTTAGAACCAAATAAAATCAAAGCTTTGTAGGTACCTTTATATTTTATTCTTTCAATATTTTTCATATCATACTTTCGAAGTAATTTGGCCAGAGCTATTTGTTTTGGCAAAGTATTCTTAGAAGTAATGCAGACTTCATATCGATTTTCTAACGATATATTATCTTTTAGCGACTGATTTCTATCACTATTTTTAGAATAGCTGCGCAAGAGACGTTTTGATCTTCTATTAACCGTCACAAAACCATCATCTTCTAACTCTTCACTCTCATTTCTTAATCTTTTATTTCGGCAAATTTCAATTTCCAAACTGGTCTCCGTAGTGTTTAACCTCCCATCTTCGTTTTCAATCATCTCCGTAACATTTTCATCACTCAATCTCCTATGTAAACTCGTTAAACTTTCGCTAATTTCACTCATAATTAAAATTTTCGGGTAGTAGCAAAAATAATAACATTGCGATATACACGGAGCGGCTAAGTGACGCGAGCGCTTATCTCACCGATCCGCGCGCGAATGGGGATGCAGAGACTTGAACAGCTGTTACAACATTTCATCAATAAGCGGTGTATAATTTGTGGTGATTTTAATATTAATTTATCAAAAGATGACTCAAAACGACATTCTTCTCTATCACTCCTGACATGTTACGACTTTCGACATTTAATTTGCTCAGACACATTTCGACGCAATAATTCGAGTTCGTGTATAGATAATATATTTACTAATATTGAGGAGACAATGATTAAAAGTGTAGACACAGACCACAATGGTCTATCTGATGGGCATGCGGGCCTTTTTTGTACATTATCACTGGAATAAGTGGCTTATAGGAAAGAGCAAACTTATATGTACATTGAAAGAAGATTATATAATGAAGGGAACAAGTCTTGTTTTAGGCAAAAGTTGTTACAAGAAAACTGGTGCGCAAGTACATTTATTGACAAACTCAGTGAACTACACTCTAACACATTTAATAAAAGGAAAATAAAAATAAATACTAAAAACAGCAACAAATCTAAATGGTTAACTAGGGGAATAAGAGTCGCTAGTAAAATGAAACGTTTTCTAACTTTGTTGACAAAGATAATTGTGTCGATTCAATAATAAAATATCGCAGTCATTATTTTAGGGTATATAGAAAAGTAGTACGACATGCGAAATGACTAGTAGTAAGAACGGAAATAAATCTAGCACAGAATTCTGTTAAAGCTATTTGGAAAATTGTAAATAGTAAGAGAAATCCTAAAAAATATATAAATGACAATTTGATACTTATGAATAATAATAAAATAGTTAATTCCCCAGGAGTAGCTAATGTTCTCTTGGACAAGTTCTGTAATAATACGAGTTCTATCATGAGTGACATTAATACAGCAAAAGAGTATTTACAAAATCATGGGATAAGAGTAGAGGAGGATATGGTCTTTGAACCTGTTACACCAGTTGAAGTTTTTAAACTAGTTAAGAATATGGATAGTAAAAAGTCTTTCGGCCATGATGAAATTCCTATGACCATCATAAAAGAAAACATTGTTGTATTAGCTAGCCCTTTGGCTGATTTAATAAACGAATATGTCAATAAAGGTGTTTTTCTTGAGAAATTTAAATTAGCTAAGGTACTACCTATAACTAAAAAAGGCTCTAAAACAGATCCAGGGAATTATAGGCCATCTCTTTGTTGCCCGTATGTTCTAAAATATTTGAAAAAATTGTGAAAGTGAGGCTAGTTTTTCATTTGAATAAGCACAAAATTATAACCGACCAACAATTTGGTTATCGAAATAATGTAGGAACAATAGATGCTATTGACATGTTAATTGACGATGTAGTGGGTAAGTTGAATGCTAAACTAAAAGTAGCAGGACTCTTCCTCGACCTAAGTTCTGCGTTCGATAGAAAGAAAGAAAGAAAGAAAGAAACATTCATCATCATTCATTCATCTAAATAAGTTAGATTTCTATGGCGTTAGGGGAAATGTGTTGAACTTATTTAGATCCTATTTACATAATAGAACGCAGTATGTAGACATTAAAACAGTTCAAGAAGATGGGCGTGAAAAACTACACAAATCAGACACAGTTACAATAAATAAAGGCGTACCACAAGGATCAGTTCTGGGCCCTGTCTTCTTTATAATATTTATAAATGATCTCATAGCTTACATGAAAAGTATTTCAGATGATACTAAACTTGTAGTTTTTGCTGATGACACAAGCGCTAGCGACAATATAGAAAATCTAGAAAAGAAGATTAACTTTATCCTATGTGCTCTTGAGAAATGGTTCACTATGAATGATCTAAAACTAAATCTAAAAAAGACTCAATGTTTACTATTTCAATCAACTGTAAAGAACAACGATACTGTCAAAGTACATTTATTAGGGAATTAAGCGGATAATATAGACAATATAAAAATTTTAGGGGTACAAATAGATGCACTTTTAAATTGGAAGAAGGAATTGGAAGTGGTCACTAACACTATGAGTAGTGCTTGCTATGCTCTCAGGAGTCTTAGAGATAAATTAACTATTGCTCACCTCAGAGTGGTATATTTTGCACTCATAGAGTCTAGGCTTAGATACAGCATAAAGTTCTGGGGCAACAGCTACCAATACAATATTAATGCTGCTTTCGTTATGCAGAAAAGAGCCTTGAGAACTATGTTTCGCATTAAACAAACGGAGTCTTGTAGAGATCATTTTAATATATAATATAATAATATAATATTCTTTATTGAAACAGTTGGTACATTCTAAAACCAGTTACTCTGGACCCCACACTAGGATACCCTGTGTCGTGAGGTCCAGTCTCTTCCGTCATACTACAAGAATATTTGTATTAATTTTTTAATCAAACCATAAGGAAACATTATAACAAAAAAAAAAACAAAGTAACAAAACAAGTATGTGGGTGTGTGGTGGGAGAGTGGTAAGAGTGAGTATGTGTGATTATGTGTGATAAGTTTCATACAGAATTGAATACATTTTCAGTGTGTAGGTAATCCAAATCTAACAACCAATTAAAAACTGTTTTTTTACAGAGATATCTAGATAGCCTTATGATATTCAGGTCTTTGTTCATTTTAGAATACAGACTGGGGCCCATGAAATTAAAAGTTTTTTTACTAAAATTCAGCTTCCGCTTTGGTCTGTCCCATTTGCATCTCCTTTGTGAGCGTTCGTCAAATACCCTAGCAGAGTTTGCTGTTTTGTGGAACTTAAGAATAACTGAACAGCCAGTATAATACAACTTCCGTACTGTCAATACTTTAGCCTCATCGTAAAGTAGCTTGGTTGGATAGCGTATTCTTCTTTTGTATATTACCTTTAAGGTTGCTCTTTGTGCTCGTTCTACGATAATAAGATGGCTATTACTTGCAGATCCCCAGGTCAATATGCAATAACCAAGGATAGACTGACATAGGGCGTGGAAAATCATTTTTAGTGTGACCATGTCGGTGAGCGATCGCATCCTTTTAAAAATGTGTAAGAGTTTTCTGACTCGTGCACTTAGGGAAGTTATATGTTTATGCCAAGTCAGATGTTGATCGACAATAACACCGAGATACTTAATGCTACTTACTCGTTCGAAGGCTCTGCAATTGCAAGATTTTTCTGAAACTAGGTCGCATGTGTGTAACTTGACGGTTAGCAGTGGCGAAGCCAGGGGTTTTTTTGTTACGCTAAAGTTAAAAATTTTGGTTTTTTCTACATTAGGCGTAAGCAAATTGTACTGCAGCCAGCAAGAAACCTTTCGCATTCCGGAGTCCGCAGTCTTATAGGTTTCTTCCCAGGTCTTACCGTGGAAGATGATAGCCGTGTCATCTGCGTTCGCGAAAATCTTTGCGTTAGGTAATTTTAACGAGAAGAGACACTGCCCTGGGGCACACCGTAACTGACGTGTGTAAGAGAGCTCTGGTATTCAGATAAACAAACCCTTTGTTTGCGGTCCGTGAGATACGAGCTGAACCAGTCCAGCGCAGTTCCCCTGATGCCCGCATGTTCTAGTTTTTTTTATCAGTAATGGTCTGGACACTGTATCAAAAGCTTTAGCCAGGTCAAGAAAGACGCCGCCACACTTCTCTCCAACATCTAGTTTAGAAGTCACAAAGTCTACCAAGTCAGTGACCGCGTCCTCCGTTGACCTGTCGTTGCGAAAACCGTACTGATGGTTTGAAAGCAGGTTCTTGTCATGTAGATATTTAAACAATCTTTTGTTTACCAATTTTTCAAGAATTTTTGACACTGATGTTAAAAGAGAGATAGGTCGGTAGTTAGAAGCCACAGCAGAGTCTCCTGCTTTATGGATTGGACACACGTTTGCGATTTTCATTTGTTCTGGAACTTGGCCCGATGTAAAACTGAGATTACATATGTACGTAATTAAATCTACTAGAGATTCTAAATGTAATTTGACAACACGATTCGTTATACCGTCCCATCCCGGAGCGGAATTGTCTTTCATGTTAGAGATGATTAAACCTACCTCATTTGCATCTGTAGGGTTCATGAAAAAAGACTCACTGCGAGACTCAGTGGCATAGGGCTGGATAATCATATTAGCTAATTCGGTTTCAGACTTATTAATTTGCTTCATAGTGATTGCAGCAAGTTGTTCACCTACATTAGCGAAATAGTTATTTGCCATGTTAAGCGCGGTAAGCCGGTCGTGATGAGCATTTAATAGGTCTTGGTTGCCCTCAGTTTTGCTGTTCAAATTACAGATGGTCTTGACGGCTGCCCATGTCCTTTTACTGTCACCGTTAGCACAATCAAGTAGCTCTTTGTCAGATGCATTTTTAAGGTTTTGTCATATGTAGTTGCAGGAATTACGATACTTTTTATATCTTTGTTGTAAAATAATATCATCTTTGTTTGTTTCTTTTCTCGCTTGCTGATGTAATAAGTCTCTCCTCCGTATGCATTTGAGTAAGTTCGGAGTAATCCAGGGTTTCCTTGTTAGTTTTGAGTTTTTGATCATTATTGTTTGAGGGTTCTTTTCTATGCACTCACTTACCCTACTTGTAAATTCTTTCATAATCTCGTTGATATCCTCATTACTATAAAGTGAGCTCCAGTCAATATTTCTTATTTCTTTTTTTAGGTTAGGGTAGTCTATTTTAACCTGTTTTTTAAGTTTATCACGTGGCATCATTGGTACAAACAGTTTGTTGATGCTCATAATAACGGTATCATGGTCTGTCAGTCTACTCTCACAGACGACCACTGATGCACCGTTTTTTGTTTTAAACAATGCATGGTCAAGACATGTTCGATCATGTGTTGGGTATTGATGACCGGGGTATAGACCATGATGTCCCGTTATGTCAAGGTACTCGCTCGCACGGCTGTCGTGGGTGTCAGTAGAGATATCAAAGTTAATGTCGCCAGTTAAAATACACGTGGGCAGTTGACACGATTGCAGGACAAGATCCAGGGATTCGCAGAAGTTGTGGACATTGTAAGCAGAAGGGGAACGGTAGACAGCACAGATGGTTAATATTGAAATAACATGTATCAATAAGCAGTTTGCATCCCGAAAAGCAGGCCCCTCAATCGTTACCTTTAAGCCAGATTTAAAAAGAACTGCCAATCCGTCATTTTGATTTAAATAGCGCTTTGAGTAGTGGCATTCGTACCCATTAAGCTGTACTTTAGGGGATGAGTCATTTAGGCGACATTCAGTCAGTATAATGGTATCTGGTAGAAAGTTAAGTCTTGTAATGAAGATTGTGAAATCATCAAAGTTCTTGAGTATGCTACGAATGTTTTGATTTACAATTGTAAACTGATTTTTAACATCGCCAAGGTAGTTTAGACATTGCTCAGGACATTTCAGTTTTGTGCTAAGAAAAATGTCTGTGTTGTCGATATCTCTTAGTAAAACATTTTGGTTAGCCATTTTCGTAAAAGATAGGGATTATGGATCAGTTAAGGAGTTTAGCTAGCAACGAATGGGGATTGTGAGATTTGGATAAAAGTAATAGGTTAGAAGTTTAATATGTATTATCTTGATGAGTGTAAGGGTGTATAAAGAGAAAATGAGTATTTGGAGTAGTTAATTTCAAATTATTTGTTTGCTTTACGATACTCGTAGTTACATGAAGTTGCAAAAAACTTAAGGTAGAATTAAAATTAAGCAATAACAACAGAAACTTAATTAATATGACTTTCTTTTGCGTGCAATTTTTGAAGTGTGTTTTCATTTTTGACCAAAATATACTTGTCACCCTCTTGTTTTCTGAGAAAAATTAAGAAACTGCACATTCTCACAGTACCATGCCTCTATATCCTGGTCCTGCTTAGTCATTTTATTAAAAATATCAATAAGTTTGAGACAGAAGAACAGGGACATATCAGAATAAAAACGCGAAGAAAGGATCTACCTAATTTCATGCAACCTAAGCTTAATGTCGTTAAACATGCCTCAAGAGTGCAATCAGTAAATATGTACAATAAATTGCCTGTACAATTTAAAAGCTCTATGAATCCAAACGAATTCAAGAGCAGATTAAAGTCATTGTTATTGGAGAAATGTTAATACAGCATAGAAGAGTATATAATATTATATGTGATTATTTATTTATTTATATTTGTCGGAAATGGTTTTTAATCTCAATTATTATTGTGGGTAGTCAACTAAATTTGTTATGATTTGTTTCTCTTATTATCAATTTAAGTGATTTTATTATCAATTATTGTCTATTAATTCGAAACATGATTTATTGTGTATGCACACTGATTTGTGGTTACTTTATTTCGATAATTGTTATCGATGGTTTTATTCAAAACAATTGTTGACACGTTACTTTGAATGTCAAACGAATTACTTTATGAAATCACTATTGTTTATCCATGACAATTATTATTGTGTTATTTGATTACTTTGTAATGAAATCTTATTAGATTTAGCACATTTTAGTGTTTGTATCAAGTAAAGTAAACATATAAAAAAACTCTATTTTGGTCTAATTGCATGGTCTTCCTATAATTACATTGCTGTTTAAACATACGGCAAACTGGGTACGATTGTGCCAGAGTACGGTTTTTACGAGTGCGGGCCAATTGTCATATTAGTGAAACTGTAAAGGAATACATAGGTATTTACTTTGAACATAGAGTATTATGTATTGTCACAATGATTGCTTTTTGTGCGACGGGTACGATTGTGACATATTTTCTGGGTACGCTAGTGACATAAATAATATTACACCTTTCTTCTAGCTAACTGGCAAAATCGCGCTGCGATGCTGCGTCAGGTGCTGGATTGACCTTCGCGAATGCAGACGAAATTGCTTATTAAAATTTAGCCTATGTCCTTCCCTAGGGTTCAAGCTTTTTTCATATCAAGTTTCATCAAAATCGGTTTAGCCGTTTCATCGTGAAAGCGTAACAGACAGAGTTACTTTTACATTTATAATAATAGTATGGACCAGCTTTCGCCCGCGGCTTCACCCGCATGGTTTGTTCGTCTGTCCAAAAGCCAAATATTGGTCGCATGTCATTGTTTAACTATTGTGTCTCCTAATTGACAGTTGAGCTCATATAAAAAGTAGCCTATATCATTTCCCAGGCTTCAGACTATCCATATCAAATTTTATCACAAACGGCTGAGCATATTAGACGTGAAACACACATTCACACGGATAAACAAACAGACAGACAAAAGTTACTTTCGTTTGTATAATGTCGGGTAAGGAGTAGTATGCATACTATTATTTTTGGAGAGGGCTACTCTTAATATAGCGGTTCCACTACTCGTACGGTAGCAGCAAAAAATAAAAACTGAAAGGATTGGAATATAGTACATAGATAATTATCGATATGTTTTGAACTGGCGATAGGGAGTAAAAGAACCGATTTGATGGAAACTTGTCTTTGTATTGCAAAGGTCGGGCAAAATCCTGGCATTCAGACAATTTTATCTGCTCCAAAAGCAGCACGTTATTGCATTTTCTTATACTTCTTAGTAAACAGCGAGAGTCATCTGTTTCATTAGAGAAACGTTCTCTCAAAGGTTTAACTGGCTCGTCTATAGAAGGTATGGCTACTTTCTCGCTCGAACAACACATACCTGCAGTTTCTTCTTTCCACTTAAAAGTTGAGTCTACCCACTTTTCTGCGCTAAGTCGGACGATCTTGGGTTGTCAGTTCTGGCAATTGGGCTTTCTTGTGGTCTCGTTCTATGTTAGACCACCAGGTCGTTAGCGGGCGGCCTTTACCTCTTTTCTGTTCTGGTAGGTTCAGCGCAATTTGTACCACATGGTCTTTGCTTCATCTTTTGATATGTCCATACCAACGGAGCGGGTTTTCAGTAACTTGGTCCACGATTGGAGCAACTTTGTAGCTGCCCCGTACATATTCATTACGAATTCTGTCCAGCCGGGTCACACCTCCCGCCCATCTAAGCATCTTTATTTCGTTAGTATGTATGTTTTGATCATGCGTATTCTTTGTTATCCTGCATTCGGACCCATAGAGTAGAGCCGGACGGATTGCCGTTTTGTATACTTTTCCCTTAGTCTATATGGGAATTCGTGGGTCACACAACACATCTGTAAGCGTTCTACATTTTTGCCAAGCTACGTTTATTCTGTGTGTCTAAGTCTAAGTATTTAAACTTCTCTAAGATGGGAATTGGTGTCGTCCCTAAGTAGATGGTTTCAGGTGTAGTATTCCCGATGTAGATATTTTTTTTGTTAAATCTATACTTTTCCATCTTAATCTTGATTGCTTGTATAGCGCCAGTTTTGATGCTGTGAAGGTCCAAACTGATTTGGAGGTATTTCTGTAATATTTGTCGAAGTTTATTGATGACTCGTTCCCATAATATATCTTAAGCGTATGTGAGGTCAGTTTTATGTCCCTGTAGTTTTCACATTGTGCATCACCCTTGTTCTTATAAAAAGGTGGTAAAAGGAGTGGCTATGCGCTTCGTGTGCATGATGATCAGCTTAGGTAGTAATTCCTACTACGCCATACTATTGAATTAGGACATCCTTGTAATGATTACCTCTTGACAGTGACATGTCAAAATTTTAAACCGTATTTAAAAATTAGTTTTAATTATTAATTAAGTATTTAATAAGGTGTAATAATACATGTATAAGTAAATAAGTGCATAATAATCCAGGATTATTGTTTTTCCTGCATAGTAACAAAGTAAACCCTGTTTTGGTTATTCACCGTTACCGGTAACCTATAACGGAACAGCTGATGTCAACCTGCAGATTCAAACGGGGAGTATTGTTTATTTTTATTTTATTTTATCGTTGCCTGATATTAACACTCAAGAGTCTCATATTTTCTATCACGCTCTTTTTGAGGCCTAGCATCATTTATTCTGGTAGATTTCGTACTTTGCAATAGGTCCTTGTCACTTTGTTCTCATACAAAAGACAAAACTTAGGTTCGAAATAGAGTTAATCTTAAAGTATATTAGAATCCATAACAACAATAACGTGTATTTCTCTTTACGTGCATTGTAGTCTTGATTTAAATCTGCAACTTCAAGCTTAGGACCCTACCCACATACAGGGAAAAATAAAATCATTATAAGACAATTTTGAATTAATTTAGCTTTGCAGTTAATGTGCTTACAGCCTACCTCATTTCTTCTCCTCAAGCACTAGATTTTCCATCTGTTCTTTCATTTCTACCATTCCTATTTTGTTTATTCAATTAGTTCTCACCGTTTCTTCAATTCTAATTTCAGTACTAATCCTGAAACCATGCCTGTGATGACCCGTAAGGCGACTGCTCAGGATTTGGAGCTCAAATTGAGAACGGCCCTACAAGAACTAAAGGCCTCGAACATCCAATGTCAACAATTATTACTGGAGAGAGAGGAATCTGAAGAGGAAGTTAAGAAAATTGTTGACAAAAACACCAAATTAAAGCGGGAGCTTGTAGACCTTCATCAGCAATTCCTGGATGTTGTTGATGAACGGGATAAACTACGGGTGGTCACAAATGGTTTCAACAGCTGTAGCAACCTATACGAGGAGGCCTTGTGTAAAGTTAGGGATTTAGAGGAGGAATTAATTCATGCAAATGTACGGTATTCAAAATTACAGAAGGAAAAAGAATGTACTCAGGTTGTGGAAACTAATCATTTATATAATGAATTGTTGAAAAGTAATTGTAACACAAATTCGTTAATAACAATTGACCTTACTGAAGATTCTATAATGAAACACAATAATAGTAATTATAAAATGAGTCACAATAAAATAAAAAAATATTTCAAATTGAATAAAATTATTAATAAATGTAATAAATATAAGAAACAACAGAAACACTATTCCAGTAATATAAAACTAAGGAGGGAACGTGTGTTTCTAATAAATAAATTAGATAATTTCCAAATAAAGTTAGAAGACAGTGCTAACATTTATCGGGTTGACACTCAACGGCTTCAGTCAGAAATTCAGGTACTTGAAGAGTCACTACATGCGCTTTATACAAAGTATGTGCATTCTCAAAAGCAAATAAAAGAACATATCCTTGCCACAAATGAGTTAGTAGATATGTGTAACTCCAATGCAGACAGAGTAGACCCACTGCCTCTCAGCACCTCTCCAGATACCTTCCAAATGGAACCAAGCTGTGAGGTTGTTCAACCTGATGCTACAGAAGTCCTGTCCCAATCTGAAAGAGCTAGGGAGTGTATGCTAAAAAAAAATGTAACAACAGTTTTCTCAGTTGCAATAATGTTTCTAATAAAGATTGTTATTGTCCTATTTTGTTTTCAGATAGTTTAGGGAGAGGGTTAGGTAGATTATTAAATAACAACCTGAGTCATTCTGTATTGAATTATTGCACGCCTGGGCATTCATATAAAGAAATAATATCTTCAGTTACTAGACAGGAATATGATCCTAATACAATTATTACTATATGTGTAGGTAATAGCTCAAAGGTTAAAATTGATGATATAACTGACAGTGTCACTGAACTACTGAACATTAATTGTCAAAAAATAATATTATGCGCTTTTCCGTACTTTGAGCACCTATCAAATAGGACAAATAATAACATACATAAGCTTAATAATCATATGCATTTATTAACTAGTCACTATAGTGACAAGCTTATGTTTTTTGACACCAACAGTTTCGTTGACAAATTGAAATCGACTAGAGATACAGCGTATCTGCCCATTAGGTTTAGACGTCAGATAGCATGGCTATTAGCTTTTAATATTAACTCAGACATAATTAGTATGTCGAAGTGTTCTATAACTAGCACCATGGTTAGTAATAATACTAATGTTAAGGTGGTAAGCTCAAGTAGTTTAAACTAGTAAGTAAGACAACAGAAGGTACCAGTATCAATATAGTTCAACTTAGTAATAACAAGGTATCTTCTAGCAATCATGCAGAGAATTTAAAAAAAAGGGCTAAGCAACATTCCTTGAAATTATTTCATCAAAATATTCAAGGTTTTTCTTCCAAGCAATTAGAAATTGAATTGTTTTTAGAAAAGACAATGTTTGACATTATTTGTTTTACTGAACATTGGTTGAAACCTTATGAAATGTTAATTAATTATGAAAATTATACTGTGGGCAGTTGTTTTAATCGGAAATCTATGCTGCGTGGTGGTTCACTAATTATAATAAAAAATAATATTAAATTTAAGTCTCGCAGAGACATTGTTGCACTATCAGTTGAACATATTATTGAACTGTCCTGTGTTGAGCTAGATAAGCATGTCATAGTGTGCGTTTACAGACCCCCGAATCATCATAACTACTCTTTATTTGAGTCTATAATGGAGGATGTTTTGACTAAGCTTGTAACGGGTAATAAATCAATAATAATTTGCGGAGACTTTAATATTAATATTTTAGAAAATAATTCAAGTAGCAGTAGATTTATAAGTCTCTTTAAATCCTTCAATTTGTCAAATGTGTTTTTAGAACCAACACGAATAACTACGACCACTGCTACTTGTATCGATAATGTTTTTTGTAGCTGCGACTATTTAGATAAAGCTATTGTAAATTATCTTCCTTCTGATCACAGCGGTCAAACCGTTGCTTTTGAGTCCAACACACCCTTGCAAAAAATACAGATTCAGTCAAGACCAATAACATCTGGTAATTTAGATAAATTTAAAAAGACTTTAATAAGTAAGTTACCCGTTCAGGACCTTAGTATGAATAATGGTAATATTTTATATAAAGAATTCTTCTCAGTTGTGCAAACTGAGTTTCAGAATATTTTTAAGAAAAAAACTAAAACAATTTGCCCTAAGTTTTTATTCAGTGACTGGGCAACTAAAGGCATCAGGAAAAGTAGGGAAAGACTTTTTGAGCTGTATGGCCTTAAGCCTTATATTAACACTGACACTTTTAATAAGTATGTTACTATTTATTCTAAAACTTTTAAAAAAGCTTGTAAGGCAGCTAAAGCGTTATACATTAGCAACAAAGTAAAATCGGCTGATGATAGAATTAAAACTGTTTGGAAAATTATTAATAATGAAACAAATAGGAACAAAAGACATAATACTGACTACACTCTGGAGACTTCCAGTGGTCTCATAAGTACTAATATAGAAGTTGCGCAGGAATTTGCAACATTCTTTACCAATGTTCCTATTAAAACTACTGAAACTTTAGATTCCTCGCCGTCACTTGCTTTTAATTTATTAAGTTCGAATGTTCCAGCCTGCCCCACGGAATTTAAATTTAAACATATAAACCCTGCAATCGTTATAAAGACTTTTAAACAACTCAAGATCAAGGCTACTGAAGATTTATGGGGGATGTCTACTAATGTTTGTAAATCGATTATTGAGACAGTGGCACCCTATTTAGCTTTCATTTTTAATATGTGTGTAGACCAAGGGGTTTTCCCGGATTTAATGAAGTACAGCAAGATTATACCACTTTTTAAATCCGGCGATTGCAAGGACACGAATAATTATAGACCCGTTTCAGTTTTGCCGGTTTTTAGCAAAGTGTTTGAAAAAGTAATGCTTAACCAAATGCTCAGTCATTTTAATTGTAACAACATCTTACATGACCAACAGTATGGTTTCACCAGAGGGCGTTGTACTACTGACGCCGGTGTCACCTTAATTATGCATATCTTTAAAGCATGGGAGGATTCGCAAGATGCTATTGGCATTTTTTGCGACCTCTCCAAAGCATTTGATTGTGTAAATCACGAAACACTGCTCTTAAAGCTTGAGCATTACGGACTGGGTAAACAAGCGCTTAGCTTAGTAAAATCATATTTAAGTGATAGACTGCAGCAAGTTCAAATAAATGGTGTTAATTCATCAGGCTTAAAAGTAAAAATGGGGGTACCGCAGGGCTCCATATTGGGTCCGTTCCTCTTTTTAGTTTATATAAACGATTTACCTCATTTACTGAAAAATCAAATGGTGTTATTTGCTGATGATACTTCATTGATTTTTAGAGTAAATAGACGGGCACAGCACCTTGACGACGTAAATGACGCCATGCTTAAGATTCATAATTGGTTTACTGTAAATAATTTAGTATTCAATGAGAAGAAAACTAAATGCATAAGATTCGCTTTGCCGAATGTTAAGAGTAATGAATGTAACGTTGTATTGAATAAGGACATACTTGAATTCGTCGAAAGGACTGTTTTCCTAGGGATTACGCTTGATTCCAAGCTACAGTGGGGTCCTCACTTAACATCTCTTGCAGGGCGGTTAAGTTCAGCCGCTTACGCTGTCAGAAAGATCCGGCATTTGACATACGTGGATACCGCTAGGCTAGTATATTTTAGCTATTTTCATAGTATCATGTCTTACGGTATTTTGCTATGGGGACGGGCTGCAGATATGGATTCTATTTTTATACTGCAAAAGCGGGCTGTCAGAGCAATCTATAATCTCCGCAAACGCGAATCTCTAAGAGAATTGTTTAAACAGATTAACATCATGACGGTACCTTGTCAATATATATATGAAAACATTATGCATGTTCGAAAAAATCTTCATCTTTTTAATAAAATAGGTGACAGACATAATGTTTATACTAGAAATAGGAACAAATTAGATCAGCCAAGCTTCAGATTGTCAAAAGTACATACTTCTTTTATGGGGTACTGTGTAAAATGCTATAATAAAATACCACTTGATATTCTACAATTGAATGAAAAACAATTTAAAACATGTATTAAACGCACACTATGTAGACAAGCATATTATAAGTTAGAAGATTACATCAATGATAAAGATGCTTGGCTGAATGCTGGTCCTGCTCCACAGCCAGTTTAGGGAATTTCCAAATTGGAAGAAAAGGATGTTTCCTACCCCTTTTTCTATTGACATGAGTAACGAGTATCGTTATTATTATATATAGATATTTTTAAATTATTAACTTATCACATTTCATATGATAAACTATATACATTGGAAACCTTAGTTTTGTATAATTTAGCAGCATTATTTCAATTTTGTAAATGTGAATACCATGGAGCCATGTATATTAATACCTTTATGTTTGACAAAAATTAACATGGCGGTTGGGAGTATTGTCATGCTCGCTCAAATGTCTCGCTGATGGTGGCGCGTGTGTTGGATCATTAGGCTCCCTTCAAAATGGTTGAGCTAAATGGTGCTGATTCACGCGTCATGTTCGTGAACGGGCGCTGTCAGTGGAGATTGGTCAGCTCTTATCTGCCATGGATTAGATGCCACTTTATCTTGCTTCTTTTTTGTGTTTTGTATTGTTAGATTACCTTCATCGTTTTCACATATAGAAGCAACAAGAATGTAACCAAACTTTGTAAAAACTTGATTTAAAAGAGTGTCCGTGGAGTTTCTTGCTCGTTCTTCTCCATAGAGACCTACCTACGTTTTGGAACGAGCAACTAGCTTCAACTCTCTGACTAACTGACCGACTCCTTGACAATTCAAAAGTGCCTGTAAATGGTTTAATTGAAATAAATGCTTTGACTTTGACTTTGACTTTGATAGTTATGATGAGTTAATAAATAAATAAATAAATGTTTCATCAAAATCGGTTCAGCAGTTCCGCCGCGACATTATAGCGCCAATTCAACGAACAAAAATTTGATGGCTCAACAAAAGGTATTCTTTTTGACTTTTTACATAATCGCTTTTATGTTTTGCGTTGGGGGTTTTTTTAAAATTTTTCATTTTTCATTTTAGACTTAGCGTGTTTAACCTCTCTAATATCCATCTCGCGTATGGATCCATACGTGGGTTCGCAGGGTATGGAATCCTCATTTGAAACAAAAATGAACCTATTTACTTAATACTTACAAATTCAATCTCGGTATACCGAAATAAATAAAAATACAATTCTTTATTAGCGCATTCCAACGTAAACAACCAATTAAAGTAAGTGTTCAAGTCAATCTTATCGTGATATTTTTTAAACTATTTGTCGAAATTACTTAGTATAAAAGACAAAGTTCATCTACATTGAATACTAAAAGTGAAAAATGAAAAATTTTGATAAGAATTAGCTAAATACTCTAAAATGTGTATTAAAAAAAAAGTATTTAATTTAAATGTTGTTAGCGGAATCTCCCTCCGTGGTAACCGAAGCTGAGGCAGGGGGAACGTCCCCGCGCACCGAGCAGATATAAGGCGATGCAGCGCGTGCGCCGGCCTCGAGGTCCCTCTTCGCTCGACGCTCGCCGCGCACGGACGTGTCGCCGCTTCGCTCCATGCTCTGCCGATACGCTCGTCACCTGCTCTCGCTGCGCCCGCCGCAACGATTCCTGTAGTCAGCCGACTGCAACCAACTGTTCAAAAGTTGCCTTTTTCAAGGCGACGGCTGAAATTCATATTCCTTTAAACAGAGTCAGTCGTGTAGCTTCACTAGGCCCCTTCAGGGCAAAACCACAGTTTCGTGGTACTCGGTGGATACCTTACGGTGAAACGAGTGGGTGTTGCCCCAATCACACCCGCCAAACCCCTTCAGGGCGAGGCAGTCAATTGGAGTCGGGAGCTAGTGTTTCGGCCTTCGGGGTCTCCTAGTCGAACCTAGTCTCTGGTTTCCTTTCACAGCCACACACCTAGTGTCGGTTGGGCGTGTCTACACCCTTCGCACTAGACTGGCTAGGGCCCCGTTCGCACAATAAGACTGGCGACGGGTTTACAAGCTTAGGGCTCACCAATAGGTACTCACCTCCCTGTCTACACCCGACAGGGAGGGTTACACATCCCCGGGCCACTCCACCCGTTAGGTTTAATTTAGGCTTCCCTGAGAGTTAAATCTCCCAAAATTCCCTCCCCAACTTAGCTTTCCCTCCGACCATGTCGGACGCTGAAATATTAGCGTACGTCAAGGCCCGCTTATGGCCAAGCGCCAAGTTCCATGCCGATCTAGACATATGGCTAGAGAACTCGTCCGCGTCCCGTAAAGCAGCCGAAGCTAGCGTCGCTGACTTCAGTGACATATTTGATAGCCCCTTTTCCCCCGATAACGCCAACGAAGGCACACCTGTGGCGGCATCCTCTATGCCACCGCAAATCCCGTCCCTATTGTCAATTAAGACAACAAGCCCGTACGCGGAAACACCTATTGTTTCCGAGCCCATTGTTCCCGCGACAATTGTTCCCGCGGCTATTGTTCCCACGCAGCTGCGCTCTGCGTCGCCATGTTTTTCAGAAACAATGGATACTTCTGTCCCCGTCTCTGAGCCATCTCACTCCGACTCTGAGGAAGCCCACTCTGCCTCCGCGTCCTCGGACGACGACTACCAAGTTGTCGGTCCGGGAGGCAAGAGAAAGAAGGGTAAGAGTCCCTCTCAGGCCACCAAGGCCAAGAAAGCCGTAGCCGCGCCACCCCCCTCCCCCACCCCCTCGGTTTCGGCCCCCACCGTCTCAGCTACCTCTCGTCCAGAGGGCAGCCGTCCCACTAGTCCCTTGTCCACTGCTGCCCCCAATCCTTCAGTTTCAAAAAAGAAACTACCCGCCCCGCCTCCCTTGTTCATCCAGGACAAGGCGAAGTGGACCGACGTGTCCAAATTGTGTAACGATCGTAAGATCAAATACACAAACGCGCGCTCGACCCAACAGGGTATCAAAGTTCAAGTTCCCACGGTGAACGACCACAGGGAACTTACATCCTTATTAAAAGTGAGGAACATTTCGTTCCACACTTATTCCCTGCCCGATGATAAACCCACCCGTGTGGTAATCCGACGCGTCCCCAAAGAAATCTCAACAGAAGAGATTCTCGCCGACCTTCAGTCGCAAAATGTCCCAGTATCCGCTGTGCATCGTCTGCACAAAGCTAGGGGTGCGATTGCATACGACTCGGTTCTTGTCGTGTGCGATCACACCGACGGCCACCATCCGATCTTTAAAGTAAAGTCGGTATGTCACTTGTCGGGCATCTCGATCGAGAGGTCTTATAAATCCGATACGGTTGGACAGTGTCACCGCTGCCAACTTTACGGTCACGCCCAACGCAATTGCTACGCGACCCCTAGATGCGTCAAGTGCCTGGGTGAGCACGCAACTGCTGACTGCCCCCGTCCGAAAGACCGCAATCTGTGCACAGAACCTCCCAGCTGTGTGCTATGCGGCCAATCAGGTCACCCCGCCAATTACCGCGGCTGCCCCAAAGCTCCAAAATCCTCTTCTCCCAAGTTGACCAAGCGTGCGAACGCTCGTCAACAAAGGGAAAGCCCCTCTGTTAAGATTCCCTCAGAGATGCCCGAGCGTCTCAGCCCTCAGAGGCCCTCCCCATGGAACTCGCTGAATCATCAGAGAGCGTTCCCTGCATTGAGGCCCTCCCAATCTCTGCCCATGCCAGCGCTGATGGATTCGCCAGTCCCCGCGCCGAACCTAGCCTCCGCGACCACGCCCCCCTTACCTAAGGTCGCCCCCGCCGCTCCTAAAGCCGCCGCCGCCGCTCCTAAGGCCTCCCTCGCCCCATCTAAAGCCGCCCCCGCCGTTTCAACCGCGCCCTCAGCCTCCCGCGTACCTGCATCTCTCCCTACCGAGAGGATAGGCGAAGTCATCAACCTCGCCTACCAAATTTACCGCAACCCCGCTGCTGAAGCTATGGCTAGGGATATACTCGCGTGCAAAGCAAATATTAGCGACATCCTTAAGGTGTTCAAAGCGTATCCGGAGATTACGCAAGCCCTAGATAAACTTTACCCTTACTAATCCAATGGATAAGGAAAGGCCGTGTACTAATAAACCCCGATCCCTTAAGTTAGGATTCTTTAACGCCAATGGCATTACTAACCAACGTGATGAGATCGCCAATTTCCTCCGCGACCATCAACTTGATATCCTCCTCATACAGGAGACCTTTCTTAAGCCCCATCATCGTGACCCGAATATTGCCAACTACCGTATAGTTCGCAATGATAGGTCTCGTTGTCACAAGGGCGGTACCCTAATATACTATAGAAAGGCTCTGTACTGCATTCCTATGGACCCTCCTCCCCTCGCTCGCCTCGAGGTCTCTGTCTGTCGGCTCGGCATGACCGGTCATCAGCCGTTAACTATTATATCAGCATACGTCCCTCCATCACCATCGGAGGATGATCCTATCCTCCTCAAGGATAACCTTTCTGCTCTTCTTGGCCTGGGTGACTCCGTCTTACTGGCGGGCGATCTCAATGCCAAACATCCCTCCTGGAACAGTAACAGGACCTCTTCCAGAGGTAGGATCGTGTTTAACCTCTGTTCTCAACTGAACTTCGACGTCATCGCCCCGATGACTCCCACTCATTTCCCCCACGATCCCAACCATCTTCCCGACATCCTCGATATAGCGCTGCTCAAGAATGTGAACCTCCGTTTGCAATCTATAGAGACGCTACACGAGCTTAATTCCGACCATCGTCCAGTGATATTAAAACTAGCTCCCCGTTCAGGTCCCTCTGACCCTAGCCAGCCCCCTCCGACCCAAATTATTACCGACTGGAGGAAAGTAAGCGAAAGCCTACAATCCACCACGTCGCCTCACTTGGACGCTATCCCCGACCACTTGGTGACAGTCGCAGACACGACGGGCGCGATCGACTCGTTCACAAATCATGTACAATCCGTCTTGAACGATTGTTCAAGGGAGGTTCCGGCGATGAGCGATCATCACTGGAAACTGCCTGACGATGTGCGTGATCTGTTGACCGAGAAGAACGCGGCCGTCCGTGCGTACAGTGCCTTCCCCTGCGATGCGAACAAGGCTCACATGCGCTCTTTACAGCGTGCTGTAAAGAAACGCATCGAGGAGCTGCGCTCCAGCCGCTGGGACAAGACACTTAGCGAACTCGAGCCCACCCACCTAGCCTTCTGGGAACTCCAGAGGAAGCTCCGTTCTTCTAACGAGGCCTCCATGCCCCCTCTCATTCGTTCCGACAGTAGCGTCGCCTTCGACAACGATGAAAAGGCTGAATGTCTAGCCGACAGCCTAGAGTCTCAATGCACCCCCAGCTCTCAACCAGTAGACGAAGCTCACCTTTCTGAGGTCGACGCCGAAGTCGAACGTAGAGCCTCTCTCCCACCCGTTGAAGACCCTGATTATCCTCTGCCTCCTGTCACTCCCGACGAAGTGCACGATATTATCAAGAGGCTTAAACCCCGGAAAGCCCCCGGCTCTGACGGTATCACCAATAAGGTGTTCAAACTCCTCCCCGCCCATCTCATAATGCTAATGACCGCCATCTTCAATGGCGCTCTAAGCAACAACATTTTTCCTCAGGCATGGAAAGAGGCCACCGTTATCGGCATTCCGAAACCAGGCAAACCCAAGTCTGATCCCACCAGTTACCGTCCCATTAGTCTACTCAATGTTCTAGGCAAAATCTACGAGAGGCTTATTTATAAGCGGCTCAAAGACTTTGCCGAAGCAAAGAGTCTCATTCCCGACGAGCAGTTTGGCTTTCGAACCGAACACAGCTGCGTCCAACAAGTCCACCGCATCGTCGAGCACATAAGCGCTGGTTTTCAGCGTGGCTTGATGACGGGTGCGCTCTTCTTTGACATAGCGAAAGCATTCGACAAAGTCTGGCACAACGGCTTACTATACAAGCTTTACCAACTCGGAGTGCCAGATCGTCTCATGCTCATCTTGCGTGACTTTTTGTCGAATCGCACCTTTCGCTATCGCATCGAGGGTGCGCTCTCTTCACCCCACCCGATACGCGCTGGCGTCCCTCAGGGCTCCGTAGTATCCCCCCTCATTTTCACGCTGTTCACCAGCGACATCCCCAAAGATAAAAAGGCCCAGTTGGCTCTATTCGCTGACGACACGGCCATCTATTACTGACGACACGGTTGGCGCAGTGGCTGAGCGATCGACTGCTGCGCAGCGTGTTGCGGGTTCGATTCCCGCCCAGGGTAAATATTTGTGTGATGAGCACTTGTGTTTGCCTTGTGTCTGGGTGTTGTTTATCTATATATGTATGTATTTAAAATATATTTGTGTATGTATATCAGCTGTCTGACACCCATAGTACAGGGTCTCCCTAGTTTGGGGTCAGGTGGCCGTGTGTGAAATGTCCCCACATATTATTATTATTATTATTATTATTACTCGGGTCGCAACCCAGACTGCATAGCTCGTACCCTCCAATCCGCGGCAAAAGCCTTAGGCGCTTATTTCCGGAAATGGAGAATCGAGGTAAACCCCATCAAGAGTCAGGCAGTACTCTTTTCCAAACCGCGTTCGTCCCCCTCTCTGCCCAGTCCGATAACCATGTTCGGTAAGCCTATCCCTTGGGAGAAGCAAGCCAAATACCTAGGTGTGATTCTGGACCACCATCTTACTTTCGGAGAGCACATAAAGACGGTGCGTTCGCGCGCCGCTTTCGCTCTCGGTAGGCTATACTTCATGTTGAATGCACGCAGCAAATTGTCACTCAAGTGCAAATTGCGCATTTACACGGCGTGCATTCGTCCCATCATGACGTACGCCTGTGCTGTATTCGCACACGCGAAACCATACCGTCTCCATAGGATGCAGACCCTCCAAAACCGTTTCTTGCGAAGAATCACAGGAGCCCCTTTTTACCTTCGCAACGAGAACCTCCATCTCGATCTAAAAATACCTACCATCCAGCAGTTCATGAAACGCTCCGCCAAGCGCTTCTTCGACACTGCTGAGAAGCACTCTAACCCGTTAATCGTATCGGCCGCCCGGTACACTCCCTCCCGTATTAGTAAGACTCGACGACCGAGACATACTCTGACCGACCCTGACGATGCTATTACTCTCCTCCAGGAGAGCAATAAGGCCACCAGTACAGTTAAGAAACACAGACACAGACCGCCGTCATTCCGTCCTCGCCGCCGAGGCCCGCCGCGACGACCCCGTACGTCCCCTCCCCGACCCTTGCTCGTGCCAGCCCGCGCCGCTGAGCCTGTAGCTTTAAATTCGTCCTTAAATAATGGAAATCCGATCCATCCTGTCCCTTTGCTGTCCTCTCCCAGCGACGCCCTAAGCCGAGGCTCGTACCCCACAGGGGGTGCCCTTAGCGTGTAGTCGCTTAGTTTGTAAGCTTTTATGCCCTGGCTGGAGGACCTAAAAATAATAATTTTTAAGGCACCACAGGAAAGTCCGGTTAAGCAGCCGACAACCTCCTAGGTTGACCTGCGAGATGCCAATCCGAAAAAAAAAAAAAATAATAATGCGCCGGCCTCTTTTTACGGCGTGCTCTCTACCGACAACATCTCCAATATCGTACATCACTTATTTTTATTTATTTTAAGGAGTTCTGTGTAATTTGTGTTTTTCGATTATTTTTATTCTAACTTCTGATTAAAATATTTGGCACTAATATTATTTTTTTATTTTAAAATTGGTGTCGAATATAAAATCAGAAGTGGGATACTAGTCCATGTTAATCTACCCACAGTTAGTTGATTTTGTTAAGTCTATTACATCCGTCTGCCGCGAGTAATTAGACAAATTGTAGAAATGCCATCCAAAAGAAATAGCCGGGGAGAGCGCACGCCACCTCCCCCAAATCTAGATCATTCAACGATCTTCTTCTTTTCGAATCGATGGTTTTCCTTTATGCTAGACTACTTGGGCCCAGTAGGTAGACACATTTATCGCAGCATCAGTGGCGTTTTTAATGTCCTCTAAGGTGCAGGTGTAGGGGCACTTTGGGCACTGTAATAAGTGGGCCATTGTCTGTTCAGGATCACCGCACTCACACTGGGTGTCGGTGGGATCTATTAATATTCAACGATGGAAGTGATCCTGAGCCGGCTTACCACCCTGGAACAGCGCGCCAGCTCTCAAGCACCATCAACCGCAAGTACGAGCTGTCCACCGCCTGACAGCGAAACTGAGGCCATCGCGAGTGTCGCTGTGGTGCCTACCGACAGAGCCTCTCCTGCCCTGCTGAGCGAGTCGCGCGGCACGCCGTCCACGGAAGATGTCACGGAGCGCCTTATTGAGGCACTGAAATCTATAAACCCGGTGAGACCAAGCCATTATTACGTGTCTGATTTCGACTGTAGTGTTCATGATGTAGGCGCATGGTGTGACGAAGTCGATCGTGCGCGCATCGCTAATAGATGGGATGATAAAGAATGTTTATCCCGCGTAGGACTCTATCTGAGGGGCGAAGCACGCATATGGTTACGTGAATGGGCTGCCACCGATCGTACTTGGTCAAATTTTAAATCAGAATTAAAATCATTGTGTCCACGACGTGTTGATGTCGCGAATATCCTTTTTGACGTCATGTGTACCGAATCCGATAAATATTCCACATACGCAGAATATGCACGTAGATCCCTATTACGTTTACGTATCGTTAGAGGTTTAAGCGACGAGTTGGTTAGTGCTATAATTGTGCGTGGTATCAAAGATCCTCATATTAGAGCAGCAGCTTGCAATGCGAAGTTAACACCAGATAACATAGTGGAGTTTTTATCTATCTACGTTAAGCCAAATAGTCATCGTACAAGCATTCAACATAATACACACAATACACGTAATAACTCCCGACTACCCTCAACTTCACATCGTAAACGGCCCACAGACGCGAAAGATAACGGTAATAATTCTTCGATTCGTTGTTTTACATGTGACCAACAGGGACATAAAAGTAATAATTGCCTAAAGAAATCTAAAACTAATTCGGACGATAAAATTAGATGTACGTTTTGCAAAAAGAGCGGTCATAGTGAAGAAATGTTTTGTCAAGGAACGTTCCGAAACACGCAATAAAGTTTCGACGTAATAATAATAATAATAATATGTGGGGACATTTTCACACACGGCCATCTGACCCCAAACTAGGGAGACCCTGTACTATGGGTGTCAGACAACTGAGATACATACACACATACATTATAGCGTAACGTAGCGTAGCGTAATTATAGCTGTGTACCTATTATTCTGTACAGACGTTTTAATAGATAGTGGTTCGTGTGTCACTTATTTCTAAAGATCTCTTGAATCATTTTCCATGTAAACTTAATACGAGTTATCAAATATTGCGTGGTGGAACTAATATTCAATGGAATAATTATGTAGCACACAGAGTTTAAGTGTTAACGTTTTAAGTAGATTTTTATGTTGCACCCCGCAAATGATTAAGTACCCTCGTTATTATAGGTGCCTATCGATGTATTGAATCGCGACGGGATTATCTATATTCGCACGAGCGATAGCCAGCTTATAATTCGAGCTATGCGAAAATGTACATTCCTAGCTACCAATGTGGAATATCTCGGAATAGCAATAAGAAATGGTCAGGTACGGCCGAGTGCTAGTAAGTCAAGACTTCTGCTTTATAAAAAAAATGAAATGATTGTCAGTTAGTGATTCTAGATACGTTAAAAAGAATTATCTCTTGCATTACATGTACGATGCGGTCGGTAGTCAGTCACGGTTATTATGTTATGTCCCTAAAGTGTACCGATTGAGTCCTTTACGTGCTTTTCATGATGAACACGAACACAATAGGAATCTATAAGACACTGGACTTAATATTAAAACATTTTTGGTTTCCGGGAATGCGTAAATTTGTGAGAAAATACAAAGCACATTGTGTTATTTGTATTACATATAAAAAGGTAACTACCACGAGCTCTCTTGCAACCGATTACGTCGTGGCAAAAACCTGTAGTACCTTTTGATACTGTGCATGTAATGTGTTAGGGCTGTTACCCGATTCAATGGATTATAAGTTAGTTCTTATTATGGTTGATGCGTTTACGAAGTTCACCCTACTATACCCATTATACAGACAAGACTGTAATGAATTAAGATGAGTTCGGAACGCCACGTCTTTTAGTTTGCGATCGAGGTCGTATGTAGTTTGAGAGTACTGATTTCACTTCCTGGGTTGCCAATTTTGGAATAGACCTACCCTTTATAATACCTCAAATGCACCAATCAAACGGACAAGTCGAGAGGTATTGTCGCACGGTACTAAATATGATTCGAGTCGAAGTAAATCATAAGTCCGAATCATGGTCAAATGTTATGTGGAAGCTTCAACTAATACTTCATCATCATCATCATTTCAGCCGAAAGACGTCCACTGCTGGACATAGGCCTCCCCCAAGCGGCGCCACATTGACCGATCCCGTGCGACTCGCATCCAGCGGATCCCCGCAACCTTTACCAGCGGGCTTATTCGCTATCTCTAATGACAGTTGAGAATGATGATCACCGAGTAAAGTTTCCAATTTTCAACTGTCAAAACTGACATTTCGTATTCCCTAACTTCGGTGAGGAACCGTAAAATTCCAAGATGGCGTGTGGTTCAGTGATTATCACTTTGATAGGTCGATAGTCACTGAATGCCTATCGATAACAGTATTTGTGGTATTCAGTAAGCTCGGTGTATATCCTTTTGACGTTTAACTGTGGATCACTCAAGTTGAGTTGAAATCACTGTACGATAGCAGTTATTTATCAGTGATTATCACTCTAACTTTATCCACTAAATTATAATTGTGTTTGTGTTAAATAACATAACTTGGAGCTACCTCGCTAATTTAGTAAGTATATTTTTAATACGATTGTTGAATAAAAAGTGAAGTGAAATAAATTGCCCTTGTTTATAGAAAAAGGGTAGGGAATTAATCTTATTGGAATTTGTTATGATGTCATTGGGAATCCGTATCAAATAAATTTATAAGTAATATCATTAAACAAGCGATAAAACAAGAATAAGTCATTACTATATATTTATATCACATTAGTCTAAATATATTAATTTGCTAATTTTAGGTATGGCACGCGCATATCTATTGGGACTTGCTGAAGAGCAAAGGCAAATGAATGTCTTGCGCAGAGAACGTCGGGCAAGGCGTGCTTTGACCGACTACATGAATTTGCCGGACAAAGAATTTGAGGCACACTTTCGCTTGTCCAAAGATACGTTTAACTGCTTAGCTGAGGAGCTTCGTCCGTATACGACACAACGACGGCGAAATAGTGGAGTGCCCCATAATCTCAAAGTACGTTATAAGTATAAGAGGATGACAATAAGTGCATTCTTGCCACTCAAGGCCCTGTAAAAACGAAATACTGTACCCAATTTGACAAACATTTTCAAAAATGCAATGTCAACAAAAAATATTTTATTTCATATAATTATATGATCATGATCAAACTGATTGGTTGATTTTGTTTTAGGTGTTAGCTGCTGTGTCATTTTATGCCCAGGGATCCTATCAGAAAAGCGTTGGATCATCTTATTTATTTAACATGTCCCAACCTACATTCAGTAGGTGCTTGCACGAGGTCACCAAAGCCCTAAATAATCCAGAAATCTTGAGGACTCACATAAAATTTCCTTCCACACGTGAAGAAAGGGAAAATATAATGGAAAGGTACAACATTTGTTTTTTACTGATAAATTTACTTTTATAGTACCTAAACATGGCAAATTTAATGTCATAGGTATTTGGGTAATGCAGAAACAAATGAATAGTAAATACATTTAATTGTTTTGTTTCAATGCTTGAAAACCAAAACTAAGATAACATTAATGATACTTGGGCCAATTTTACCTCTGTCTGATGGATAGCTTACTTGATGGTTACTTGATTACTTAAATATACATACATCTTTCTCCAAAGTTCTACTCACAAATGAATATGCAATCACACTAAAAGTAAGCTCTATCGAACAAAAAAAAATATTTTATTTGGTTAAGAAATACCGATAAACATATACATAAAATGTAATTAGGAACCTTTTGGCATAAAAATCCCAATTAATCAAATCGCGAACCTTACGCGTATGAAGTCGCGGGTAACAGCTAGTTCAAGTATAAGTATTGATTGAATCTCAGTCTTATATTTGTGACTCGCTGTTTTTTTATGTAATATCAATGATAAATATTTTAATAATTTTACTTTTCAGATTTATGGAAAAATTTGGATTTCCTGGAACAATTGGGTGCATAGATGGTACTCATGTTGCATTGATACGGCCAGTGGAGCATGAAGAAACTTTCTTCAATAGGAAAAGTTATCATTCATTAAATGTCTTAATAGTAAGTATTCCTTACAATTAATTGCATAGATCTTTGATTAACATACACCAATATAACTATCATTCTTGTATCTTATTACTACATAATTAGCAATAAACATCCTTATGAGATGCAAGAAGATAGATACGAAACACCATAATATGCACTTACAAAGTACACTAGTTCAATTCAATATCATACTCCCTAGAATAAGCTAATCAATATAGTATGCAGGCTCTATGAGTAGTATGCTGTATGTGTGTTATATGACAATATGTTACTCTGATAAACTATTTTTTTTCAGATTTGTGATACAGATTTAAACATTTTACATGTTGATGCATCATTTGGTGGGGCAGCACATGATTCATTTGTATGGAATCAATCTCCTATAAAAGAATACATGGAAGAACTGCACAATAATGGTGAACACTGCTGGTTACTAGGTGAATTTGACCAAGATTTAGTTATAATCCAATGCAATAAAATATTGATTGTACTCTGCTCCCTTTTGAAAGCTTCAAAGGAATTGGTGGACATAAAAAAGTTGGTATTAAATCACATAACTTTGCTTATTTACAGGTGATTCTGGATATGCTCAGCGCCCATACATGATGACACCTATTCTTGGAGCCGCTGCTGGGACACCTGAAGAGTATTACACCAATCTGCACTGTCAAGTTCGAAATACAGTTGAGAGGTGTATTGGGGTTCTAAAAGCACGTTGGCGATGTTTGTTAGCACACAGGGTGCTTCATTATAATCCAGTGATGAGTGGGAAAATAGTGAACGCATGTGTAGTATTGCATAACATAGCCAATGCTTCAAGAACCCCACAGCCCGAACTGCCACTTGCTGAGAGGGATAATGACCGGCAACGCCAACCTGTTGTTGCACTTCCAGCCAATGTTGATAGGGCAAGAGACAATTTAGTGAATAGATTGTGGGTAGGACAATAGTTCTTAATATTATATAATTATTTTGTTTTGTAATAAAGTTTTTTTAAGTTATTGACATGTATGGTAACAATAATATAACTTGTAAATATTGTAAACTTCTGATAAAGCTGACGAGTTTCTTGCGCCCATTCTTCTCGTTAGTTAAAAAGTCCCTGAATGGGTGGTAGGGAATAAAATTGGACTACATGAATAAAGATAAATTTTTCTTTGAAAGCTCTTTTTTTTTCCAATCTAGGAGGGAAATTATTACACATTAGGGGATTGCATCGTTAAAAAAGATCATGGTGTTTTCGCCGAGAAGGATACTCCGCAGCGCAACCACTTTTAATAAAAGTTTACGTCGAAACTAGAGATATAGACTTTTTTTTTATTAGGACTAGAATTTTATAGACATTTCATAGAATTGTTCATGTAACTTACACTTGTTACAACAAAGGTGGTTCCGCTAGGGAGCATGACGTAATAAAACACAAAATTGATACTAAATACCTATTTATTTCTACTTTCACTAATTATTTCTTTTAAACAGTCTTCGATATTAGCCAGTCTTCTGTCCACTATAGCTGAAAATGCCTCAAGCGCTCTCGTATGCTTCTCCTCAACAGCTATTCTCCTCTCTTCTAAGCTGCGAGCCCATTGAGGTACATCACGATTGCGTATGACTGAAAAAATAATAACTAATTTTAAAAACTTAACTAAAATACCCAGTCTGACATTGCACAGGTAGCACACTAAACATACTTTTTTTGTTTTCATCATTATAGTTCAACCAATTTGCATGAAATATTTTACTTTTAAAGAACATCCTTCATGATTCGTTTTTATCTATAACTCAATAATATTGTGTAATATTGACTAACATATTTTATCATATTTTCTGAGATTAGCCTGACTGATAGACATGATGATGCAGGATTTAAATTTCAATCATTTATAAAGATGATCTATTGTTGCTTCACCTTGAGATTACAAAACATGAAAAGTTAACTTACGGCGTTGTCGGCTATGGCGTCGTGGCGAAGACTGGCTCATATCTGCACGAGGATGCCGTGGTTGCTCTGGCGACGGAGTCCGTATTCGACGTAGAGACTGAGGTGGAGTCGAAGACTGAGGCTGAGGTCGTGTATGCGAAGACTGTAGTGGTGGTGAGGGTGAGGGTGGTGGTGGTATAGGTGCAGATGTACCAATGTGGGAAATTGGAAGTGATAACATTTCTGATGGGAAATCTTCATCTTCCAACCACTCTACCTCCGTTTGTTCCATTTGGGAAGTAGAAGGAGAGGCCTGGGGTAGCTGAAGTGTTGGTGGTTTGGGATGTGCTTGGCTGAGGTGGAGGTATTGAAGTGGTTTCAGAGGGAATCTGTAAAGAAGCAAATATATTCATAAACATAAACACAAGATATTTATTAATTTTGTAAATAAAAGTCACTTTAGATGTGTATTTTTATCTAACAATAGATTAGATGTAGTGTATTGTTATATAAATAATTATGCATAACAATATAACTTTCAAGTGATTTAAATTTGTAATTTTATTATGTGAAAGTAAGTATTCAACTGGGATTTGTCTCCTTGATATCTCATTCATGATGAAACTACTAACTGATAGTTTCATTGTGAATGAGATACAAATAAGCATTTAAACATACATATTTTGAATATTAGCTTTAAACACATTGAAAATATCTTCAATACCATTTTACTTTACATTGAAGTATGGTTAGATAGTGCAACTTACGGGAAATGGTATCTACACTCCGTAATCCCTTCACGCATACACAACCTATGAGTTGTAAGATCCTCTCTTCCAACTCATTTAAGGGTGTCAGCTTATTAGGCCCTCCGCCTGTTGTTGAGGCGTTGCGCCGAATATCTGCACCCTTTGCCTTGGTCTTTGCTTTTAACTCCACCCAGTACTGTAAAAATATCGTATTGATGATTGAGAGGAACAATAACTTTTAAGGTTCATAAGAAGATTCTAAAACAAAACTTACTCTACGCCACTGTTCGGGAGTTTTAGTGACTCCGTCTGCCACAGAATTTAGCTTATTAGCTATGGTCTCCCAGGCTCGCTGAGTTGTTTGGCTTGCCTGAGGCCCTTGCGTACATCGCCCTAAGGCGATGTCTTTATTGGCCTCTGCAAAATCCAACAACACCTCAAGCTGCCTTTGGGAGACACGTCTGCTAGCCGGCATTCTAGAATTTAATGAAATCGTTAAATTATACATACAAACGCTACACAAATTTCAAAAACGTATCTCCTAGTAATAACTACACCAATATTATTATTCGAAATGAAAGCAAATACATGAATTTCTAAGTAAACTTTCAATTTATCTAAAACTTTTACTCACCTATACGAAATACTCGTACAAAAACAAACAAACTATACTCGTACGTTGCAACCAACAAGACTGAATTTGGGGCATGGTTTAAATAGTTAACAATTTAAAAACACAAGCACTTCAAAACATTCTTTCCAAAATCACAGCGTTTAAGTGGATTAGTGGATGTTTTTATGTTTTTCAAGGAATAACTTTGGCACTCGACATTCTTGACAACTCAAGTGGCGAACGTATAAACCGCAAAAATTAAAAAGCTAATGATGTCGTTATTTTATTTCGTGTTGCCAAGGATATCAAATAAGTCGGGTAATAGCTAGTGTGGTAACAATTTCAAGTCGATAAGCACCGGTAGTTTTTGTTATTCACTGAACGATCACGTGACATAGAAGCGATACTGAATACCAAAACACCGGATTGTTCGGTTGGTCACTGAGCTCGGTGATTATCACTTCAGTGTTGATCACTTTCATCTGTCAAAATTAGCGAATAAGCCTGCTGGTCATCGGTCCACCTAGTGGGAGGCCTTCCAACGCAACGTCTTCGGGTTCGCGGTCGCCACTCTAGAACTTTTCGGCCCCATCGGCCATCTGTACTAATAATAATACTAAACTAATACTTAATATCACTAAACAATCCACCACTCCAGCTATACATGCACTTGTGAAGGGCATTGCTATAAAAGGCGCTAACCCAAACCATGAAGCTTGGCGTGACCTCCAACGTCAAAAAGCAGAAACCCTGCTATCAACAAATCAGGACTCACGTGTATATAAGAATAGGACACCGCCTAAGAATTACTCACTGAATTATTTGGCTTATGTAATAAAACGATCGCAAAGTACAGGAAAATTAGACAGCAGTATGCGAGGCCCGTATCGCATTACCAAGCTCCTACCTAACAACCGCTACGAGCTACAGCTTGTGGCTGGGTCGTATGGGAAGACAACGCAGGACGCTGCAGAGTACATACAACCCTGGGACGGCAAGTGGACTCCAGAGTCATGCGCCGCTTTCTGCGAGAGTAAGAACACCTTTTTCTCTTTAACTGTTCTATGTGCATTATTTTTGCGCCTATTTACCTGTTACCTATTTTCATGTTACTGTACCCTTAATGTTTATGTTGTTGTCAGACTGTGAGTTAGTATGCATATGTGCTTATTTGTTGTGGAGCTGTTACCTACCTATAGGACTTGGGGTGACTCGGAACAGACCCGTGTAAGGCCTTTGCGCAATGGCATCGGGGTGACCGGGAACAGACCCATGTAAAGCCTGAGGTATAGCTGGGTGTCGTGTCTGTGCGGTTGGGGTCCCTGTAAGGCCTGGAAGGCTGATAGCATAAGGCTTGGGACTAGACGCTCATGTAAGGCCTGTTGAGCTTAAGGCATTGATGAGAACGACAACCCGTAGTTTTATATAACTAAATACAATCTGTGACAATGTGCAAGTGTAGTGAAAATGTGGACCCTCTCCCCCTCGGATCGCCATATGGTGTAGACGTGCAAAGAGACCTTTTTCTAATTCAATAATAACAAATATTATTTAGTGCCAAATAAAATCAAGTGAAAAAATAGGATAGCATAAGCGCGAAGGAGGTGTCTGTCCGCAAGAAGATACGTGAGTAAAATTCACACACGTACACTCACAGGCGCAAACACACCTGCGTTACAAATTGAACGCGCCCGGTTCCTAATTATTCTGATATCCTGGTACCCGAGACTGCTTAAACTTATCAACGCGTGAGCACACGTTTGACATTACAAGGCCACCATCGTTATTGTACTGCACCGCCTTTCACCTGTGCTATTCGACAGTTGACTCAAGGCCGCGCCCCCGAAGGACACTAGACCCACGCCTACGAAAGAGCCCCTCCCATCTGCGCCAGCGCATCTCTGGCTCATTAACTCTTTGCAGTTATCATATCCTGGTACTTGGGAAAATTGGCAAAAATGAATAAATCTATGTCAGAAGACAACATCAGTGTAACAACGGGCTCTGTCGTTACTCCACCAAACTTTATTTCTGTACGTAACAAAAGACCACGAGAGGAAGACTTACCGTCGGAATTTAGTAAATTCAAAGAGGAAATGATGGACCTGGTTAAGTCATTTATAAACACCCAGCAAAATGATCTCAAAAACATTGCGGCCAACCTAAAGGAGATCCAACAAACCAATAACAAAATAGATAATACCATCGCTTTTTTGGCTGCTAAAAACGAGGAGTTTAAAAACAAAATTGATCAGTTGGAACTACAATCGAAGAAAGACCAAAAATATATAGGTGCATTAGAGGACAGAATTGAGGAATTGCAACGGTACACTAGAAAAAATAACATCGAAATTAAAAATGTCCCGAAAAAGGTACAAGAATCCAGAGTAGTTTTAACAAATATGCTTCTCTGCCTAGGCAAGACTATTGATCTGGAGGTAAGTCCGCGAGATATAAAAGACATATTTAGATTACAGGGTAGAAAAGAAGGGAATAATCCTCCTATCTTGGTAAAACTGGACTCTCCTATCGTAAAAATAGATTTACTAAAGAAAACAAAGTCATTTAATGTTAGAAATAAGTCGAAACTACAGGCTAAGCACCTTGGCTTCACTACAAATGAGGATAACCCTATATTTATTTCTGAGCAACTTACGCCTAAAAATGCCCGTTTATTCTTCCTAGCCCGCGACCTAGCTAGAACAAAACAGTACAAATTCTGCTGGACTTCTTTTGGTCGAGCATTTGTAAAACAGGATGAGACCTCAAAGGGTATCCTGATTAGGAGTGAAACACAGGTGCACGGCCTGCTGCAGAGTGTATGACTAGGTTTTGTTACTTTTTTTGCTATCCTATTCCTATTAACTTTGTTTGTTGCCTTCAATTTTGTAAAATGTTATTTGTACTATTCTTTAAAATCCTGTATTTATGAAGTTACAACAGAAAATTGTGTTATAAAATTCATACATACACAACAAAAACTCAAGAGTTTGCTTACACATCACATACTACACTCACAAATAACTACATTCACGAACTTCCAAAACTCAATCTTGCACAACCTTGGCCTATCTTTACATGAACATACTTTAAAAAACAGCCATACTAAAACTATGTCAAATAAACACTTTTCTGAGTGGTTTAACACAGACGTAAACAATGTGAATTGTAAGCTATGCCCATTAAAACTCGCATATATCAAATAATGGATAGTAACTTGAACACACTAAATGAATTAGACTGCGCTGAAACTGCAATTTCTGCGTTATGTGATATTGATCATATTTACACTTGGTTACAAATAGAAAACTTAAATTTGACGGTTCTGACACAAAACATACGGAGTGTGTACTAAAACTTCGATGACCTGCAAGTTAATTTATCACTGTTGAAGTTCGATGTCGATGTACTCATACTAACTGAATGTAGATTAACAAATGGAAAACAGATACCTTTATTAAATAACTACACGTCATATTGCACCTCATTTCAACTAAACCAAAACGATGGAGTAGTTGCATATATTAGGAATATTCATTTGCCTGTAGTGACAGAGATAAAACTAACACATGCTTCTGCTCTTCAAATTGATATTTCCGGTTTCACAATAATAGGTATATACCGCTCCCCATCAAACACATGTGCTGAAAATTTTCTTGGTTCGATCGACAACCACCTGGCTGCATGTGTTCAGAAAAATATCATTGTTACAGGCGACATCAATATCAACATAATTGAAAAACACAGAGAAACATCGCAACTAAGAGCGAACAGACTTAATTACTTGAATATGTTATCCATACATGGTCTTCTACCAGGACACAGCCTACCCACTAGGGAGCAAAGCTGCCTTGACCATGTACTCTTAAAACTGGATAAAACGAAATACTCAGCATCTGTGGCGGTACTAAACACAACTATCACTGATCACGCTATGGTTGTCCTTAACATAAATAGCAGCCCCTGTAACGTACAAAAAAGTAGGTCTAAGTCTAGAACCACTTTCGATTATGAAAAGGCCCATAAATGTCTTTTAAATACAGACGTGGCAATTATCAGTACGTATACACTCCCAGACGTCTTCGCTACCAAATTAGTGGAAGCGATCAGGACGGCCCTTCTTTCAATTTCAAAAAATAGGTCTGTCTCGTGTTGCAAAAGAACTCTAAAGCCATGGATTACTACAGGTACGTTGAAATGCATTAGACTTAGAAACAAAATGCAGCGACAGACCAGAATCGATCCTTATAACATAATTTTAATAATAACTTTTAAACGCTTTCGCAATTTTTGTTCAAACTTAGTTAAAAAACTAAAACGCCAGTACTACAAAAAACAAATAGTAGATTCAAGTAATAACCCTAGACGTCTTTGGTCAACGATAAATGAAATTACCCAATTTAAAACGCCCAAAACATCAAACACTCATCTCCTCAAAATTACACCCCAGCCACTAGACTCCCTAAACCGTGTCAATTCATTTTTTATAACAATAGGTCAATCTCTAGCTGAAAGTATTGTAGCTCAAACTGGGTTCCCAGTCATCGCTAACAGCAATTCTAACTCCTGGACATCGTCTTTTTTCCTATCCGACACTGATCCACAAGAAGTAGACAGTATTCTTATGAGTCTTGACTCTGAAAGCGCACCGGTTGGGATGGTATACCCACAAAGTTCCTCAAACTATCGAGAGATTTTGTAGTTCCACTCATTACCCAGCTGGTTAACCTCTGTTTTAAAACAGGAGTTTTCCCTAGAGTCCTCAAACGTTCCGTGATCACTCCTGTGCACAAGGGGGGGACCTGAGCGATGTCAACAACTATCGACCCATATCTGTGTTACCATCAATGTCAAAAATTGTAGAAAACATAATAAACAAAAGATTGCTAAGTTACTTACAAAAACATAATATTCTATCGGACTCGCAATTTGTATTTAGACGAGGTCTTTCAACTCAAGATGCAGTAACGGCACTAACATCTGAAATCGTACACAGAGTAGATAAGGGTCACAAATGTCTAACAGTCTTCCTAGACCTCAAAAAAGCTTTTGACACCGTCTCGGTCCCTATCCTTCTGCACAGGCTTAAAAACATAGGTATAAGAGGTACAGTCCTTTCCCTGTTCGAAAGTTATCTAAAGGACAGAAAACAAAAGGTCAAAATTGATAACCTGAATAGCGCTGAAGATGACTGTGTGATGATGTCTTTTACGGAGTTCCACAGGGCAGTGTGTTAGGCCCAACCCTCTTTTTAATCTATATAAATAATTTGTGCAATTTGCAAAGTAATGTTGGCAGAATTTTCTCCTATGCAGATGACACTGCGGTTGTCTATTCGGGGAGGTCTTGGAGTGATGTTAAAACCGCTTCTGAACTGGGCCTCACAGAAATAGCCAGATGGCTCAGAAATAACCTCTTAACCCTCAACACTAATAAAAGCAACTTTATCTGCTTTTCTCCAAGTCAAAGGTCTCAGCCTGGAACCGATTTTGGAGTCAGGATACATGTGGGTAAAAATAACTGTTGTGTACATTGTGACTGTCAATACATCCAACAAGTGAGCTCCACAAAATATTTGGGAATAATCATTGACCAAAGATTGTCGTGGCACCCGTACATTGAGTCACTTATGAAAAGAGTCAGGAAGTTTATTTGGATGTTCAAAACTTTGCGTCATCTGATGTCCACCAAACATCTTAACAGGATCTATACTTCTCTGATACAATCAGTAATAACGTACTGTATTCCAGTATGGGGTGGAACCTCAAAAACGAAATTCCTCGATCTTGAAAGAGCCCAGCGATCCCTCATTAAAGTGATGTATTTTAAATCCTTTAAGTTTCCAACAACCGATCTCTATAGACTTAGTAACCTGCTATCAGTCCGAAAATTATAAATTTTAAACGTAACCTTGACCTTACATAAAGCCATCCGTTTTGACCCAGCAACTCAAACTAAAAGACGTAAAGACATTGTTGCTCACTCCCCAGGAGTGCGATCAGTTTTTGCCAGGCGCCAATATGTAACACAATCGGCTTACATATACAATAAAATAAACTTCCAACTACATATATACCCTCTTTCGTCGTATGACTGCAAAAAGACTTTAGTTAAATGGCTAAATACTTTAACTTATGATGCAACTGAAGAAATTCTGGTTAGAATAGGCTAAACATACATACATACACACACACACACACACACACATAAACACACTCACATATACACACACGCACACACACTGTCAGACATACATTCACCCACAGCAAACACACATTCATACACGCACACGCGCACTCGTACACACAAATGCACCAACCCGTGCAGTCCCACGTGTACCACATTTTTAATTTTAGTTAATTAATTTCTTTTTGTTTTATTTTTATTTTTCTTGTTTTCTTTTTTAGTTTAATCTTATCTGTTTTTTTTTTGTTTTTTTTGGTTGGTAAACAGTCTCAACATTGTGATTAGGTATAGATTTGTAAGGGGAGAAGCGAGACAGCCCCAACACAAGTACTTATGTTTCTTACTGGGGCTGCCACAATTTATGCTGTAAATGCAATGTAATGATAATAAAAAACCTTTTTATTTTATTTTTATTTTTTTAATTTGATACTTAAGAGACTGCTATAGCTAGCTAATGTATTCAGCGGCTTACTCTGTAACCTACTATCTCACTGTGCTTTCGTGTTCTGAGTTCATGCATAGTTTTCTCTGGCATTATAGGTAACGAAGATGAAACATCATGCTAGAGTACATCCCAGGAAGGCTGCGAGGACGCTGCCGCATCAGGAACGGCCGTGTTAGCGGAATCTCCCTCCGTGGTAACCGAAGCTGAGGCAGTGGAAACGTCCCCGCGCACCGAGCAGATATAAGGCGATGCAGCGCGTGCGCCGGCCTGAAATCCGATCCAGCCTGTCCCTTTGCTGTCCTCTCCCAGCGACGCCCTAAGCCGAGGCTCGTACCCCACAGGGGGTGCCCTTAGCGTGTAGTCGCTTAGTTTGTAAGCTTTTATGCCCTGGCTGGAGGCCCGAAAAATAATAATTTTTCAGGAAAGTCCGGTTAAGCACCCGACAACCTCCTAGGTTGACCTGCGAGAGGCCAATCCGAAAAAAAAAAAAAAAAAAAAAAAAAAAAAAAAAAAAAAAAAAAAAAAAAAAAATGCGCCGGCCTCTTTTTACGGCGTGCTCTCTACCGACAACATCTCCAATATCGTACATCACGTATTTTTATTTATTTTAAGGAGTTCTGTGTAATTTGTATTTTTCGATTATTTTTGTTCTAACTTCTGATTAAAATATTTGGCACTAATATTATTTTTTTTTTATTTTAAAATTGGTGTCGAATATAAAAATGTATTAATAGCTCATGATTTGGGATATAATGGCTTCTACATAAAAGGTATATAATATATGCTGTCGTGGAATTTAATTTAGAACTTTTTAAGGCAAACAATCCCACGATACATTTTCTTCGTGTAACTCCAACGGTATAGGCAGCGCACGCCAAGATAGCTCTCAGAGGGCAGATATGTTTCCGACTTACTTGATACTTATCGTAATATTATGGCCATATTACACAAAATCTTTATAAATTGTAGCCCATGTGTTATTCTGATGTGTAAACTATATTTCTGTAAAGTTTTATCAAAATCATGCCGTTTTTGCGTGAAAGTGGAACAAACATCCATCCATCCTCACAAACTTTCGCATTTATAATATTAAGTAGGAAGTAGGATAGTAGGATAATAAAGTATGACTATAATAATAGTATGGGAGTATGGATTAAATTTTCGCCAACTGCCACGGAACTGAACACGTGTATCTGGTAACACTGCGGCCGGCAGATGCCAATCGCTGCGACTGGCATCCGAATGTGTGCGGAGTGTAGCGATCAGTCGCTGCGTCAAGCTTCCGAAAAGCGACTCAGTCGCCGCGTTTGGCATTTTTATTAAGTGTGCAGTATGGGATGCTTAGTCGCTGCATTTAGCTTCTAAAAGCGACTCAATCGCCGATCGCCGATTCTAAAAGTAGCGTATGTGCTTTGGCCCTTAGAGTTTACAAAAATAATTTTCAAGTTTTTAGTTTTCATTTCGTTAGTTAATAAATTAATATTCCTCATTCCCTTTCAATATAGTATGCATTATCTTACTAGTCAAGCCCTTTCATTTGATACCCATATTGAGGGAGTTTTGAAAAAATAATGTAATTCGCCATTTTGTGGTGCCAGTCATCTTAAATTTGAAATTTATCATAGTGTAAAGTATTCTACTATTGAAGCCCTTTCATTTGATACCCATATTAAAGAAGTTGTGAAAAATTATGTGATTTGCCATTTTGCAGCGGCGGCCATCTTGGACCGATTTTCATCAAACATAACTATGAACACTCCCGACAAAAACACCTTTCAATTAAAAAAAACAAATTCAAAATCAGTTCATCCGTTCGGGAGCTACGATGCCACACACAGACACACACACACACATACACACACATAGACACGTCAAACTTATAACACCCCGTGGATTTTTCGTCGGGGGTTAAAAAGTGCTAATGATAACATTTTGCATTATTTAATGTTGCAACTATCGGCCAACGCCAGTGTTACCACAATGTTTGTCTTGTCTATGCCGCTGGCGTTGTGACAGTGACAAACAAAGGGACGTCGACGCCGCCTCAAATTGACAACAAATAAAACTATAAAACGTGTAATAATAATAATAATAATAAGTATTTTATTTCTCTCCACAATAAACGTTGCAGACATTGTTACAATTTCTAGTTATAGATATAGTTTAGTTTACCGTGGGAGACTGGTGCCTTTTTTTTTTTTTGGTACGGGGTGGAAAATCCTCATGGATGTCCTCCGCCCTGGGACGGGCGGAGGGGTCTGTCAGACTCTTACTGACTAAAAACCACCCCGGTGTTCCATCTCACACCTACGTCGGGGGTCGCGGGAACTGGAGATACTTCCGCAACCCCCGGCTGGTGCCGGCCCGCTGCAGCGGGCCACTTCTCGGGTCAGGGGGGGGAGTGAGGTGTTAGACTCCCCCCCGGACGTCTTAGAGGGGCGCGCGTGGAACACTACGCGCCGCCACCTCGGGTCCTGGTGTATGTGGGGGGCGACAGACGTCCCCGAGTCTGCCGCCCCTGGACCCATTTAGGGGGGCCGGAAGAGGGCGTTGTCCGCCCTCCGCCGACGCCCGGTGCGCCTGCTGCGGGCAGAGTGGGAGGTTGAGATCTCCCTCTCCCTTTCCGCAGCCTCCTTCTGTGACATGACACTTTCGCAGAAGGAAACCACCGCGTCCCAGGACTCTGCGCTGTCAACCATCGACTCGACCACGGCCGACAGCGACAGGTCACTGCCTACTTCTGAGACGAGGGCACGACGCGGCCCCTCCCAAGCGGCACATTCCGCCAGCGTATGCCGCGCCGTGTCCTCCCGGCAGTCGACGCAGTGGTGACACCGGGCGTCCGGCTCCCTGTTTATGCGACACAGGTACTTTCCGAAGCAACCATGCCCCGAGAGCACCTGCGTCACCCGAAACGACAGGGAGCCGTGCCTTCTCCCGAGCCAGCGCTCGAGCACTGGCCGGACCGCCTCGATGATGGCGAGGCGGTAGGGCGCGAAAGGGGAGACTGGTGCCTAAGCTAGGCTTTAAGGGCCTGTGGTTCAGGTCATCAGGTCTTCACCCTCTAGCAGTTAGATACATTTCGGTATTTAAACAAGTGCTAAACAATTTAGATTTACTTATGTGATATAACAACTTTAAGAGTCTGTTGCTCAACATGTAATAAGTTTAAATGTTGAGTTTAAAAATAATAAACAAGAGTTAAATTAAATAAAAAACAAAACAAAGTGAGGAAAAAAAGAACTAGTATGTATGGTTTGGTATTGTGTTAGTATTGTTAGTAAATATTTGTAGTGAGAGTGTAAGTAGATGCGGTTCGTGTGTGTATGTGTGGGAGTGCGTGTGTGGTAGTGTGTGGGTGAGGATTAGATAGTATTAGGTGTACATTAGGTCACGATGGCAAATAGTATTTCAGTGTCATCATAGTTGAGTCCCAGGAGCCACGCGGTAAGCTTCTTTTTGGATAGTCCCTTAGTGAGGTTAAAAATGGGTTGGATTGTATTAATTTTGTTGTACAAAAATCGGCCTAAGAAGCAAAAGCAGCGGTTAGAAAAAACAGTCGAAAGAGGCGAATCAGTGCGGCTTACGGGATTAAATCGTCTCTTACCATGTGCCATTGAGGGGTGATAAGTAAGTAATGAATGTTGTTTTAGCAGAGTGTTCAGGATAAATAATTGGCGAACTGTTAGAGTTTTTGATTGCTTGTAGAGAAGTTTTGTAGGAAAGCGGTAAGGAAGGAAATTAGATACTTTTAGGATAACCCTCTGGGCTCTCTCGAGTTCAAGCATAGTGGTTTTTGGGGCACCACCCCAAATAGTTACACAGTAACTTATCAATGACTGTACGAGGGCAAAGTAGACTGATCTCTTTAGTTTGTCACCCGCCACACGCCTCAGGGTTTTAAAAACATATATCAATTTACGTAGCCTAGTAATGAGTGAGTCTATGTGTTCTTGAAATCTAAGGGTGTTATCAACTATTACCCCCAGATATTTCACGGATTCGACTTTAGAAAGGTGGAAACAAGTACAGGTATCATCTTGCGGTGTTGGGCATGTGTGAACTTTAATGGTGTCTGGCGCTGTAGGTAAATTTAGTGTTAGTACGATACTACGAAGACATTTTGTTACAGTATTAAAACCCGCCTGAGCGTACGAGTACACTTCGCGCCAGGAATCTGCACTAAACAGGAGGGCTGTGTCATCAGCAAAACTTATAATTCTGCCCATAGGGAGGGTGAGCATACCCAGGTCGTTAATATAGATGAGGAAAAGTGTCGGGCCAAGCAAGCTGCCCTGAGGCACACCGTAAGTAACTTTCCGTTCATCACTAAGGAAATCATCTATCTTAACGCACTGAGTACGCTCACTTAAGTAGTCTTTAAAGAGCTGAAGTTGAACCCCTCTAACTCCCAAGTTCTCCATCTTTTCAGTCAGTATAGGAACAGAAACCGAGTCGAATGCCTTAGCTAGATCTAAAAATATGCCAAGGACTTTTTGCCCTCTGTCTAGGTTTGTAACTATATAGTTCGTCAATTCATGGACGGCATCCGAAGTTAACTTGCTGGTGCGAAAACTAAACTGGGACGAGGACAGGAGATTATGCTTTTCCAGGTAGCTGACAAGTCTGTTTCTAATCTAGCTGCAATGGCCGGAACTTGTCCATAGTATGTTCGAAATAAAATTCATCGCTCTGGCTCCCACTCTCCATGGAGCCCGCAACTGGGAACGTCGCACTTAAAAGAAGTTTGATCGTTAGGATTACCAGAGAGATATAGGGGCACAAGGCTGGCTTACAGTGCGACATCGGGTGCTTGATCGGGTTGGCGTCATAGAGCGAGTTGGCCAACCCCAGACGAGCTGATAACCCTCACTTACACCGTCAGCATGACCTTTACTGTACATTAGCAACGCCGGAGTTAAGAAAAGTAGTAATGGTCATCAAAAACTTACCATAAACCATGAAGGAATCAGGGAACAGCTCTGTAACGAAAACTGGGATAACCTGTTCAATACTACAAATCCTAACATGGCTTGCGAAATATTAACAACAAAGCTTTTATCCATTATTGGCGCAAATACGAGTGTTAAACATTTGTCAAAACGGCATCGCCCTTTAAAACCCTGGATAACATACGGTATTGTTAGATGCATAAGAAAACGAGACAAGCTACATAAAAAAGCAAAACATCAGCCCAATGATCTCCAACTAAAAGAAAAATATATAAAAAACAGGAACTCATGTAACAACATTATTAAAAGCCTCAAAAAAAAGTATTACCAGGACAAACTAAGTGAGAATACTGGCGATATAAAGGAGACCTGGAAAACCATAAAGGAAATTTGCAATATAAAAACGAGTAAAATCATTGCTGAAGAACTACTACAACTCGGTGATTCACCTATAGAGTCCCTTAACAAAGTTAACTCCTTAACCTTCTCAAGAAAATGGGCGCCTCCGAGGATGATTTGGCGGTCAGAGCGAGGTCTTCTTCCGCACCATCCAAGTCCTTCTCATTGGCACCCACGGATCCATACGAGGTACACGGCATCGTATCGGGACTCAAATTGCACAGTGCCCCAGGTTGGGACAATATCCCCACGAACATCCTGAAGCAGAACATCAAGTTCCTAGCAGTCCCCATTGCTCACCTGTGTAATCTGAGTTTCAGCACTGGAATTTTTCCAGAGATGTTTAAAAGGGCCGTGGTGTGTCCAATTTACAAGTCCGGTGACAAAGACAAGCCCACTAACTATAGACCGATCTCTCTACTATCTACACTAGCAAAAATTATTGAGAAATTAATCAATAAAAGATTAATTAGCTACCTTGAAAGCAACGGGTTACTGCACAACAACCAATACGGTTTCAGGCCTGGCAGGTCGACTGAAGATGCAGTACTTGCACTCACGTCAGCTGTGACGGCATACTTGGATAAGGGAGACAGATGCGTGGGAGTTTTTCTTGACCTTCAGAAGGCATTTGACACGGTATCCGTGCCTATACTATTAACCCGTTTGGAGAATGTCGGGATTAGGGGTCTAGCATGCGACTGGTTTAAGGACTATTTATCGGCCAGAACTCAACGTGTACGCGTGGAAAGTCATGAAAGCGACAGTGCAACATGTAGCTACGGGGTTCCGCAGGGTAGTACTCTTGCCCCGACACTCTTTCTTATATACATAAATGGTCTATGTAGTGCCACCTGTCCGGGACTAGAGTTGCTCATGTTTGCTGATGATACTGTGCTGCTTTTTCATGACAAAACATGGGATCAAGTCCTCCAGCTAGCTGAGAAAGGGCTGGCTGCTGTCACCGAGTGGCTGGAAAACAGTCTTCTTTCACTTAATACCAATAAAACCAAATACATCTGTTTTACCAAATCGGTGACAACGCAAGCCAAAAATGACCTCGATCTCAAAATCCACACGTACCCCTGTAATCGCAGCACCAATCACACCACCTGTGCATGCGATGTTCTGACACGCGTGAAACACCTTAAATACTTAGGCGTAGTGGTAGACGAGAAACTTACCTGGAGCGTCCACATAGCTGCACTGGTGGGGAGGATTAGAAAAATGATACACATTTTCAAAAATCTACGAACTGTCGCAAATCATCATCTTCTGATCCAAACACACAAGGCACTATGTGAATGCCTGATCAGATACTGTGTGTGTGCGTGGGGTGGTGCCAGTAAGTCCTACCTTATTACCGCGGAACGAGCTCAGCGCACGGTACTCAAAGTGCTTATGCACTTGCCCTATAGGCATCCAACATCCCTAGTCTATGAAAAAGCCAATGTCTTATCTATAAGGAAAATGTTTATATACGAAGCCGTAAGAAGATACCACAAGAAAACCATCCCAACTCTTCCTAAAGAGTCCAAGAGAGTAAATAGCTGCCCACTGCCACATGTAAGAACATCTTTTGCACAAAAACACTTCTCAGTCATAGCGCCGCGCATGTACAATATTCTTAATAAAACAACTAAAACCAGAATGCTTAACGACAGTCAAATAAAAAAATGTCTTTTAAAATGGCTGGGGACACTAGACTACGAAGCCACGGAAAATCTATTTACAATACTTAAATAAATGTAATATAAAACCACTCATACAACTCCACATACCTACATATACACCCTCCCATCACACATACACACCTACATACTCTACACACAATACACACACCACTACTCACTCTGTCACCGTTTGCACGTCATTACTGTATTTTTTATTTTCAAGTTGATTTATATGTCGGAGACATTAAGAGGCAATCCCACTTCTGATGTAGGATCGTCAGGTGCGATCGAGGAGGAGTGCCGAGCGGTATAGTACATCGTCAGGACTATAGGCGTTCCCATTATCCCATTATCGATAAACAAGACCTGTAAAAACAATTACACACTATTAGTACAGAAAACACAATACAAATGGTAATCAGTAACAGGAATAAAGTAAGTTAAAGGTACAGCAACAATACAGTTAATCGAACAGACCATTAAGGTCCCACAGTTCGTACAGTGGCCAAGCCACCCAATGATAAACGAACAAACCCTTAAGGTTTACAGTTCGTACAGCAGCCTAAGCCACCCAATGATAAACGAACAAACCCGTAAGGTTTATAGTTCGTACAGCAGCCTAAGCCACCCAATGATAAACGAACAAACCCTTAAGCCTTTAACTGCCGGGCCAAAAACGTTGAAGGTAAAACCTCCACTAGCGTAGGTCACCGGTGACCTACATGGCGTTCAACGTGTTAAGGTTCATAGTTCGTACAGCAGCCTAAGCCACCCAAATACAAAGTGTATCGCTCGCTAGCAGCAAGCCTATACAGCTATGTGAATATACAGCAGCGCTGTACCAGGTAAACCGACAGTATTGTCGGGAGCAGGAACTCTTTACTGAGTCGAATCCGAGGATCGACTGCCATACTTACGGAGTGCACGCTCTTTTATAAGACGATGCCCCCCACCTTACAACCTCTCCATACAAGTCTATCCAATGCCGCACGGAAGTGCGTCACGCGTTTACTTGATACAAAACACTAAAATGTGCTGAATCTAATAAGATCTGTAATCAAATAACACAATAATAATTGTTATGAATAAACAATAGTGATTTCATAAAGTAATTCGTTTTACATTCAAAGTAACGTGTCAACAATTGTTTTGAATAAAACCATCGATAACAATTATCGAAATAAAGTAACCACAAATCAGTGTGCATACACAATTAATCATGTTTCGAATTAATAGACAATAATTGATAGTAAAATCACATAAATTAACAATAAGAAACACAAATCATAACAAATTTAGTTAACACCCACAATGTGATTAATAAACTGTCTCCGACATATATATATATATATTATTTTTTTTTTTTTTTTTTTTTTGACGTGATAACGTCTTATAAATCGATGAACACCGGCCGCCTTTTTCCGTTCCGCCTGAGCTTGAGCGAGCAAGCGAGAGCGCGGATCAAGCGATAAGAGAGGCACTATCGGCCCAAGCAAAAAGCTCAGCCCATCTTTGACGGAAAACATTATTTGCCTATGTTATATACGTTGGCCATTATGTTTCTTTATGACGTTATCACGTAAAACTATCGTCCGTAAACCAACTTTACAGACAACCAATTTGTTTTTGTTTTTGTATTCATTGTGTACAAAAATTTTTGTTTTTTTCATTTGTTCCTTTTTGTTATATAAGCCTAATACCAAAGGGAATGCACTGGCCTCTGTAATTCAGTTTGTAACTAGCTCAGGGGTCAGGGATTTCAAGTAATCTGGATCTTATTTAAATGGCAATAAAGACATTTTTTTTTTTTTTTTTTTTTTACCTACCGCTACAGCCGTCCGAGGACGACCGTAGCGGACCTCACGCACCTCGCCTGTGACCCTCTGACGGGACACAATGGCTATTTCCCTACCCCTGGCTAGAGGGTAAGGCTACCGTTTTGCTTGAAATCCAGACCAAAGGGTGCGTGTTGCCTCACGGACACATAAACACCAGCGCCGATCGGCTCAACCCCCCAGGACTCCTTCATCCATGCATACGGCGCTCAACTGCGCAGGTCCTTTTTTTTTTTTTTGGTACGGGGTGGAAAATTCTCATGGATGTCCTCCGCCCTGGGGCGGGCGGAGGGGTCTGTCAGACTCTTACTGACTAAAAACCACCCCGGTGTTCCATCTCACACCCACGTCGGGGGTCGCGGGAACTGGAGATACTTCCGCAACCCCCGCCAGGTGCCGGCCCGCTACGGCGGGCCACATCTCGGGTCAGGGGGGGGAGTGAGGTGTTAGACTCCCCCCCGGACGTCTAAGAGGGGCGCACGTGGAACACTACGCGCCGCCGCCTCGGGTCCTGATGTATGTGGGAGGCGACAGACATCCCCGAGTCTGCCGCCCCTGGACCCATTTAGGGGGGCCGGAAGAGGGCGTTGTCCGCCCTCCGCCGACGCCCGGTGCGCCTGCTGCGGGCAGGGTGGGAGGTTGAGATCTCCCTCTTCCTTTCCGCAGCCTCCTTCTGCGACATGACAGTTTTGCAGTAGGAAACCACCGCGTCCCAGAACTCTGCGCTGTCGACCATCGACTCGACCACGGCCGACAGCGACAGGTCACTGCCTACTTCTGAGACGCGAGCACGGCGCGGCTCCTCCGAAGCGGCACAATCTGCCAGCGTATGCCGCGCCGTGTCCTCCCGGCAGTCGACGCAGTGGTGACACCGGGCGTCCGGCTCCCTGTTTATGCGACACAGGTACTTCTCGAAGCAACCATGCCCCGAGAGCACCTGCGTCACCCGAAACGACAGGGAGCCGTGCCTTCTCCCGAGCCAGCGCTCGAGCACTGGCCGGACCGCCTCGATGATGGCGAGGCCGGCGGGCGGTAGGGTGCGAAAGTCTGTCCCGCCATTCCACCACCAGGACCTCGCGAAGCTGAGACCGACGCAGCTCCATGTGTCAACTGCGCAGGTCCTAGCGCAGGTGACTAATTTCCCCTACTCGCCAACACTCTTGGAGCGAGCTTGCGGCCACCTAGTCACAAGGGGCCGCGATTATTGGGCTATATATAAAGCAATACTGTAGCTATATACTATATATAATTTATACAAATGCGCTGGGTGTTTTTTATTTGAGCCTATTTAACCCCCGACGAAAAAACGACGGGGTGTTATAAGTTTGACGTGTCTGTGTGTGTGTGTGTGTGTGTGTGTCTGTCTGTGGCATCGCAGCTTCCGAACGGATGAACCGATTTTTTTTGTTTTTTTTTTGTTTGAAAGGTGAATTAGTCGGGAGTGTTTTTAGCTATATTTGATGAAAATCGGTTCAAGATCGCCGCCGCTACAAAATGGCTAATCACATATTTTTTCACAACTCCTTCAATATGGGTATCAAATGAAAGGGCTTCACTAGTAGAATACTTTGCGCTATAACAAATTGCAAATCCAAGATGACCGGCACCACAAAATGGCGAATTACATTTATTTTTCACAACTCCCTCAATATGGGTATCGAATAAAAGGGCTTGACTAGTAGAATAATGCATACTATATTGAAAGGAAATGAGGAATATTAATTTATTAACTAACGAAATGAAAACTAAAATATTGAACATTATTTTTATAAACTCTAAGGGCCAAAGCACAGGTTCCCTATCCATTTGCATACAATTTTAAGACCTAGTATTACGTAGCATACTTTTGTTTCTCCTAATTAAATTTTCGCATAACATTATTTACGTATAACAGCTTACGTATAATTTTCTTAAGCATAACTTCTCTAGTCATAATAATAATTACGCATAACATTCGAAAGCAGAAATTTATTTACATAATGATATTAAAACTTATTTTTACCATGCATGCAGCAAGCATGCAAGCATGTAAACAAACATGCACCATGCATGCAACAAGCATGCAACGTGCACACAAGCATGCAGTATGCACAGAAGCATGCAGCAAGCATGCAACATGCAAGCAAGCATGCAGCAAACAGGCAGCATGCAAGCAATAAATGCAAGCAAAATTTGACGCAATACTGTGATACACGTTTAGACGACGAGCACGCCACTCCTATCTCTCTCTCTCTAAGGGAATACCTATGTATTCCTTACAGTTTCACTAACATAACAATTGGCACAACCGTACTCTGGCACAATCGTACCCAGTCTACTTATGTTTAAACAGCAATGTAATTAAAGGAAGGCTATTCAATTAGACCACTATAGTTTTTTTTAAATTTCTGACCTATGTTACTGCTACAGTTAAAAAGATAAAAAAATTGATTGAATTGATTGATATAAAAAAAAATTATGTTTTTTTATTGTTGTTGATTGATTTTGAATTGATTTGATTGATTGAATTAATTTCAGCTGTAATGTTGCTGATCAAAACGCAGAGAGTCACCAAAACGCAATGCATCATCGGAGCAGTCGCTAAAACGCGCGATTCCGATACCGCTTCCGAACGCAGAGAGTCGCTAAAACGCGATGCAGCATCGATACAGTCGCATAATCGTCGATCGCCGATGCTAAAAGTAGCTCGTCTTCTAAGGCCCTTACACAAAACTAAACTAAATTACGTTTAAAAAATTTAAAATAAAAATTAAATTAAAAATTTTAAAAACCCCCAACGCAAAACATAAAGGCGATTATTTAAAAAGTAAAAAATAATATCTTTTGTTGAGCCATGAAATGTTTGTTCGTTGAAATGGTGCTATAATGTCGCGGCGGGGTACCGCGAAAGTCAGACCCTTCATTTCATTGACTATCTCTTAATTTACCAGCATTTCCGACCAACTTGCTACGATGCGATAAAATTTTTGTTGCAAATCTCGTTGCAAATCTAGTTACCATGAGTTCGCTATTTTAACTATTTAGTTATTGCTAACTTAGCGGTACCCCGCCGCGACATTATAGCGCCATTTCAACGAACAAACATTTGATGGCTCAACAAAAGATATTATTTTTTACTCAAAGTCAAAGTCAAAGTCAAAGTCAAAGTCAAATCATTTATTTCAATTAGACCATTGTAAGGCACTTTTGAACGTCAAATGAGAAAAAAAAATCGATTCTAGGTGCCCATTCCAAAAGGTAGTTTTGTATGGAGAAGAATGGGCAAGAAACTCCATACTTACTCTTTTAAAAACGATGTTAACAATATTTGCATTTACAGGAATTATATAAATATACGTGAATACGATGTACCTTGCATAAAAACACTAGGCATTTGAAAGTGTGTACAAAGTATCACAGATTAAGGAATGACAGACTAAGTTATATGTACATAGATACACAGTGTTCACATATTATTACAAAATGTTGAAACAGTAGACGACCACTCCTTATATTTTAACAAACAATGAATCAGTATGTGAGCCTGAGCAGTGTATAAAAAGAGTCAAATATATATAATTATGTACATATTTATACTAAGTATGAAATTAGGTATTTTAACTTAGCAATCGGCTCGATTTTGTCTAGACTGTCGATCGTCCTACGGAGCTAGGCCAGCATGTTTCCAAGCATTCTTATCTTGAATATAGTCCTCTAGATTATAATAAGCTTTTTTACAGAGTGTACTTTTAATATATGATTTAAATTTTGTTTCACTTAGTTGTAATATATCACTAGGAATTTTGTTGTAGCACTTAACACAGTACCCCATAAAAGATGTATGGACTTTAGACAATCTAAAATATGGTTGAGCTATTTTGTCCTTGTTTCTAGTATTAAAGTCATGTCTATCACTTACTTTATTAAACATATGTAAGTTTTTTCTTACATACATAATATTTTCATAAATAAATTGGCAAGGCACTGTCATTATATTAATATTTTTAAATAGTTCCCTAAGAGATTCGCGGCGACGTAGATTATAAATGGCTCTGACAGCTCTTTTTTGTAAAATAAAAACGGATTCAATGTCAGCAGCCCGACCCCATAGTAAAATACCATACGACATAATGCTGTGAAAGTAGCCAAAATAGACCAAACGCGCAGTTTCTACATCTGTTAACTGTCTTATCTTTCTAACAGCATAAGCCGCGGAGCTTAGTCGCCCCGCAATAGATGTTATATGAGGTCCCCATTGTAATTTCTCGTCTAGCGTGATTCCTAGGAAAACCGTTTGACTAGTAAATTCCAGTTTCTCTCCATTAAGTATGATGTCACATTTACTATTCCTAACATTTGGTAAAATGAATTGAATACATTTGGTTTTTTTTCCATTAAGTACCAAATTGTTTACCGTAAACCAATTTTGAACCTGAAGAATAGCGTCATTTACGTCGTCTAGATTTTGTGACCGTCTGTTTACTTTAAAAATCAATGATGTGTCATCGGCAAATAACACCATTTTTGGTTGATTTTGAAACAATTGGGGTAAATCATTTATATAAACTAAGAATAGAAATGGACCCAATATTGAACCTTGAGGAACGCCCATAGTCGTTTCAGACCCCAATGAGTTCACGCCGTTAACCTGTACTTTTACCCGTCTATCCCTCAGGTATGACCTTAGTAAATCAAGAGATGTTTTACTAACCCCGTAGTGCTCCAGTTTCAGCAAAAGTGTCTCATGGTCAACGCAATCGAACGCCTTTGAGAGGTCGCAAAAGATTCCAATGGCATCTTGTGATTCCTCCCAGGCGCTAAAAATGTTCTTTATCAGGGTGACACCGGCGTCAGTTGTACAACGCCCTTTGGTGAAACCATACTGTTGTTCATGAAAGATGGAATTTTTATTAAAGTGACGCAACATTTGATTGAGCATTAACTTTTCAAACACCTTGCTGAGAACTGGCAGAATCGACACAGGCCTATAATTGTTGGGGTCTTTACTATCACCGGATTTGAACAACGGTACTACTTTACTGTGTTTCATCAGATCCGGAAAGACTCCTTGGTCTACACTGGTGTTAAATATAAGAGCTAAATAGGGCGCAATGGTTTCGATAATAGATCTACAGACTTTTACAGACATTCCCCAGAGATCTTCTGTTGATTTAATTTTAAGATCTTTAAAGGCTCTTATAACAGCCTGGGGGTTTGTATGTTCAAACCTAAACTCCGAACGGCATGCCTTAACATTCTTCCTAAGTAAGGCAGCAGAGAGCGCGGGAGAGGAATTTAAAGCTTCAGTAGTTTTAATGGGAATATTTCCAAAAAATGATTCAAATTCCTGAGCTACTTCTATATCTGAATTAATGGGGCCATGTGCAGTCTCTAAATTAAATTCAGTATTACGCTGTTTTTTCCTACCTGTTTCATTATTTATTATTTGCCAAGTAGTTTTTATTTTGTCATCAGCTAATTTTATTTTATTTCTAATATAAAGGGATTTGGCTATTTTGCAGACACTTTTAAAAAGTTTTGAATATTTCGCAACATACTGATGAAAGCTTGTATTCATTACATGTTGCTTTAGACCATAAAGTTCAAATAGTTTTTCCCTGCTTTTACGAATACCTGGAGTCGCCCAATCGCTAAATAAGAACTTTGTGCAAATACTTTTAGTCTTTAGTGGAAGTGTGTCATTAAATTGCGTGTTTATTAGTGAAAAAAACTCAGCGTAGAACTCATTTGGGTCATCTATATTATTAAAGCACTGAACACTTAGTTTACTTTCCAATGAACTATTAAATTTATCTAAGTTTTTACATGTAATTGGCCTAAACCTTATTTGAATTTTTTGTAAAGGAATGTAGGCGCAAAACGTTATTGTCTGTCCACTATGATCAGATGGCAGCTTATTTATAATTTCTTTATGTAAATAATCACAATTACAAAATATATTATCAATACAAGTGGCAGAAGAAGCTGTCACTCTGGTTGGTTCCATAAAAACATTTGACAAATTAAATGACCTAAAAAGACTCAATAATCTGATACTACTGGAGTTGTTTTCTAACAAATTAATATTAAAGTCACCACATATGATGATTGATTTACTACTAGTACTAATTTTTTTCAACACATCTTCCATTACAGAATCAAATGTAGATAAATTCTGGTAACTGGGGGGTCTGTATACACATACTATAATATGCTTATCCAGCTCAACACAGGACAATTCAACAGTATGTTCTACTGATAATCCAACGATGTCTTTTCGTTCTTTACACTTAATAGAATTTTTAATTAATATTAATGACCCACCATGTATCATATGTTTTCGGCTAAAATGGCTAATTACACTATAATTTTCATAATTAATAGACATCACTTGATTATCTTTTAGCCAATGTTCTGTTAAACAAATAATATCATATTTGGTTATTTCTAAGATAATTTCTATTTCAAGTAATTTGGAAAAGCAACCTTGAATATTTTGATTAAATAATTTTAAAGTATGTTGCTTTCCTTTATTTGTTAGGTTGCCAGAAGTTACCTTTTTATTATTCAATAATAATAAATGATTATTTGAAGGTGTAACTTCTGTTGTCTCACAACTTAGTTTAAAGTGTTATCCGGAGTGACCTCCACAACTACATTTGAAGAGTTCATAGTCCCTGTTTGTGATCCAGCAGGAAGAGAATACCCTATCTGACTGGTTGTGGCATCTAAGGATGTTGGCATTGTAGGTGGACCCTCCTTCGTACTATTTGAAGATTCACAAAAATTTATCCCTATGTTAGTGCAACTAGACAACATATTAAGTTTGTCACTTAACCTACAGTTTGTTATATTAGCTATAACATTGTTAATATTATATGCTATCAACATAGCAATTACATGTCTACATTCCCCAGACAGAGATAAAGTTCTCTGAGTTAACTTAAAACCACTAATAAAGTTATTAGTGTCAAAATATAATAATTTGTCACTATGACAACATGTCAACATATGAATAGTACTATTCAATATATAAATGTGATTGTTTTCTGCTTCTGATAAAGTATCAGAGTAAGGAAAGGCACACAGCATGAGCTTTCCTATGTTTAACTTTAATAAGGTGTTCACACCATCCACTATGTCTTTTTTAGTAATACCAGTACTATTACCTAAAAGTAGAACCATTGTACAGTAATGGTCTATGTTTGTATTTACAATTCTCTTAATTATTTGTTTAAAACTAATATTATGGTAACTATGATTCGTAAAGCTATGACTAAGGTAATTGTGTAGTATTTTCCCAAAGCCTGAACCTAATTCATCACAAAATAAAATAGTTTTATTAGTTTCCTGTGTATTGACACAGGTGTTTGCTGGAAGAGCCAACACCGGTGAAACCATGTCAAGCTGAGGCTGAGGAGATGGTGGTTGGTTGGCACTACTGCACGAAAGATTATTAGTCAAATTCTCGTACTTCTCAGCATTGTCCTTCACCAGGTCCAGTAGTTCCCCAGCCTCAAACAAGCGTTCACTTAGTTGATGTTGTGAGGATTCATACTTTTCAAAAATATCCTTCAGCATGTGTTCTTTGTGTAATAAATCATTATAAAGGAGTTGAATATCCGTGTCATATTTTATCCTACATTTATCTAGTTCAACAGTACAAATATTTAAGTCTTTTGATAGGGTGACACGTTGCTTTGTTAGGGAAAGATTTAATTTTAAAAGATTTTGTTTTTTGATTGATTTTTGTGACCGTTTAATGAATTTCTTGACTTTAATATATTTCTTTAGTTTTTTGTGACTCATAACAACGGGACATAATGGCATGGTATCATCACCAGTCAAATCTATTGTTACCGCTGGCTCACACACTGATTTTGACCTACTGCCTACCAACTCCTTGAACAGGTTATCGGTGTTCACAGCCTGTTGCCTGACTTTGACCGATTCTGAGTGAGATAGGGCCTTATGGGCATCACACAATTCATGTTGAAGTTCTGTAATTCGGTTTAAAGCTAGTTCGTGGGTGTCACTGCACTCTTGAAATGTTGTTAACTTAAACTGTAATTGAGTGTGTTGGTCAGCTAAGTCCATGTGTTGTGTATGTAACTCAGCCAGTTTATTCTTAAGGAAGGTGTTTTTGTCTACTATATTCTTCACTTCCACCTCGCTGTCATCTCTTTCCTGGAGCAACTGTTTACATAAAGCTTTAGAAGCCTCGAGGTCCTTTAGTGTAGCTCTAAGTTTTGCTTCCATCTCTTTCATTGTAGCACTGCGGGTCATCATTTTCTTTAAAATATCTGTCACCTGGAATGTGTGTAATAAAGTGCAGCTAAATGATAGTGAAAAAGAAAGTGTTTCTTGTTTATATTAATAGGAGGTAGGTGGTAGGAAAAAAAAAAAAAATGTTTTAAATGAAAATAAGTATTGAGTTGGGAAAAAAAATACAATTAGATGAGGCTGTTAGAATTGAAGGGAATGTTAAACATAAATAAAGTAAGATGAATAGGTGGGTACAATACCTACAATAGTAACACTTTAAAGTTAAATTTTAAGTTTCTACAAGTTTAGGGCACATTACAAGTTTGCAAGTTTTAACTAGGGTTTATAATTATAATTACATACAAATAATAATAAGCCAATATATTATGTGTAGTACACTATGAAGTGTTTACTGTCTGGGCGAATGTTTCGTCATCGATTTTGCTTCCACAACTTGTCAAGCAAAAGGAGACATAAACCGAGCCAGTGTGTGATGGACGTAGCTCAGAGACCTGAGCAGTATTTCGTGATGTTCAGTGGTATGTTAATACAACTTGGATAAAACAAAATACTCCCCGGGTTCGATGATATTTCAAATCCATCCGTTATAGTGGTGACTTGACAGCCGGTTTTTGTTATGCTTATTGTGCGAAGTTTTCGCGACAAAAACACTGCATATGTACTGTACGTATAACTTATCACTTAATTTTAGTTATATAACACTAATTCACGTAAATTAAAGACTTTTACACATTTTGCAAATTAATAAAATTCTTTACTACTTTTTAAATAATCGCCTTTATGTTTTGCGTAGGGGGTTTTTTAAATTTATTTTTTTTTCCTAATGAACTAGACCCAGTAATAGGGCTGGCAACCTCGAGAAGGATAGTCCGCCGAACTTGCCTTGGGGATCTTTGCGACCAATTTGTCACTCTCCCCCAAGACCAACGCCCCCCTATCACCTCTGAGGGAGGTGATAGGGTGGACCTGCATCTATGCTAACATGTTATGCATGCCGTAAGGGAACCGCTGAAGCATAGACCCAGACCCGCCCCAAAATTAAGGAATAACCAGTCCTTATATTTTGACCCTGTGGCCAAAATGAATCTCGTCCGAGACAAATGGACCTTAGTCGTCTATTACGATATATCACCCTATTGGGAGGGAAAAACTATTAACTCATTTAGATAACACGTGTACTAATATAAACAGCGTAGTTTGTAACATGATAGTGCTACAACTACTAATGACGCAACAATTCATCGCACACTCCAGACAGCGCCGTGGGCTTATCAATGGGTTAGGTTACGCGGCGAATTATCTCTTCGGCGTATTGGATGAGCGTTTCGCTGAACAATACACTAAGGACATAGAATTCATAAAGCAAAATCAAAACCATTTGGCTAAATTATGGAAAAATCAAACATCTGTTGTAGAGTCGGAATACAACATTTTGAAACGAACTGAAAGGATTATCCATAAGCAACATAAAACAATAAATCAACATATAGATACATTGGAAAGATTAACAAATGGAGTACAACAAGCAATGAGTAACATGAGTGTAGTACCTACAAGGACAGATCGTAACTGCATTCACTGCAAATACTTTGCTCCAAACACTTTATTCCGAACGGGGTAGAGATGAGAATCTGGGAAGGGTTGGGATACAATGAGGACGAGATTACTTCACATAATTGAGGATCGGATGTCACTAGGTAAGTTAATCCGATCTATTTAATTATGTTCCGTAATCTCGTCCTCATTTAGTACTATATGTAGATGTTCAAAGAAGAAAGTTGTGTTAAATGATCAACATGTTTATTTAATAAAACATAAAGTAGATAAGTAGTATATTATTGGGCATTCTACCCCACCTTCCGTTCCATCGGCTCACTCCGTTCGCCTCCGTCACTCACGGTGTGGTAGAATGTCCAATAATATCCGACGGAGTGGGCGCCGTTCAACAATTCCGTTTTATTACATATCGTTCCTACGTCTCACTTCGACTGAATTTGCGTTTGCGTTAATACTGGTTTGGCGCCTATTCCACACGAGAAAAAAAAAAAAAAAAAAAAAATACATTTACGGTTAAAGGGGCTGAGCACATTATTATTACTTACCGATGGCTTACCTCGATCATGTACTGCAGATTCTCGAATTGAACACAAAATCACTACTAACTTTAGTTAACAAGTTTCACACTTAACCACCACTTCACAGTCAGTTTGACACATATTTCGTTTACTAATGGAACTTTACGAATATAGTAAACTAAAATTTTGGGACAGATTGTCTCATGTCTCTTCACAGAGTAAAAAATAGCATGCACCTACAGGTACACACACATTCTTTTTCTATGACCCAGATTGGGCACCAAGGACATCCAAATTTTAATTTAATTAACTCATACAGTTGACACTAGCTTACATGTTAACAAATAAACTAAAATTTGGGACAGATTGTCTCATGTCTCTTCACAGAGCAAGAAATATTATGCATCTTCAGACACACGTACATTCTATTTCTATGACCCCAGATTGGGCACCAAGGACATCCAAATTTTAATTTAATTAACTCATACAGTTGACACTAGCTTACATGTTAACAAATAAACTAAAATTTGGGACAGATTGTCTCATGTCTCTTCACAGAGCAAGAAATATTATGCATCTTCAGACACACGTACATTCTATTTCTATGACCCCAGATTGGGCACCAAGGACATCTGAATTTTAATTTAATTAATTCATACAGCTAACGCTACCTCACACGTTAACAAACAACTACTGGTAGCTCTGAAATGTTCTGTTGTTACTCTGCGACTCTGCGTTGCGCTTGATTAAGATCATCGCACACTTATACAATTGCCATCGAAACGGTTCGTGTGCCGTCCCGTGATCATCTATTGTACCATACTCCTTTTAAACCGCCGGACGACGGCGTCGGATCGGCGACCGTGTTAAGCTTCACAGTATAAGTGTACGTGATTCTTTACAATCGCAAAAACTGCAAAATTGCATTATGTAAATTTGTAGTGTTCGAACTTTGTTGTACCAGGTATATGTTTGAATCATTCCCATGTATTCAACAATTTAGCTGTAAGATGATCGCTGTGCATGTTGCAGTCTCTGATTAAAATTGGTATTTTATAGAACTTCATAATCAATGCAATTCATTCAAATAGAGGATGTTCCTTTGATAACTTTGCTAATTATTTTATATTGTTTATTTGCTATATTTATTTATAAATAACCAACCTATACTTACAGTTTACACCAGACATACAAGTTTTGGTTTTGGTTAATACATACTGAACAAGCATAAAAACATATAAGAAAACATAAAATGTTTCAAAATACATTGTTAGTTCTTTAACAATCTAGGATTTGTTTGAAAGATGAATCTTAATACTAGTACCTACCTACTGAACGTATGCATGAATCGATAATAAAAAGTTCGTTTTAGTCGTTAGATGATATTACTTATTTACGATAATGTCAAGTTTTACTGTAGCATATAAGTGGTTAACTTTTTGCCGCAAGTTTGTTTACATGGATTATTCTACACAAAAAATGTTTTCAGGATGATTTTCTTTCAGCTCTCTTCCGTCAAAAAAGTGATTTTTATTTTTTAGTTCACATGTGTGATATCAGGCGAAGTTTTACATCACATTTTATACAACAAACATACATACTTTATTATATATTAATGTATTAATCATAAGCGTCATGTGTCGTCTTTGTCGGCGAGCGAAAAAAGCTGGTTTTATATTTCATTTCTCACGATAAAATTGCAATTAGACGGAAGTGATTTTCAATCACTACGGTTTAATTAGACGTAAGTAACATAAATTAGTCATACAACTGTCAATATATGTAGTTAAGGTTTAATTTTGTAATGGGATAAATATTGCTGAAATGGTATTTTTTATGTATAAAATCAATCAATTTTGATCATAATATTACATTCGCTCCAGTATCTTCCAGTGATAACCACCGGTTACCTTCAACTATATAAAATGTAAGTAAGTAAGTACTACTAATTTTACTGAATTTACTAATGTACTAATCGCTACCCAGCTACGGACCTGGTTTCTGCCTGCCGGCTGGTGTATTGGTTAGCCTTAATTTCATCGCATAGATGTTAGAATTTTGAGCGTAAACCATATAATTTTATGTAATAACATTATAGGGAATTTCATGAACTAAAGACATGTCCATAAATTATTCCACTGAGCCATGTATTTTTCTCACAATTTAAAGAAAACTTCAAAATTAATGTTATTTTGTGGTTATCCGATTCAACTAACATCAAACGTATCGCTATTATGAACCTTATTTGTTGCCGCGATGCGTTATTGTCAATTACCGAAACTTAAGTCATAGTTATTAGTTACAAAATTAATCTTTATGTGTTCCATTTCAGGTCTGACTCCGATTCAGAATACCGGTCACAGTCCGCAACTGTAGCCGAGCCGAAGCCGCAACCAAAGAAGAAGGTGTCGAAGCGCAAAGCTTCCGAGAGCACCACACCGTCCGTACCGAAGTCAAGGTAATTTTGTGTTACTGCTTTTACCTTTAGGTGCTTGTTGTGTATGTTATGTCAATTAAAATGTTATACACCGATAAACGTTGGTTAGTGGATTTAGAACTGCAACGAAGAGAGCTCTGAAATCAATTTCCAATTATATTCCTTGTAGGAATGTTTACAGTTAGTTCATGAGATATTTAAATTATTATAACAGAACATCATGCTTTCTATCCCCGTAGGGCTCAACAGAGGAGTAATACACCATCAATTTGTCAATATTAAAAAATAAATGTAATAAATAATGTGTTAAATTGTTTACAGTAAAAGGCGCAGCTTGAGCTCGGACCTCTTTGGTTTGGAGGACTATGTCCCCACCAAAACCTCAGTTGCGGACTTCGGTTCGTCACTCATCAGCCGTGTTGCCAACGGTAAAGTGCGGCGAACGGCAGACGTATCCGGGGACTTCTACGTGGAGGTTAAAGTCTACAACAAGGCTGAAGTTGCCTCCACCCCAAAAGAGGAGCGGTGGAAGAAAGCCTCGGTGGCACTAAAAGTGCAGCTTAACCGGAACACGCCGCAGTGGGACGGGTTACAAGTTTTTATGAGACGGACTTATGAGTTTTTTGATAACTCTGAGCCTGTCTTTTATAGCGATAATATTAGTTTAAAATAAATATTTAAGTTGTTGGGGCACCAGATGTTTTTGTATTTCTGCGATCGTAAATCATAATCGTAAAAATAATACATTGCAACATCTAATAGTAAGTTTAAAACTATTATATTTTAAAATGCCGTTCTGTACTGTTTGTAACACATCTGTTGAGCGCAGTCACTGGACAGGTCACCTACGTAGTACTAATCATAAAAACAAAACTATTTCGCATTTTTGCGAAGGTGTTGAAATAATACATTTTGCATTTCGTAATCGTATAGCTTCTTATAGAATTGTCGCTCCGTCTGAGAATAGTTCTCTACAACCATTTCTTATTAATATTTGGGACAAAATTAAAACGTTAATTAATATTTCTCTTAAAGAACATACTTGTCTAAAAGTTAATTTCGAATTTTTTGCTTTATTTTTAATGTTTAAAAATGATTCTCAGGAGATGAAATCATTTGCCACAAAAAACTTTACTCTGCATCAGAATTATGAAATTGATTCATTATTAACTCAAGTAAAAAACATTTTATCAAAAAAGATAGAAGAATTTCAGGACCGAGACAGTGGATGGACGTTCTTGAGCAGTCCTCATTTGGAAGTCAATGTTAACAAATATCAACCGTTGCATGGTTCAGGCTTTATCGAATTGCCTTCTGCAATAAAATCGAAAAGAGCATGTGTTAATATCCACAATAATGACGAGTATTGTTTTTTGTGGTCTGTTGTTGCTGCTTTATATCCAGCTAAAAGTCATCCTGAAAGAGTATCTTCTTACCCTGATTTTCGTAACGTGTTAAATGTAAAGGATATGTCATTTCCAGTGAATTTCTCAGATATTGCGCGGTTCGAAGTGAATAACCCCGAAATTTGCATTTACATTTATGGTTTAAAAAATAATACCGTCGTAGGACCGCTTTACAAACCAAAAGCTTTGAACGGAAAGGTGATTCATTTACTTTATTTAGAAAGAGATAATTTGTCACATTACTGTCTCATTAAAGACTTGCCGCGACTTGTTAAAAATCAAATAACAAAACACCACAGTAAACTGTACTTTTGTGATGCTTGTTTAATGTTTTTTAATTCATGCGATGATCTTAGTTCACATAGTTGTGGAGGTGTTGTCACTGAACTACCTCCAAAGGGTTCTTTCATACAGTTTAAAAATTATAATAGAAAGCAAATTGTTCCATTTGTTATATACGCAGATTTTGAAACAATGCTAGAACGGTATGAATCTTGTGACCCTGACCCCACTAAGGCGAGTACTGCAACGCGACAGCGACATGTGCCTATAGCTTTCGCTTATCATATTACGTGTACGCTAGACGAAAGCCACAATCGTTACGTTTCTTATCGCGGTTCGGATTGTGTATCAAATTTTGTGAAGTCTATCTATAAAGATGCACAAAAAATTTACGATATTGTAAAAAATAATGTTCCTATGATTTATTCAAATGAAAATGCTCGCGACTTTGAAAACGCGTTGACATGTCATATTTGTGATCACTTCTTGTTCGGCGATAGGGTTCGCGATCATTGTCACTTGACTGGTAAATATCGCGGCGCAGCTCATAGTTATTGTAACATACAATACAAACTACCATCATTTTTGCCAGTATTTTTTCATAATTTGTCTGGATACGATTGCCATCTTTTCATAAAAGAATTAGGTGAAGCTCCTGGATCTATAAAAGTGATACCTAAAACAAAAGAAAACTATATTTCTTTCACTAAGTTTATTCCGATTGCTACCGGGGAAAGCATCCAAGTTCGGTTTGTAGATTCTTTCAAGTTTTTAGGAACTAGCTTAGAAAAGTTGGTTAGTACAATGAAAAAACAAGACTTTAAACAATTAAAATCTTATTTCCCTAATAAAAAACAATTTAACCTACTCACTCGTAAAGGAGTGTATCCATATGACTATATGTTTCAATGGGAACGTTATGAAGAAACGTGTTTACCCTCAAAAAAATATTTTTTTAACTATTTAACAAATGACGCAATTACCGACGAAGACTATGAACACGCTCGGTCTGTTTGGTCAGTATTTAATATTCAAAACATGGGTATGTACACAGATTTGTATCTCAAAACAGATGTTTTGTTGTTAACAGATGTATTTGAAAATTTTCGAAAAACTTAATAATAATAATAAGTTTATTGGCACAAAAACCTTTGTATAAAATACTGAACAAATCACATAGGTACATTGGATTTTGGGAAAAGGCTACACAAATAATGAAAAACTCTGCCTCCTAAACTAGGGGAACCCTGTGACTTAGGAGTCAGTGTTCTACTGTCACTTGGTGTACAAAAGAAACCTTTGTTGATTTGATTATGTTAATAAACCTATAATAACCTGTATGATTATGAATATGAGAACGTGAGTATGTGTGTGAAGAGGGGATGGAGGTGTGAGTGGAGTGAGGTGTTGAGTGGTGTGGTGTAAATGAATGTGTGAGTATGTGTGTGAAGGGGTGATGGCTGTGTGAGTGGAATGGGGTGTTGTGTGGTGTGGTGTATGTAAGGTGTTTTGTTGGGACGTGCTATTGTGATGTTGTCACATACAACATTCTGTATTCACAATAACTATCATTATGTGCCTACATTATTTTGGTAATAAGTTCTTCTGTACGTAAATAATCCTGGGTATACAGCCAGTTTTGTAATTTGGTTTTGACTTCATATTGATTTAGATTACTCATTTGGATATGCTTGTTGACCCTTCTGTAAATGAATGAGCTTATTACATAAAGCTGTCGGCTAGCGAAGGCTGTTTTGTGAGAGACAGATGGGCATGAAGATTTGGCTTTACGAGAGGAAGGATCTAATGGAGGGACCTGCCTATGCTTCCTGAGGGTGGTATTGAGCACGAAGAGCTGCCGCACAGTGAGTACCCTGCACTCCGCATACAATTCGCTTGTGGGAAATCCATACGGTTTGCCGAGCATCACCCTGAGAACAGCCCTCTGGGCGCGTTCCAACCCAAGCAGTTTAGTCTTAGCTGTGCCACCCCAAACCGGAATGCAATAATTGATGACAGACTGGCAAAGTGCGAGATACACCATTTTTATTGTTTTAGAGTCAGCGCATAGCCTTAGTGACTTAAAGATATAAATAAGTTTTCTGACCCTTGATGTTAGACTTTCAACTTGAGAGTACCACTTCAGTCCGTCATCAATCACTACACCCAGGTATTTGGTTTGACTGACACGTGATAATGCTGTACATGAACATGTAGAAGAATCAAAACAGGTATGAGCTAGAACATTTATATCAGATGGGGCTTTGGTCCTGTGACTAATAGAAAAAGCAATGTAGTTGGTCTTAGCCAAATTAAGTGACAGAAGGTTATTCTGCAACCACCTCATAACCGTACGTAGCGATTGTTCTGCATGATATTTCACGTCAGTCCATGTATCCCCATATACTACGATCGCAGTATCGTCAGCATATGTGAATATCTTGGTGTTGGGGAGGGCTAGTGAGCAAAGGTCATTTATATATATTAGGAAGAGCGTAGGCCCTATCACACTGCCTTGTGGAACTCCGTATGTGATTATTTCTTCATCACTAGTATATGAATCGATCTTGACACGGAGTTTCCGGTTCTGGAGGTAGCTCTTGAAAAGCTCATGCGCTGCTCCCCGAACGCCAATGACTTCCAACTTTGACAGGAGAGTAGGAACCGAGACCGTGTCAAAAGCTTTCTGTAGGTCCAAGAATATTGAAAGGCATTTACGATGATCATCCATACTCCTGGCAACAGTTTCTGTTAGGTCAGCAATTGCATCTTCTGCAGATACACCTTTTTTAAAACCATATTGGTTGGGCGCTATGACATGATGTTTGTCTAGGAAGCTAAGTAGTCGACCATTTATCAACCTTTCCATAACCTTAGACATTGCCGAAAGAACCGAGATCGGTCTGTAATTATTCACACAGTCTCTGCTCCCGCCCTTATGTACTGGATGGACCAAGGCTTTTTTAAACGGTTCTGGAAAAATTCCTGTCGCTATTGAAGCATTTATTATATGTGTTATAACGGGAACAAGTGGCTTGCGACATATTTTGAGGAGAAGAGAAGATATTCCGTCCCACCCAGTGGCACTATCATGTCTTAAATTCATGATGGTAGACTCAACCTCAGAATAGTCAACGTCAAGAATGACAAAAGAACCAGGGGAGGAAGTTTTTGGTGGAGGGAATGACTGTGAGGGGGCAGTAATTTTAGAGGCTAGGTCTGTGCCTATGTTGGCAAAGAACTTACAAACTTGATTGGCTGCAGAATACGGGTCAGCACATGTTTTTAAAAGTTCTAGAGGAGGAGCACATCTTTTTTTGGTATGTGTAATCTCTTTTATTTTATTCCAGAGCATTCTAGGGTTACTTTTAGCTTTGTCCAATTCTGACTTTTCATATGCTGTTTTAAGCTTCTTGAGAAGATTATTACAGTAATTTCGGTAACGCTTATATGAGATTTGGACTATTTCATTATTGGGTGAGTTACGGGCTTTTTTATGGAGTTTATCGCGATGACGAATGCAACGTAATAAGCCTGGAGTAATCCAGGGCTTGAGGTTTCTTTCTTTTTTAGGAACATTGATTATTCGTGTGTGTTTTTTCATAATAGATTGAACTATGCTTATCAAATAAGTGGCAGCTATATTAGGATCTTTTGTGTTGGTGACTTGAGAGAAATCCTGACTTTCCATGTCTGCTTTGACTTTAGGATAATCAATTTTTGGAGTCTTATAAGCAGGAACCGTCTGTTTCACCGAACCTGGACCATCTAAACATATTAGTAGTGGAAGGTGATCCGTGATGTGGGATTCTAAGACAAGTATATCTGTAGATTTTTTAGATTTTACGAGAACGTGATCAATGCAGTTGTTAATTCTAGTGGGAATGTAGTGTCCAGGTAAAAGACCATGGGTGGCGTTGAGGGTTAGGTAATTCGCACATCGTTCATCTGTGTTAGACGGCTTAATATCTATATTAGTATCGCCGATGAGGTATATATTATTACACTTATTTAATGTTGTAAGAACACAGTCTAGATTGTCAAGGAAATTATCAAGATCTACTTTAGAATTTAAAGAGGGCGATCGATACACGGCGATTATTGCTAGCTCGTTATTGATTTGGCATGAAAGACAGTTACCACTAGTGAAAAGATGCTCCTGAACGGTACACTGAATATTGCTTTTTATATACATCACTACTCCTTCATTCTGATTTTTATTGTTGTATGTTAAGTGGGAGTTGTAGCCATCCAACACAGGAAGGTTTGTAATTTTACTTAACCAACACTCAGTCAATATCAGAATATCACAATCAACTTTGATTAACGATAGTAATGCTAAGAGTTGGTCAAAGTTCTTTTTTATACTGCGTATGTTAATATGTAAAATCGTAGTGGAGTTATTTGATATATTTAAGTACTTTGCACACTCTTCCGGAAGGCAGCAACGAGCATTTGCAACTGAAATATTGTCCAAATCCGATACTATATTATCTACTAAATTAGCCATTTGAGAAATAAATGAGATCACAAACACATTGGAACTGCAAAAAGACATAAAAAAGCTTTACTAGAGGCGAGAAGGTATACAGATAAGGCCCTGTAATATTAGTTAAGGTACTAACCGTATATGTAAGTTTTTGTGTGTGAGTAAAAATATGATATGTAAGTGTGTATGTTTGTGTTATTAGAAGGTGAAGTTGAAAGTGTTGATTGAGTACGTGTGTATAAGGTAAATAAAGAAAAAGTAAAAACACAATACTAGTAGGGTTAAAAAATAACAGTTTAGCGTTCGAGGCCGGTAATTGAAGTGCGTTACGTGAAATCCAGCTGGAAGAATAACTATGTGATGCGAAGGTATCAAATAGTCATTTCTCCTCTTGTAGCTCGTTAAGGGTAGCCTCAGACTTGACAAGTATTTGTTGGAGTCCTGGTTGCTTGCGCAAGAAGATATTTCCGTTTGCGGCCCAACAGAATTTATATTCGTGTTTTTTTGCGTATTCTCTCGCTAAATAAAATAATCTCTTCGTGGTGTTAGACAGATGTTCGTCGACATACACAGCACGTTTTTGGCCAGTTATTCCCAACAGCTCTGTATTTAGTTTATTGTCCTTATTTTGTTGCTTGTTATTGAAGCCTCGAACACGGGAAATCAGATCAGACTTGGTATAGACACTTGTAAACTCAGCGACGATTGGTTTACTGGTGACAGAGGTCCCCGGAATGCGATATATGTCACGGATGTTGGATGGGGAAATCGGCAGGTCTACTGTACTCCCAATAGCAGTCATAATCTTTATGAGATCAGCACTTGACTCTTTATCTTGACTGGGGATATTACGAATCTCAATACTTGATGACCTAGACTTATATTGTAGATCTCTTACCGTTTTGTCCAGTGACTCTGTCAATTTCCTATATTCGCTGCACTCGGCCTGGAGCCGCTTCACTTGACATTTCATATCATCATAAAGATCGCCAATCGAAGTAATAGATTTCTCAATTTCAGCATTTGTTTTCTGGATCTCTAAATTTTGTAGTTTCACATCGGTCATATCAGAAACTAATTTTTTCACCAACGCATTCTGTTCCGCCATAAATTTCAACATAGTTTGTTCTTGCTCACATTTCCACGACGATAGCATGTCTTTAATTTCCTGCTTAAAATCCTCCAGCTGATCACTCGTAGAATCAAGTCGTGGGCGTTTATGACGTACGTTTACGTTGGTAAACTCAGGGTCATTAACAGCCTGTGTTATATTCGGAACTGACTGCGTTTGTTCCATCAAAGTATTAGGGTTTTTTTGTGATTTATTCGGCGGAGAACGCTGCATGGCCGAAATGTAATTATTCAAAAAAAAAAAAAAAAAAAAAAAAAAAAATAGAATACCGCTTGTATTAATAAGTAGTTACAGTGGCGTAACGCGTAGCCGATTGTTGAGCTCGTAGCAGACGACGTCACAAGTCGTAGCACTCGTAGCCGACGACGTCACCAGCCGTAGCACCCGTAGCCAGTCAGTCGTAGTCGATTCACAATTTCGTCAAGTGCGCCAGGTAGTAGCGTGGCTCAGCGGCCCAGCGCGGCACTTCACCTCCGTGCGTCCGAGTTCGCTGGTTCGATCCCCGCCAAAACGGATTGCAAATACACCAATCGGAGCGATCTTCAATACTTAAACTATGAATGTAAGCTTGCAAAAAATATTGTCCCTTTCTAGACCCTCCCAAAAGGCGTGGTTATGCCATAAGAACACTCGAAGTGCGACAGAGATTTGAAATTTCACTAATTAACCAATAGGAAATAGTTAGGAGAATTAACACAACACACGTTCGCACCAGACCGAAGCAACTAGCAGAATCACTAGACTTGTTAACTACATTACAATCTCGATCCCGCGTTTTATCTTACAGCACCAAGTCTATCTTTTGATGCAATGCTTTTAAAAACAGGAGTTCAATTAGAATTGATTAGTGATGTTGAAATTTTTAGAATGATACAAAAAGGTATTCGAGGAGGTGTTTGTATGTGTTCCAAAAGACATGTCAAAGCCAATCATAAATATTTAGATACTTATGATCCAGCCCGTCCTAATTCATTTATCATTTATTTAGATTGTAACAATTTATACGGTTATAGCATGTGTCAATCCTTACCCTATTCGGATTTTAGATTTATGAATAGACAAGAAATAGATTTTTTACAATTGAACTTGGCAGAAATTAGTGATACTGCAGAAAACGGTTACAGCCTTGAAGTTGATTTAATATATCCGGAGAATTTGCACATGGAACACAATGACTTTCCCTTTTGTCCAGAAAAATGCTTACCACCGGGTGGTAAGAATAAAAAGCTAATACCAAATTTGTATGATAAATATTACTATGTTATTCATTACGTACATTTAAAAAAATGTTTACAGCACGGTTTAGTATTGAGAAGAATCCATCGCGCTATTATATTTAAACAAAGTAGTTTTTTAAAGCAATATATTGATATTAACACCCAGTTACGTCAAAAAGCAGAGTCAACGTTTGAACAAGACTTTTTCAAATTATTGAATAATAGTATTTTTGGAAAGACCCTAGAAAATAATGAACACCGAATAGACGTTAAGTTAGTAAACAAGTGGTGTGACTCGAACAATAAAACAAAAAAGACTACTTGTGCTGAAAAATTGATAGCCAGCCCATATTTTCATAGCGTCTCTGTATTTTCTGATGATCTAGTAGCAATCCAAATGAAACCTGTGCGTATTATACTTGATAAACCAATTTACATAGGGTTTGCAGTATTAGAATTATCTAAGGCTCACATGTACAACTTTCACTACTCCATCATTAAACCTTTTTATGGTAACCGAATAGAATTATGCTATACTGACACAGATAGTCTAGTATATGATGTACAGAGTAATGATGTTTATAAAGACTTTAAGCTCCATTTTCTAAAATATTTTGATACCAGCAATTATGACTGTAACAATGACTATAACTTACCAATTATTAATAAGAAGGTTCCAGGACTGTTTAAGGATGAAATGGGTGGTGACATTATCAAAGAATTCGTAGGACTGCGCTCAAAGCTTTATTGTATTAAAACGTTAAACAAAACAATTAAAAAGGCAAAAGGTACAAAAAAATGTATTACCAAAAATTTTAATATGTTAGATTATAAAAATGTTTTATATGATTGCAATGTTATTCGTAAAAAAAATGTATTGTTTAAATCAATAAAACACGAAATATTTACTCAGGACTTAAATAAAGTAGCACTTTCAAGCAATGATGATAAACGATTGCTATCGTTTGATAAAGTTTCTACTTTAGCCTGGGGTAACGCAAGTATGTTTAAGTAATACATATTTTAACATGTTTTTTATTGATTGTGAATGGTAAAACTTATGACGTCCTAAATGGAAAGTTAGATAATTTTTTAACCTACCTACTGTCTTACTTACTATTATAAAAAGTCTGTAAGGGTGGGTGGATGGATGTTTGTTACTCTTTTAAAATGTGAAATAAGTAGTATTGCTGTGTAATTTAATTCAAATAGTATCGATAGAAGTTTCTTTTGAACCTGGTTTTATTATGTATACAATTCCAGTTTTGATGACAAAGCACTCATGAGTCGAGGTTCACACGCGCGGTGTAGAATTTAACACCGATCAGGTGCTCATCAGATTGAACTTGTTGAAACATGAAATTGATTCACATCGCAAGGTTTTATGGAGTTTGCATTTCATAATAATATGATTAGTACATACATCACAAGGCAGTCAGCCGGACTGGTCACATCACGTCACTTAAAAACGAAACAAATTGTAAGTATTGCACAAGCGTATAAGTACTTATAAAATTATGTCTTATTTATGTGTTTGATATAATTAATGATTAAACGAACTTACCTGTACGTGAAGTTCTATCATAATTATACGAGCGCCGAGTCCGAAGAGATTAGTAATTAACACATGTAGTTACGCATAGTTGTCACCACTCATGCACTAAGTTGAGAATTATATTCTATTTTTCTTAATGGCAATTCAACTTGCCATTACTGTTTCTATTATTATTTTTTTTTTTTTGTGGGTAGGTACTTTGTCCAGTTCCGTTCTCATACGATTGTCGCCAGTCATTTAGTTTAGAGTTAAAATTAGCGATCCTGTGGACCCTGTCATTCATTGATGTATTTCTAGGAGACTAAATATTTTGGGTGTGTACAGCACTGGGAGGGCGGGATTACTAATCTCTTCGGACTCGGCGCTCGTATAATTATGATAGAACTTCACGTACAGGTAAGTTCGTTTAATCATTAATTATACGAGCGCCTCGACCTCGAGATTAGTAATTAACACATGTAGAGTTTGAGAGTATTAGAAATATCATCAATGAAAAGTATTGTTTGTAAATAAATCAAGATATTTTAATTATGATTTATTTTTGTACAATCAATAAACAGAACGAGCAAATCTGTATTTCAAGAACTGAAAATAGTTGTTTGAGTATTTATTCAAGGTGTAAAATGAATCATGAGTTAATGTAACTATAATAACTAAGGAATAATTATTCTTATAATGGTTATCACAGCCAGTTGTAATACAATCACGAAAGTATAACAAAACATTAATGTAAATATATTAATTTGCTATAATTTGGGCATAATCATTAATCATGACTTGAGTTTAATATTGATTCCTTGATAAAATTTTGCGAATGTGGTAGAATTCCTACTCCATCCTGCTGTTTTACGGATAGTACCTATCTTTTTTTTTTTTTTTTTGGTACGGGGTGGAAAATCCTCATGGATGTCCTCCGCCCTGGGGCGGGCGGAGGGGTCTGTCAGACTCTTACTGACTAAAAACCACCCCGGTGTTCCATCTCACACCTACGTCGGGGGTCGCGGGAACTGGAGATACTTCCGCAACCCCCGGCTGGTGCCGGCCCGCTGCAGCGGGCCACTTCTCGGGTCAGGGGGGGGAGTGAGGTGTTAGATTCCCCCCCGGACGTCTTAGAGGGGCGCGCGTGGAACACTACGCGCCTCCACCTCGGGTCCTGGTGTATGTGGGGGGCGACAGACGTCCCCGAGTCTGTCGCCCCTGGACCCATTTAGGGGGGCCGGAAGAGGGCGTTATCCGCCCTCCGCCGACGCCCGGTGCGCCTGCTGCGGGCAGGGTGGGAGGTTGAGATCTCCCTCTCCCTTTCCGCAGCCTCCTTCTGCGACATGACACTTTCGCAGAAGGAAACCACCGCGTCCCAGGACTCTGCGCTGTCGACCATCGACTCGACCACGGCCGACAGCGACAGGTCACTGCCTACTTCTGAGACGAGGGCACGACGCGGCCCCTCCCAAGCGGCACATTCCGCCAGCGTATGCCGCGCCGTGTCCTCCCGGCAGTCGACGCAGTGGTGACACCGGGCGTCCGGCTCCCTGTTTATGCGACACAGGTACTTCCCGAAGCAACCATGCCCCGAGAGCACCTGCGTCACCCGAAACGACAGAGAGCCGTGCCTTCTCCCGAGCCAGCGCTCGAGCACTGGCCGGACCGCCTCGATGATGGCGAGGCCGGCGGTAGGGCGTGAAAGCCTGCGGATAGTACCTATCTAGGCTAACACCCAGTGAGTGCGCGCGCGACGATGCTGCATGCGTCGTGTTGTGAGCACTGAACACGCGTGTGTCGACCCCGCACTCACCGAGTGCTTTCTTTATCCAGCGGCTAAGCGTTTGCGTTCCAACTGGTCTATGAGGCTTCCTAATTCTAACAAATAATTCGTCAGATGTTCTTATTCGTGAGGTACGCTCTAGGTATATAATATACAGTAATGTAGTGGCTGGGCACATGGCTGACTTTTCTACAAAAAAAGGTAAATGAATAACCGGTTATTAGAATCCAGGCTAGAAGTTTTTATTATATAGGGGAATTGTGATACGCTAAGAGAAGTTTTGAACATTGCTAACTTTTATCTTCGACAGGGTTTGAACTGTGTGCTGTCGATAAAGCCAGTAAGATACTTAACGGTTTTATTCGTAAGCTTATCGAAAGTTAATTCTTCATTAGGATGCCATAAACTTAACTTATATACTTAATACTAGGTTGGTGTCCCAGGTAACATTATATTTTGGTCTTGTTGGTTTTAGTCGGAAAACCCCTTTGAGAAATTATTTAATTCTATTGTCACTAACTGATACAGGGCTAAGAACCAGCGAAAGAGTAGATCTGCACGAATTGAGTGTATCATATTGGCATCCGTCATTAAAGAGTTGAGTTAAAAGTGAATTATAGTGGGTACAGGCGTGTCATAAACGTTTATCAAGTTATTTTTTCAGAAATTCCACCATTTTTTCCAAGTAAACTTCGTATTGCTTCATAGAGTTAGGTGCTAATGATGCTAGCATTGTGTCTAGGGATGATTCTGGAATGTCTCTCCTTGAAAATGCGCCCCGGATTATATGCCAGCTACCAGGGTAATCGAATCGTGTATCCGTCTGGAGCTGGAATGAGACAATATGGCTTGACTAATGAGGAAATGTTACAGATGAATAAGGTGGAAATGTTACGGTTTCCAAAATATAAAAGGTACGACTATACCCCGTGCCTTGTTTGTTGTTATTTTTCGAAGTGTTTTAAGAATAACTGAAAATGGCGGGATGGCATAAATTCATAATTTGACCATGAAACTGTAAAGGAGTCTATCGCAAGAACGTCTGGGTCCCGGTGCCAGGATATGTATGTGGCACGTTTATTATTGATGCGACTTGCAAACAAATCGATTTTTACATGAAATAATGTGCAGGTGAAATTGTCAAAGACCCCAATCGGCTAGGTCTCATTCTATGTCTGGATGTGTTCTTCGTGATTCGTAATCTGCAATTGTATTATCACTAGATTTAATGTACGAGACAAAAACGAAAATCTTTTTGCATTCACACCAGTTCCAAATATCACGAGTTATTTGTGGGATGAGGGTATTGTATACCTCCCATTTTATTTATAAATATGCTACTGCTGTTCAATTGTCAACACGTAGTAATATTTGGCAATTAAAAAGGTATTTTTCAAAAACTTGTGTTAAAGCAATGAATGCGGCAAGGTGCTCTTAATAATTTATGTGTCGGTCTCTTCCGACAGTTGACCAAGGCCCACTCGCAGACATTCCTTCTCAGGCAGCCCCCCACCCCGTCGTTGAGGCGTCAGAAAATATCTCAATTTGATAAACATCAATTTTAATTCGATGGACCGAATGTTCTATTTTATTTAGCCACCAATCAAAGTTGGTGTGAAGTGAATCAGTTAAATTCATTGAGTTATTGTAGTCATCATGACCTTTCAAGTTGAAATATTTACATCTTTCCATTTCTTTAGTATGCAGCCATCTGTATTCGATGGCTGAACATGAAGAGACTAAGCCTAATAGTTAGGCAAACGATCTAATTTTACAACGCTTTAATTTACAAAATATTTGGAGTTGCGCTTATATCTGTTGGCAAACTAACTTGAAACTCGTGTGAATCTACATATAATCATACCTAAGAATTTGCATTTGGTCGAAGGAAAATATGTTTGTTTTTTCATTAGTATTGAAACCAAGTGAAATTAATAATCTTTTAGTTAGATCTATGTTAGTTATACATTCCAGACAGGAATATTCAAACAATAACCAGTCGTCTAAATAGACAGTGGACAGAAAGCCAGCAGAGCGTAATAATTTAGTTATAGGTTTACATATCGTTGTGAACCGCATGGGGCTGTAGGTACCTACTTAGCCCAAATGACAAACCATTAAATTAAAGTCTTAGATATTTTCGAGATTTTGTTATGCATTCGAATTAAAAATACGCGTCTTTCAGGTTAATTGACGCCATTTGACAATGGTTATATGTCACAATTTCTAATGCTATTCTTAAATCCTCTAATTTAAAACGATTCGTTTTAATAAATTGATTAAGATTTTTTTTTTTTTATTTAAAATAAAGCGCATCTTGCCATGTGGTTTTGAAACCAGGAAAGAACTGGAAACATTCTGAAATGGCTCCCATTTTATGCAGCTTATATGGCTTCTACATAATGCGGTCTTTCACTAGGTGAATAAGCTGGTATAGCAGGGAGTGTATGCTGTACAACGGGTGATGTAAATGGTATTTTTAACTCTTATCCAAGATGTATCTAAGAACTTTCATACAGCCCACTGTTAATAGAATGTTGATAAACGGCCTGCGTACTTAACTGTATCCAGTAGCGGCGACGTGGATATGGCCCCGCGATGACGTCTTCGATGAGTGCACGTGCGTCTGCGGCGGGGGATATTGAGCGCGCGGCGCGGCTGACTCGCGGCGGCGGCGCCTCGGCGCTGGCGGCGCTGACCCCGCAGGCGGCGTGCGCGCCTGCGGGGGAGCCTTGCGGTTTAAAGCTCTTGGTGCTGGTCCTTTATGATAAGTGTGACCACTTATGACCAGTATTGTTGCTGTATTCGGTTTACAGTTCGACCCCTGATTTATTCAGCGCCTTTGTGACCTTAAAGTCTCAGCTAAATTTTCACCGAATAGAAGCGTGTCTATCTTGATGCTCCTTCATGTCATTCTTAAGGGTCAATAAAACGAAATTCCTACGTGTGATAGATTTTGCATGTTGTAAATCGCACGAAATTCGGCTTACCTACATCCATTAATTTTTACAACGTTTCATTATGTACGGTTTTTAAATTCAATTGAGAATTCATAATGTCGGCCAAGCAAGCTATTGCACTAGACATTTGTTTTTGTTTGTTTTCTATGCCTTTATCGCGTTTAACTGCGGCATCAGCAATTGCCGCCTTAATTTCCAAATTCATTTTAGGGGCGTCAAGTTGAACACAATTTGGCGGTAATAAATATTTTACATTACATTCAGTTCTTTCGAGTCTCCTTATTAGGACCGTTTATGGCGATGTATAGTAAACGATTTGCAAGTTCGTTACGTATTTCAGGCCCGTATTTTTCAGTGTTGGTAGGGTCTACGCCTAAAATCTCTAGAATATCTGTGTCTAGGTCAGGAATAGTGGCATCATGAACACTAAACTCTTCGGGGGATGCATCTATGGCGGTACTAGAGCCTGGCTGAGGTTCACGGGTTTCATTCATGTTATGAGGTGATTCAACCTCAAGCTATTCTAATAGCCAATCATCTGGTCGCAGAGCGGGGGTATCAGAAAATTATCATGAATATGATAATTTTAAAACGTAAGTTAAACAACTTACAAAAGACTATTTAAAAAGCGGACTTAAAGAAGTCCATGACCAACTGCCGTTTTTAAATGTTGTAACAAGAATAGGAATATACACTCCACTATAACTGTTGTTAATTATTCACAAATTAGGCATAGTCATATAGTCATATTAGGTTAGGTTACAATCCCCAGCGGAAGGAACGCCAACCGTATTTGAATGCGTTGAAACAATCCCAGTGACTGTTCAGATTGCATTTAAATATAATCAGTACGTAAATACGTAAACAGGTGAGGTAACGGTTTATAAGTAAATGGGTACATACCTGCTCCAATATTCTCCTCGTTTAAAATTAGAGGTGTGATGTAGGTACTTTCTAAATCAATAATTTGCCGTTCGCGAATTTTACGTTTTTTATTTTAAAAATGCTTAATGTCCTCTTCACCGGACCCGGAATTTTTACATTTTGGTATTTTATATTTAAAAAGGACTAACAGTGCGAAGACGCTTAATAGGTGTTGAGTGGTTGAGCACTAAACTGCGAATGACTGGCGACAATCGTATGAGAACGGAACTGGACAAAGTACCTACCCACAAAAAAAAAATAATAATAATAGAAACAGTAATGGCAAGTTGAATTGCCATTAAGAAAAATAGAATATAATTCTCAACTTAGTGCATGAGTGGTGACAACTATGCGTAACTACATGTGTTAATTACTAATCTCGAGGACGAGGCGCTCGTATAATTATTAATAATTATAATTTTCTTTGTTTAAGATCATCAATAATGTGCGATTCTCCAGATATTATTGACTTCTCACAATACGGTCAAGGTTTTCCGACTCCGAGTTTAAGCAACCATTGGCATAATGCGATTCTTCTTGGCCCATCACCTTCGTAAATAGCGTGCGCTCGACGAAAATGGTATGGATGTAATCCATTCGTATTGAATGTTTTCCATACATAATATTGGCTAACATTGAATCGCCTGGCCGCCATTGTGGTACTTCGACGTGGATCGCGTTCGAAGAATTCCAGTATGTCTTCCTCCAATTCCGTCGAGTATGGCTGCCTACCGCGGCCCTGCGCCTGTGTAGGGACTTGAAACTGCCCATGATCTATGAGGCGCTGGGTTGCAGCCAGGATGGTGGAGGTGAAGGGAACTTGTGGGTTAGCGATTCCACGTGCGCGCAGTAAGTTCAGGTGTTCCGGCTGAGCGTATAAACGTCTAGCCTCTTCCAGGTTAAATCTCGCCATCCCATAAAAATGCACCATTGCTACATACTCCACGTTCGAGTACACGTATTGCCGACTCATTTTTGTTACGTAAATTTAATTAGGTTGCGCGTGCGTGACCTAATACAGCGAAACGCGGGACAATACTAGAAGAAAAGTAGAGAAAGGAGAAAGAGCGCGCGCGCGCGGGCCGGGCGGCTAGCGGAGGGCGAGAGTGGAGTGGGCGTGGCTTATGGATCATGCTGTCTGATCGATGAATGGATTTTTCAATGGCTACCGTTCGCATGTGTAGCCGAGCGTCGATAAGGCTTACACACACATATGCACTGAAACGTTACTTCGAGTTCTCACTTTTCACAAAAAACTCGATAATTTTAAAGTTTCGTGTTATTTTTTTTTGTTATTTATTGAAAATAATAGTGCCCATAGTTTCTGTTACTATGTTAGAACTTATGGCTTTCGGTTCCAGAACGGTAAAAAAGTAAGCGTGTATAGTTAGACCGAGCATACGGCAGCAACGCGATGTGATATAATTCTTTTGCGATCCAGGATCCAAAAGACATCTAACTACCACGCCCTTACCCTTCCTACCCACCACTAACACCTTGGCAGTAGCCAGCACTTCGGTACTACGTTTGGCCTGGGCTTGAGCAGAAGAATGCGTACACAACGCCACACGATCAGAAGTAGCAGGGTCGGCCGCAGAAGCGGAGGCTGCGTCGTCGCTAGCGGATGCCAGCGCAGGGGCTTGCGTGGATTGCTCAAAATGCAATAACGAATGGTGCTTACCGTTGCATTTCCTACATGTTGACTTAGATAGGCACTTAGAGACGGTATGTTGGCTACTTAGGCAGTTACCACACCTTTTATTGTCAAATCTATCATCCACGCTCAACTTTTGAAACGCTTTGCACGTAAACAAGTTTTTGTGCGTGGAATGACAAAGCGAACATTTAGATTCAGTAGCCACAAACACCTGCGATACCTTAGATGAGGTGCTGGAGCTACCTGCGGGGGCGGGCTTAGTTGCCGCAGAAGTGGAGCGATACAAGATTTTTACTTGTTCACGAACAAACTTTACGAAATAATCATAATCTAACTCTTGTTGATTACGAAGCGACATTTTAAAATGTTTTGCGATATCCGAGTCTATTAACTTAAGACCCAAATGAATAAATATAAAATCATCTAAGTTATGTATTTTCAATTGTTTGAGTCCCGCAACCGTAGAAGTTAATTTGTCAAAACCCTTTTCAATATTAGCGGGTGTCGATCCGAACGACTTCAGTGAGAACAACTGATTTAAATAATTAGAGGCGAGCGCGCGAGTATCCAGGTACTTTGCGATAAGCGCATCCCAGACAACGCGGTAATTATCGCCAGAAGGTACAATACCTACTGCCACATTCCTAACCTTTCCTTTTAAACAACTCAACAGATAATGAATGCGGTCAGAATCTGATAAATCTGCGTTAGTATGTATAATACGTTTGAAAGTTTCATGAAAGAACGGAAAGCTCTGAATATCACCGTCAAAGGTAGGCAGCTCAATTTTAGGTACCTTTATATGATGAGCATTAGGGCTCGCTTTCGGGCTAGGTTCTTTGGAATCATTTGATTCAGTTAATGAAGCTAAAGTAATATTTATCGCGCCGACCAACTCATCAAATGAATGTAAGGCACTATAGCTTACTTCGCACGTTGGATCTAATGACAAATTTAACATATTTATCTCGTCCATTATCTTATTGAACTCGCTACGTAATCCCTCAATTTGTTTAGACTGAGCAATAAAAGACTTACGTTATCTTTCGGTTGTTAAAGATTTTGTTGAGTCCAAAATCCTTTGAACCCGTGCGAAATACTAGTCGCGTTTGCTTTCCAATAATCTAAGTTTAACCTTGTCAGTCATTGTTAACAGAGATAAAAATCTGACAAAAAAAAGAAAATATTCAAATCAACAAAACTGTATCTTCTACGGAACCCGAGTTAGTGAAATTAGGGGTCTAATCAAACGAATAACTCAATGAAAGATTTTATAAATTAAATAATTATTAGTACGGAACCATCCGTACGCGCGAACTCTAACAATAACAAATTGTAGGGGAAAAAAATATAAAGCGAACAAAGGCTAACCGACTGCAAGTAACAAAGTCTAATACATTAAAATAGTAAGCACGTCAAATACCTTAAAAACGTACCTATATCATTATGTAGGATCGTCAGGTGCGATCGAGGAGGAGTGCCGAGCGGTATAGTACATCGTCAGGACTATAGGCGTTCCCATTATCCTATTAGGGATAAACAACATACCTGTGAAAACAATTACACACTATTAGTACAGAAAACACAATACAAATGGTAATCAGTAACAGGAATAAAGTAAGTTAAAGGTACAGCAACAATACAGTTAATCGAACAGACCATTAAGGTCCCACAGTTCGTACAGTGGCCAAGCCACCCAATGATAAACGAACAAACCCTTAAGGTTCATAGTTCGTACAGCAGCCTAAGCCACCCAATGATAAACGAACAAACCCTTAAGGTTCATAGTTCGTACAGTAGCATAAGCCACCCAATGATAAACGAACAAACCCTTAAGGTTCATAGTTCGTACAGTAGCATAAGCCACCCAAATACAAAGTGTATCGCTCGCTAGCAGCAAGCCTATACAGCTATGTGAATATACAGCAGCGCTGTACCAGGTAAACCGACAGTATTGTCGGGAGCAGGAACTCTTTACTGAGTCGAATCCGAGGATCGACTGCCATACTTACGGAGTGCACGCTCTTTTATAAGGCGATGCCCCCCACCTTACAACCTCTCCATACAAGTCTGCCCATGCGCACGGAAGTGCGTCACGCGTTTACTTGATACAAAACACTAAAATGTGCTGAATCTAATAAGATCTGTAATCAAATAACATAATAATAATTGTTATGAATAAACAATAGTGATTTCATAAAGTAATTCGTTTTACATTCAAAGTAACGTGTCAACAATTGTTTTGAATAAAACCATCGATAACAATTATCGAAATAAAGTTACCACAAATCAGTGTGCACACACAATTAATCATGTTTCGAATTAATAGACAATAATTGATAGTAAAATCACATAAATTAGCAATAAGAAACACAAATCATAACAAATTTAGTTAACACCCACAATGTGATTAATAAACTGTCTCCGACACGGCCAGACTGACATTCTACACGTCCTCGTGTAGTTATAAAGTTCTTGGTAAATATCGATCGGCCTTTCTGACAAAAAGCTTTAATTAGCAAAAGGTATGTTGCAAAGAAAAATCCTGAATTAGTCCTGAAGTAAAATCATTAGCAAAATTTGCATCATAACCAGTCAAAATAACCATACTGTTACAGACAATACATAGCTCAATAAATCAGCCGAAAACACACCATGGGATTCGACAAATAACTTGAAGTTGAATAGACAACCCGCATAGGCGTCAACATAGACAACCCGCATAAGCGTCAAGTTCAACATTCAAATCCAGGAGTCAACATAGACATCCGAATAAAAGTAGAGACATAGTCTCCCAGCCGAATTCACACCATGGGAATCGACAAGTAGCTTGAAGTCGAATAGACAACCAACATAGGCGTCAAGTTCAACAAACAAACCCAGGAGTCAACATAGACATCCAAATAAAAGTAGAGACATAGTCTCCCAGCCGAATTCACACCATGGGAATCGACAAGTAGCTTGAAGTCGAATAGACCACCAACATAGGCGTCAAGTTCAACAAACAAACCCAGGAGTCAACATAGACATCCAAACAAAAGTAGAGACATAGTCTCCCAGCCGAATTCACACCATGGGAATCGACAAGTAGTTTGTAGCTGAATAGACAACCAACATAGGCGTCAAGTTCAACAAACAAACCCAGGAGTCAACATAGACATCCAAACAAGAGTCAACATAGACATCTTGTCAATTAAGCTATGGTATGTCAGCAGCAGATGATTATTATCAGTGTCAACATTGACATCGTTAAAATTGAATGGACATTCAGGCATTTTTCATACATGATCAAGACTAAATTTTACTGGCACTCAAAGACTTCAACCAATATCATGTTGGATCTGCAAGAAGTACGAAGTTTCCAACGAAGTCTCCAACTTTAACCTTCGGCACCCAGGGCTGCTTGTTTTCTTGCACGGGACCGATTTACTTCTATCTCCACACTGTCAACAGCTGAAACAATTGTTAAACTATTAAACAGTTGTATTATCAAAGGAATACTGCATTGGTCAATAACATTAACTCTTGTAATGATAGCACTATTTTTTCGGTCATATTAACTGCAAAAATGAAATTTAATATCTCACAGTATACTATGATTGACCCAGTATCACATGAAAGCTCTAAATCCTAGCAACCAACTATTTCTACTTCACTTAGAATTTGTTCGGTACATATTATCCCCTCAAAGTAAAAACAATCATTTCAATTAAACCATCTACAGGCACTGTTGTATTGTCCAAGAGTCAGTTAACCATAGTTCATCACAATTATTAACCGTACAAGAATACGTTTGTCGGTCCACTTTTCAGCAAATGTCTCAGCATTGTGAGAATATTCCCAATGATTTAAAAAATAACAATAAACCATAACCCTCAAAATTAACTGTTTTTTATTACTAAATCACGCCACGCGCTGTTACGGTCGTCTTGCATCTTCACACGTCCTTGGGTGAATAGTTTATCGCATCATCTGTAAACAATCAGAAAAGAGCTCAAGTAAACAGCTTACGAGTAACGTTCGGTCATTCTGATCAATTTAAATCAAACACTACAGACCTGATATCACAAAACAAGTTTAGTATCTTATCACACATGTAATTACCTTATTACCACACATGTAATTACCTTATTACCACACATGTAATTACCTTACTACTACACATGTAATTACCTTATTACCACACATGTAATTACCTTATTACCACACATGTAATTAACTTATTACCACACATGTAATTACCTTATTACCACACATGTACCACACATGTAATTACCTTATTACCACACATGTAATTACCTTACCACACATGTAATTACCTTACCACACAACACATGTAATTACCTTACCACACAACACATGTCATTACCTTACCTCACAACACATGTCATTACCTTACCTCACAACACATGTCATTACCTTACCTCACAACACATGTCATTACCTTACCTCACAACACATGTCATTACCTTACCTCACAACACATGTCATTACCTTACCTCACAACACATGTCATTACCTTACCTCACAACACATGTCATTACCTTACCTCACAACACATGTCATTACCTTACCTCACAACACATGTCAACAATCAGGGGGTACACAGTTACTTTTCAGATAAACTATTCCTCAAACCTCAGAATCACGCTATTTGTTTAGCTAAAAGCCAACTATTTGACATAGTCGTATTATCACTAATTTATATTCAGATGGAATATCAGTATCAATTTTATTCGGAGTTTCAGGAATACAGCATAGCCGTTACAATCTCAACTTTTGTAATGGTAACAATACTTTCGGTTATAATAACCCCAAATTCTAAATTTAATCTCTCATGGCATAATATGATACTATGATTTGAATAAGCATTCAGTATTACATGAAACTTCACTTTATATTGACCATACAAGTAAGTTTGCCACACATGTATCAGTAATGAAAGTAGGTACATTCAAACCCAGAGTCTTAACAAAATGGAAGCGTCTCACCAGATTGTTGTAGAACATCACATCAGTGGCGGGTACATCACACTTATCTTATCACGGACTTCAACTTATCACGGATGATTAGTTGCTCGAAAACTGACTCACAGTATCTTCACTCGAACCTCCTGGCTGTTCTCCGGTAGTCACTAAAGTGACATACTATTGTACCTGGTATGAACCTAAGAGGGTTGAGAAGAATCGTGTAGGTCAGATAAAAATGAGACTTTCTCTATAGATGGGACAAGACCGTTCTCAGTTCTTGTTGAAGTTTAAACCTCATGTAATTCGGTAGTAAATGCTAGTAGATGAGCACGGGAAATGAAATTTCAAAACATGGGCCAGTCAGTACAAACAGCAATTTGTTTGACACTTAGGTAGGTTAATAAGGGTAGCGGTAACTGTTGGAGTATGTAAAATCAAACAATGAAATTAATGTGGGATTTATGAATGCCATTAAAACAGCCTTAGCTCTGCGCTAGGTAATCCCAAGAGAGGAAGCTGTCATAACAAGAGTGGAAAACACATACGATAATTAGGGAAGCCATGCGGAAGCATTAAGAGGCTATCCCACTTCTGATGTAGGATCGTCAGGTGCGATCGAGGAGGAGTGCCGAGCGGTATAGTACATCGTCAGGACTATAGGCGTTCCCATTATCCTATTAGGGATAAACAACATACCTGTGAAAACAATTACACACTATTAGTACAGAAAACACAATACAAATGGTAATCAGTAACAGGAATAAAGTAAGTTAAAGGTACAGCAACAATACAGTTAATCGAACAGACCATTAAGGTCCCACAGTTCGTACAGTGGCCAAGCCACCCAATGATAAACGAACAAACCCTTAAGGTTCATAGTTCGTACAGCAGCCTAAGCCACCCAATGATAAACGAACAAACCCTTAAGGTTCATAGTTCGTACAGTAGCATAAGCCACCCAATGATAAACGAACAAACCCTTAAGGTTCATAGTTCGTACAGTAGCATAAGCCACCCAAATACAAAGTGTATCGCTCGCTAGCAGCAAGCCTATACAGCTATGTGAATATACAGCAGCGCTGTACCAGGTAAACCGACAGTATTGTCGGGAGCAGGAACTCTTTACTGAGTCGAATCCGAGGATCGACTGCCATACTTACGGAGTGCACGCTCTTTTATAAGGCGATGCCCCCCACCTTACAACCTCTCCATACAAGTCTGCCCATGCGCACGGAAGTGCGTCACGCGTTTACTTGATACAAAACACTAAAATGTGCTGAATCTAATAAGATCTGTAATCAAATAACATAATAATAATTGTTATGAATAAACAATAGTGATTTCATAAAGTAATTCGTTTTACATTCAAAGTAACGTGTCAACAATTGTTTTGAATAAAACCATCGATAACAATTATCGAAATAAAGTTACCACAAATCAGTGTGCACACACAATTAATCATGTTTCGAATTAATAGACAATAATTGATAGTAAAATCACATAAATTAGCAATAAGAAACACAAATCATAACAAATTTAGTTAACACCCACAATGTGATTAATAAACTGTCTCCGACATATTTATGATTAGCTTAGATATACCTACAGCCCAAAAATTAGCATTTATGTCGGATGCGACGCGATGACAATTTTTCTGCACTACTTCTATTTATGAGATTAACTTACTCAATATATAATAAGTACAGATCCTTAACCAATAATAAGTTAAGTGTAATACTTAGAAACAAGTATGGAAACTTATTTCCGTTGCGCAGTGGCTGAGCGATCGACTGCTGCGCAGCGTGTTGCGGGTTCGATTCCCGCCCAGGGTAAACATTTGTGTGATGAGCACTTGTGTTTGCCTTGTGTCTGGGTGTTGTTTATCTATATATGTATGTATTTACAAAAAAAAAATGTATTTGTGTATGTATATCAGCTGTCTGACACCCATAGTACAGGGTCTCCCTAGTTTGGGGTCAGATGGCCGTGTGTGAAAATGTCCCCACATATTATTATTATTATTTATTAATAAAATTCTTAACAAGTAACTGCGTAAGTAGATGACCGTTCGAAATAAGTTATCTAGTAAGTACCTACTACGTTTACTAAGTCAGGTGCGGGGGTGATATGTATAAATATACGGCTACTTCCTATGAGGAGAACTAACGCGTAAAGTTTATACAAATCTGTTACTTTACCTGAAGGTTCCTATCAAAAGATCAAGTTACCTTACAAAATAAAATAACAAGCGACGCGATGATAATTATGATTAATTGCAATAATTAATCAAATGCGGTTGAGTCTCGATATTATAAAAATGCCTACTCGTGCAATACGAATATAGTAGGCATCTAACGAACCAACAGTACAAGTGTATCATACAATAATAAACAATATCATTCATTCAGCAAATCCCGTTTAGAGAAAAAAAAAAAAAGTTTTTAATGCGTAAATAGAAATGAACCGTACGAGAACGATGAACTGGAAAGTTCCACGGTCACGCAGGCCAACTCAAGGATTGTTATACACAAGTACCCACAATTTTCATACATGAACAAAATAATATGTAATTACGCCGAAAATTAACTGATTTGTTAAATAAACTTATTTAGCGATATGAATCAACGTTGATATTCAATTAAATGTATTTTTCGAAGTTTTAATTAGTGAAATTAAAGATTTAAATTAACAATTAATTTGCCGGTAGAACTACTTCATGCAAGGCAGTCCGACCTTTATTCTTTACGCAATAGAGGCGAGAGTCTTGTGATGATATGCAATTGATATTGAAAATTCCCGATATTTTTTCTTAAAATTAGACTTTTAGAACTCAAAATAGGCCGTAAATAGGCCCAAAATTAATTTATCCGGCTCGAAGGACCAAAATGGTGCGTATCACCTCTAGAATTTGAAAGTTACTAGTAAAAATCACACGCGCGTGAACCTAGATTATTAGAGCAATCTAGGCTATAATTGCTGATTCAGCAGTGCTAATTTTAAGGAGAAAAATACGCAAATGAGACGAAAGGCAATGGATAAAGTTCAACTTATTAATCATGCCACATACCTTTGATACAGCGACCCCCAAGCAGAAGCAGATGGATGCCGCGTTCGGGATGACCAGCTCACAGTCTAGGTACACTACGCTGGCCAGCGATACACAACATAGTCTAGGTCTAGGTAATACAGATACCACTTGATGTAGGTTCAGTTCAGGGTTTAGGGCGAGATGGAGCGACTCCGAGCAATTAACGACAGATGCAAAAGCACGCGTGCTCACTATCCCGTGGTTAAGACGAGACTCTCGAAGCCAGCAGATGTCACTAGCTTCGCGACGTGTTGACAGCGGCAACTCCCGATAGGATATCACCAAACCAACGATATATGACACTTAGTTAATAAATTAGAACTATTAAACCAATGCCTTCCAATCGCCATAAGGTGAGGTAAGAAAATATAATAACTATAAATTATGAAGCGCAACCAAACACAATATGTTAATTTTATAAGGGAATACGAACAGTTGGGTCATCTCTCGAAGTCTGATGTATTAAGACCCAATCTATCATATTTTCTGTGTCATCACGCCGTGTTTAAAGAAAGCAGCGAATCCACTAAAATTCGGGTTGTTTTCGATGTATCAGCTCCTACTTTATCTGGATTGTCCATTAATTATATTCTTCTGATAGGTTAAAATATGCAGGACTCTTTATTCTCCATTTTAATACGGGCTAGACAACACAAGTACCTCCTGACCGGCGATCTGGAGAAAATGTATCGCCAGGTGGAAATTAATGAGGAGGATCGAAATCTCCAGCTCATATTGTGGAGAGAAGATGAGCCCTTGCCTATCAAAACGCTAAGATTAAATACTGTTACTTACGGCATGGCAAGTTCCAGTTATTTAAGCACGCGCTGTCTGTGTCAGCTTGGCGAAGAACATCCAGATGAAGCTATTCAAAATGTGATTCAACACGATTTCTACGTAGATGACCTGATTACCTCGAGTGACAGTAAACACAAATTAAAATATATTCTGCAAGAGGTTTCCGAGGCACTAAAGTTAGGCTGCTTCAATCTAAGAAAACTTAAAACTAATGTAACTAGCATTTTTGACTCGTCTGATGTAGATGTTAATGAAAGGTTAACACTTAGTGAGTCTTTCAGCACCCTGGGTTTGGGTTGGGATCCATTGACAGATACACTGCATTTTCCAATACAACTCTCATTCCCAGTAGATAAGAATCACCCAACTAAACGTTCAATATTGTCTAATTTGTTTAAAATTTTCGATCCATTGGGATTGCTCAGTCCGTGTGTAATGCAAACAAAGATTATATTACAGCAGTTGTGGCTGCAGAAATTAGGATGGGATGATCCAATTCCTGAAAATATCTCTATGACCTGGGCTAAGTTTGCTGATTCTCTGTCCGCTCTTGGGGCCATAAAAATTCCAAGACATGTGCTCTGTGATGAGCCCATATTTATAGAACTACACTCTTTCTGTGACGTTTCTCAAAGTGCGTATGGACCGTTAAATCCGTTAAATTATTGTGTGCTAAATCTAAGATTGCACCTACTAAGCCTACAACAATCCCGCGCTTAGAGCTTTGTGCTGTGCTCTTGGCCGCTAGATTGTGTAAGACGGTCAGAGATTTCTTGCGATATAAGGTAAATAATGAGGTTTATTGGAGTGATTCCAGTATTGTGCTGGCATGGCTTCATTCGAGTTTTAAAATTCTTAAAACCTTTGTTGCAAATAGAGTTTCGGAAATCAGTGAATTAACAGACGTAAATGCTTGGCGTCATGTACCAACATCAGTTAACCCGGCTGACCTCATATCCAGAGGAGTCAGCCCAAATTATATCCAAGACAACATGTTATGGTCGTCAGGTCCACAATATCTATTGCAGTGTACACCTGGGTTGTCCTACAAACATATAATGTCAACAATAATAATAATAATAATAATCTTTATTACACAAGAAAGAGGTACAATATTGTGTGAAGTCTCTGACTCCTGTGCTAGGTGATAAACCTGTGTTACAAGAGTCAGTGCCCTCTCCCACTAGGAGAAACTACAGAATCTTATGCAATAAGATTTAAAAAAAAGAAAAGAAAAAGTAACAACTATAATAACAAAAAGAATAATAATAAAAGCGGTTAGAAGAAGCCTGTATTGAGTATTGCGACTGTGTGTGTGTATGTGTGGGTGAGTGTGTGTGTGTAGGTGTGTGTGAGTGTGAGTGTGAAAGTGTGTGTGAGTACCTGTCATACGTTAGCATTAATGTTACGAGACAGATACAATAATATTCTCTGTTTTGTCGTAGTTCAGCGACAGTAGCCATGGCTTAAGACTCTGCTTGACTTTAAGCAGGGTTAGTTTATAAATTGAAAGCTTTTTGTTTATTTTATTATATAATTGAGAGCTTTGGGCACGATAGTGTCGTCGCGCAAGTGCAGTACGACATTGAACAGATTCACAAATTGGGAAGCCAGTCCGACGACTGCATAGATTGCTATCTAGTGGCATCGTGGAATGTCGGCGCAAGACAGAGCGGAGGATGTAGAATTTTCTTACCGTAAGTACTTGGGCTTCTGAGTACAACTGGGCTGTGGGGTAGTCCCTTTTACGGAAGTGCATAATTTTTAGAACTGCCCGCTGAGCTCGTTCCACCCTAAGCATCACGGTTTTGAAGGTCCCTCCTACAGTAAGTGATGATCGACTCACACAGTGAACGGTATACTAGTGAAGCTGTTTCAATGTCGGCCACATGTCTAAGCTCTTTAAATAAAAACATTAGCTTACGAAGCCGGGAACAAAGATTATCCGTATGGGTACGCCAATCGAGCTTCTCGTCAATATATACACCTAAAAATTTGATATTAGTCACCATATCAAGGCAATTGCAATCGCATGGAGACGCGTCGTGACAAATATGCACTCTCATTTTAGTTGAGTTAATTGATGGTTTAGGTGAATTTGGAGGTTTAAACTGAATTACTTTGGTCTTCAAGATATTGAGCGTCAGTAGGTTAGTGGAGAGCCAGTCCATAATAGTTCGCAATGTAAGTTCAGTGCTTTGTTTAGCTTTTTCCCAAGTCACATCGGATATCAATAGTGCTGTGTCGTCGGCGTAGGTAAAAATGTTGCAATGGGTGAGGGAGAGTTGACAAAGGTCATTTATATATATTTGAAAGAGTGTGGGTCCTAAGATACTTCCTTGAGGTATACCGTAGCTGATAAACTCTTCGTCACTAAGAACGGAATCAATTTTAACACATTGGCTACGCCCTCTGAGGTAATCTTTATAAATATCTAGGCACACACCACGTACCCCCGTATGCTCCATTTTGGCCACAAGTCTGGGAACAGACACTGTATCAAACGCCTTTGTTAAATCTAAGAAGATACCATAGCATTTAAGGCGATTATCCAATTTATCAATCACAGTATTGGTGAAATCAGAGACGGCATCTTCTGTGGAAATTCCTGACCGAAAACCGTACTGGTTTTGAGCAATTAAATTATTTTTATTTCGGTATTTTAGTTTATTCAAGTATTTTAGATAAAAAGCTCAGGACTGAAATTGGCCGATAATTGGAGACATCATCCTTGGCTTTGCCTTTGTACACTGGATGGACAATAGCACGCTTAAAAGCTTTTGGGAAAATTCCCGAACTGATGGCACAGTTACAAATGTGGGCAATGGGAGGAGCCAGAATGCAACTGGATTGTTTTATTATAATTGCTGGAATATTGTCCCATCCAACTGCACAATCACTGCGTAATCTATGTATAGTGCTTATTACCAATGCTTCGTCAACTAATGGAATAGCCAAGGAGTTAGCTGGAGATGGGGAAGAAGATGAGTAAACGGACGGGGTGGTTGTAGTAAATTTCGAAGCAAGGTTTGACCCAATGTTAACAAAAAATTTATTGACGCTATTGACTGATACGATAGGCTCGACAGAAGGTTGCAGCAAGGCATTAGAAGAGTGTCTTTGTTGATTACTGTGTGTGATTGATTTAATTATTTTCCACGTAGCTCTCGGGTTGTTATTCGCTTTTTTAAGTTCTGCTTTTTCATAGGCTCGTTTTAGTTTCTTAAGTAGGGAATTGCAAAAATTACGATACCGCGTGTAAGAAGTTTTTAATATTAAATTGTTGGGAGACTTACTAACCCGTCGGTGCATTTTGTCGCGATTACGGAGGCATCTTACTAAACCAGCAGTCATCCAGGGTTTTTTAATTATTTTTCTATTAGCTGTATGAACAATCTTAGTATGTTTCGTTATGACAGCTTGAATATCGGCAATTAAGATATCTGTGGCTTGGTCTGGGTCAGTGGTACTGAGAATAGGAGAAAAGTCATGGTTATTAATTTCCTTTTTTATTTCGTCATAGTCGTATCGGAGACAAGTTTTTTTTGGTGGGGATCCAGTTGATTTATTTATTTCTAGGAATATAGCAACAGGAAGGTGGTCAGTAACGTGGCTGTCCAGCACGAGAACCTTAGCAGGCAATTTGGTCTTCATCATGACATGATCCAGACAGTTGTTTATCCTTGTCGGAAGAGTGTGGGCAGGCAATAAGCCATGCGATGCTGCTAACGTTAAATAGTCGTCTGAATGACGATCATTGTTTCCGGGCTTGATATCAATATTAATATCACCGATAAGCATGATGTTGTTTTGAGATTTTGCGGATGTCAGTATTTCATTTAGACTTGATAAGAAATTAGTTGAATTTAAATAGGACGGAGAATGATAGACTGCGATTATAGTGGTGTTATTATAGCAGGTTACTAGACAGTTGGCATCCGAAAACAAGGGTTCATATATGTAGTGCAGGTAATTGTGTCTTTAATGTAGATTGCGACTCCGTCATTTTTGATTGGGTTGTTGTTTGTGGAATTTGAAGTATAGCCCTGTAAGACAGGGATGTTACCCGCAACCTGCAATCAGCATTCTGTTTATATAATAAAATCAAATTTAACTTTTGTCAATGTTAACATGGCGACAAATTGATCTAGATCATTTTCATACTTCTTATGTTTATATGTATAATACGGAAGCCCAGAATGCTCCGTCCTAAAAAATCTTGGCAAAGTTCTGGAGCACATGTATACGAGTCAGCAATAGAAACATTATCTATTTCTTGAGAAATTTGATCAATATTCATAATTTTTAACTAGAATTAATAATTTTGTCACTGCTAGTAGACTGAGGTGTTTCAACTCGGGGTTTAAAATGGCATTTAAAATGAATAATACAGAACATATTAACAAGTTATTAAGAGTTAGTTAGTTGGTGAGGGTAAAATTAGGGTTTTCTATGTAAAGTTCAGATCTTGGGAAGTACGTGTGCATGACTGAATTTGTGTGTTGTTCAATTCCTGATAAATGTGAATGAGTGGTTGAGATTGTGTGTTGTTCAATTCCTGATAAGTATGTGTGTGTGGTTAAGTTTATGTGTTGTTCAATTCCTGATAGGTATGTGTGTGTTAGTGAGTTTGTATATTGTTTGATTTCTGATCGGTATGTACATGTGACTGATTTTGTGTGTAGGTTAGGCTTATAAAGTGACAAAGTATACATTTTAAAAGATAAGTGTTTAAACGACAAGCAAGGTTTCCTATGTATTTTAGGTAGACAATCAGACCCAGACATTAGTCATGTACTTAGCCGTAGGCTGTCGAGGTCTGCTTCGTTTTTTATAACGACGTGTCGCTCACCATCCACTTTTCGCAGCAGAACTTTACCATAGGAGGTCCAGCAGTATTTATATACATTATCTTCTGCAAAGCGTCGGGCCAGGTAATAAATTCTTTGAGTTTTGGGTGTAAGTTTTTCGGATATGTATATAGGTTTGCTGGGTCCGTCGAGTTTTAAGTGGGTTGTACATAACTTGTTTTGTTTGTTTGCACTATTAAACTTGCGAGCCTTTTTAACAATAGTGTCCTTCGTTATTGCACTTATAAAATCTACAGTAATAGTAGAAATGTTTTTTTTATTCTTGGTACGGAAAACATCCTATAAGTCGTTACCATTTATAGGTGTGCCAAGTAGGTTGGCAGCCTCTGTTACAATGGCGCGGAGGCTTTCCTTATTTTCTTCCTGTTTCTCGGGCACATTCCTAATTTCCATCTTGGTGGAGTACAGTTGTCGTTCTATTAAATCTAATTTTTTTTCAAGCTCAAAGAAACGGCGGCGGTCCTTTTCACGTTCGGACTCTAAGTTTGTAAGTTTTGTTTTCAAGTCATCGTAGTCGTTTGATATAAACTCCATGGACTTCCGTATTCCTGCGTTCTGAGCACTAATTTCAGAGATTGAGGCCTGTAATGCCGCAAACTTCTCTTCAGACTTGGCGGAAGACTCAGATAATAATACCCGAATTTCGTCCAAACGTTCCATGCAATCACAGTCGCCACGCTTACGGCTTGTTATGTTATTATCTTGACCCAAGGTCGAGAGATCTGGAGAAGATTCGGACTGCAGTAACAGTCGGGTGCCAGAGTCAGAGGTAGTAGGTGAAGTTGGACCTGCAGTAACTTTTTGTAGCTGTTTCTTCGTTGGTGAGCGCTTAACGGACATAGTTAGTAATTAAAAAATATTACCTTGAATATCAAGTTGTAAATAAGTAGTCCGATATTCCACCTAAGCCACAGTCGACAAATGAAGTAACAAAATTGTGAGTACGGCGCGGTGACGTGTCAGAGCGCTGCGATGACGTTGATGACGTTCTCGTGATGCGTAGACATGTGATATATGAGTGTAACGCACAGTGTCGCAAGCGCAGCGTAGCTCAGGCGATCGAACACTGTCTCAGGTGTTTGGCCTTTTTCTTCACGGACTCCGCGTTCACACGACCACCGCGGCACTATGAGCTCCTTGTACTTTTTGTTTTTATTTAAAATGTATTTATTACGAAAATTATGAATATTAAATAAAAATTAAAAAACGCACACGTCTACCCGCTTTCGCCGTCCGGGAGGAAGGGGGGAAATAACAAAGTTCGAATATAATCCTTCCACCAATATTTGTGTATTTATAGGTAATAGTTTAACGGTCAAAAAGGAGGATATTACTGACAGTTTTACCGAGATTCTAAATATTAATTGTAACAAAATAATGTTGTGTGCTTTCCCATATTTTAAACATTTAACATATAGACAGAACAATTATATACACATGTTAAATAATCATGTGCATTTTTTAGTCACTATAGTGATAAGCTTTTGTTTTTTGACACCAACAGTTTTGTTGAGAAATTAAAATCGACTAGGGATACCGTGTATCTGCCCATTAGGTTTAGACGTCAAATAGCGCGGCTATTAGCTCATAGTTTTAACTCAGACATAAGTAGTATGTCGAATTCAGGTGTTATTAACTCTTCAACAATTAGTAATAGTACTAATAATAAGGTGAATAATTGTAGCTCTGCTATAAATAATTTTACAAAGTGTACGAAGGAGGATCCATGTGTCACTATGGACCAGCCATCTATTGATGGGAGTTTCACAAGTGGTAAGAACACACTACCTGATATTGAAGTCCGTGGTCAAACTCCGGATACTCATTTAAACTAGTCTGTAAGACAATAGAAGGTACCAGTAACAATATAGCTATTTCTACAAACAATAAAGTACCTTCTTGCTCTCAAAAAGTTAAGTTGCAAAAACAGCAGAATACCTTAAAATTATTTCATCAAAATATTCAAGGTATTTCTTCCAAATTATTAGAAATTGAACTGTTTTTAGAAAAAACCATGTTTGACATTGTTTGTTTTACTGAACATTGGTTAAAAGATTACCAGATGCTAATTAATTATGAAAACTATAGTGTAGGCAGTTGTTTTAATCGTAACGCTATGACCCGTGGAGGGTCATTAATCTTAATAAAAAATTGTTTGAAATATAAACAACAGAATGACATTGTTAGCCTATCGGTTGAACATTGCATTGAACTATCCTGTGTCGAGCTGAATAAGCATATTATAGTGTGCGTGTACAGACCCCCAATTTTCCTAAACTATTCTTTATTTGAGTCGGTAATGGAAGATGTCCTAGCGAAACTTGCAACTTGTAGCAAATCTGCAATTATTTGTGGTGATTTTAATATTAATATCTTAGAAGATAATTTGAATAGTTGTCGATTATTAAACCTATTTAAATCATTTAATTTGTCGAACGTTTTTATGGAACCTACTAGAGTAACTCCAACGATTGCTACCTGTATCGATAATATTGTTTGTGATTGTGATTATTTAGATAAAGCCATTGTTAATTATCTGCCATCGGATCATAGCGGTCAAACGGTAACTTATATGTTTAAAATGCCTTTAACAAAAGTGCAAATAAAATTTAGACCAATAACAACTGGTAAATTAAATAAATTCAATGTTACCCTAAATGATAAGTTAAGTACTCTAGACCATAATAATAACGATGCAAATAAATTGTATGATGATTTCTTTTTTGTAGTGCAGTCTGAATTCGATAATACTTTTGAAAAAAAGACAAAACATATTAGCCCTAAGTTTGTATTTAGTGACTGGGCAACTAGAGGTATTAGAAAAAGTAGGGAAAGACTGTTTGAGCTTTATGGCCTTAAGCCTTATATTAACACGGATACTTTCAACAAGTATGTTGCTACTTATTCTAAAATTTTTTGAAATATTTGCAGGGTAGCGAAGGCCCTATACATTAGCAACAAAATCAAATCGGCAGACGATAAAATAAAGACAGTTTGGAAAGTTATTAATAATGAGACTGGCAGGAAAAAAGTTCGTAACACTGAGTATACATTAGAGACACCACGTGGTCCCCTAAGCTCTAACATAGAAGTAGCGCATGAATTTGTGAATTTTTTTACCAACATACCAATTAAAACCACGGAAGCTTTAAATTCCTCACCTGGCATTTCAATTGCCTTTTTAAAAGCGAACGTACCAGGCTGCCCGGTAGAATTTCAATTTAAACATATTAACCCCGTGACAGTTTTAAAAGCTTTTCGGCAAATCAAGATAAAATTTACTGAGGATCTGTGGGGTATGTCTATTAAAGTTTGTACGTCTATAATTGAGACAATAGCGCCTTATTTGGCTTTAATATTTAATATGTGCGTAGACCAAGGAGTTTTCCCGGATCTAATGAAGTTTAGTAAGGTTATACCTCTTTTCAAATCCGGTGACAGTAAAGACAATAATAATTATAGACCCGTGTCCGTGCTGCCGGCTTTCAGCAAGGTTTTTGAAAGGATTATGCTTAATCAGATGCTTAATCATTTTAACACTAATGGCATTTTACACGATCAACAATATGGTTTCACCAAAGGACGTTGTACGACTGACGCTGATGTCACTTTATTAAAATACATATTTACTGCGTGGGAAGAGGCGCAAGATGCCATAGGAATTTTTTGTGACCTCTCCAAGGCATTTGATTGCGTAAATCATGACACACTACTTTTGAAACTTGAACATTACGGACTAGGTAGACTTGCGCTTAGTTTAGTAAAATCTTATTTGATTAATAGGCAGCAGCAAGTCCAAATAAATGGGGTGAATTCACATGGTTTAAAGGTAGAAATGGGGGTTCCACAAGGCTCAATTTTGGGTCCTTTCCTCTTTTTAATGTATATTAATGATCTTCTTCATCTGTTGAAAAACCAACCACAAATGGTGTTATTTGCCGATGACACTTCTTTAATATTTAAGATAGACAGACGAGCCCAGAAACTAGACCACGTAAATAGCGCCTTACTGCAAGTCCAAAATTGGTTCACGGCGAATAATTTAGTATTGAATGAAAAAAAAACTAAGTGCATCAGATTTACCTTACCAAATGTCAAAAGTAATGACTGTGACAGTATTGAATAATGAGAAGCTGGAATTCGTTGATAAAACTGTTTTCCTGGGGATCACGCTCGACTCAAGGCTACAATGGGGTCCTCATTTAACATCTCTCGCTGGACGGCGAAGCTCTGCAGCATATGCTGTCAGAAAAATCCGGCAATTTACTGATGTAGATACCGCGAGACTGGTCTACTTTAGTTATTTTCATAGTATAATGTCTTACGGTATTTTACTGTGGGGACGAGCTGCAGACATCGAGTCTATTTTTATTCTGCAGAAAAGAGCCATCAGAGCCATTTACAATCTCCGTATGCGCAATTCTCTAAGGGAACTGTTTAAGAAAATTAACATAATGACGGTACCTTGTCAATACATCTATGAAAACATAATGTACGCTAGAAAAAATCTGCATCTTTTTAGTAAAAGGGGTGAAAGACATCATTATAACACTAGAGACAGGGACCAACTAGTTCAACCAAGTTTCAGACTAGCTAAAGTAGATACTTCTTTCATGGGGTACTGTTTAAAATGTTACAATAAAATACCTCCCCACATTGTTCAACTAAATGAGACAAAATTTAAGTCTTATATAAAACGCACACTATGCAGCCGAGCATATTATACATTGGGTGAGTACATCACTGATAAAAATGCTTGGCTGGATGCTGGTCTAGCTCCACAGCCATAAGGGTTCATAGATTAATTGATTAGCATTTTTAATTATTTTTGGAGCTGCTGAAGATATAGATCTACATTATCTTTTCATTGTATAAACTCAATGTGTTAGTATTATATAATTTTTCAAAGCACATACATGTGAGCACTATGTTATTTAAAGCTACCATTTACGAGGTATGTCTTTCATTGACTTGAATGTGCCCTGGCGGTTGGGAGTATGTCATGCTCACTGGAATGTCTCGCTGACGGTGGCGCGCGTGTTGGATCATTCGGTTCCCTTCAAAATGGTTGAGTCAAATGATGCCGATCCGTGCGTCATGTTCGTGAACGGGCGCCGTTAGTTGGGACTGGTCATCTCTTAGCTGCCTCGGTTATTCTAATTTTATTTTGAATTGTTTATTATGATTATATTTTTATCTAAACCTCTTTTAACGTAGACGACTTGTTACATTGTTCTCACATTGTACCCTAGATTCAATATGAATGATGTAACCGAAATTTGTAACATATTATTGATTTTAAAAGAGTGTTGTTCATGGAGTTTCTTGCTCGTTCTTCTCCATAGAAACCTACTGTTTGGAACGAGCAACTAGCTTCAACTTTCTGACTGACTGACTCTGACAGTTCACAAGTACCTGTAAATGGTTTATTTGAAATAAATGATTTTGAGTTTGAGTTTGAGTCAGAAGACACTTGGCCTGTTTTAATTCACAATAAAATGAATGTAAATAATTTACCAGAAATCAAACAGAACACAATAGTTAATTTTGAAACATCAACAGAATACTACTTTATCAATTTTGAAAAATATCAAGGCTACGATCACTTAAAACGAATATTTAATAATAAAATTAAAATCTTGTAAGAAATCTATAGTCTCAGGCACTTTGAAGACAAATGAGCTATACAATTCATTAATCAACTTATGTCGTTTAGCACAGCAACAGTCATTCGGACAAGAATATAAAACACTCACCAACGGCCACTCGTTAAACTCTAAATCTAAACTTTCATCATTGACTCCTTTTTATTGTTCCAACGATAAATTAATTCGAGTGGGCGGTCGTATTGATTCCTCAAAATACCCTTACGATAAAAAACACCCTGTGCTACTCGATGCATCTCATCATTTCACAAAATTAATATTTCAACATGAACATGTTCGCAACTTACATGCTGGGCCACAGTTGTTGCTGGGCATAACCAGAGATTATATTTGGCCCATCAATGGCAGACGTCTTGCACGACAAACTGTTCGTCATTGTGTCAAGTGTAGGCGGTTTCAAGCTAAGCCATTAGAACCTATAATGGGTAATTTACCTTCCCCAAGAGTCACACACCAAATTTCCCATTTACTACTGTGGGTGTCGACTTTGCCGGTCCTTTTTTAATTTTAAATAGGAAAGGACGCGGTTCGAAACTAGTAAAAGGCTATCTTTGCCTCTTCGTTTGTTTAACATAGAAATGCTTACACATTGAGGCTGTAAGTGATTTAACAAAGGACGCGTTTATTCTTACTTTTCGACGGTTTGTGTCACGGCGTGGAAGGCCAGTGGATGTATTCTGTGATAATGGTGGCAATTTTGTGTCTGGTGCTACAGAGTTAAGTAATTTTTTTAAGATTAACGCAGATTCTCTTTCTGATTAGCTCTCGGGTTGTTATTCGCTTTTTTAAGTTCTGCTTTTTCATAGGCTCGTTTTAGTTTCTTAAGTAGGGAATTGCAAAAATTACGATACCGCGTGTAAGAAGTTTTTAATATTAAATTGTTGGGAGACTTACTAACCCGTCGGTGCATTTTGTCGCGATTACGGAGGCATCTTACTAAACCAGCAGTCATCCAGGGTTTTTTAATTATTTTTCTATTAGCTGTATGAACAATCTTAGTATGTTTCGTTATGACAGCTTGAATATCGGCAATTAAGATATCTGTGGCTTGGTCTGGGTCAGTGGTACTGAGAATAGGAGAAAAGTCATGGTTATTAATTTCCTTTTTTATTTCGTCATAGTCGTATCGGAGACAAGTTTTTTTTGGTGGGGATCCAGTTGATTTATTTATTTCTAGGAATATAGCAACAGGAAGGTGGTCAGTAACGTGGCTGTCCAGCACGAGAACCTTAGCAGGCAATTTGGTCTTCATCATGACATGATCCAGACAGTTGTTTATCCTTGTCGGAAGAGTGTGGGCAGGCAATAAGCCATGCGATGCTGCTAACGTTAAATAGTCGTCTGAATGACGATCATTGTTTCCGGGCTTGATATCAATATTAATATCACCGATAAGCATGATGTTGTTTTGAGGTTTTGCGGATGTCAGTATTTCATTTAGACTTGATAAGAAATTAGTTGAATTTAAATAGGACGGAGAATGATAGACTGCGATTATAGTGGTGTTATTATAGCAGGTTACTAGACAGTTGGCATCCGAAAACAAGGGTTCATATATGTAGTGCAGGTAATTGTGTCTTTAATGTAGATTACGACTCCGTCATTTTTGATTGGGTTGTTGTTTGTGGAATTTGAAGTATAGCCCTGTAAGACAGGGATGTTACCCGCAACCTGCAATCAGCATTCTGTTTATATAATAAAATCAAATTTAACTTTTGTCAATGTTAACATGGCGACAAATTGATCTAGATCATTTTCATACTTCTTATGTTTATATGTATAATACGGAAGCCCAGAATGCTCCGTCCTAAAAAATCTTGGCAAAGTTCTGGAGCACATGTATACGAGTCAGCAATAGAAACATTATCTATTTCTTGAGAAATTTGATCAATATTCATAATTTTTAACTAGAATTAATAATTTTGTCACTGCTAGTAGACTGAGGTGTTTCAACTCGGGGTTTAAAATGGCATTTAAAATGAATAATACAGAACATATTAACAAGTTATTAAGAGTTAGTTAGTTGGTGAGGGTAAAATTAGGGTTTTCTATGTAAAGTTCAGATCTTGGGAAGTACGTGTGCATGACTGAATTTGTGTGTTGTTCAATTCCTGATAAATGTGAATGAGTGGTTGAGATTGTGTGTTGTTCAATTCCTGATAAGTATGTGTGTGTGGTTAAGTTTATGTGTTGTTCAATTCCTGATAGGTATGTGTGTGTTAGTGAGTTTGTATATTGTTTGATTTCTGATCGGTATGTATATGTGACTGATTTTGTGTGTAGGTTAGGCTTATAAAGTGACAAAGTATACATTTTAAAAGATAAGTGTTTAAACGACAAGCAAGGTTTCCTATGTATTTTAGGTAGACAATCAGACCCAGACATTAGTCATGTACTTAGCCGTAGGCTGTCGAGGTCTGCTTCGTTTTTTATAACGACGTGTCGCTCACCATCCACTTTTCGCAGCAGAACTTTACCATAGGAGGTCCAGCAGTATTTATATACATTATCTTCTGCAAAGCGTCGGGCCAGGTAATAAATTCTTTGAGTTTTGGGTGTAAGTTTTTCGGATATGTATATAGGTTTGCTGGGTCCGTCGAGTTTTAAGTGGGTTGTACATAACTTGTTTTGTTTGTTTGCACTATTAAACTTGCGAGCCTTTTTAACAATAGTGTCCTTCGTTATTGCACTTATAAAATCTACAGTAATAGTAGAAATGTTTTTTTTATTCTTGGTACGGAAAACATCCTTTATGTCGTTACCATTTATAGGTGTGCCAAGTAGGTTGGCAGCCTCTGTTACAATGGCGCGGAGGCTTTCCTTATTTTCTTCCTGTTTCTCGGGCACATTCCTAATTTCCATCTTGGTGGAGTACAGTTGTCGTTCTATTAAATCTAATTTTTTTTCAAGCTCAAAGAAACGGCGGCGGTCCTTTTCACGTTCGGACTCTAAGTTTGTAAGTTTTGTTTTCAAGTCATCGTAGTCGTTTGATATAAACTCCATGGACTTCCGTATTCCTGCGTTCTGAGCACTAATTTCAGAGATTGAGGCCTGTAATGCCGCAAACTTCTCTTCAGACTTGGCGGAAGACTCAGATAATAATACCCGAATTTCGTCCAAACGTTCCATGCAATCACAGTCGCCACGCTTACGGCTTGTTATGTTATTATCTTGACCCAAGGTCGAGAGATCTGGAGAAGATTCGGACTGCAGTAACAGTCGGGTGCCAGAGTCAGAGGTAGTAGGTGAAGTTGGACCTGCAGTAACTTTTTGTAGCTGTTTCTTCGTTGGTGAGCGCTTAACGGACATAGTTAGTAATTAAAAAATATTACCTTGAATATCAAGTTGTAAATAAGTAGTCCGATATTCCACCTAAGCCACAGTCGACAAATGAAGTAACAAAATTGTGAGTACGGCGCGGTGACGTGTCAGAGCGCTGCGATGACGTTGATGACGTTCTCGTGATGCGTAGACATGTGATATATGAGTGTAACGCACAGTGTCGCAAGCGCAGCGTAGCTCAGGCGATCGAACACTGTCTCAGGTGTTTGGCCTTTTTCTTCACGGACTCCGCGTTCACACGACCACCGCGGCACTATGAGCTCCTTGTACTTTTTGTTTTTATTTAAAATGTATTTATTACGAAAATTATGAATATTAAATAAAAATTAAAAAACGCACACGTCTACCCGCTTTCGCCGTCCGGGAGGAAGGGGGGAAATAACAAAGTTCGAATATAATCCTTCCACCAATATTTGTGTATTTATAGGTAATAGTTTAACGGTCAAAAAGGAGGATATTACTGACAGTTTTACCGAGATTCTAAATATTAATTGTAACAAAATAATGTTGTGTGCTTTCCCATATTTTAAACATTTAACATATAGACAGAACAATTATATACACATGTTAAATAATCATGTGCATTTTTTAGTCACTATAGTGATAAGCTTTTGTTTTTTGACACCAACAGTTTTGTTGAGAAATTAAAATCGACTAGGGATACCGTGTATCTGCCCATTAGGTTTAGACGTCAAATAGCGCGGCTATTAGCTCATAGTTTTAACTCAGACATAAGTAGTATGTCGAATTCAGGTGTTATTAACTCTTCAACAATTAGTAATAGTACTAATAATAAGGTGAATAATTGTAGCTCTGCTATAAATAATTTTACAAAGTGTACGAAGGAGGATCCATGTGTCACTATGGACCAGCCATCTATTGATGGGAGTTTCACAAGTGGTAAGAACACACTACCTGATATTGAAGTCCGTGGTCAAACTCCGGATACTCATTTAAACTAGTCTGTAAGACAATAGAAGGTACCAGTAACAATATAGCTATTTCTACAAACAATAAAGTACCTTCTTGCTCTCAAAAAGTTAAGTTGCAAAAACAGCAGAATACCTTAAAATTATTTCATCAAAATATTCAAGGTATTTCTTCCAAATTATTAGAAATTGAACTGTTTTTAGAAAAAACCATGTTTGACATTGTTTGTTTTACTGAACATTGGTTAAAAGATTACCAGATGCTAATTAATTATGAAAACTATAGTGTAGGCAGTTGTTTTAATCGTAACGCTATGACCCGTGGAGGGTCATTAATCTTAATAAAAAATTGTTTGAAATATAAACAACAGAATGACATTGTTAGCCTATCGGTTGAACATTGCATTGAACTATCCTGTGTCGAGCTGAATAAGCATATTATAGTGTGCGTGTACAGACCCCCAATTTTCCTAAACTATTCTTTATTTGAGTCGGTAATGGAAGATGTCCTAGCGAAACTTGCAACTTGTAGCAAATCTGCAATTATTTGTGGTGATTTTAATATTAATATCTTAGAAGATAATTTGAATAGTTGTCGATTATTAAACCTATTTAAATCATTTAATTTGTCGAACGTTTTTATGGAACCTACTAGAGTAACTCCAACGATTGCTACCTGTATCGATAATATTGTTTGTGATTGTGATTATTTAGATAAAGCCATTGTTAATTATCTGCCATCGGATCATAGCGGTCAAACGGTAACTTATATGTTTAAAATGCCTTTAACAAAAGTGCAAATAAAATTTAGACCAATAACAACTGGTAAATTAAATAAATTCAATGTTACCCTAAATGATAAGTTAAGTACTCTAGACCATAATAATAACGATGCAAATAAATTGTATGATGATTTCTTTTTTGTAGTGCAGTCTGAATTCGATAATACTTTTGAAAAAAAGACAAAACATATTAGCCCTAAGTTTGTATTTAGTGACTGGGCAACTAGAGGTATTAGAAAAAGTAGGGAAAGACTGTTTGAGCTTTATGGCCTTAAGCCTTATATTAACACGGATACTTTCAACAAGTATGTTGCTACTTATTCTAAAATTTTTTGAAATATTTGCAGGGTAGCGAAGGCCCTATACATTAGCAACAAAATCAAATCGGCAGACGATAAAATAAAGACAGTTTGGAAAGTTATTAATAATGAGACTGGCAGGAAAAAAGTTCGTAACACTGAGTATACATTAGAGACACCACGTGGTCCCCTAAGCTCTAACATAGAAGTAGCGCATGAATTTGTGAATTTTTTTACCAACATACCAATTAAAACCACGGAAGCTTTAAATTCCTCACCTGGCATTTCAATTGCCTTTTTAAAAGCGAACGTACCAGGCTGCCCGGTAGAATTTCAATTTAAACATATTAACCCCGTGACAGTTTTAAAAGCTTTTCGGCAAATCAAGATAAAATTTACTGAGGATCTGTGGGGTATGTCTATTAAAGTTTGTACGTCTATAATTGAGACAATAGCGCCTTATTTGGCTTTAATATTTAATATGTGCGTAGACCAAGGAGTTTTCCCGGATCTAATGAAGTTTAGTAAGGTTATACCTCTTTTCAAATCCGGTGACAGTAAAGACAATAATAATTATAGACCCGTGTCCGTGCTGCCGGCTTTCAGCAAGGTTTTTGAAAGGATTATGCTTAATCAGATGCTTAATCATTTTAACACTAATGGCATTTTACACGATCAACAATATGGTTTCACCAAAGGACGTTGTACGACTGACGCTGATGTCACTTTATTAAAATACATATTTACTGCGTGGGAAGAGGCGCAAGATGCCATAGGAATTTTTTGTGACCTCTCCAAGGCATTTGATTGCGTAAATCATGACACACTACTTTTGAAACTTGAACATTACGGACTAGGTAGACTTGCGCTTAGTTTAGTAAAATCTTATTTGATTAATAGGCAGCAGCAAGTCCAAATAAATGGGGTGAATTCACATGGTTTAAAGGTAGAAATGGGGGTTCCACAAGGCTCAATTTTGGGTCCTTTCCTCTTTTTAATGTATATTAATGATCTTCTTCATCTGTTGAAAAACCAACCACAAATGGTGTTATTTGCCGATGACACTTCTTTAATATTTAAGATAGACAGACGAGCCCAGAAACTAGACCACGTAAATAGCGCCTTACTGCAAGTCCAAAATTGGTTCACGGCGAATAATTTAGTATTGAATGAAAAAAAAACTAAGTGCATCAGATTTACCTTACCAAATGTCAAAAGTAATGACTGTGACAGTATTGAATAATGAGAAGCTGGAATTCGTTGATAAAACTGTTTTCCTGGGGATCACGCTCGACTCAAGGCTACAATGGGGTCCTCATTTAACATCTCTCGCTGGACGGCGAAGCTCTGCAGCATATGCTGTCAGAAAAATCCGGCAATTTACTGATGTAGATACCGCGAGACTGGTCTACTTTAGTTATTTTCATAGTATAATGTCTTACGGTATTTTACTGTGGGGACGAGCTGCAGACATCGAGTCTATTTTTATTCTGCAGAAAAGAGCCATCAGAGCCATTTACAATCTCCGTATGCGCAATTCTCTAAGGGAACTGTTTAAGAAAATTAACATAATGACGGTACCTTGTCAATACATCTATGAAAACATAATGTACGCTAGAAAAAATCTGCATCTTTTTAGTAAAAGGGGTGAAAGACATCATTATAACACTAGAGACAGGGACCAACTAGTTCAACCAAGTTTCAGACTAGCTAAAGTAGATACTTCTTTCATGGGGTACTGTTTAAAATGTTACAATAAAATACCTCCCCACATTGTTCAACTAAATGAGACAAAATTTAAGTCTTATATAAAACGCACACTATGCAGCCGAGCATATTATACATTGGGTGAGTACATCACTGATAAAAATGCTTGGCTGGATGCTGGTCTAGCTCCACAGCCATAAGGGTTCATAGATTAATTGATTAGCATTTTTAATTATTTTTGGAGCTGCTGAAGATATAGATCTACATTATCTTTTCATTGTATAAACTCAATGTGTTAGTATTATATAATTTTTCAAAGCACATACATGTGAGCACTATGTTATTTAAAGCTACCATTTACGAGGTATGTCTTTCATTGACTTGAATGTGCCCTGGCGGTTGGGAGTATGTCATGCTCACTGGAATGTCTCGCTGACGGTGGCGCGCGTGTTGGATCATTCGGTTCCCTTCAAAATGGTTGAGTCAAATGATGCCGATCCGTGCGTCATGTTCGTGAACGGGCGCCGTTAGTTGGGACTGGTCATCTCTTAGCTGCCTCGGTTATTCTAATTTTATTTTGAATTGTTTATTATGATTATATTTTTATCTAAACCTCTTTTAACGTAGACGACTTGTTACATTGTTCTCACATTGTACCCTAGATTCAATATGAATGATGTAACCGAAATTTGTAACATATTATTGATTTTAAAAGAGTGTTGTTCATGGAGTTTCTTGCTCGTTCTTCTCCATAGAAACCTACTGTTTGGAACGAGCAACTAGCTTCAACTTTCTGACTGACTGACTCTGACAGTTCAAAAGTACCTGTAAATGGTTTATTTGAAATAAATGATTTTGAGTTTGAGTTTGAGTCAGAAGACACTTGGCCTGTTTTAATTCACAATAAAATGAATGTAAATAATTTACCAGAAATCAAACAGAACACAATAGTTAATTTTGAAACATCAACAGAATACTACTTTATCAATTTTGAAAAATATCAAGGCTACGATCACTTAAAACGAATATTTAATAATAAAATTAAAATCTTGTAAGAAATCTATAGTCTCAGGCACTTTGAAGACAAATGAGCTATACAATTCATTAATCAACTTATGTCGTTTAGCACAGCAACAGTCATTCGGACAAGAATATAAAACACTCACCAACGGCCACTCGTTAAACTCTAAATCTAAACTTTCATCATTGACTCCTTTTTATTGTTCCAACGATAAATTAATTCGAGTGGGCGGTCGTATTGATTCCTCAAAATACCCTTACGATAAAAAACACCCTGTGCTACTCGATGCATCTCATCATTTCACAAAATTAATATTTCAACATGAACATGTTCGCAACTTACATGCTGGGCCACAGTTGTTGCTGGGCATAACCAGAGATTATATTTGGCCCATCAATGGCAGACGTCTTGCACGACAAACTGTTCGTCATTGTGTCAAGTGTAGGCGGTTTCAAGCTAAGCCATTAGAACCTATAATGGGTAATTTACCTTCCCCAAGAGTCACACACCAAATTTCCCATTTACTACTGTGGGTGTCGACTTTGCCGGTCCTTTTTTAATTTTAAATAGGAAAGGACGCGGTTCGAAACTAGTAAAAGGCTATCTTTGCCTCTTCGTTTGTTTAACATAGAAATGCTTACACATTGAGGCTGTAAGTGATTTAACAAAGGACGCGTTTATTCTTACTTTTCGACGGTTTGTGTCACGGCGTGGAAGGCCAGTGGATGTATTCTGTGATAATGGTGGCAATTTTGTGTCTGGTGCTACAGAGTTAAGTAATTTTTTTAAGATTAACGCAGATTCTCTTTCTGATTTTGCAAGCGGGGAAGGGATCAATTTTATTTTCTCACCTTCTTACGCTCCTCACTTTGGTGGAATTTGGGAGGCCGGTGTGAAATCGGCAAAGTACCATATTAAACGTATGATGAGCAATTCCCATTTAACTTTTGAAGAGGTGTCTATCCTTTTCGCGCATGTAGAATCCATCCTCAATAGTCGTCCACTTTGTCCTTTGTCCTCATCCCCTGATGACCTTATGTGCCTAACCCCTGGTCACTTTCTTATTGGCCGGGCGCTTACTGCTCTTCCATCGCCTGCGCTAGAAGACCGCAACCCTAACAATTTACAACGCAATGAACGAATACAGCAAATTCACAAACATTTTTGGCGTCGGTGGCAGCGTGAATTCGCTGAATTACAGCAACGTTGCAAGTGGAGAACTAACAAGTCAAGCCTAAATATCGGCGATTTAGTAATTCTGCAAGAGGATAACACACCGCCTCTGTGCTGGAGACTTGGGCGAGTGCAGAGATTGTTTCCTGGATCAGACGGTGTTTCCCGAGTTGCTGATGTAAAGACTCAGCGTGGAGTTGTACGACGTCCTTTGGTTCGCCTCTGCCCTTTGCTTCCCCCGGATGAATAAAGGTCTTGAAATCTGGAGATTTCAACGGCGGGAGGATGTTGGCGCCTACTGCTAAAAGTATAGCAATCAGTTGCGTACGATCGCGCGACTATTTCAAACACTTAGGAGTTTTATTTTTCTTCTATTTATTTTTGAAGTACCCCACATCACTTTATTATACTCTCATAAAATTTTCACAAAGATAGTTCACTCCGTTTTTAATATTATAAAAACTCAATATAATTATATTGAAATACAAGTTTAAAAGACATTCGAGGGTTTCATTTATGTCCAACTCGAGACAAATGTTATTAGAGCAAAAGAAGGTTATTGTCCAGTTCATTATATTAATGCATGCAGTGAGATGAGAAAATAGTAGCGAATAAATCAGCATTGAGTAAAGACGTTTGTTATTTTTCTAAAACACCGTTCCATTATTGCAAAGAAAGTGAACCTTAACTACATAAACATATGGTCGAAATCGAGCCGGATTAATTAGTGGATGGAACGGCTTGTGGACTCGATGCGCGAATACAATAGAGGACCGCATTCCTTAGATAAGGATTGAAGTTGTTTACAAGTAATTAGTGAAGACTACTTATAAAAACTTATAAAAAAGTGGTTAAAACATTGTAACGTATTGAGTGTTAGTGCGAATAATACTACGTGGACTATTTAATTATAATTCTTTAAAATGACGACACCAACTCAAGAACAGTCTCAATATTTATCTACGTTAGAAGATGTGGCTAGAATGATACAAAAAGCGCAAGTTAACATAAAAAAGTGTCCGAAACAGCAAATAACTGCAGGTTATGTTAAAGCGAGGATAAAAACTATTGAGGAATATTGGGATTCGTTTAAACAAACGCATAGCTGCTTTATGAAGTGTACACCACGAGAACAGCGGGGCGTGTTGCCTTACTTTCTTAATGAAGAATATTATACGTACGAAGAAATGTATCTCTGTTTACAAGCGGATTTAACCGATCTCCTAACAAACATGGAGTCACAGCAGAGATTATCAGAAGCGTCTAACATGTCTACTTCATCACACGATGGCCAGCTACCGTTTGCTAAGTTACCAAGAATACAGCTGCCTACCTTTTCGGGATGATATGAAGAATGGCCTACGTATAAAGATATATTCACAGCACTCGTACATAACACTTCTATTAGCGATGTGCGTAAGTTGCATTATTTGAAGACTAGTGTTGCCGGCGAGACAGAGATGTTATTACGGCATATTCAAATTACAGAAAGTAATTATGCGACAGCATGGGAACTACTTCAACGACGTTTCGGTAGCAAAAAGATGATCGTGGCGTCAGTTTTAAAGAAATTCTGCTGTCAGAAAAAGATAAACAACCTGTCAGCTGCACAAATTAAAGCTTTGCTCGATAATTCTGTAGAATGCATTAACAGTCTGAATAATATGGAAATAAATACAGCCACTTGGGATCCTATACTAGTATTTCTAGTGGTGCAGAAGTTGGATTCAGAGACGTTAAGATGTTGGGAAGAGGAAGCTTGCAAGGAGAATAGCCATGAGTTGTCTACGTGGGATGCGTTGAAAAAGTTCCTCGAGTCTAAGTTTCGTACGCTCGAGCTAATTACTCCCATCACCACTACAGTAGCAAAAGAGAAGACACAAGGTCACAAAGCGTATCATGTCGTAGCAACGGAGAACGACAAGGGTGTCTCTACGCACACCAATAGTAGTTCATCACCATTTTGTGTATATTGCAAGGGTGACCATTATATCTTTAGTTGTAAAGAATTCGCAAAACAAACTGTGCAACAACGAGAATTTGTGAAAAACAAAAACCTTTGCTTCAACTGCCTTATACCGAATCACATAGTCTACAAATGTAAACAAAAGAGGAAATGCCGAGTCTGCGGAAGAAAACATAATTCTCTCCTACATGAAGAAAAAGAAACAACACAAGAGAGTGACACACAAGAAAGTAACAAACAAGAAGTACAAACCGAGAAGGTCACAAGCGCACATTTCTCTAAAGAACAACCTGGTCGTCAAGTATTATTGGCAACAGCACAAGTACATGTTACATCAAGTCACGGCGAAACACATGTACTTCGGGCATTGATTGACCAAGGCTCAGAGGCTTCATTTGTGTCTTCAAGAGTAGTCGAACTCTTGAGACTGAAGAGGACAAGCATCAACGGTGTAGTCTCAGGGGTGGGAGAAGGAAACTTGGTTCCAACAAAGCATGTAGTCGACCTGTCAGTTACATCACAATATAATAGAAAGGAAGTTATTCAAGTGAAGGCTTATGTTTTAAAATCACTATCTGCTAGATTACCTTCAAAACACATCACGATGAAGTGGCCAGAACTCCAAACCCTACTATTGGCTGACCCTACATACAACACACCGGGCAAAATTTATATATTGCTTGGTGCAGACATCTTTTGCAAAATTATAGAAGTTGGTTTAGTAAGATGTTCTGATGGCATAGTAGCTCAGAAAACACGTTTGGGGTGGATACTTTCAGGTCAAAAGAAAGACAAATTAATTAGCGACGAACACAAAATAACAACACTGCATGTGACAAGTATGGTATCAGAAGACAATGATTTATTAAGAAAATTCTGGGAAATCGAAACAGGTTTATACAAAAAAAGACAACTACTTACAAAAGAAGAAGAGATGTGTGAAGAAATTTACAAAAATACAACTAAAAGAGTGAACGGAAAATACACAGTGCACTTACCTTTGCGACAAGGAATAGAAGAAACTCTGAAATTATGTGGAGAAACGAAACAACAAGCTGTTTCTAGGTTCAAACAATTAGAAAAGAAATTACAAAATTCTCAGAGTTTAAAATCAGATTATTCTAAGGTAATTCATGAGTATATGAACATGGGTCATTTGAAAAAATCTGACCCAAACGATGACAACCAATCGGTCTATCTTCCTCACCACGCTGTAATACGCGAAGACAAGGACACAACGAAGGTTCGAGTAGTCTACGACGCGTCTGCAAAGGGTTCTAATGGTTATTCTTTGAACAACACCATGATGATTGGCCCTGTATTGCAACCTGATTTACGAAGCTTAATTATTACATGGCCAGCACATAGAATATGTGTAGTAGGAGACATAATTAAGATGTATAGAATGATTGATATGACACCAGAACATACAAATTTACAACGCATAGTCTGGCGAGATAACCCGGAAGAAAAATTAGAAAGCTTCAACTTGATGACTAATGTAACCTTTGGGACAGCTGCGGCACCCTATTTAGCTGTACGAACGTTACAACAACTCGCCGATGATGAAGCACTTGAGTATCCTAATACAGCACCTGTAATTAAAAATTCATTTTATATGGACGATTTGATGTCAGGAAGCGAAACTGAAGAGGAAACAAAGAAAATGTGTGAGGAAATCAAGGTCATATTAAGTAAAGGCAATTTTAAAATGCAAAAATTGGCTAGTAATTCGGAAGAAGTATTAAAGTATTTACAAGAGAGCGACAGCACAAACAGTACGAAGGATGGAATAGAGATAAAGCTAGATAAGGTTATACAAATTCTGGGATTGACCTGGGATAGGAAGGATGATACATTTAAATTCACCATTAACTTACCTGAAGTTCGATGTCCCGTAACGAAGAGATCTGTTCTATCGGATGTAGCAAGACTGTTTGACCCATTTGGATGGCTGTCACCAGTGATCATCAACGCTGAGGTTTTTATTCAAAAGCTGTGGCTATGCAACTTGGGATGGGATGACGAGCTGCCGTCAGAGTTGATAGACGAGTGGATGAAATATAGAGAAGAATTAATACACCTTCAAAAGATTGCAATACCACGTTGGTTTAAAACTACACCGAGTAATTACACAAACATTCAATTGCATGGTTTTGCAGATGCATCTACGCACGCATATGCAGCTGTTACTTACCTTAAAATTATTGAAGAGGACAGTACATATCACAATCATCGCATCTCGAACCAAGGTGGCGCCGCTGAAGCAAATTTCAATTCCTAAATTGGAATTATGCGCTGCAGCATTACTAGCAGAATTAATCAATGATTTGGTAGACCTGTTGAAAATACCTAAAAACAAAATCTTTGCGTAGACTGATTCAATGGTCGTGATGTCGTGGTTGCAATCTCAACCAAGTCGTTGGCGTACATTTGTTGCGAACCGAGTGGCAGACATAACTCGGATACTAGACAATAACCGATGGAGACATGTTCAGTCTACCGATAACCCAGCCGATATCGCCACAAGAGGCGTAAAAGCAAGCGACCTGGCTTCTTTTGACTTATGGTGGACTGGGCCTGTATGGTTAAAATATAAAAATCTCGATCTACAAACATATGAAATCCCGCAAACTGAATTAGAATTGAAGGGTTCATCATTTCACACAAAGGAAGTCAAACCAATCTGGGAACATTTTTCTTCAATTTCGAGAATGAAAAGAATATTAGCTTACTGTAGAAGATTTACGAAAAGGGAAAAGGAAACAAGAGAAACATATTTAACAGTTAATGAGCTAGACAAAGTATTAGAATTATGTATAAAGTATTATCAGGAATTAGTTTATCAGAAGGATATTGAAGATTTACAAAAGGATGGAAGCGTGAAGAAAAGAAGTTCTCTTATCACACTCGCCCCTTTTTTAGATAAAAACGGGATATTAAGAGTGGGAGGGAGGTTAGAAAATGCCTCCATCGCTGAAATTACAAAACACCGGATTGTAATACCATGTAACCAGCATATAACTAAGTTATTAGTTCAAGAAGCTCATCTTAGAACATTACATGGTGGGATACAAGCGATGATGGCTTTTGTGAGAACGAGATACTGGGTGATAGGTTTGAAGTCTGCAGTAAGAAAGTGTATTCACAACTGTAAGACCTGTATCTTGGATAAAGCGTAGGTAAAACCCAGTTCATGGGTCAATTGCCTGCCGTTCGAGTCAATCAACATCGGCCATTTATGAATAGTGGGGTTGATTACGCTGGACCGGTATTCATAAGGACATCGAGAGGCCGCGGACACCATGCAACAAAGGGCTATATTTGTTTGTTTATATGTATGACCACTCGCGCGATCCATCTAGAAGCGGTCACAGACCTAACAGCACAAGCTTTTATAGCCGCATTTCGGAGGTTTGTGGCGCGCCGAGGCCACTGTTCAAACTTATGGAGCGACAATGGCACCAATTTCGTTGGCGCTGCCAAGGAATTGAAGGACATGTTCCGGAAGGGAAAAAATAACATCGCGAAAGAAGCGGCTGAACTTCTAGCTAACGATAACACAGTATGGCACTTCATACCACCAACGATGCCCACATGTGGAGGCCTATGGGAGGCTGGAGTTCAGTCTGCTAAAAGGCACCTTTACAGGATAAATAAGGACACAAAATTGACTTACGAGGAGATGTCTACGCTCTTAGCACAAATCGAGGCGTGTCTCAACTCTCGCCCTCTTTATCCAATGGACAATACCATGACGCCACTAACTCCGGGGCATTTTTTAGTTGGCGAGCCCTTGATTTCGGTTCCTGATACATGTTACGAGTACCAACCTGTCAGTCATTTAACGAGATGGCAGAAGTGGGATATTATTAGGCGTTCTACCCCACCAGCCGCTTCCTTCGTCTCACTCCGTTCACCTCCGTCACTCTCGGTGTGGTAGAATGCCCAATAACATCGTCTTATTATAACGAACTCTACATATCAACCACTTACCTCGATTATCAAAAGCAGCTCTACGGTTTAAGCTCTGTTTCACTACACTACTTTACTGTCATTCTTTCATAGTTTCACTACAGTAGGATATTGATAGGGTAGTAATATAAATGAAATCCACAGGTTCGGCGCCTATTCCACCCGATGAAACGGAAGGTGGAGTATGAATTCCTACATAGTGCAGTAAAATACTGGTTCGGCGCCTATTCCACTAGGTTGCAACATTTGTTTGAGTTAACGACAATGAGTTATAAATGTCAATATTGATGGTTGACCTCAAATTCATTTAATTATATTCACCAGCTTAAAACAACCATAAAACTTACTATACCTTGATTCAAACATATAACATAGGTACTTTCCGTTAACATAATTAGGTCTGTATCTGAACGAACCAGTAACCTAAAATTCAGGACAGATTGTCTCATGTCTCTCCACATACTTAAGAATGGTGCATTGCCGCTTAGGATTACACACATATCCGTTTTCGTGTCCAGATTGGCTCGAGGACATCTGAACTTTAGGATACCGCGTACATTAAACTAAATTTAGGACAGATTGTCTCATGTCTCTCCACAAAAGTAAAGTAGCGCACACCTTTAGTTCCACACACATTTTTCTGTGACCAGATTGGCTCGAGGACATCTAAATTTTAATTTAACACATTACAGACGATACATCCTTTACGTCTCGGATTCATTTAATTATACTCACCAGCTTAAAACAACTATGAAACTTACTATACATTGATTTAAACATACAACACACATACTTTCCGTTAACATAATTAGATCTGTATCTGAACGAACCAGTAACCTAAAATTCAGGACAGATTGTCTCATGTCTCTCCACATACTTATTAGGATGGTGCATTGTCGCTTAGGATTACACACATACCCGTTTTCGTGACCAGATTGGCTCGAGGACATCTGAACTTTAGGATACCACGTACATTAAACTAAAATTTAGGACAGATTGTCTCATGTCTCTCCACAAAAGTAAAGTAGTACACACCTTTAGGCCCACACATTTTGTCTGTGACCAGATTGGCTCGAGGACATCTAAATTTTAATTTAACACATTATAGACGATACATCAACCTTTTACATCAACACGTAACAATCAAGTGGTAAGCGTGGTCACACGGATAGTCGATCCTTGCCTTGCATGCATAAAGCTAAGGTGCAGATACACTTGACAACGACAACCGGATCAGAACCGTATTGCACATTATTCAATCAAGCGTACAAACTGTGTGTGAATCCGCTGCTGTAGACTGTTCCGTTGACGGTAACCGTACCCGGTGGTTGCTTCATAAGTGTAAATTAGCTTTATGTTTATTTTCGAATCAGCAAAGTTCAATGTCAATGCAATGCTCGCTTCTCACGGTCGCATCAACTGCATTCCATATTCTAAGTAACATGATCGACTATCATGTTGTAAACACTGAATTCGTCTTTTATAGAATTTCCTAAATATTATTTTCGTATTTATATTTGAAGTTTGTAATCGCTTCTAATTTATTGTGTTTCATTCTTCTAGGTATTAAGACTATATATTTATGTGACATATTTTTATCAAGTACAACATGTATTATTGGATGAACCATTACCCACTTCGATCTAGTGCGATTTTAACTTACATAAAAGAGAACCCTGTGCACAACAAGATTATTTGGGAGCATTGTAATAGTACCTATACTAAAATTAAACTAAAGTTGTTATCGATAAATTAGACCACTATAAAACCATAACTCAGACACGTGTGTTCGATTCCCACACGATACAGTTTCTTGGATTATTTAATTGTGGGTATAAGTGATTATTTAATAATACGAATAAAAATTTTATTTGTGAGTATTTATAAATGAACTTATTCCACAGTAGTATTTTTATGTGATTATAATATTTAGTCCCGAATTTAACCGCAACTTAACATTAACAACCACACGGATTGGTCAATATGACGTAAACGACATATTTTTTTTTTATACAACTGTAAGACATGTACTTAGAGTTTAAAATTGAAACGATCTATTTTATGCTGAAATAGTATTTTTTGTGAATATAAACGAATTAATTAAATCGCTAAATTACATTCGCTCCAGAATCTTCAAAGTGACAAGTAGTACTAGCAGTACTTTAAAATCAACTTTAAATCATGTAAGTGAGTACTTCTTAATTTTAAATTAGTAGTCATAATGCACAGCTACGGACCTGGTTTTTGCCTGCCGGCTGTTGTAATTATCATGTTCTGTCTATCCATCGTGATTGCTACTCAGCTACGGACCTGGTTTTTGCCTGCCGGCTGTTGTAATTATCATGTTCTGTCTATCCATCGTGACTGTTACTCAGCTACGGACCTGGTTTCTGCCTGCCGGCTGATGTAACTGTTCTCAACCTGTTATAAATTGATTATTGTATCTCAAAAAAGACCTTAAACGGTTATTTGTTTTGTTATATAAAATATTAAGTACTTTTTTATCTTGTGTATTAGGTCTGACTCCGACGTTTCCCGTGTGTCCGACTACATAAAGAGCCCGCCGACTGCTACAAAGGTCGTGCCGAGCAAGAGCCAGCCTACGACAAAAACAACAAAGCTCAAAGCTTCCTCGGTCGTGGAATTAGGATCAAGGTAGTTTATGACTACTTTTTATTTTCTAAGTTATTACTTTCACATATTCTAATATAAAGTAGATTTCAATAGAGAACTTTGATTTGCAAAAATATTTTTAAGTACATACTTACTTATTTTTCGCTCAACATAAGTTTGTATCTAGAAAAGTGTTTCTTCTAGATTATTAAAATAAAATTATTTTTTTACAGTAACAAGAGACCAGGGAGCACCGATCTTTTCGGTTTGGAAGACTTAGATGGCATTCCTCCGCAGTCGGAGTTAGGTTCATCCTTGCTGTCCCGCGTCGCCAACGGGAAGGTACGACGGACAGCGGACCTAAGGGGCACCTTCTTTGTGGAACTGAAGGTGTACCATAAAGAAGACATCATCTCCACTGCTCCTGAGGAGCGTTGGAAGAAGTCTCAAGTTGCATTAAAACTGCAATTGGATAAAGGTAGCTCGCAGTGGAACTCACTACAAAAATTCATGCATAAGGCTCACGAGTTGTTGAATGACTCAGAGCCGGTATATTTTAGTGATAAGATACATTTTAAATAAGTTAAACTTTAAATTTGAGGCATCCAAAATAAGATTAAAACTGCAACTGGATAAAGGTAGCTCGCAGTGAAACTCACTACAAAATTCATGCGTATGGCTCACGAGTTGTTCGATGACTCAGAGCCCATATTTAAATAAGTTACATTATTCATTTAAAATTTAAATTTGAAGCATCCAAAATAAATCTTTATTTTTAAACTTAGCAGGTAATTAATTACGATAGAATGCCTTTCTGCACTGTTTGTAACATATCTGTTGAGCGCAGTCATTGGACAGGTCATCTACGCAGTATCGATCATAAAAATAAAAATATTTCATACGTTTGCGAAGGTGTTGAATTAATTCATTCTGCATTTCTAAATCGTATAGCTTCTTATAGAATTATTGATACTAACGAAAATTATTCTTTAGATTCGTTTTTGAATAACAGTCAAGAAAAAATCGAGACATTAATAAACAAATCTCTTAGGGATCATATCTGTCTAAAAATTAATTTCGAATATTTTGCTTTGTTTTTGATGGTTAAAAATGATAGTCAGGAGATGAAATCATTTGCTACAAAGAATTATGTAGTACATCAGAATTATGATTATGATTCATTAGCATCTCAGGTTAGAAACACGTTGAAAAAAAAGATAGAAGAATTTCAAGATCGTGACAGTGGGTGGACATTTTTAAACAGTTCGTATTTGGAAGTTAATGTTAACAAATAGCAACCTTTGCGCGGTTCAAGCTTTATCGAGTTGCCGACATCAATTAAATCAAAAAAAGCATGTATTAATATTCGCAATAAAGATAATTATTGCTTTTTATGGTCAGTTGTTGCTGTTTTATATCCAGCTAAAACTCATCCTGAAAGAGTATCGTCTTACTCCCATTTTCAAAGCGTGTTAAATATAAAAGACATTCAATTTCCATTGAGTTTCTCAGATATTGCTCGATTCGAATTAAATAACCCTGAAATTTGTATATATATTTGGCTTTGGCTTTAAAAATAATTCCGTGATTGGACCGTTTTATAAACCAAAATCTTTGAAGAGGAAAGTGATTCATTTACTTTACTTAGAAAAAGATGATTTATCACATTACTGTCTCATTAAGGATTTACCTCGTCTTGTTAAAAAACAAATAACAAGACACCACAGTAAATTATACTTTTGTGATGTTTGTTTAATGTTCTTTGATTCATGTGATGATCTGAATTCACACAGTTGTGGAGGAGTTGCTACTGAACTACCTCCAAAGGGTTCTTTCATTCAGTTTGAAAATTATGGTAGAAAGCAATTTGTTCCATTTGTTATATATGCAGATTTTGAAACAATGCTAGAGCGGTACGACTCCTGCGAACCTGACCCAACTCAGGCGAGCACCGTTACGAGACAGCGACATGTGCCCATCGCTTTCGCTTATCTTATTACATGCACTCTAGATAAAACCTATAATCGTTACATCTCGTATTCCTCTTCCCCCGGACCGCCGTAAAGTGTTGACGTGCCCCAGTACCACTCGCATTTTTAATTTATTAAATTTAAATTGTTTAAATAAAATTAAATCAAGTACAAAAATAGGAAAGTATAATCACCGAGGAGCTCATTAAAACATCAGTAGTAACGACACGACAGTGACATTGCGATACTACGATAACTCCTGCGATCGTGCGCTCCTGGTACCTGAGCTGCTTCCTAATTGCGAAGACTCCACCCCCAAGGACACGTAAGAAGCCAATCATTACTAATTACTGCGCGCGCGCACCTCCTTCATCCGTTGAGTCGCAGTGGCCACACCCTACCATTAAGTGATTAGGGCACTGGAGCTAATTAGCTAATTAGGGCTTCGCCCCCTATCGACATTTGATCCAATTACCACCTGCGAAGTGACACTATTGGCGTATGGATCCGAGCAATAGACTGTAAAGCATTTTTATTTTATTTTTCGTTCTAAGTTCCTGGTGACTGTTACCTATTGAAAACAGTAATTATGAACTCACCTATAGATAAATCAGCATCAGAAACAAATGTTAATTTACTGGGTACTGAGAATAAGACGCCGCCGCCTAATTATGTGTTCCAACGGGTGAAAAGAAGCTGGGATGACATAACGATATGCGAGCAGTTGGATGAATTTAAGAAAGAAATGAAAGAAATGATGTCAATTTTCTCAGGAAAACAGGCTAGTGAGATACAACAAATTTCTCTCACGTTGAACGAAATTCAAAAATCAAATGCTAAAATTGAGAACTCAATCGCATATGTTACTGCACAGAACGAGGAGCTCCAAACGAAAATAAATATGCTAGAAACACAGGTCAAGGAAGACAGGAAGTACATCACTCTATTGGAAAATAAACTTGAGGAAACTCAACTAGGAACACGTAAATCGAATTTTGTAATAAAAAATGTTCCACGTAAAAATAATGAGTCTAAAGAAGACCTCATAGCGATGGTTATGTGCCTTTCCCAAAACTTAGACTGTAAGATCGGCAATTACGATATTAAGGATATTTATAGAGTGCGGGGAAAAAACCCTGAAATTCAAAATTCACCAATTATTGTGGAAACAGGCTCCACACTTCTGAAGGCTGAAATCATGAAAATGGGAAAAGCGTTTAACCTAAAACATAAGACGAAGCTATGCTGCAAACACCTGGGCTTTAAAACTCAGGAAGACACCCCTATATTTCTAGCAGAACATTTGACCCCTAAAGCCTCCCGTCTCCACTTCCTCGCCCGGGACCTAGCCAAATCTGGAGCGTACAAGTTCTGCTGGACCGCCTATGGCAAGGTATATGTAAAGAGAGATGAGCAGTCACAACCAATTACTATTCGAAGTGAAGAGCAAGTGCACCAACTTATGGTAAAGAATTGACTATTATTGTTTACTCTTAAATGCCGGAGATACGTCACGCGAGTGGCAAAGTCTTTACCTTACTTGGTTGATGTATTGCTCATTGTATTTTATTTTATATTATGTTATTTCTTGTTAATTTGTAATGGCTTTGTGTATACTCGTATAAACTGTTTGCCTAAATATACAAATACTTTTACAAAATCTTATACAGACTACTTACACATAAATACTCTTACACTGACTCATAACACAACTCAGCCACACACAATTAGATGCATTAGATGCATAAACCCTTGCAAAATCATAACTCAAATACAGCTGTCCCTCAATCACTATGAAAACACTTCTAATATTTACCTCATTCGACTGACATCAATTTTTATATCTTCGTTTATTTTGTTGTTGACGTTTATTCTACCGTATATAATTAAAAATGGGTGACACACTACAAACCCTTAATGAAATAGACAATATCGAGATTGCGAGTGCTATCGAATGTGACTCCTCTGAGATATTTAAGCACATTTCAGTAGAAAAAAATGACCTGACTATTATCGCGCAAAACATTAGGAGCGTTTACTGTAATTTTGATGATTTTACTCTCTATTTATCTACTCTTAACTTTGAAACTGACATTATTATTCTAACAGAATGCAGATTAAATCCTAATAAACCTATTCCTCAGCTCAGCAATTATCACTGTCATGCCTCAACTCACCACATAAACCAAAATGATGGAGTTATCGCCTATGTCAAGAACACGTTAAAACCGAAGGTGAGAGAAATTAAGTTAGCTGAAGCATCCTGTCTTCAGCTGGACCTATTTAATTACCATATATTAGGTATCTACAGGTCCCCATCGAATACTAAAAGTGAGACCTTTGTTGACTCCCTTAGTTCTCACCTGGACACATTGACATCACAGAAAAACATCGTAATAGCGGGTGACATGAACATCAATATACGACCAAAAGATACGGAGACATCTCAAGAATTCAAAAACAGAGTAAACTACTTGAACATGCTGTCATTACATGGTATACTCCCAGGGCATACACTTCCCACGAGAGAAAGAAACTGTCTGGATCACTTCATGCTAAAGATAAATAAAAAAAAAGTCTCCGCATCTATCGCTATCCTACACACTACTATCACTGATCACTACACTACATTTATATCACTGCGTAAACAAAAACATACACAAATTAAAAATAACTCTACAACTAGCCTAAATTTTGAAGAAGCTCTAAAACATGTTCAGCAGCAAAACCTAGCACAATTACTATTTTGTAACGACCCTAAACTACTGACTGACCTTCTCATTACAAAGCTCACTGAATCTATTAATCTTAACACTACTCATACTAAAATTCCTAGCAGTAAACGCATTATAAACCTTGGGTTACCCCTGGCATACTACGATGCATAAAAAATCGCAATAAACTACAAAAAAAAACTAAGATCGACCCACACAATGAAATACTTAAAATTACGTACAACCGATACAGAAATCATTGTAATAACCTTATAAAAAAACTAAAAAGAAATTACGATAGGGATTTACTTGCAAACTCAATACCAAATAGCAAATTACTATGGAAAAATATTAAAACAATAACGTACACTAACAAATCAAAAAGTGAGAACATCGAACTTATAAATATTAAATCTTCCCCCATTGAATCGGCAAATTACGTTAACAATTATTTTGTAAATATAGGCAAACAACTGGCCCAGGAAATCCAGCCAAGCGTAATTAATAATGACCTCCCACTTCACCCACTATCAACGCAACTCAATTCTTTTGTACTTCTGGATACTGACCCCAGTGAAGTGGAAAGAACATTGATGAGTCTAAAGTCAAATAGTGCTCCTGGCTGTGATAATATTTCGACAAGATTTTTAAAGTTTACATGCAAAGAATGTGTCCCCATTATTACCCATCTTGCCAACCTGTGCTTTAGAGACGGCATCTTTCCGGACCCCCTCAAACAATCGATTATTACTCCGGTTCACAAGGGTGGGGACAGAGACGATGTCAACAATTACAGGCCTATATCTGTCCTTCCAGCTATTTCCAAAATATTAGAGAAATTGTTAAACATTCGGCTCCTTAAATATCTAAATACATTTAATTTACTATCCCCGGCACAATTTGGTTTTAGGCAGAATATATCCACAGAAGATGCTGTTACTGCTCTTAGCTCACTTGTAACAAATCATCTTGATTATGGGGACAAATGTCTGACCATCTTCTTAGACCTCAAAAAGGCATTTGACACTGTCTCTGTCCCAATCCTGGTGGACAAACTGGAGAAAATCGGAATAAGAGGAACTCCACTTAATCTTCTGAAAGATTATCTTTCAAATAGGAAGCAGAGGGTTAGGCTGGGGCAATACAGCAGTGATGATACACTGGTATCATACGGCGTGCCTCAGGGTAGCGTTCTGGGTCCCAGCCTCTTTCTTATATACATCAATGACTTGTGTAACATGAATTTACATAACGCTAAAGTCTTTTCATATGCCGATGACACAGCTATTGTGTTCTATGGAAAATCGTGGGATGATGTTAAGCTAAGTGCTTCCAAAGGTATGGCTCAAATTTCTAAATGGCTGAATAACAACTTGCTCACTTTGAACACCTCAAAAACAAACTACATATGTTTTAGTATCAACAATCGTACACAACCTAAAAATGATTTTAGTATTAAAGTTCACGTATGTGACGACCCTCAAAACGAAAACTGTACGTGTTCTTCCATAACCAAGGTCTCTCAGACCAAATACTTAGGGGTTATTCTTGACCAGAAAATATCATGGTACCCCCATCTTGCACAGGTCGTGAGAAGGGTCAGAAAATTGAGCTGGATATTCAGGACACTAAGACACATTGTTCCAACTGGGGCTACTGGTAGCAAAGACTCTTCTAGAAACCTATTGAAGGAAATCTATGTCGCCTTAGTGCAATCTGTCTTGGTGTATTGTATTCCTGTATGGGGAGGTGCAGCTAAGTCCAAATTTATAGAAGTAGAACGAGCCCAAAGAGCTCTAATTAAAATAATGCATCTTAAGGGAAAAAGGTACCCCACTCATCAACTTTATGAAATTAGTGATCTGCTCGCAGTGAGAAAATTGTATATTACTCAAATTGTCCTAAAAAAACACAAAACACTGCCTTATAATGCTGGCAACCTAACAAAAAGAAGAAAAGATCTTGTGGCGCATATTCCACAAGCTAAAACCAGATTTTGTAGTATGCAATATGAGAGACGTGCACCCCACCTATATAACAAATTAAACAAAGAACTTCACTTGTACACTAAAAAATACTACGAATGCAAAAAACTGATAAATAAATGGATTAAACTACTTACATATGAGGACACCGAGGCCCTCTTGCAGCACACATCATAATTTTGTCATCCACACGAACACCCACCCACTCACAAAAACACCTACACTCCACACTCACTCACACACATACATCACACATACACCTCACTCACTTATGTTCCACAAAACACACACCTCATTACTACTGTTATCTATAAAACTATATCTAAGATTTTTATTAGCTGCTACAGTATACATACAGATTTTGTTATTTTTTATTGTTAATTATGTAAATTCAAAATTTGGCTATTTTTCTTTTTTGTTTAAAATAAGATTCTAAATTGTTGGTACACCACGTAACTTTAAGCTTCGGAAGAGCGAAGTGTCCTAACACAGGCAATTTTTGTCTAAAAGGTCACTTCAAGCACTAGATGTAGTACATAACTTGTGAAAGAAAATAAATTATTATTATTAAATTATTATTATTATTATTCGTATCGTGGTTTGGATTGCGTTTCGAAATTTGTGAAGTCTATCTATAAAGACGCTAAAAAGCTTTATAGAATTTTAAATAATACCATTCCTATGATTTACACGAATGAGAATGCTCTCGACTTTGAAAACTCTGATACATGTCATATTTGTGAGAATTTCTTGTTTGGTGATAGGGTTCGCGATCATTGTCATTTAACTGGTAAATATCGTGGCGCAGCTCACAGTTACTGTAACCTACAATATAAAATGCCTAAGTTTCTGCCTGTATTTTTTCATAACTTATCGGGTTATGATTGCCATCTTTTCATAAAAGAATTAGGTAAAGCTCCAGGATCTATTAAAGTCATACCTAAAACACAAGAAAATTATATTTCTTTCACGAAGTATATTCCGATTTCCGATAATGAAAGCATACAGGTACGATTTGTAGATTCTTTCAAGTTTTTAGGAACAAGCTTAGAAAAGTTGGTTAGTACAATGAAAAATCAAGAATTTAAACAATTAAAATTTTATTTTCCCGAAAAAACACAATTCGATCTACTTACCCGTAAAGGAGTTTATCCGTACGACTATATGTCTGAATGGAAACTTTACGAAGATACGTGTTTACCCTCTAAAAAATGTTTTTTTAACTCTTTAACTAATGAGTCAATTACTGATGAAGACTATGAACACGCTCAGTCCGTTTGGTCAGTATTTAATATTCGTAACATGGGTATGTATACAGATTTATACCTTAAAACCGACGTTCTTTTTCTTACAGACGTGTTTGAAAGTTTTAGAAAAACATGTAAACGACATTACAATCTGGATCCCGCGTTCTATCTTACGGCACCAAGTCTATCATTCGATGCAATGCTTTTGAAAACTAGAATTAAATTAGAATTGATAAGTGATGTTCAAATTTATAGGATGATACAAACAGGTATTAGAGGAGGTATTTGTATGTGTTCCAGAAGACATGCCCAAGCCAATCATAAATACTTGGATTCTTACGACCCATCCCTTCCGAATTCATTTATTATTTATTTAGATTGTAACAATTTATATGGCTATAGCATGTGTCAATATTTGCCTCATTCGGATTTTAGATTCATGAGTAGACAGGAAATAGATGATTTGCAATTGAACTTAATAGATTTAAGCGATACTGCGGAAAACGGTTATATTCTTGAAGTTGATTTATTATATCCTACAACATTGCACATTGAACATAATGACTTTCCATTTTGCTCAGAAAAATTCGTCCCACCCGGTGGTAAGAATAAAAAATTAATACCGAATTTGTATGACAAATACCACTATATTATTCATTACATACATTTAAAAAAATGCTTGCAGCACGGATTGGTATTACGAAGGATTCATCGTGCAATTGTTTTCAAGCAAAGCTGTTTTTTAAAACAATATATTGATATTAACACCCAGTTACGTCAAAAAGCAGAGTCAACGTTTGAACAAGATTTTTTCAAATTATTGAAATTAAAAAATTATTGTATTTTTGGAAAGACTCTGGAAAATAATGAGCATCGAATAGATGTTAAGTTAGTAAACAAGTGGTGTGACTTGAACAATAAAACAAAAAAGACTACTTGTGCTGAGAAATTGATCGGCAGTCCATATTTTCATAGCGCCTCAGTATTTTCTGATGATCTAGTGGCAATCCAAATGAAGCCTTCTCGCGTTATTCATAATAAAGCAATATATATAGGATTTACTGTATTGGAATTATCTAAGAGTCACATGTATGACTTCCATTATTCAATCATAAAGCCTTTTTATGGTAACCGAATTGAATTGTGTTATACTGATACGGATAGTTTGGTTTATGATGTAAATACTGATGACATTTATCAAGATATCAATGAACATTTTCTAAAATATTTTGATACCAGCAACTACGACTTAAACAACGAATTTAACTTACCAATTATTAATAAGAAGGTTCCAGGGTTATTTAAAGATGAAATGGGTGGTAAAATTATCAAAGAATTCGTAGGACTGCGCTCAAAGCTTTATTGTATTAAAACTTTAGACAAAACTAAAGAAAGCAAAAGGTACAAAAAAATGTGTTACGAAAAATTTAAATATGTTAGATTATAAAAACGTTTTGTACAATTGTAATGTCATTCACAAAAAAAATGTTTTGTTTAAGTCGATAAAACATGAAATATTCACTCAGGATGTAAATAAAGTAGCACTTTCAAGCAATGATGATAAGCGGTTGCTATCGTTTGATAAGGTATCTACTTTAGCTTGGGGTAATGCAACTATATTTAAGTAATGAATTGCCATTATTTTTAATGTAAGTAATTACAGTAGATACATTTTTTACAATGTATTTAGATAACGTTCAAATGTAATGATAATCACCTAAAGTAAGGTCAAATAATGTGTAATGTAATTGTAAAAAAATAAATTTTCTTGGTGCCTCAAATAGATATTATTATTTTAACTGTTACTTATAGCAAATTATGTATAAAACTTTAGAACTTGGTACTTAATTAGTTTTAAGAGCGTTTACGCGACACAGCATTTCGTAAAATTCCTAAAATATAATTTACTAACTTTTTGTGACGTATCAAGTTATATTAATTCATATTATTAATTTCCAAAACTTCGGACTTAAGTTTGTATGAAATGCCATGCCGCTATGTGATAAGTTTTCTTATATTGGTAGTAAATAAATAAATAGTATTTAATGGTTATAATTATATCTGTTTTATTTCCATTCCTGATTGATTACAAACCACACAGGGCTCCCAGCGTGTCGATACAGGTTCCAACTTGATAAACATAAAATGTTCATTTTTGATGACAAAGGACTCGTGCCTCGAAGTTCGCACGCGCGTTGTAGAATTTGACATGTTGAAACATGAAATTGATTCACAGCGTATGGCTTTATGGAGTCTAATTACATATTAGCCACGTTCCACAGTAATATTATTGTGTAGAACATCATTCTATCATTACACAGTCGGTCGGAGTGGTCATATCACGTTGAATATAAACAAAACAAATTGTAAGTATTGCACAAGCTTATACATATTTATAAAATTATTTCTTAAGCTGTTAAACATAATTATTATCAATAATTATAACATTGTTTATTTCAGATCATCAATAATGTGCGATTCTCCTGATTTTATCTTATCACAATACGGTCAAGGTTGGCCAACTCCAAGTTTAAGCTGGCATACTCCAGAGCAACAAAGACCTGAACCAACCAACAAAAAGGCACCTGCTGAACATTCTATAAGTCAATCGTCGTTCGTTATAAACAACGAAAAGAAAAAAGGTTTACGACTGATCCAGATACAAGTGTTAGACATCAGTGTGCGACAAGAAGCAAGTGCTACAAGTTCAAGTGACAATGAGAACGTGGTATTAAGTGCACAATATGTAGTTAGTGAACCGGTGGACAATGTTATGGAAGAGACACAATCATTGATACATAAAATTTCAAAGAAACTTTGTGGTGATGATTATTATTAATAAGTAACTAATGTATCTACCTAGTTTGTATATTCAGTAGAAATAAATAGTTAGTTTAATATTGGTATTATAAATTCATTTGTTAATTTGTTAGTGTAATAAAATGATTCCACATAATATGTAGATCATCACAATCTGTAAATAAAAATAAAATAATAAGAAAACTTTAAGCCCTTAGTTAGGTTCTTAGTTAAGGTTTTTAGTTAATATGTAAGTTTAATGTATATGTATGTTTTATATATATATATATATAAAAATAAATAAAACAAAAAAATATCAAAGGTGTAAGTTTTATTGTAATTAGAGAGAATAAGTTAGAAGAAATAAAATAAATAATTAGTTTAATATTGGTATTGTAAATTCATTTGTTAATCTGTTAGTGTTGTAGTTGCTCTGAGAATAAAAAATAATAAATAAATAAAATAAAAAAAGAATTTCAAAGATGTAAGTTTTATTGTAATTAGAGAGAATAAGTTAGAAGAAATAAAATAATTTATTTGATAATGTAGTAGTGTATTAAAATTCTCAAATACAATCATAGTTCATAGTAGATAAGTTTCATGTACATACATAAAATATTAAATAACAAGGCCAAGTGTATTTAGTTTGTAATTGAAGTGAATGTAAATGTTTTGTGATGGTTTTTAACGAGAAAACTAAATAAATAATATATTTATAATTTAAATTATCTTTTATTGACATTATAAACATACTCCCACTTTAAATTAGCTCTAAAGAAATGTTCTCATTATGTTATGTTTTAATTATGTTTTCAATATTTTAAAATTAATAGAATACTTACTCAATTAAATTCATTTTTAACCCCCGACGAAAAAGAGGGGTGTTATAAGTTTGACCTGTCTGTGTGTCTGTGTGTCTGTCTGTGGCACTGTAGCGCTTTAACGGGTGAACCGATTTGAATGCGGTTTTGTTTATTTGAAAGCAGATTCTCTAGCGATGGTTCTTAGACATGTTTCATCAAAATCGGTTCAGCAATTTTAAAGTTATCAGCTCTTTTGTTAGCTGCGGTAGGGATCTTAGACGCATACTGGATGTTTACTTTGCTTTCAAACATATTATTATAGGTGACCACACTGAACTAAATTACGTTTAAAAAATTTAAAATAAAAATTAAATTAAAAATTTTAAAAAACCCCCAACGCAAAACATAAAAGCGATTATGTAAAAAGTCAAAAATAATACCTTTTGTTGAGCCCTCAAATGTTTGTTCGTTGAAATGGCGCTATAATGTCGCGGCGGGGTACCGCTAAGTTTAAAGCAATAACTAAATAGCTAAAATAGCGAACTGATGGTAACTAGATTTGCAACAAGATTAACAACTAGATTAGCAACAAAAATTTTATAATATCAAAGCAAATTGGTTGGAAATGCTGGTAAATTAATAGACAGTGAATGAAATTAAGGGACTGACCTACTTAAGCGGTACCCCGCCGCGACATTATAGCGCCATTTCAACGAACAAACATTTGATGGCTCAACAAAAGGTATTATTTTTGACTTTTTACATAATCGCTTTTATGTTTTGCGTTGGGGGTTTTTTATTAGAGCTAATTTTAAGTTTGATATGTAGGTTACCCGGATTATATTAAATAAAACAACCTCATGTACATAATAATTTTTTTATTAACTGAACATTACAAAATAATTTTAAATAGATTAAATATGGACATGTTATTATCAAAATACCATTTCTTAATACATATAGCATTATTCAAAGCACAGTTTAGTCTATGATTTACACAGTTAAATTCAGTATCATTTTTACAATATTTCTTTTTCAACCTTGAAAAATTAGGACTTCACAGTTAACACATAAGTCTTTGATCCACTGAATTTTTTCTAAACCCTTCGTAATAATTTTTTTATTTTCTAAATATGGTAAAATGACGCGATGAAATTCTTTATAGTCTACGTAGCCCTCACTCCAGTAAATTCCTCTATTTCTTTCTAATTATCTCACTTGCTTCTTTTCTTCTTTAGTAAGGGAATGGAATGAATGCGGCGGTTTTACCAGGAACGTCTGTGTATGCTCTTGATTTACAACCGCCACTTCTTTCACGATAAAATTATTTTTGTAATCTTTAAATCCTTGGTTTTCTACGATGATGGTATCCGGCTTCATGATATCTTCTTCACGATGTTACTTAAAGGTTTGTATTCAACAATGCAATCGTTGAGAATGAGACAGTATGCTGTGGTTTGATCTGGTATTTCCGAATCAGTCTCGATTTCTACTCTCACATCTACAACTGGACCGGTCTTCAAGTTATCAGCTTGTCTAGAGCAATCAATGACAAACAGCGGAGCCAAATCTTTAAATTGTTTCTCGGTTAATAATGGCTCTGGTCGACGTCCGTAATACGACTGTTGAAATCTGGTATATTGCTCGTATAATAAAGCGATTCTGTTATTAGCAAAACTCGCATTTAGGTTTTCATACGGGAAGTAAACTGAATTGAGGTACACTTTAATGTCACGAACATAGCAGTGTACGGGAGCAAACAGGACTTGCGGTAAAATAAAAGAGGTTAAAAAATGGAATACTGGATAACGTGTATTAACAGAGTAATGACACAAGTGCTAATGACTAGCCAATTATTATTATAATGTACCTAACTTAAAAACTATAAAAGGACGCATCGTCGCTCGCTGCTTCGACGAATCCAACAGGCGCTCCAACATGCCCCCGGACGTTGAAAGATTCCCTTTCAACAAGAATCAGCAGAGACTGGTAATGGGCAAATTCTATTGAAGGCTCGCCTTATTACTCCAGCAGTAGTCCGGATGTCAGCTACACGAACGATAGCGTCTGATCCTGGATGGACGGCGACAATTCTACCTAACTTCCACTTAAGGGGGGGTAGGTTATCCTCCTTTATCACTACCAAGGTATCCAGCTTTAATGCATCTTTGCAGGAACGCCACTTGGTTCTCTGCTGCAACTCGGAAACAAACTCCTTACTCCAACGAACCCAAAAATGTTGACGGAGTTGTTCGATCCTTTGGAAACGACTTAAATGATGAATGGAGTGTTCCTGAAAATCTCGCTGTGGCAGTGAAGTTAGCGGTCGACCGACAAGAAAGTGTCCTGGAGTCAGAGGCGTAAGGTCAGCAGGTTCAGCGGATAGCGGCGTCAATGGACGCGAGTTCAAGATCGCCTCAATTTGGGTCAGCGTGGTGTTAAGTTCTTCGAACGTGAGATTACAATTTCCCAACACTCGCTTTAAATGGTATTTAGTCGATTTAACACCCGCTTCCCAGAGTCCGCCGAAGTGAGGAGTATAAGCGGGAATAAAGTGCATCTTAACTCCATCATTTGCCAAACTTGCACCTAAGGAATCGCAATTTGATTTTAAAAATTTCGATAAATCGTTGTACGCACCAACGAAAGAGGTACCGTTGTCGGAATAAATATTAACGGGTTTTCCCCTTCGAGAAATGAATCTATACAAAGCCAGTAAATATTTGTTACTAGTTAGGTCACCTACAAGCTCCAAATGAATAGCTTTGGTCGTGAAACAAATAAATATCGCCACGTACACCTTTACTAGCCTACAACCGCGGCCTTGCCGACTGGCACACATGATAGGGCCGGCATAATCGACGCCAACACTTTCAAAGGGGAAGCCTCCTAGATGGAGACGCTGCTGCGGCAAATTCCCCATTAAGGGGGTAACTACTTTACCCTTCATACGACAACAGGACACACAGTTATGATAGCAAGCCTTAGCTAGGTTTCGGCCGCCTATAGGCCAATACGATTCCCTGATTGACGCTAATAATAACTGTGGGCCTGCGTGCATCAACCTCTTGTGCTCGAAATTAAATAATAGTTTTGTAAATACATGAGTGGACTGTAAAATAATAGGGTGTTTTTTGTTATATGTAAAATCAGAATTCTCCAAGCGTCCTCCGACACGCATTGTTTTATTGCTGTCTAAATAAACATTAAATTTGAGAAGGGCGCTTTTTGAAGGTAAACTTTGTTTATTTGCAAGTAATTTGTACTCTGGAAACGAATCGATTTGACAGTGTAAAATAATAACATTTAATGCTTCCTGTAGTTCTTCTTCTGAAAGATACTTATTAATTACAGGAAGTTTTCTACACAACTTAACAAATCTCAACACATATGCTACGGAACGAACAAGTCTTAAATAATTAGAGAAACGTTTAAAATCTATAAATGAATTACACGAACTATTTTCTACAACAGCGCTCAATGAAACTTGAGGTCGCATTTCGGGCAATGTTTCGAACTCTAAACGTTTAAATTGAAGTGGCCAGTTGGACTGATCTTCCTTTAAGAAGTCGGGACCACACCACCACAAATGTAACCCTGGCAGAGCACTTATATCCACACCACGAGATATAAGATCTGCTGGGTTCTTCTCTGTTGGGACATGACGCCAAGTACAGTTTCCCGCCTTATCTAGAATCTCAGCAACGCGATTGCGTACAAATGGCTGAAGTCTAGAAGGCAACATTTGTAACCATCCCAATACTATGGTGGAGTCTGTCCAACAATAAACCCTATCAAACTTTACTCGAAGTGAATTAATCACCTTTTCACACACACGAGCTCCCACTACGGCACCACACAGTTCCAACTTTGGAATCGTGGTAGGTTTAATCGGCGCCACACGACTTTTGCCTATCAACAAGCGGACCATGCATTCACCGTCACTGCTGACACTACGGACATAGGCACACGCACCGTACGCGCGCTCAGATGCATCCGTGAATACATGGAGCTCTAATGTCTGATACGTAACGGACATAACAAAACGTGGGATACGTAAGTTATTTAGAAGAGAAAGATCCTTAACAATAGCATTAAAAGTTGTGTTGAGTTCCAGAGTCAACGGTTCGTCCCATGAAAGATTGTCTAACCACATTCTTTGCAACAACATTTTCATGGTCACTACAAAAGGAGATATAAGACCTAAGGGGTCAAAAATGCGTGCAATTGCTGAAAGCAAATCACGCTTAGTGCTGCCATTACAAGGCGTCTTAGAACTACTTAAAAAACCTAGTTCGTCAGAATCAGCAAACCAGTCAAGCCCTAAAAGTTTATTGGGCTCACTAGATCCCATACTTAAATCTAGTGATGACTGAGAAGTCCCTGAGACTAAATTAGGATCGTTCGACTTCCACTTTCGAAGTGGCATGCAAGCCGATGCCAGTACATTGGTGACTTCATTACGAATGAACATCACTTCATTTAAATCATTGCCACCCGTGAGCAAATCATCAACATAAAAGTCATGCTTGATTATGGTGGCAATCTTATCATTAGTGCATTCAATGCCTAACTGCTTAAGGCAGCGCGTCGCAAGAAATGGCGCACTAGCCGTACCGTATGTGACGGTGTTAAGTTTAAATACCTTGACAGGACTGCATGTGTCTTCACGCCAAACTACCTGTTGCAAGTGCCTATCAGATGGATGGACTACTACCTGCCTATACATCTTTTCAACATCGGCGGACAACACATACTTATGCTGTCGAAACCGAAGAAGTATAGACAGGAGGTCATCCTGAACTGTAGGACCCACCATCTGTAAATCATTCAAGGACACACCTGATGAAGTAGGGCAACTAGCATTGAACACTACACGCAGTTTGGTAGTGGTACTACATTCGCGTAGTACCCCGTGATGAGGTATGAAATAACCATTTAAATTTAGTTCCTTGTTTACTGACATATGGCCTAACGACTCATATTCTGCCATAAACTCGTGATATAATTTGCTAAAATCAGGTTTAGTCTTAAGTCTGCGTTCCAGGGAATATAAACATTTTGATGCCCTATGAAATGACTCACCTAAAACAGAAGGGTTCTGCTTCATTGGTATACGGACACAAAAACGACCGTTCTCTAAACGAGTCGTATTTTCTATAAAATGTTTCTCGCACAATTTTTCCTCTGGCAAATAACTAGAATGCTGCGAAGTAACTTCTTCGAGGTTCCAAAATCGCGTCAAATCATCACGAATTAATATGTCATCATAATTACAGGAACTAGTTTGAGTAAAATAACAACTTATGTTGTTACGTAATTTATTATCATTATATACAACGGGACCAGAGACGATCCAGCCTAACCTGGTTTCACATAACACTGGCTTCCCGACCCCTAGCTTTACCCTTTGTGAACCTAACAGGTCCCAGAATAGATCAGCACCAATCAAAAGATCTACGTCTGAGGGTTTGTAGAAAGTAGGGTCTGCCAAACAAATATCAGTAGGAATATTCAGGTTAGATAAATCTAATTCACGACATGGAATTTCATTAGTAATTAATGGCAAAACAAAACAAAACAACTTAGCATTATAACTGTTGTTGAGTGACGTCATTTTTACCTGACAAGTATTGCCTACGCGAGAGGTCGCGTTATTTATGCCGTAGATGGAGCCATCTATCGGACATGTTTTCAAATTAAGAAGTTTACATAAACGCTCCGTAATAAAGCATGATGTACTACCGCTGTCGAGTGTCGCTCGCACAATATACTCCTGGTCATTACAATCATACAATTTTATTAAATCTGTTGACAATAACACGCCGCGCTCCTTCCTACTGTCGCGATAAGAAGGTGAAATGTTCGCAGACAAAGATACATTATTAGCGTCAGTGTTAGCGGAGTGCGCGGGCGACGCTGACGGTGACGGAGACGAAATGTTATCAGATGTGTTATCACTACGATTACCGTTCGTTTCTGAAGTATGAATCAAAATATTATGCCTGCGCTTACATAACTTACAACCCGGTTTTTTACAATTATTGGAAAAGTGACCTGAACGAAAACAGTTATAACATAATTTAAAACTAGGTACTAATTTACGACGTGCCTCGTTACTCAAAGCAAGAAACTGTGAACAATTAGTTAAACTATGGTCACCTTTGCAATTAGGACATAGTTTCGTGACAGATTCAGTGCTTACATTATTTGAATTTTGTGTCGCCACCATAGATTTAATTTTGCTCGTAGAACCTGATTTAGTGATACCTGACACGTTTTGTTTTGATAGTTCCAATGTTTCAACTAAATCAGCGCGTGTGCGAATAAATTGAAGGAATGCATCAAACGTAATTTTGGTGTCCTTGTCAGTATGACCTTTAAACTCCTCCCATTCGCGATAAGACTTCTGATCTAACTTACGAGTAATTAAATATATCAACAAAGTATCCCATTGCTTGACTGGTTCACCTAACGATTCTAGTGCTCGCAAGTTTTTATTTAATAGGTCGATTAAACCTTTCAAAGCGGCTGAGGACTCCTTTGTGATGAGTTCTATATTAAATAATGCTGACACATGATTCTGCACCAATAATCGTTTATTGTCAAATCGATCGCATATTAAATTCCAAGCCACATCATAATTACTAGCCGAAAACTGAATTGACTGAACAACCACAGCAGCAGATCCTTCCAGAGAAGCACGTAAATAATGAAATTTGTTGATTTCATCAATCTCGTCATTATGATGGATAAGGCTAGTAAAGGTGTCACGAAACTCTAACCAGTTGCTATATAATCCATTAAATTTTGGAAGTTGTATGGTAGGCAACTTAATGGGCTTATAAACACTGCCAGGACTACTTTTACCACAAACAGAATCATTATCTTTGTTACATTTACTCACTAGCTGTTGAGCCCTTGACAATGCTTTATAATATAATGTCTCGAACTCGGAACGTTCAGACAACTGGGCCTTCGCATCATCAGCTATACATTCCAACCGCAACTGTACCTCATCGTATTGTTCGTACAACGACTCAATTTTACCCATGCGCAGCTGTAATTCCGTGACATCACAGCTGTTTAATTGTTTGTCATTCATTGCGTCCAGGTGATTGACAAATGTAGTTAAGCGGCCCTTAAAACTGCCTCGCTTCTTAACTAATTCCTTCTCCTCGGACATACTGGGATTCGAGTGCTGTCGACCTGAAATGTATACAGTAACAATACGTTTAAATAGGTACCTACTATACAAAATTAAGTAGGTAGCTAATAAGTTATACGGTTGATTGGAATGTGATGTAACAATTTAATGAGGTAATCTCTAATGTAAAAATGTGTATATAATAATAAATCTGACTACTAATGTGAAGATGTAAACTTTTATTTATAAATTCCTCAATAACTAATCCATAAGTTATATTAATTAGGATATAAGTTAGCAACAAAATCTGAAGTACACTACGGTTTAATAAACTGACATTGTCGTCAATAATTCTAAATAATATCTAACACTAATCAAAATAAACTATGGCTGATGAGTAATACCTACCTACGCATCAAAGTTACACTTAACTGAATAGTTATCGCTCTAATGCAACAATACAAATTATATAAATGTAGTGCAAATTTCTACTATACTTATTTAAAGTATTATATAATAACAATTGTCGCTTATTGTATGCGTAACATACGAAAATAACGAAACCATTCAAAATGCAAAAAGGTACCTACTCCATGAACATAATCTAAATGAATACAGTTAAAATGCACTAACCTTTTTTAACTTATAATTTAAGTTAGATACAACCTGTACGAGTGTTGGGTGATGATATTATCCAATATAACTTAACACCGTGAAGATAATATGTACTCAGTCCAAATTCCACGCTGCCGGCGCATAACCTCTTAAGTCCAGGTCAATTATTTCCGTTTTCAAATGTCGCTGATTTTATTAATCTTCGAATTAACTTGAAGAATACCACAATCCGGCTCGATAAAGGACCATGTACGGGAGCAAACAGGACTTGCGGTAAAATAAAAGAGGTTAAAAAATGGAATACTGGATAACGTGTATTAACAGAGTAATGACACAAGTGCTAATGACTAGCCAATTATTATTATAATGTACCTAACTTAAAAACTATAAAAGGACGCATCGTCGCTCGCTGCTTCGACGAATCCAACAGGCGCTCCAACAGCAGTGATCGAACTGAGACATGTCAGAACTTGCACTGTTCTTTCTATTTGTCTGAAGACCAATAATAACATATCTTGGTTTTTCTATTTGGGATGAAGTTTTGATAGACCAGGTATGCTTTGTAGTTTTAGGCAAAGCTGGATATTCGTAGAGGTCCCAGTTCCTGTATATGATTTGAAGTGGTCGATCTTTTTCTAATAGTTTTAACAAACTAATTTTTTCTTTGTCTGATACTTTAACATGTGGTACACGCCATATGATTTTGTTGATCTGAACGTCATCCACTATTTCTCCAGTGTTAAGTTTTACAGCATTCAAATTAGTGTTACTTCGCAACAATACCAATTCGTGTCTACTATTTATTACGACTTTTTTAAAATCTTCAGCGAAACCTAGAATATTACGGAGTGGTATAGAGGCAGAAAATCTTTCCCCATTAATATTTTTTATACCATCAATATTCCAGCCCCAGGCATTAGACATCTTTGATTCACTCTCATTCATTGATATGAGCGATTTTATAGTTGTAGTTATTCCAGCATTTTTAATTTTATCAATCTCCACTCCGTTTAGCTCATACCTAATATCTTGGAACAAGTACATTAGAGCATTGTTAGTGAAATTGACACTAGTAACCTTGTCTTTCGTGTCTTTTTTGCTAACGATAATAGTTCCTTCCAAATATAGGGTGCTCGCTGATGGTAGTATGTACAAGTCTTGTTGGTTGATAGGTATACGGATTTCATCGTTCCTGTTGAAACTTGTTACGTAGGGCTTGTAGGAATGAAATTCGATTCCTTCTATAGTATTATCGTAAGTCGGAACGGATAAAACGTCTAAGATATTCATTTTAGCAATCCGATCGCTCTAAGGAATGCTTTATTGTCTTTTGATAATTAAATTTTTTTCTTAAAGCGAGGTCTTATTTGACGGGTGGTCCGAGTAGAACTGATATTTTTAATTTGTTGAGACACATTTTTATTGTAGTCAATCATTTTTTCTTCTAAGATGCAAATATAGCTGCACTTCTTCACCGCGCAGGTTGATTAATAGAGTGTTTATATCTAATAGCCTGATATGTATGCAGCTTATGTTGTTTTGATTGATCGGAAAGTATATTGCGTTCTTCGGGATTTCTATGATCCTGTATCCAGGTGGCACATTTAGTGCAAATTCGTGGATAATGTGACTTGGTTCACCGTTTATGTATGAACCGCTTATAATATCACATTCAATCCTGACTACGGTCGTAGGTAAAATGTTAACTGGAGACTGTGACACATGCCATTTATTAGCTTTCAAGGTTTGCTTATTAAACCCTAACAGGCTTCTAAAAGAGTCTTCTTTAGTAAAATTTATGTCTTTTGTACAGTATAGAGCAGTTTTCAAAGTATTGTTATTGCACTGTAGTTTGATTGACGCATTTTTTATTTCAGACTTTAAATAATCATTGATATCTTGCAACTCATTAGTGCCTTCCGGTATTTCTATAACTTCATCGATACCATAATAGAACTTATTATTACTTTTATCAATATTTGGAATAGAATTAAAAGTTGAAAAATGTAATAAGGCACACTCATATTCTCCATCTAGTTGTAACGTATTAGGATAGTACGTAGATAAAGTTGAAGAATTTCCAGTTATCGACAAAGTGAGTGACATCTTGCAAATGATTGAAATAAAATAAACACATATATTTTATACAATTTTATTCCAAAAAGTCCGCAGATATTTTAAACATAAATGACCACAATTTACCGTGTTGAATTTTTGATATCTCGTGTAGTTATAAGAAACTTTACAGTTCTTAAAATATCCCATCAGCTCCAATGGAGGTTTTAAATTTCCATAGCTATCGAAATATTCACAATAGTCATATACTTTAACATACGCTACCCAATGCGTTCTTTCGTTCTTAGAATCGTTTAAGTTAACGATACCACATTCAATCCGTTTCGGCTTCCTAGGTATCCGATCCTTCATGTAGACCCCACGGAAATATGGGATGTCTCTTGAATAGTTTTGGATATCTATATTAGTTAAAGGACGATTAGGTAGCTTCTTGTTTAGTTTTTTGATGATTTTATGAACAATCCTTTGCCGTTTTTATAGGGCTTAATGTATAAACCCTTGCCCAACATTAAAGCTCCCATAGCTTTATTGTGTCGTTCTGTTTCTTGTAAATTTCGTTTGCTTGCTTTGTAATCATTAATGGTTTTTGCAATGCCAGCTGCACCACCAGCTAGAGCTCCTAAAGCTGATAAACTATAAATTTCGAAAATTGGGATTAAAGGTAGAACTCCTCCAGTCTTTGGTACGGGTATTACTCGTGGTACCCGAATTCGATGATGGTTGTTTGGCAATAATTTTTTTGCAACTAAGTAGGCCGCTTTTATTAAAGACTTACTATCTTTGTGTTTGAGTTTCTTAACTTTTGATTTTATTTTGGAAACTAAGCTTTTAAATGTTTTAACGTCGAATCCTAACTTTAGTTTGGCTTTCATGACTTTGTTCACTAGCCATGAGCTTAGTTTTTCACCTCTCCCTGCATCTTTTGATTTAAGTCTTTGTTTAGCCATGTTAAGTAGTTGTAAATCAGCTTTGTGATGATTTGATAAGTCTGTATGGTTTGCGTACGCAATGTCGTGTTGCATACAAGCTTCGTCTAGCTTATTTACACCTCGGTCACCTCGCGCTAACCGTTCGTGAAGTTTGGTTCCTGGTCCGCAATAATTGTATCCGGGCAAATGAACTTCGAATGGTAGATTATTAATAATGTTATTAACTAGTCCTCCACCTCGCATTACTTAAAGTATAATGGCAGAATTTAAATAAATAATGGTTATATAACATCTTAACCCATAAGTGCTGTTTTGTCAATCCAACTGTTTTCTGCACTGCTTAAACCTAACCATTTGACATATAATTTATTTCCTTTCTTCTTCAACACTTTTCCTATCAAATAAACGTCAGGATAGTTCGATTTTTGAAGTTCTTGCTCATAAAAAGCCCCTAATATGTTCTGCTTTCGTTTATCTTCTATATAATATGTCACTGGTAAGGTTTTATTAATCTTTTTTACAATAAATAATTCAGTTGACCAATTAGGAGTATAACCTTTCTCAAAATCATGTTTGTATTTACTTATACGAACACAATCGCCAACTTTGAATTTAGGCTTCCACTGAACTAAATTATGTTTCTTGATTTTTTTAATATTTTCTTTTATTACTGGTTCATTCAATTTATTCACATCAATGGGTTTAGATTGGATAGTGCGATGTTTTGTGTTGTTATAGGTCTTCAATATATTATCCAATGGCAGACCTAACCACTTATAGTTCCCACGGAGACTAAAATATTTATACAATTTATTTTTTACTGTTCTTATCAGTCTCTCTACAATAGATGCTTTTTTAGTAGAAAACGATGAATAATGGTTAATGTTATGCTTCTTCATTAACGTTTGAAAAGTGTTGTTATAAAACTCTGTGCCCATATCGGTTTGTAAATTAACAGGATTTTTATTGCTGCTAAGCAGGATATGTTGAAATGCACGAGCAACATCAAATTTATTCTTTGATTTTAACGGTTCTGCCCAGGCGTACTTTGAGAAGCAGTCAATCACCACTAAAATATAATTATAACCCTTGTTATTCTTTTTCAGGTTTTGCATGTCCACCAAATCAGCTTGCCACAAGTCGTGGATTCCTTTCAGAATAACAGAACGGCGAAGGAAGTTTCTTCGAGCCGCTTTGTGTATTTCATTTACAATTTGCTGTTTTGCCATGACGAAGTTTTTAGAAGAAATTTATCTACATCTGCTTTGGTATAAAACTTATCTTGCAAATGAGTTAAAACCTCAGGTATTTTTGCTTTCAAAGTAACCTGAATTGTATTCTGTGTCTCTTTTATAATTTGAGAACGCAATGAACCAATCAGTTTATTGAATTCTTTTATCGTATTAGCATTCAACTGATCTACATAAGACTTATTCACTGCATCGTCTGCTTCTATGGGAGATGTAATTCCTCTCAATCTGGTTGTTTTTAAATCAAAATCTCCTTTTTCCGACTTCTTCAATGCGTTTTCATTAAACTCAAGCAGTTCTGATAAACGCATTCTTTTATGAATATAGTGACCGAATTTATCTACATTCATATTGAAGGTGTACTATATTGAAAGTCTGATAATAAAATGAACACTGGAAAGTTTACAACATTTATTTATTTATAACTTTACTTTCACGCAATTCTTCAATAATAGATATAATTTCATTGTCTAATCCTGTGTTACCAGCATCTCTAGACGCAATTAATAATTTCAATCTTTCCACTAGTTCATTGGGGTCATCCCAATACACTAAATCTACATTTTTACTCCACTTTTTTGTTAATGGCAAACCCTTTCCCTGAACTGCAGTGTTCAGTTTAAAAAGAGGCTTAATAACTTGCAAATATTTTTGCCCTTTATTACTTTTTATCGGCTTATTTGGCCCGAAGTCTCGACGATGTGCATTTGTATCAAGTAGCATCGACTTATAATGTTTCATAATAATATCGCTTTCTGTAACCACGCTTACGTCTTTCTTAAGCAGCAACTGTTTTAAACCAGGTGTATTTCGGTATTTACGTCCAGCCACGGCAATGTACTGATCGTTGATCAATATACAAGCAGAACCTAACATCAATTTCCCGCGTTCTGCTCTAACACCGAATGGAATGTCTGCCAACGCTTCTGAAGATACTGACCAGGATGACGTATCACAACCTTGTTTGCTTTCAACTATTGATTGATAAGAAGAGTCACTGCTGATATCGGATTCATCTTCATTGTCATTATTGCTACCTACGCTACCAGTTCTTTCTTTCTGTGAAGTTTCGTCAGTAAAAGGAACTTCAACAAAATCTTCATTAGTACGCAAGGGAGAAGCTTGCTTATTGGCGTTAGCAATTAGGTTGAGGGGTTCTATGACAGGCTTGAAAACAGATTCCAGTGCTTGTTTGTTGTCAATGTCCGCATCTCTCATTTTCCTTACTTTTTTCTTTACAGCTTCTGCCGCATCAACAATTTGTCTTTTCAATGACTTTTCCATATTGGCAAAATAGATCGTAATTGGTTTAGCGTCACCAGAAGAATAATAATGTCGCATAGGTAAAGCTCTTATATATGTGTTCGTGTTCTTAGTCAAAAACTACAAACGTATCAAATTTACTTCTATAACATCCTTTGTTTTTGGAACAATCTTTATTAATTACGACATAATTGAAAGGTCCATATTTTTGAACACATTTCACGGAATTCAATCCAAGTCATGTCAGTGTTGACATGTTCATCGTAAACATGTCTCATATTTCTTTCATCTTGCTTAAAAAGTACGATTAGGTTCGCGTTGTCTCTTACTAACTGCTTAGGAATTTTACTATATGTCTGATTTAGGTAAAAACAATCGATTAACTTGTGTCTTCCCATTGCAAAATAATCCCGCATGCTACTTTGATTTTCACAAGCAACATCGTCAAATACAATCACAGAATTCGGTTTTGCGTCCTGAACACTTAGTACTTGCTCATTTTCATGATATTTCTGAAATGACATGCCTGGTACCCGTTGCAAAACTTTTTCTAAAAATACGTACTTGGGTTGTTGCAAGGTTTTTGAATAAACATAAACATTTTGAAACCTTAAACCATTCTCGTGTATAAGGAGACCAATTAATAAATTAGTTTTTACACAATTTGACGGTCCGCAAATGATGCATCGTACCGTTTTAGGTAATCATTTTCCATGGCGAAAACCAGTCTCCTGAGAGTGAACACAAAGTTCGTTTACATGTAACGATTGTGGTTGTTTTACAAATTTCATGACGACTGTTAAAGCGGTTTTATTAATAATGAGTAAATTAACGTATAACATTGACATTAATTACTCATTGTCGCTAACTCGAGCAAATGTACGACTCTCACCATAGCTGTCCTTCAATATAAGATAGCGATTGTTTGATTTTAACCAATCAAGCATCTGCTGGTAGAACAAATCTTCGGTTTGGGCTGTATACGAGTCCTGGTATTTTGATGAACCGTTATCTGTATTTTTCTGACCAGTTTGCAAATCTTGAATAAATATAATCTCGCCGCTAGAATTCCTCATAATAAGTTTACAAATATCTTTAATATCAGATTTCTCTGAGCAATGCATTGTAGTTAACTTGGTTGAAATGTATTTAAATCTGTGATATGAAATACAACCTTCTTACTACAATAGTAAGAATCGAATGTGGTGTTAAATTACGGCGAACAATTATTTATAAAAGTTGTTTTCTTTCACTGCGTCTACTCTAGGATATTATTGGGCATTGTCATACTCCACCTTCCGTTTCATCGGGTGGAATAGGCGTCGAACCTGTGGATTTCATTTAGATTATTAGGCATTCTACTCCACCGCAGGTGGGGTAGAATGCCCAATAATATCCTACTTCTGTCTGTTTGTTCCGTCTAATCTCTGAAACGGCTGGACTGATTTTGACGGGATTTTCACTGGCAGATAAGTGAGTTCCGTACAAAAGAAAATAAAAACCCTGCAAATAGTAATCTACCTATAACCTGTAACAAATATAACGCAATTCCTGAAAGTAGTTGGTTCAGAATCGGCTTCTGAAACCTTAACGCAGCGCAATAAAGCATAATTAAACGCACGACATAATTTGTAGTTCACAGATAGCTCGTAATACACACATGACAAGTTAAAACAATTCTTAATTCAAGGAAATTGAAACTTTAAGGCAACGCAATAAAGCCTACTTAAACGCACGACATAATTTGTAGTTCACACAGAGCTCGTAATACACACATGACAAGTTAATACAATTCTTAATTCAAGGAAATTTAAACCTTAACGCAGCGCTATAAAGCCTACTTAAACGCACGAGTTAATTTATAGTTCACACATAGCTCGTAATACACACACATAAATAATATCAACGCATTTTACTTCAAAGGTAGTGAGCATCAAAATAGGTAAATTAAAGAAATTCCAGCCTTAGCTCCAATGACTAAGGCTTATTGGAATGCACGACCAAACATAGTTCGGTCATCAGAGTTACACATAAAACAATTTTTAGGCATTTTAAAATAAATACAATTTTTTAATTTCAAGAAATTTAGAACTTATTTCAAAGAGATAAAGCATTTGTCGGCTACCCCTTTGAGTTTAAATGCGAAATGCCGACAAACACGCCGCCGCTGCCGCCCGACTAACATGAGTACCTAACATCAAAAGCTAGTCATCCGCCGGTAGCGATCTAATGTAGTTGTTGCTTGGCTTACTTCTCCGTCATACTCTTGTTTCCGCGCGCGATGGCTTTCCGCTATACCAACATCCAGTACACGGAGATGGTGAGGACCCTGGCTCGTTGTCTGGATAATGTTGCGTTAGCTTGTCGGGAGTTTAATGGCCGTTATGGCTGCAGTGTGAGTGCCAGGACGATGCTTGCTGCAACTCAGCGACTGAGGGACTCCGGGGCTTTCTTTCCAAATACGGCTTTGGACAGGGGGACGAATGTGCGGACTACTCGTCTGCAAGAGCGTATTCTCGACCATTTCGACGAACATCCAGAGGACAGCACGAGAGAAGCAGCACCTCAGTTTGACTGCAGTCACATGTACGTGTGGCGAACGTTGCGTGCTGATGGTGAACACCCATTCCATCTTCGACGGTGTCAAGACCTAACGCCGGCCGACAACTTGCCACGGCTGGAATTCAGTAGGTGATTGCTGGAGAACTGGCAACAGAACATTCTTTGGACGGACGAGAGTACCTTCACGCGTGTTGGCATGTACAATCAGCACAATCAGCATTCGTGGCGTCATGAGAATCCACATGCTTGTCGTGTGGATTCGTTCCAGCATAGGTTCTCCGTCAACGTGTGGGCAGGTATACTCGGGACGTGCATACTCGGCCCCATTTTCCTTCCACGGCTGACCGGAGATACCTACCTGCGGTTCCTGCAGGAGACTTTGCCGGACTTACTAGATGACGTCCCTGCCGGTCTTTTACGTGACATGTTTTACCAACAAGACGGTGCTCCCGCGCATTTCACGTGAACCGTTCGACGGCATCTGGATGCGAAGTAAGGCAGTCGTTGGATAGGTCGCGGAGGACCTGTACCGTGGCCTCCCAGATCGCCTGACTTAACGCCACTAGACTTTTATTTGTGGGGTCGCATAAAATCGCTCGTGTACGTCAGTCAATGTACAAGTGTTGATGAACTTAAATCGAAAATTAAAGAAGCATTTGTGACAGTGAAACGTGACACTGAAGTGCTTACAAAATTAAAACACAATTTAAGAAAGCGTGCAAATAAGTACATAGACCAAGGCGGTGGTCATTTTGAAAGTATAATGAAAGTGGATCGCCGAAATAGTGTAAATTAATTAAGTGTAAAGTGTAAATAGTTCAGTCACGTAAGTACTTCTTCCTATCAATACGATTGTATTCTAATCACTGTAAATGAGAAATGATTCAAATCTTTTAAACACGCAGTCTTTGAATATTTTTGAAGTAGGCACAAACAATAAACTGTACCTAAACACAACTTGTCAGGCATTCGCGCCGCGCGGGCGTGACATCTCTAAAGATAGATACCTAGGTAGATACTCGTGAAAACGAGACGCGACGAACGAAACGGCGGCCGCGCGTAGAGCGTAGAAACAATTTTTGAATTGTCTCTACGCTCTACGCGCGGCCGGTCTAAAAAACCGGCCGGCCTGTGAAAGTGTGATAGAAAGATTTAATTTTACACGGTGATATCCCATAGGTATTACTACCATATCTAGCTAAAGTAATGTTTAGTCGTTGAATTCGTACGGTCATAGGTACCTAATGCAGTAATGCCTACACCTACCTACAGTTCAAGCTGGCGATGCCGCACAGTGGATCGAAAAACGGCTTTAAAGGAAATAGGGGCATGAATATTTAAGTCTCGTTTTTTATGCTTAAAATTGCTTCTATTAACCAATACAATACTGAAATATATCATGGGAACCCATTTGGCGGAAAAACAGACGACTTATATTTTATTTACAAAAAAAATGTATGGAGCTGATATGAAAAATACGGGAACACCCAAATATTCCGAAATATTTTATTCCGAATTTCGATATTCAGATTTTCAAAAGTCCGAATTTCATAATACCTAAAAATTATAATCTCTATTATTTAAAATCACGAAAGTTATTTTACCGAATGTCGTAAATCCGATTTGTTTGTTTTCCGATTTTCATATGTTCGAAGAATCAAATGCTCGATGAGTTCTCGGTCCGAAAAACGAAATTCCGAACTTCAATATTTCGAATAAACTGTTAAAATTAGGATTCTGATTCAATTCAGCTACGCATATATATTCAAAATGGTGTCCCCTTGTTTCGCAGACAGAAATTTCATAGAATTTCGTTTTCCAGAAAATGTTTCATAATTATAATATTTGGTTCTTGTATTTTTATTTCGACTATTATTATTTCAAAGACTATTCACTTGAATGAAACATATTTCACAGAAACACAATTCAAAGAATTTTTAATCAAATTTTTTTGTTTAACAAACTTATCAAACAGTAGAATTACTTTTTAACAAATATTGTTTATTCGGTGTATTTTTCTATGGAATTTATTTCAACAAAAATATATAGGTATAAAAAGAAAGACAATAACAAAAATAATCTTAAAAAGTCAATATGTTGTGCTACAAAAGTTAATGACAGAAACGAATTGCTGTGAAACCGACTCCACGTAGTCTTGTCTGCCCTACCCCAAGAGTGTAATTTAAATTCGCGTAGGCGCGGAGGGGTGAGGCAGCCAGCGAGCTGAGGAGCAGGTGGTTTTAACGCCCGCCGCCGCGGCTGAGGCTGGCCGGCGAAGCCGGCCAGTAAGCCGAAGCTGCGGTGGTGACTGGTGAGCGTGAATACCATCTGCGACGATAAGCTCGCGTGGTACCGCCGGAGCCCCGCAACGCCGTAGCCGTGACAGAAACCATGCCTGCTGCATGTTGCATGTTCGCTTGCATGATGCATGCTTGCTTGCTTGCTTGCATGCTGCATGCATGCTTGCATGCTGCATGCTTGCTTGCACGATAAACGATTGCACGATAACGATAAAGATAATCGGAATTTTAATAATCGGAATTTTAATAATCGGAATTCGTATTTTTGATTTTCGGAATTTTCATTATGTCGGACTTTTTGTTATTCGATCTTTTGAAACTCGGTATTTTGAGAATAGTAATTATAAACGTTCGGAATTTTGAAATTTTAGTATTATAAAAATAGGATGAATGATAAATCGGAGTTGTCATATTAGGAATTTTGAACTATTCGGAATTATGAAAATCGGTATTTTGAAATTCGTATTTCTGACTTTCGGAATAAAGTTTTTCGTATTTATGTAGTGTACCCGAAAAATACAGATATCTCCAAATCTGCAAGGCAGGCCGTAATATCCTTGCACACGGTTATAGTACTAATTTTTTGTAATTTTTTGACATACTTTTTATTACGGGCCTACCTGCGGAATTTTTTAAAAAATCGTGAAAAAAAAAATTCTTTGTCTCGTATTTAACCAATCTTAAAATTAAAAATACACTTATTAAAAACCACAAACAACGATTTTAAGTCTTAGTTAGGGAATTCGTCGGGTCAATTCCATGGAACTTAATAACTAAAACTCACTTTAAATAATTTTACGATTGAAATAATAATGAACAAGGAGTTGCAAATTACCTGACAATAATTAACGAACTCTTAATCAGTTTTTCCAGATACTACCCAAAATATCGAGCACTATAATGAATCATGACCGTAAAGAGATTAAAAATAGTAAGAATTAAGTAACAATAAGCGGTAGTTAACAAAGAAGCCATTAACTGATAATAATTAACGAACTATTAATCAGTTTTTCTAAGTACTACCTAAAATATCGAGTACAATAATTACTAATGACCGTAAAGAGATTAAAACGAATAATAATTAAATAACAATGAGCAGGAGTTGACAAAGGAGTTACTTGTTACCTGATAATGTATATTAAATAAACACAAAAAAAAATAGTTTGGTTTATTATAAACTTTTCACTTGTTAACATCTCTCGAGTTGTGTGGTTTGGTTGTAATAATGGAAAGTTTAATTACCAATTTGGACTTATTCGTTATTCTGCAAAGTGGGAACACTTCTTTTAATCATGAAGTGTTGTTCAGGACAGTAACAACTCGTCTGGGTGATCACCTTTCTAATGAAGACAGTGTTACCCTTAAGGAGTTTTGCCGAAGGTATACATGAGCTGCTGCAAAAAGGTGGCAGAGCGCCCACAGGAATACTAAGACTTTCAAAAAGAATTATGAAAGTTGGCTCGAAGCCAATGTTGATTGGCCAAGCTGTGTGCACACCAATTTGCTCGCCCTGGAACCAAGAGAAGAGAGACCCAGTGAAAATTATATATTCCCGGAACCTTCAACGTCATCGTCAGTTGGAACGATGACTAAAATGTCTCGGAAACCCTTCGAAGATCTGGGAAACAAGCAAAAAAAGGTAAGATCTAACGAGCACAAAGATGAAGATCCACATGAATTGGCTCAATCAGCTGCAGTACTTTTTGAAGAAAAAGGTCGTGACGATATTGCATCGGTCATCGAACATATGCTCAAAAATCCCGAAGCAGCCCCAAAAATTAATGCGATAATCAAGAAACCTGTACATCCCATAATATTTACGCCTGAAAAAGCTCTAGGATTACTCTTGTCTTTGAAGCTTTCTAAGTGGTAATACATAACTTTAAGGGCGACAGCTATTCGAGAAGGGGTGAAAGATATTTACCCCTCTTACTACTAGGTGCAACAGGCTAAATTTCAGTGTTATCCTCCGAAGCAATCAATGACTGTCAGATTCGTCAGCAAAGATTACGTTACAAGGTTTACTAAATATCACAGTAAAGAGGATCCTTTATAGTTTAACTCACGATGTGCAAAACAAGCAGTTGACGCTGGTATCAAATTATTATCAGCAACCCCTTAGGTAAACTTGTGTTTAATATTAATTTTAAACTTTTTACGGTTATTAGTCATTAATTCATTATAGTACTCGATATTGCAGGTAGTACCTGGAACAACTGATTAAGATTTGGTAAATTAATACCAGGTAATAAGTTATTCCTTTGTTAACTACTGCTCATTGTTATTTAATTATTATTCGTTTTAATATCGTCTCGCCCGCGGACATCCGAGGAGTTCGGACGTGTTCACCTAAGTCTCAGCGCGCGTTTTCGTTATCGGAGGTCAAGTTATATTGGACGGAAAATCAAATCGTTCTAATTCTTCAATCGCGACCAACGTAAGCTGACCCCAGCTCCACCTATAATTGACGGAAAGCCAATTTGTTAGAATACGTCGATCACCACCAATATTAATAGACACTTCCAGCTTGTGTCTCTAAAGTGTTGTATTTTACTAAAATAAAACACAGTCATTATGTCCGTAATGGGATCGCCGCCGAAGGAACTTTGTTGTTCTGCCCCCAATCTTTCTAATAATCAGTTATCAAATGAAAATAACACCTCGTCGAATAATATTACACTTAGACATGATAAACGAAAACGAGGGGACGTACTAGAAGAAGAGTTAAAATCATTCATGACGGAAATGAAAAATATGATGGATTCTCAAAATCAAAAATTTACCTTTCTGCATTCCGCAATTGATGAAATAAAAACGCAAAATGATGCAATATCAAAAGCAATGGACTTTATGTCGGCGAAATATGAAGAGTTTAAGACGAAATTAGAAATTAGTGAAAGACAAAGAACGGAGCACTTAGCAACTATTAAAGCTTTAGAGAACAGGGTCGAACAATTAGAACGTACCGCTCGAACAACCTGTATTGAAATACAGAATGTGCCGAAGAATAATCAAGAAAGTAAAATAATTTTAATAGAAATGGTAAAAAATATTGGAACTGCAATTAAAACAGATATTACTGACAGTGACATTAAAGATATTTTTCGATATAACTCCAGTTCCTTGTCCAAAATGCCTATAATTGTGGAGTTTACTACAGTGTCGAAAAAAGAATCAGTACTATACTCAATAAAAAAGTTTAAAAGTGACTCAGAAACCGTCCTCTCAACAACCCACGTCAACATAGAAGGTCCAAAAGAAGCTATCTACGTATCCGAAAGCCTAACAGCTCAAACCAAAATAATTTTTGCAACGGCCCGCAAATTCGCAAGTGAGCAAAGTTATAAATTCTGCTGGACTAAACATGGCATTGTTTATTTACGGAAGGTAGAGGGCGCAAAACCTATTCGGCTGCATAATGAAGAGGATTTCAACAGACTGGCTACAATAAATTGACTATTTGCATTTTGTTCACAGGTTTGCATGCACTGTTATATTTACGCCTTTTTTTACTTTTGCACTTTATACAACCTCACACATTTAAACATATCCATTTAACCATTTTATTTTTCTAATACTAACAATTACACTAAACAATATTTCATTAAAAACGTTAGATTACATACTGCACTTAATTCTTATAGTTTATTATTTCTAAAAATGAGTGTTATACATTGTAATTTCCCTAAACCCATTATGCAATGGATTTACTTAACGTATAATTATATAATATTATTATCTCTACTAGCGCGCGTAATGATTGTCATTTTAACATCGTTTCCGACAATTACACCAGTTTCTTACCAAATTAAAAATGATGCTTAACGTGGTAAACACTATCCAAACAGAATTAGATAATACAACAGTTTCTGAATCCGCAACAATAGAGCCTAATGACTGTAAAAACAAACTTTTTAATACTAAAAACACCCTTAAAATTATAACGCTGAATATAAGAAGTATTTATCGTAATTTAGACCACTTTTTGGTTTTAATAAATCAGCTAGATATCGATTGTGATATATTGATATTCACTGAATGCTGGCTATCTGAACACAAGCCCCCGCCTCAACTCGAAAACTACAAAATCTATTACTCTTCTGTTTGTTATAACCAAAATGATGGTATTGTCATATATGTACAAAAAGATATATCTTACGCGGTGTCCGAGCCAGATTACCATGATGCTAATTGTTTGTTAATAAAAATGTCCGACGTTGCCATTGTTTGCTTATACAGGTCTCCGTCTTGCAAAATCATTGACGGTTTTCTCACTTCTCTGGATAACATTCTAAAATCTATTAGCGATTTTAAGACTATTGCGGTCATTGGTGATATCAATATAGATATCAAACCATTCAATAACGATCGGAAAAGTCACGAATATTTAAATATATTGGCGGCTAATGGTCTTCTGCCAGCCCATGTCTTACCTACGCGTGAATCTAATTGCCTGGATCATATTAACCTCAAAACAAACCGTAAAGCCCAAACATTTGTGATTAAAACACATATAACTGATCATTTTCCTGTCTTATTAAATTTAATGATTCCAAAAACACATGCAGGCCCAAAATTAAAACAATTTATTGACTATGACAAGGCTATCACTATCTTAAGCGACAAGAACCTTACTTCTATTTTGTATAGTGATGATCCCAACCATGCTACCGAGACATTAACACAACATTTAAAAGAAGCTTTGAAATCCAGTACTACTATGCGTAAAGTTCCAAATAGAAAGAAAATCATGAAACCCTGGATTACTCCAGGCTTACTTAGGTGCATAAAACATCGTGACGCTCTCCACAATAAACTCAATGCCTCGCCATCAGATGAAATACTCAAAATATCCTACTATAGATACAGAAATTTTTGTAACGACTTACTAACCAAAATTAAAGACAAGTATGAAAGCTCATCAATTGATAAATGTAAAAACCCAAAAGAAACATTATTTTTATTTTTATTTTTTTTTTTTTAATGAATTCTGTAACTTTGCAATCTGTGTTAACACAATAAGCCATTCACATGAGGTATCTTGATCTATGTATTTTATTTAGCAGAAGGTATTCATTAGAGTACCTTTCATCTGTTGTCACCAAATCTCACGGTAAGTGTAGTGACACTATGCCGTTTGAATCGGGAATATACAATACTCCCTTTGCCTCCTAGTTTGGATGCTAATTCGTTGACATGAGTTGATATTCTCGTCTGATAACTTTCACTATATCTAGCGATCTCTTGTTTGACGGTAGTGATCTTTAGGTCCTCGTGTATATATTTGTTGCTCACATAGTAGGGTATATCTAGCATGGCTCTCAATGTCTTGCTTTGAAATCTTTCAAGAATCTCTATGTTGCTATTGCTAGCAGTACCCCACAGCTGGATCCCGTAAGTCCAGATTGGTTTAAGGATGGTCTTGTAAATAGCTATTTTGCTTTCATGTGAGAGGCTTGATTTGCGTCCTATCAGCCAGTACATTGATCTGACTTTCGTATCCAGCTGTTTACGCTTGGTCCAGATATGCTTTCTCCAGGTGAGTCTTCGATCCAGATGCATACCCAAATATCTGGCATCTTCGGCTTGAGAAATTTCTTCATTATAAAGCCTTATTGGGGGACAAGTCTGCCTTCTCAAGGTGAAGGTCACATGGACAGATTTTCCTTGATTAACCCTAATACGCCATTTATGTAGCCACTCTTCCACTTCATGGATGTGGGTTTGTATGTTGGCCGATGCTATAGCGGGATCCACGTGTACCGACAAAAGGGCTGTATCATCCGCATACGTGGCAGTCATAGTATCGACGTGCGTTGGAATGTCTGCGGTAAAAATCAAATACAGGATGGGTCCCAGTATACTTCCTTGTGGTACTCCTGAGAGAATTTCGTTTAAAGGAGTAACTTCGTTGTTAAATTTCACCTCAAAGCATCTACTGTGTAGGTACGATCGTAGAATCGGAAAGAAGGAGTGAGGCAGCAGCTTTTTAATTTTGAAGAGAAGTCCTTCATGCCACACTCTGTCGAACGCCTGGCTAATATCAAGAAAGACCGCAGAGCAGAACTGTTTGCATTCTAGTGCACGACTTATTGTATCCGTAATACGGTGGATCTGTTCGATAGTTCCATGTTGCTCTCGGAAGCCAAACTGGTGTGGCGGAATAATTTCTGGTAAATAGGGGCGCATCCTGTTCAGCAGTATTTTTTCGAAGAGTTTACCCAATACAGGGAGTAGGCTTATTGGTCTGTAAGAGTTTACATCGTGGGGCGGTTTGTCTGGTTTGGGTATCATTATAACCTGCGCAATTTTCCACTGGGCGGGGTAAACTGCTAGTCTTAGACAGGCATTATAGATGGCTGCAATGTGAATTATGCCCTTTCTAGGTAGTTGCTTGAGTAGTTGTGCGTCGATTAAATCGTAGCCAGGTGTTTTACCCTTCTGTAGTTTTAGGATTTCTTTCCGTAGTTCGTTGGGGCTAGCACTTTTTAGTGGTAGACTCATTTGCAGTGGTGCGTCCAGATATTCGGTGACTTCCTTGACGTGTTCAGGATTTTTGCTTGGTAAGGGTTTGAAGATAGTTTGTAGGTATTCCGCGTATACTTGGGCCTTTTCAAGTTCTGTTTTTGCCCACTTGCCATCAGGAGCTTTTATGGGTGGTATGTGTTCTTTCGGTCGTTTCAGCCTTTTTGTTATCTTCCATAGAGAGTAGTTGGTGTCTATAGTAGGAGTAAGGTCAGCTAATTGTTTTTGTAAACGCTCGTTTTCTGCTTGACTGATCATGTGCTTAAGTTCTTCAGAGGCCCTGTTGAAGGCTTTTTTGTCACAGGGATATTTTGTAGAATGCCATTTTTTCCGCAGCAGCCTTCTTTCATTTACTTTATCCTTTATTAGTTTTGGGTAGTGAGCAATTTGTGTTGTTTTCGGTCTCGGATAAGACGTAGATTCTTTGACCGCTAAGTGAATAAGCTTACAGAGAGTTTCGATAGCTGTTTCAACGCTATCTACATTGTCAAGTGGCAAGTTCAAGTTAATTGATTCTGATATTTTGGTTCTGTATCTGTCCCAATCTGTTGTCTGGTTATACAGTCTTTGTTGGTACTCAGTTAGTATGGCCTTATAGTGAACGTTGATAATTACTGGTGTATGGTCTGACGACAGGTCAGTACATTCTTCTACGTTCATTTGTCTGAGCGGGATATTTTTGGTTATGAAAAAGTCCAATAGGTCTGGTACTTTTTGTGGGTCCGCAGGTCAGTATGTAGGAACACCATGCGAAGCGCAATGAAGGTTGAGGTCGTTCGTAGGTACATAGAGTTGTCGTCCCCGTGGCGAGGTTAGTCTCGAGCCCCAGAAAGCGTGTTTAGCGTTCCAATCGCCACCGCAAATAAATCTGTTTCCTAGTGTGTTGAAGTAAGTCTTGAACTCATCACTTGTAATAACATGCTTAGGTGGGCAGTAAATTGCAGACACTGTTGTTTCTGTTTTGTTATCTTGAATCCTGACCGAAGTTGCTTGAATCTTTTCAGTTTTCGTTTCCCCAAAAAGATAATGTTTGATGTTTTCTTTTATTATGATTGCGGTTCCTCCATGTGAATTACCAGAAGGGTGGTTTGTAGTATACACCATGTAATTTTTGAGTCGGAAATGAGTTTTTGGTGTGAACCTTGTTTCTGAGATTAAAGCCACGTCCACTCTTTCAAGTTTCAAGAAGAGTTCAAGTTCCTGGCGACGTTCTGTCAGCCCGTTGGCATTCCAGGTGATTATTCTAAGGTTTAGGGGTGCTTTATAAGGCTTGTGAATAATTGGATCATACGATCCATCATGTTGTCTAACATAACATTTATTATGTTTTGAAATTTGTTGAACATGGCGTCTAGTATTTCCCCGAAATTATTTGGGTTCTTAATATCGGTTATTGATCCTGTTTTGTTTTCTTGTTTTGTCACTTGTGCATATGTGATATTTGGTTTCGAGTGATTGAAGAGATTGTAGTTCTTAGTTTGATGGTTTTCTTGTCCAGTTTGTGTCGGGTTTTTGCGGTATTGGTTTTGCGTTATGTTGTTTGTGTTTCCATTAGTTTCTTTGCCCTTTCCCGTCTTGTTTTTCGAAAGTAAGTCTTTGTATTGTTTGTACTTTGTGCAGCCTTTGTAACTTGCTGGATGTTTTTCTTGGCAGTTGGCACAAGTTGCCTCGGTGTCCGGTCTTTTTAAACAGCTTGTTGTTGAGTGTTCTTCCCCGCATTTTACACATCTGAATGGTCTGTTGCACTGATTTTTTGCATGTCCAAATCTTTGACATCTTTTACACTGCAAAATGTCTAGCTTTTTGTATGGTGCTTCAAATGAAACTTTTACGTAATTCACTCTGTTGATTTTGAAAATTTCTTTGTTATTGTGTTTAGGCTCAAGATCTACATAGAATAAGGGTAGCGGTTGTTTTGTGTTTTTATGTTGTACATTTGTGATGTGCCGTACTTCATGCCCAAGTTCGAAGAGCTCTTTTTTTATTAGTTCGGTGTCTTCTGATGAGTGAAGACCACGTAATACTACTCTGTAGGCTCTTTCACTTTTAAGTTTGTATGTGTAATGGCTAACATTATTTTCTATAAAGTTAGCTCTTATGTTTTTGTACGTGTCTACGTCACCAGGCATTATTTTAACTATGTGTCCTGACCTTAGAGTTGTCATAGTATATTTGTCGGTATTTACAATTGAGGAGAGGAGTTTTTTTAATGTAAAGAAACATGGCACACTATTCGTAAAATAACCAATACCACACGAAACAAAAACCCAGCCGTGGAACTTTTAAAACTTAGCCCGGATGACCCAAATTCTTCTGTGAACATGATTAATCAATACTTTACTGAGGTGGGTCTGAAACTTGCAAATAACATAGGACAGGTTTCTGATCCATCTAAAATAACCTGCGGTATTAACACTTCTTCTCATTCAAAATCTTTCGTATTACTTGAAACAGATGTTGCTGAAGTCGATTCATTAATTATTAATCTCAAAAATGACTCTGCCACAGGATGGGACGGTATACCTGTAGCATTTCTCAAACGCACTAAAAACATTATTAGTCCAATGCTAACACATATATTTAATCTTTGTTTTAACAAAGGCATTTTTCCTGATAGCTTTAAACGCTCAATAGTACACCCTGTTCATAAAGGGGGGAATAGAGACTGTGTTGAAAACTTTCGCCCAATATCAGTACTTCCCGCAATGTCTAAATTACTCGAAAGGCTTATTAATAAACGGCTGATGAAATACTTAGAGCATGAAAACCTCCTCTCTGAATCACAATTTGGCTTCCAGCCAAACAAATCGACAGAAGATGCAGTGGTACAGCTTACTAATCATCTTGCAAGTAATTTGGACCAAGGTCGGAAATGTATTGGCGTCTTCCTAGACCTAGCGAAGGCGTTCGACACGGTCTCTACACACATACTACTAAATAAACTAGAAATGATTGGTATTCGCGGTCTACCATTCCAACTTTTTAAAAATTTTCTTTCTGGAAGATACCAAGCTACGAAGGTTGGTGATCATATCAGTTGCCCTCTACCAATCACTTGCGGAGTTCCCCAGGGAAGTGTGCTTGGTCCAATTCTCTTCTTGATTTACATCAATGAGCTCTGTAATTACACTCCACTAAATGGCAAAGTGTTCACCTATGCGGACGACACTGCACTGGTATTTCAGGGAGAAACTTGGGCTCAAGCACGGCATTATGCTGAAGAAGGACTTCATCAGACATTCCAGTGGCTGAACAAAAACTTACTTACACTAAATATAAAAAAATCGAAGTACATTACCTTCTCAATCAATAAATCTACACAACCAAATATCAACAATTTCACTCTTAAAGTACATACATGTAATAACAAAAAATCTACAACATGCTCTTGTCTGTCCCTTGAAAAAACAGATAACATTAGGTACCTCGGTATTCAACTCGACGAATCTGTATCTTGGAAAGCTCAACTGGATCTTCTATCAGCACGGACCCGCAAATTGATTTGGATGTTTAAAAAGCTTAGAAATACATTGAAACCAGCTCTGTTAAAAACAGTTTATTTTGCTCTGGTTCAATCAGTGATAGATTACTGTATACCCGTGTGGGGTGGGGCATGCAAAACAAAACTTATACTCGTTGAACGCGCACAAAGGTCCTTGCTTAAGGTAATGCTTAGGAAACCCTTTCGATATCCTACATCTAGTCTTTACAATGAATGCGATGTTCTAACAGTAAGACAATTATTTATTATGCATACTACACTTCGTAAACATAAAGAGCTTACATATAACCCATGTACTACCTATCCTTCTCGTAGAAGAAACAGAGTATGCGATTCGGTTAGACACAACACCGCCTTCTTTACACGACAATCCTGTTTTCTTGCACCGTACATATATAATAAAATCAACTCACTGCTTCACATTTTTCCTAAAAACTCACATGAAGCCAAAAACATCATTAAAAAACATCTTGCGAAACTTAACTATCAAGACACTGAATCCCTTATAACTATCGTAAAGTAACATACATCTCACACACTCATACACACACACACACACACACACACACACACACACACACACACACACACCACACACACGCACACACAAATATAATAGATTAATCATTTTTCTCTTATTTTTCTCCTTCTACCAGTTTCGATACCCATACTGTATTTTTATACTTGTATTTAACATAGTTATTGTAAATTGTGCTCATACCGTGGGTGAGTGTCCTGGAGGCCTGAAATACAGGGTTTCCCTAGTTTAGGCTCCAGTCCACCCCATATTCTACAATACTTATGTAGAAACTGTTACAAGTAAACTGTACTATTTATAAATTGTAATGGAAAAAAAAAAAAAAAAAAAATATATCTTTACGATCATAAGTCATTATTGTTCTCGATATTTTATTTAGTACCTGGAAAAACTGATCAAAAGTTCGTTAATTATTATCAGGTAAAATTATTTAAAGTGAGTTTTAGTTATTAAGTTCCATGGAATTCACCCGACGAATTCCCTAATTAAGGGGCTATTAAACGACTTTTACAGATTTTAAACTGACAATCACGTCAAAATGTGGAGTGTAAATGATTTGAAAAAAATATATGTTAAACTAGAACATTCTCTTAATCACTTAGTAAGTGAATATTTTTAATTATATTCATATTATATAGTTTAATTAATACGTGAAGTTGTGTCTGACGCGGACAAAACATTGACAATCACACAAAATCTACAAGGTATAATTAAACGAAACTTACACCATCTTACAGACAATTTTATTATCTATCTTTTAGTATACGCCTTTTTTTAATTTTGAAAGAATACTACTTTTATTTAATTTTTTCGACTAAACTTTGAGAGTTTTGGACGCAAAACCGATGCAGAACGGACGCAGTCTGCGTCCAAAACTTTCAAAATTTAGTCGTATTAATTAAACTATTTAATATGAACTTAATCAAAAATATTCTCTTTCTATATGATTAAGAGAATGTTCTAGTTTAACATATATTTTTTTCAAATCATTTACACTCCACATTTTGACGTGATTGTCAGTTTAAAATCTGTAAAAGTCGTTTAATAGCCCCTTAAGACTTAAAATCGTTGTTTGTGGTGTTTAATAAGTGTATATTTAATTTTAAGGTGGGTAAAACACGAGACAAAGTGTGTTCGTTACTAATATTTGCATTAAATTAGATTTTAAAGAGATATGGGGATGTGGTATGGTGTGGTGTATGGATGGTACATACGTATTAGCGTTGAGTTTAAGAAAATAATTTGAGTCCAGATAACGTAATACAAATTGTTTATTGGCGGAAGAATAGCACGATAGAAGAAACAGTTCCACACACACAACAGCAAAGTCAGAAACTACAGAAATGAAGGAGTAGCATAGAATCACAGGCGATAGAATAAAGAAAAGGAGTAACATAAAATATTCGCGGATCACACGTAAGCATGCCTTTTGCTAACAAGCGACACGGGCTTCGCGGACAAGGGCCAGTAAGACGACTGACGGCGCGCGCGCGGTGTGGTATGCGCTTGCGCCGAGTAACGGTACTCTCAGCCGCTCGGTACGTTTCCAATGCACGATATTGTGAACTGTAGTAATGTAATATTTAAGTATAATAAATAAGATGTATATGTAGTGTTGTTGTTGTGTAATTGTTTTCATTATTGTAAATAAATAGATAATAACAAATTACTGTATATACTTCGTAAATATATTATTTTGTGTTTATATAATATAATAATGGTTTTTGAATATATGTGAGTAGGCCACATCACTCCCTCCCAGAGGCTGTCACTACAGACGATAATAATCAGGAAATCGAACTCTGCGGCCGGAACGCGTCCTTCTGTCGTCATCCCGGGTTGGGCCATTTTGCCCTGGTGGGACAGGATCAGGGGAGGTAACAGGGTTGGGGTTGGGAGCGGGAGTAGAAATGATGGGGTCAGGATTGGGAGATGGGTCGAGTAGTGTATAGGCCGGTTTGAGGCGGTCTACGGATACTGTGACGCTTTTTCCCTTTACTAAAATTTTGAATGCTTTGTCGGTACGTTCTAGAACTTCGTACGGTCCCGTATATGCAGGCTGCAATGATCCACGTAATGCATCGTCCCTTAAAAATACATATTTAGATGTTGGTAAATCTTTGTATATGAAGGTTCTGGCTTTATTGTGACGTGCAGCAGGTGTTGGTTGCAGCTTTGACACAAGGAGGCGCAACCGGGTGGTGAAGTCCGATATGTCGGTGGTGTGAGCGGCCGTTGCCTGGAAAAATTCTCCAGGTAAACGTAACGGCTCGCCATATACCAACTCGGCTGATGACGTCCTAAGGTCATCTTTAAGCGCGCGTCTAATGCCCAATAGCACTAAAGGTAACGTGTCCACCCAATTGTAGTTCGCGTGACACATTATTGCCGCCTTTAACTGTCTGTGGAATCGTTCCACTAGCCCGTTACAAGCTGGGTGATACGCGGTTGTTCTGCGATGTTTGAATCCAATCATTTTTCCAAGATATTGGAAAAGTGAAGATTCAAACTGTCGACCGCGATCGGTGACAATATCAGTTGGACATCCAAATCTGGATATCCACGATATCAATGCCTTCCCAACTGTTTCGGCAGTCATATCCACCATCGGTATGACTTCTGGCCAGCGTGTGAAACGATCCACAGCAGTAAAACAGTAGCGGTAGCCCTGTGAAATAGGGAGAGGGCCAATTATGTCCACGTGGATGAAAGCGAATCTTGCGCGAGGTAATTCGAAAGTGCCTAATGGGGCAGACACGTGACAATTGACCTTGGCGCATTGACATGCCAAACAGTGTCGAGTCCACTCTCGACAGTCCTTGCGCACACCTGGCCAGATAAATCGATCGGCAACCAGTTTAGCGGTAGCGTTGGCGCCTGGGTGGCTGAGACTGTGAAGGCTGTCGAAGAGTTGTTTCCTCATAGGTTTGGTAACGAAAGGCCTGGGTGTTGCTGTACTAACGTCACAATAAAGCTCTGTTTGTGAGTTTGGAATGCTCAACTTTTCGAGGCGGAGTGAAGATTCTCCTTGCAGAAGCTGAGTCAGCTCTCGGTCAGACGCTTGTGATGAAGCCAGCACCTCTAAGTCGACTGGGATCTGCAGTTCCTCGACACGTGATAGAGGGTCAGCGACGACGTTGTCCTTTCCCGAGATGTGACAGACGTCTGTCGTGAACTGCGAGATGTAGTCGAGGTAACGGTATTGTCGAGGCGAGCAGGTTACTTTTCTTTCGCTGAAAGCATAGCACAGTAGCTTGTGGTCTGTGTAGACTACGAAGTGCCTTGCTTCCAGCATATGCCGAAAGTACTTAATGCTTTCATAAATGGCTAAGAGCTCGCGGTCGTAGGGGGAATACGTTTGTTGAGAGGGACTCAACTTCCGCGAGAAGAATGCCAGCGGTTTCCAAGCTCCGTCTTTTAGCTGCTGCAATACTGCACCCATTGCCAGGTCGGACGCGTCTGTTACCAGAGCGAGGTCAGCCTGACAATCTGGGTGTGCGAGTAACGCAGCATTAGCTAGGCTCTCCTTACACTTGTTAAACGCCAGTAGTGTATCACCTGTCAGGTCGACTGGGTGGGATGCCTTAACACAGCCAGTAAGCAAGGCGTTTAATGGAGCTTGAATGGAAGCGGATTGGGGAAGGAAGCGCCTATAAAAGTTGAGCATTCCTAAGAATCGCCTAAGCTGCTTGACTGTTTTAGGTGCGGGGAATTCCTTGATGGCCTCGACTTTAGATTCCAGTGGTTTGGTGCCGGATGCGGAGATTCGGTAACCTAGAAACGTTACCTCTGCTGCCCCGAATACGCACTTTGATGTGTTGACGAGGACGCCATATTCCTTCATGCGTGTGAAGAGCTGCTATAAATGGGTTTCGTGCTCTGCCTCGTCTTTTGAATACACTAAGAAATCGTCTAGGTACGAGTAGCAAAATTCTAAGCCTCTCGTCATCTCGTCAACAAACCTCTGGAATGTTTGGCCTGCATTTCTCAAACCAAAAGTCATGAATGGAAATTCGTATAGTCCGAAGGGTGTTAGGATCGCTGTCTTCGGTATATCTGCCTCAAAAACCGGTATTTGATTGTATGCTTTCAGTAAATCGATAGTTGAAAAGACTGTACAACCGGAAATACTGTGGGAGAAGTCATGAATGTGCCTAATAGGATAACGGTCTGGGATAGTCCGTGCATTAAGCATGCGATAGTCGCCACAAGGTCGCCAGCCGTTATCCTTCTTAGGCGCTAGGTGTAAAGGTGAAGCCCAGGGGCTTTCGGAAGGACGCGCTGTGCCGTTATTGAGCATAAGCTCAAATTCCTGTTTTGCGACTTTAAGTTTGTCCGGTGCGAGCCTACGTTGTGTACATGCAATAGGTGGTCCTGGTGTAGTTCTAATGTGGTGTACTGTGTTGTGCTTTGGAAACACCGGTGTGCCTGAAGGGCGTGTAATGTCCGGAAACTTACTCAACAGCTCGTGAAATCGCGTGTCGCCTGTCGAAACCTTTACAGAAAAAATGTCAGCTTTAGCAAGGGAAGCATTTGATGTTAAAGTCGTGGTATTATCAATTAGGCGTTGATTGCGGCAATCTACATTTAAATTATAAAAGCTAAGAAAATCAACGCCTATTATGGGTTTTGTTACATTAGCCACAATGAATCGCCAAGGGAAATTACGCCTTACGCCTAGATTTAAAGTAAGCTCAATAAAGCCGAATGTGTCAATGATGCTTCAATTAGCGGCACTAAGCCGTAAATCGGTTTTGGTGCGTCGTTCCCGAAGCGGAGAACGAGGGTAGACGCATAGGTCACTGCCTGTATCTACCAGGAACTTTGTGTTCGAGCTGCGGTCGGTGACGAAGAGGCGACCTGTTGAAGGTGGGCAATCGTCTGTCGCCATTAGCTGTTTTCCGACTTGTTGTAGTCGCAAGGATGGATGCAGTTATGTGCCTCTGCTCCGAAGTTCGCGTGGTACCAGCAGATCGGGTACTTGCGATAACTCGAGTTTGACCTGTTGCGCTGTCGCGGTGATGAGCGTCGACGTTCGCGTGATCTTGCTCGTCCAGCGGATGCTGAACAACATGATGCGCGAGTATGCTCCTCTAGCTTCAGGGTAAGCTGCTGCACCATTTTCTTCAACTCTGCGATCTCGTCAGATGAGCCTTGTGTGCTACAGGTTGATGCAGCGGCGACGTGGCGTGGTGTCGTCAGCTCCTGTATGCGGTCTGCCAGGTCTGAGAGTTGTTCCAAGGAGAGAGTCGGTTGTGATGCTAGCAGGGTCTGGATGAACCGCCTCCCCTCGAACACGAGGGGAGGCGGTTGCACCATATGGTCTTCACGAAGTCCTCTGGGACAGGCGGTCCGGCTAAGTCTTGGAGGTGCCTTTAGAACTGTGAAGGCTTTCTGTCTCCCAGCTCTTCGTGTGTGAGCAACTGCCTGACCTTAATCTCATGGGAATCCGACAAGCGCTTGATGAGCTCTGTTTTTAGCTTGTCATAGCGATTTTTTGTCGGCGGATTAATAATGAGGTCTTTTACGGCCTTCGCGTACTGCATGTCTAGGTTGTTCGTAACATGCGTGAATTTCGTTTGATCATCAGTGACGTCATTAGTAGTGAACTGACCTTCTAACAATGCGAACCAAAGTTTAGGGTCCTCCGGTGAAAACGGTGGCACTTTTATTTTGACGTTGTTATTGTCAGTGGACACGCGCACTTTCCTTGTACGCTGTGTCACGTTGTCGTTTTTTTTTGAAGCGGCCGTTTTTACGGAATCACAATCGCTGCTGTCACTCATGGTACTTATCTTGAATCCTCGTGTCCTCAGCGGGGTCACCAGTTATGGGGATGTGGTATGGTGTGGTGTATGGATGGTACGTACGTATTAGCGTTGAGTTCAAGAAAATAATTTGAGTCCAGATAACGTAATACAAATTGTTTATTGGCGAAGAATAGCACGATAGAAGAAACAGTTCCACACACACAACAGCAAAGTCAGAAACCACAGAAATGAAGGAGTAGCATAGAATCACAGGCGATAGAATAAAGAAAAGGAGTAACATAAAATATTCGCGGATCACACGTAAGCATGCGTTTTGCTGACAAGCGACACGGGCTTCGCGGACAAGGGCCAGTAAGACGACTGACGGCGCGCGCGCGGTGTGGTATGCGCTTGCGCCGAGTAACGGTACTCTCAGCTGCTCGGTACGTTTCCAATGCACGATATTGTGAACTGTAGTAATGTAATATTTAAGTATAATAAATAAGATGTATATGTAGTGTTGTTGTTGTGTATGTGTTTTCATTATTGTAAATAAATAGATAATTACAAATTACTGTATATACTTCGTAAATATATTATTTTGTGTTTATATAATATAATAATGGTTTTTGAATATATGTGAGTAGGCCACAGAGACGAAAAAATAATTTTTTTTTCACGATTTTTCAAAAAAATTCCGCAGGTAGGCCCGTAATAAAAAGTATGTCAAAAAATTACAAATAATTAGTAGTATAACCGTGTGCAAGGATATTACGGCCTGCCTTGCAGATTTGGAGATATCTGTATTTTTCATATCAGCTCCATGGGAACACCCAAATATTCCGAAATATTTTATTCCGAATTTCGATATTCCGATTTTCAAAAGTCCGAATTTCATAATACCTACAAATTATAATCTCTATTATTTAAAATCACGAAAGTTATTTTACCGAATGTCGTAAATCCGATTTGTTTGTTTTCCGATTTTCATATGTTCGAAGAATCAAATGCTCGATGAGTTCTCGGTTCGAAAAACGAAATTCCGAATTTCAATATTTCGAATAAACTGTTAAAATTAGGATTCTGATTCAATTCAGCTACGCATATATATTCAAAATGGTGTCCCCTTGTTTCGCAGATAGAAATTTCATAGAATTTCGTTTCCCAGAAAATGTTTCATATAATATTTGGTTCTTGTATTTTTATTTCGACTATTATTGTTTCAAAGACTATTTACTTGAATGAAACATATTTCACAGAAACACAATTCAAAGAATTTTTAATCAAATTTTTTTGTTTAACAAACTTATCAAACAGTGAAATACTTTTTAACAAATATTGTTTATTCGGTGTAATTTTTCTATGGAATTTATTTCTACAAAAATATATAGGTATAAAAAGAAAGACAATAACAAAAATAATCCTAAAAAGTCAATATGTTTTGCTACAAAAGTTAATGACAGAAACGAATTGCTGTGAAACCGACTCCACGTAGTCTTGTCTGCCCTACCCCTAGAGTGTAATTTAAATTCGCGTAGGCGCGGAGGGGCGAGGCGGCCAGCGAGCTGAGGAGCAGGTGGTTTTAACGCCCGCCGCCGCGGCTGAGGCTAAGCCGAAGCGGCGGTGGTGAGCGTGAATACCATCTGCGACGATAAACTCGCGTAGTACCGCCGGAGCCCCGCAACGCCGTAGCCGTGACAGAAACCATGCCTGCTGCATGTTGCATGTTCAAACTCAAACTCAAACTCAAACTCAAATCATTTATTTCAAATAAACCATTTACAGGCACTTTTGAATTGTCAAGGAGTCAGTCAGTCAAAAAGTTGCAGCTAGTTGCTCGTTCCAAACAGTAGGTTTCTATGGAGAAGAACGAGCAAGAAACTCCATGAACACTCTTTTAAAATCAATAGAATATTACAAATTTAGGTTACATCATTCATGTTGAATCTAGAGGTACAATGTGAGAACAATGTAACAAATTGTGCACGTTAAAAGAGGTCCTAGTGGCAATGAAATTAGACAATTCAAAATAAATTTAAAATAACCGAGGCAGCTAAGAGATGACCAGTCTCAACTGACGGCGCCCGTTCACGAACATGACGCACGGATCGGCACCATTTAGTTCAACCATTTTGAAGGGAACCAAATGATCCAACACATGCGCCACCATCAGCGAGACATTCAAGTGAGCATGACAAACACTCAACCGCCAGGGCATATTCAAGTCAACGAAAGACATCTCGTAAATGGTGGCTTTAAAGTACATAGTGCTCACATGTATGTGCTATGCAAAATTATATAATACTAATAGTTTGAGTTTATACAATGCAAAGATAATGTAGTTCTACATCTTCAGCAGCTCCAAAAAAATTGTCACCAATGCTAATCAATAAATCTATGAACCCTTATGGCTGTGGAGCTAGACCAGCATCCAGCCAAGCATTTTTATCAGTGATGTAATCATCCAATTTATAATATGCTCGGCTGCATAGTGTGCGTTTAATATAGGACTTAAATTTTCTCTCATTAAGTTGAACAATGTGGGGAGGTATTTTATTGTAACACTTTAGACAGAACCCCATGAAAGAAGAATCTACTTTAGCCAGCCTGAAACCTGGTTGAACTAGTTGGTCTCTGTTTCTAGTACTATAGTTATGTCTGTCACTTCTTTTACCAAAAAGATGCAGATTTTTTCTAGCGTACATAATGTTTTCATAAATGTATTGACAAGGTACCGTCATTATGTTAATTTCCTTAAACAGTTCCCTTAGAGAATCGCGCATACGTAGATTATAAATGGCTCTGATTGCTCTTTTCTGCAGAATAAAGATAGACTCGATGTCTGCAGCTCGCCCCCAAAGTAAAATACCGTAAGACATAATACTATGAAAGTAACTAAAATAGACCAGTCTCGCGGTATCCACATCAGTAAATTGCCGGATCTTTCTGACAGCATATGCTGCCGAACTTAGTCGTCCTGCGAGAGATGTTAAATGAGGACCCCATTGTAGCCTTGAGTCGAGCGTGATTCCCAGGAAAACAGTTTCATCAACGAATTCCAGTTTCTCTTTATTCAATACTATATCGCAATCACTACTTTTGACATTAGGTAAAGCAAATCTGATGCATTTCGTTTTTTTTCCATTTAATACTAAGTTATTGGCTGTGAACCAATTTTCGACCTGAAGTAAGGCGTTATTTACATTGTCGAGATTATTAGCCCGTCTATTTATCTTAAAAATTAAAGAGGTGTCATCGGCAAATAACACCATTTGTGGTTGGTTTTTGAATAAACGGGGAAGATCATTAATATAAACTAAAAAGAGGAAAGGACCTAATATTGACCCTTGTGGGACTCCCATTTCTACTTTTAAACCATATGAATTCACCCCATTTATTTGAACTTGCTGCTGTCTGTCATACAGATAAGATTTTATTAAACTAAGCGCAAGTTTACCCAGTCCGTAATGCTCAAGTTTCAAAAGTAACGTGTCGTGATTTACGCAATCAAATGCCTTGGAGAGGTCACAAAAAATTCCTATGGCATCTTGCGCCTCTTCCCACGCGGTAAATATATGTTTTAATAAAGTGACGCCGGCGTCAGTCGTACAACGTCCTTTGGTGAAACCATACTGATGCTCGTGTAAAATGCCATTTGTGTTAAAATGAACAAGCATCTGATTTAGCATTATCTTTTCAAATACCTTGCTGAAAACCGGCAACACGGACACGGGTCTATAATTATTGGTATCTTTACTGTCCCCGGATTTGAAAAGTGGTATGACCTTACTAAATTTCATTAGATCTGGGAAAACTCCCTGGTCTACGCACATATTAAATATTATAGCCAAATAAGGCGCTATTGTTTCAATTATAGATGTGCAAACTTTAATAGACATGCCCCACAAATCTTCAGTTAATTTTATTTTGATTTGCCGAAATGCTTTTAAGACTGTTACGGGGTTTATATGTTTAAATTGAAATTCTACCGGGCAGCCTGGAACGTTCGCTTTTAATAACGCAATTGAGACGTCAGGTGAGGAATTTAAAGCTTCCGTGGTTTTAGCTGGTATGCTAGCAAAGAAATTAACAAATTCATGAGCTACTTCTAGGTTAGAGCTTATGGGACCATGTGATGTCTCCAATGTATATTCAGTGTTACGAACTTTTTTCTTGTTAGTCTCGTTATTTATAACTTTCCAAACTGTCTTTATTTTATCGTCTGCCGATTTAATCTTATTGCTAATGTATAGGGCTTTAGCTACCTTGCAAGTATTTCTAAAAGTTTTAGAATAAGTAGTAACATACTTGTTGAAAGTATCTGTATTAATAAAAGCCTTAAGGTCATACAGCTCAAACAATCTTTCCCTACTTTTTCTAATCCCCCTAGTTGCCCAGTCACTAAATATAAACTTAGGGCTAATATGTTTTACCTTTTTTTCGAAAGTATTATTAAATTCAGTCTCCACCACAGAAAAGAAATCATCATATAATTTATTTGCATTGTTATTATTATGGTCCAGAGCACTTAACTTATCATTTAGGGAACTATTGAATCTATTTAATTTACCAGTTGTAAATGGTCTAAATTGTATTTGCACTTTTGTCATAGACATTTTAAACATAAAAGTTACCGTTTGTCCGCTATGATCCGATGGCAGATAATTAACAATAGCATTATCCAAATAGTCACAATCGCAAAAAATATTATCGATGCAGGTAGCAGTAGTTGAAGTTACTCTAGTAGGTTCCATAAATACATTTGACAAATTGAATGACTTAAAAAGGCTTAATAATTGACTACTATTCAAATTATTTTCTAAAATATTAATATTAAAATCACCACAAATAATTATGGATTTGCTACACGGTGCGAGTTTCGCTAGGACATCTTCCATTAGCGACTCAAATAAGGAATAGTTTTGGTAACTTGGGGGTCTGTACACGCACACTATAATATGCTTATCCAGCTCGACACAGGATAGTTCAATGCAATGTTCAACCGATAGGCCAACAATGTCATTCCTTTGTTTATATTTTAAACAATTTTTTATTAAGATTAATGAGCCTCCACGTGACTTAGCTTTACGATTAAAACAACTGCCCACAGTATAGTTTTCATAGTTAATTAGCATTTGGTAATCCTTCAACCAATGTTCAGTAAAACAAACAATGTCAAACATGGTTTTTTCTAAAAACAATTCAATTTCTAATAATTTGGATGAAATACCTTGAATATTTTGATGAAATAATTTCAAGGTATTCTGCTGTTTTTGCATCTTAACTTTTTGAGAGCAAGAAGGGACCTTGTTGTTTGTAGGTATAGCTATATTACTACCTTCTATTGTCTTACAAACTAGTTTAAATGATTATCCGGAGTGAAAGTCACATCAATAGATGGCTGGTCCATAATGACACATGGACCCTCCTTCGTACAGTTTGTATAATTATTTATAGCATGAGAGCTACAATTATTTAGGGTCACCACCTCATTATTAGTATCATTACTAATTGTTGTGGAGTTAATAATACAAGACTTCGACATACTACTTATGTCTGAGTTAATATTATAAGCTAATAGCCGCGCTATTTGATGTCTAAACCTAATGGGTAGATACACAGTATCCCTAGTCGATTTTAATTTTTCAACAAAAATGTTGGTGTCAAAAAACAAAAGTTTGTCACTATGTTGACTTACTAAAAAATGCACATGCTTATTTAACATGTGTATATAATTGTTTTGTCTGTTACTTAAATGTTCAAAATATGGGAATGCACATAAAATTATTTTATTACAATTAATATTCAAAATCTCTGTAACACTGTCAGTAATATCCTCCTTTTTGACCCTTAAACTGTTACCTATAAATACAGAAATATTGGTAGAAGGATTATATTCATATTTATTTATTGATGACATTATATGTTTGTACGATGACCCAGGAGTACAGTGGTTTAAAGTGTAATAGGTGAGGTTATTACTAATCAATTTCCCTATACCTCTTCCTATGCTATCTGAAAACATCACTGAAATACTAGCTTGACTACTATTAAGGGAACAAGTACTAGATACTGGGTGTGGCACTTCTTGTACACTATTAGGGCTTTCTTGGTTGGGGATACAGCCCTGTGTACTCACAGCTTGAGATGGGTCCTCCCTCTGACAAGAACACTGGCTGTTGCTGAGAGTCAGCGAGTCTATTCTGCCTGCATTATAGTTACACAAATCCACCAACTCATTAGCGGCCAGAATGTGTTCCTTTATTTGGTTTTCAGACATTACATATTTACTATAAAGAGACTTTAGTGAGTCATCCAGAACCTTTATTTCTGATTGTAAGCGCTGAGTGTCTATTTCATAAATGTTCTTACTATCTTCTAATTTTATTTGATAATTATTCAATTTATTAATAAGAGCAACACGTTCTTTCCTAAGTTGAATATTTTTGGAATTGTGTTTTTGTTGTTTTTTGAATTTACGACAGTTTTTAATAATTTTATTCAGTTTAGCATACTTTTTTAATTTATTTTTACTAACATTATAGCTAGACTTTTGATTTATTAAGGAATCTTCTGTAAGATCTATGGTTACTAACGAATGTGGGTTACAGTTTATATTTATTAATTCATTATATAAGTGGTCAGTTTCTTTGACCTGTGTATGTTCCGTTTCCATTTGTAATTTTAAAATTTGAACATTTGCCTGGATCAATTCATCCTCTAAGTCCCTAACTTTGCACAGAGCCTCCTCATACAAATTACTACAATTGTTAAAACCATCTGTGACCATTTTTAATTTATCCCGTTCATCAACAACCTCCAGGTATTGCTGATGTAAGACCACTAGCTCCCGTTTTAAGCTTGAGTTCCTGTCAACTATCTTCTTGACTTCCTCCTCACTTTCATCTCTCTCCTGCAACAGCTGTTTACATTGTTCATTGGATGCTTTTAGCTCTTGGAGGGCCGTTCTCAATTTAAGCTCCATATCCTGAGCAGTAGCCTTACGGGTCATCACAGGCATGGTTTCAGATATGGGTACTGGAAGTAGAATTAAAGAAACGGTGTGAGAAACAAAAGAATAGACAAAAACTTAGAGAATAAATGGGAAATGAAAAGAAAAATGGGAGAAGTTAGTGTAGGTAGTTATGTGGAGAAATGAGGCAAGTTGGCTACTGAAATTACTTCAAGGGCATTTATTAAATTAAACTACAATAATATCTACTTTTATGGCCCACAATATTTTTTCTATTTATTTGTGGGTAGGGTGCCTAAGTTACAGTTACTGATTAACTAGTATTTAAATATTATAAACGAAATATTATAATCATGAAACTTGTTGTTGTTGTATATACTTGGAATTTAACCATAATATACTGAGTGTATTCAACTTACAAAGATATTTTAAAATAAGCAACCTAACTAATTTTTTTTTTTTTTGCTTAGTGTTATAAAAAGTTAAAAAGGCAAAACGGAGTTATGTTAAATCCTAAAAAGTACGTGTCTAAGCGTATAAGAGACGATTGTGTGCTATTAATAAAATAAAAGTAAACAATACTCCCCGTATAGATCCGTTGTTGAGAATAACAGCTGTTTCTTATAGGTTACCGGTAGGTATTGGTGTGACACCAAACACTGTGTTTTACTTTATATATTTGCAGGAAAACAATAATCCTGGGTTTTTGTGCTGTTAAATTACTACTAAACTAATATATACACATAAATTTCACTTATTTCCTAATTAAAACTAATTATAAAATACGGAACAAAATTTGACAAGTCAATCGGGCAGTGTTGCCACTTTTTTCCGTTCGCTGTTCGCTTGCATGCTCGCTTGCATGATGCATGCTTGCTTGCTTGCATGCTGCATGCTTGCTTGCACGCTGCATGCTTGCTTGCATGCTGCATGCTTGCTTGCACGATAAACGATTGCACGATAACGATTAAGATAATCGGAATTTTAATAATCGGAATTTTAATAATCGGAATTCGTATTTTTGATGTTCGGAATTTTCATTATGTCGGACTTTTTGTTATTCGATCTTTTGAAACTCGGTATTTTGAGAATAGTAATTATAAACGTTCGGAATTTAGAAATTTTAGTATTATAAAAATAGGATGAATGATAAATCGGAGTTGCCATATTAGGAATTTTGAACTATTCGGAATTATGAAAATCGGTATTTTGAAATTCGTATTTCTGACTTTCGGAATAAAGTTTTTCGTATTTATGTAGTGTACCCCAGCTCCATACATTTTTTTTGTAAATAAAATATAAGTCGTCTGTTTTTCCGCCAAATGGGTTCCCATGATATATTTCAGTATTGTATTGGTTAATAGAAGCAATTTTAAGCATAAAAAACGAGACTTAAATATTCATGCCCCTATTTCCTTTAAAGCCGTTTTTCGATCTACTGTGTGCCGCCTTGCTGTGTGTGCACACGCCGCTAACATTGAACAAACATAATTACCTACTTCAATGCTAAACCTAATTTTAAGGTCCGTAAAACACACGTGCACATAAATAATATCAAAGCATTTTATATTTGAAGTAGAGCGCGTAATAAAACAGTTGATGTAAGAGAATTTAATCCATTCGTCCCAACAACAAGGCATATTTAAATGCACGACCGATTTGTATTCCGCATGTCTCATTAATTTGTTGAGAAATTAATGTCGAAAATAGTAGACAATTTTCTAGTACCTAGTACCTCCGTCCTTTGCAAATGTAAGAATAATGTGATAAGCGAGAGGCACAAAATTGGCTTTCCCTTTAGTGTGCGTTACCTCAGCAAAATAATGTCGAAAATAGTAATTTAAATGTTACAGGCAATTAGTTCTCCAGCTTTTGTAATTGTTGCGCACATTTTTAAATTTGTTGCACATATAGATTTTGAGTTATTCCACAAAAACATTTCCTGCTGGGGTAACGTTACCGCAGCCAGACATTTTCTTTTAGAATGGGAATATTGAAATAAATATTAGCCGTATAATTAGTAGTCTAGACGAGGTAAATGTTGCAACTTATTTTGTATTTGTTCTTCCTTCGACTGCGATGTTATCCAAGATTTTGCTGGAGTAACGTTTGTGGTTTTGCTGGATCTCTGAAACGGATAAGCAGATTCTTATCATCTTTTTTACATGATTTCTTAAGAATTAGTTTGAATTAGTTGGGTAATAAAAAAACAAAATTAATGCACCATTCAAAGGTTATTTAATTAAATATAAAAACACTTTAATAGGTCCTAACACTTTGAATAAGAGCTCGAAAGACTTACTTTAAACGTTGTTTTGTAGCTTGTATCTGTCTTCAAATGTGTGTGAAGTTTCATTAGTATCCTGTTAGTAATAAACAAATTATGATGAAATTCAGTTCTCCACTTTGACGGTCATAATGCGCGCTTTGTTATTTATCCTCCGATAACCCTGTATGTGAATATATAAACTAAATGATATATCAATAATTAGTTACTTAGTTCAGTTATATTCCTGTAAAAGTTTAGCGCAGTACATACAATAATTAACGAGATAATAAAATAAAAGCCATTAGGAAGCGCAACACCGTGATAACCCGACCATATTATGGTAGTTACAAAAAAGTGACCGCGCAGTACATTATGCTACCTTCTTAAATATGTAGGATAGGTTTACAAGTTTAGTACGGATGTGTACACAAGTGTTTTGAATTTGTGTTATTAAATTTTATTTACAGGTAAAATAATCATTTCAATAAAACTTTTTAAATATTGATAAAACTTTAAAACAATCACAGGTAGCAATACTGTTCTTATGGCATTTTCCATTACTTTTTAAATTTTACTTTACACTGTCTTTAGTAATACAAATCTTCACTTTTAAAATATAAATTAAGATTTAAAACCATCGCAGAAAATAACAGATATAGAATAAATGTTTTAAGTTCACATTATGCCTACTAATACTTACATATATCGTTTAAAAATCACAAAGTGATGGTAATATAATATAACATCACAATGTAAGTAGTAAAGTGCTTACAGTAAGCCCCACTGTTTTATAGTCTAATTTCAAATATCACAATAGTTTTTCCTAGCTAAATACGGATAGTTGTATTCTAAAAATGACTTAACCCTGGAGTAGTCGCGTGGGCTACATATGTAGCCCACTCATACAAAATCGAGAATTTCTCAGAATCGGTAAGCATTAGGTTTCTGCGCTCCCAGGTACTTTCGAACGAATGTACGAGAGACACGCCAAGTGAAGCACAAGGGTCAGTCGCGAGCGTTTGTGTCACAGGACTTCAGCGAAGTGCATAGACTACAATTGTAGCCCGCGCGACCAATTACGTAAGTATTTTTATCATGACAAACTTTTGTGTTTTTAATAATTTTATGATAATTAACTTAAAGGACAATGCGACAAATTGGGCCTAATGACCAATACACATGAGATATTATTTTTGTGATAGGTCATAACACACAACTAACGAGAAAAATAATAAAAAAAATTAAATGTACCGGGTTCTTGTACAGCTACGTCGAAAAGTTTTATTTAATTATGTCAAATATTTTTCAATTATTAAAAGTTTTTCAATAGGAGTGAAAGAATATTACTTTAAAATATTACTAAAGTCACTAATTCTAACCACATAGAGCCACATGGGATTATAATAACACAATATACCTGTTACAAAAATAATAATAAGTGTATTTCGACTATTAGAGGGCGTAATAAAAGTTCTATGTACCTATGCGAGAGTGAATTGCAGACCGTTGCTTCACTATCATCACTATCACTACATAGTATAAAACAAAGTCGCTTCCCTGTCTGTCTGTCTGTCTGTCCCTATATATGCTTAGATCTTAAAAACTACGCAACGGATTTTGATGCGGTTTTTTTTAATAGATAGAGTGATTCAAGATGAAGGTTTATACAACTGATGTGTAGTCATCATATACAGCTTGATTGTTTTCGGTATACGCCGGCGGTTATCGTTACCACAAGCGCCAAATATGCAGTGGCTTGATGTGTTTGGTGCTCTTTTATACATTGCACCCGTGCGAAGCCGGGGCGGGTCGCTAGTATTATATAAACATGAATACGCAAACAATTACGTATACTACAATATACGGTGATCCCAGATACAACCGTGTTTTGATTTTATTTGTTGATTACGTAATTGTTGGCGTATTCATGTTTATATATTAATTAATACAGACGGTTTATTATAAAGTAATGATTATTTTTATTAGAAAATACTAAAATAATTCTTTATATTTTCTATTACACGAACATATTGACTTTTTGAAAAGTTGACATTCTGCGAAGTTGGCGTTTTGCGTCGAGTTGACATTTTGAGAAGTTGGCATTCTGCGTCAGAACCGTTTTTGGACTCTGGTGATATTCTTACATGAACTGACTTTGGCTACCTTTACGGACTTGAATTCTGTTCTTAAAAATGCAGGAAGAACGTTTGTGTGTTCTGTGTCCACGTTCAGTTCATAGACGTAGACAAAATCATGTTTTGCAAGCAAGCTTGTTACATACGCATCCTGCGCATGTTTCCTATATACAGGAAAACACTATAAGACGGGTGAGTTTTATACCGTTTATTATTATTAATATCAGTTATTTAAATAATGTTTATCTAACGCATGTAAGCATATTTAATACATGTAAAGCGCAGACTAGGTATACATAAAGTGCGATCCATACGAAATCTACAAGGTATTACAAAAAACCTATTTATATGTTACACAACCCGTGTTGCCGATTACGGTGATGTGTGGTGCCAGTTTCGAATAGTACCACGATCTCTAATCCCTCTCTATTAACTTCTCTATGAACCGTATGTTCCTCGGTGAGAACTCGTATAGGCTGCTTGCTTAGAATACCTTCTTAATCTTTCAGAAAGTGTGATAACAGGTAATCTAAGTTGTGAATTATTTTACTTGCAGGTATCATTCAACAGCACACAATCTGTCTGTCATCGTTGTTGGCAAAGAGTCGACCACAATGTACAAAATCCAGTAGAACATGAACCAGAAGTTCCACCACCAGTACCAGTTCCAGTACCAGTTCCACCTTTGCAAAATGATGCACAGGGTTCCAATGATGGCGAACTTTATGTGCCTTCATATAAAAGAGCACCAAACACATCAAGCCACTGCATATTTAGCGCTTGTGGTAACGATAACCGCCGGCGTATACCGAAAACAATCAAGCTGTATATGATGACTACACATCAGTTGTATATTCCTCAACATGCACGAGTATGCAGGGAACATTTAGAAAGTAATATGTGGGATGAATTGGAGAACCACTGCACAATTTCTCATTACTTTACATCAGAACATTTCACAGACGTGTGTAACATCTTCACTGAAGGAATCATTACTAACAAGCAGTATGATTTCGAAACTATGGTCGGTCTCAATGACGACAGTCTTCATTTTTGGGTTGGACTCAATGGAAGTGAGTTTCGCTCCATATTATTGCAAACACCATCGCTACGTGCATACAGCGATAATAGAACTATACTCGGTCTTTACCTCGCTAAGCTACGGACTGGTGAGAGCAATGAAAGGCTTGCGAACCTATTTAAAATATCTCGACGAACATTAGAGAGGAAGCTGGCGATTGCAAGGCAATGTTTGATTGATGAATATGTTCCTCAGCATCTAGGTATTGACCACATCACCAGAGAAGATGCACTACAAAGAAATCTGGCAATACCTAAATATCTCTTCGGAAATCATGAAAACACGAAGTTGATTGTGATTTGCGATGGAACATATGTTTATATTCAAAAAAGTTCCAACTTCTTATTCCAGAGACTGAGTTATAGCTTGCATAAGTTTTCCAATTTATTGAAACCGTTCATAATTACAACTAGTGATGGATACATAATAGATATTTTGGGTCCATATGCTGCAACAACAAGTGATGCGACCATATTGAATTCCATTTTGGAAAACGAAGAACACCCGCTGCACGTATTTCTTGTCCCGAACGATGTGTTCATTTTAGATAGAGGATTTCGTGATGCCATCGAAAATCTTGGAATGTATGACTATGAAGGTCATATCCCTCCTACAAAAGATAGAAGTGCCACACAATTAACGACTACCCAAGCCAACAAGTCTCGACAAGTAACAATTTGTCGTTGGGAAATCGAAGTAGTCAACGGGCGTTTTAAGCGTGACTATAAACTTTTACGCCAGGAATATTTCAACAAAGCACTTTTACACATGTTTGATGATTTTAAGGTGTGCGGAGCATTAATTAACCATTTTCATCCTGTAATCAGTGATAGTGAACGCTCTCCTGCGATAATAAACCGCATACAGGAAAGGGTACACACACCTAACATTTTGCAAGAATATGTAGAGCGAAAACATCTTAACAGACAAAGGATTTCTTTCGTGAGAATAGAAGACAATCAAATAGAGGACTTTCCACATTTGACTGAGGAAGAAATAATCCTTTTCGCGCTGGGCACATATCAATTGAAACTGGCAAGGTCTTACTGCAGTGAACATTTACGGGATGGCGTTTACATAATTGAGGTTTATCGAGACGAGCAATTAGAAGATTTGACAGATTTTAATATCTTTCAAACAAATGTATTTTTGATTAGAATTCATATTCAATCACGACATGCGAGGGCGCGCGAGTATCGTGGGTACATATTAATTGACAGAGACCAAACTGGCATCAGCTCTATTTTACAATATTATTGTACTTGTTTGACCGGAAGTCGTACGCTGGGAAGCTGTGCGCACATTTTATCCGTAGTTTGGTATATGGGCTTAGCTAGATACGAAGGATTTAACCCTCCAGCCGCATTTTTAGATTCTACTATTTTGGATATAGACTAATGTAAAGAAAAATAAACAAATGCATAAAAGGAAACTTGTTGTTTCATTTATTGTATTTATTATTATACGTAGTTGTCGATGGATGTCGTAAGAGGCGTTATTGCAAATATTGCAATCAACAGCATTTGCTATTTTAGGGTAATATTCCTTCATTCGTATTGAAAAACAATTATTAATTGCAAAATATTTAACATAAATAAATAAAACTTTCCGACGTGACTGTACAACAACCCGGTACATTTAATTTTTTTTATAATTTTTCTCGTTAGTTGTGTGTTATGACCTATCACAAAAACAATATCTCATGTGTATTGGTCATCAGGCCCAACTCCCATAGTGTTTTGCCCATTGTCCTTTGTTATTTAAACTTTGTTTATTAGTTTCGGATAGATTTAACATAAATGACTTTTTATTTTTTAGCATAGAAATGACTAATAAACGAGCTGCACCGATTGAGGTATGGCTGAAGATGATGAACCGCCTCAGCAACGCGCGCGCATTGACACATACCGGAGTTGACAATACATTGTGGTCAAAAACGATTCCTCTGAATAGGGGATTCCTCTATGATTCACAGAAACCCAACCAACTCCCTCGGCAGCGACATCGAGTAATGTTGTGCGCCGTTGCCATGACTTTGGAAGAGCCCGCAGTAAAAGCACCAGAAAGATGTGCACCGCGTGTAACAAGTTCGTATGTGGGCATCATTCGAAGATTATGTGTCTGTCCTGTGCAGAAAATAGAAGTTAGAAATTAGTTCCTAGTTTTTTTTTTATCGTGATCTCAATTAGAGCGAATCCTGTAATTTTTGTGCCAATTTAGAGAGATTTTTTATTTTTGTTGATTTTTTGTAACACAGAGGTTGTGATTAGGTTATGTTAATCATTTTTAGTTAAGAAAACTGTAGTGATTATATTTTCATACGTCTAATAAACTGTTTATGCGTATGAGTTTATTTATTTCAATTTGAAAATGGACTACGAATGTAGCCCGTGCGACCACTCCCGTTACTTTTAGGTGCGCGACTACTGCAGGGTTAAAGTATTTCAATATCACATCGAATATTGAACAGTGTACGCGTCTGTACCGAACTTGTAAGGTGTATTATACTAAACATTTTAGAAGGTAGCATAATGTACTGCGCGGTCGCTTTTTTGTAACCACCTTAATATGGTCAGGTTATCACGATGTTGCGCTTCCTAATGGCTTTTATTTTATTATCTCGTTAATTATTGTATTACTACGCTGAAATTTTACAGGAATATAACTGAACTAAGTAACTAATTATTGATATATCATTTAGTTTATATATTCACATACAGGGTTATCGGAGGCCAAATAACTAAGCGCGCATTATGACCGTCAAAGTGGAGAACTGAATTTCATCATAATTTGTTTATTACTAACAGGATACTAATGAAACTTCACATACATTTGAAGACAGATACAAGCTACAAAACAACGTTTAAAGTAAGTCTTTCGAGCTCTTATTCAAAGTGTTACGACCTATTGAAGTGTTTTTATATTTAATTAATTAACCTTTGAATGGTGCATTAATTTTGTTTTTTTATTACCCAACTAATTTAAACTAATTCTTAAGAAGTCATGTAAAAAAGATGATAAGAATCTGCTTATCCGTTTCAGAGATCCAGCAAAACCACAAACGTTACTCCAGCAAAATCTTGGATAACATCGCAGTCGAAGGAAGAACAAATACAAAATAAGTTGCAACATTTACCTCGTCTAGACTACTAATTATATGGCTAATATTTATTTCAATATTCCCATTATAAAAGAAAATGTCTGGCTGCGGTAACGTTACCCCAGCAGGAAATGTTTTTGTGGAATAACTCAAAATCTATATGTGCAACAAATTTAAAAATGTGCGCAACAATTACAGAAGCTGGACAACTAATTGCCTGTAACATTTAAATTACTATTTTCGACATTATTTTGCTGGGGTAACACACACTTCCCTTTACATGCCGACGGGCGTGCTACACCCGGTCCCCGGCCGGCCATCATCAAAGTAGGTATTTTTCCGTGCGCGGGCACCGGGCACTCGGCAGCGAAGTTTGCTGTTTGTGGTTTAAATCTTTTTGTGTTTCAATTATGAATCATTTGTACTATTATTGTTTTCCATAATCGTCCCCCGTCATAATATTTACTTGCACTATTATCATTTATACTAAAAACGTTTGTCATATCAACTTATTAGTCATAACTTTCATTTGCCATAAAATTAGTTGCCATAATAACATATGTTATAATCGTTACTTGACATAAGCAACATTTAATATAATTTAGAAACGTTTATTGTTTTGTACAAAAATTAATGTCATTAAGGCTACCCACTAACCAAATGATGTATTACAGTAATCTGCAATCTTTAGTCAATAAAAAGTTAGTAAAAATCGAAACGGGTAGATTAGGTTAGGTTCTGACCATACAACGCACGAAGGCGAGTGAGCGTAGGGAGCGTGCCGCGGCAGCGGCCGCCGAGCGCCTGATGTCCTCATTTGCGTAGCAAATAATATTTAGACATTTGTTTTGGCATAAATTAAATTCGCATAATGTTACTAGGCATAATGTGCAAATCTATTGTGCCACGCTAAAGTATTGTCTTAAAAAAAACAATAAGTTGTGCGACAAAAGTTAATGACGGAAACGAATCGCTGCAAAACCGACTCCACGTAGTCTTATCTGCCCGACCCCTAGAGTGTAATCTAAGCCCGCGAAGGCGCGGAGGGGCGAGGCGGCCCGCGAGGTGAGGACAGGTCGAAGCCAAAGCCACGGTGGTGAGCGTAAACCACATCTGCGACGATAAGCTCGCGTGGGACCGCTGGAGGCCCGCAGCGCCGGAGCCGTGACAGAAACCATGCCTGCTGCATATTGCATGCTGCATGCTTGCTTGCATGCTGCATGCTTGCTTGCATGCCGCATGCTTGCTTGCATGCTGCATGTTTGCTTGCATTCTGCATGCTTGCTTGCTGCATGCATGGTGTATGCTTGTTTACATGTTTGTTTGGTTACTGCATGCATGGTAAAAATATGTTTTAATATCATTATGCGTAAATAAATTTATGCTCTTAGAATGTTATGCTTAATCATTATTTATATACGTATAATGTAGTTAATTTATAATTATCCTTGGATATTATGGTGAACAGTAAAACTATAACCAGAATTGAGTTGCTCTGAAAAGAGAAGATTTTATTTTATAACAAACTATTTTAAACACTTTTACAAAACATTCTTTAACTTAATTAATCACAAGTTTTACCTGAAAAGAGAAACAACATTTAAAGCTATTGTTTCACCGGTTCTTATTATTAATCACTAATATTCAAATTACAATATACTTCTCACATGTAACATAACCTCTATATTTAACATGCTGTATCCGTCGTTCAATAAGACCGACCGCTCCACAGGATCAGACAAGTTCACAGATAAATAAAATTATACATTGAAATTATTACGCGCCAAATTCAAACTATGCAAAACTAAATGTATTTATTTATAATTTTGTTTGTATGTATGTATATATGTATTTATTATTTCATTATAGTAAATAAGTATCTTTGCACCTACCATGTTTTGTCTCTGCATCACCCTAAGGTAGACTGGTAGAAAATGCCCAAGGCATTAAGTCCGCCTTTGTACAATGTTTTTTTTACATTATGTGCATAAAGTTTAATAAATAAATAAATAAATGAAGTGTCACGCTTTGTTTACATCTCCCCCCCCCCTTCCAAATTACAAAGTTTTACTGTTTTACTCTAGTACTGGAATAAGTTTGACCTGTGTTTACTTTGTAAATTGAATTGGATATTTTGTCTATAATTTGATAAGGTCCTATTTTCAATTCATCTAGTTTTTTTCGGTTTAGCCGGTTTCCGTTTTCGACATATACTAAATCTCCGACTTTTAGTTCATAATGTTTTCTGTTTTTATCAAATCTTTGTTTATTATAGTTATGGGATTTTATACTATTTTCTAAGGCAATTTTACGGTCTTGCAATAGATCATTATGCGTTATATTTTGTTTCAGTTCTTCTGGTAGTATGTTAACATTTGTTCCCTCCAGTAAATATCTTGGAGAGAACCCCGTAACACTATGTTCACTTTCATTATATTTTTCAGTGCATTCGTGAGCAATAGTTGTCCAAGCAATTTTGTCCTTCCTTTCATTAATCCTGCAACGAATTTTATTAACCAACGTTTGATTTAACCTTTCGTTCAATCCATTTGAAAATGGCGCATTTACGGCAGTGAAAACTATAGGTATATCTTTTTTTTCTAAAAACTTTTTGAAATCCTTTGAATTTATTCCTGGATATTGATCTGATAGGATTAAGTCAATTTTATAATCTTGTGTTACTTTTTGGACAAGTTTTATAAAATCATTCGCACTCTGGGTTTTGGATGTTAAAATAAAGGCGTAACGAGTGAAGTGATCTACTAGAAGATGTAAATATGTTTTGGTTGAACGAGCGCCACCAAATCCCCCTATGGTGTCTATAGATACTATTTCGAACGGATAGGTAGCGGGACCTAAGTGGGACATCAGTCCAAACTTGTATTTTCCTCTAGATTTATTTTTTATACAGACATCACAGTTTTCGCAAGTTTTTTTTATATTATCCAATAAATTTTTAGCTTGATAAAAGGGTTTAATCTTGTTTTCCATTTGTTGTCTTCCTATGTGACAGTAGTAGTGATGTACATGTTTTATAATCTTTTTACTGAACTCCTCAGTTAGTACAATCTTTTCTTTTTTTCCGATCTTTTTATAATATATGTTATGTTTGAAAATAAGTTTATTCATATTTTGTTTTATTTGTTCATTTTTATCTTGATCATTTTGGATATCTGCTAATTTAACAAAATTCACTACTTTTAAACTACTATCTTGATTTTCATACGATTCTAACACAGGGTTTCTGCTTAAAGTATCTGCCTCTATATTATATTTGCCCGGAGAATATATTATTTTAAAATTGAACTGTGACAAGTAATACGTTAAATCTCCCAGTTCTTCGTCCGTTCTGGCTTTAATATTCATTTTTTCTAAAGGTTTGTGGTCTGTATAAACCGTGAATGTTTTTCCTATAAGCCAGTGTTGCCAGTATTTTACCGCCTCTTTTATAGCCAAACACTCAAGATATATGGCTTTTTTCTTTTTTTGGGAGTCACTTAATTTTTTTGAGAAATATGCACATGGCTTTTCATCACTGTTGGGTTGAATTTGTTTTAAAATCGCACCTATACCCTGTATACTTGCATCGGTATAAATTTGTATTGGCAAGTCTGGATCAAAGATGGCTAGAATAGGTTTTGAGCAAAGTAGTTTTTTTATAGTATCGAAGGATTCTTGACATTTATTGGACCAAACGAATTTTTCTCCTTTTCTTAATAGATTATGTAAAGGGTCCAGTATTATTGAAATATTTGGCACATATTTTCCATAGAAATTAATTTTTCCTAAAAATTGTCGGACGTTTTTCTGTGTTTGTGGGTTTGGAAATTCTTTTATGGCAATCAAATTATCTTTTAATGGAGTGACAGTATTGTTTTTTATTATGTGCCCTAGGTATTCGACAGAGTCCTGTGCAAAGTTACATTTCGTGAATTTTAATTTAAAACCTTCTTTTAAAATTGCTTCCAATAACAAAGATAAGTGCTCAATATGTTTTTGGAACGTTTCTGAAAATACTAAAATGTCGTCGATGTAATTGACACAAAAATTTGACAGTTTATGCTTTCCTATAATACTACTTAGTATTCTCTGAAAAATAGCGGGAGCAGTTTTTAAACCAAAAGGTAAACAAGTCCATTGAAAGTGTGCCTCTTGAGTTACAAATGCAGTTTTGTGTCTATCTTCAATTCTAAGTGGTATGGACCAGAACGCTGAGTTTACATCAAATGTTGAAAAAAATTTACATTTCCTTGTTTTAACCATTAGATCCTCGATTAGTGGAAAAGGTTGCGATTGGGGGACTACAATTTTATTTAACTCGCGAAAATCTACACAAAGCCTTGATCTCCTTCCTTCTTCTTTTTTAAATGCAAGTGTTACCGGAGCAGCAAAAGGGCTATATGATTCTTCGATTAAATTGTTTTTTAGTAATTTTGAGATTTGATGTTCTATTTCTTTCATATACCTCAATAGAACACCTATACGGTCTTTTACTACAGTATTTATCTATCAACAAATCAATGTGGGCTTCATAACCTTTTACGGTACCTATATCATATTTGTCTTTAGCGAAGACTGAATAATATTTGCATATTAATTTATCAATATCAGTTTTTTCCTGATGATCTAAATTATTTACTGAAATATCAAATTTATCAACTATTATATTTTCATTAAAGTTTATTTTATACTCATTAGTGATAGTTTCTTTTTTATAATTCTTTGTAATATCCACACCTTTTTTCTCATAATATATACCTTGTCTATTCCCTATGTCACTACCTGAACTGCCAGGAATTTCTGTTGTGTTTATAGGTTGCTTTTCTTTATTTTTTAAGTGGTCTTTATTATTGTTGCTGAGAACATTTTGGGTAATATTTAAATTCTCATTTTGAGTTAAATGAAATTTTTGTATACAGTCTAACCCAACTAGGAAATCATAGTCGAAGTTGTCTTCATCTATAACAAAAATATTAACATGTTTTTCAATTTCGAAAATTTTTATTTTTAAAGTTACCATTCCTATTGATTTTTTTACGCCATTAATTGTTTTTAAACCTGCATTTTTATCATAAGTAGGTATTTTTTTTAAACTTAATAACCTTGAATTTATTAAGGACACATTAGATCCTGAATCATAGATTCCTGATGTTTCCAAAGTGTCATTTATTAGTAATTTTATTTGTATTAATGGCGGCACTATTAGTTTTTTGGATCAATTTTATTGAGTTCTATCTCTAATTCAGAATTGTTAACACTCCTTAATTGATCTCTTTTTGGCCTTTCATTATGTTTTGTTTTGAACCAACATTGAGATTCAGGGTGGTAACGTATACCTTTACTCTCTTTTTTACAAATTTTACATGGACTAACTAAGGGCTTCTCATTTTTCTCTTTAGTTTTAATTTCGGAAGTTCCTATCTTTTTATCAAATGTTTTTTTGTTTACCATATGCTCTAAACTTCTTAAATGATTAAATAAGTCTTCAGTTTCCTTTAAACTATTCCTATCAATCTTATCTGCAATAAAATTCGGTAATCCAGTGGCTATCAGATCAGTTAGAGTGAGTCTATCTATTGATTTATTTATTTCTAATAGTAGTCTCTCTTTCTTTAACGCATACTCCAGTAATGAGCCCTGTCTGTATTTAAATAACATTGCATACCTGATCAGTGACCAACCTTTATCCGCATATGTTTCACAAAAGTTCTTTTTCCACATTGCCCATTCTGAATTTATTGTATGCTTTATAAGCATGGAACTATACCAGTCTAAACAAGAACCTTCTATAAATAACCTGAAAATTTCAATTTTTTTGTTATCTTCTATTCCTATACGGACACATTCCGCTTCAAAGGTAGTCATCCACTGAGACACATTAGTAATCTTGCTATTGAATTTTTCTATAACAAATTTTTCTACCATTTTCCCCATGTTAAAAGGTTTTGATGAGTCTTTCTTTATTTCAGCGAAGCTATCCATGATTCTTGCTAGAGATTCTTCTGAAATTGCTGTTGTAGAAGTTTCTGGTTTTGCTTGTTCCTCCAATAGGTATCCCATAAATTGTTTATTTCCATCTTCATCACAATAAACCGCCTTCAGTTCCGGATTCATGGATATCCACACCTGTCGTTTCTCATGACGTTTTTGTAATGTAGCCTTTACTTTTTGAAAGATTTGGGTCTGTACTATTCCATTGTGTAATTTTACAGGTTGTAACTTATCTGGGATCGCAAAGGTCCGGCCATCTAAATCCGTGATTGTCGTTACACAAATAATATTTGTTTTCACATCTTCACTGGCTTTGACCATGAACTCGAACTTTAGTTTTTCCATTATTTCTGGTAACCAGCTGTAGAAATGTTGTTTTATAATGTAGTTAATTTATAATTATCCTTGGATATTATGGTGAACAGTAAAAAAACCTACAAAACCTCCTTACTTAAAGTGGAGAGAGCACAAAGGGCAATCTTGAAGGTCATGTTTTCTAAGCGCAGGGACTTCCCAACTAAGCAACTCTATTCAGAAGCCAAAGTCTTGACTGTGAGACAACTCTTTGTGCTCCGCGCTGTGCTACGGAAACACTCTTCGCTCCACCTAGATAGTGATAGGCTGAAAAGACGCAAAGGCTTTCCCATTTGCGACACCGTCCAGTGCCGTTCAAAGTTTTCCAGCCGACAGTATGTGGTAACTAGCTCTCGCTTGTACAATAAGATTAGCAAACACATCTCCATTTATCCCCTAACCAAACACGAACTTAAAATCAAAATTACCCAATGGTTGCAGAGGTTAACGTACGATGAAACTGAAGATCTTATTACAATTACAACTTAAGGAACTATTACTGTATAAAACTTAGCAATTACGTACAAAATTGTTTTTGTACTTTGTGTTTTTTTTTTCTCACTCTTTTTAAAGTACTTGCATGACAGCCAATATCAGTTGTGACTATTGTATCTGGAGGAACATTGGCTCCTAAAACACAGGCTTTCTGCCTAGTTTAGGAGGCAGCAGTTCGCCATTTAATTTGTCTTTATGTACAACATCGAATTCTGTAACTGTGTACTTGTATATTTAAATGTGAATGTACTAATAAACATTTTATTATATTTTATTATTATTAACTATAACCAGAATTGAGTTGCTCTGAAAAGAGAAGATTTTATTTTATAACAAACTATTTTAAACACTTTTACAAAACATTCTTTAACTTAATTAATCACAAGTTTTACCTGAAAAGAGAAACAACATTTAAAGCTATTGTTTCACCGGTTCTTATTATTAATCACTAATATTCAAATTACAATATACTTCTCACATGTGTAAGGTTTTATTAATATATCTGTAACTACGTGATTTAAAATCGACCAATTAAATTTATCCATATGTTTAAAATATTTGCACTGGCAACTCTAACGGCGGAAATGCATATTTCAAAAATATCGGGAGACTTAAATTATTGTAGTGGCCACACTGGTGGCGACAGTGGTGGTGATTTGGTTTTGATCATGCACTTTCCGATGGGAGTTGGCAGCGAACAGTTGGGCTATTGTTATATTATACTGATGTACTGATTGGTTTTAATAAAATAAGTTTTGAGAATAATAAGTTGTGAAAGTAATAAATAAGTTTCGAAAGTTCACTGTGGTTATTTCTGAGATATCCTATATCTCAGAAGTGGGATCAAGATCCAAAATGGACAGAGGAAATGAAACTCAACGGAGCTTGGATACTCCTCGGCGTGATCATTCGCGCCCCAGACATAGCCAGTTAGGCGCCCGCCAGAGAAGCCGAAGCCGCAGCCGTAGCCGCAGCCGTAGCCGGCGCCTGCTGGAACAAGAACAGGTTTTGCTGCGGGAGCAGGAGCGAATTCGCCGGATGGAGATCGATCTGCAAAAGGAACGCGACATCGAGCAACGGCGACTGAGTGAACGACGGGGCTCGCCTGAAGCTGGGACGAGCTGTGAGCGCAGTCGCAGAGGGCAGCCGGGTAGTCGCAACAGAAAAGATCGAGTTACTACGAGCGCGGATCATCGCACCAAAAGGTCATGTAGTCCCACCTTTTCTTCTAAAGATTTAATACAAATTATAAAATCTATTAAAGATGTCTTGCCGTCGCATCCTCAAAACCAGAGCATTTTATCTAATAATAGAAGCCTGGATTATAAAAATATGATTCCTGAGTTTAATCCTTCAGAGAAAAATCAACGCGTAGATATATGGCTCAAAAAAGTTAATGAATGTGCAAAGGTTTATGGCTGGGACGAAAAGACTGTAGTTCACTTTGCTATGCAAAAGCTGACTGGTTTAGGTAAGACTTGGTATGAAAGTCTCCATACGATATTGTTTACTTGGGCAGAGTGGCAGGTCAAATTAATAGATGCTTTCCCCTCTGAACAAAATTACGGCCAAGTTTTAGAAGACATGTTGAAGCGAAAAACTATGCCTAACGAATCGATCGAAATATATTATTATGAAAAGCTGGCACTTTTAAATCAATGCGAAATAACGGATAAGCGGGCTGTTGATTGCATCATTCACGGTATCGGTGATAGGACTATTAGGTCAAGTGCCTTGGCACTACGTTGTGAGCAACCGGATCAACTTTTAAAATTCTTGTTAAGCAACAATAAAGAACTTTACACGCGTCAGCCACCGTTTCGAGATAGGAACGTTAATTTAACTGACGATAAACAAAATAATAAGACGAGTTCAAAGATAAATCCTTCCTTGTATTGCTACAATTGTAAAGAGAAAGGGCATCCGTATTCTAGGTGCCCAAAACCCTTGATTAAGTGTAGTCATTGCAACAAGGTGGGCCATAAGTCTGAAATCTGTAGACACAAACAGGGTACGGGGCCAGCGAAGGCTGACCCAGTGGCGAAGACCATGCGCATCTCCAGTTCTTGCCCAAGTGGAAAATTTATGAAAGCTGTAAATGTTAATGGTTTTCTTCTGGAAGCATTCGTTGATCTTGGTAGCGAGGTCACGCTTATAAAAAAAACAGATTTTTTAAATCTTGGACTTAGTCATGACCACACCCCGTCGACAATGAAGGGATTCGGCAACAGCCTCGTGCAATCTATGGGTTCTGCAAAGCTAGAAGTTAGCATCGACGGCGTGGCCGCTACTGTGTCTTGCAGGATCGTAGATGATTACTTGCTGGAGAAGCCGATGCTGGTTGGTCAAAGTTACTCGGAACAACCACACATTGTTGTTTATAAAGATGCGAACAAATTACAGTTTCTGCATATCGGGATCGAGTTGCCAGATCTAGATGAGCGTGGGGAATATTTAGAAAAGGTACGGGCAATAGGTTATAGTCGTATTTTTGGTACTGCGAGTATAAGGGCTAAAATAGAGACTTCGTTTACTGGTAGCGTAGTGTTGGATACTAGAATTGTAGGGAAGCCAAACCAACAATTCTTAGTTTGTGGGGGTATTTATGAGGTGAAGCATGGTTCACTCTTTGTCACAGTGACGCCGTATTCGGTACCGTGTTTACTTCAGGACAACTTTGTGTTTGCTCGAGCCGAAAAGGTGCAAGTAGTAAATAGTCTTGTGGACACTGAATCTTCTCTTTCGGACCAACAGGTTGAAGTGTCTTCAGTCAAACAGTTTGATGAGAATCAAATCCGCGTGGGTGTCGCTGTATCAGATAGTGATAGGGCCAAACTCATACAAATTCTTCATCGTCACAAGGACTGTTTCGCTTACGATTTGGTAGATTTAGGCTGCACTAATGTTTCCGAAATGAGAATCGAGTTGAATAGCCAACGTCCGGTAGTTTATAGGCCCTACCGTCTGTCTCACTATGAACGTGAAAGGGTTCGAGGAATGGTAGATGACATGTTACAAGCAGGAATCATTCGGGAATCGGTGTCCAACTATGCCAGCCCAATCATTCTCGTGCGCAAAAAGGAGGGCGGTGTTCGTTTATGCGTCGATTACCGATTACTTAATTCAATCACGGTAAAAGAGAGATATCCCATACCTGTGATAGAAGATGAGATAGCAAGGTTATCTGGACAGGCGTGGTTCGTCACACTTGATCTGATGTCTGGTTATTATCAGGTACCCATATCTGAAGACAGCAAACATTTGACTGCGTTTGTCACACCGGACGGCCAATACGAGTACAATCGTATGCCGTTTGGCTTGGCAAACGCGCCAGCTGTATTTCAGCGTATGATGAACCATGTCCTTGGTTCAGCTCGGTTTGACAAGGCAACCGTATATATAGATGATGTCCTAATTTTTGGTAGGAATCCGACGGAATGCTTAGATCGGTTAGAGGAAGTGCTTGTTTTATTACGTAAGGCAAATCTTAAGTTAAATTTATCTAAGTGTAGTTTTCTACAAAACACGATAAATTACTTAGGTTTTGAAATCAGTTCAGTAGGTATGCGACCAGGTAATGCAAAAATCCAGAGTGTAGTCGATTTTCCTCGTCCAGACAATGTGCATGGGGTGCGACAATTTCTAGGGCTTGTTAGCTATTTTAGAAAGTTTATACAAGGTTTTGCGCAACTAGCTCACCCTATCACTAAATTGCTTAAAAAGAATGCAGTGTGGGAATGGTCTAACGATCAACAAGAAGCGTTCCAAGTTCTAAAGGCCAAACTGGTTGATAGACCTGTTCTTGCTTTTTACGACCCCGTAGCTGAGACCGAACTTCACACAGACGCTAGTAAAATAGGCGTTGGTGGTATTCTCTTACAGCGTGCTCGGGGGAGTGAGGGTTCTTTTCATCCAGTGGCGTATTACAGTCGTCAGACGACGCCCGAGGAGAAGAACTTTCACTCCTATGAGTTGGAAACATTAGCTGTAATCTGCGCTCTTAAAAAGCTTAGGGTATATCTTTTAGGAAAGTCGTTTAAAATTGTGACAGATTGTAGTGCGCTACGTTCCACTTTTGTGAAGCGCGATCTAATTCCGAGAATTGCTCGATGGTGGCTGGCCCTACAGGAGTTTGATTGCTCTGTGGAATATAGGGCAGGTACAAAGATGGGTCATGTCGATGCGTTATCCAGGAATCCAATTGTTGATGCAGAATATCAGAATCCCGAACAATATCCCTCAGTTATGGCTATAAGTGACGAGGACTGGCTACTTACGTTGCAATTAGGAGATCCGGAATTATGTAGGATTCGTGACATTGTTGCTAGTGATTTAGACCCTCAAGGTGTAGAGTACATTAAGGATAACTACGTTCTGAGAGATAACAAGCTTTTTAGGTGTGTCGGGGGTGACAAGGGATGTGTGAGGTGGGTGGTCCCAAAGGGTGCAAGGTGGCAGCTGTGCAAGAGAAACCACGACGATATAGGTCATGTTGGTTTCGAGAAAACCTTAGATCGACTAAAAAGACACTATTGGTTTGCGAAAATGAAACGTTTCGTAAAAAAGTATGTAGGGTCCTGTATCGACTGTGCATACGCAAAAAAAGCTACTAATACACGTGAAGGGTTATTGCATCCAATTGAAAAGATTGAAAGACCTTTTCACACTTTGCACATTGACCACCTTGGACCCTTTGTTAAGTCCAAAAGAAGCCATACTCACATATTGACTATCGTAGACTCGTTCACTAAGTTTTTATTCATTAAACCGGTCAGGAATACCAACACGCAGAATGTGATAAAAGTCTTGCAGGACATTTTTGACACATTCAGAGTCCCTGACAGAGTTATTAGCGATCGAGGTTCCTGTTTTACTTCCCACGCATTTAGAAGGTTTTGTCTTGACCGCGGAATTAAGCATGTACTAAATGCAGTTGCATGTCCAAGGGCCAACGGTCAAGTTGAACGTTACAACAGGACCGTCCTCGATTCGTTAACGGCACAGAACCTTAGCGCAGATGAGAAAGACTGGGATAGCAAATTAGGGAGAGTTCAATGGGGATTAAATAATACGGTACAAAAGACGACAGGTAGGACTCCCGCTGAAGTTATGTTTGGAACAGCAATGAATAGCGAGTTCAACGCAGCATTGAACGAAATAACCGATACAACGCGTGAGGTCACTTCCTTGCAATCTATTCGCGATGACGTTAAAAATAGAATTGACAAAGCACAGGTAGCACAAAAACGTTATTACGATCAAGGGAGACGACCTGCGCGTATTTACAAAAACGGTGACTTAGTTAAAGTTACTAAAGTTGCATTTCAAAATGATGGCAAGAGTACGAAACTCATGCCCTCGTATGAAGGTCCTTTTAGAATCGTAAAGATACTAGGTAACGATCGGTATAAAGTGGCACCAATTGCGGGGTTCGAGGGATTAAAGAAAAAGCGAAAGACTACCGTTGCCGCTGACCGGATCCGACCGTGGATTCATGTTGATTCTTTGGAAGTAGATAATGACACTGACAATGATGTCGGGAATGATGTAATTGACGAGGATAATATGTCTGAATGATAATTTGATTATGTATTTGTTTTGTGTTATAAAATATGTATATAAACTGTTCATTGTGCCTAATAGATAGATAAAATTGTTGACTATTATATATTGTTTATTTAAGTGTTTTTTTTTGTCTTTTTCAGGTCAGGCACAATAAATCGCGGAAAGATTTTGCGTCTTGGCCTGAGAAAGGAAAGAAAAAAGCAAAATTCATGGTTGATCTGTTAAGCCGGTAACATCCTAAGAAACGGATTGGTTTACAGATTTATGGTTAATATTGGATAGATAAATGGATAGATAAATGGATAGATAAATGGATAGATACTTGGTTACAAGGATAATTGGATACAAGGATAAAAGGATAATTGGATATAAGGATAATTGGATATAAGGATAATTGGATATAAGGATAATTGGATATAAGGATAATTGGATATAAGGATAATTGGATACAAAGATAATTGCTTACAAGGATAATTGGTTACAAGAATAATTTATTACAAGAAGAATTGTTTACAATAATAATTTATATTAAAAAGTTAATTAATTATAAGATTAATGGTTATTAGAAAGATATTTTTATTTTAGATTTGTATTCATAATCGGATATTTCAATCAAGGTTATTTAATGTTTTGATTTTTGTTAATTTTATTTTAGCTACTAATTATTATTATCCTTTCGAAATGTGCACGATTTTTGCCGAGTGTAAGGTTTCACCTGATACGTGTATGAGGACATACACGTCGTCAGGATGGTCGAGTGTAAGGTTTTATTAATATATCTGTAACTACGTGATTTAAAATCGACCAATTAAATTTATCCATATGTTTAAAATATTTGCACTGGCAACTCTAACGGCGGAAATGCATATTTCAAAAATATCGGGAGACTTAAATTATTGTAGTGGCCACACTGGTGGCGACAGTGGTGGTGATTTGGTTTTGATCATGCACTTTCCGATGGGAGTTGGCAGCGAATAGTTGGGCTATTGTTATATTATACTGATGTACTGATTGGTTTTAATAAAATAAGTTTTGAGAATAATAAGTTGTGAAAGTAATAAATAAGTTTCGAAAGTTCACTGTGGTTATTTCTGAGATATCCTATACATGTAACATAACCTCTATATTTAACATGCTGTATCCGTCGTTCAATAAGACCGACCGCTCCACAGGATCAGACAAGTTCACAGATAAATAAAATTATACATTGAAATTATTACGCGGCAAATTCAAACTATGCAAAACTAAATGAAGTGTCACGCTTTGTTTACATACGTTATACGTAAATAATGTTTTTTTTTTTATCTTTATTTAAGGAGCTTGGTCAAACAAAAACTAAGTCGCTCCATAGATCCACTTACATGTAACAGTCACGTATTCTACAACATATTCATAATTACACATGATCTATACATTCATATTAGGTACAAATTAGCCTTAGAAACTAGCGTCTACGCATACCTACCCAAACAAGTCTATACACAACCCTCGCATTCTGTGAAAGAGGATAAGCCAGAATACTATTGCAGCTCCTAACTTGTTTCAGATCAATACCTAATTTAATTAATATTTCCGACCTGAGGTCATCATTCCGAGCACAGTCCCTTATGATGTGAAGAACGTCTTCTGTTTCCCCACATTCTGAACAATTAGGTGAGGGAACTTTTTTCATAAGAAAGGCGAACTTATTCAAGGGAATGTGCCCTGAACGTACTCTCAAAGCGGTTACCTCTCCTCCTCTACTCCCAAAGTCACAGGAATCAAACCAAGGTGATTTCCATGGTTCCCCCTGAATAGTCTTATACCACACTCCCTTCTCAACCGATCTCTGATCAAAGTGTTCTTTCCAATTCATAAAGCAATGTTCCCTGATATATCGCAAACAGTCGGTATAGAATGGGTGTATGTCTAATGGCACGCCGTCACTTGAAGCTATTTTTGCCAATTGATCTACTGTTTCGTTACCTGCTATGCCTATGTGTGAGGGAATCCACTGAATTACAATGTTTTTGTCTTTGGCCCTCAATCTGTTGATGATGTCTATAATCTGGTAAGCTATCGGTGTGCCTCTGACGCCAGAGGTACATCGAGCTATATGTTGGAGTGAACTTTTAGAGTCTGTCAAAATTATACAATTATTGTGTGAAATGGATTCTACATAAGATAAAGCCTCATAGATTGCTAAAAGTTCTAAGTAGGTACATTATCGAAATCTGGTTGGTAATACAGAATTTCATCGAAACATCAAATTGAGGGTCATAGAATGCGAGTCCCATGGAATTATTATTTTCTTTCAACCCATCAGTGTAGATTTGGAAAAACCCCGGATATTGACTCTCAAGGTGTTGGATGCACTTATTGCGTAAAGTCACAGTGTCACAAGATCTTTTTGAGCAGGTGATCGTGTCTATATGTGGTTTTACTACGTCTGAGATGTTATAGTAGGTCATCCATAACCTTGAAGCAAACATTTCTAGTTGATTAGTAGAATGTAATGTAATATTTTGGTATTTATTGTGAATTACTACAAGTATAGGATTCTTTTTACGTCTCCAATATCTTTGATTTACAAGGGAATTCAATTCGCTTATCACTGAAATAGTAGGATTATTAGTTATAGCTTTTGATTTTAACCAAAATTTACCTGCCAGATACATTCTGCGTATATATAATGGTTGCAGACTAAGATCGCTTTCCATGACATGGATGGGGGTGCTTTTAATATACCCTCCTATAATTCGCATTGCCTGATTTTGTAATTTGTCTAATTTATATAAATTTGAATGACAACTATTATCAAATAAAAAACTGGCATAATCCAAGCGGCTTCTAATAATTGCTATATATAGTCGTCTTAAATGTTTAGGATGAACTCCCCAACCCGGATCAGACAAAACCTTCAAAATGTTTAAATAGTTTAGCGTTTTTTCATATATCTCGTTTATTTGCTTTCCCCACCTCAAAGAACGATCTAACCAAAGTCCTAAGTATTTTACATTTACTACTTCTTGTAACTGCATGCCATTAATGCTAACATTGACTTGAGATCTATTTGGAGTTTTCTTAAAAACACAGATTTTACTTTTAGTAGGTGAGACATTTAAACCTAAATCTTCTAATAACTTAACCATTACGTATAGAGAGGTTTGAAGAGTGTTACTAGCGAACTCAACATTTTTATCTGTAACATACAAAGCGAAATCGTCAGCGTATTGAGATACAAATACATTTTTTATTGAATGACAGATTTTGTACGTTGCGATATTAAACAATAGCGGGGACAATGGGTCGCCCTGAGTCAAACCACGGCCGGTACTTCTAGTGATGTCCAAGTCATCTAATTTAATTTTCAGAAACCTTACACTAAGGAAACTCCACAAGTACATACATATTTTAGCCCAATGCCTAAACTATCTAAAGTTAATATAAGCGTGTTTATGTCGACATTATTGTAGGCATTATCAATGTCAAGAAAGCACGCAACAGTATTAAGGTTCTTTGAAAAACCTGACTGGACCCTGATAACAAGTCGTGTTAAGCTGTCTAAACATGATTTATTTTTCCTAAAACCAACCGTCTCATCTGAAAAAATACATTTGCTCTCAAAAAACCATTCCAGTCTTCGGTGTATAATTAAATGTAGGATCTTACAAACGCAAGAAATCAACGAAATCGGTCGAAGCGAAGAAACTGATGAGGGGTCGCGGCCTTGTTTTGGAATTGGGACTATGCTGATTTCTCTCCACTGTGTGGGACTAAAGCCCTGCGACAGGAAAGAATTGTACAGATTAAGCAGGATATTCTTTCCTAAAGGAGGAAGGTGTTTAATCATTGAAAATGATATATCGTCATGACCTGGAGCAGTGTCTTTCGACTTAATACACACTTCCAGTTCATGCAGAAGTATAGGTAACTCCAATTTTTGGTTAGAGGAAGTATAGATTGGTTGGGCTGGAAGTACAAAAGCAGGACAGAGGGAGTTAAGTAGGCACTGGGCTTTATTTTCATCTATATGTTCTTTGTGGGAGGTCCCACAAAGAACATATAGATGAAAATAACCTTTCAACCACTTCATTTTTCTCCACATTTCTGTAGAGGAAGAAACTTCGCTTAGTGAGTCACAAAAGTCATGCCAGTTTTTACTTGAAGCTTCCCTTATAAGTCTTTGAGCTTCCGCATTACATTCATTGAACGTATCTAAATTAGTATGAGTGGGATTTTTTCTAAATTTCGTTAAAGCCAAACGTCTCTTAGCTACCGCATGGGATAACTGAGGGTTCCAATAAACTTTTGGTTTAAAATTCCTTGTAGGGTCTAAACAAAACTTTATAAATGGAATATTTTTATCAGCAGCCTCATTTAAATTGTCAATAAACTGATCGTAGGTAATTTGGAGGTTTTCATGGTATCGAAAATTTGAAAACAGATCTTCTAAACATATATACTCATCCCAATTAGCTAGCTTAAAATTCCTTTTTTTACGAAACGTTGTAGTCAAGGTCATGGACAAAGAAATTTTTGTAACTAAATGATCACTCCCTAAAAACTCATTCGTAACTTGCCAATCCAACATGTGTGCGATATCGGAAGAGGCCATAGAAATGTCAGGGCTGCTTTGTTGCAAATTGTTGATCACTAATTTAATTCGAGTGAAGCTCCCATCATTAAGCGTATAGATATTATGGTCACTTATGGCGTCGTATATTTGAGAACCTTTTGAATCTGTTTGAATCGGTATGACCAGGTGGAATGGTGACCGTTAAAATCTCCCAGAATGACACAACTGTTAGAAAATTGCGAGAAAATATGTTCCCAATCTCGTTGACTAGTATGAACCCATTGTGGACAATAAATACCAATAACGTGTTTTATGTGTTGACAATTTAAAAATCTTAACGTGACTGACTTGACTATCACTATTGGTATTTATGATTTGGCAAAGTTGTGATTTAATTGAAATGTATGTTAATATCGCAATTCCACCGTAACTGTCGTCTCGATCTTTCCTAAATATATTATAGTTTTTAATTTTTAAAGCCTTTTCTGAGTCCAGCCACGTTTCACTCACTACTGCTATATGAACTTTTTCTTGATACAATAGATTTTCGAAAGCTAATAATTTTGGTCGCAGACTTTGCGCGTTCCACTGTAAGATATTGATTTTAACATTCTCGTACCTACCGCTACCGTAATTACACATCGTTAGATTGAGAGATAAAGTTAAACACCTTTTTAAAAACAGATAAGTCCGCAAAACTTGATACTATAAACGAAATAAGCCACTGAGTAAACATCTTACACATCTTTTAAATTTTATCTTTCCATGAGTTTTGTCTAACAAACATAATTCGTGTCATCCTATTAAGCAACTGGTTAAACGAAATGTTATTGGTATTTAAGTTAATACGAGGTGCGTCATACGTATCCGAGTTATCTGAGTGTGCACCGTCATTGATATCGCTTGACTTCACGCCGCACAGTGTGGGAATCTCGCCATCTAGGGGAATTTAATTCCAAATTGAATTAAATAAAAGATACAAGTTAAAAATGATATCTATTGGTATTCAAATAAATAAAAAGACTAAAATACTGATAGATAATAAAGTTTTATTAAAAATTTATTTAATTTTAATAATTTTTTAATTATTAATTATATGTCGGAGACAGTTTATTAATCACATTAAGGGTGCTAACTAAATTTGTTATGATTTGTGTTTCTTATTGTTAATTTATGTGATTTTACTATCAATTATTGTCTATTAATTCGAAACATGATTAATCGTGTGTGCACACTGATTTGTGGTTACTTTATTTCGATAATTGTTATCGATGGTTTTATTCAAAACAATTGTTGACACGTTACTTTGAATATAAAACGAATTACTTTATGAAATCACTATTGTTTATTCATGACAATTATTATTGTGTTATTTGATTACAGATCGTATTAGATTCAGCACATTTTAGTGTTTTGTATCAAGTAAACGCGTGACGCACTTCCGTGCGCATGGGCAGACTTGTATGGAGAGGTTGCAGGGGGGGGGGGGGGGGCATCGCCTTATAAAAGAGCGTGCACTCCGTAAGTATGGCAGTCGATCCTCGGATTCGACTCAGTAAAGAGTTCCTGCTCCCGACAATACTGCCGGTTTACCTGGTACAGCGCTGCTGTATATTCACATAGCTGTATAGGCTTGCTGCTAGCGAGCGATACACTTTGTATTTGGGTGGCTTATGCTACTGTACGAACTATGAACCTTAAGGGTTTGTTCGTTTATCATTGGGTGGCTTAGGCTGCTGTACGAACTATGAACCTTAAGGGTTTGTTCGTTTATCATTGGTTGGCTTAGGCTGCTGTACGAACTGTAAACCTTAAGGGTTTGTTCGTTTATCATTGGGTGGCTTGGCCACTGTACGAACTGTGGGACCTTAATGGTCTGTTCGATTAACTGTATTGTTGCTGTACCTTTAACTTACTTTATTCTTGTTACTGATTACCATTTGTATTATGTTTTCTTTACTAATAGTGTGTAATTGTTTTTACAGGTCTTGTTTATCGATAATGGGATAATGGGAACGCCTATAGTCCTGACGATGTACTATACCGCTCGGCACTCCTCCTCGATCGCACCTGACGATCCGACATATATATTAATAATTATTATATATATAATATAATTATATATTATTATAATTATTATTATTATATTATTAATTTAATAATTCATCCAATCAAGTTATATTCTTGTTTAAAGCGTTCACGATGTCTACCGCTTCCTGTCTATTTTTCGTTAAATTTGTTACATAACCTCCTCAAAAAGAACTTAATTTTATTTATAGCACCTTCCGAAAATTTTACTTGAGAGTAATTACCTATTCTAAAAGCAAAACTAACATCAATTCGCTCCTTTATCGCATTGAGGTCCAAATATAAAAAAAAATGTAATTTCGGCAGTCATTCTGAAAACCGAAAAAAAATGTATGACGGTCGCAAAAAATCGCAAGTTTTATCAATTGTTCTCAAATATAAATTTCATTCAATTGTCATCTATAAATTAAAAAAATTAAAACACCGGGATATTCAGGTCATTTTTTTTTTGTACACCTTTTGATTTGCAAATCATTTAAAAAAAATGCTTAATTTAACTGTGCTTTCAAATGATGTTATTAGATCAATGTTTAACTATTACTAAAATAAAATACACTCTATCTTACCAAGAAGTATATACACAATACAATAAAAAAACAATAAACAAGACTATACGTTAATTTGATCAGTAATCTCAAGTGAAGATGACACTGTAATGTTGTTGTTCGTATTGTAAGGGTACAACGATTATTATCTACTCACTTCAACATTTTTTATTTATTTATTTAAGCTCCCTACAAGAATTTCTAATATGTAGCTGTGACAAATAGGGTCTTAGGTATAAATAAGTTATAACTGTATTATCAATTATTAAAATTTATATTTCGATTTAAATCCCCCTAGATTGCGAGATTCCCACACTGTGCGCCGGCTCGACTCGTCCGGGACTGTGCACGGTGTGGTTTCGCGGCTGCGGCCCCGCCGCTTGGTGCAGCGCACGGCTCCTTGACTCCGCCCTCCCTGTTGTCCGTCACGTTTAGGAATTCTTCGAACTCGGATGATTCATTAGTTGTTGACTGGTTCCATGTATCTGTTATCATTGTGTTTAGTTATATTTTTCGTTGTTGAAGATGTGATTGATGCGTATGTTGTAGTTGTAGGTAATATTGGTGAATTACTAGCCGGATGTACAGGCGGCAGAGAAGTATCTAAGTGACGCTCGGTTAAAGTGTTTTGTTCGTTAATACGCCTCTGAGAAAAAGGTGGAACATATAATATTAGTGCGCGTCTGTAACTGCAATTAAATTGGGACATTAATTCCCTTATTTTCTTTTCCTTTACGTACGTTGGGCACGTTTTTTTTTGTTAAAGCCACATGGTCTCCGTGACAATTAACGCATTTATACGAAGTGGTCTCGCAATTCGCATGGTGATTGCTACATTTTGGACAGATAATCTTAATGAAAGGACATAATTTTGAGGTGTGTCCATAACGCCAACATCTCGAACACTGTGACAGGAAACACGTATCGGTCTACCTTAACTCGAAGATTATGGATGTAAACGTATGAAGGTAGGGAATTTCCTTTGAAAGAAAGACGCACAGACTCACTCTCTTGCCACCCAGACTCGAAATCTCTCCGGTTTAATCGCTTAACTGAAAGTATTTCGGTCTCGCTACAGGTTATATTTGCTAATAATTCTGTATCAGATAAGCCAATGTCGATGTCTTTTTTTTTTTACTATTAAATAGGCTTGCGTTTGACCGCAATTCACCTGATCGTAAGTGATAATGCGGCCTAAGTTGGAACACGCTTGCCTAAGATGAACCGGTTCACTCGTGCCTTAAAGATACCCAGATTATACTTATCAGGGAACAGAGAGGCGGGCAGGGAATTCCACAGTCTGGCAGTTCGCACAATAAATGTGGAGTCAAAGCGCTTGGTTCGAGACCGTGGAACTTCAACCATATAGCGGTGACGCTTCGCCGTATCTCTGCTCGTCCGATGATGGAACGGGGATGGGGGAATTAAATTGTGCAATTCCAAAGCACACTCTCCGAAATGTACCCGATAAAAGACCGAAAGGCTAGCAACGGTGCGGCGATGTTCAAGGCTCTGGAGCTTAGCCCTAACCAGGGAGTCTTTGTTTATGAGCCTCTTGGCACGTCTATCGATGACTTCCAATGCCTCCAGTTGGTATTTTGCCGATCCATCCCAAAGGTGCGAACAGTACTCCATGCACGATCGAACTTGTGCTTGGTATAAGTTGAGCAGCTGTTCCGACGTGAAGTACTTTCGCACCTTTGCGAGGACTCCCAGCTTTTTGGCAGCTAGTTTGGCCTTGGATTCAATAAATGACCCAAAGTTAAGATTTGACGTCAAAGTAACGCCAAGAAGCTCAAGCTGGTCAGTGATTGGAACGGATACATGTCGGAAAGTAGGGGCTAGATGGAAAGGCCTCTTCTTGGCAGAGAAAAGACACGCCTGGGTCTTAGCTGTATTGAACCTGACCAGATTGGCATCGCCCCAATCGGAGACTGCCTTGAGGGACAAGTTCAAGCGCTCGACCATGGACTCTCTAGAAGACCGGATTTCAACCGCACTGGCTCGTGCGCTGGATATATAACTCTCTACAACCGTGCTGTCATCTGCGTACCCAAAGGTACCGGGTTTCAGCAGATCGTTGATATGCAGCAAAAATAGGGTTGCAGAGAGTACTGAGCCCTGAGGAACCCCGGCCGACTATTCTCCAACCCAGTTTTTCAAATTCCTGACATTTGAAAAGTTTCTCAGCACTTGATTCGTCACTAAAACTCACCAATACTTTAAATGGGTTTATAAATTTCACGAAGTTAATTCCGGATATTCCTTGTGCTTTGAACATTTTGGCCAAAGCAAACTGTTTAGGTAATTTATCTTTGCCAGTTATACTAACATCAATTTTATTCATCTTTTCTGAGTTTCTCCTACTACCGTCCACTGTTCTTGTTGTTCCTCTCCACTATTCATATCATCATTCATGTCGATCTCCTCAATAACTTGTTCCCCTTCAATATTTTGTGTTAAGTCTTCTTTACGTCTACTTCTGCTCTCGTCATAACTGTGTCTGTCCTTCTCATTCTCCGTTAAGTCACTCGGCTCCATATCTTCAAAAGGTACATTATATTCCACCCTACACAAATGCTCGCAGTCGATGGTATTTCCACGAGCGTGCAGATACCGCCAGTGACTGTATTTTTACAAACCGCATAAACGAACGTACGATAAACACGTCTAATTATATAATTAGAAGAAACAAATGTACGATAAGTTATATTAGGTCTTAAAATTTTATGTAAATGGATAGAGAAGGTTTATTTTTAGGTTTCCTTGTGATTAAAAAATCTGTATCTGTTATCATGATCATAACATCAACATTGCAGGCGGTTGTACTCGTACTGAACTAGTATTGTTGTACTAGTATGGGCAATGGTGAATAAATGTTATGGAAAACGAAATTATTGAAAAAAAAAATATAGCAAATAAATTTATGGATTAACATTATTATGACACTTGATCGATTATGACCAATGAAATTAGTGAAAATGATTTTATGTAATTTAACGATTATAGCAACTGAAGCATTATTTCTAATGAAATTATGGCAAATAAAATTATGGCATATAAAATAATGGCATTTTAAATTATGGCAAACATTAGTAAACCGTTTTTAAATTATATTAAATGTTGCTTATGTCAAGTAACGATTATGTAATGTGTTACTTATAGAAACTAATGATTATAACTGTACGGTTCGTACACTTGTAGAATTGTTAGTGTTGAGGTTGGAGCGCGTAGAGAAAAGATCACTTAGTTCCCGATAGGTTTATTCGTGTTTACAGGCAAAACTGTTGACGATTCCTTTCTCTAATGTTAGTCACCGCGTAGCAGTAATCGCACTCGTTGATTTATTGTTAAGCATTAATATTTATACTACTAAAATGACGCACGTACGGTGCGAGGCACCGCGTCAGCAAATTATGTATAGTTTAAGACTGTACATCTTGGCAACCCCAAAAAGAGAAACGAACGAAAAGAGAAAGGAAAAGCCATCACAAAGTTAAAGTAAATTAATCGAATTGAAAGGCGATGTTCCTGTTTCCTGGTTGAGGCTTCGGCCGCAAGTCCTTTGTTGTTTGTGCTGTGACTGCTTCTTGCTCGTACAGTGGAACAACGTAATTAGTTTACACATTGCACGCACACGCGGTATGAAGAGTTACATACACAAACGTTAAATAAAACGAACGAGTTCTGCTTTTTATTAGTGTGCGTATGTCGCGTCACTAAGCAGTAACTATAATATCAATGTATGTATCGTCATCAGTAATCTGTGTAATTGAATAAGTTATAATATTTCGCACCCAATCATTGTAACAGGTTTGGCGCAATGGCTAACGTATCTGGTTAGTTATTAGGAAGTCGTAAGATCAAATCTCGGTTGCAATACATTCTTTTTGTTTTGTAAACATAATTTTCGTAAAACTTTCATTACCTAGTTGAATTGCTAACAATTCAATTCCGTTCACAGATGAGTAAAATAACGTTTGAGAAGTGCGCACGGAACTCTCAGCCAATTTATTTTGACCGTTTAGGATATAACTACCCACAATTTTTGTTTATTTTTTTATACTTCCACCTTAGTTTATAAAAAATGAGCATTCTTAGTTGTCAGTCTACGAATATAAATTGCAATCCTAAGTATATAGATGAACACACATATTTCTGTGCGTTCTTTGTTTCTGATCCAATTGTGCTTCAACTTCTTCCAACCATGCAACAAGACGCAATTCATTGTTTTGCATGAGCAAAACGTTTTCATTAGTGAAATTGCAAGGTGATTATTAATATCGGTGAGTAACAAAGCTACTCGTGACAATGTTTTCATTACGTTAGTAATATTCCAACTCAAATTCTTAACTTATCTCACCTTTGACCTATGACTAAATTAATGTAAAATAATATTTAAATATATCAGAATTTGATTCTGATAAAATTTACTTATCTGTCTGTTTTTGTCTAACATAAAACATTTAGTCGAAATAAAGAAAAACTTTTAAATTATGTAATTAAAATAGTCATAAAACACGTTTATTATTTATCTAATAAATAAATAACGGTATTAAGTTTTATTACAACGAGGCAATATAAGACAGTCAGTTAATTTATCTATGATTAATTATCCACCAATTCACCATTGTTTATCTGCATTATTTTAAATATTATTTTGTTTTTATTCATTAAGGAGAACCGTGCAGTTGTATCCATCGAAGTGCGTATTCTGAAGAAATAGACCATCATCGACGTGGGCCAAAACCGAAGGCGAATTCTTCGGCTCGTTACCACGACATCGTGGCAAGGCTGTTTACGGGACTAATCCGTTTTTATCCACCCGCATAACTGCATCAACACATAATGACATGTGTGCTTAAAAACAGTGCGATATCACCTGCTGACCGGCATGAAGCTGGTTTAAGTTGCAGTAAGCCACCACGGAAGATTTTTCTGTCCAACGCTCACCGGCAAAAACAAATTCTATTCGCTAGGTCATATTATTACTTATATTTATTTTAATTGGGAGAACAATGTGTTTATTTTAGTGATGAGAAATGTTTAAAGTCGTTTATGGATGGCGTTAAAATACTGTAAACGAAGCCGAATTACTATTAATATACTTAGGTTTAAAAGCTACTTCATGTTGCCGTGATTCTCTTATAAACACCTAAGTTATTATGTATAGTCCGTAGTTGACAGTTATTTGCAGTATATATTTTGAAGTGTAAGTGATGTTATTGTTATTCAGTTAGAAGTTAAATTAATTTCTTACTATCTAACATGTTGATTCACTTCACTTTCAATTCCACTTTGTTTAAATTTGTATACATTGAAAAAACAATTACCATCATTCGTCCATTCATATTCAATAAAAAGAAAACTTTGTCTTGTCTTATAAACTCTTAATGAAGTTGCCAATAGTGTTCTAATCATAAAAAAGTTAGGTATCAATAGCGATAGAATAATATTTTTACAATAGTTTTGCGTTATATAAATAATTGTATTGGTTACACGTAGTTTTTTATTTGCTAATATTAAAACCCATGCCAAATTGAACCCTAAGCCAACTCTTGTAAGAAACATAATAGTCGAAACGAGCTGGCTCATTCACTAATGACCCAATAGCGATAAGGAACAATAGGATTCCGCATTCCATCTTTTATTTATTAGTGATCGATGATTCCAACGCCTAGGTTATTTAATAAAATATTTTAATTTATTTTATTGGTTTTATTTAATTACCTTTTTATTTTTTTGTTTAAGTAATTTTATTTGACACAAAATATTAATGTTTTATAGGACAAAGGAAAAATAAAAACCCAAAACCATAACACCTGCCGGGGTTTGATCTTACGACACGAGGCTTATATATGCCAAGTGCTTTCACCGACCGGCTACCTGGTCCTTATTTAAAAGGTTGAAATATTGGACTTCATTCAATTAAAATTGGTATACGTGGGTTTATCATACGCACACAAACAGTTTAACTTCATAACCGACCAACCGACTAGTTCATTTACACACACAGTGACAATATCCCGTATGTGTGGCCTGTAAATCAATTACGTTGGTCGAGTGTACTCTGGCTTCCGGATAACTTGTAGTTCAATGTCTTCAGGTGCTTGACTAGTGGTTGTTTTGTTCTTAGCTTTGTTTGTGCAGTAGTGCCGGCAGCGATTCCTCCCAAGCACCACAAGCGCGACCATGATAGCGGCCGTCAGTAAAGAGTAGCAGATGACATATTGATGAATGTCGTGACTTGTTATTGTTGTTGGTAGAGAAGCCTCATTTTCCCGTTGAGTTACAATTTTCTGTTCAATTGTTGCGATTTTTTGGTTCGTGGCTTTTGACTGGAAGCTAATTGGGGAATGGCGGTATGCTAGGTTCACTATCTTGTTAATAGATGTGTCAACTGTTGGAGCTGTGAACTCATAATCCATCTTCATACGACTGCTGTATTGGCGTTGAGCGTAGATGGTAAAGTCGGTGGATTGCAGTACGCATCCCTGGGATAATGTCACGATACTCGTTGATGAGATGGTTTGTGATGTGACATCGTTGTTGCATATGATTCGTAACGAACACGTTTCGCAACAAATTGCCAGCCAGCTGTTTTGTGTTTGTAACTCTATCCAAGTGTCTTTGCATGACGCTCGTTTGACGTCACAAGGTCCACTGTTTTGATGTGATAGCAGTTTGGCTTCGCACGGAGCGTTTTTGCTGTGGAGATCATATGATGGCCGATTTTTCTTGCATAAAAAGTTCTGCGTTTTTTGTTGCATGTAATGTTTCAAGTCATCTTCCGACATAGACTCGTAGACGTTCTTCTTGATCTTCCGACATAGACTCGTAGACGTTCTTCTTGAAGTTGACAGCGATGTACTTGTTTGATAACTGCAAATATGTTGTTTCCTTATCAATGTTAACCGGCAAAGGTATAGCTCTGTATATATCGAAATCTTCGTTAGCTACAAGTGGAATATGAGCTTCGAATATGAAATAATTTTCAGTAACTCGTGCTTTCACGTTGATCAGCTTGTAAATATCCTTAATGTTTTCTTTATAGTTATTTATTTATTTATTAGGTTCACCGACAATTGTTTACACCATCTTGAGCATTAAATAACATATTTTTTTTAACTTTTAACTGTGTAACAATTACGTAAAGGTAAACACCACATGAACTAAATAAAATTATGGTAATTGTAAACCTAGGTACGTGGACAGTTTATAAGCCAACCTAAAACTAAACACTATTTCTGTAACAGTTGCTAAAAATAAAGTAACAACATGAACACTTTACATCAACTCTGATAAACAGTTCCGGATTTTAAATTTCTGCTGAGTGAGAGAATCAAAGTGGAAATCGATTAGATCGCTGCAACTATTCAAAATCCTACAGAACCTAGTACATGGAGAGTTAGATCCCAACACCGTTCTTCTCTGTGGAGGACGAAGTGGAGTTATAGGCTTACGTGGAATTCTCGAAGGAGCACGAAAGTTAATAAGTGCGAGCAGCGGCGGTGAGTCGATATGTCCTTTTAGGATTTTACAGGCAAACATTGCGTCGTTTAAGCGCCTTCGCTCTTCTAAGGTGTGTACGTTGAAAATTCTTAATCTGTCTTTGTAAGAAGGCGTTTTTTTAGCTATACCGACAGAAAAAGCTAGATGCCACGCAAATCGTTTTTGGACGCTTTCTAGACGCAAGCTATGAGTAGCATAATGTGGCCGCCACACCACACTCCAGAATGCCACGCACCAAACTATAATAGAGCAAAATTTTTGTTTTGCTTTGACGAAAACTTTTACATTGTCTTATGACAAAACCCAAAATCTTTGACGTTTTTTTCACCACATGATCTATGTGTGGTACAAAGGTTAATTTTTGGTCAAACAAAACTCCAAAGTCGCGTATGGTGTCTACTTCATTAACCTTGTCCTCATTAATATAATAAATAGTGTTTATGGGATTATTTTTCCTTGTATACTTAACATGGTAACATTTATTTGCATTCAAGTGCATTTCATTATTTTTGCACCATTGGATGAGATTGATAAGGTCCATCTGTAAAAGCGAGGAGTCTTTATCAGACTTTATTATTCTAAGGAACTTTAAGTCATCCGCATACATAAAAATTTCAGAGTGCCAAAAATAGCTGGGAATGTCATTAATAAAGTAATTAAAAAATATAGGCCCTAGATGCGAGCCTTGTGGAACTCCAGAAGAGATTTTATATACATTCGATTGATAACCGTTTATTACTACAAAGAAAGATCTATCTGCCAAATATGAAATCGCCCATTTAAGCAAGCTGCCGGTGATACCATATGCTTGCAACTTATGAGACAAGATTTTGTGGGAGACTTTATCAAAGGCTTTGCTGAAATCAGTATAAATGACGTCTGCCTGGTAACCAGAATCAACAGCCTCAATTAAATGTTCCGTGAATGTAACTAAATTAGTACTTGTGGATCTTGATCCAACGAATCCATGCTGATGGTCGCTTAAGAATAGTTTTAGATGATTCTGAAAATGCGGGCAGAGTAGTGACTCAAACACTTTGGCAAACGTTGAGAGAATTGAGATGGGTCTATAGTTAAATATGTTGTCATTGTTATCAGACTTATGTATAGGCACCACCTTCGCCATTTTCCATTTCGTAGGAAATACACCAGTAATTAATGATTTGCTGTATATAAGCATAAGTGGTTGTACCAACTCCTCCGCACAAGCCGCAATAAATATTGGCGGTATGCCATCTGGGCCAGCACTTTTGTTAACATCTAACCTTTTTAATTTTTTCAGAAGGCTCTCGCTGTTAATAGTTGGACTTATTAAGCATAAACTGGTATTCCCGAGTTGTTGTGAAAATAATTTGATATCAAACTCATTGCTCGATTCATGGTCAGAACTATAAACAGACGAAAAGTTAGTAGGAAACATTTCACATATTGTCGTACCGTCAGACGTGACCATTGATCCGTCTGTCATGGTCATGGGGTAGGTACTAGACCCCCCTCTTTTGTTTTTTACATGCCCCCCCTCTTTTGTTATCAACTGGTAGTGATAAAGATTTCGGAAGGCTTCCAGATATTTCCGTTAGTTTTTGCATCAGACGGACCGGAGTTATCAGATGAACGTCTACATGTCCTTGGTAGACGTTAGTTAGAGTGTTGAACAGCATCTCCTGGAACGTCCTCAGGCTGTTAATCAGAAGATACGTCGTTAACGAGGCAGAGTTAATGTAAGTAGTGGCCGAAAGTATTTCCATTTCTGTTTCGATGGATGCTATGTTCATGTTGGTCTGATTGATGAAGCTATCAATTGAGTTGAATTGACGCTGAATATTGTCTTCACTTTGTTTCAGTACTTGATTCTCAAGCTCTACAATAGTTGTTTGATTCTTGATCAACTCAAGTAGGTAGTTCTCGTTGGTTTGCAGAGATTGTATATAGTTTTGGTATTTCTTAGCGAATTGTTGGTCCAATATTCCAAACAGACTATTAGCTATGTAGCCGACTCCATCGATTAGGCCCCGTTTCTTCCTGTCACTCAGGTGTTTGTGGGGGTTTATAAGTATGGAGTTGTAGTAATTTAGAAATTCCATTTCGTGGTTTAATTGTTCCATAGTTTACCTGCAATGTTGTAGGTTCGTTTTAAGGCATAAGTTTTTGATATTCTCGAAGTAAGTTTGAGTACGACGAGTTCCTTCCCAGTAGTTGGTTAAATTGTAGTACATCATTAGTATCCATTCATCGTGCACTACTTGCATTTTGCCGACGGTGTCATAGTATATGGGCCGCTCGCGTTCCAAACTTGTAATCTGAGCGTTCGACGCCGGCGCTTCGCGCGTGCCATTAATGGCGCTATAAGATCCCGTTACAAATGTAAACAATGATAACATTGTTATTAGTGAAGTTGAGAGAGGATTCTTTGACCTCTTCCGCCGTTCAACTTTCGAATTCTGTTGAGGCTTGGTTTTTATATTATTATGTTTTTCCTTGGCATCTTCAGTTTCCGAGTACAATGGTAATGGCGATAGTTTTGTTATTGGGCGTTTTATGACTCCTGCTTGAGTTTTGACGGTAGTAACTCGAACATATCCGTCAGATCCTGGATGGGTCTTCAGTATACGACCTAAGGCCCATTTTCCTGGCGGTAGATTGTTTTCTTTCACCAGTACTACATCACCTTCTTTGACGTTTCTAGAAGGTTTGTTCCACTTACTACGTGTTTGTAGAGTAGTAAGGTAATCGTTTGACCAGTTTTTCCAATATTGTTGGAACATATGTTCAATAAGCTGCCAGCTACGACGTAAATCGATGTAATTTACGTCATTGTAATCCGAGAGCGGCGTGGACAATATCGGGCTTCCAGTTAGAAAGTGTCCGGGAGTGAGACAGTTGTAAAAATCTTCTGGATCTTCGGTTAACGGGCACAGAGGTCTTGAATTTAAACAGGCTTCTATTTTTGCTAAAATTGTTGTGAACTCCTCGTATGTTAGTTTTTGGTCTCCAAGTACTCGCCGCAGGTGGTGCTTCATCGACTTGACGGCAGCTTCCCACAGACCGCCAGCAGTTGGCCAGGCGGGGGCGTTGAAATGCCACTCCACCTCCAGTTTTGCCAGTTTGTTGAAAAGATCTGGTTTTATTAGTTGTTTGAACTCTTCAAATTCTTGACGAAGTACTTTTGCAGCGCCAATGAAGTTTGTTCCACAGTCAGAGTACATGTGCCTTGGGGGGTTGTACGTTGTTTCATAGCTAATATTTTAATAGAATTTCGTTTCAAATAAAATGTTTCTAATAATATCGTTGCATAGAATAATCAATACGCAGAATACTTACTTTCAAGATTTTCAAATCATTGATTTTTGTTTCACATAAAGTTTATTGTTAGAATTATCATATCATAGAATAACAAATCAAATGTTCTTTATCCTTATATTTTTTATTTCATATAAAATGTATTCCCAAGAATGGGACTCTCAGTTCTAACCAAACTTACTGCGCGTGCGTGCAAGCAACCATGCAGCATGCAAGCAACCATGCAGCATGCAAGCAACCATGCAGCATGCAAGCAAGCATGCAGCGTGCAAGCAAGCGTGTAGCGTGCAAGCAAGCATGCAGCGTGCAAGCAAGCGTGTAGCGTGCAAGCAAGCATGCAGCGTGCAAGCAAGCATGCAGCGTGCAAGCAAGCATGCAGCGTGCAAGCAAGCATGCAGCGTGCAAACAAGCAAGCATGCAGCGTGCAAGCAAGCATGCAGCGTGCAAGCAAGCATGCAGCGTGCAAACAAGCAAGCATGCAGCGTGCAAGCAAGCATGCAGCGTGCAAGCAAGCATGCAGCGTGCAAGCAAGCATGCAGCGTGCAAGCAAGCCTGCAGCGTGCAAACAAGCATGCAGCGTGCAAGCAAGCATGCAGCGTGCAAGCAGGCATGCTGCATGTAAGCAAGCATGCATCATGCAAGCGAGCATGCAACATGCAGCAGGCATAGTTTCTGTCACGGCTCCGGCGTTGCGGGGCTCCGGCGGTCCCACGAGAGCTTATCGTCGCAGATGGTATTCACGCTCACCACCGCAGCTTCGGCTTACTGGCCGGCTAAACCGGCCAGCCTCAGCCGCGGCGGCGGGCGTTAAAACCACCTGCTCCTCAGCTCGCGGGCCGCCTCGCCCCTCCACGCCTACGCAGATTTAAATTACACTCTAGGGTTAGGGCAGACAAGACTACGTGGAGTTGGTTTCGCAGCGATTCGTTTCTGTCATTAACTTTGGTAGCACAACATTTTGACTTTTTAAGACAACATTTTTGTGTTTGTCTATTTATATCTATACATTTTCGTTGAAATAAATTCCATAGAAAAATACAACAAACAAACAATATTCGTTAAAAAAGAATTCTACTTTTTTATAAGTTTGTTAAACAAAAAAATGTGAATAAAAATTCATTGAATTGTGTTTCTGTGAAATATTTTTCATTGAAGTAAATAGTCTTTGAAACAATAATAGTCGAAATAAAAATACAAGAACCAAATAACACATTTTCTGGGAAACGAAATTCTATGAAATTTCTGTCTGCGAAACAAGGGGACACCGCCTTGGGGTGCCACGCCTCGCACACAGCCTTTGGAAGGCTGCAATAAACGTTTCTGTGCTAAGGTCTGACACGAGCTCAATGTGAACGGCTTTCGTCACCATACATATGAATATGGCTATGTATCCCTTTGAAGCTTTAACGCCTCTGCCCTTGTTGTGTTTAACATCCACATGACCGGTGAACACTACTCCTGTGTGCGTGAATGGTCGGCTCGGAGTGATCCTTTGTTGTGGTAGGTCACCCATCAATTGATAGCCCTCTGTCTTGTTGAAGCGATGACAACGTACACATCTTCGAAGTTGGTTCTTGACGGCCCGGTTACCGCCAACGATCCAGTAACGCTGTCTTATATAACTCAACGTCAGACGAGTTCCGCCATGTAATGTTGCTGAATGCGCTTGTTCTATAAGGAGTTGCGTAAATCGTCCTCTATGTGGTATGATGATTGGATTCTTCATCTCCCCGGGTAAGTTTGAGTGCTTAAGACGACCTCCAACACAAATAATTCCCGTTTTATTTATGTAGGGATTCAATTTGCAAATTGCGCTTTCCTTTGATAGTGTTTCGTTGTTAATAAGTTGTTTGTATTCGGAGTTGAACTGCAGTCGCTGCGCATGAATTATGACACTTTTACGCGCTGCGCTTAGTTCACTTGTTGTTAGGTACGTGGTTTCCGATTTCGTTTTATTGCGCATATTTGTAATGAAGCGTAATATCCATGCGATGACCCTGTTTACTTGTGTCAATGAACTGCATTTGTTCATTAATTCTGTTATTATGTTATGATCGTTATTTTCTTGTGACGATTTATTGATTTGAACGTGATTTATGCAGCCCAAATTCGTTTGGAGAACGCAAGGAACATTTTTCGACGGATCTTGTTTTGTTAAAAGTTCGGGTCCATGCCACCATAGGTTGAAGTTTATCAATTTGCTAGGCAAAAGACCTCTTGATGCGCAGTCTGCGGGATTCTGCTCTGATTTGATGTAACGCCACTGAGTTGCGGGAATGACGCTTTTTATTTTTGTGACTCTGTTCGCTACATAAGTCTCCCATCTTGATGTTTCGCCTTGAATCCAAGCCAGGACAACTTGAGAATCTGACCAGGCCTGTATTGATACGTTATATCCACAGAATGTTTGCTTGGTTTTCTCCATCAAGTCGGCCAGTAATTGAGCGCCACACAGTTCCAGTCTAGGTAATGTTGTTTTCTGTGTCAGTGGAGCCACCCTTGTTCGAGCAGCTAGTAAAGTTATGATGGGTTGGCCATGTTCGTTGAATACCCTGCTGTAGATGACACAAGCGTACGCCTTTTCACTTGCGTCACAGAAACCCCGTAACTCGACACATGTTTGTGTATCACCAATCCGTCTATGTATCGTTATCTTGCTAAGGCACGGCAGTTCTGTTTTAAGGTTTAGCCACTCACATTGGATGTTGCTGGGAACTCCGTCATCCCAGTTAAGTTTACTCATCCAGAGTTTCTGAAATAGTAGTTTGGCTTTGACAGTCACTGGGGAGAGCCACCCCAGTGGGTCGTAAAATCTTGATATGGCTGAGAGTAAAGATCTCTTTGTTAGCTGTTTTGAGTTTTCTACAGGCCAGTTGAAGTGGAAGGTGTCGCTGTTTGGATTCCAACCGAGTCCTAATGTTTTGCTTGATTCTTCACCTTTAAAATCAAACATGGTGTGTGTTGAAATTTGATCTTCGTGTAAGTCTTCGACTATAGCTCGGTCATTGGCTGTCCACTTGCGTAAATTCATGCCTCCTCCTTTCAACAGTTGGATTAAAGATTGTTGCAGTTTCTTCGCTTCTGTGAGGTTGTTATGACCGCTAATGACGTCATCTACGTAGCATTCTTCCATGAGTATCTTGGCAGCTTCTGGATGTTTGTGACCATCGTCAATGGCTAGTTGCTTTAGTGTTCGCATAGCTAGCCATGGTGCGCATTTGGTTCCGTAGGTTACTGTGCAGAGCTGGTAATCGCGGAGATGGTGATCTCGTGAATCCCGCCATACAATTCTTTGTAGAGGTTGTTGTTCCTCCGAGATCCAAATGCAGCGGTACATTTTTTCAATGTCAGCCGTGAATGCGTATTTATAAGTTCGCCATTTCAGTATCAGAGCCTGAATATCTTTTTGTAAATTGGCGCCTTTTTCCATGACATTGTTCAGACTGTAGCCACTCGTAGTTTGTTGAGAGGCGTTAAATACGACTCTCAGCTTCGTTGTTGTGGAGTTTTACCGTGATGCGGTAAAAAGTAGATGTCAGTAGGTATTTGAGCTGCAGGCTTCATGTGATCTGATCTGCATACTCTTTCATGAACTGTTTGTACATTGCTGAAAGTCTTTTATTCTTTTCCAGCCGTTTTTCCAGGTGTAAGAACTGAGCTACCGCGATTTTTCTCGACTTGCCTAGCTTCTCTTCGTAGTCAGGAACGATAGGCATTTTGACGATGTACTTTCCATCAGATGATCTTCTCACAGTTTCTTTATAAAATTGTTCGCACTGGTCGTCCTTGGGTATATCTTTCGTGTTATGAATTTCTTCATTTTCCCAAAATTTTGTTAGATCTTCTAAGTTAAGTAAAGTAGTGTGGCAGTCAAACGTTTGTTTCGTTTTTCCGCATAAAATCCACCCAATTTGCGTTTGTTGTGCAACTAGAGTGCTGTTATTGCCTTTCAATACCCCCTCTAGGATAATTTCGGAGTATACGTCAGCTCCTAGCAATAGGTCGATTTGCCGAGATATGTTGAAGTCAGGATCTGCAAGTTTCAAGTTTTCTAAGTGCGTCCATGAATCTATCTCGAACGTTCTCGAAGGCAAGTTGTTTGTTAGCTTCGTCATAATAAGCGCTTGAGTTTCGAGGCTATAATCGGAGTGAATCGATTGGCAGGTAAGTTTCAGTTTTCCCTTGCATTCTCTAGAGACAGAGCCGATTCCCGATACTGATGCGTTAATCCCCTTTCGAGGAAGGCGTAACATTTGTGCGGCGTTTTCTGTTATCAAGTTCACTTGTAAACCTTGATCGAGTAGCGCACGCAGTGTGATATAAGCTCCATCTACAGATTTAACTTACTTTAAGGTACTAAAACTGAGGGTAGACGGCATAGAAAAGGTATGGAGAGTCAGAGGCGAGGGACCAGGTACACCAGTTATAGTGAAAATGTGTAACAAAGAAGCGCGCACTCAATGGCTTTCAAGTAGAAAACAACAGCTGACGAATCATTCTATCTACGACAACAACGACGATACCCGCATCTACATAAATGAAAATCTTACGCGTCAAATGCGCCAGCTATTCTGGACAACAAAACAGAAGCTTAAGGATGATTTCAAGTTTATATGGATACAAGATGGAAAAAATTTTAATAAAAAAGAGTGAGGTCGAGAAAAAAGTTCATAATATCTACTGTGAAAACGACATAAATAAATATATTTCTATCAATAGCGAGAACGGAGAGTAAAAAATATATAAACAAAGCTTACTTCAGAATAAAATTAATAAACTGCTAATTACCTAAACACAAACATGAACGCTGTAGACCTACAGGATATTATATACTCAAAGTATGAATCTACAAAACAATGGATAAACCATGTTATGGAAAATAAAAGTAAATTAAATATCATACACATGAACATTTGTTCGTTAAGGAAACACTTTAATAAATTTATTGTACTCATAAAGGACTGTCTACCTACATTAGACCTAATATGTCTAACCGAAATAAACATAAAAGAAGAGGAAGTCTATAATTATGAAATAAATGGCTACTGCTCATATTACTTAACGAGGGAAAAAAGGAGGGGAGGTGGTATTATAATCTATGTACACGAAAAATTGGAATTTGAACTTATACAAAGCTATAATCTATACTGTAAATTAATGCACGGTCAAATAATCACAAAAGGTAAAATAGTTGATATAATAATTACTTACAGGCCTCCACAAATGAATAAAGCACACTTTGTTAACGAACTCAAGAACCTAATACAGAGTATACCGGCTAGAAATGACTTAGGCATACTGTTAGCGTTTCTTCACCCTTAAGCTTGATGAGGTCATGTTCTTCATCAATACGAATGAGCCGCATTCCCTCCCTCTTTCTTAAATAAATTTTTCCGTACGAGGTCCAGCAATACGTGTATTTATAGGTAGTTGCGAAATCACGCGCAAGAAAAAATAGTCGCCTGCCCTTTGGAGTTAGACAGTCCGAGATGAAGACAGGCTTCTGAGGGCTAATATCTAAGCCAAGTAGACTTGTATTTAGTTTATCAGTTTTCTCTGTCAAAGATAGGTTCTTGACCCTGTTTAGGACTTCTTCTTTTGCAAGAACTGAGGTGAATTCAACAACAATCGGTTTTGTTACATTCGGTTTTGCAAAAGGACGGTAAATGTCTCTGATGTCCGAGGTCTGTAATTGTAGGCTTAGAACATTTCCTATTTTTTTCACCACATTACACAATTCCTCTTTCGACTCATTCTGTAATTTTGGAATGTTTCTTAACTCTATCTTAGCCGAACAGGTCTGTTTTTCAAGATTTTCTATTTTATTTTCTAATGAATTTATATAAGTTAAGTGCTCTTTGCGTTCAAGCTTGAGGCTTTCTAATTCCTTAAATATGACGTCATAATTGTTGGACAGGGCTTGCATAGACGTGCTAATACTATCGTTCTGGGTTTTTATTTCTGCTAAAGACGATTCCAAGCTTCGTTATTTTAAATTATGTTCCTTAGTAAACTTTGCGAAGGAATCACGCACCTCTTGCATAAAACTACTAAATTCGGTCTCCTGTTGTTTACGTTTCATGCGCCTCATATTTATATTACTCTGGTCGGTAGTAGTTTGCAAATCCGACACGCCTCCGTCTACACTTTCTGTGTCCGTCTCTGATAGTAAAGGTTGTTTCGGCGGAGTGCGTCTAAGCGGCATAATTGTATTATCGTTGAGAACAAATTACTAGGATAGCAGCGATGAGCGGGGTGTCAGCAAAGTGTGTCAGCCGTGCAACAGAGAGATAGCAAGTCGAGCGAGGGGGCACTAACTGTGTACCAGGAGCACTGATACGTACCTCCCAGCTATGGTGGTAGCGCAGTGCTGGTCTTGCGCGGGCGCAGCTCAGTGGTCGGTCCTCGTCACGCCCCAGTAGACAGGCAGCTGGCAGCGGTGGGCGGGGACAGCAGAGGCGGAGCTGGGTGCGGCACGTCACAACGATGGGCCACGCCGACGTTTTAATGAGTAATCTCTTCGAAACTTATGCACTCCTATTTTTCAAAGCGATTTAATTGCAAAAGATTTTATTTAAATTTAAAATTAATTTACACAGCGAGTCTTTGTAATTGCGTCTGAGCTCCTCAGAGGTCCAGGGGGGAGAGAGACCGGACCAAGAAACAAGTCTTGTAGAGTCATAGCTGACTAGGCCAAGTGTTTAAATATCTGAAGGTTCTATGTAGACCGGACCAGAAACAATAGCAGGATGACCGAACGATACTTAATCAGTTTTTCGTGTTTCAGATGTAACATTGTAAGCTGAGCGTGCGAGGACGCCCGCACGTCAGCATGGCCATGTCGGCGTCGTATTGTAAACAACACGTGCATCGGGCCACCCTGTAGCACGCTACGCCATTCGAGGTGTGGCTGAGTGTGCGCTACGGCGTAGCGCACTTCGTCGTTCTCCCACCTCCTCGCTGTGGAGCGGAGTTAACGCGCGCTACGTTGTTGCCCCGCTTCTAAAACTAGCGTATAAAAGGGGCCGCACAGCGGCAAAAGGGCCCCAGTTCGATATCCATGTTCGGTAAGCCTATCCCTTGGGAGAAGCAAGCCAAATACCTAGGTGTGATTCTGGACCACCATCTTACTTTCGGAGAGCACATAAAGACGGTGCATTCGCGCGCCGCTTTCGCTCTCGGTAGGCTCTACTTCATGTTGAATGCACGCAGCAAATTGTCACTCAAGTGCAAATTGCGCATTTACACGGCGTGCATTCGTCCCATCATGACTTACGCCTGTGCTGTATTCGCACACGCGAAACCAAACCGTCTCCATAGGATGCAGACCCTCCAAAACCGTTTCTTGCGAAGAATCACAGGAGCCCCTTTTTACCTTCGCAACGAGAACCTCCATCTCGATTTAAAAATACCCACCATCCAGCAGTTCATGAAACGCTCCGCCAAGCGCTTCTTCGACACTGCTGAGAAACATTCTAACCCTTTGATCGTATCGGCCGCCTAGTACACTCCCTCTCAAATTAGTAAGACTCGACGACCGAGACATACTCTGACCGACCCTGACGATGCTATTACTCTCCTCCAGTAGAGAAATAAGGCCACCAGTACAGTAAACAAACACAGACACAGACCGCCGTCATTCCGTCCTCGCCGCCGAGGCCCGCCGCGACGACCCCGTACGTCCCCTCCCAGTCCTTTGCTTGTGTCAGCCCGCGCCGCTGAGCCAGTAGCTTTAAATTCGTCCCTAAATAATGGAAATCCGATCCAGCCTGTCCCTTTGCTGTCCTCTCCCAGCGACGCCCTAAGCCGAGGCTCGTACCCCACAGGGGGTGCCCTTAGCGTGTAGTCGCTTAGTTTGTAAGCTATTTTGCTCTGGCTGGAGGCCCTAAAAATTATATTTTTTAAGGCACCACAGGAAAGTCCGGTTAAGCAGCCAATCCTGCGAGATGCCAATCCGAAAAAAAAAAAAAAAAAAAGCAAAAGGGCTCATGCGGACTCTTCGCTCGACGCTCGCCGCGCACGGACGTGTCGCCGCTTCGCTCCACGCTCTGCCGCTACGCTCGTCACCTGCTCTCGCTGCGCCCGCCGCAACGATTCCTGTAGTCAGCCGACTGCAACCAACTGTTCAAAAGTTGCCTTTTTCAAGGCGACGGCTGAAATTCATATTCCTTTAAACAGAGTCAGTCGTGTAGCTTCACTAGGCCCCTTCAGGGCAAAACCACAGTTTCGTGGTACTCGGTGGATACCTTACGGTGCCAACGAAGCCGAGTGGGTGTTGCCCCAATCACACCCGCCAAACCCCTTCAGGGCGAGGCAGTCAATTGGAGTCGGGAGCTAGTGTTTCGGCCTTGGGGGGTCTCCTAGTCGAACCTAGTCTCTGGTTTCCCGTAATTACTTTGCATCCTGGTGACCCATTTTGAAGCGGTTTTCAGCTTTTTTAAGCTAGACTAGGCTCCGTCTAACGTTTAGACCTATATTGACTGACGGAAACGCGTGGAAATTTGTTATTCCATACAAACCTTGTTTTATTTAACTTTTTATTTGAAAAACTCCACTTATTCCAAATTTTTACATCAAAAACAGCCCATCATAGTATATCAATAGTTACCTACCTGCCATACCCGCACTCTGCACCGCGTTCCGCGAACCAGACTGCCGCAGCGTAGTGAAAATTTGCACTTTGCCCAATTTTCAATTAAAAAAATACAGTTTATAGGCGAAAACTCAAAATTTTCGTATAGCGTCCATTTTAGTTTATTTCACCGTTCGACAGCTCGCGCCGAGACGCGTCTTTTGACACCTCGCACGTGCGGATCGCATCTGTGAAACTTCAAAAAATATTTAATTTTCATATCCGACACTTAGAAAATTTCACGCAAAATACATCTTAGGGGTGACGACAAAACATCAAATCGTAATTACTTTGCATCCCGGTGACGCATTTTGAAGCGGTTTTTACCTTTTTTAAGCTAGACTAGGCTTCGTCTAACGTTTAGACCTATATTGACTGACCGAAACGCGTGGAAATTTGTTATTCCATACAAACCTTGTTTTATTTGGAGTGACGTCACGGACGACGAGTTGACCGGTACTCCTCGCTGTTGCATATAGCTCTTTATATAAAACTACTCATTTATTAAGAACAATTATAATACGGAAAGTTGCTACATACATTAAATCATTATCAAGTGGACAAGTGCAGTGTATAAACAGTAATTAATGTGTAAACTTAAATCTATACACCGGTGACTAAAATCTACCCGTAACATTCATAATATTAAAACATTTTACTGAATTCACTTAAAACTAGACGTGAAGTGTTGTCCCAGAGTGTGCTTCAACTCTGTTTACCCCGGTGTCGTTCTATGGTGTTGTCAACCCATTACATTCCCATCAAACTATAATTCGCATGATTGTGTTTAAACAGCGCCATCTATTGTCACTGCGCGGAGCGATTAAGTGGAATCGATAACCTAAAGTATTCTAAAGTATCAAACAATAAATCTAACCATGCCTGCAGCGAAGTGCGGTGGTTGCGCCAAATTTTTATCGCCGATAGAGGCCGCTAAATGCAGTCAATGCAATGCCTTTTATCATCGCGCTTGCGTCGGCTTGCCTAGTACGGGTACTACTGTTCCCACCTGGCGTTGCCCTGAGTGCATAAAACATCTGGCTAGGGACAACAAGACGGAGACACCAGTTCGAGGTAGGGCAGACCCTGTCCAGGCAGAGCAGCTCAGTAGCCCTGAGGAACTCATGGATATGGACAGCCCATTGAACAGTACTGCCCTGGACGCAACCGTCAACTTCTCTCCCGACTTGGCTGACGAGTTGCGGTTATTTAAAGAGGAGCTGCGTGCCGAGTTTCGCCTGATGCATCAAGAATTTCAAGATTTACGCAATAATAATAATAATAATAACTTTATTATCAGGCAACTGTGGCCCATAGATAATATACACAAAATAATCTTAAACAATAACAAACTAATACATATTAAAACCTTATCAACTATGTATAATTAAATATATTCTATTTCACACGTAAAGTGGCCGTCGTGTGTCGCGCGGTGTCAGCAGGTAACCGGCCTCGGAAGCGCCGGAACATAACACCTTTCGGCCAAAATTCCTCCATCGTGAAGGTCGACAGATGTTCAGTTGGTACTCTCACCACAAAGGAGTTGAAGTTCACATTGTGGCTCGAGGCCAACCGCTCGACCCCCAGAGCAAAATTCAACTTAATACGGATGTACTCTACAACCTCCTCAACCTTTGTAGAGTAGTGCACACATACAGCAGCGTCACTGGAACTGCAGGACGCAGCAGGTGGTTCGGTCCGGTCGGTGCGGTCCCACACTTGTTCGGACAAGTTGATTTCTTCATCCTCTTCTTCTTCTCGACCTTGATGAAACCTCCTTCGTTGTTCGTGACCTTTTCAGGTCCATGTTCTTGCAGATCCATACGTGCACTTTCGTTATGGCTCTGCTTAGCCCCTATTTCACTTCGTCGCTTTATCTGTGACGCAGCGGGTTCGCTGGTTGCGACAATTGCTGCGTAGGCACGTTTGGGGGTCGACGTACCTACGTGTGGCGCTACCTCCTTCAAGGCAGGGACGGCAACGGTGCGAGTTGCTTCGTTCGCACAACTAGCGTTCGGTGACACATCGGCTGACGTTGGACTCGCCGATTTAAAACTGCCGGCGCTGGCATTATGTGCCTCGCGACTTGTGTCCACGATTTCGACGTCCGGTGACCTACTTACAAAAGCAGCGCTGCGCAGCAACATCACTTCGGCACGTAGCTCCGCCGCGACTCTGACGTCTCTAACCGCGACTGTAGCTTGGCTAGGCTCGTATTCAGGGACGTTATGTCTTTTAACATCCTGGTGACGTCGACATGGTCGAACGTGACGGGGGGCAGCTTGTGCAGGTCCTTCGCCACGAAGTCGGGTATATCATCAGGGTGTTGGCATCCCCAACATTATAGATTTAATCAATGTTTTTTCGCCTTGCAACACTGTACGTAGTGTCAGTGTCATGTGTCATCTGTCATGTGTACTTACTGTCAGTTTAATAGAAAATAAAACATAGCAAGTTGATTGTCTCCATGAACAAGTCAAGTTTTTTATTTATCACGACCTCTTTTCAATTACTAGTTAAACCCTACGGAAAATATAAACTTAAACATGGTCCTTCGAGCTAAAAGAGGCCCGCGTAAGTGAAAATCTGTGAAAAATCGTTTACTCTGTCGTGTCAGGAGTGTTGTTGTGCAGTAGCTCGCGAACTAAAAGCGTCGACGCCAACATCTACAGCCGCCGATCGATTGGGCAATCCAATTCTTGCTATCAAAACCAAGAAGAGCTTAGCAACTACGAGAAGAAGGTATACCTAACGTAGTTTCTAAAGAAGACGAGAAGTTGCACATCAAAGTCAGCCATACCGGAAACCGCCATCATCGCTATTCGGCCTACGTGCTTCCAGAATCATCGAGAACTTTCGATTCGATCGACAATATCTGCCACGGCCCACGAGTGGTCGTGATTTCGCCGCTCGCCGCCAGGGGCGGCACTATATTCGCCGCAACAAGTAGCCATCTTGGAGGAATTGGTAAAATCTTCGGGTTCCCGCCGCTCACCGCCAGAGGCCACCGTTGTGCCCATCAAGCTGCCACCAACCATCTCGTCTCAACCTTCAATCGATTATCGAAGCTCTGTTGCTAGCTGCTCGCCGCTTGGGGGCGTTTCTATGCTTCCGCCCAGTTTTTTCTTTCTACTGTGTCCGTGTCCGTCGTGTCGCCATTTTGTAACTTCGAAGTTATAAGAATAAGTCGCGCAAGCTATTAAGTTAATTTTATTGTTAATTGCTTCTTATTAAGTGCTATTGTGTGCGAAAATGTCGGATTCCGATTGTGATAATCACGATGAAAAGTTGGCATTGTTAAGGAAGCGTGCTGCCGTGAAGGGCGTCCTAACAAAGTACTTCAACCTGTTCAAAGAACAAAAAGCAGATTGCGATTATCAAGGCCTTCTTCTAAAAGAGGAGCGCCTGAGATCTGCCTTTGATAAATTCGAAAACTTGAACTTGGAAATTTGTGCTGTTGATCCATCGGCCGACGATTTCGATGCCGTTGAGTCCAAATATTTAGACACTTTAACAATCATAAAATCCCTTCTTAATAGTACTTCGCCATCACCGCAGCAGCATCCTCATCCAAAACAGTTAACTAAATTGCCTCAAGTCAATGTACCAATATTTACGGGTAAGTACTCCGAGTACAAATCCTTCATAGGATTATTTGACGCATTAATTCATCGTAATCTCAGTTTAGAAAGCATACAAAAGTTGTTTTACCTTCGTAATTTCCTGCAAGACGAGCCTCTCGAACTCGTCAAAAATCTACCCTTAGTAGCTGAAAGTTATAGCGAGGCCCGAGTTATATTACAGGATTGCTATGACAATGAGTATAAAATAACTTGTGATCATATAAACAGCCTACTAGACATAACGCCTATAGTTAAGTCAACAGCACACAACATTAGGATATTTGTATCTACTGTAAAACAGCAGTTGGCTGCTCTGAAAAATTTAAGTCATGATATTACCTCATGGGATCCCATTATTCTTTGTATACTGACACGAAAGCTAGATATGTATTGCAGTAAAGAATACCAACTTATTAGAGATAAAAACCCTAAGGTTTGTGACTTCATTGGATTTTTAGAGAAGCGAGCACTAGCACTTGAGGATGCAGAGAAGACTCCGGTAAGGGTCCCCATAGCTAAGGCGACTCACATGGTAACTGTCAAAAAAGGTGATGCAGGAGCTGGATCTATCAATAACACACCGCCACCAACAGTCTGCATACTATGTAAGTTGTCTCATAAATTGTTTGTTTGTCCTAAGTTCAAATTAATGTCTGTTTCAGATCGTTTTAAGTTTGTCACAGATAATAACCTATGTAATATCTGTCTAAACGCTCGAAAATGCCGTATCATTTTTCTATGACACTCTCAATGAACTACGTGATTCTTTTGTACCTATTAAGACGGTAGTTCCAGGCAGCAGATACCCTCTCTGGTTCAAACAATCTCTCATAAAAATTATAAAAGAAAAAGCGAAGTACCACGCAAAATTTAAAAAATACGGAAACCTGTCTGACCATGAGTCTTTTGTTGTGCTTCGAAAGCGTGCCAAAGAAGTTGAAAGTGAAATGTTTAGCTGCTATATAACTAAAATTGAAGAAGACATTTTTAAGACCCCCAAAGCGTTTTGGTCGTACGTAAAATCGAAAAATCAAATCAATGCTTATCCTTCCTTACTTAAATATAGAAATAGCACATCAAGTAAAGGAGAGGAGATCTGCAACATGTTTGGCGACTATTTCTATTCTAATTTTCTCAGTTCTGCTAGTAGTACCAACGGTGACGACAATCTTTCCAATGACCGCGCTCAGGGATCAAACATGCATTTGTGCGATTTTGTTTCGGACATACATTCAGTCGAAGTTAAGGAATTAGAAGTATTCGATCTACTAAAAGGAGTTGACTTATCTAAATCTGCAGGACCAGATAACATTCCACCAGTTTTTATACTCAACTGTGCTAAAAGTCTGACTGTTCCTCTTTCACTTCTGTTCAGGCGGTCCCTAAATTTGGGTGAAGTACCTTCTATTTGGAAGTCGGCATTAGTCACTCCGATCCACAAAAAGAGGCCTAGAGACCTCGTGGAAAACTACAGGCCCATTTCCAAATTGTGCATTTTCGCTAAAATCCTGGAAAGAATAATTTACAAGCAACTTTATGCTTGTCTTAAACTAAGGATCAGTGACCGCCAACATGGTTTCCTTCGAGGTCGATCCACAACCACTAATCTCGTTCTCTGTGGTGACTACCTGACTGAATGTATGGCCCATCGCACGCAAGTTGATGTAATCTACACAGATTATAGCAAGTGTTTTGATCGCTTGGATCATGCTATACTTCTGCGTAAGCTATTGGCTATGGGTATCAGTGGAAATCTCTTCAGGTGGTTCTCATCTTATGTGGCCAACAGATGTCAAACTGTTGTTCTTAATGGATACACATCAAAAACTATGATTATCCCCTCAGGAATTCCGCAGGGATCGCTTTTGGGACCCTTATTATTCAACATCTTCATCAATGACGTCTCTTCATGCTTCTCTAACTCAACAGTTCTTTTGTTTGCGGACGACATGAAGATTCTAAGCGAAATCAGAACTTATGAAGATGCTGAACGTCTCCAACATGATCTGAACAGATTTCAAGAGTATTGTATAGCAAACCGCTTAGATCTAAACGTCTCGAAATGCTATACATGTACTTTCACTCGTAAACCCAAACCTGTTCTTTACGATTACAAACTAGCCGATATTTCAATAGCTAGAGTTAATAGAATTAGAGATTTAGGCGTCACTTTTGACTCAAAACTTCTTTTTGACACACACATAGATAATATTATTAGAAAAGCTTCTAAGGCACTAGGTTTCATTATGCGGATATCAGCAGATTTTAGAAATATCAAAACACTTAAAATTCTCTACTGCGCTTTTGTACGCAGTCATCTCGAATATTGCTCACCAGTGTGGAATCCTATATATAACACTTATATCAATCGCATCGAAAGTATTCAAAAGAAGTTCTTACGGTACATTCAGTTTAGATCCAAAACCTATTTACCTAGTTATTACAGCCGCTGCCGGAAGTTCCACATTCTTCCACTAGTTGAGCGGAGAAAAATTGCCGACATGGCATTCTTATTCAATTTAGCTAATGGTTCAGCCGACTGTCCTGAACTGATAAGTAAAATTGGGCTGCGTGTTCCATCCTTCACATTAAGAAATCATCAACCTCTGTATGTTCCTTCTGTGCGGTGCAAATATCGACAAAACTCTTATATAATAAGAGCTAGCAGGGCATACAACTCGATGTGTCAGAGTGTTGATGATCTTGACTTGTTCTCCACTAGTGTTCCTAAACTAAAAAAAATACTGTGCACAAACTTCTTTGAAAATAACTAAAACAATCTATTAATTCTCTCCGAGTGCTTGCTTACTTCTTACTTTCTCTTACCTGTCTACTGTTTCTTTTGCTACCTCAATATTGTCAGTGAAAACTTTTAATTGGCCTTCAGTCACTAACTGTTAACTATCTGTATCCTAGCTGTAAGTTTTCTTAAGAAATAAAATAAAATAAAATAAAATAAACAATTACAGCAAGAAGTGCAGGTTTTTCTTCAAATGTGAAGTATGCAAGGAAAGGCACATAACCTTACTTCACTTGGATAAAGCCCAGTCACCTGTGACTTTGTTTACCGAGACAAACACCCAACATGTTTTGTTGCCTACAGCCCAAGTCAAGCTAATAGCGTCTAATGGATTGAGGTACATGTTAGGGCACTCCTCGACAGTGGGTCTCAAATATCGTTTATTACAAGCGAGCTTGTACAATTATTAAAATTACAACCCAAGGATGCCAACACCCCGGTATTGGGTATTGGTAGTACAATTAACATTGGAAAAATGGTCAATGTACAGTTACATTCAATTGTAAATGATTTTAACATCCCTGTAACTTGTTTTATATTAAATAGTATTACCAATAAACTGCCTCAGGTAAAAATAGATTTAAAAAATATGGATCTTCCTCGAAATATCAAGCTTGCTGATAAAACCTTTAATAAACCAGGTGTTATACACATGTTATTAGGAGCTGATGTCTTCTTCCAGGTGCTGCTACCGCCTGAGCCTGAAGTGGGTATCCAGGAGCTCACTCATCCTGGATGCGGTGCCACTACATCTACAGTTCCAGTACTATACACTCAATTTGGATATGTAATTGCCGGTTCTGTACCTGCAGCTCCACATTCAAAACAAGTAACATCTTTATTTTGTCAAATCTGTGATGATTCTTTAAACGATACTCTCTGCAAATTTTGGGAGACAGAAAGTATTCCTGAAGTCTATCCTGAAAAATTACCTGAACATGAGGCATGTGAAAAACTATTTTCTAGCAATGTAATATTAGATCCTAAAAACAAAAGGTTTCAAGTTGCACTACCTCTTAAGTTGCCTTTAGAATGCATCAATAAAACTCTTGGGAATTCTTTCAATTTAGCTTTAAAAAGATTTCTTAATTTAGAAATAAGACTGCAAAAGGATCATATTCTTTACAATTTATATAAAGAATTTATACATGACTACTTGAAACAAGGCCATGGCACAATCATCGATATCAGTAAATATGATCTTTGGACTGATCCAGTATATTTCTTGCCACATCATCCTATCCTAAGACTTGATAAAAAGACAACCAAGTGCCGGGTAGTATTTGATGGGTCTATGAAAACCAGTACCAAGGTTGCTCTGAATGATGTGTTATTGAACGGTCCTGTAGTTCAAAACGAATTGGTAGATATTTTGTTATTATTCAGAGTTGATAAATATATTTTCATAACAGATATAAAAAGTATGTTCAGACAAGTTTCATTAGATCATAAGTTTAGGTCTTTACAAAATATCCTTTGGAGGGACAGCCCCAAGGATAACATTCAATGCATACAATTAAACACTGTCACATATGGTTTAAAGTGTTCCTCTTATCTGGCTACACGTTGCTTAAAAGAATTAGCACTAATATATTAGCATGACTATCCTTTGGCTGCAGATATACTTGAAAATTACACATACATTGACGATGCACTCGTGTCACAAGCTTCTCCAAGTCTTCTAATAGAGTCAAAGAGACAGCTATGCGAGCTTTTGAAAATTGGTGGATTCCAATTACATAAATGGTTTTCAAATTGTCCTAAATTGTTAACTGACATACCTGAATCACTACAACATTTTGATAATATAGAGTTAGAGAAAAACAATGCTTCCCTTAAAACATTAGGCATTCATTACAACATTAATAGTGACACATTCATGCTTTCATGCCCAAATTCTAACACTTGCATGCCTACCACTAAACGTGAAATATTAAGCTTTATTGGTAAATTTTATGACCCACTAGGATTAGCTGGGCCTGTGGTGGTACGAGCCAAGGTTATTATGCAAAGGATATGGCAAGCCCATATAGCTTGGGACGCACAACTAGTTGATAAGTTGCTTAAAGCATGGTGTGACTTTTATGATAGCATTAGTGTAATGACGCCTATAGCTATACCACGTTATATTTCATGTAATGCGCATTCCATCCAGATCATAGGATTTTGCGATGCTTCAAGCACTGCCGCATATGGATGTTGTGTTTATTTCAGGGTCGTTGATGTCACTGGTGCAGTCAAAGTCTCTCTACTTGGTTCAAAATCACGTGTCAATCCGTTGAAACAAAGCTTAACTGTGCCCAGGCTAGAGCTTAATGCTGCTGTATTGCTAGCCAAACTCGTTTCTAGAGTATGTAACACACTGCAACTTAAATAAAAAATTGATAATGTTGTCTTATATTCTGATTCACAAATAGTTTTAGCATGGATAAAAACCAACATAAATACACTCAATGCATATGTGTCAATTAGGGTAAAAGTCATTGTACACCTTACACATAAATTTCATTGGGCATAGGTGTATAAGCTCTGAGGAAAACCCTGCCGACTGCTTAAGCAGAGGTATATTGCCGCACGAATTGCTTAGTCATCCTTTGTGGTGGAGTGGTCCAAGCCTCTTGCATTCTGGTGAGTATAATCCCATAAAATTGACAGATTTACCGTTTGATGGTGTCTTGCCGGAGACCAAGAGTGGTGCTGCTACCTCAAGTGCATTTGTTTGCACTGTTCAAGAAGAACAATTATGTTTGGACTTTCTTAAAAAGTTCTCAGACATAAATAAAATGCAACGTATATTAGCATACATATTACGTTTTGTTCAGTATACAAGGTACAAAAATGTAAAAAATAATGGCTATTTAACAAGCAAAGAATTAAATGATTCATTATTGATGATTGTGAAAGCTGAGCAGCAAAAGTATTTAAAACATGATATTAATGATTTAAAATTTAAAAATAAAATTTTAAAAGGTAATTTAAAGCCACTATGTCCTTTCATTGATGACAGGGGTATAGTCAGAGTAGGTGGTCGCTTACAAAATGCTTCAATTCCATACTCTCAGAAACATCCAGCGGTTCTGCCTCGAGATTCTCGCGTCACACATTTAATCATTGAAAGCGAACATATAAAGAATCTCAATGCAGGACAAAGACTGGTCCTGTCAACAATAAACCAGAAGTTTTGGATTGTAAATGGTATTCAAGAAGTTAAAAAGGTAATTCATCGATGTGTTATCTGCTTTAAATTAAAAGCCGAGTCGGCCAAACAATTAATGGGATCTCTGCCTAGTGATAGAGTAAACGCATGTCGACCTTTTCAAAAAATTGGCTTAGATTTTGCTGGACCAATTTTAATAAAACAATCTAGAATAAGAAAACCAATAGAAAGTAAGGCGTATGTATGTGTATTTGTATGTTTTGCGACAAAAGCCATACACCTAGAGCTGGCTTCAGACCTTAAAACAGAAACGTTTCTTGCCTGTTTTAAAAGATTTATAGCACGAAGAGGTCTGCCCACTGATGTCTATAGTGATAATACATCAACTTTTAAGTGTGCAAACAAAGAGTTGCAAGAATTGTATAAATTACACAATTTAAAGGAGTATCAAAAGGAAATTCATGATTTTTCAGCACAGAAAGGTATTAATTTTAACTTTATTCCATGCTACTCCCCTATATTTGCTGGTTTGGCAGAGGCAGGTGTGAAAAGCTTCAAATTTCATTTGAAAAGAGTTGTTCAGAAGGTTTTACTTACCTATGAAGAATTAAACACTGTACTGTGTCAAATTGAATCTATATTGAATAGTAGACCACTAATGCCACTGTCAAACGATATTAATGATTTTTCTTGTCTCACACCTGGCCATTTTCTCATAGGATCTGCGTTAAACACTTATCCAGAACCAGATGTAAAACTTACAAGTAATTTAAAATTTTGGAAGATTTGTATAAACATAAAAAATTCTTTTTGGAAAGTATGGAATAAGTATTATTTGAATATATTGCAATCTCGGCCTAAGTGGAGGGATTGTCATCCAAATGTAAAGATAAGATCTTTAGTAATATTAAAAGAAGCTAATACTGCACCAATGTATTGGCCAATGGCCAGAGTAACCCAAATTTTCCCAGGGGCTGATAACAATGTCAGAGTTGTGGAAGTTAAAACAGCCAATGGTAAAACCCATAAACGTTCTATTGTAAAAATCTGTGTTTTACCTGTAGAGTGTAGTACAGTCTAAGTTGACGCTTTGTAAAATTGTAGTAGTACTGTTTAAAACTTAACATGTCTATATTATCTAAGAAATTACTTAACACCTAGGTATTTAATTTCTATTGTTACTTTGCATTTAATAAAAATAACAATCAGTTCTAGAGTGAAGTCGTTTGTAAAACTTCTTAGTAATACAATAGGTATTCTTAGTTCACCTAATAATATAAAAATTCTCACATTGTTTGAGTGTATTTTATAAAAAATTGTCTTCATAAGTCAGCTTCTACGTAAAGGTTTTTTTTGTTGTTTAAACTTTTTAGTCTTTACAGGTGTAATAGTTTATCATTTTTGTCTCTGATGGGATTAAACTTCTTAGTTTATAAATGTGTAATAGTTATTGAAAGAATACATGTGTACTAGTGTACCATTTTCGTTTTTTGTCCCTGATGGGCAGTATGTTGGCATCCCCAACATTATAGATTTAATCAATGTTTTTTCGCCTTGCAACACTGTACGTAGTGTCAGTGTCATGTGTCATCTGTCATCTGTCATGTGTACTTATTGTCAGTACTTACTTGTGTGTCAGTTTAATAGAAAATAAAACATAGCAAGTTGATTGTCTCCATGAACAAGTCAAGTTTTTTATTTATCACGACCTCTTTACCCTACAGAAAATATAAACTTAAACACAGGGTCAACCTCCTTCAGCAGGCTGATGATATCCTGGACGCTTTTTGCGGTTCCATCCCTCCGGCGGGACGGCATCTGGTCAACTTTCCCAAGGGTCTGGAACAACAGCAGCTTGGCACTGCTCACTTCCTCTTCCTTCTACTGGGACTTGCATATTTGCAGAATGCTCAGCTCATCCATATAATCGATGGCATGTTTTACGAATGCCAACAACTCGTTGACTATGAGTTGGGAACCCATAGCGACGAAAAACGGCAGCGGCTATAGCCGCGCGAAACGCGAATTAATATCCGGTAACTGCAACGCAAACACGTCCGTACTCGAGCGCAGTCTGGCGCGCAGTCTCCAATGAGATGGCACAACTAAAAGATTCCTTAAGGACCTCTGATGAGCGAATGGATAGTTTGGAGGTGCGGGTGGGTGCCCTCAAACATAAACTACAGCAAAAAATACAGCCAGACAAAGAATCACTAGAAAACACCATCGCTGAGCTGAAATGCCAGCTGAACGAGCGTGTCAGAATAAAGGGTATAATTGGCAACACTAAATAGCAATTAGGTAGCTCTATATGAAATACACATACTTATATACTCAAAGAATATTATTATTTTAGAACAGAATAGTGAAATGAAAATACTTTGTTTAGGAAACATATATTTTATTGTAATATTTCAGACTCAAAATCATTTATTTCAATTCAACCTTTTACAGGTACTTTTGAATTGTCAGAGTCAGTCAGAAAGTTGAATCTAGTTGCTCGTTCCAAAGAGTAGATTTCTATGGAGAAGAACGAGCAAGAAACTCCATGAACACTCTTTTAAAATCAGTAATATTTTACAAATTTAGGTTACATCATTCATGTCATAACAACTAGGTACATATAATTTAATATTAAAATTATACATATACATAGCCTTTCATAGTTATCATCATAGTTATACTTATCTTATTATTTTCTTCGAGAGCTCCGTACCGATCAACGTTTCGATCAAAAGTGTTTTTATGATGTCGGAACACTCGCTTTTATAAGCGGCGATAAACAAGTATGATTCATGGGAGAAGAACGATGACAAGCAAATGTGATTCATACTTATTTGCTATCCAAAGTTTAAACACACTTTATTCTATTTAAAATGATGTTATTTACTATACTTCTACTGCATTTAATCAGAAATTAATTATTACTTTATATTACAACACGAATTACGTTGTTATATATTAATTACATCGGTATAAATCTAACACGGCCATACTGACAAGTACTTCGCTCTCGAAGTACAAACACAATATTCTTATTACATAAAGGTACATTTTGTTTACATAATATCAGTAATCGTTTTCATAATCATCATGGTATAATCAATAATCAGACCTTACTGGGTAGACCAAACACCCGCAGTCAGTGAAGCTTAATCACCCGCGACCAGTGAATGTCATAATAAACCACAGTTAAGGTTTTAATCCATCCATAATAATACAATCATGTCTTAAACTAATATTAATACAATATATACTAATATAATTACAATATCAGTAATCGTCTCATAATCGTCATTGTATAATCAATAATCAGACCTTACTGGGTAGACCAAACACCCCGCAGTCAGTGAAGCTTAATCACCCGCAGCCAGTGAATGTCATAATATACCACAGTTAAGGTTTTAATCCATCCATAATAATACAATCATGTCATATATACTAATATAATTACAATATCAGTAATCGTCTCATAATCGTCATTGTATAATCAATAATCAGACCTTACTGGGTAGACCAAACACCCCGCAGTCAGTGAAGCTTAATCACCCGCAGCCAGTGAATGTCATAATATACCACAGTTAAGGTTTTAATCCATCCATAATAATACAATCATGTCATATATACTAATATAATTACAATATCAGTAATCGTCTCATAATCGTCATTGTATAATCAATAATCAGACCTTACTGGGTAGACCAAACACCCCGCAGTCAGTGAAGCTTAATCACCCGCAGCCAGTGAATGTCATAATATACCACAGTTAAGGTTTTAATCCATCCATAATACAATCATATCTTAAAATAATATTATAATAAATGTACTACAGCGTTTTGTTCAGTCCACTATCCAGGCCACAGGCGGTTTTTTTTTTTTTTTTTTTTCTTTTGCAACTATTGTATTTCTCTGATTTCCAATACCCCTTAATGAGAACCTGTTATTATCTAATATGTTCATAATTTCGTAGGGTCCGTAAAATTTTGCTGTTAGTTTGTTATGTCGCCTATGGTCTTGATTTACATAAACAGTATCACCTACGCTATAATTTATGTTATCTCTACGCGTTTGGTCAAAGCGGTCTTTGAATGTATCGGCAACAATTTTAAGACGTTGATGTGCTAACTGACGATCGGTCGTTACGTCAATATTTATATTACTATCTTGTATTACCTCATCTAATCGAGCTTGTATACACGGGATGTTCGAGTTTCTGCTAACAAGCAGCCTAATAGGTGAAAAACCAGTTGATTGCTGTACAGTAATGTATGGACAATTGGACTTTCCACAAAACGCTCGGCCAGTCTGACACATTACCACACCTAGTAGCTAACATATTGATTACGGTTAAGACGTAACTTTTGGCATGTGATGCTCTAAATAACGAATAAACTAAATTCAGTGCCAACAGGAAAAATATTTTTCCATGCTAGCCCTTCAGAATCTACAGTGATTTGAATGTCAGGATAATTAACCACATTCCTACCAATAAGATCATATGAAAATCTTGGTCACGGGCCACATGTAAATATAGTTATAAACAAATATCTTCAAATTTAACTGTCACTGTGATAGTTGCAAAAATATGTATTTTACCGTTACCTATTCCACTAACGTACTTATATTGAGTATGGAAAAATATATAATTTAGTCATTTGGCAATAGATTCCCGTATAATGCTACAACTTACTCCTGTGTCGACAATAAAGTCAATAGACATTTTGCGAATGGTAACGTCAGTAGGCTTAAAGTTTAAAACATTGCATAAAGTATTGACTCGAACATCTAGTCATTGATCTTTGAAAGTTTAATTGCTGTTTGGTCGAATTTACACGTTTAAAAATACAACTTATTCTCCAGGTAATTGATCTAATGGTCGCTTTTTAGTCTCTACGTAAGCAGAAAACTAAACTAAAATTCTGATGTTGACGAGTCTGAACAATAAATTACAGCTTTATACAAACCGAGATATTTTTTTTTCGTGTGGGTACATTCAAGTTAATTCAGCACAGAAATTTTCCTATTATCGACATAGCAAAGCCCTTGGGGGCCTTACCTGCCTTTTGCGACTTTAATTAAGTCGCTCCAACCAAACTCTTCTCCAAGCTTGTCATTGTCTGCACACCACGCCACTACGCCGCTGTCAGTGGTGGCGGGATCGAATATCGGGAGAGCCACGTCATCCTGCCGATTCTTACTGGACAACGCTTCTTTGATAGTAGTAAGCAGCTTTAGGTGAATCTGGTTCCATTTCAGTATATAGTAATAACCCTGAAAATATAGTAAGATTAGTTTAGCACATGGCGTCCCACTTCTGATGTCAGAATAAAGGGTATAATTGGCAACACTAAATAGCAATTAGGTAGCTCTATATGAAATACACATACTTATATACTCAAAGAATATTATTATTTTAGAACAGAATAGTGAAATGAAAATACTTTGTTTAGGAAACATATATTTTATTGTAATATTTCAGACTCAAAATCATTTATTTCAATTCAACCTTTTACAGGTACTTTTGAATTGTCAGAGTCAGTCAGAAAGTTGAATCTAGTTGCTCGTTCCAAAGAGTAGATTTCTATGGAGAAGAACGAGCAAGAAACTCCATGAACACTCTTTTAAAATCAGTAATATTTTACAAATTTAGGTTACATCATTCATGTCATAACAACTAGGTACATATAATTTAATATTAAAATTATACATATACATAGCCTTTCATAGTTATCATCATAGTTATACTTATCTTATTATTTTCTTCGAGAGCTCCGTACCGATCAACGTTTCGATCAAAAGTGTTTTTATGATGTCGGAACACTCGCTTTTATAAGCGGCGATAAACAAGTATGATTCATGGGAGAAGAACGATGACAAGCAAATGTGATTCATACTTATTTGCTATCCAAAGTTTAAACACACTTTATTCTATTTAAAATGATGTTATTTACTATACTTCTACTGCATTTAATCAGAAATTAATTATTACTTTATATTACAACACGAATTACGTTGTTATATATTAATTACATCGGTATAAATCTAACAAGCGCGATCAGGAACTTCTATTAAATGATATTGAGGTGACCGGAATACCGGAGTGCAAGGAAGAGAGCGCCCTTCACCTCGTTAAAGTTCTTGCCATAAAACTTGGCGTCGGCATTGATGAAAGGGACGTAGTCCATGCCGAGCGAGTCGGATCTACACGCCGTAATCGAGTGGAGACTTCTGACGGCGCCATCTCTGCTGACCCTGCTCCACAGCGACCTCGGTGCATATCCGTGCGATTCGCACGGCGCGCCACGCGCGACGCGCTACTACGCGCAGCTCGGGTCCGCCGTGGTTTAAGTACAGGTGACCTTGATATCACTGACACAAAAACATCTTAATTTACTTAAAATTTTAGCGGGGTCGTCATGGGGTATGCATCCAAAACATTTGCGTAAACTTTATCTGTCATTAATAAGAAGCAGGTTAGATTACGGTTCCTTTTTATACAACAACAGCTCTAAGACAAATACGTATAAGCTAGATAAGGTACAAAATCAGGCTTTACGGCTCATAGGCGGATTCATTAGAAGTACACCAATACACGTCATGGAATCGGAGCTTTGCGTTCCTCCACTGCATTTACGTAGACAATACTTAGCATGTAAATTTTGTTTAAAAGCTATGTCTCAGTCCCAAAACGTAAATATTACTCTGCTGGCTGAACTTAACTCCATGCGCGGTAATAACTATTGGAGAACAAAAAAAATACCATTACTTGTTGAGATTTTTAACTTAGTAAAAAACGAGAACATATCGACATCGTCTCCAAGTAAAATGTTCTCTCTTACGACATGGGTGACTAATATCAATATTACTAATGTTATTGAACTTCACTTAAACAGCATGGTTGAAGCAAAAAAAAACTATAACCTTAGTATTTTGAAATACAATGTAATTTCTGAGCTGGAAGTAAAATATTACGCCTGGTACGTAATATTTACAGATGGGTCAAATAGTGCTGATGCTAAAGGTGCTGCATTTTATGATCCCCGTGCAACAAGTAATATACTAAATAGTTTTAAAATACTATGCGGTAATTTGTCAATAATGTCCTTAGAATTAATTGCTATTTTCAAAGCGATTTTGCATGCTCGATCAATACAAATGAACAAGGTACTTATTTGTACCGATAGTAAAAGTGCTTTATATCACTTGGCTCGATACGCCTCTGGTCTAAGAGGTACACCGATAGCCTATGATATTCTTTCCGAAATCTATGAAAGCAATTCGAAAGGCATTGTGAGTTAAAGTTGCAATGGGTCCCTTCACATATTGGTATTAGAGGGAACGAGGAGGCTGACATTTTGGACAAATAAAGCTATAAATGGAAGAGAGGTTCACTTTTCGTCAGACTTTAAAGAGCACTGAGCAAAAAACACTGCTACAAGAACTGGAAAGAGTATTTTGACGAAAGATCTTTGGAGAAAGGGATTTGGTACAAAACAATACAATGTGAGCCTCCTCGTATACCTTTGCTTGTTGACATAAATTTAAGTAGACGTTTAACCGTAACAGCATTACGTTTGAGATCCGGACACGTGCCATTAAACAAGTTTGCCTTTATGATGAAAAAATCCAGCTCCCCAAATTGTGAATTATGTGATGTAGTGGAGGACGTGCATCACTTGTTGATCGAATGTGTCCGTTATCAGATGCACCGAGAGTCATTAATGAGGACTCTCAGCCTGAGCAGAGCAAACGTAGGCATGTTTCACGAGTTACTGTCTAAACCATCATCCAAAGCAGCCAAACTTATGTTGATGTATTTTAGTCTCCATAATTAATATAGATACTCGTAAGTTCTCACCATTTGTATCCATATTATAATTATCCATAGAAGTACAGCAGCGCAGCAGCGCGTAGTGCTTATTTAATTTTATTTGGTTATTCATGTTTTAGTAACACTTTCATACTGTCTATTCTTAGAAATAAGGTGTATTTATAAAAGTATTTTGTTATAAGGTTTTAGGTTACGATGGAATTGGCATATACTATCATGTATAAAAAATCCTTAAATAAAGAGAAAAAAAAAAAAAATACAAGTATTTTGTCGTACATTTCATTACATTAAATTTGCTTGAAAAATACCTAACAATTGGTTTGTTAAACGTGGGCTCCCTTGGCACTAATCACGATGATTTTATAGCAGCAGTGGAAAGGCATTCTCTCGACGTATTAGCTGTTAATGAGACTTGGCTACGGGCAGGCGAGGAGGGGCGAGCGCCTGTTGTACCAGGCTACCGCCTGCGCCATGCACCGCGACCGCTGTCCGTACATGGGGGTCGGGGGGGGGGGTACCTGGTCCACCCCAATTGACCCTAGATACGACACCATTGAACAAATGTGGATTACCCTTACAGTAAATGGAAATAAAATAGCTATAGGTACAGCGTATCGTCCCCCGCGCCTTGACTTGGACCTATTTCTCGATGCCGTAACCGACTTTATTAGCTCCTTGGTTAAATGCGATCACTATATACTGCTCGGCGATTTTAATGTTAATTTATTGAATGCTAACGGGCAAACTAAAAAGGTGTATGAGTTTTTGAACAGTCTGAGCCTAAAACAACTGGTAAGTTCGCCCACCCATTTTACAAACCATAGCAAAACACTGATCGACCTTGTCTGTACAAATCTTAACCACAAATGGATATCTGTTGAACCCTATGGCTCAATAGATGGCCACTCACTTGTTGTGTGCGAGTTTAATATTAAGCGAAGTAAATATAAACCCCATACTGTTACGTACAGACCTATTAAAGAAACAAATAAAGAAGTACTAAATAGTGATTTATCGCACACAGACTGGGACATTTGCGGCCTGCATAATGTGAATGAAATGGTTGAGGAACTAAATAGAAACATTTTAGCAATTTACGATGCGCACGCTCCGGTCAAGAAATGTCTAATTAAAGAACCGTCATATCCCTGGATAACCGATACAATTAAATTGATGATGCACCTGCGGAATGATGCTCTGACCAAGTATCGTACAACGAAATCCGACTCCAAAAGGGCATATTATAAGCAGCTGAAGTCCCTAGTGGTAAGTTCCATATTTAAAGAAAAAGTTGCTTATTTTAAATTCAACATAAATAACCAAATTAAAGATCCTAAAACATTATGGAAAAATTAAAAAAATACCATATTACCAAAAAAACAAATTGAAGACCTTCCTACTCACTTCAGTGATCCAAACTAAATTAATAATCACTTTTTGAGCGTTCATGGTAACCCCGTCTGCAATATATTGCAACGCACTTTCTTTGAGTCTAATCGTTATGGTGATGGTAGCTTTGCATTTGTACTACAACCAGTAACTGCTGAACAGATTGAACGATACTTCCACCAGCTGAAATCGAATGCTGAAGGCTGTGATAAAGTGACTCTGAATATGCTTTTGCTCACACTCCCACATACCCTGAAGGCCATCACTGACATTGTGAACAGCTCAATTCTCTCAGCAACATTCCCTGATATCTGGAAAATTGCTATCGTTAGGCCATTGCCTAAAAAAACAAATCCAACAGAGTTAAAAGACCTAAGGCCTATAAGTATCCTGCCTTGCCTTTCAAAAATTGCTGAAAAGGCAGTATGCCAGCAGCTGACAAAATACCTAGAAGCAAACCACATTCTACCTGAACTACAGTCTGGCTTTCGCAAACAGCGTGGTACTTCTACGGCTCTTTTGGACGTGACTGATAACATTCTGTCAGCACAAGATAAGGGCCTATGTACGCTTCTTATCCTACTAGACTTTTCGCGAGCTTTTGACTGCATAAATATAGATTTATTCCTATCAAAGCTTCACTACTATGGATTCGACCAAAACACGATACACTGGTTCCAAAGTTACCTCACCAACCGTCGCCAGCGTGTGGAAATACGACTGAGCAATGGCTCATGCCTAGTTTCGTCACTTACATCTGTATGCAGAGGAGTCCCGCAAGGGTCAACACTCGGCCCCATCATATTTATTTTGTATTGTGCGGATATCATAAACTCCCTGAAACGATGTCAGTACCATATTTATGCTGCTGACGTACAAGTCTATATTTCCTTTAAGCCAGGTGTCTATAATAACGCTATATAAAGGATCTAAACGATGATCTTGACAGGATAGCATGTTGGGCTGAAAATAACGGCTTGGTACTTAATCCCACCAAAACCAAATATATGCTGTTTGGAACCAAGAACCAAATCAGGGCCGTGCCGATAACTCTCAACGTTACCCTGCTGGGTGAGCCGATCATTCGAGTCACTGAGGCACGTAATCTGGGTCTGAACATGGACGCTGAGTTGAGGTACGAAGCGCACGTGGCAGAGTCAGTGCGCACTTGCTTCTATCGGCTTAAGGTCCTTTATAAAATAAGGCCTTACCTATCAGAGGAGCTGCGGATTCAACTGGTTGAGTCGCTCGTGCTATCCAATTTAAGCTATGCGGACGCAGTTATTGGCCCTCGACTACTGGCAAGAACTGAGCGTTTAATCCAGAGGGTGCAAAATGCCTGCGCTAGATTCTGCTTCTCAATTCCGCCAAGAAGTCACGTAACGCCTTTTTTAAACAAGCATTCTATCCTTAATATGAAATTGCGACGTAAGATGCACTTAGCATGTCTACTATTTGGAGTCATAAAGAACAAGCAGCCTACCTACTTGTACAATAAACTGAGCTGGATTGCTAGTAGAAGAGAATGCCCAAGTAGGCAGTGCTCACGGCAACTCTCCACTCAATCGCACAAGACAGCTGCTTTCAGGGGAAGTTTTAGGTACGCCGCATCCAAGTACTGGAACAATATTCCCCCGCCGATAAGGAATCTTAAATATCTTGCTACCTTCGGAGTAAGACTGAGGCAGTTTCTTGTCGCCTCGCAGAAAGATCTGGGTATGACTGTTTCGAACGTGTCTATTATATAACTGGCTGTCATTAACTCATAAACCTGAGAACAAGGGAGTGGTAATTAGAATAATTGTTGGATGATTTATGGATCTTTTTGTTGGACAATAGCTATAATGTTAATTACCCTTAGTCTGGCCAAATCGTGTATTTTATTCGCACTTACGACACTATAATTTTTTATTGTAATAAGTTTACTCATTTATATATTACACACATTTATACTTATGAATAAATCAAAATACACAATTAATACTTTAACGAGCAGGAACGTTCTCCAATACAAAACTATATTGTAGAATATAACATAATTGTAATCGTGGGTACATCGACAGAACTTTGCCACAACACCCGTCAAGATCAATTTATCTTATCTGCTCGACGTCCGTATGTCACTACAGGGATTCAGCAGAATATCAGCGTCAGGTACATTTGCCTGCCACATGCTGAGCTGAACTCCCATTTGGTGCAACCTTGAGACGCACACCGCACTTTGTTTAACCCTTATTTGATTTGTTTTTTTTTTATGTTGTGATATGTCTTTTGGATGCACTAAATAAATGATTTATCTTTCTATCTATTTAACTTTTTATTTGAAAAACTCCACTTATTCCAAATTTTTACATCAAAAACAGCCCATCATAGTATATCAATAGTTACCTACCTGCCATACCCGCACTCTGCACCGCGTTCCGCGAACCAGACTGCCGCAGCGTAGTGAAAATTTGCACTTTGCCCAATTTTCAATTAAAAAAATACAGTTTATAGGCGAAAACTCAAAATTTTCGTATAGCGTCCATTTTAGTTTATTTCACCGTTCGACAGCTCGCGCCGAGACGCGTCTTTTGACACCTCGCACGTGCGGATCGCATCTGTGAAACTTCAAAAAATATTTAATTTTCATATCCGACACTTAGAAAATTTCACGCAAAATACACCTTAGGGGTGACGACAAAACATCAAATCGTAATTACTTTGCATCCCGGTGACGCATTTTGTACGGTTTTCCGCGAACCAGACTGCCGTAGCGTAGTGAAAATTTGCACTTTGCCCAATTTTCAATTCAAAAAATACAGTTTTTAGGCGAAAACTCAACTCGCGGATCGCATCTGTGAAACTTCAAAAAATTTGCCGCCCACCCACCCTATACTGGCTGACCAGGTAAACTTTTACTCAAAAACGAAAGTCTTAATTTCAGCCTTGTAACGGCTTATTTGCTTATATTAGCCTTTAAACAATAGAACAAAGTGTTCCTATGGCAAACCGGAACCTTCTGACAAGAAACAGACCTACAGATACCCCCTTTACAGGGATCTTATTTGACACCTGACACAGTTTTATTAAACTTTAATATTTTATAGTCATTTCTAATTATTTTATTTATCGATCCCCCCTTTACAGGGATCTATTTTAACAATATACATCACTTTTTATCTAATATTATAAGACATTGAACTAAAATTTTAATCATATTTATTAATTGTCAATCCCTACCCTACTCCCCCACTAACTATATTCCTCTCGCGAACACCCGCAAAAAGGAACCCCACGGGTCCCCATGTCTCTCCATCGAATGGAGAGAAGGTAACTCCCCCTCCCAGTGCTTCAACTCATTGGAGAGTGGGAAAATGGAAAGGTGGCGGACACCCAGCTCCCTTCAGCAGCCGCATCTTCACCCAAGAAGGCAGCACCGGTCGTGGCGGCCGACCCAAAGTCCACGCGGAGAGTTGCGCCCCCGACAGAGAACCGGGTTGTCGCGCGCAGAACATCCGCTGAGGCGGCGGGAGGTTCGCCGGAAACGAGCCAACAACAGCCGTTGAAACCCATCGACCGGGTGACCGAGGTCCGAAACTGCCTCTTGCGTGCGAAGTCACATCTAAATGACTCTCGCAACCTGAGGTCAGACCTAAAGACCGGGATCACCCAGTCGGTGGAACGGTTGTTCCAGTTGGTGAAGGAAGAGGCCGCGGCTGCAACACCAGCTAAGAGAGCTGAGCCAAAGGCGAAGGAAACCATCAAGGCCACCGCCCCCCCGGAGAGTCAAGAGTGTACCCGGGTGATAAATTCGCTGCTCGCTTCACTAGCAGAGCACGCTAGTGAAGGAGAGCAGCGAAAGAATGGAGAGGCTCCAGGAAGCGATGGAGAGACAAGGGGAACTGATCGAAAAGACGGCCACTTATGCGAGTGTAGCAGCGGGTCCACCGAAAAGGCAGACCCCAGGAAGGACCGCACTACACTCTATAGTGGTAACGTCAAAAGACGACGGGGACACAGGCGAAGAGGTCCTGACTAAAATAAGAAAGGCAGTGAATGCAAAGGAAGGGGGTGTGGAGATAGAGAGCGTGAGAAAGGCTAAAGATCGCAAAATTATAATGGGCTGTAGGTCGGCAGAAGAACGCAACAGGGTTCGAGAAAAAATTTAAAAGGAAGGAGACCGCCTCGTTGTCGAGGAGGTGAAAAAGAAGGACCCGATGCTGATCTTCCGGGGCGTCCTCCGCATCCACTCCGACGAGGAAGTGCTGCGGGCGCTTCGCAATCAGAATCGGGATGTCTTCCACGGCCTCGACAAGGAGGAGGATCGTCTAAGCGTCAAATTTCAGCGAAACTCCAGAAACCCTCTGACCAGCAACGTAGTCGTCAGCACGTCCTCGAAAATCTGGAAAAGGATGCTCGAAAAAGGGAAAGCGCGTATCGACCTCCAGACCGTCTTCGTCGACGACCAGTCACCACTGGTGCAGTGCACGAGATGCCTGGGCTATGGGCATGGCCAGCGGCTCTGTAAAGAACTTGCCGACCTATGCAGTCATTGAGAAGGCCCTCATCTCCGAGCAGAGTGTGCCCAGTGGCTAGAGGCGGGTACACCAAAATGCCACAACTGCGTTAAGGCGAAGATGGAAAGGTCCCACCACAACGCGTTTAGCCCCGAGTGTCCTATCCGGGTAAAGTGGGACAAGCTGGCACGTGCGTCCGTCGCCTACTGCTAAGGTGGTCCCACAGAACCGAATGCCACACAAGATATTCCAGGCGAATCTTCAAAGGAAGAAACTGGCAACTCAAGAGCTTATGATCGAGGTCGAGCAGCGCAAAGCGATCGCAGCGTTGCTCCAGGAACCCTACGTAGGCAGCGCGAAAAGGATGAACGGGACCAGAGGCGTGAGAATCTTCCAGAGCACCAGGCAAGGAGAAGGGACTGTCAAGGCGGCAATCGCCGTCTTTGACCCAAAACTCACCGTGAGGCAGTACCCAGAACTCACCACGGACAACATCGTCGTGGTGGGGATCCAAACCGGTGCCTGGAAGCTCACGCTGGTCTCGTTCTACTTTGAGCCAGACCAGCCCTTAGGGCCATACCTGGACACGCTCAGAAAGGTCGAAAGCGAGACCGGCCCGCATAGGCTCATAGTGGGAGGAGACGCTAACGCCTGGAGTATCTGGTGGGGCAGCAGCGAGACAAACAGCAGAGGCGACGAAATGCTGGCATCTCTCAACCAGCTCGGACTGCAAGTCCTCAACACAGGGGAAACTCCAACCTTCGACGTAGTTAGGGGTGACAGACGTTACACTAGCTGCATCGACGTCACAGCCTGTACATCGGATATGCTGAGGGTAACGAGAGAGCCGACTCGCTCGCAAAGGAGGCTGCCCTGAGGTCGAAGCGGGCACCCGACTACGACAGATGCCCGGTTTCATTCGTCAAGCGAGCGATCCGACTGGAAACGCTGTGCGAATGGAACCGGAGGTACTGTACGGGAGAAACGACGGCCACCACCAAGCTGTTCTTCCCATGTGCGATCGCAGCGTACAGGACGGTGCGAAAATTACGAATGACGAAGGAGCTGACCCTAGCCCTAACGGGACACGGTGGGTTCTCCGAATACTTAACTCGCTTTAAGTGCAAGGAGAACCCATCATGTATTTGCGACCCTGACAAGCAGGAGACACTCCTCCATCTCCTAACGGAGTGCCCGGTGCATGGCGCCCACAGGTATGACCTAGAAATAAAATTTGGTATTGAAATAAGAAAAGAAAATCTAGGAATTTTATTACAAAGCAAAAAAACGAAAGATAAATTTATTGACTACATCGAAAAAATCGTTAAAACTGTATGCAAAAGAAATGAAACATAAAACGTTAAAAGTAAAAAGTAGGCCTCAAAAGATCCCTGCAACAGTTGTAGCAGGGGCTCACGCTTAGGCAGGAGTGTGGTTTTAGCCGGTAAGAGTCCGGCACTGCCCAGACTGTTTCTATAATGAGACAGTCTGCGCGTCCATGAGGATTTTCCACTCCTGCCTCAAAAAAAAAAAGTCTCTGGTTTCCTTCCACAGTAACACACCTAGTGTCGGTTGGGCGTGTCTACACCCTTCGCACTAGACTGGCTAGGGCCCCGTTCGCACAATAAGACTGGCGACGGGTTTACAAGCTTAGGGCTTACCAATAGGTACTCACCTCCCTGTCTACACCCGACAGGGAGGGTTACACATCCCCGGGCCACTCCACCCGGGGAGTTAGAGTTAGGTGTTAGGTTTAATTTAGGCTTCCCTGAGAGTTAAATCTCTCAAAATTCCCTCCTCAACTTAGCTTTCCCTCCGACCATGTCGGACGCTGACATATTAGCGTACGTCAAGGTCCGTTTATTTAAAAGCGCCGTGTTCCAAGCCGATTTAGCGATATGGCTAGAGAACTCTGCGTCCGCGTCCCGTAAATAAGCATTTGGTCTTCATCCTAATATACTCCACAACATCCTCTACCTTCGTAGTGTGGTGCAGACGTGACACGTACAGCTGCGTCGACGGAATAGCGGGACGCAGCAACATGTTCGGTTCGGTCAACGCGGTACCGCATTGATTGCGACGAGTAGGCTTCTTCTTCTTCTCCACACGAATGAAGCCTTCTTTATCGGCCTGCCCTTGGCTTGGTCCTCCTCTCTCCTCCTCTCTCTCCCTCTCTTCTTTAATTCTTTAATAGGGGGGTTCGGTTTCCGCACTTAGTCCTTAAAATGGACCATTGTACGTGAGCCATAGCGGCCGATTACTCCAACCAGCCCACCTCCCTCCAGAAGCAGATCAATCTTCCCAGTCTTCTCAGTGCGTCCGCAAGGGAGTTTGGCGTTCCAAGGGTCTCCCTGCGGATCTGGGTGACGCCAGTGCACTCAAGGAGTACATGCGCCACCGTTTCTTCCGCCTCCATGCAGGCCCTGCACAGAGGACTATCAGTGATACCTAGTGTGTGAAAGTGCTTATTCAATGAGCAGTGTCCGGTGATGGTCCCCGCCACCAGTCGCAGGCTATCTCCGTCCAGGTGCAGAAGGCGCTTGGTCAGCTTTGTATCCAGGGATGGCATAGCCTCCTTGGACTGCCTGCACCCTGGTGTCGAGGTCCACCATTTCTCCGCTTGTGTTTGTGTGTAATCTCTTAACCAACTTCTCAACTGATTGAACGGAATGGGCACAATAGGTTCGGGTCCGAAGGCTTTTGTGCTGGAACCCCTTCTGGCGAGTTCGTCGGCCGCATCGTTACCTAGTGAACCACTGTGTCCTTTGATCCATTGTAGTGTCACTGTATTGCGGTTTGGTACTGTAATGCGTTCCAGTGCATTATGACATTCTAGTATTAGTCTCATTAGTCTCGACGTGATCTGGTTTCTCTCTAAGGATTGAAGGACTGAGGCACTATCGGAGAGTATACGGATATGCGTATCCGTGACTTCCCTGGCTTCAATGGCGTGTGCTGCCTGGATGATGCCTACGCATTCTGCTTGGTAGACAGTGTTTAGTATTCCTAAGGGCCTAGATATTTTAATGTTTAGGTCTTCAGAGAAAACCCCGACTCCGGTGCCGAGGTCGGTTTTTGATCCATCTGTATAGATCCTTAGCTCATCTGGGCCTGAGTAGTCACACAGCTCCGCTGTAAGCTCTATGTTGTAGTGTTTCTGGAGACAGTGTGTTTTCAGGGTTCTGTCGTTGGGTGATGCCATCATGGGTTGTCGTTTGATTGCTTCCTCTTTTATCCGTGTATGTTTGATTCGGGAGTCTTTGCTTAGGGTGCCGGATATATCGAGCCTGAAAGCCGCTAGGGTCGCTTCCTCTCTCACGACGAGATTTAGGGGTGGCAGTCCTAGCATCGCCTGTAAGGCGGCAGTGGGTGACGTTCTCATACTGCCGGTGATCGCCACGCAGGCTAATCTTTGTAGTTTCTCGAGCTCCTTCTGGGCTGTGCTCAGATTGGTCCTGGGCCACCAAACTAGAGAGCCGTATGTGACAATTGGTCTGATGACTGTGGTGTATAGCCAGTAGGTGATTTTGGGGCTTATGCCCCAATTCCTGCCAAGCAGTCTTTTGCATTGCCATAGGGCTATGCTGGCTTTTGTGGTGATGTAGTCAGTGTGTCTTGCCCAGGTCAGCTGTTTGTCCAAATATATGCCCAGGTATTTGGATTCAGCCGATAGGCTTAACGTAGTTCCAAAGAAGTGTGGTAACTGTAGGGTTGCCAACTTCCTTTTCTTTGTGAAAAGGACGAGTTTGGTTTTAGTAGGGTTCACTGCTAATTTGTACTCCTTGCACCAGTCCTCTACTATCTTCAAGGCTTGGCGCATAAGGTTGCATAATGTGTTTTCATGTGTGCCGTTTATTATAATGGTTATATCATCAGCGTAACCCACTGTGAAATATCCCCTGTCATTTAGGCGCCTTATGAGGCTATCTACTACGAGATTCCATAAGAGTGGTGAGAGCACGCCTCCTTGCGGGCATCCCTTCGCCACAATGGCTCTTGTGGTATCATTCACCGTGACTTGTACGGCTCTTAGTCTGAGCATGTTGGTGATCCATCCTCGCAGGGTCGAGTCCACACCGTGTTCCTCGAGACCTGCGTTGATGCTGTGGAATATGGTTTTGTCAAAAGCGCCTTCTATGTCAATAAAAGCCGCTAGTGAGGAACATTTGTAGTCTACCGCACATTCGATCTTGGAGATCACACTGTGCAGTGCTGATTCCGTTGATTTCCCTGTGGAGTAGGCATGTTGCTGCTTGTGTAGTGGCAGCCTCCGGAGAGGTCCGTCCCGGATGTGTCGGTCGCAGAGTCTCTCAAGGGTTTTCAGTAGGAATGATGTCAGGCTTATTGGCCTGTACGCTTTGGGCTGTGTGTAGTCCTTTTTGCCTGGTTTAGGGATGAAAATAACTTTCACCTCTCGCCATGCAAGTGGTACGTAATTGTGTGCTAGGCAGGCACGATAGATTAAGACCAGCCACGATGTGAGGAGATCAACTCCCCATTGCAGTAGCGCTGGGAAGATTTCGTCTAGGCCTGCCGATTTATAGGGTTTGAAGGTTTTAATTGCCCACCTTATTCGGTCTTCTGTCACTATGGTACTGGCTCTATACCAGTCCTGGTTGTTTGGTGTGTGTGTTGGCTCACTTGTCCATGTCCTGTCCTCGGAGAGGCTGCAGTCCGGGAAGTGAGTTTCTAGTAGAACTTTACTTGTTTCAAGTCCTGTTTTCGTGTATGTGTTATCTGGGTTTTTCAGCGACCCGAGGGTGCGATTTTGGTCGGTGGCTAGGATTTTTCTCACCCGTGCGGCCTCGTTGTGTGATTCAATATTCTCGCAGAATTTTCTCCAGGCTGCTCTGCTGGCAGCTCTGATTTGTTTTTTGAATGTGTATTGGGTTTCTTTGTATAGCTCCCAGTCTTCGGGTAGTCTGGAATTTTTGGCTTTGTTGAATTGTTTGCGTACCGCTAGCCTGAGCTTGCCTAGTTCCGCATTCCACCAAGAGTTTCCCTTACCCTTGGCGTTCGGGTCTTTTAGTTTGCAGCAGGTGTGGTAGGCTTCAATAATATATTCTGAGAGCTTTGTTACGGTGTCCTCAAGTTGTTTGGGATTCTTTATGCTTAAAGGTGTTTGGTCCCTGGCTAGTAAGGAGGCCAGGAGTCGTTTGTAGCCAGGTACATTGGTTCGGCGCGGGTTGCGCCTTGGTTCGGGTTTTTTGTGTTAGCTAATAGTGAGAAACGAATCCTTCTGTGATCGGAACAGGAGGGTTCGTTGGATACATGCCAGTTTGAGATAAGACTTGCCGCGCTTTCTGAGGCAAGGGTTAAATCAATAATTGTTTGTCCGCGGGCTGTGACCCAAGTGGGTTCTGAGCCATAGTTTATAATATTAAGGTTAGTTGAGAAAAGATACGTGCATAATACCTCGCCCCTGGAGTTGGCTTTGTTGCAGCCCCAAAGTGGGTGATGAGCGTTTGAGTCCGTGCAAATGACCAGGCTCAGGTTGGCATCTTCGCAGTGCTTCACCAGGTCGGTCATCTCTTTAGGTGGGCAGTCTTCGTGTTCGCCTGGCATGTATACCGACGCTAAGACTATGTCGGGTGTTTCGTTATCAGTGTTGAGCCTGACGGCTGTTAGATCTCTGGAACAGAATTGCGTGAGTGTTGTGGTAGGTACATCTCTGGGTATATAGGCACAGGTTCGTGGCTTGCCTGTGCTCTGTGTGTCAAGAATTAGCTTACCTCCGATGTTACTGAGGCCGCATATTCTGTTGTTTCTGATCCACGGCTCTTGGATCAGTGCGATGGTTCGGGGTTGTACCTCCAGCGCCCTGCGCAAGCAAGCCGTGGCAGTCTGGCTATGCTGGAGGTTTGTTTGGATGATTTTGAAGGAACTGGACGTGATCGACAACGGCAATGGGGTGAAGTTAGGAGGAGTCCGATCCATCGGAAAGATCCCTGAATGTCATAACTTTCAGTAAAGATCGCTGTGCTCTTTCCAAGCGTAACATAAAGGTTTTGCACGCCCCTCCCCATACAACAGTACAATATCCAAGTACTGACTGAGCTAAGGCATAGTAAACGGTCCGTAAAAGTTGAAAATCGGCTACATGTCTTAGACGTTTAAACACCCATATAAGCTTTCTAGTACGAGCTGTCATCAATTCTATATATGGACGCCAGGTCAATCTTTCATCCAGTATAACCCCAAGATATTTAACATCGGTGGACTTTGTTAATGAACGGCATGAACAATCTGTATTAAGGGAATAATTACAAGAATTAACCTTTAGATCTACATTTGTTGGCAATGTTTTGGCAAAAGAAAACTGTATATACGTAGATTTTCCAAGATTTAAAGTTAATAAGTTTTTGTTGAGCCATAGACGTATTCGATGAAGTCCCGCCTCAGCAAATTCTTTGACCCCGTCCCAAGAATCACCATGAAAAACTATAGCGGTGTCATCAGCATAAGTGAACATTTTTCCATTAAGAAGTTGTTGTTCGCATAAGTCATTAATATAAATTAAAAAGAGGCTCGGGTCGAGGATACTGCCTTGTGGGACCCCGTACACCACCGGAGTAGCCTTACTAACATGATTTCCGTTTCTGACTTGTTGCAAAGGGCCGCAAAGAAAATCTTTAAAAAGCATTAGTGCATTTTCCCGGATACCAATGCATTCTAACTTGTTCACAAGGGCAGGAATCGAGACGGTATCAAATGCTTTGGCTAGGTCGAGGAATACACCTGAACATTTTTGCTTGGAATCAATTTGTGTAGTAACATAGTCCGTTAATGTACTAACAGCATCATCTGTACTTTTCCCCGACCTAAACACAAATTGAGAATTTGATAAGATGTTATATTTTTCAAGATATTTCATTAATCGACTGTTCAATATTTTTTCTAAAATTTTGGATAAAGATGTAAGGACTGAAATCGGTCTGTAATTTGAAACTTCGTCTCGAGCCCCACCCTTATGAACAGGGGTGATAATAGCCCGCTTAAAAACTTTCGGGAATATTCCTTGTATAATACAGAGTTCAAAAAGGTTCATTAGAGGAGGAATTATAATGTGTTTCGATAATTTAAGTAGTTGTGCGGGTATTGAATCCCAGCCAGCAGAACAGTTATTCTTAAGGCCCAGTATTAAAGACTCCAGTTCAGCCTCATCAGGAGGAAGAAGCACAAAAGAATTGGCAAGGCGGGGTATACAAAAGTCGTCTGATGAAGAACTGAGGTCGTTAGAAGCAGACACTGCGTCTGCTAGCTGTTTGCCAATATTTGTGAAATAGCCATTCACGAGTTCTAGTTCTTGTTCAACTTTATCCACAGAGGGTAACAAGTCTTCGGATGTGGTTTTGGGTTTATTATAATTAATTATGGTTTTAATGGCATTCCAAGAGTCTTTTCTAGTTTTAACACTAGTTAGTAACGATTTTTCGTACTGTCTCCTCAGTCTTTTAAGCAAAGAGTTGCAGAAATTCCGATATCGCTTATACGTTATTTAGTATAGACCACTCGTAGCAAGTAAAGTGCTGACACAATTAGGTCAAATTTGTACGTGCTTACACTGTACAAAGTACCTAATTCCGATTCATGTTAACATAAATATTGTGTTTACTTACGAGACAATAGCCCCATATATGCTGCCACTGTTCGGCTAAATATTTGAGTTGCACACTTGACTTTCATTTTGGCCATTTTTTGGGGAATAATGCTAGGGCTGGCAGACTAAAAAACATAAGTCCAAAAGTGAAACTTTTCAGGAACAACTAAAAACTGTATAAAAAATAGCGTGAAACTATAAATTCAACTTTATTGGAATATAGAGATGTTTTTAATTAATACTAACATGCACATAAATATAATTTGATAAAAATATAATAAAAAGCGATTTTAGTGACTTATGTTAGAAAGAACACTGTGTACCTAGTAGGTACTTGTGACTTAAGTGTATGAGAACAGTAAATTTAATAATTAAATTTTACAATTTTATAGTATAATAACAGTTTATAATTATTATAAACTATGTTTTAGTTGACATTCAAAAGTTAATTCTATGAACGTAAAATTAATTTAGCATGCATCATTTATATACTAGCCTATATTTATAATTTATATTCAACTATTTATTCATCTTCTTCACTATCTAAAATATCAGGGTCAGTATTACGTACATTGTTCACAGAAGGCAAATCTAAATAAAATCTATAAAAAACGTCGGGTATTAAGGAGAGTAAAGAAATCAGATCATCTTTCTTTTCTTTTGATATCTGTAAGGGATGTACCGATATAACAGGAATAGTGTCAGGTATGGCAGAAACTCGACGTTTCAAGTTAAATTTGTAAAAATTACATTCCGTGTCCAATGTGTCTTTGTAGGAGATTACGCCAAATTCAGAATCATAGCGCAACCACTTTTTATCGAGCCATTTAAATTGTCGCCCTTCTACATCTTTGTTTCTTAATACTAAAGGACCCTTTAACAATGAAGAAAAATCCAAAAAGTCGGAACTTCGCATTTCGACAACTTCAAATTTTTTACTGCTCGATCTGATGAGTTGAATCCAATCATGCGGGTGATAAATCTGCAAATCCGTTTTCTTTTTCTTTTTTTCAATGATGCTATGATCCGTGTCCACTTCCAAGCGGCTATGACCCGGAACCATGAACTTGTGGTCTATGACATCTATGTCTAATTTCTGCAAAGCCCAAGTCAACATTGAACTGACATGAGAATTTCGGTTTTGACCGCCACAAGTATCAGAATAAAATATTACATGTTTTGTATTCTCAGGTACGTATGTTTGAAGATGTTTGAAAAGACATGATGCTATTTGATTAGCTCCTCTAGCAGCTATGGTTTCATACCATATGTAACACACAGCTTTTCCAGTTTTGTTGTCATGGACAGTCAGGTTGAACGTCCACAACTGGCGTTTGTAGAAAGCTACAGAAGAGCTGAGGGCTGGAGTGGGTAAACACTGCTGTAAGTCAAATGTGTAAACTTGAACAGTATTGCCACTTTTATTTACTTGAGTATCACATTTTTTCATTTCGTATGCTTGATCTGCGGCAGTCTTGTGATGTTCATGTTGAGCAATTAGTTCAGTTTTCACCTGATCTTCCTGACATAGTTGAATTTGCATCTTGAATTTATCACAAGTATAACATGTGTCGGCACGGGGCTTTTTGAACGATAATCTTAATTTGTGGAATTCTTGACTATAAATTTTTACTGAAGGTGGACTGTCGCGGTTTTCACAAAATAAATCATACATTTTCGTAATAGTTAGATGAGAAGGCAAGTACTTTTTGATGTAGTTTTTCTTGTGTAATGGCTCTCATAGGATGGAAATGATAAAATATGCTCCTTAATTTCTAGTCTTTTTTCATCAGAAATCTTATGTTTCCCACGGTTATCATCTGTTTGAGTGCCTATCGACGACCGTTTTTTTGTGGCAACTGTTTTTATAAAATTATCGCTTTCGCCTAACGTCTTTAAAAGGCATCCCCGACAAATGGGTTCACGCTTCCCGTGAATTAATAAAAAATATTTGTATGTTTTCATGCGATTCTTTTGTTGGTCAGGATCTAGTGTGCGTTGTCTTTGAGTGGCCTTGTCGTGTATTTCAATTAAAGATGCCATATAAGTGGTTCTCTTGAGATATGTTCCCATTTGCCAATATTCTTTGAAAATAGCTTGTCTATCGTTTAATGATATACGCTCCTTGCATTTCATTCGACACGTCCCTAGCTCTTTCATTGTTCTGCTGGAAACAACTTTACCTTTTAACGTTTTATATGATTGACCTGTGTTGCGTTTTATTTTCTTTTCTTGTTTCGTAATGCGAATACTTTTTTTTGGAGATGTTTCGACCGCATGTGGCGTGTCGGCTCTTCGGTCAGTATCGGTGGATGTCGACGAATCTACTGCTGTTTCAGGGAGTTCGAAATGTGGATCCAGAACAGAATCATCACTTGAGAAATCCATTTCTCGATTAATAAACATGACGCCAGTGTGGCCTGATGATGTGGACGGCATTGGTTCTTCTTCCGCTGTTGTGCCTGTAGATTGCTGTTCATTTCGTTCATCTAAAAATAAAAACATACTGTAGAGGCTATTAAAAATATTATTCTAATCATTTATTTATGATTGATGCTAAAATTAACAAATCACTGATGATTTCTGCTAAAACTACAATGAAAGATGAATATATTACTTTCAGATTTAAATCAAACATGGCAAACTTACCTTCAACATTTGTGTTTCTCCTCATCACCATCTCAACTAATTTCTTTCCTCGCTGACAATCCATAGTAATTGGGAATATTTTTAAATAAAATGTCACACACCACAACTGTTCTGGTATCAAATCAGAGCAAAACTAACTCGACTAGTGTGACTCAAACCACTACAGTTACCACTTCAGTTTTTTGTAAGCAATAAATAATAATTTGAGTACCTACCCTCGAATTAAAAATCGAGATAACACGACGCACTTGACGTTCCTAATAACATAAGTCACTTTCTGTGTCCATGAAGTCCGAGAGCTTCAAGTGTTCCTTTTAACATAACTCAACTTATGTTTTTTATAACGCCGCAAGATTAATGCGATTCGCGAGGTTGAAAAAGGACGCCACTTAGATTCAAGCCCGAACAAGCGAATATGACTTATGTCCTTAGTCTGCCGATGTATTGATATAAATTAATAATTTTGGTACAAAGGAAAAAATAAAGCATTTTTTGACTTATGTGCTTTAGTCCGCCGACCCGACTGTGTCTGTCAGTTATTTTTGACATTAACCGTATACCCTTGTATGCAAGATTTTCATTATACACCTTAGTTAGGTGATCCCATTTTGCGGTAAATTTAAATTTTTTATTGATCAAATTATTTCTTATACCTTTAATAAGATGTGGGGGGTCATACAACGGCACGATTTTATTTCCGTCTACTTCAAATATGTTATTTTTCAATATTTTTCCTTGCCGCAGATATTCGCCTTTTGTTGATTTAAGAAGCCAATTTATGGCACTTACATTTGTCGATCCCTGGTCACAAACAGTAGCTATTACATGTAAGCCAATCGACTGTAGTTTCTGAGTACTGCTTTTATTTGTAATGCCAATTCAACAGCTGGTGTAGTGCTGGAGCAGAATGTGTAGGCAATAGGTTGCTTGTAATTTTTTTGAACTCCTCTCACCATGAAGACCAATGCGTGATCTGCAATTTAATTTTGTTTGTTTGTGCCATTATTGTCCTTCTATTATAATCAAAATGTGCAGTTAGTGCAACTTCATCAAACAACAATATGCACAGTTTTTCCAATGTTTTCATTTTTCCAACTTTTTTCTCAAGCTGTCAAAATAATGTTTCGTTAATTCCTGGATGCCAGGACGCTCGGGATATCATTCTGCTTAAAGTTAATGGAGAAGGAAGAACGAAAATTTTTTGTAACCATCTATAGGCTCTAGGACCTTGCTTATATAAAGCTAAAGCCATGACTTTTTCCTGGTTGGAAAATCTGCCTCCTTTTTACCCGACTGCGCCAGAAGGAGGGTTATGTTTTTCGGGTATGTATGTATGTATGTATGTATGTATGTATGTATGTATGTATGTATGTATGTATGTATGTATGTATGTATGTATGTATGTATGTATGTATGTATGTATGTATGTATGTATGTATGTATGTATGTATGTATGTATGTATGTATGTATGTATGTATGTATGTATGTATGTATGTATGTATGTATGTATGTATGTATGTATGTATGTATGTATGTATGTATGTATGTATGTATGTATGTATGTATGTATGTATGTATGTATGTATGTATGTATGTATGTATGTATGTATGTATGTATGTATGTATGTATGTATGTATGTATGTATGTATGTATGTATGTATGTATGTATGTATGTATGTATGTATGTATGTATGTATGTATGTATGTATGTATGTATGTATGTATGTATGTATGTATGTATGTATGTATGTATGTATGTATGTATGTATGTATGTATGTATGTATGTATGTATGTATGTATGTATGTATGTATGTATGTATGTATGTATGTATGTATGTATGTATGTATGTATGTATGTATGTATGTATGTATGTATGTATGTATGTATGTATGTATGTATGTATGTATGTATGTATGTATGTATGTATGTATGTATGTATGTATGTATGTATGTATGTATGTATGTATGTATGTATGTATGTATGTATGTATGTATGTATGTATGTATGTATGTATGTATGTATGTATGTATGTATGTATGTATGTATGTATGTATGTATGTATGTATGTATGTATGTATGTATGTATGTATGTATGTATGTATGTATGTATGTATGTATGTAAATTTCTTTGGCACGCTCTGGATCTCAAACGGCTTAATGGATTTTGACTTGAGAGGTGTCGTTTCATTCGTCTTAATTGTGTGAGTTACACTGGGTACATCAAAATTAGAAAAAATACACTGGCCGATTTTTGGCGACATATTAGTGTTTTCAAAAAAAATATTTTTCCTTAAAACCTATTGAGTGGGATATCAAAATAAAGGGTTTTATAAATAGCTTACAAATATATAAACAACATATATGTTTAAATGTAATTTGGAATGAGAAATGCTAAAAACAACAAATACATTAAGGTTCGTTCCCTTTAAGTTGAGTTCCTTAACGCTGAGTCTGAGAGTTTTTAGCATGAAAGGTGTCGTTTCAATCGTCTTAATTGTGTGAGTGAGACTGGGTACATCAAAATTATAAAAATTAAACTGGCCGATTTTTGGCGACGACATTATTAGTGTTTTCAAAAAACATATTTTACCTCAAAACCTATCGAGGGGGGTATTAAAACAAAGGGTTTTATAAATAGCTTACAAATATATATATAACTATTTGTTTAAATGTAATTTGGAATGAGAAATGCTAAAAAAACAACAAATAAATTAAGGTTGGTTCCCTTTAAGTTGAGTTCCTTTACGTCGAGTCTGAAAGTCTATTGCTCTTGTAAAATATTGCTATTTTACGCTACCTAATTCCGTTACGTCGAGTTTATATAATAAGTACAGTCAGGATATAAATTAAAAGCCAGTATCATTAAAATATTGTTTTATTATTTGTTTTTTAACGTTTCTCTACACTATAATTTACTTACTATGATGATATCAGTAGGAGAAAAAGATGAAATGTTTTCGAGAATATTTAGTGATAGTTTAGCGATTTCTTGCAGCTTTGAATAGATTCCGAGAGGCCCAGAAGTATTATCTTCACTATGATCCTTTTTTAACATCGAGTCTGTTAGTCTCTTATGTTCTTCCTCTGCAACCTCCTCGTTTTAATATCTCAGGGTATGACACGTGGCTCGACTTAGTCCTAACGACCTGTCCCTCTCTTGTGTTGGAAATAGGTACCTACTCAGGGGAGACACCGTAAAGTGAAGAAGAAGAAGCAATGTTTTTTAAAGGAAAATCTCTACGACGATAATTAAATAGCAACACAACCTCCTTCTTTCCAATCCTAGCGTTACGGATAAAAACGAAACCGGAAAGTTGGGTAGATTGTAGAAAGAAGATTGAGGTTTGAACCAACTCTTACAAATCAGAACGGCGTGAACGTTGGCATTAGAAAAGGTGTCTTACAGATCACTGTAGTATCTTGGCACACATTGGGCGTTGTTATAGCAGACATTAAAAAAATGGTATTTCTATTGACTGAAGCTCCGATGCACAAAGTCACCAAGGGTGTCGGTTATTGAACTAAAACTTGCATCAGCGGAAGAATTAAAGGAAGCATTGGATGCAAAAATGCGACTAAGTTATAATTAAACCTTTTGATGCTACACCAATATCTGTGCACTACTCACCAACAACACAGCAACACTAGTAGGACAATACATAACAACATGGAAGAGAAAAAATATAAATAAATAATAAAAAGTTCAATCAGTTTAAGGTTAGTTCAAGGTTTGGGGCCGAGGGGCCCGCTAAGCTTGGGGACCTGGTGCACTGCACCGCCTAGCCCTCCGATAGTTTCATAGTTACATTATCACTGTTACTTGTATTGGAAAGATCTAGAACTGATATTTCTATCAGTTTTATCTCACGCCGATGCAGTTTACTCATCACGAAAGATTTTGTAGGTTGTTTCTTAGGAGGCTTTTCTCGACGTTGTCGTTTGGATTTATTTTCTTTATTAATTTGACTGCAGTGCAGAGGTTCGTTGTAAATCATCTCAGAAAGTCCTTCGTAAGGGTCCTGAGCGTACTGGCTGAATACAATGTCTGAATCGCTAATCTGTAACAAAATAATAACATGATTAGCATCTTAGTCAGTGAAAATAATCGTTACCAATATTATAATCATAAATTAGATTTAAAATATATGTTTTTACTCACCGATGACATGATTATGACGTACAGTGATCTTTAATATATTGTACAAGTACTCGCTGCGAGTAATATATCGTAAATAAGCTAAATATGTATTTAGGCAAATATTTAGTTAATACTTTAACAGGAAACAAGTATTGCGACATTATAAGTCAGGGTTCATTCACATAGACCTATTTGGTATGCCAATTTGGTTTGTATTTTTAGTACGAACAGGGAACTTAACCGTTTTAACGAATTTATACACTACATAAATGTGTTTAAGAAGTAATTTCAAGTAGATAGTAATTTGTTAAACAATCTGTTCAGTGATCATACATCAATAACAGATTTTTATGTAATCATTTTATTATGATATTATTCATTAATAACAGGACTGTGTGAACGAGTCCTAAGTTTTTAAGTCACATTAATAAGTTTTTAAGTCACATTAATTCTAAAAATGTTAACTTAGCATTTGTGAGACCATTGCACTCTCAAGGTTTTAATTATATTGTCTACGAAACACATTAAGTATGATAGTAATACATATTGTTGTAAGTAAATCTTATCTACCTAACAATAAAGGTGAAATACCACTGACTTATCATGAAATTGAAGTCGATCGAATATTGAGTTGAAGCGTGTATGAACTTGAACTCAACAAATAGCAAGCTTGCATTATCATATTTCGGTTTCGTAAACTAGCATCGCCCTGCGATGG